>OU830597.1:91759147-94159147 GCA_917563855.2 Limnephilus lunatus
TATATATATATATATATACATATATATTTAAATTATTCTCCCATAATAAGCAAATGCTTGTGTGTACGGGAGGAAGTATTATTTGTTTGTTTATTTTGATTTATTTTGATTTTTTTTATTGTTGTTTTTATTTATATTTAGTACTTTGAAATTTAGTTTATGTAAATAATAAGATAAATGTATGTTTATATAAATATATGCACAATTTTTATTATTATTATTTATTTATTTTTTAGATAAGGTTTTCAGTATATTTTATTTATTGTGTTTTGAAATTTTTGAAACTGTCACGAAGGGATCTTATATTTTCTGTATCTTATTATGTTTCGGTATCTTATATCTTATGCAACCTGTATTTTGTCAGCTCTATATTTTCAAGGTACCTAATTAAAAAAAAACGCGTTTATATGTAAAAGCCCTATGGACGTTTAAATAAAATTAAAAATATATAGACCGGTCAGTGGTTGAGTGGGCATAGCGCTTGGGTCCCACCCGGGCGTCGCATGTTCGATTCCTCGGCTGGCTAAGTCCTCCATCACAACACAAGCAACATTTTCGGCTTTCTGTGGTGGTAGTAGGAGATTTTCAAACATTGTTGGGCTATTCGTAACCCGGAAATGTTTGTCTTTCTTTTTAAAAAAAAAAATATATATATATATCAGAGTGTGCAATTCACACGCGGTAGAAGTAAAACATTCAGAAAATTAAAGTAGACAAAAATGGGGAGGCTTACGAAGCATCGCCCAAAGAGGAGACCGATAGGCTATAAATCACTGCACTCGAATTCCAGTTCATCTTTTCCTAAACATTTAGTCATTTTATTAGTATTTGTGTTTACTTTTTCGGGCCGCTGGATATCACTTTCTTTTGTGTTTATTTTTGCCTGTTAATTTTGGAATGGTTGAAGATTGGTTATTTTTTTGTTTTTTTTTTAAATTATACAAAATTGTAAAATTCCAACTCAGCCACTAACCGATTGATTTTACAAAAATGTGTAATTTTTTTTGGATTTCGTAGGATTCGATCTTTGGTGTGCTAAATGTCTGGATGCTGAAGTTCGTCAGGCGTTTTATACAACTACACCAAAAGAGACTTGCGTGGGAGAATAGATTTATCTTATTATATTGGAACTGAGAACCCGTAAATAAAATAAATATTTTTTCTCATTCTCACGCAGGCTAAATTCTAAAGATGAATGTGTTTGTCTCTTTTTAGTGTCGCTCATTTCCGTTTCATCGAGTTTCAAATCACAACGGTGCTAAAGAAGTTTTCACTTCAAAAAATAAATTAATGATTTCATTCCGTTGTTAATTGTTAACGTCTGTGCCAATATTTATATGTATATTTTAAATATCATAATAATAACACTCAATTCTTAAACTTTATCTCTATCTGGCTCAGTCTTTGACTTGACTTTATCTTCTCTTGGCTTTACTTTTTTTCTCATTTTCCTGTTCATGTTCATGTGCTCTGTTTTTTTTTTATTCATGTGAGGTTAAATTTTTGTTGGACAATTTCTCCGTAAAATAATAAATTAGTCCTGTACCGTAATGAACAAATATGTAACATCATAATATGATATGCGGAACATCGTCTGTATTGTCCTTGAGGTGATTTTTCACAAAAACGGCGCTCTAAAAATTGTCCAATTATTATTATTGTCTAAGTATTTTACTAGAAAATGTTCAGAAAGGACAAAAAAACATTCCAATTGATTTCATACAAAATTTCAAGAGCTACGGAATAACAACATGTTGGATTTTAATATTTTTTCCCCAACAAGGATTTGAAATTGGATAGCGGCATGCCATCAATGGAAAAATTATATTTCATGCGGTTACCGTAATCTTTCCATCGTTTCGGATACTTATCAATCAGCCGTTGATGACAGACCCCGGCTAATCTCTTGAAAAATGATCATTGAAAATCTGAACCGTCGCGCGGTGCGCCGTCCGGCACGAACTGTATTTATTATTATACATCAACACGTGGGAAGCCCGGCTTCGTGCGTATAAATTATGTCCGGGTGTCGGAACGTCCAAGACCATGGGGCGATTAATATCTCAAGGCATTCAAAATGTGCAATCATGTTGATTACATTACATAATATGTACTTATGTATAGGGAATGTATCAATTATGATTATTTACTATGTCAACTTAATTTATTAAAATTATCGGAAAGTAGAATAGTTAATGAATGAACTAACATGTTTATATAAAATCATAAATTCAATAATTGACAGTACTGAACTATTATACTTGATTTCTTTACATATACCTCGCAAACCAACATCGAGACAATATCTACCGTTCTATTGTGATAACTCCAACACATAATCACAATTGTATACCCCCGTTCGCCGTATACAAAATTTGGGTAATGACTATAAAGACACACCATTCGCCAAATATAAAGAAGTCATTTCCAAATTTATATTGAAAATAAGAACATCAAATTAAAATTTAATTTAACTAAACAAACTACGTAGCTCAACATCGACTTACGAGATCTTACCAATGTATTGTAATTTTCCTAGTATTACATTTTTCCATCTTGCATGGTGGAGTATTTAGTTTCGATGTTATTTCGTTTTTTTACGTTTTTGATTTTATTTTCTATTTTGTTTTTGATTTTGTTATGCTTACTTATGTAGATTTTCTTTGTAATAAATACAAAATAACATGTAAAATCCCAGCCGAGCGGGAAATTTACAATAAGTAAATAAATAAATATTTTACTATAGATTCTCAACTACTTACTTCAGATATCTTTACTATCAGACTGAATAGAGATAGCTTAATGTATTATTTTATTAAAAATGATTTTTTTTTAAACCAAAACTGTTATTAAATCTTTAACTGACAGCCCTGAAATAGTTAGCTAATTAGCAATACCTGCTTAATAATTCCAAACAATGATAACTTTGAAGGTAACAATAAACTTAATACAAATTTACTCTACTACTTAGTGTCTATAAATACTCTTGACAACTTTTCTGACAAGTCCCCATTGTTTACATCTTTTTTATTCTAAATAATCCTAAAGAATATGTTCTCTATTATTATAACATTGATTTTAATTCAGTAACACATACTAGTATCCTATACTTGCTTTTATTACGCATACTTTATTAAATGTACATTAATATATTTTTATTATTGTAATACTAATAATCTCCTGTGTACCACTCTATATTTATAATATCATGTACCTATCACTTGAATGTAAAGGCCATTCTATGGCATTTAAATAATTAAATAATTTTTTTTTTTTTTATATAATATGACTCCTCACAACAGTGCCCCTGTCTGTACGGTGTAAAGGAAGGGGGACTATGTCGCCACCTGATTAGGCACCGTTGTGAGGCGGGTTGAGGTCCGACAGTAAGAAAGGATTTATTAATGCGGGCCTTTAAGAGGCCCGGATTATATGAAGGAGGAAAACAGATGCCGGAAGCTCGTTCCACATACTAGTCGACTTACACGAAAACGAATCGAAGAAACGACCTTCATGAAGCCAACAACAGATGTGAACGGGTGTTCCACTCGTGTCCGTTGAGTTTTACGCACGTGCCACGGTGCATCGAGATCATTGCTTCTAGCTACTTAGAGCAGACTCCATTAAAATACCTGCAGAACGGACTCAGCATGCCCACATTGCGTCTGTGTATCAGATATGGCAATCAATCTGTTAAAAACGGATTCTTAATCAATGACGGATCGCCCTCCTTTGCATAGAATCAAGTATTGTAGGGCTCCAGTCCAGAGGTGGCTTCCAAATTCAATTGTTATGTAACTTGAGATTTGTATAGGGTTAGCTGCTGGTCACTATTAAAGAATCTGTTAGCCATGTACAAGACGCCCAGTTTCTTGAAACTAGTATATCTTTATGCTTGGAACCACAGACATATGAATATTGATAGACCAGGACATAAAGGTGGGGGGTAGAAGCCAACTACAGCGGGACGAAGGGCAGGAAGATGGCTTTGGTGATACGTGATTCGCCAAAACTCAATCTGACAGTATATAGGCATCTCGCACTATAAAATCATCATCTAGTTCTTAAAAGTAAACTCTGCTTTTGAATGAATAGACCTTTTTACATGGGAGCGCAAATTGCTCGCCACGCAATGAACAAATTTGAAGTTCAAATACGTCAAAGTAAGGTCGCCTATAAAGTCGAGTCCAATATTTTGCTCCTGTAGTTAGTTAATACACTTTTACAAATGTTTCATAATTTACTTACCCCAGTAAACAGTGACGGGCACACGCCATGTATCTCGGAGTGATATTGTATGTACGGGTGGTTTGGTATATTTATGGTGTATGTTCAAAAACGATCATATTATGTGATCTGAATTAGCTTAAAATAGTGTAAAATAATGCTTGCTTATGGAATCTAATACCACAAGTGGGTTTATTCTCTTTTTCGCTTCTATGTTTACACGTATTTATAGCACAAGCCACAATTTTTACCGTGTTATTTACGATAAGAGCTCGACACTGGTCCGGACACGAATGATGACGTCACATTTTTTAGATTGCAAGCCCAGCCGGTTCCGAAAAATGGTTCAAATGGGAGGGGGAAATAATACGCCTTTTATCGCTTAGGGCAAGTCCATGTATTTTGTACGTCCGTGCTTGGAACCCAGATTTATTCGGGCTTCTGTGAAGTCCCGATACTTCAGCCGGTCATCATTTATAACATATTCATTCACGGCATTCTATACAGTGCACTTCATATTCTTTCTTTTTGGTTGTAACATACTTCAATTAATTGTATCCTATACCTAAATTACATCTATCGAAAATTTCTGCCCCCACCCCACAACGCACTGAATAAATAAAATAATTTTTATTATAAAGCGACATGGGTCATTTTGCCGAACGACATTTCTATCGAGGCGCGACAGTCTGAAATGTAATAATAATAATTATATCATTGATGATGTATTGAAACAATAGAATTCTACCACGAATTGTCAGCATTAAAAATAGATATATTAAATATTATCATTCATCTAAATGGTGCTTTTTATTTTTTAAAAACATACTAAAATAAATCTATTGGTGGCAATCTAACACTAATTACTTATTCAAATTACAATGTTTACGTATTTACTGTTAACTATTGAAACCTAATTAAATATTTATGGGGACTACTGTTGTTACCAGCAATCAATCATCTATCAAAAATTGAAAACTGTTATAGGTAATATACGAGTATATTAAGGGTTTAACAACACGTACGCGAAAGATTTTAACCAGCGATTACTGAGCATATTTGGAGTAAAAAAATGGGGATGTTTTTCTTCGGTGATATTTTATCAAAAACAATTTAGAAAAAAACAGATTGCAATTCACACGTGGGAGAAGAAAAACCCTCAGAAATCTAAAATAGACAAGAGTGGGGAGACTACGAAGCACCACATAAAGAGGAAACCGATTATACTATCTCATTCTCTCGCAGGCTAAATCCTATAGATGTATGTGTTTATCTCTTTTTAGTGTCGCTATTTTTCACTTCATCGAGTTTCAACGGTGCTAAAGAAGTTTTCTCTTCAAAAATTTGTGTGCAGTTCATATGTGGTAGAAGTGAAACCTTCAGAAATCTAAAGTAGTCAAGAGTCGGGAGACTACGAAGCACCGCACAAAGAGTAGACCAATTGTTCTCTCTCATCTTCTCGCAGGTTAAATCCTATAGATGTATTTTTCTCTTTTTAGTGTGGCTTTTTCGTTTCAGAGAGTTTCAAATCACAACGGTGGTAAAGAAGTTTTCTCTTCAAAAATTCCAGCAATTCCAATTCTACGTCGCAACGTAGTTGGGTATAGCCTAGTGGGTCTTATGATAAGCACTTCGTCTCGTTCTAGCAGCACGGTAACAATTGAAACAGCGTGATCATCACGTAGGAGTGTAATCAGTGGCGACGTGCGATTGAAATCATCGGACAGCTCAGGAAAAGCTGGTAATATCCTTCGGGTACGTGCTCTTACATCCTATTTTATATTATTTTTTTTATATTAATTATACATTTATATCTAACGTTGTTAAATAACGAATGGGGTATTGATTGTAATACGACTAAGTGTTATAATGCTTTGGTGATGTAAAATATTTATATAACAAATGGCAATCGGTTAGTCATTGATCGATTGAGAGTTTACCCACATTTCTAACAATAAGTAACAATGTATAACCATATATTGTCGTCATATAATGTAATTCACGGAGTACAGCACACTTTTAGCGAGGCAAAAACAATAGTTTCTCTCTTCAATTTAGAAAAGGTTTTCGAATCTACTTATTACCGTGGGTTGTTAATAGGAAGCTGAAGGTACTAACAGAACGGATTTGTCCAAATCGTGGGTTCAGCCGTTTTTTCAAGGGCTCCAAATACTCGTATATCATCGAGGAACCCTGGCAGTCACAGTCGGCTCGCAGCGTGGCATTAACAAGGCGGAGGGCTTTTCGGTGTTTCCATTATAACGGTGCTCGGATTTGGGTTAATCTCCGGGTCTTAGCAATATCATGCGTTCTCGTGCACCAAGGAAAGGGTTGAAGTGAAAACAAATGAACGATCTCATAAATTAGGGAGGAATTTATTAGGGAACTTGCTCTAAATCCTGACGTCTGGTTTAGTCGTGGAAATGGTTACCGAGATAATAACCAAATATTAAACATGATTAAATTATCGTAACGTTTTTGCTCCGATAGCAGTTGTGAAATAAATAAAACTGTCGTGTTATTATCTTCGACATTTTTGTCAAAATATACCCACTGTTCACTACAATGATAGTAGGTACCTAACGACGGAAGAAAAAAAATATTTTTAATTATTACTCTGCCTGAAGTTTCAGTTACTGCCATGAAGACAATTTTTTGCATTATCCATGACAAACATTTGTCTTCATGATAAGTTAGTAGTTGTTAAATGCAGTAGTTTGTAACTTTGACTTTACTAAATTATGTTATTTTTATTTTAGCACCAGTGTAACCAGTATACTGGTTTATCATATTATATTATGTACTATTTTTAGTTAACAACTTCACATATTTTATGAATTCTTTTTATAGATAGAACACTTTTTCCTCTTCTTGTGTATTGGTCGGTATTACCAGGAAGCTCTTCACCGCTCCATTTTGCCGTGATTTTGACTTCTTTCGAAAGTCTTATAATAAGTATCTTTACTTCTGCGAGTATTCAGTCTCACTATTTTAATATTTTTGTTTCTATTTTCTGTGAAATATCTTTCGTTATCATTCATAAAATATATTTTTTACGATATATGAGTATGTTTTATGTTTTAAAAAATATTTATATATCATATTTTATTTTGGTTTTTATTTTTTGTTTCTTTATTATTTATTAGATACTCTTATTATTAAACAGTAATATAACCGACTACGATATGGGTATGAGTCTAGTAAAGTAGTCGAGAGAATACACATACATTGTAATGTAAAATATACATTAAATAATTTAAAATACGTAAATAATAAACGCTATTTTACAGTGACGCGTCATCAGCGTTATGTTTTATTAAACTCTTTCAAACGACGACAGACTTTTAATTTAAAAATTATAGTTAGTCTTATTACCATAGAATAAATAAGCAGCAGTAGTAGATACGATTCTATAATAAACCCACCGAAATAAGTAGGTAGGTATTCAATGGATCTGTTTTGAAGTTATTACACTGACAAATGGAAAATATAATTGACTGATACATTTTTGATACGAAACTTTCCGTGTTTTTTTATGCATCTTGTCAAAGTCATTACAATATAACTTCAACCTTTACAACCTTTTAAAAATAGTAAATATATTTAAAAAAAATACTATTCGTCGTATTCCCGTCGTTATTTTTTTTTTTAAAGATAGACAAACATTCCCGGGTTACGAATAACCCCACAATGTTTGAAAATCTCCTACTACCACCACAGAAAGACGAAAATATTGCTTGTGTTGTGATGGAGGACTTAGCCAGCCGAGGAATCGAACATGCGACGCCCGGGTGGGACCCAAGTGCTATGCCCACTCAACCACTGACCGGTCAAAATATACTATGTACTTCTTATACTATACTACTTCTTATTTTGTCACACTGCTGTCTATGGGCCTACTCTAATTTTTTTCCTGTCTATGGGCCTATTTTTATTTTTTCAACATGTATATGGGCCTATTCTTATTGTTGTCACCCTGCCCAAGGTTTGTAGAAAATGCATTTACCAAGGTTAGCTCATACGGGCCTTTTTAGGAAAAAAAGCAATTCGTCGGGGCGCTTTTAAAATTTCTAACGCGTGACGTAGCTGGTAGTAAAACATTGCCACTTGTATTTCAGTTAATTCAAATCTCCCAGTGGAATATGGACTTCAAGATAGGTCACGGATTTTTAGCAAATCACCACTCTCCCCCCTTAATGAGTTAATCTTGTTAAACGCATTTTCTACGAACCCTGCACCCTGTCCATTGGCCTATTATTTTTTTTGTCACCCTCTCTATGGGCCTATTCTTGTTTATGTCACCCCATCTATAGGCCTATTCTTATTGTTGTCACCATGTATATAGGCCTATTCTTATTTTGGTCACCCTGGTTATGGCCTATTCTTATTTTTGTCACTAATATTACCTATATGTCTCTCATAGCGAGCTTGAATAACAACTGATTCCGTGCCTGTATCGTTTAAAAACTCCCTTAACCAACCAGATTTTTCGTTAACACCACCTTTTTTAAAAATATAAACCTCTAAAAATTCAATTTAATTTTTTTTATTTGTGTTGTAGGTACAATACATGGAAAATACGCAGAGATTATACGATGGTGCCTGCCCTAATTTTGTTACAAAATTCTCGGTGGAGATGAAAAATACGAAAAGCGCAGATTTTGATGTTTTTTCCTAAACTTCATCATGTTACACCAATGTTTTTTATAAATTCCAATATAATCCGAGTGCAATAAATACAACCCTGAAGCTAGCCTCAGAGAAGGGAATAATTCAGGTTGATTTATCTAGCGACGGCCCGTGAGCGCGCGAAATAGGTACCTACTGGGCCAGAGGCAGCGATTCAGCAAGCCTGCTACAATGCCAGGGTAACAGACTAGCCTAGTACCTACCTCATAGTGCCCCGCCCGTTACACAGTACACAGATCCTCGCGCCTTGTTACGGTATTAAGTCTTTAGAGGTGCTACTGCAGGAACCACAGACCCGAGATATAAACTCCGCTAGAAGACACCTCTGATTAAAAGGGTGACCCAACAGTTAGCCGCCGAAAATTGGCCCCCTGAAATGATATTTACTTTAAAATAATTAGTTTTTGTGCATTATTTACCAATTTCAAACGTAAAATTGACTTAAAAAATACCCCTAATACACGGTTATTATGAATATCAAACGAATTTACATACAGGGTCGATTTTTAGTACTTATGCGTTGGTATACACAGTATATAAACAAGTAGTTTTTTCCTTGATGAATTTGAATAAATATTTTTATACTTTGTTATTCGGCAGTACATCCTCTCTGCATAACCCTTCGGGGTTACTTTGTCACTTAGTTATATTTTGTGAAATTAGGTTTACCGTATTTGCCATAAACCGACTGCATATTGTATATAAGTATGCCAGTGAGCCAATTGTCAGTGGATCAACTGTCATGGAGCCACTTAAAAGATATTAAATAATATATAAAATAGAAAATGATATTGAATAATTGGATGGGGAAGTGAAAGTTACGCCACTTAAAATCGCATAATTATACAGCAAAACGACATCTTGAAAATACTACTCAAGGTCCCTTTCAATTTTTAATAATCTAAATATCATGTCACTCAAAGACTCTGTCCTAAAACTATTTTTATTTATACTCACAAAAATGATGCACTTGATCTATTAACCAACATACCTAACAAAATCACTAGATCCTTCAATCAACATGCACTCCAATAAGTAAAAACGAACACAACATTTGGGCGGAGAAATTTTGTTTTTACGGCATAAAATTTTACCACAGATTACCAATCTCCTACAAATATCCAACAGCATTCACAAAATGATGGATCTGCGACACAGGGAGACACGAAATTTGGTAGAATATCGCTACCAAACACAAACTGATGGAAATGAGACAACCTGTGTAATATCCTAGTTATATTAGTATATTCAAAAGAAAACAGGATGTTACCTTTTAGATTTATATTGCAAAATATTAAGTTTTAACAAAATTTAAAAAAAAATTTAGGACACATCGCAAATAAAATAAGGATAATGTAATTATGTCAGTGCGAATAATAGTAAAATAACAAATAATTTAAATTCGTTTTGCAGTGACGCAGGATTGTTTTAAAATAGCCCCTGCTTTGGAAGGCACACCGTTCTTAACCAATATAGTTCCTCCATCCTACAGCACAGGTCCTTTATGAACTTAGGGTCCGTTAATACTGAATGACATTATACCTAAGTATTGGTAGTAAAAACATGTTGTATAACATTTTTGTTGTTGTATAACCGTTACTACTGAATGACACTATACCTAAGTTTTGGTACTAAAAATATGTTGTATAACTTTTTTTTCTATTCCCATTAATTGAACTAGTCGTGCTTACTTTTGTAGATTTGTAGAATGTGTAGTAATATGTGAAAAGAAAATAAATGACCGACTCATACTTTTTGAAGTTGGCTCTCCCCTGAAGAGCTAAAAATATGAATTGTGCGTAAATCATTTTATGCGAAAGAAAGAGGGGATCAGGCAAAATAAGTACTAACGACGTGACTACTATAAACGTTTTACTCTTTATGACATTAAATTGCTAAATCGTGTCATAAGGTGCCATTTTATATGTAAAAATGCTTAAGGTATGCTACCAAGAAGCGACTTTGCCTACTCACTTATAATAAATGATTACTTCTTTTACCAACCACACGCGCGCCGCGTCAATTTCTTTTCCCCGTAAAATTATTTGAAACACTGCATTTCCTGTCGACAAGTTATGTTGAACGCAATGCTTAAGAGGAAACCCGGTCTTAGAGAAATTTGAAGAACAGGTATTTTACCAAACTGTTGCTGTAACTGTCTCTGGCAGTATTGCTCTTATTTCCACAATTACTGAGCAAAAGGGACAACTGAACCTCAGGCTGATACCTAATTAAATCATCAAAATCGAGGTTTTGTATTCCCCATTTTTCTCCTCTAAAAACTGGGCCGATTCTTAAGATTTTTTTTCCTAAATGTATAAGAAGAAAATATTTTATGCTTGTGCTTTTTTAAAAAAACAATTGCATGGTTTGTATATTGAGAGATTGTTGATGGCGTTCAAATTAATCGGAGGTAATTTATTAAAAAAGCAAAACATACCGACACGCTAGTGGTCAATATTTACATTTTATAAAAAAAAAAAAATTGTAATAGTAGTAGTCAAAATCCAGAGAGAAAATTGGGAATATGTTTATATGGATAAAATGCCGTCAGGTTTTCTCTAAAATAAGTTTCCGCACAATCCTCGTACTCCTCAGTTATTTGGATTAGGTACATACTTGACTGTATTTTGTCGCTTTCGTTGTCGTGTAAACCAATCTAATGTATTACATATCAATGTCTAATATCTACGCTTAACTAGCTAGAAATCCCTTGCATACAGCGATAGTTCGGTCGTGTTCATTTAGACGTACAAATTTAGTTATCAATGTTGAGATAAGGAAGCTATGCATATACTTGTACTTGCCCGTACTATACATGATACGTGGTTTGAAGAAAAGTGCCAAATCTTGTAAATAGTTGAGATGTGTATTAAATTTCTATGAAAACCGAATATAGTACTATGGAACTTTCTTTCATGATCTTTCATCTCTGCTATAATAGGCATATAATTTTTAGAGTATTTTGGAAGTTTATCTGTACCAACATTTACAAAAAGTGTTTCTTATGGAATGCGCGCCAACCAAGTAATGTACGTTAAGGCCCTTTAATCAGCCAGCGGCCGAAAATCCACATTTCGTCGAAAGATGTTCTTACGATCGTACAGGGCGGTTCTAATGAGAAAGATTAATTATTATCTTTAAATTTGCTTTAATTTATACCTACCTCCAAAAATGCTGAAAGGCGTGATGGTAAAACCATTAAAATTATGTACTTCATGTAAATATTTTTTTATCATAGGCAAGTATTTATAATTTTTCAATCATTTCTAAGCAAAATAAATGTGCAAAAAATCTGAAATATATTAATTTGTAAGACCGTAAATATATAGAAAAAATTGAGAAATTTTCGTCATAAATAAGTGTTATGTGGATATTTTTTTAATGATTTTATTTGAACCAAAATAAAAATTTTGAAACATGCGTTTACTAGATATTGATAGCTTTTGAAACGTGTGATTACATGATATGAAATATCTCTTGTAAAATAAGATTTTTCGTTTGAAAATTTAATAAATCTGCCAACGACCTATGGTGTAACCTAATTATACTAAAAATAAACGTTTTTTCTCAAAATTTAAAACATAAGACCAGCTAAAATAACAATCTTTCGAAATCAATTTATAATTTTTTTGTGGAAAAGAGTCAATGCGTCTAAAATGTGATTTAAAATTGACATACCCTCAAATATAATTAATTAATTAAAGAATTAGCTAATTGTTTTACCCTCATAAAATACGTAACGAAAAAATAATAATAATCTTCAACCATTTGATTCTCACGATAGTCTCGTACGGTCTGGACGGTTTGGCCAGACGATTTCGCAGTTTAAAAGAAATTAAATGTTGTACCATGTTTGTTTTTTTTCACTTTCAAATTGAATTGCAAAGGAAAACTCATTCATTCACTCTTAGGGCAATTAATAGAGTATCAAATCGTCTTGATCATGTATTTGAGATTTAAAAAATTATACACACAAATGACACATAAAAACAAGAGTAGCATTGGAGAAGACTTATTAGTTTACCCCGATGCAGTGGGCATTTGAAACCCTTTTGTGTCGTGGAATTACCCCCCCCCTGAGACTCCCAACTAAGAAAATAATTGCATCCTGCGGGAAGATAACAATAAATAACGTCTAGAAGCTTAGTTCCTCCTATTACGGGAAACGGTTAAAGGGACGTCAGTTCGGTTTAGGAAAGTACCACTCTACTCAACTCCATGGGGAATCGCAAAACCACTCACTTCGTTCGAACCTATCCGATTCTACTACTCCTATCAAGCTAATGTAAGTATCAATTACTTCTTTCTTTTCTATGATTCAACGAAATGGAGTGAATTCTTTGAAATAACGTATCTTGTAAAGTGTTTATAACTTAGAGCAGTAGTTAATTACAGGTTATTTAATATCATGGGAGATCCCATCCATCACAGGAACCATTATTAGAGTGTGTTTTTGATGGCGAGTTTTATTAAAGTTTTAACAATTAATGATTGATTGTCCTCCAGCATTCGCAATTTATATATATATTATTTTTTAAATATATACACATGACAGATTTACAGAAGAAAAATACAAGGAACTAATTACAATAAAGTAATTTTTTGTTAATAAAATTACCCAATTTAATAAAGAAAAACATTTCTCGTGTTTAAATTGGGGGGTCGTGTTAGATATACGGCACGTAGAAAAATAAAAGTTAGGATATAGGTGTACTAGTATAATACAGTATTAATAGGTAGTTGGTAGGAGGTAAGTACCTACATAAACATGATTCAGTTATAATGGAAGTAGCTGATAATATTGTAAGACTAGGTACATCATAATATTTTGCGACCATAATCTTTGATTATAGTTTGAAATGCTGATAAAATATTTTAAGAGGGTAACTAACTAACTAACTAACTAACCATCACGCCGTTTCCCCGCAGGGGTAGGCAGAGAGGACGGACCGCCACACAACTCGATCTTGGCACACACTCTTTGCCTCGTTCACATTCATACATCGTCTCATACATGCTCTTCTATTATTCCGACTCTTCACATGGCCCGACTCAAGTATCTGATTCACTTGGTCGTGCCATGTCTTCCTCGGGCGTCCCCGACTTCTTCTACCATTCACATTTGCATCATATATTCTCCTTACACTCCTTTCCTCGTTCATTCGCTCTACATGCCCAAACCATCGGAGAGTCCCTTTCTTAATCTTACACATCACGCTTACGTCAGCCTTGCATTCTTTGCGGATATCCACGTTTCTCTCACGATCGTACATGGTTTTACCACACATTCGCCTCAGGGATCTCATTTCTACAGCATTCAGTCTGCTTTCATCCTTCCTCTGCCAGTTCCATGCCTCACTGCCATACATCAGGGTAGGTACCAGCACTCCATTATGGACGGCTAGTTTCGCGTCTTTGGAAAGTTTTTTATTACCGCCAACGGCATTCAGTCCTCCATTAATGGAGTTACCGGCATTCACCCTTCTTTCAATATCTCTATCAGCCTTCCCATCTTTCGTAAACATACTACCCAGATACACAAACTCATCCACCTGCTCCAAGTATTCATCATTCACAACTATATTGCATACTGTTTTCGTACTCTCTCTTTCAAACACCATGACTATAGACTTACTTACATTCATCATTAACTCATTCTTCATACATACTTCGTTCATCCTAGACACGAGAGACTGTAGATCTTCCATACTGCTAGAAATTAGCACCGCATCATCAGCATACAAAAGGCAACATACTTCCAGATTACTCAATTTTGCGCCCAATCCCATCTCTTTCAATTCTTGCATACAATTATCCATGTATAGATTGAATAACCACGGTGACATTACGCAGCCTTGTTTAACACCTTTTGTGATGTCAAACCACTCCGTAAAATCGCCGTTCACCCTAACACATGCAACGCTTCCCTTATATAGCGACGCAATTGCCTGAATGAGCTTCGTATTCACTCCGTACTTGGACAACACCTTCCATAGCTTTTTCCTGTCAACTCGGTCGTACGCTTTTTGTAGATCTACAAAGGCACAGAAGAGTTTCTGGTTTTTTGCAAGAAACTTCTCAGTGAGCATACGCAATGAGAAAATCTGGTCCATGCACCCCCTTCCACTCATAAAAGCACCTTGCACATCCCATATTTTATCTTTTGTTTCCATTCTTACCCTTTCAATCAATATTCTACCATACAGCTTGCCCACTGAACTTAGAAGGCTAATAGCCCTATGATTCCCACATTCCATACGTGACCCTTTACCTTTGTATAATGGCATGATTACAGCCCTTCTCCAATCTAATGGCGTATAACCCTCCTTTAAACATTGGTTAAAAAGTCTGCACAGCCATGTTAGAGTAATACGACTATCTCCTTTAAAGTATTCGGCAGCAATATTGTCGAAACCCACAGCCTTGCCACTCTTCATGCATTAAATTGATCTTTTTATTTCATCCATACTGATTTCGGTAACATTCACTCCATCATCGTTCATAACCGATTCACCGCTGGGATCACAACCACTCGGGTTACTTTCGAAGACTTCCTCGAAATATTTCATCCATCTCTCTTTGATTTCATTCTCATTCGTCAACATTTGTCCATCTTTCGATTTTATCACTTTCATGCTTCCGTTCTCTGGACCACTCCGGGACCTTTTGACCTCCTTCCAAAACAGTTTTATGTTTTCTTGGAAGTGGTTTGTCATTTTGATTCCCTCTTCTTCTTCCAGGCGTTTCTTTCGTTCTTTCACCCCAACACTTACTCTTTTCTTGCATATCTTATACACTTCTTTCGCTCGATCTCTCTCTTCGCTTGAAACACTGCCAATCGCTATCAGACGTAACCATGCTTTCTTCTTCTCTGAGACCAGTGCTTTGATCTCATCATCCCACCATGCATCACCTTTTTTCCTACCTTGCTTACTTATTCCACACACATCTCTAGCAGATTCGCATAGACTCACCTTAATGTGGTTCCATGTTTCCTCTATGCTTAGAACGTCCATTTCCTTCTCATTCAATCTCATTTCTGCACAATTCTCATATTCACTTCTGACATAATCGTTTTGTAGTTTTTCTATTTTGACTCTTGTTGGAGCTGATACCGTTTTCACCTTAGAGCGCCAGCCGCGAAAGAGGTTTACTTTTGACACCACCAGAAAGTGGTCGGTTTCAACCTCAGCTCCTCTGTAAACTCTTGTGTCCTCGGTAACGGCTCTCAACCTAGAGTCAATTACTACAAAATCGATTATCGATCTTTCAATTCCTCTTTCCCACGTATACTGATGGATACCCCTATGATCGAAGAAAGTATTCGAAACAAAAAGGTTCCACTCCAAACATACTTCAAGTATTCTATTCCCATTGTCATTCGTTCTTTTATCCCCAAACATACCTAAGGCCGAATCAAATCCGTCACGTCTAATACCGACCCACCCGTTCAAATCGCCCGCCATTATAATCTTTTCATTCAACTCTTTTAGTCTCATTACATCATTCACATTAGTCCAAAAATCATTTTTCACTTCATCACTTTCAGAATTAACAGGGGCGTAGCAAATAATAAGAAACACCCTTGTCAAACCAATTTTGAATCGGATCCACATTATTCTCGGACTTACACATTCATATTGCAACATACATTCAACCATTCTGGGAGACAGTAGCGCTGCAACACCCTGACAAGCCCTCTCTGTATCTGGTCTCCCAGACCAGATGAGGAACTTATCATTATGCTGCAATGTACCGCTCTCTTTTTTCATACTCTCAGTTATACAAAGTACGTCCAAACATTTGCCTTTCATTGTATCACATAATTCATTCATCTTTCTTTCCATTCCTCCTCTTATATTCCATGTACCAATTCGGCATTGCTCACGTTCCGTCCTCCTCTTTGCGCCACCGAAGGGATGGCGATGTGATGGATAGCGAGTCTCATCGACACCTATGTCGGCCATTCCCTTCCACGGACTACTTATGCACTAACATCCTTAGTCAAACTTAATCCAACTTAATCTAACTTAATCTAACTTAATCTAACTTTATCTAACTTAATCTAGAGGGTAGATATGTTAAAACAGAGAAAGATATATATATATATATATATATATATAAAAAAAAAAATAAAAAAAAAAAATATATATATATATATATATATAGGTCCCACTACACTTATTGCGTCCGTACGTAAATCCGTCTTTGGGCGTCCATCAGTTCTAGTTCTTTTTTTCAGATTTTTTTTGTGAATATTGCGTTATGTACTGCTCATACTAATCGCTGATATCATACTTTTTTAATATTGTAAAAAATACAGGAATTGATATTTAGTATACTTTCATACACTTCTTGCGTCACGTACATACTCACGTCCGGGTGTATATTTTTTGTATATTGTAGGTTTCTTCTAATATAGGTTTCACGTCCTTTCACTCTAATATAATTTTTACGTCTTCTGTATATTGATAACTGTTTTAATGAAGTTTTCGCGTCCGTACCGAATATATTATTTTGACGTCCGAATGCACATACATTGTATGTTATAAACAGATATTTATGTAGTTTCTTTTCCTTCCGCTCTTTTTAAATTTTACGTCTTTTGAATATTGCTAACTTACTTAATCTTCTGATAGGTACAGAAAAAAAAACTCCCATGCTGAATTATTTTTTTCCGTGCAATATATGTAGTTTGTATGTATTATATGTGTATAAGTAATTATTGTTGAAGACGAATAACTCGTAATAATAATCTTCCGGTAATAATAGTAATGATAATATGTCGATGTCTAAATAAATCATTTGTATAAAATAAGTACCTACTGGGCGCAGGCCTGCAACAGTTTTTTTACAGCGATGCCCTTACTCAAAATGTATTGTTTCATAACGCACCGCTTTGCGCCCTCGTAGTGTGTGGTTGGACATTTTTAGGCCAGAACATCATTTCATCGTCCACTGTAGAAAAAATCTTATAAGAATGTCCACCCGCGCGGGTCGCTTCTTAGTTGTAAGTGGCACGCGGCACCGTTGTAAATAAAACCACTGTTGCCAAATCTAGAGATTTACTTTACCAAGAGCTCAAACAATATTTACTATCTACTCGTGAATGGCCACGAGGACGCAATACTGTCGTTGTTATGCACTAAAAGTAATATGAATGTGTAGACGCAGACCATCGTCATGTCTTAAAAATAATATTGCTGCATGGACGCAAGAAGGACCAATTGTGTAGATGCAGAATGACCGTCGTTATGTATTAAAAATAATATTGCTGCGTGATAATAGCGTGATAAAAGCGTGATGATAGCATAATAATAGCGTGATAATAGTGTGGACGCAAGAAGGACCAACTGTGTAGACGCAACACGACCGTTGTAATGTCTTAAAAATAATATTGCTGCGTGGACACAAGAAGAACCAACTGTGTAGACGCAGAACGACCGTCGTTATGTCTTAAAAATAATATTGCTGCGTGATAATAGCGTGGACGCAAGAAGGACCAACTGTGTAGACGCAGCACGACCTTCGTTATGTCTTAAAAATAATGTTGCTGCGTGGACGCCAGAAGGACCAAATGTGTAGACGCAGCACGACCGTCGTTATGTCTTAAAAATATATATATTTCTGCAGGGACGCAGAAGGACCGCCATTATGTATAAAAATATACACTGATCGAAATATATTTCGTTTCGCGAACCTGGCGGCAAATCGTCAAACGTTCAATATTCGCTTCCAGACATTCTGATAGATTTTTTGCTTCCATGACAATTTTTGCCAATCGATTCTACATGGGGTAAGCATCAATCTGGCCAATTTTGAAGTCAAAACATTGTTGCGTCCGTATATCGGACGCCGTAAGTCGGTGGACGCAGCAATGCTATGGAGATTTTAGGGGGTGGACGCAACAAATGTAGGGTATGTTAAAACAGAGAAAGATATATTTATTATTTTTTTTTTGTAAAATTAATGATGAAATTAAATATTTAATTTTAAACTTAATTACATAATATTACAATTAACACTTGATCAATTATTACTAGTAGGTACAATGTAAAAAAAAATAAACGTATGTTATGTTCAATGTTCATAATATGAGTGTGTTCCGATTGCGTGCATTGCTCTACGACCAAATGTAGGCTGTGGGAATCTTTCAAGATGGGGTAAGAATATATCATTTGTGAATTAAATACACAGTGCACATTTTATTATCTGTACGGATTTTGAATAGGCGTGTGTGGTTTTCTGTGATATTCAGTGACATAACGGCCGCCTGGGCAGATACCCTAAACATAGAATAAAGAATATAACACTAGAAGTGCCTTCATTCTGTGCAAATTTGAATAGTAACAAATATGCCACTGACCTAGTACCTTTCGGATTTCGACCATTTAAAATGCAGTCTGTCTCTCTTACACTAATCGAGATTATTCTTATTGATAATTGTAGACAGTGAATGCCAGAAATTATTTATAGGGAAACTAAAAAATATTTATTTGGTGTCTGAATAATTTTCAAAATTATCGCATACTTTTAAAACGTATTCATTTATTAAATTTTAGGAAGAATTGCTTTATGTTTGTGTGTGAAGAAAATCGTATTAATTAATATATGTCGGACACAATAATTATACATTGATGAAGATTTCCGGGTGTTTGGTTATCGATACGGCCATTCGATTTAATTAAAATCATACCTCTAAATATTAATACGGATGTACATGAACTGATTACAGTGGTTTAAAGTAAATTACTCCGCCTAGGCTTTACCGTGCATCCCATATTTTTGGTTTCATAGAAAAAATCGTTAAGTTTATAATACATGTACATAGTTTATAAAAATCTCCTACCTGAATTTGGGTAACCATAGCTCGTTGATATGTCGGTGTTTTTAACTATTTGTCACCATAAAGAAACTAGATTCTTGATTTTAGATTTTCATGGCTAAAATTATTATCGTTATTTATTTTTGGGGTGTTATGCCGTTTGCGTTACCTTCTTCTTTCGCCAACGTTTCGGACAGCTTTAGAGTGTCCATCATCATGCCGGACGTGTAGCGCACCATGGCAAAACACGCCAAAAATAAATAACCATATACAAGGTTTTTTTATTTTGGTGAGGAAGTTTCGCTAAAATAATAAAATAATGAACGTAATACAATAAATAATATCAGAAAAACAAATCACAGTTTTTAATTGAAATTAGTACCTACTCATCAAAAAACATATATTTCCAACCCAAAAATGCAACACCTCATTTGAACAACCTCATTACAATATATAGAAAAAATAACATCAGTGAAAACCTGTTATTGGTTAAATTTTTATACATATGTATTTCATCAAACATTATTGTTATAAACTGTTGGTTTTCCAAATAAAATAAAATAAAATAAAATAAACTTCAACAGCCTACCAAAAATGATAAGAACAATTGAAGACGATAAATGCCTAATAAAAGCGATTAAAGAGCAATTCAATGTAAAAATAACAAAATGAAGAGATTATCTTAACAATGAATATATTTTTTTTAATTTGTTTATTTTTTTTCAAGTTCATACTTCTTTAAATCATAAATACAAACATTTTTAAATACAAGCGCCCCCTTTTATAGAAGAGAAACACACACAATAAAAATAAATCTGTGAAAGCTTGTTTTTTACATTAACTACACAGAGAAGGCCCTGAGAAAAGTAATTTCTCTCAGGGCCTAGGTCATCTCAGAGGATGCTGTGTGGAGAGTTTTTTTAAGGAAAAGGAATGAGAAGTAGTTCTGGGAAGGAAATAGGTATGAGGGGTTGGTTGGATTCTGGGGGTCAGTGTGTCCAAGAGTGACGGACGTATGAATTCATTCCTCCAACCGAGGTGCAAGGCGATGGCGATGGGTCGAGAGATTCTGGCTGAAGAGAATTAATTACCTCCCTCAACCAATCTCTCTCGATCCCTGGACAAACCTCATCCCCATGAACCCGGGCACCCTTGCTAAGTCACTAAACGTAGTTGGGGTGACCTCTGGCAGAGGTGTTGGTTATTCAACAAATAATTCCTGGGGCGGCGATGCCCATACCCGCCTCCCAAATTGTTTTGTAATTTATTTAACGGTGCTGTGCTCCGGATTTTATGTCCGTTTTAAATCTTCCCCGCTGGAAAAAACTAAACCCTTTTCCACAAATGTTTATCTAGTCAATCCACGCTATGTAAGTGCACTATATAAGTATAATAAATACAAAACAATACAAGAACAATGCGTTAATCTACCAGAGACCAAATGGGAAAAAATATTCACTTACTCCAGATATTTTCATATCAGAGGGTTCGGTCGGTGAGGATCCCTCAATACAATTATTTAAAAAATCTTTCGTAATTCTACATGTATTTAAAATGACTGAGTTTTGCAATTTTATATATAAATTCTTTGACAAATCTAATACGCCTAAATTTTGAATGAGAGAGCTAGGTATAATGCCAGTAGCCGAAATAACAAATGGTAATATTTTTATCAATAATTATTATTTATTATTTATTAATAATCTCATTTCCTAAATCTGTATATTTTTTTTATTTTTTCAGAAACATTTTTCTGAAAATTATAGGAATTTGGAATAGCGACATCAATGATATAAGTTATTTTTTTTTAATTTTGTTATGTAAAACTATATCGGGTCTATTATGACTAATTGTTAACAACATTATTATAATTTGAAAAATCATTACTTAATGAATGACAAACAAAATAATGAAAAGTTATGTTTTCACAATACGAGAAATGCGAGGCAGTCGTGTAAAATGAATTAGAATTATAAGCTTTAGTTAGTATGTAAAAACAAAAACACAAATTAGCTAACTTTATCGAAATTACTTTGTGAATATTCATAATATTATTAGAATACATTGAAACTTTTCCAAAAAAAAAAATTAAATCGGTAAATTTTTGTCAAACTATACAAAAAAAAAAAAATGGTCATTCTTGTAAGAACTAAACCTAAAACACTCCTTTTGATGGATAATATTCTTACTCATCCATCTAGCTCGCAATTTCATACATACAAGTTAGTGTTTGATGTAAAAACCCTTTGCCTTTAACTACAAGCATCTTTCACATATTCATGAGTAGCATTATAAAATGCTCATAACCCTGAGCCTTTGAATTGATGCGACCGGTAATTTATGTTGCACTCGTATATCTTTTATATTTCTGAGATGCGTTTACGAAGTGGGGTAATGTAAAATTTTATTATTATTGCATTTAATTGGTATTCAACATGAGCGGATGCAGGGGCCTGGTTACGAGCAGTATTTCAAGTTAATTGGTAGACAGTACCTGAACTCAATTAGACAGGATTGATTTTTACCTTATACGTGAGCTAACTGGCGATGGACCGACCGACGCGGTGCATATCTTCCGCTAACAACTGAACAAAGTAACAACTGCAAACACTCCATTTACGACAATACCGTGGACAGAGACAAACTGCAATTTAAATTGGTGGCGCCGAGATGAAGTTTTAAGTGGTTTGCGGTATTTGAATATTGAGGGGAGAAGCAGTGTAAGAGAAGTAGATACCAGTTTGTTTGGGAATACAATTCATACTTTGGTTATGTTTGTACATCCCAGTTTCTTGCATTTATGGTATCAGTCTACACGCATCCAACACACTGTACGGTCAAAGTTTATTCAGGCATCATCTAAATATATAAATAAATTCAGTTCAGCATCGGGGGCCTCATGAATGGAGTTAACCTTTTTCTAAAAGACGTTATTTAAAAATGCTTGCGTTCTGAGGGTATAATGTGTCTGTGAAAGGTATAGCGCGCAAGCGAGAGGGAATTCTACCGGCTGCGCCAATTGTTTGTGAAAAAGGAGCGTATAGGTAGATTGTTGAGATGTTGAGATTATCGTGGGAAATTTACTGGTGAAAAGAGATGCGCATCCATACATTTATATGACATCTGCAAGCAAGCACTCTTTATCATGCACACATTACAGACGGAAAACTCTGTTGGTAATATATTAAATCATAACAATCTAAAAAAATTACGCATTAGTTATAGTTAATTAATAGCACTGATTCTCTTTGAAGGTGCAAACCGATAATAATAATATAGTCATTCCATTGTTTACATAATTTCTTTCATTAATTTATCGATTCACGTGCTATTATTTGATATAATACTTTATATGTCGCCATTTTAAGGGTTAATTAATCTACGATGAATAATCCTACAGTTAAAATTTCATAATTTTTTAAAGTGTGACGTTGTTTTGGAACACCGCGCAATGCCACGAACTCGTGACCACACGCAGATATATGTAACAAAGTTACAGAGCAGGGACGGATCAACAATCATTCAGATCCATGCAGGAAATGTTAATGGAGCCCCACACCTTTCCCAAAACTCCATTAATTTGAAGGGATTAATATATTGATGATTACCAGTAGCCCTAAAAGTATCTGAATTTGAAATCAAATTATGATTAAAATGGTAATAAAATATATAGGAATGTTTAGGGGGTGCCCACCAAAATTCACTTGGCTACATCTCCAGGAATTTATATTGTCGAACTGCTGAAATCTCCCTTTATATACATACCTTTCTACTTTTTTTCAGATTTATTATTCCTAGAAGAGATTATGGTTATATTAAAAGATCTTATTGTCCACTGAAATCGGGTCGTTGGAACTCTTGTTGATATTTAAAAATGTGTAGATATGTAGATAAATGGTGTAACGTCACTTACCCGAAGGATTTTAATCAGAGATTCCTGAACATATTTGGAGTTAGGAACATAGATGTTATTTTGCGGTCAATCCCAAACAAAAACAAAAAAATTCCATCACACATCGCCGCTGGATAGTTGGGTACAGCCTAGCGGTTCACGAAATTCGCACTCCGTCTCGTTCCAGCAGCACGGTAGCAAACGAGAGAGAGCTCATATAACACGATCCGTCGCGCTTGTAGGATTGTAATCATTGATGACGTGTGATAAACCAATATTTTTGTGGTTTTTTTCAATGTAAAACAAAATATCATCGGACAGCAAAATGACATCTACATATTTTGCTTCAACATTCCCAGGAATCGCTGATTAAAATCCTTCGGGTACACGCTGTTACACCTGTATATTTTATGTCTAAAGTAAATGCTTTTTCAATGTTCGGATTTTTTTTTTAAATTTTCCATTTCTGCTTCCGCCCGTTATACCTTTGGCAGATACGGCTCTGGAGCAGATGATATTCGCGCAAAAGCCGCTACTAGCACTAGCAGTTAATACAGAAGCAACGCGCCAGTTAAATGTGTTTTATTGCATTTTCGTTGTTGGCCCGAAAAGTTATTTTCATTAACGCGAGTAGTGTCTGCTGTTTGCAGGGATTTCAAACAGTTTACATTTTCGTTGAGTGGTTTTTACGGATCATTTGTTTCAATAATCTGTTTTAATTAATTTCATCTACAACAGTTTTTTCATTTTTTTGTTTACTTTTAAGGATCTTCCGAATAATTAAAATAATAATGATTATGCAATTTTAAGTGGTAGATAAGTTTTTATGCGGATTTCATGATGTAATATAAAATAAATATTTGTTTTGGAATAAATTATTATTGGTTCTTGTATATTAGCTCCACACAGGAGGCCCTGAGGAAAATAATTTCCATCAGGGCCTATGCACATCTTAAGTGGAGGGGATTTTTAAGGAAAGGAAGGTGAGGGAGTTCTGGGAAGGAAAAGGGTACGAGGGGTGCATCAAACAAACATGCATGACATGTTTTATGCAGACAAACTCGGCATAAAACTGTAGATTTGCACACAAATCAAATCCACACGGCTCGCTTATCAGCAAGCTCGTCCACCACATACAGACATTCTCCTTTATATTTCAACCAATTTTCACAAAACCTTGACAAATTACGTATCTCAACCTTCCTCATGAATCACTCCCAATCTATTGGTGATAACCGCATGAAAATCCATTCAGTAGTTTTAGAGTTTATCGCGATCAGACAGAGAGACCGGCGGAGGATTTTATTTTATAATATGTAGAGATATAATAATTAATTAAAGTTTTAAGTGTAAAGTTTTTTATAAAAAAAAAGAAAATTATATTTTCACTTATTCACTTAGACATATCTGTTGCGTAATTGTTTTATGTTTAATTCATAGAAATCCACTTTTTAAAATAAAATTATTTTTAGTTCTGCGAGTATTTTAGTTTTATTTTTGTTACAGCTTTTTTTTATTATCGTGATTTAAATTTTCCACATGAAATTGTTTATTTAATACTTTCATTATGTTAATTTATAAAATAGGGTTAAAATAAATAGCTTAGAAAGGAATACGACAGCCCTATGGCCAGGAGTTAGTATATTGGTTTCCCCCGGTCACCGGATGTTTTGTGAGTTCCGAAGGAAATTGTGTGGTTTCAAAATATCTATAAAGTGGGACTGGCTCACTTCTCCACTTCTCATTTCTCCTGGTGGCGATTTTAAGAAAACCAAATGTTACAATGACTTTTTTTTTACAAAAATGTTGTCACTTAAAAAAAATCCTCAATACTATTAGTACATTCATTTATTCATTTATTTATTTACTCTTTTTTATATCCATGGGGCTTTTGCAGTTCGTAAATAATGTTAACATTTTTTTACTCATTGGTTAGTAATAAACAATAGGTTAACAATAGTGATTTCTTACAAAACATTGGTTTGCAATTGAATTAAAATAGTAAACTGAAAATATCTGAAATAATGCCTTGATAAAAAAAATGTTTAAGTAGGTTTTAAACATAGAAATAGTTACATTAAACATGTCGATATCATTTGCGTACATGTTTGCTAAACTAGCACGTAAGCGAGGAATTGACAAGTTAGCTACATAATTTGTTTGTAAATGGTGACATTGAAATAGGCTCTTATGCCTAGTAAGTCCAGTAGGTACTCTTAAATTGATTACACTGAAGATTTCGCAACTATATTATAAGGACACGGTTATAAATCTATCAACGGCACTCGATTAATACAGTTTCTTATATATTTAAAAAGATGTAAGGCTGAAATTAGTAGGAAGGGGACGTAGATGAAGTCCTGGAGTCACCAAACATACTTGGTATGACCTATGGCAGAGGTGTTGGTTGTCCAATAAATGGTTTCCGGTGCGGCAATACGTGCCTCCCAAGTTATGTAACAAAAAATATTAATACTGGAAAATAAAAAATAAAAAACACATAGGCAACCGCAACTAAACGTTCGCAGATTTATTAATCGATACATATATGTAGGATGAAATTGATTTACGCATTACATAAGGTTGAGTTAGTACGAGGCTCTGCTAGTGACATCGACAAATTGCATCGACTGGCTTAATTAAGCATATCGACACGCACATTAGTAGATGATTTCTGCCTTCGACCTCCAGCAGGGTGTACATTAAATAAAGAAGAAAAAAATTCTCTTCTGAAAAATCTTTTATACATATTTAACGTAATACGAATCTTCAGTCCAAAAAAATAGGTGAAATGGATTTGAGTAGTTGATCATTGGTTGTTTTTTTTACTTAGCGTCCGCTCAATTTACTTGGTGAAATCAACCGAAAAAACCCTGATGAAGTGTTAACCTCCTTGACTTTAGACCCATAGGTTGGTTCAAGTCCCGAAAATGGTAAATATAATAGGTGGATTTAAAAAAAGATGTCATTAAAGTGAATTTCCATAGGTAAAGATATACTTAGAATAGTTCGTGCGCAGTGAGATATTACCATTTAAGCAAATATATAAGTAATGCTTTTTTGATACAAGTACGAATTATCGATGCTAATGAAAATTTTTGTACAATTTTTTTTCCTTCCCCTTCTCACTACCTTCAGCCTCATCACATACCCCAATTGAAGATACCGTAGTCCCATGACCGAATTTGATATTGATATCTTAGCTCAGTTGGTAGAGCACTTGCTATGCAAGCAAAGGGTCCTGGGATCGAGTCCCAGAGGTGCCAATGTCTCTTTCTGATTTTTCTGTCTCCTGATTTTCGATTGAGTTTCGCTAATTTTGTCTTCATTTAATTGAATATTATAATTTCTGTTTTTACTCATTAAGTAAAAATAAAAATAAATAGTATTTCTTATTTTTTTTTTTTTTTTTTTTTTTTTTTTTCATTTATTTATTACAGAAGATACATTATTTATACAGCAAAAATAACATATAAAATATAATATTTATATTTCAAAATAATCTTTTTTTGATACAAATAAACTATATAATAAATTTTCACTGATTTTTTTTTTTTTTTATTTTGTATGATATTTCTCTTCTATAGAAGCAGACGCTTGTGATTAGAAGAGGGACGAGTATCGGGATGAAAAAATATTTAAAATATATTTACAAAATATATTTTGAATCTTTTGATTTAATTGTGGTAGATACTTAAAAAAAACAAATTTACAAGTTATATAATTTATGATGATAAATTTTATCAATTTGTTATTTTTACTTTAAATTGCTCTTTAATTGCTTTTAATAGGCATTTATCGTCTTCGATTGTTCTTATTTTTTCAGGTAGGCTATTGAAGTATTTTTTTCCTAGATATGTGTAATGATGTTGTGCAAATGAGGTGTTACATTTTTGTGTTGGAAATATATGCTTTTGACGAGTACGACTTTCAGTTAAAAAGCTATGATTTTGTTTTTCTTTTATTATTTGGATTATTATATTTTTTCGAACTAGATCATTAAATTTTAATACTTTAAATTCTTCAAAAATAAGGTGAGTTGGATAATCTCTTCGTTTTTTCAAGATAATTTTTATAATTAGACGTTGCACAATTTCAACAGGGAGTAGATTTGTTTTGTATGCAGCTCCCCAGCTTACTACAGAGTATTGGAGATTTGACTGTACTATAGCATGGTAGACTGATGTTAGATTTTCTAATGAGAGAAAGTTTCGGATTTTTAAAAATATGTAAATTAATTTCCTTATTTTGTTAACGGTAAGGTTGATTTGATCTTTCCAGTTCAGGTTTTTGTCTATTGTTATTCCTAAGTATTTGATTTTATTCGAAATTTTTAATGTGGAACAGTTTATTTTACAGTTATTTTTTTTGTGATCTTTAGAATTATCATGTATAATTATATCAAAATTTACCGGAACGTCCTTTGATTTTATTGCAAATGGTATAACGTGAGTTTTTTCACTATTAAGAGATAGTAGATTTATATCAAACCAGTGTTTAAGTATGTTTATGTCTTCTGTTGCTTTTTGTTTTACAACTTGCCATGTGATTCCACTTTCAATAAGTACTGTATCGTCGGCATAAGAGGTTATACTACCATGAAGTGGCTGTGAGAATATACCGTTTACATATAAGATGAATAATATAGGACCTAGCACAGTACCTTGTGGAATTCCATATTCAGATGTCTCTTCGTCGCTATAAATGTTATTTATTTTGACACATTGAGGGCGATTTTTTAGGTAGCTTTTTATCCAATTTGCTACGTTTTCATTAATGTTCAAATTATCTAATTTTTTCATAAGTTTTTTATGGGATATGCTGTCAAACGCTTTTCTCAGATCTATACAAATACCTATACATTTATTGCTCATATCAAGGTTTTTATATATGCGTGATGTGACATTTGCAATCGCGTCTTGTGTGCTGCGCGCTTTTCGGAATCCGTATTGATTGTCGTGAAGTATTTTGTTATTTTCAATAAATTCCATTAGTTGAGATTTTACGATTTTTTCAAATATTTTTCCAATATTTGAAATGAGGGAAATTGGTCGATAGTTAGTTACATTTTGTGCGTTTCCACTTTTGAATATAGGTGAGATAATTGTCCTCTTATAATTAGACGGAAATATTCCATTTTTTAAACTTAAATTAATTAGGTGAGTTAATGGTTTTATCACGTGGCTTTTAATAGATTTTAACATATTTACAGTTATGTTGTCAAAACCTGGTGACGACCCTCCTTTCATATTTTCAATAATGTTTAGAATATCTACTTCCTTGATCATTTTAAAATGGGACAGTGAGTTTACACTGTGTATATCTTCGATAATTTGTTGAGTTGTCGCTCCCTTTGTTACATTAATTTTTTTAGCGAGGTTTTGTCCAACTTTCGCGAAGAAGGAGTTGAATATATCCGCGCATTTTTTAGGGTTTTCCTCTGCATTTATTTTTACGTCATTTTCGTCTACAATTACCTTGATTGAATGTTTTTGTTTATTGTTATCTATTGCACAGTTAATTGCTTGCCAGATTATTTTTGGATTGTTTTCAGAACTTATTATTTTATGTTTGTAATATTCATCTTTACTAATTTTTATTAAGCGTGTCAATTTATTTTTATATTTTTTATAATTAAATTCAATTTTTTTGTCGTTTGGGAATTTTATTGTTTTTTTGTAAAGCTTACCTTTTTCTTTGATTGAATTTAGTAAACCCGGTGTGATCCATGGTTTTAAGTATTTATTTTTATCTAAATTACGATATGGAATATCTGTTTTTGAGTTTTCTACATGTTTGGATAAAATATTTTCAAAGTACTTTGAGCATATTTCAACTTCTTCGCAGTTGATTACAGGTTGCCAATGTTCCGTTTTCAAGTTTTCAATTAATTTTTGCAGATTTATTTTGGTATATGATTTTTTTATTGATTTATTTTTTGTTTGTATTGTTTTTTCTTCCTCGTAAAAAAATATACACGTATGATGATCGGTGATGTTATTTTTCCAGACAATGGTTTTTATTTTATGAAGATCTTTTATGTTAATATTCGTCCAAAAATGATCTAGGCAAGATGGTTTCTGACCTTGAATTTCGCGCGTATTTTCATTTATACACGATTTAAAGTTGTTTTCAGTCATACAGTTCAAATATTCATGTTTAATTCTATTGTCTATATTTTTGTTAATATTGATATTATAATCCCCTGTTATTATGCAAGTTTTGTTTTTTAAATTTGATATTATATTTCGTATTTGTTCGATAAATAAATAAGCGTTCGATTCATGCGTTCTGTAGATTGCTAACAAATAATAATTGATTTTGTTGTGGTTAAGATGGATTTCTATGCAGTTTGATGAATCTAAGTTGTGTTCTAAATGTGTAACAATATTATATTTCTTACTTACGAATATCGCAATGCCACTGTTTTTATTTATGTTTGTGTTTGTTTGCATGTAGATATAATCACTTAAATTATAATGTGGTGAGTCACTGTTTGTGTATGTTTCAGTTAATACTATAACATCCGGCTTTACATTAAGATTATTTATATTGAGTATAAATTCTTCTATGTTTTTTTGAAGGCTGCGGATGTTAAGATGGAGTATTTGTATACCAGAGAATTTGTCAGTGATGATTTCGTTGCACTCTTTTGCACTTTGACTATTGAATTCATTGATTTTGAAGCAGTTGTCCAGTTGCGTGTTTACGAAGTCATCCATAGTTGTTTGTTTTTTTTTTTTTTTTATGATATTGTAATATTTTTTTTAGTTCTTCTATGTATGTGGTTAAAGCAGAAGAATGTGTCCGATAAATAATAATTATATTAAATGAATAATTTATTAAATTTATCTCTAAGTTTAATAAATTGACAATATTCACCATTATTTCAATTACACTTGTGACAGCGTAAATATTTGATATAAATATGGCAACGCCGTTATTTCTGTTAATTATATATTTTGTTGCGTAGTACAAGTAACTCGGTATATTATAATTAATTTCATTCGATGAATGCGTTTTTGATAATATTATAGAGTCAATTCTATTTAATTGTTTAATAGTTATTAGAAATTCTTCGAATTTTTTTTCCAAAGATCTAACGTTCATGTGTATTATTATTAGGCTGACTGTAGGTTTTATATCATTAAAATCGTTTGTTTTATTTACCGTGTTTAAAATCCTTTCGTCTATTTTATATGAGTTATCTATTGCGTTTATTATAAATTCGTTCATTTTGAGGTAGTAATAATTATAACAATAATGTTGGCGCTGGGAATACACTTCACATTTGAAATTATAGTACGTATTATATGTGTGTATATTATCACTGCGTGTTAACACTTTGCGGGCGGGCTTTTGGAAATATTTTTTTGAAATATTGTAGATATTATTTAGGTTTTCGTTACACTTGTAATTAATAATATGCATAATTAGTCGTAATCGATGCGATCCCTCGCAATTTTCAGCATTTTGTTTCTATAGTTGCACTTAGTACTGTTGGCTGTGTGGTCCGTGGTGTTTTTTTCTCCATATTTAGAATTTTGTCTGGTGCAGTTTACACACGCTGGTATTGTTTCTCTTCCCGGACATTTTGAAAGGATGTGGTCGCCCATGCAGTGTGGGCAAATTGGAGGGCCGGTTCGGTGTAGGCACTTTTTAGCTGTATGCATGAACATACAGCAATGAAAACATTGAGTTAATGGACTGCAATCTTCAATTTTTACTCGTTGAAACTGTATATTTAGTTTACCGAGTGCAAGAAGACTTTTCCGCATTTTGCCACTGGTTTCCAAGATGTAGCTAGTGAATTGGCGCTGTTGTTCATTTACGTTTGTATTTTTTATTTCCGTTATTAGTGTGATTTTATTGTCTTCACTTTCCTTGTAAACATCTTCAATTCCTTCGTTCTGGGTAATTATTCCGCAAACTATTTCGTCTTCAGTAAGATTTGATTTTAATCCTTTTATTATTATTTTTGGTCTTTTCTTTTGAATTTCATTTACCACCAATTCGGTTTTCAGTTTTTTTATTTCGGCAGTTAGAGTATTTGCATATTCCTTTTTTGGGCATGATATTATTATTTTTTCTTCTTTTGTTTTTCTCAAACCATTTATTCCTATCTTTATGTTGCTTAAATTTATTTCTTTTTTTATTATCTTTTCAATTTCTTCTGCTTTAGCATTATTTTTGGTCGACGAAATGATGATTGAGAATCTCTCTTCTTCTCGAGGAGTAACTTTAGTTGTTGATAATACCTGGGCATAGGATGGTATTGTTGCGTTTTTCATTATTTTTTCAATGTTTCCCACCAGTTGGTCGTTTTTTTCAATTAGTTTGTCTTGTAGTTGAATTATTTGTTGTTGCATTTTTAATATATCAGATTTTACTTCATTATCAAGATCACCAATAATTTTTTCGATGTTGGTTTTGGTTTTCGAGTCTTTAATCGTTTGGATTTTTTGAACTTCATTTTTCAATGTTACTAATAATTCTTCTACCGTCATGAAAGTGTTACGGTAACGCGAGCGCTAGGACAGTACCGAGGCACGGGCTGCCGTTACGAGCGTAAGAATATAACTCAATTATTATTCAATTTATAAAAAACAGTATATTTATAAGTCTTACTGTGTTTTTATCGTTGTATTTTTAATCATTGTAAAGATAAATTTAATATTAGTAAAGACTCTAAAAAAACTCAATTAAACAGAAAAATCAGAAAAGGAACGGTCGCATATAGGAATTCCTAGATGCGACCGTATCTTTTTCTGATTTTTCTGTAGTCCCATTGGTTCCTGGAAGTTGGGACACTTGTGTGTCACATTAAAAGTACTTCAATTAGGGATATTTTTAAGCGATTGTGTCACGAACCAGTAACTTCTTCTGGAAGCAACCGACTCGAAGTTTCATTAATCGATGCCATTAATTAAAGTAACTGAGTAGAGTAAGTTTGCGTGAATGATGCACTCGCCCCGAAGAGCAGCAGAAGTACGAGTATTGACAGTATATGTGGCGTGAGGCGCTGGGTGCGGGGTGGGTGGTGTGCGCGAGGGAATAGGGATGCGGGACTCCACCGCTCACAGCGAAAAGTTCACAGTACCTTCTACCTCTATAATGGGGATCGAATCACACACGTCTAAGTAATTTGTTGGCCCGTTTCCTAAGGAAAAACGCTAACTTGGAAGGCTTCTGCCAGAATCGGATCACACCAATAAAAAAGTATTAATGCGCCCACGGTAAATTAAAGATATGTGATGATAGATTTTATTCTAGAATAATATTTTAATAATATTATAGCCGTCAAATTTTTGCTTATAAACAGATGCAAGTTTTCTGAAATAAAATATTAACATTAGATTGTAATATTTATTCTATAATGGTGTCAATAAATATTATGTATATAGATAGATTTGAAAAATTTCGAGAGTATCATAAAAATCTTTTTATAACTACACATCATGAGCCCAAATAATTTAAAAAAAAACTTTACAGGGGCTTCAAGCGTTTGTGTAAATTGGTTTTAGATGAATAATATGACTCCGTGGTTGAGGGATAGGTATGCCAGAGTCGCGTGTTCAAATCCCAGGGTGCGCAAGTAAATGTTATTTGTATTTTATTTTATTTATTTATGAATAAAAAAAATCTCAAATTGTAATATTTAATTAATTTTCTGTCTCCAGATTTTCGATTGAGTTTCGAATATTATCTTCATTTAATTAAATGTTTTCTGAGTGATTTGTTGTTCACAATTAAGTCATTTAAAATAACATTTCTTTCTCTTCTCCATCTCCCTCCCCTCCATACTACCTTCAGCCTCACTAATCCAATTGAGGAAGTCATAGTGTCTCTTGGGATTTTAACATTTAAAAAAATTGTTGTACAAGCATAAAATCGTACACTTGAAAAAGCCTTATAATTACTGTAACCACTGTTTTAAAATATTATCGGGTTCTAAATTAATTTATTGATCGCATCGTTAAAAGGCCATAAATATGAACGAGTATGCCGCCTTCTATTTCGAAAAAACCGATGCCGCCTTAGAGTTGCAGCGTTCTATCTCGGTTGAATACACGTCTGAAACGAGATATTGGCCGTACCTGCTGTGCTGTTTCCAATAAAGTGTTGATAATTATAGTGCTAATAGTCAATGCAGGTTTCTGCTTGTGCAACGCGTGTCGATAAGTGTTATGCGATACGGCCCGGCCGTGTTGGTATGCAGCGCATGCACCTGGGCAGCAGGCAGCAGGTAGCACCACCGGGGTTTGCTCTAGCACTGGCACTAGGTGCTAAGTCAGTGGTCACCAAATGACGGACCGCGGTCCGGATCCGGACCGCCGACCTATTTTGTTGCGGACCTTTTGTTAACAATACAAAATATTTTCATTAAGGATCTTAAATCGGAATTTGAAAACAGATTCACAAATTTTAAGAAAATTGAGAATGTCGTCGACATCCTCAGTAACATTTACTCTCTGCATCCTGGCCCCCTAGCATGGTCGATCGATATAGGTTTTATCGAAAATGTCGGTAACTTTCCATCGCTTCTGAGCACGACTTCAGGCCGCTAACGAACAAACAACGGTTCACGTCAATTAAATTAAGAACCCTTAGTCATTGTGAACTGTTGTCTGTTCGTCAGCGGCCTGCAGTCGTGCTTGGGAGCGATGACAAGTTACTGACATTTTCGATAAAACCTTTATCGATCGACCATGCTAGCACTCCTGGTGATGAATAGAGAAACGAAGCTGCAAATATTTTCGGGAGTAATAAAGCTGCTCTTCGGATGGAATCGAAATGATCGATTTCCAAGAAAATACAGTTTTAAAACGACAAAAACAGGAAGTTTCTTGTCAAGAGTTTTGGATAAAATTTATTTGTGCTAATAAATACTCAGAATTAAAATAAAACTAGCCTTGAAACTTCTCATTTTGTTTGGGTTAACATATGTTTGTGAAGCAGCATTTTCCAAGATGAACTACATTAAAAATAAATTCCGAAGCAGACTTACTGATGAACATCTCCAAGATTTAATGACAATATCCTGCACAAACTTTAGTCCAAACTTTGGACGGATAGTCCAAGGCAAAAGATGTAATTTTTCTCATTAATTTTGTAAAAAAACCCTTGGTTATTCTTTTTATTCATAATATTTGCTTATCTTAATACATAAAACAAAGTCGGGTTAGTTACACTATTTATAACTCGAGAACGGCTGGGCCGATATTGATGATCTTTGATTTGTTGGATTTGTCTCCGCCCTGGATAGGATAATAACTATTAAAACATCACAAAAATTAACGAAAAATATAGTTATTAAGAAAATTCTTTTCCCCATACATTTTGTATGGAACGAATTCTCAAATTTGAAAGAGCTGCGGGCATTTTGTGATAAGTACCCATAATATTGAACTGTGCGTGAATTCCAAAAATTCAAAAACGTCAAATGTCAATGCGCTAATTGTTTTGCATTTGTTCTTAATCGTGTAACGCTGCCCCTCTTTTTTACACACTAAGTATCAATAGCCAAAAATGAGCTCTGGAAAGGAAAAAGGTAAAAAGGTGGGTGAGGGAAGAAACTGGGGTCAGTGTGTCCGGGAGTGACGGGAGCATAAATCCATCCCTCCAACTGGGGTGCAAGGCGATGGGTCGAGAGAGTCTAGCTGGAAATGTCAATAGGCCTCCCTCAACCAGTCTCTCTCTATCCGGTCCGCCACGCAGCAGGTGGGCAGACGCATCCGCCACCAAGACCCGGACAAACGTCACCCAATGAACCCGGGAACCCCTGCTAGATCACCAAACGTAGGGAACCACTTGGGGGTGACGTATGACAGAGGTGTTGGTTATCCAATAAATGATTCCCGGAGCGGCCGCACCGATACCCGCCTCACAAATTCCCGTAAGTAGGTGGAAAAATAAGAAAAATCACAAAAAATATAAATCCGTACACAACGCCATCTCCAAAACACGGACAGTTGCGCATTGATGATTGCTTCTTTTTGTAATTTTTAACTTATTGATTTGACAGTTATTGATTCTGAGGCGGTACGAAGTTCGCTGGGTGAGCTAGTTATTTAATAAAATAATGTTCCGAAACCCATTGTATTTGTTTATTGATATTGTATCCATACATATTTAAATGGTACAGTTTATTATTTCAATTGTTAAGCCGGGGGGGGAGGTAGGGATTAGACTTTTCCCTTCCGGACCGCGACGGTCATGTTATTTTTAAAAACTGACCCCTATTGAAAGTAATTGGTGACCCCTGTCTGGTACTGAGAACTTTGTATATTTATGCTGGGTACTAGGCCGCTGGAATAATATATCTGATTGGACAAGTTATGTGCATTATGAAAACCAATTATGTGGTTTTTTAACGTCATCAAACGAATGGAGCTTTATAATATTGCTATCGCGGACCAGTGAAAGCAAACGGGATATTTTAATTGTGGGATGTAAACCGGAAAGAATTTTAAAAGAACCTAACGAAATTATAAAAATATAAAACGAGAATATAGTTAATAATCGAATACAAAATCTAGGACCGCTTATGAAGAGGATAGCCATTCAATGAATATGTATATGAGTGAACTGCTAAACCTATAAGAACTTCAGTGAAACCAAGTATCTCTCAAGTATTTGAACAAAATAAATTCGCATTTCGAAAAAAGAATTATGTTTAAATAAAATAAAAAATTCAATGATTGACAGCCCTGGACTATTATACTTCATTTCTCTCCATACACCTCGCAAACCTACATCGAGGCAATATCTACCGTTCTATTGTGACAACTCCAACACGGAATCACAATTGTATAAGTACTTCTTCTCCGTATACAAAATTTGGGTAATTACTATAAAGACGTTGTTGACATGTTCAACACATCATTCGCTAAATATAAACAAGTCATAGTAGAATTTATATCAGAAAGGAGAACAACAAAATTTAATTAAATAGCTCTGCCTTTGTATTGTACTTTTACCAGTCTACTGTTTTCCATATTGCATAGTGGAGTGAATTGTTTTTCATTTTGTTTTGATTTTGCATTAAATTTTGTTTTTGATTACGATTTGGTTTGTTATGCTCATTTAGATAAAACATAAATGCCCAATTGCGCTTGAAATTAAAAATTAAATAATTACCTAGTTCGAACATTGAAAATTAAAAGTTCATTGAACTTGGATAATGTTACGCATCACACAGACATATTTCACATAATATACTTACCCATCCACCAACAATCGAAATTCTACACATCTGCCACCTGTGTGGAGGTAATGTAAAAAAAAGACTTTTACAAAAAGATCAAAATGTATTTCATATTCATAACATAAGTCGGATATATTTATCCGAGACACTTTCTAAGTTACAAACCATCTTAGAACACTTGTTTCCAATGAAAAAGGTACGTGCCATTAATATGTAAAAAAAAATAGTCGAAGATATTATTGTTAATTCTAAAATTTGAAAAATGAGATTGATAAATATGATGTTCAAATAAGAGATGGCAGTGGCCGAAATTATTATCTTATTATTTTTCTGTGTCTTTTTCTCATTCATATTTTCGTTAAGATTATTAGTGTTCTTCTTCTTCAATAGTATAATTAACCTTTACTTAAGTAAATTTCTTTTCGCGGTACCTACCTGGGTATTTGGAATGTTGATAGTGCTTTTAATTATGTTATTAATTATGATATGATGAATGTTCACAGTACTTTTAGTCACCGTCAAACGCATGAGGATCGTTGAGTCAGAAAAGGGAGACATGATTGATACACTTAATTGTTTAATGTTTACGTATTACTGAACACCGTTATTGGACGGTTGGAATTTATAATTAGAATTTACATAAATAAACTTAAATAAAATAAAAAAGTTGATCTTCTTACTACTGATATAATATATTTGTAATTTACTCATAAATATTTAAAAAAAATCGTTATTATCCCTGTATCGAAGTTCGATACACGGATAATACGGAATATTCCTTTTTTTAAATTTTAGACTATCACATATGACATTTGTCGGAAGTACCAATCTTATCAAATAAATTCTGGTCAAAATAAGAACAAAAGTACCTGATTCGAATTTTTCCCGGTACTACCAGTACTGTGTTGAGGTTCAAGCTGCGGAAGCTGCGTGTTATCATCATTTAGGTATACATTTATACATCCCAGTTTTTAATGATTTATATGGCAAGCAGGGTTTGTCTAACGAATATGTGTAACAGTTCTAATAACTTTCTTTCCATTTTATTATGTTATAAATACATGTTCAGACTAGTATATAATGCACCCACTTGATAACATGAATATATTTTTATTTTATGTGGCAATAATATTATTTTTTTACGATTGGCAGCATTGATTTCTATGATAACTGAAATATAATGTAAACATGAATATGGAGTAGTGCGGTTCATATATCGCGTAAGTTTTAATTAAAAAAAAAAATTATATGTAAAATGCATATTTTTTGCACATTTCTTCGTCTCCCCCGACATAAATTCTCAATTTTCGTAATAACAAAGCTATATCTAACTGTTAGTAAGACAAATCTATCCATTATACAATTGATTCTGTTGTTTTAATTTATATGTCGTTATCAACTTATTAATATGATCTATGCTTCGATCAAGATTATACTTGGTCGAGGGATCTAAACTTTAATTTCGCTGTTAACGGTAATTTTTCCTAGTTGGACAGTCAACGTGCCTAAATATTTGAGTAATGTATGAATAAATAAATAAATTTGTAACATGATAATACAGTTATTTTAAATTTTATTAATTTTCAATGATAATTTTTTTAATAATAATAACAAATTAATCACCGCCCATTGTAATATTTTTGTCTGTATTTTATATTTATCAGTGTCTATGTTTATATTTATTAATTTCCTATGCAAGGTGTTTAGAGACAAAGGTACTTTACTCACTTTAACTAAACCACTTACCCCACCCAAAACTGTCCAACACCTATAATTTTTTTATTTTTTTGTAGAAATTTAAAAAAAAACATCAAAGAAGTCACCGGAGACCAAAATTTCATGAACATTCTTTACTCCAAATAATGTCAAGAATCACTGGTTAAAGTAATCCATATTATATTCTAATGAAGGCATTATTAAGTTCGAAATAAGACAATAATTTTGATTAAGTAGTGGTGAAAATTAAGTAGTGTTTTATTTTCACTATAAAATAAGTCCCATCGTGAATTAGCGATTATTTATTGAAAAATTAAAAGTTTATGATGGTAACTAGGCAAGATATCTAATAGTTTTTTTTTTCCATAAATATTTGAAAATTCTTCAAGAGAAGAATAGATTTAAAACTGGTAAAAAAATCAATGGCACTCTAACATTTCAGATTGCACAAATTGAAAGCAAAAATGATTTCGTAAATGGAAAAGGCACAAGTGTATTAATTTTACCGCAATCTTTTTCTTTTTCTAGATATGCTAGCAGAATGACTGCAGGACGGATTGCTATTAGAAGTTTCTGAAAGACGACCTCAGTTAGTCGCTTCAATGAAAGATGTGGAATAATTCAGAGAGAAAGAAGTTGTACGAGGGGGCCCAGCAGTACCTACAAGTGGGGACACTTGCGCCCGGGGCTCCTAGCCGAAGCAAGAGGTCCCCGACCTGCTTGGGGTGGAAAACGATGGTGATGATAAATCTTCACGTGGGGATAAAGTTAAGCATGACAAATGCACGTGTGCTTTTGATGGGATGAAGGTAATGGCCGCTGCACGGGCAATAAAGCTCATCATTTTGCGTGACATTTTTTCTTCATCAAGTAAAAAAGATTTTATTCTTGAAGCAATAAAAGCGGAGATTAATGGAGAGGTTGTGTTAGGTAGTTTATTATCAGGGTTTGTAAATTTGCTAACTTTTCCATAGATAAAAAAACGGTTAAATTGGCTATGATGAAAACTCCATAACTAATTATTTTCAACGTAAGCATTTTAAATACTGCCTTAAATTTAAATGAAATATTGAACGTAAAAATATGTCCACAACATTATTGTAAATGCATTAACATACCTACTGAACAAGCAATATTAATATATTTTAGAGTCTTGTTTTCTTTTGTATTTTCGTTTAGATTATTATTATTATTTTTAAATATTCCCGGGTTACAAATAACCTGACAATTTTTGAAAATCTCCTACTACTATCACAGAAAACGGAAAATGTTGCTTGTGTTGTAATGACCCCTGTTGGGACCCAAACGCGACGTCAACTCAGTCACTGACCGGTCGAAAGTGTTATCTTCTTCTTCAATGATATGGTTTATTGCAATATATGTGCAGGGGTAGTGGATAGATGGGTAATAATTCTACAAATTACAAATATTATCTTTAATAAATTTATGGAATGAAAAAACTGACATTATAAGGTACATATTTATCAATACATTTTATTATAAGGTACCTACATATGTAATTTTTATACGGTACATATTTATCAATATATTTTAATGTAAGATTTCTATCTATCAATATATTTTATTTAAAGGTTCCTATTTATCAACATACTTTATTATCGGGTTCATATTTAACAATATATTTCATTACGAGGTTCCCATTTATCAATATATTTTATTATGAGGTAAAACATATCAAAAAATTTGTTATATGGTATATATTAATCAAATATATTTTTTATGAGGTTCCTATATATCAATATATTATTTTATAATGAGATTCCAATTTATCAATATATTTTAACATGAGGTTCCTATTTATCAATATATTTTTATGAGGTTCCTATTTATCAACGTATTTTATTGAATATCTGGGTAGTACAAAAATGTCGATCGATAAACGGTTTACGAAATAGAAGCGAACCTATTAATAAATATCGGAGAATCAGTTTTTTTTTGGTTTTCCAGTTCCAAAGTGACAATTTTTGACATTAAAAATTGTATTAATAATACTATAATACCGCGCACAGTTACATTTTATATTGCTATTTGTCATTTTACCAATTACCAGTTAATAATAAATTTGATAACGATTCCCCATTAATCTGGAAAGCGGTTACCCAAAAAGCAAACCCTAGCTTCCGCTCACGAAGGCTTTGGCGGGTTATTTTTATTGCCATTTAAGAGAGATAAAATGGGAGGTCAAAGAAATATATCGTAAATCCAGGCTGCGTTTGAGCTGATGATTTGCGGTATAAATGAACAACGTATCAAACTCACAACCTCCCGCAAGATCCCCGACTTAATTGGCTCAACAACTCCGCTATAGAGACCATATATGGCTTTAATTTATATTTTGTGGCGGTGTTACACCGACTGGTATAAATACCAATTATTTTAGTATTGACTAAACTCCATAGTAAATCCTAAAATTGAAAATTACGTAATCGTGAATAAACTAAAAGTTAACGGATAATATTCACATTTTGGGAGTTGCAGTCAATATTCAGAACGCTTTCGTGAATACTTTTATAACCAAATATACTCCTAACATATCTTTAATATCGTATTTAGTTGAAAAACATTTTACTTTTATTAAATATTTTTAAAATTTGTATGGCAAAGATACTATTTTAATTTGATACATAACATTCTTAGTCAACTAATTTAATTATCCAATTAGTAGAGAAATATTGTCAGGTCTAACTGTCGAGCTGGTCTATTTATTAATGAATAAAAATAATATAACTTATGATAAGCAATAATTATTAGTTAAATGAAGTCAATATTAGCGAAACAAATTTGAAAATCTGGAGACAGCAAAATCAGAAAAAGATATTGGCTCCACTGGGGCCAATATCCACGTCCGATTGAGTGTCGCTAATATTGTCTTCATTTAATTAAATATTATAATTTGAGATTTTACTCATAAAGTTCAAAATAAAAATAATTATTAGCCTGAAACACTCATTTACATTGAAAAAATCTCCCGAGAAAAGATACATGCCGCCGACGGGACTTGAACCCGCGTCCTTCTGATATCCGGTCAGATGCTCTGACCACTGAGCAACGTCGGATTATCTCCTACCCGCCAAATTATTCAATATATACTAGTGTTTCATTCAACAATTACTGCTTATTACATTTTTCCACCTGCAAACAACCAACTTTATTTAGATGAGTGTTTCAGGCTAGTAATTATTGTTTATAATAAATTGTTACTCTTTGTGCTATGCATAAAAATCTTGTCTTAAACATTAATTTATCAATTAAAATAATAATAATAACATAACTTCACTAACACAACCTACACTATAACTGCTTAAAAATAAAGGTGCACAAATTCTTGGTGTAATTCAAATGTAGGTATTAGAAAAAATGGACAATAAATAAATAAGTGAAAATACATAGCGATAGCAATATATAGAAATCATCGCCAAAATAATCAGTCACTTTGTTGATTTTGGAACAAAATGTAAAGTTACTTTAAAAAAAGTTGTATAGCTTTTCAGTTTTAGGAATTCGTAATTATGTTATGCAGCTGTCGTGTTGCAACTAGGTACATACAGCCCGATGTTCGACTCTTTGCATTGAGGACAGTTCGGATAGCATTTTTTTTTAAAGTAACATTTAATAATTTATGATTAATATTTTAAGAATATCTTTAATAATCTTCTTTTTTGTGTACATGTTGTGGATGAAAGTTAGTCCCCAAGCATGTACATCATACACCGGTTGCGCCAGAGCAAATTAAACCATTGTAAAATTTGAAAGTCTTGCGACATTTATTAATCGTGTAAATATATAAGCGAGTTTTCTAATTCTTTAAACACACCTGTCCACAATTTTCTTAAATTTCATCTTTCTTTCTTCTACACGAGTAGGTATTTGACGTCTGACTCAGGAATTAATATTTTTTAACACTAAAATATTTGGTAATAAGTATACAGTTGACACAATTATTTCACTTTAAGATGAACATGTTATATTTTTATTTATTTTAGGGACAATAAATTTAATCCTGTAAACACTTTGAGTAAATAATAGAAGTTGAGATAAAAATATCCGAAAATAAATTCTTTCCTATATTATCCCTAAAAAGTTAAAATGGAAGTAGGTATGTACATGTAATAATAATAATTGGATAATTTGTCGAGCGCCGTTTGTTGCGAAAAATTACCATACATCATCATCATACATTATACAAACTATAAGAAAACAATTTATTTTATAATACGGGAAGATAGAGTTGAGTAATGGTTTCAGAAGGCGCATCCCATATTTTTTTAACATTAACTCCACACAGGATGCTCTGAGGAAAATAATTTCCCTCAGGGCCTAAGTCATCTGAGATGCTGTGTGGAGGGTCTTTGTGAGGAGAAGATGGAATGAACATTGGTCTTGAAGAGACCTATGTTGTAGAAAGAAGGAAACACAGAGGCCGGCAAATCGTTCCACAGGTGAGCTATTAAACACAATAACGAGTTGAAGAAGCGACCCGTTCTCATGTGACAAATGTCAACCGTGTACATATGTTGGGTACGCGTTTGGCGTGTTTCCCAAATAAGGACCGGTGCCGAAGGGATCAATGACGATAGTTCCTCGGAGCATCTTCCATTGAAATACCGGTAGTTAGTATTCCCACCTAACGCCTGAGCTCTAAAGCTTACAATCCGTCTGTTAAGATGGGAGAATCTATCAAACGGACCGCCCGTTTCTGCACGGAGTCGATAGTATTTGTCAGGTATCTATTATGGAGCTCCAGACCAAATTCAACCGTGGGGCGCACTTGTGATTTATACAGGGTTAGCAGTTATGTACTACTAAAGTATCTGCGGGCCCTGTACAGTACGCCCAGTTTTTGGGAGGCTAACTTTACTCTGGCTTTGATGAAGCCTCCATATTTGAGCTGGTCACTTAGAGTTACACCAAGCATATCAATGGAGGGCCTATTCGGAAGATTGCTTCCGTTAAAGGCGACTAGATTTTCTTCTGTTGGTACCTAGCATTCATCCTTGTACTTTTTTCCGAAATTGTAATTCCTAACCACAATTACTTTTTTTTCTAACTACCTTGTGCTGACTAAATACAATCATGTGTCATCGTGTTCAGTTAAATGGGTGGTTTGGTATATTTATGACTAAAATATTAATAATTGTCCTGTCAACACATATTGTGAGTGTTGATTACGGAGCTCTTGTTCGACCGTATCCAAACAGATAAGAACCATCGTGAGCTCGTGAGTTCAATGGTGAATGTGATGAACCAGCGGAATTAGACAAGCGAAGGAAGAAAAACAGGGTAAGTCGGGAATCCTTGATTATCCCCATTCTTTCTGCTTTGCGAGTATTTTTTTAATCCTGGAATATAAAATTTTTACGGTGCTCCAGATTTTATGTCCGGGTTAAATCTTTCCCAAACGAAAGACTAAACCCTTCCACACACTTTTCCACAAATGATTATCTAGTAAATTCACGCAATGTAAGTGCACTATATAAGAATAATAAATACAAAACAATACAAGAACAATACGTCAATCCACCAGAAACATAATGGAAAAATATTTCACCTACTCCTGATATTTTCATATCAGAGGGTGATGAAATCCTAACTGGTCCGATAAATCCTACTGATCCCTCAATATAAATATTTAAAAAAATCTTTCGTAATCCTGATTTATTTATTTTTATTTAAAATGACTGACTTTTGCATTTTTAAATATAAATTCTTTGACAAATCTAATACGCCTAAATTTTGAATGAGAGAGCTAGGTATAATGCCAGTAGCCGAAATAACAAATGGTAAATTTTTATAATCTGAGAATGCCAAATTCTTTTAATCTCATTTCCTAAATCTGTATATTTTCTTATTTTTTCAGAAACAGTTTTCTGAATATTACAAGAATTTTGAATAGCGACATCAATGTTATAAGTTTTTTTTTTTTTAAATTTTGTCATGTAAAATTGTTATTATTATTATTAGGTTTGACTACCTGAATTTTTAATGATATCTTCCAACTTTCGATATGAATGGAGTACAAAGACGAATATTTATTCATGATGTTTATCATTGTTCGAACGTTTGAAAGCTTCTGTAAAGCAGTTTGAAATATTGGGCTCACACACAAAAAGACACTGATTCGATGAATTAATTAATAAATTAATACTTACTTGTATATAAATCAATGTACTCACTAGTAAAAGCGAAGCGACCACCCGGGCAGTCCAAGAAGGCCCCCGGGGCCCGAGCCTCGATGTGACATTACCAAGCCGTCAAATGCGTTAAAATAAATTCTTTTCGCATATTTCCAATGTTTAAATCAAAATGTTTATGCGGAACACTAGAATATTTTTTCCTCGAGAGAAATCCATAATTTAACAGGATTCATTACCTGTTTGGAGAAATAGCTTCAGTCTTCCGGAGTTGTAGAAAGGAATGTTCAGAAACAAGAAGAAATCCTGCTAACCTGTAGAACGTGGGATGACATTTCGTAAAACCGTGCGAAAATCACCTTGAGGAGTTCTAGTCAAATATCGAAATAAAAACAAAGCAATTGTTTTTTTTGCGACTGTTTTCTGTTTATCAGATAATATATCTTATTATTTATGTATATTACATGATAATATAGTAAGAAGTTTTTCTGTAATAGCTAACTAACTAAAAAAATAAAAGTCTCCCATTTTGGAAACAATTTTCTAAAATATATTTTCATACAAATGTAAACGGATTTTATTATCTCTACACAAAGCTGAATACATACCCAACATGAAAAAAAACAATTGAGAAAAGGGTCTAAATATGAATACACTTTCATAAAATATTCCAAGACGGACCAATGCCGGGATGAGTGCATAATAATTATCCGACCCACTAACGAACTAGTTATGTAACTCGTTCTTTGACTGAATGCATTCTTGATTTGCCTGGAGAACGAAACCAATAATTAATCACCTGTATTCATAAATAAATTATAAATAGAATAGCTATACGAATATAATATGGTAACTGATTAATATGACGATTAAATGAGTACTGTTTGGGAGGCGGGTATGTACCGCCGCCCCGGGAACCTTTTATTGAATAACTAACGCCCCTGACATAAGTCACCCTAAGTGGTCCGCTATGCTTGGTAACTTAGTACCGGTACCCACGTTCATGAGGTGTCTTGGAGGTGTTTGCCGGTTGAGGGAGACCTAGCCTAGAGGGATGGATTTATACGTCTGTCACTCCTGGACGCATTGACCCCCAGATTCCAACCCACCCCTCATACCCTTTTCCTTTCCAGAACATTCTTTCCTTCCTTTCCCTAAAAAGACCCTCCATGCATCATCCCAAAAGATGACATAAGCCCTGAGGGATTTCTTTTCCTCAGGGTCTCCTGTATTGAGCTAATGTTAAAAAATATATACGTTGGGAAATAATTTAATAATAATTGACTGTTACCCAATTTCTAAAAAATAAATTCGTGTAACACTACTCTTAATCTATTGCTTGGTTAATTACAATCACGTAATATTTTATAAATAACCAGCGAATTCCCGGCATGCGTTGCAATGCCACCTAAATAAAGATATTGTTTCTCCCTGCGTGTCCTTTTCCATTCGTCACCGTTCCTCTTCCGCCTTCCCTTCCCCGCCTTCCCCCCTTTTTAGTTCTTCTCCGACCCTCCCGGATTCGCCTCCCTATCCCGCCATCCTTCTCTGCCACTAAACTACACGAAATACACACATTATCCAAATTATTCGCGCTCCTTCTATTGTAATTTTTTATACAGATTTCATATCACAAGAGTTCATCATTATATATAGAATCCTTCGCGGACGTGCGCCTAACAACTTACCAAAGTTTCATCGCAATTGGATGAATGGTGTAGGAAATCATTTCATAACACCAGAGCTCACTATTATATATGTATAGAAACCATCGCGGGCACGCGCACAACAAATCCCCAAAGTTTCATCGTAATCGGATGAATGGTTTAAGAAATCATAATGGACAACCAGAGAAAGGTTAATTTTTTTTATATTAAGGTAAGCGAAAACACAAATTTAATAAGACAAGGGGAGGAAGCCGATATACAGCCTGAATGCCGCGGAGCTGCAGTCGTTATTCCACTAAATGCTACGCCTGCACCTGTCTCAGTCTCTAAGCGAGACAGATTTACAAGCATCTGCTGTGACGTGCAGCGGTGCTAACTGGTACGAGATTGCTCATTATTGGACAATGGCAAGTGGAGCAAAAAAGGGTATTTTAAAGTCAACTCAAATGTCACAACGTCCGACGTCGCATTGGAGCGGGTAAAAAAAGGCGTTGCGATCACGTGCAATCAGTAGAACGTGATTGCCTTCTATGTTGGTCGATTACAAACAACAAAAACCTATTTTCTTCCCGGGAGTTTCGCAATGCTTTAATGACGTTAACCCTTCAAAGCTTCTACCTTTTAACAATTTTAATTATGAAAAACTAATACGTTTTTTTATTTTTTATATGAATACCGCACAAGAGTCCTAACTGCTCGCGTCTGAAGCCAGTGAGATTTTGACAACCCCAATTGGGGTATGTTGTGCGGCTGAGGGTAGTGAGGAGGGGGAGGAGATAGGGAAAAAGGTGGGGAAGTACCTGGCTATTCAGATCTGGTCACCAAACACGGCTAATGCCATTTCAAGCAACGTTTCAATTCTGAATGGTGGTCTTACACCCGGGCGATACAGGGAGTATCTTCCACTCTGGAACGTGCCGCAAATATACTATATATTATTTTAAATGAATAAATTGTGAAATAACACAAATTCATCAAATAAAATTTATTTTCCTCGCCGGGGTTCGATCCCGCGACCTTCGGTGTGCGAGTCAAGCGTCTTACCGCTGCGCCACTCCGGTCGTTTAGCGCTTTAGATGTAATTATTACGACTATTTCCCATTCTCGTTGTGATGCTACTGCAATGGTCTTTGTATTGAGTATTTAGTTACATCATTTATCAAATAACCACGTAGAATCTACTCTCAGTTGATAAGACAGCTATTTATTTCTTTGCATGTTTTTTAAATTTATTTTTTATTTAAAGTTTTATCAACAGTGATTTATATCAAAGCGCTTACAAATATAATTACATTGAACATGGTTGATACTATCACTGATTAAAGACAAACACAACATTGATAACAACATGGAGTATAATATGCTTAACAATGCCAAGAAAACATTCTGTAGAGTATATATAATGCACAACAATATACCATATCATTACTGTGTAAGCATAGAAAATTGGGTGTATAATGTACATGTACACATAAGTACATATACACACACATACACGTACATACACGCACTCACATATACATTACATTCGTACACACACACATACCATAACATTACTAAATAACAATAAAAAGTTTTTCGAATAACATAATAGGGAGCCCTTGTTAACAGATGATCTGAAGGCGTTTTATACTTAGGGGGCATCCATTAATTACGTGAGCACAGAGCACAAACGGGGGGGGGGGGGGTTAGCAAAATCTCACGTTACTTGAAAAAAATATACGAATTGGCCCAAATTTATCTCACCGAGGGGTGGAGGGGGGTCTAGATTGGAAAAAAAACTGCTCACGTAATTAATGGATGCCCCCTTACCAATATAAAATATAACATTCTCATACCAGTCTCAGTGGGATTGCAGAAAGGAAGGAGAGGAAGTTCTGGAAAAGAAAAAGGTATGAGGGGTGGGTAGCATTCTGGGGGTCAGCGTGTCCAGGAGTGACGGATGTATGAACCCATCCCTCCCACTACACTACTAGGCAATGGGTCGAGAGAGTCCAGCAGGAGAGTCCAAAAGGTCTCCCTCAACCAGCCTCTCTCGATCCAGCCCACTACGCAGTAGGTGGGCAAACGCATCCGCCGCCAAGATCTAGAGAAACTTCACCCCTTCCCAACTCGGGAACCCCTGCTAAGTGAACAAACATATCGAACCACTTCAGGCGACCCTATGACAGGGGTGTTGGTTATCCAATAAATGGTTCATATAAATAAACAAAGTGATTAGACCATTTTGAACCGTAAAGTTTACTAAGCGACCCAGCGCCCAGACCCTGAAATCTAGTCGGCCTTGCATTTTCTAATAACGTATAAATTCTTCGGGCGGAGAACACTTATATTAATAAGGCGGTACGCAACTCTAATAATTTTTATTTGCTCAAAACTCACATGTTAATCATTTCCGGCAAATTCGTAAACATAATAACTTTTTAATTCCAACAGAACACTGGGGATGTAAGTTTTTTGTATTTAAGATTCAAAAAACAATACCTTACCATTATATATTTTACGTACAACGATTTTAAAATTTATAACCCGTTTTTCAACTATAAAGTTAGCGGTAAGCATCAGATTTTATTTTTCTAGACGATGAATTAATAACTTCGGGAGTGCGACATGGATACACATTTTAAATATTTGTAACAGGTTCTTCAGAATTAATTAAAATGAACATGGCGGAAAGGTTGAATCTCCAGGCCTGCTAGGGTGAATTCGACCGTACGTCCGTCCAATACGCCGTGCTGCATATTTGTTTACACGCTTTCTTCACTTACGTCGCGCGTCGTTAAGATTCCCACATTATTTGTCTTCTTCTGACAGTAGGTCCATCCAATACACTGGTCACGAGTCGCAATTTGTATACACGGCTGTTTTACTTACGTCGTTAAGATTTTGAATATATTTTAGTATATGGTATCGTCTTAGTAATTATAATCAAGATAAATAAGTAATTTGCGTACATTTACAAATTAAACGTCATTCCTTGACTTTTACTGGTGTTTGACGAGTAATGAAAACATTTTCTCATCACACGCGAGGGAATTTTGGCACTTTTTCAATGAAATCTCATTTTTAGAGCTTATGTGATGCGTGGCAGTTTAGTACTAAATATACAAAATTAAAAATACTGCAATTGAATTGTTTTTGGCTTAGGCTTGCCACTATGAAATTTCTAAAATACGCCCATATATATTGTAACGTCATTGTAGGTAGGTATCTACATGAATTATATGTTTTTTAATCGGGTGATAAGTACAATGTTTGAATGTTTTTGATTGTCTCATACTCTATGATTCCATGGTAATTCCAAACACCTGGGAGACAGAGACCTACCACAAAATTGTAAGTAGATATTTAAATTTGAAAAATAATAGTTTTTAATCATACACCATTTTTTATTTGACCAACAACAAAAAATAAAGCTAATGGTACATACTATCTAGTAGTAAAGTATATTACTTATACTGAATCAATAACTTCGGTTTGGCACTCCGATTGGTTTATCTTATCGGATGTAAAATTGGCTTCTTCAGAAGTAAATCTCAAGAGATACCTTGGAATCGGGTTGGACGTAATTACAGTGTTCACTGAAGACACGGCGTGAATAAATAAGGTGTACTATTTCCCGATTAAACCATTACAGTATTGTAAATCAAACGAATAAATGGTCTGTTGAGGAGGTGTCGATATAAAAGATACTTTATTAATTACACGTTCAGAGACAATAGGCTTGCGGCTATTCTACTATTAAGTATGAATGTCAGTATTTAAACAATGATACAGAATTGCAATTGTAAATGTTCTCCAAAATGAACTGGAGAGAATCTCATACATGTGATCTCTAGAAAGAAACATTTCATTTATTCTGAATGTTCTCCAAAATGACCTCGAAAAAATTTTGTCTTTGCGATTCTTTCAAGGACATAAAGAAACTATCCCTTCATTCCAAATGCAATTCTTAATGTTCCCAATTGTCTTGACAGAATCTCATTCCTGTGATATGTTGAACGAAACCATTCCTTTGTTAAAAATATTTTGAACTAAATATGCAATTTGGCTGTCCTGCAACGGGAATCCTTCCCAGTTGGACAGAAAAAGCATCATTTTGTAATATATTGTATTGTAATATATAAATAAATTTAAAAAATAAAGAATCACAATCCTAAAAAACACACCTTTACCCTACTTAAACGCTCACAATCCTACCTACTTCAAATTACAAATTCAGATGTAGTATTTTTCAAAAATGTGTGTGGCATATTCCAGGGATTCCTAAGCACATTTGGAGTTAAAAATGTTTATGTCATTTTGATTTCACATAATTTTTTTCAATAAAAAATATTTTTCCATAACGCGTCGCAACTGAATAGTCGGGTAGAGTCTAGTGAGTCACGTGATAAGCGCTCCGTCTCATCCCAGCAGTGCTGTAAACTGAAAAATACGAAACAACGTGCTTGAAACACGTGTCGCCACTGATCACACTCCTACACTTTCGCGACGGGGTCACGTGATACGAGCACTGGTTCAATGAGCAATGAGACGGAGTATTTATCACCTGGTCGGGCAATACCCGAATACTAGAAATATTTATATTGTTTGATTTAAAATATATCATCGGATAGCACAATGACAAGTTCATTTTTACTCAAAATATGCTCAGGAATCGCTGGTAAAAATCCTTCGGATATTTGCTATTACATCAGCGTAAAAAGGCGATATCGAAAAGAAATATTTATTTATTGAATTATAATGTATTACAAAAACATGGTTAGTAACACATTATTCCCAATGAGTTGAGAAACAAACTCATTACGGGAAGGACACACACGTATAAGTACATTTTACACGTTTAAAAAATACAACATATTGAGAAAGAAAAGAAAAAGAAAGCATCGTAAAGAATAGAGATTTTAGAAATACTATTGTCTTCTGCGTTCTAAGTTCTAATGAACATTGTTGTAACAAAAAATACATACGCATAGAAATACGCATAGAAATACATACGCATAGAAATACGCATAGAAATATTAATATGTCTATGATATTACGGAATGAATTTTGTATGAAGATTTTTAGAAAACCGCGATATGTTATACGGGTAGTTTTTTTTTTATTTAACTTTATTAATTCCCATTTCTTTGTACATATAATGTACAATAGTAAATATTATATAATAACATAATATATAATAACAATTAGTATGAATAAGAAATGAAAACCCACTAAGGCACTGCCTGAGTGTGGGTAACATTAAAACAAAATACTACATTTCCAAGTACCCAAAGTATAAAATAGACTTTAAAAAAACATATAAAATATAAAGTTAGTATTACGTAGGTAGAATAAGTGAAACAGGTTTTTTCAGCTATTATAAAAATAAAATTAAAAATATGGAGAAAAACATACTGATTTTTTTATTTTTATTATTAAAAAAAATAAATAAACAGAAAACATATTGTACTACAGTTTAGAAAGTTACAGAAAGTGAGTTATAGAAGGATGGATAAATTTATAGAAAAAGCGTTTCAATGTCTACATTATTCAACCATAATTTTACCTCATTTACATAGGTATTTTATCATTTTATTTATCATTTGAGTTTATAGTGGTGCAAGGTTAAATGTACGAGGACTAATGAAACTGCTATGTGTCTGCAATAATTTAGTATTGATTTGTGGGGTGTAAAATATATTATTTATTCTTTTGCTCATTCTGTTTTCATTTATTTCGAAATTATTTTTGTTTTTAAATACATATTTCAAAGTTTGTAATATAAATAATTTACGTATATTAAATATTTTAGTTTCTTTGTATAATAAGTTGGTCGAGAATGTTTTATTTTTGTTATATATGACTTTAATTATGTGTTTTTGAATTATTTGTAGAGGCTTAATAAATCTATCAAGTGCACCACTCCATCCTATAATGCCATAAGTTATTGAAGATTGCACCAGGGAAAAGTAGATCATTTTCAATTTCTCAATGTATAGAACTTCTTTAAGTCTATAAAATATGTAGGTCAGATATCTTAATTTAGAAGTGATTTGATTAATATGTGATTCCAATTAAGATTTATATCTATTGATACTCGTAAATATTTTATATTTTCGACATAAGTGAGTTATAGTTATCTTTGAGAGCATATCTAGTGTATTTAATTTCGATGAATTTCGTGTATAAATTTCGCGGATGACAGGTGTTATAAATGAAGCTATATACTTATTAGCCGGTAAACAAAGAGTATAATTTGTGTCTAGCGAATATTGAGGCAGTTATTTTTTTCTGTCAGCAATTAAGTTTCCATTTGGACGAGTTACATAATTTTGGCAACGTGTTTTTTTGTTATTTGAAGTTATGGATGGCCTAGAGCCCCTATCAGATTTTATTTCTGTTCATTAAAAATGTTATTATTTATGCAAGAAACAGAGTGCCCAATAGAACGGTAAATACCCTATTGGGTGTTTTACTAAACGATTTAAATATAGTTGTATACCTACATGTTCATCAGTATTCCATGTACATAATAGTTAAATAAAGTAATTTTTAATACCTGTGCTGCGATGGTATAATATTACGTAGTGTAAAAAAATAAAACGTGCCTTGTTTTAAATATTTTATTTTAGTCCAAAATAAACAAGAATTAAAAACATTAACAAACAAAATCACTTTTTCCTATTGATATAGGAAGGTATAGGTACAATTAAACAATTTTGAAAGGTGACAGATTCAATGAACATTACAATCATCTTATAAAATAATAGCCTATAATTACATGGAAATGGTAAATGTTTATTTATTTATTTACACATGTACGGCACAACACGTGCCATTATCATAATTGACATAATTATTAATGTTATACAAACAGTGGATTGGTTCAGTAAAAAAGATAATAATATTTGGAAAATACCGAAAGATTTTAAAGCTCAACTCTGGCTGTATATTATATAAACGCGCGGTGAATGGAATTTATTTGTTTATTTTAGGAACATTAACAGTCTTAAAAATACAATATATAGAAGTGGATGACAAATAATACCAATTAATAAGTGTTGAAATATAGGTTTTTAGAAATATAAAACTAAGTACCTAATGATCAAATCAAATCAAAAAAATACATTTATTGTACAAATAAAAATACAAAAGGTGTAGCTTATAGGTAGACCATATTTCTTCCAGCTAACCACATACATGTTATATTGTAATGTTTATACAAAGATGAATAAAAATAAAAAATAAAAAATATACAAATAAAAATAGAAAATTGGGTGTTTCATTTGTGTAAGGTTTTCACTTAAGGTGTAATGACATTTGTTTAAAAGGAATGTGTTTAGTGACGATTTTGAATTTGTTTGTATCCTGTATTTGTTTAATTTTATGTGAAAGGTCGTTATATACTTTGATGGCCATGTAATAAGGTCCTTTTTAGAATATTGTTTTTTTTTTTCTTTTGGTATTAATAAGTTTTCAATGAACCGTGTAGCGTATTTATGTGTTGAGTTTTTTCGTGGGAACTTGACTGTACATAGATTATCGCACTAACATGCATAACTCCATTATATATATATATATATGTAGAACATCTACATGAATCCAGGTAATTTTTCTTATGCATCTCTTTTGGATGATAAAAACATATTTGGCGTTTACTGAGTTTCCCCAAAAGATAACACCGTATGTCCTTATTGAATATACATAACCATAGTATGCAGCTATTACTGATTCGATGTTTAGTATTTTTCTCAGTGTACCTAGAACAAAATAAAAGTTACTGATTTTTGCTACTATTTTTGATACATGTTCTTTCCAGTTTATATTTGTATCTAGTTGTATTCCCAGCAGTGAACAAGTTTGGGAAGGTTCGATAATATATTGTTATTAAAGTTTACGGTTATGTTTATAGGTGTAGCTTGCACTGGACAACATTTTAGAACATGAGTTTTGTTTGTGTTGAGTGACAGATTTTGTGATAACAGCCAATTTGCTATTGATTGGCATATCTCGTTAACATGTTTATTAAATTCCTCAACATCTCTATTACTTTCAAACAATAAAGCGGTATCATCAGAAAATATTGAATTTTCTGTGTTAGCAATAATTGGAAGTTCATTTATGTAGATAAGGAAGAGGAAAAGCCCAAGAATGTTTCCTTGTGGCACACCCTTGATAGTTATTCTCCATTTGGATTCTACCATGTACTGTATCATTTTTTCGTAGATATTTGAAATTAGAATTTTCTGCTCACATTTTTTTAGGTATGATTCAAACCATTTTAATGTTAGGCCTCTTATACCTATATGTTCAAGTTTAATTAGAAGTAGCTTATGATCAACATTCTCGAATGATTTTGAGAGATCGAGAAAAATACCTACGGTTGTTTTGCTAACGTTAATACCTTACAGACTTTTGTTAAAAAAAATAAAGACTGCCTGTGTTGTTGAACGGCCTTTACTTTAAATTGTTTTGGACATATAAGGCCTCTAAGATATTTAAAACACTCATTTGAGATAAAAATTGCAAGACGCATATAACGCCGAATTTGTGTAATGAAAATGAACTTTAAATTCAGTAAATTTAATTGACAACTTCATGGAAAATAAGATTGGAGTAAATCAAAAAAGCCAAATCTACCCTAAGCGAAAACAGAAGAAAAGCAAAAAAGACCGATTTGAACAGTACCCCAAAAATTTGTTTTTTTTTTGGCGATGAAAATCTTAAAAAATAATATTTGACTTGCTTGAGGTTTCCAACGAGAATAATGTGATTACAAGGAATCACCTCTTTTAAACCCAGTAATTTACGTGGTAGGCATCATTAAATTTCATCCTCGTTAATTTGTGGATATTCTTATTTCCTACAGAATCAGTAGGTATCCATCAAGGAGAATAGGCGAATAATTATACAAACATGAAACGCATTTCAGATCCTGGCTGGGAGATATATATTTCTATGAATACGATATCCTTTCGAATACGCAACTTTGAAATTCTAAGAAGTATTAACAAATCATAAATATTATGTTTTGTTTTATGGCGAGTTTTGCCTGACAAACAATCGTTTGAAGTCCGATACTTTCATCAATCGAACTTTCGTGGGAACGGGTAAAATACAAATTGATATTATGATTGTTTCAAAATGATATTATAACTTAAAACATGATTATATACTTTTTCAATATTCGCAAATTCACTTTGTGGCGTCATTTTAATTATGGGGGAGTCTGGTTTAGCCTATCATAAAATTCGACTTTTTTGTTGTATAAACATTTTCATATATTTCATACGTTCCAAAAGTTATAGCATCAAATTTGACTTCTAAATATATTGCGGTGCGCGCCAAGCGTGTAGATCGAAAAAGGAGCGCGGCCGCGTTACAAACGAAAACTAAAAACGCGTTTTTCTCAAAACCATGTTTTTTTGTTGCAAATAAATAGCTAAAACCACAACAATATTTTCACGTTTTAGACTTCTTTTATAATTTACCAGCGTGTTCCCGGCATGCGTTGTATGCCACTCAATAAATAAATTATTTCTCTCTGTGTGTCCTTTCCCATTCGTACCGTTCCCTTCCGCCTCCCCTTCCTCTCCCGCTTCCCCTTCCCCCGTTTCACGAACCCCCCTCCCGAGTTCCCCTCCCCCCTCCCGTATTCCATTCATTCAGTTCCGATACATTCAGATTTCAAACAGTTCGCGTGCCACCTATTTTTTTATACAAATTTTATAATGCCAGAACTCACTATTATATTTTTACAGGAACTATCGAGGGCATGCACACATAAAATCCCCAAAGTTACATCGCAATCGGATGAATGGTTTAGCAACGCATAGTGGATATACGTGCATACATTTTTTGATTTTTATAATAATAATAATAATAATACTTGGCTGATTTATAAAGCGCCGTTTTTGTGAAAAATCACCTCAAGGGCGCTGTACATATAAGCATACAATAAAATAAAATTAATACGATAGACTTACAACTAAGATTCAAAATTATAACTAGGTACTTACATTTAAGACTTATATATTATGTACATAGCTAGTGACTTACGACTAAGACTTATTACTACTGACTGAAAACTAGTGGCATACATATATATTTACAAATGTGACTTAAAATTAGAGATTTACAATTAAAATAGTTGTTTACATATAACAATAAATATTTTTTAGTTTTGCGAGGTGTCTAATATTACCAAGTGATCAACAAAACTCTACCGATATAGGTACAGACAGAGAAGAAAGTTATTGCTGCAAGTCGAAGCAGTTTGATGATTTTATATATACATACATACATATTTTATTCTACACATTTTACAAAATATTTTATACCCTTTTTTAATATTAATATTGTTAGCGCCAGAAGAAGAAGGAAGTTCGTACATACTATTACAATATTTTATAACACGGTTTTGAAAATGATTTTAATGGGTTAACTGTATTTAAAGGAAAGCATAGGTATCTTTAATGAATGAATGACTAATCGTCGATCTCAACCGCAATACGATAATTCATCGCTCAACAACAGATTGGATAGCAATATTTGAATGGAATAGCGAATTTATGGAAATGAGTGTTTAAATAGGTGAGTTTTAAGTTTGGATCTAAATTCTGTTGGGCTGGTTATGCATCTTAATTCCATAGGAAGTTTATTCCAAGCCTCAGGGCCGGATACTCCGAATGCACGATCACCAAAATTAGTGTTCGGATTTCGCTTAAGTTCTTTCAACCTTCCGATTGCAGAGGATGTCGCTGATCTAAGAGTTGACTGCCTTAGACCAATATTTTCCGGAATGCATAATTCAGAGATATAGGGTGGAGCCATTTCATTGAGAGCTTTAAACACCATCCAGCATAACTTGTATTGGATCCTTTCAGGACACTTCAGCCAGTGAAGATTTCGAAGGTGTTCCGAAATGTGCGAAAACTTGGGTACCCCAGTAATTAGCCGTGCTGCGGCGTTGAACACTGATTGTAGTTTATCAGTTTGGCATTTAGGAAGTTTTGCATAAATGCCATTACAATAATCAAGACATGAAACTATGTATGAGTTCACAAGAAGCTTAGTTGCCTCCGTTGAGAGGTTCCTACGAACTGATTTAAGTTGTCTTAGATAGAAAAACCCAGTACTGACGGTCCTATTTACTTGACTTTTTAGCGAAAGGTCTGAATCCAGATAAACACCTAGAAGTTTGACGGTTGTTTTTGCAATTATGTCGCTACCGGAAATAGAAATTGGTGAGTTGTCTATTAAATGTTGGCGTCTATTCGTGGCTGCCCAGAGAAACTCGGTCTTTGTGGGATTTAACTTAAGTTTGTTCGAGGACATCCAAAGACTGATCGCTTCTAGACACTCAGTTGTGCGAATTTTAAGGCCGTTGATCTATTAGATAATGTTGTTTCATAATAAAAGTTACGAAAGATTTGATGAGGGTGGTACTTAATATTTAAAAAAATTATGTAGATTCTGTAAACAATTTTTATGATAAGTACAGTATTACGTGATCACCTCATTAGGAAAAAGCATGCTAAGGTTTTCATAGGTTTTTGTATTCCTGTGAATTGCAATAATATTATAAAAATAAATAATTAGATTAATAAAACAAATTTATTTTGGATGTGACGTTTATTTATTTATTTATTAACATGCTTTTGGGTTGAATATTTAACGATTATAAATTAAAATGAAAATAACAGTACTTATAATAGGAATAAGAAAGATTTAAAAAAGCGAATTATTGAATACAATATATTGTTAACCATCCTATACTCGCGCGTTGGTCTCTCATACCCACAAATCAATAATTCATTATTTTCTCAAAAATTAACAACACTGGGACTTTGAGGTTTTTAGTAGCTTCTTAATTTATTTTTAGGCATTGTTTAGTATAGCGCACGCGTTTTTTTACATTAGCTCCAAACAGGAGGCCCTGAGGAAGAAAATTCCCCTAGTATAGGTAAATAACAACTATCCAAATTTTCTAATATTGATTAATTCTTATTTTTATAATATTTTTCTATTCTTAATAGTTTCATTTATTAGATGTCAGAGGTTTTTTTTAAATTATCACAAGAAAAAGTTTATTATTGTTAAAGTTAGAGTACAAAAATTATGTTCTTTTTTAGTTAAGAGCCTGTTTCTACCAAATAAAGTAAAAGTTTTAAAATTTTCGTTTTTTTTAAATTCAGTTATACCCCCTTCTATACAATAAATACCAACAATGCTTTAAAAATATATATTTAATATAATATAGACGAGATGAAATCTCGGTCTGAGACACCGTGCGCGAGTGTATATATTATGCTGTTGGGCGCGAGTATACGAAGGATAAGTTATTTAAATAAAGCATCAATTTTATACGATTTTTATTTATTTTATATATTCAATAATTTTATTATTAAATTAATAAAAACAGTTTATTTATAAACAAGTTCTGCTGGTAATTATTATTACGCGTAACAGCTGTTTCGCCTTCTGAGGACATTATCAAACTGTGGTCATGCCACATACAGACAATCTATTTATAGTATATTTGGATAGGTTTGTACTATGACTCATTTCTAATTTCTGATTAAAAATGACTGAAATTATTAATGGTTATTATTTTCTCAATAACTGTTATTTCCCATTTCGACTGAAAGTCGTTAAACAATCTAATTGTGAGTCATTCACAAATGTTGACTCATGGTTTTCTTTTCAAGTATAATTAGTTATTTAAAAATTGGTTTTGAATACATCTAAAAGCGGAGAGTGTATTATATTTTTTTGTTCATTTATTAAAATAGCTTTAGGATTATTATTATGTTTGTTAATTTCCAGCTGTTCTAAAAGATTAAGTTTACGTCCTTTATTTTGGATGTGTAAAGGAGTTGGCTTATTATCATCGCTAAGTGAGTGATTCTCATCTGGGAGATGTTTGGCAAATTGTGATTGAATTTTATTATTATTTTTAAATGATCGCATGTGTTCTTTGAATCTAATATTATATTATATTATATATTGACTTTCAGTCGAAATGGGAAATAACGGTTATTGAGAAAATAATAACCATTAATAATTTCAGTCATTTTTAATCAGAAATTAGAAATGAGTCATAGTACAAACCTATCAAATATACTATAAATAGATTGTCTGTATGTGGCATGACCACAGTTTGATAATGCCCTCAGAAGGCGAAACAGCTGTCACGCGTAATAATAATTACCAGCAGAACTTGTTTATAAATAAACTGTTTTTATTAATTTAATAATAAAATTATTGAATATATAAAATAAATAAAAATACAAATGGAGTTCTACAAATTAAACTTGATAACAATAAAAAAAAAAAAAAAATTTATACGAAATTGTGAATAATTAAGCAATGCGTCATGAAGAATTGGAATCTGAATTGACCCTTGGGTGGGACCCAAACGCGATGCCAACCCAGCCACTGACCGGTCATGTCGTGCAAATAGTTGATAGAGATTCGATTGTCTTCCCGAATATGATGGATGTATAGACAGACCCCACAGAGCCGTTGATGTGAGTTATTTTTGAATAAGGCAATCGGTGTCGGAAGTATTCGAACTCCTTTCCGTCAACATAAATCTGAAAGAAGTTGGAGTGAGTTTGAGTTAGAGAAATGTTTTCCAAAATGACCTTGAAAGAATCTCATACTTGTGATCTCTCGAAAGAAACCATTCATTTGTTCTGAATGCCCTTGAAAAAAATTACATCTTTTTGATTCTTTCAAGGACCTAAAGAAACCATTACTTCGTTCCGAATACAATTATTAATGTTCTCAAAAGTTGTCTTGACAGAATCTCATTCATGTGACATCTTGAACGAAACCATTCCTTTGTTTATGAACTACATATGCAATTTGGCTATCCTGAAACGGGAATCCTTCCCAGTTAGACAGACGACAAAGCATCATTCTGTATATTATTTATTGCAATATATATAAATAAATATAATTAAGTTAATCTCGATGAATTAAGCCAAGCATTATCAGTCAGGATGGTTAGGAATCTGGGGTCAGAGCGTCCAGAGGATGTATGAATCTATCCCTCCCACTGAGGTATTTTTTTTTAGTAAAAAGTCCACCTTTAAGAGAGATATTCCCTCAATATTCCATGGATATGGAAACAGTGGGCAAAAAAACTAAGACAAGACTAAAATTAGCCAGTAAGCTAGGTGGTACTAGCTGGGGATGCAACACCAACACGCTCAGAACGGCATCCATTGCTCTGGCTTTCTCAGCAGCTGAATACTGAGCTAGAAGCATCAACACTTCCATGGTCGACGTTCAGCTTAATACCACAATCCGAATCATCAGCGCAAACTTAAAATCGACTCCTCTTCCTTGGCTCCTCGTACTTGCAAACATAACCCCGCAAAATATGAGGCGAGAGATTGCAACACCGAGGGAATACAAGAAGGCGCTGCAAAAAAGCGCAATACCTTTGCACGATGATGTCGTTTTTCACCCGGCATGCCGCTTGAAGTCTCGAAAACCTTTCTGGACGGAAGGAGAAATACTCTTTCGAATACCTCTCACCCCAGAAGATAGGTGGAAGCTTGAGTGGCCAACGTCAAAAACGCCCATTTCGTTCAAGACCCCACTGAGAGACAGCCTGGGTTCTCATTGCCTCGCAAACTCTGGACCGCCATCAATACGATAAGGTGCTCCCATAGCCGTTGTGCTCACATAATGCATAGATGGGGCCTTAAAGAGTCGGCGATGTGTGAATGTGGTGCGGTGCAGACCACCGAACATGTGGTCAACGAATACCCGCTCCATTCATTCCCCGGCGGGATTGATGAGGTCCACAGGGCAATGAGGACCTAGACTGGCTCGCAGACCTAGATGTCCCTCTCTGACCCCCCACCATATGAAAGAAGAACTGAGGCGTTGGTTATCCAGTATATTGATTTGGTGCCCGATTTATACCCGAATCCCTCTTATATAATAAAAATATTCAAATTTTATTATTATAAGAGGAAGAGGAACACACTTACTTTAATGTTATTTTCGTCTACATAAAGCCCAATTTCGAACTCCCCCGATTCATTAATCGGCCACACCCCGTCATCTTCTTCTGTTCCCCAATTGTTAGGGTACGTGCTATGGTTTCTGACGACTTTCGGATGACGGAAACTGACGTGAAATGCCCTGTCTCCAGAAGGCACGCAGACTAGATTCAAGTCGAACCTGAAAACAGTTTAAAAATTAGGTACGATGGACACTTTATACTTATTTTTCCGAAGGTCCCACTGACTGGACATGTAGAAAGAATACCAAATGGTCGGACACATGTATAATATGACAATGAGAATGCCCCACAGAAGAGGATTGGAGCAGGGCGGGAAGGACGAAGGGCTGAAGGCAAATGGCGGGGGACTGCAACTAGAGGATTTGTAGAGGAGGACAAATCCAACCCTGGAATGTTCATGGTGATAACGATGACCCTCTCAGAATGAATCCTTACATACTTCAATTAGGTGTTTATATTATCTTTAGGGGTTAACATTGAGATGCTTGCAAACAATCTTAATGGCTAGAAAATATTTAAAACCAATATATTTTTTGCAATAACTTCACTCAGGTGGCCCTGAGGAAAATAATTTCCCTAAAGATCTGTGTCATCTTTGGGGATGTTGAGGGTGTTTTCAAGAAAAGGAAGGAGAGGAAGTCCTGGGAATATATTTTTTATTTTATTTTTTACATGAGTACTTCACAAGTCCCAACACCCAGTCCCACTAAGTATGAACACTACAATTTTTCATTGTAGTGTTCATTGTTTGTTATAATTTGCTCTTGTAGATTTAAATTTTTTTCGCGTTGTTATTTTTGACATCACGGCGAAAATACGGTAGTCGACGAATTTGTAATATCAATACCCGTTAGACAAACTGCTAAAATGTAGTTGATCGGGACTTTTTGTCTTGTATTTGTAATGTGTATAAAATAAATTTAAAAAAAAAGAAAAAAAAAGGTGAACTTCATACCGTCCACCGAAGAACGACTGGCAGCGGCCCCTATTTTCTGTCACTACTCCTCCGGACGGAGCGGAGAATACACGTGTTAGGCTCCGCGCTGCTTGTTTTCGTGAAATAAATTTAAAAATTCCGTTTTATTATAGTAAACAATGCATAAAAAAGGAATTAGTGTTTTTTTTACAGGCCTTTACGAAATCAACATGTAAAAAAAAATCTCAAATATCTTTTCCAACCTTTCCAAAAGCTTTTTCTCAAGTGTTTTTAAACTCCTCCCATAAAAGGGCGTGAATTCCGATTTCGATTTTTTCCTGTTCTAGTGGATCGCCTCAATGATTTTTTTTTCTAGGATAAGATTTTCTGTTTTGATATGTTCTTTTAGTTTCTTTAAATTATATTTCAAACTCATTTTTATTCTTGAATCTTTAACAGGTGTGATCTTTGCGATATCGCTTTTAATATCTTCGAGAATGTCATCCATGTCCTTTCTAATACCCGCCCGCGCGGGCGAGGTACTTTGGGTACGAAGTGTAGAACAATACACGGTATTCGAGGCGGTGCACTATACGAAACTGTACGACCGCAGTGTTGTTGCATTGAAATGCATATAAATTTGCCCACGCTGGGATTCGATCTCGCGGCCTTCGGATTGTGAGTCAAGATCCTTACCCCTCGACCATGCCGGCCGTCAAATAAAAGAGGTATGAGGGGTGTGTAAGAATCTAGTGGTCAGTGTCAGGGGTTTAATAATGCGTAAAAGCCAAAAAGATCTACCCACCTCGAAGATCCGGGCTTAAGTTTTCCCTTTACACTGACGCCACATCCAATTGCCACGGGTTCAGGGAAGGCTACAGCAAACTGAAAAAAGTTTTAAAATTATTTTTCACTCAAAAAAATCCCTGTCTTCCCTAATAATTGTCTTTTTAGGGAAAGGAAGGAGAAGTTCTGAGAAGGAAAAGGAATGATGGGTGTCCATGAATCTGGAGGTCAATGTGTCTAGGAGTGGTGGACGAACGAATCCACGTATTCCTCGGTGACGGCGGCAGTGAACAAACGGTTTAATACTCACTGATGAACTAGGTTCGAATTGCTTGATCATGTTGCTGAGTGAGGACTGCAACTCACTGCGATAAAATAATTAATAAACTTTAAGATGTTTAACACCGTTCAATCGAACCTAGTAAGAAAAAGTGAATACATATTCCCAATTGATATCTTATATATTACTTTTTATCGCCTAACCCAGAGGTTCCCAAAGTGGGACAGAGGTCAGGGGTGCCGCGAGGCGCCCCTGATGTCTCTACTAAAAATCAAAATTGACATGAACGAATACAAACATTTTATGGAATGGAAAATCACCCGCGTGGCCGATCCGCGCTCTGGGAATGGATTGGGTGGGAGGCACAGGAGTGGGGATACGGTTGTGGTGCTGCGCTTGCAGCGGCCGCATGCCGCATTCACTTTTAGTTTTTTCATTCAAGTGTGGAAGAGAAAAATGGGTGATGATGGAGGCAAAGATTGTTTTCCAATATTGCAACAGTACATGGCCCATAGCGGAGTTAAGGTTTTAAATAACTTGCTGACCCTTTTCACAGAGCACCTATCACAGTTAACTGACTGGTTTGCCAAGTACTTCGCAGAAGACCAAGTGGAGAAGTTTGTATGGATCCAAGATCCATTCCGTGCTCAAGCTCCCCAAGATTTTACTACGCAGGAAGAAGAAGATTTAATTGATCTCTCGACCGACAGCAGCCTAAAAATTAAATACGCTTGTTCGGATTTGACGGAGTTTTGGATATCAGTCAGAAATCAGTATCCGATTCTAAGTGGAAAAGCTGTAAGGGTCCTCATTCCCTTTGCTATTTCATATCTATGCGAAGCTGGATTTTCAGCGGTTGCGGTTATAAAGAGCAAATATCGCTCAAAAATAAATGTGGAAAAAGAAATGAGGAGTAGCTGTATCAACCCGGTCGCACTAAACGGTTTTTGTACTTGTATTATATTTGCAAGTTTTCCTATCAATAAATGCACTTATGCACTTATTCATTTTACGAGTTGTATATATTGGGGGGGGGGGGGTGTAGGTAGACATTATATGACAGGGGTGCCGTGAGAAAATTCAAATTTTCTAATGGTGCCGCGACTTGGAAAAGTTTGGGAACCCCTGGCCTAACCGCTTCTTATTGTGAAATAAGCTATTTATAAATTGTTTTGCACTGAATTGGCCAATAACATGTTTTGAATAAATACATGTTGTAACAAGATGCAGGGCCGGACCCGGGACAAAGGGTGTCTGTCGGTGGTAAAAACCTCAAGAGTGCTGTGTTAGTTATTATCAGCCCCTTGGCAAGTCGGCACCAGGACCGGACTACTCCAATAGCCCCCGACACGATGTAGGAACCTACCCGGGAGACTTTAAGAGGAAGCTTCAAGCAAAAAATGTATTGATTCCTTGTGTGCCTTCATATCGCCACGAATATAGGTAATAGGCAAACAAAACGGAGTGTAGTGGTCACGCAAGCGTGTTTAATATTTGTTTTGTGAAAAATAGTTAAATAAAACCAAATAAGTTGACCTTGGAAAACTGTCACAGATAATTTTTTTATAGTGATACCTCACAAGAGTCTCAGCTGCTCCTAGCTACTGGAGCCATGAGACTATGGTATCCCCAATTGGGGTATGTTGTGAGGCTGAAGGTAGTGGGGAGGGGAAGGAGATGGGGTAGAGGAAGGTGGGGAAGTACCTTGGTATTCAGATCTGGTCACCAAACAAGGCAGACGCCATTTCAAGTAACCTTTCAAGTCTGAATGTTCTTACATCAGGGCGATACTAAGAGTATATTCCGCTTTGGAACGTGCCGTAAATATACTATATGTAGGTACATTATTTTAAATGAATAAATTGTGAAATAATACAAATTATTCAAATAAAAAATTATTTGCTCACGCCAGGATTCGATCACGCGATCTTCGGATTGCGAGTAAAGAGCCTTACGTCGGCTGTCAATTGGACCTATAAGACAGTATGTTTAAAAAGTTGTTTCTCCTTTGAATTCATCACAGGATCAAATTCATTGAAAACATGTACATTTCATCAAATTCTAAATTCGAGACATCAGGGCCTTCGAGACATTTGAGGGCCCGGTCGGAGGTATCCCGACGGTCTTGTCCATCGCTGAAATCCTGTCTTCACTTTCAACTCCCTAAAATATCGGAATATCATTTTGGAACCCTCCCAATCTGTCGTCATCACATTTGAAAGACAACCGCTTCCCTCCTATATACACTTATTCAACTTATTAATGGTTGAAATGTTCACTTATCTCACCATTTAATGTTTCGATTGCGGCCGTTTTGGTTATACCAAAGCTATATACTGATCCTCACCCAGATGTTTTAAATGGAGAAAACCGCCCAGAAGACTAATGTCCTTCTTCCTTTCCACGTAAATGATTCAACTGCTCAGGCTCTCATTTCGCCATTAACTCTTCTTGCCTAGAACATTCTCGCCAAAAAAAGATAAAATTTTCAATGCCCTCTCGGAACTTGTCTTTTCCGCAGGTTTCTTAACTCTTCCTGCTTGTCAAAAAAATATTTGCTTAGCCTTTATCACGGACGTACAAAATATATGGACATGCCCTTACGTGTTAAAAAACGTGTTATTTCCCCCTCCCATTGGAACCATTTTTCGGAACCGGCTGGGCGTGTCCGGACCAGTGTCGTGCTCTCATCGTACATTTTACGCACGGACGCTGTATGTCTATGAAACACATACTTAGACATCGAGATACATAGCGACGCGAAACATAAAGCCGCCGTTTACTGGGGTAAGTAAATCATGAAACATTTGTAAAAGTGTCTACGGGTCTACGGCAACAAAGTAGTCCACTATGAAAATACTCTGAACCTTACTTTGCGAATTTGGATTTTACACATCTGTTCATACCGTGGCATGCAATTTGCGCTCCCATATAAAAAGGTCTATTCATTCAAAAGCAGATTTTACTATCAAGAACTAAATAGTGATATTATAGTGCGAGGTGCCTATATACTGTTAGATTGATTTATTGGCGAATCACAAGTCTCTTTCCTCTCTTCGCCCCGCCATAGTTGGTTTTTACCCCTCATCTGTAAGTTCTCGTCTAGTTATTTGTATTTCTATGGCCTTTATCCATTTCTTCATCCAACCCTCTTCTTCTTCTTCTTCGATGGCGCTACAGCCCATATCGAGCCTTGGCCTCCTGCAACAGTCGCCTCCAACTCCTCCTGTCCTCAGCGGCTGACTTCCAGTTTGGTACCTGGAGAAGCTGTGCTGCATCCCCTCTTACCTCGTCTTCCCACCTCAGTCTGGGTCTTCCCACTTTTCTCTTTCCACCTGGGTGTCCAGTCAAAATTCTTTTTGGGACGCGTGTATCCGGCATTCTCTGTACATGCCCAGCCCATCTCAGCCTGAGGAGTCTCATATGTGCTGAGATGCTAGGGGCCTTATATATGTCATACAATTCTGTATTGTGCCGGATGCGCCACTGTTCGCCCTCTTTCACGGGTCCTCATATTCTTCTCAGCACTTTTCTTTAAAAAGTATCCAGCATTTCAGCCATCTTTGCCGTCAGTGTCAGCGCCTCACATCCATATGCCAATACCGTTCTCACAATGGTCTTATATATGGTTATTTTGGTTTTTCTGTGGACACTACGTGACTTAAACACTGGCAGCAAAGAAAAGTATGTTTTGTTGGCTGCTGTGATTCTCCTTCTGATTTCTGCTGGGTCCTCATTGTTCTCTGTTAGACTGGAGCCCAGGTAGGTGAATTGATCGACCACTTCGTATGAGTAGTTGTCTTTAAATTGTGCACTACTTCTTCTTCTGTGTGAAGGGTTCCTGCTCTGTACCATCATTTTCGTTTTATCAACATTAACCCGCAGTCCTACTTCTCGTGCCGCTGTTTCTAAAGGGTCGAAGACCTCCTTAATGGCTGAGATTGATCTTCCGATAATGTTGATGTCATCCGCATATCCGACAACTTGACTGCTCTTGAAACAAATATTGGAGCCAGTGTCTATTAGCGTTTTTCTTATTACATATTCGAGCACAATGTTGAAGAGAGTGGGAGCCAGACCATCCCCCTGTTTTAGTCCCTGCGATACCGTGAATTCTTCTGACAGTTCTCCGTCTATTTTGACCTGACATCTTGAGTCTGACATTGTGGCCTTGATGAGCCTAACCAATTTAGGTGGGATCTGGAATTGAAGTAGTATGTCATATAGACACTCCCGATCTATGCTATCATATGCTTGCTTGAAATCTATGAATAGTTGATGTACATCTATATCAAACTCCCAGCACTTTGCCAAGATCTGTCTGACGGTGAACAATTGGTCTGTTGTGGATCTACCTGTGCGGAAGCCTGCTTGATACTCTCCCAGCAGGTTTTCTGCATACTTATCAATTCTTTGTTTCAGTATCATGGTGTAGATTTTATATGCTGTGCATAGAAGTGAAATGCCTCTATGATTTTCGCATTTTAATTTGTCACCTTTTTTGTGAATTGGGCATATTATGCTTATTTGCCATTCCTCTGGGATTTTTTCCAATTTCCATATTTTTGTTATTAAACTAAGTAGCAGATTTTTCAGGTGCTCATTTCCATATTTGAACAACTCTGCCGGCAGGTTGTCTTTCCCAGGTGATTTGTTGTTTTTAAGTCTCTTTAGTGCAGCATTTATTTCTGACATTGTTGGTGGGTTCGCTGATTCTTCATTACTTGATTCAGTGGGGATGTTAGTAGGGTGGCTTCTCAGGTCGCTATTAGGGTTAAGAAGTTTATAGAAGTAGTTTTTCCATACTGTTTTAATTCGTTCCTTATCAGATATAATTGAACCATCAACGTCTTTACATAGTGTTGTATTCGGTTCGAAACCCTTCTTGAAGAAGTTTACTCCCATATATGCCTCTCTAGTATTATTATCAACAAAGTCCTGTTCCATTTTAAGCAGTATATCATTCAAGAATTTTCTTTTCTTTCCCCTTATCAGCTTATTCGTTTCTTTTCTCGCTTGTTCGTACGCCTGTCTTTTGTTTCTTGTTGACCTTTCCAAGTACTTCTTTCTGAGTGTATTCTTTTCAGCTATCTTTCTTTCACACTCTTCATCAAACCAAGGGTTCCTGGGCTGTTTGGGCATGTTTCCGACACTTGATTCCACTGCTCTTACAATTGCTTCTTTTATATCATTCCAGTCTTTTTCGAGTGATTCCTGGGAGTTCTGCTCAGTGATCTGACCTGGTAAGCTATTTACAAGGGCGTTGTGGTAGTGCTCTTTGCCTTCTGGTGTTTTTAGAGCCTCCGTATTGATTTTTGGAATATTTGGTGGTTTCCGTGTCCTGTTGTTTGCAATTCGGCTCCTATAGGTGGCTACCACCATGTAGTGGTCTGAATCACAGTTGGCGCCCCTATAAGTCCTTACATTTGTTATGCTCGTTGCCCCCCTTCTTTCTATCAGGACGTGATCAATTTGGTTATGGTGTCTACCATCTGGCGATGTCCAGGTCCGTTTGTGTATGTCTTTTCTTGGAAATTGAGTTGAGGCCACGATTAAGTTTCTTGATTCTGCAAAATCAATCACTCGGGTTCCATTATTATTAGCGTCCTTGTGTAGACTGTTCATTCCTGTAATGTGTTGGAGCAGAGGATCCTGTCCTATCTTGGCGTTAAAGTCCCCAATAACCATCTTAATGTCATTAGATGGTAATGCGTCGTAGACCTGTTCGAGTTTCTGATAGTATGTATCTTTCACTATATCTTCTTTATCTTCCGTTTCAGCATGTACATTGATCAATGTAACATTGAAAAATTTCGTTTTTATACGTAAGCTGCACATTCTTTCGTTAACGGGTTTAAAGTCTAGAATGCATTTTTCCATTTTCCGGTCCACAATGAAGGCCACTCCGAATTTATGATGTCTTTCATTTCCACTATGCAGTATCGTATGTGTTCTTGTGTTAAATGGCTCAGATCCTATCCATCTTGTTTCTTGCACCGCCATTATGTCAATTTTGTATTTCATCATCTCCCTAGTGATCTCTCCTAGGGCTCCACTTCTATACAGCGTCCTTGCATTCCAAGTACCAATTTTCAAGTCCTTATTTCGTTTGCCGGGTCTTTCCTAAGTTCAGTAGTTGTCCGAGGCTCTGTGTTAGGATTCGTAATAGCTTTGCTTTTACAGGGAGAGGTTATTAGCCTCTCGCCCTACCCCCTACCAGGAGGGCCAGGGTTTTTCTGTAGGGGTTTCCATCCCTTAGCTGGGGGGTTCCGGTTTTGTGGCGCCGGAAATTCGCCATTCATCCTCTCCTATCTGCTATGGCTGATGGTATTGCCAGTGGCCACATTGCCCAGGGCTCGCGGGGCTTAAGAGACCACTCGTGGACGCTAGGAGTAGGACTATTGGTAGTGTTGCTGATGGAATGCAACTGTGGCGTTACACGGTATTTGAGTGACACATTTTTCCCAGCAAAAATTGCATCTCCGTGACCCTACCAAACTTTGAGCCCCTCATCCAACCCTCTACCCTCTTTAATAACAACTTCTTCTTGTTCATCTAAGTTCACTTACAAAAACCTTATCTCTAAACCGGCTCCTGGGCACGATCTACAACAACACAACTCATTTCTCTTAAATCTCAATGCTTTTTGCGCACGCTGTCTGTCAAATGCCACAAAATGGTATGCAATTATAATCCGTCCTCACTTTCTGAAAAACTTTCCCAAGACAATTACACATTTTCCAAGACCTTATTGCGCTTTAACTGACCTAATTTCTTCTCAAATGTAGCACCCAATTTTTTAAATTAATTTCATTGGCTCCATTATTTTTCTGGGCTTTGATAAGTAACTACATAATGTGTTTTGTGCTAGTTGGTTCCAGAATTTCTGCACTAATTTGTAGAAACTTTGGCGAAATAGCCCATTAACCAAAAACGACTATTTATTTTTATACATTATGTTATACTACTGGTCCCCTCTGCCCAGCGCCAGGGTTATACTAAAGCCACGTTGGGCCCAGTGTTATACTTCCTGGGGCCAGGGTTATATTTTAAGGTCTCCAGGAATATAAGTCACTCCCGGGGGGGGACAAGTGTTAAGCAGACCCCCCGGGGTCATATGCCTCGGCTGGGAAGGCTCATCTCAGGGAAGTAGGGTTCCTCCGTGCTTGTCGATGGTTGACTCCAAATGAAACAAGGTTTGGTTACAATTCAAATGTATTCAATATGCAAGGGTGAAACAGTACAGGCAACCAGGTAAGCAGTTTAAGGCCTAGCATTGGAGAGAGAGAGAGGCACTAGTAATGCTACTGAATTTAGGCTCGGGAAGACTAATAAGAAGTTTAGAATCTCACGTGGCGTCGGACGGATGCAGGCAGCTTCCCTACGTAGTGGAGAGGTCTGGAGCCTAGCTCACAGACCGTGCTCGGGACACTGGGCGCTCGGCGGTGAGGGGGCGGCTTCTCGGCGTCATGGTGGGCGGATTCGGCCAGCTTACCTAACCGGTAGGCGGCATTGGTGAATTACGCGGCTTATCGGCAACGAAGGCGGATTAAAAGCCGTGCGCTACCAGGGCGGCCATGGTATTAAATAGGCGGCAGTGGTATTATATAGGCGGCTGTTGTGATAACGCCATACTTGGATGTAGGCGGAGACTTAATTCGTCGCGTTGAAGTGTGGCATACTGCCCTCGTGTCAGTACAACCGCTCGCGCCGCTGTCTCGAATGTGTCTGTCTTTGCCGATCGGCGGCCGGAGCTGCTTGCTCCCGATGAGCGAGAGGGAAGACTTGAACGTGTGCCCTTATAAGGTAATGTCTCTTCCCATTGGTTGAATCCCGAGCTGCGTGACCATATAAGGTGATGCTTCTCCTAGCCTGAGAAGGACAGCAATGCGAGACTGGACATGTACTGCGCGCGTGAACAACGGCTGCCCGCCGCTTGTAGAGTCTGTTCGTAGGCTATGGGCGACACATAACAATTAACTAATAAACTATTTTTTAAAATCCTCATTTATTTTTTAAATCTGCTGTGTGAATCTGTCTATTAGTAATAATCAAAATAATATTTGTTATTCAAGGCACATGACGTTTTAGTACATGCGGTTTTTTTGGCAATGTACATTATTATTACATCTCTGAAAAACCACAAGTTTAGTACCTACGTATTTTTGACGAAGGACACTTTGCGGTGTAAAAATTATATTGTTATCAAAAATATCCAGCAAATGCACACGTTTTCAGAGATAAATATTTTAATGCAAAAACATACTTGCATTCAATAATAATGCGTACCATACAGACCGACAAATTAATAATGCGTTGTTTTCTCAAAAATCATTAAAAAAAATTCGAATACTTACTTACGACGAAAATAACTCTATTTTGTTTATCTATTTACGGTCTTACAAATTAATGTATTTCAGATTTTTTTGCATATTTATTTTGCTTAGACATTATTGAAAAATTGTAAATACTTATGATAAAAAAATAATTACAAAAAGTACATAATGTTAATAATTTTATCATCACACCGTTCAGCATTTTTGTATATAGGTATAAATTAAAGCAAATTTGGAATGAAATAAAATCGATATCGAGTTATAATTTTAAAAAGCTGGTACGGAGAATAATTAATCTTTCTCATTGGATTCGCCCTGTTCGATCGTAAGAACATCTTTCGACGAAATATGGATTTACGTCCGCTGCTGGCTGCTAAAGGCCCTTAAAAAGCATACGATTAAAATAATATATACGAGATGAAATCTTGGTCTGAGACACCGTGCGTGAGAATACGTGTTATGCCATTTAGGCGCAAGTTTACGAAGGTTAATAGCGTTCAAACCAGGCAATTTTAACTATTTTGGAGGGTCCTAACTCCAATGAGAAGTGACATAATAAAAACACGAAAGATTCCTGGTGATTCCGAAAGAATGCTGGTGGTAGATATACTCGTATATATTATAGATATTCAAAACCAAAATTCTCGTTCAAATATACCTTTACTTGTATCAAAAGTTTCGTAAACGAAAATATATTTTATCTTTCTCTTCTCTTTTTATTCTTCTTTTTACAAAATATATATGAAGGACCATACACGCAAGCAGTTACCCACATTCATATTTTAATTCTTTATTATTATTATTTTAGTACGTATTTACCGTGCTCTCGGTTGGGTGTCACCCCCCATCGGGTGGCATCCGGGGCGGGCCGCTCCCCCCCAGCTACCCCACTGATGCTAAACGAACAACATGTTTATTTTTTAGAAATTGAATTAAAATTACATTTGATAATGTTATAATCGAGTTCTGCAAGTATTTTAGGATGTATTTTAGTTACAGCTGTTTCGACTTGTAAGGTCATTTTCAAACTGTTTGACAGTTTGAAAATATCGACATTACAAGTCGAAACAGCTGTAACTAAAATAAATCCTAAAATACTTGCAGAACTCGATAATACCATTATCAAATTTAATTTTTATTAAATTTCTAAAAATTAAAAATCGACTTCTACGAATTAAAACAATTAAAAACAATTTATAACATGTTAATGTTTGTAGTCTATTTTTTTTATTCTTTCTCTTCTACTTTTTTTTTCCTTTTTTTACGTACAACATTTTGTATGTTATTCATTCGAAGGTGGTGTTGGAAGTGTTTGTTAGTTAGTGTAGGAGTGGATGGAGAGTGTTTGGTGTGGTGATCCTCTCCACGTCAGGCAGGATTGCCTTCATACCTTACCAATATTGAGGTTTAAAATGCTCCTTGAGATCACGGTACTTCCAAGCCGTGATCCTGTGTTCAGGCTTATAATAATGATGATGTTTAATTGGAAACACTTATTTGTCTGCGATATTAGCTTTTATTTAAAATATTATTTACAACAAATATGTGTTCGCGTACGAACGGGTAGAGAGGTAAATTGCCGTGCAACCGGATTGATCGAGTACTAGAAGCGGAATAATAATATAATTGCATTTCGGAGCAATCGGTGAGATTTTGTACGGGTCATCTGGGATACCATACGCGTGAAAAAGTGTTGTGAATAAGTACTGCCATAGTGGAAAATGAATTATTCCTAGTTGGACAAAATATTTTACAATTGTGCATCCTTTACTAAATAAATAAAATAACATATAACACTCGTATACTTTTTTGATAATATCGGTACCAACATAATATCATGAACATTTCAGAAGTTCAAAAAAGTACAATTCCCATATAGTTATCTCGTTTAGAGTGCGTAATACGAAATGTTATTTTTTTTTAAATTTCCTTATTCATAATGATTTAAGTCCTTTCGAAAAGTATCAATAATCACTTATGAACACTATGTACAATAATATCCATAATATCGTTTCAAAACATTTTTTAATTTTTATTTATTCATGATTAAAGTTTTGTAAGTAAACAGTTTTTATTGCATTTAAGATTAATATACCTGTTTCTATTTATGTCGACCAAATTATTTCGTAGATATATTTGTATAAATTAACCTTTCCTCCAAGGGAATGCAACAGTTCAGTTTTTTTTAAATTGTCCTCCAAAGCGTTTCGTTTCAAACAAACCTGAGCTACTAATTACGACCAACACAACGTAATGACTTACTAAATACTTTAAACAGCATTATTTTGTTTATTAATTAATTCTAACATTTCTATACATTTCTAAATGGAGAAGGCAAAAAATTACAAAATCCTTTCGAAAAATAATAACATAATCCTGATGTAATAGAGGCTTGAGAATATTATTTTAATTAGATTCCTACTGTATTATTAAAATACCTGGTACGTAATGTTTTATGTTTTGCGCTAATGGGACTGAAGCGAACAAAAAACACGTCACAGGTATTAGGAGCCATTAAAGGCAAAGCTTGCTTTCAAAATAAACTTAATAATAGCAAAGATTTCATATACAGGGTTACTGGTGGTTGATACGAAAAATGTTGACGCAAACACAGTTTCAATGAAAACTATAAATATTTTATGATCTTCTGTAAAAAAGCGGCACTCAGCTTATTTTTATTTTATTTTTTATTCTTGGCGGAGACAGTTTACGATTAGTTCCCGTGAGCACTTAAGCCATAGGCCCATTGTGCTATCTCCCATTTTACCTCAATCCTTCAACAACAACCCAGTCCCTTTAATAAAGTTCACCAGAGCTGTTATTGGAAATGAAGCTATATCCTCTGGTTCGACAATGTGTCTTCCCAGGTCTCATTTCCCCTCTTCACTCGTCCTTGGTTCCCTGAAGGCCCCTTGAGGGAAGAGGGCTTCATCTCTCCTCTCCACTCCTTAGTTCCCCGAAGGCTCCATGACAGAGAGTCCACCCACCCTTGGTTTCCTAAAGGCCACACAAGGGAAGAGTCCCCCCCACCTTGGTTCTCAGAGGGCCCCAGGAGGGAAGAGGACTTCATCTATCCTCTTAATTCCTCCTTGGTTCCACAAAGGCCCCAAAAGGGAAGAAGACTTCATCTCTCCTCTTCACTCCTCCTTGGTTCCACAAAGGCCCCAAAAGGGAAGAGTTCATAGAGATGGTCTCATTTCTCCTCCTCACTCCTATATGGTTCCCTAAAGGCTCCACATGGGAAGAGGACATCATCTCTCCACCTCACTCCTCCTTGGTTCCTCGAAGGTCCCACGCTGGAAGAGTGCCCTTCCCCTTGGTTCCCTGAAGGCCCCACAAGGGAAGAGTTCATGGAGGTGGCCTCAGCTCTCATCTCCACGGCTTCTTCTCTTAAAGTCCACGGAGGTGGCCTCAGCACTCCTAGGTTCTCAAAAGGCCCCTAGTTTTCGAATGGTCCAATTTTTTGTCCCACGAGTTACCAGGGCAATAGAAGGTCCACTCCAGCAGAGCCCCGAATGCTGGAGTAAGGTCTAAATACTCCGAGATGCGACCTTGTTTCTCGGAGGCACCGTTCGTGACACTGTTCCCCAGGACATTCAGCCTGAGCACGGTAGCTCACACCTTGGCTTGGGATGGCTATTGCAGGTGTTTTTCCACTCCCTGAGCGATGGGTTCGCCACACTCCCTACGCTACAGGCACTCAGCTTGATTCAAAGCACTTTTTTTGAGAACCATTCAAGTGATAGCTATCCAAACTTGGGTAGGTCATTTTTATAATTAAAAATGAGCTATGAAAGTTTAAAAAAGACATCAAATTATGGTTAAATAAACAGGACGATGAGGAAATCATTAAAATTATGAAGTAACCCCAATGCAACCTGCAGACAATAAACCAATACTTTTATTTTACTTATTGTTTATTTTTTTATATTGTTTATCTATAATCAAGAAACTAGAAGATGAGGAAATAAAGATCAGCACCCATTCAGCAACATACAGTCCGCCTCGGAACAGGAAAACCTAGTTAGAAGGACTGTAAACAAACCACATAATTTGGTATTTTTACTTATTGTGTAATTTTACTTTATCTTATATTGTCATAAAAAAAAAAAAAAAAAAAATGATTCATTTAAAAAAAAATGTGTTTCTTTGGCATTAACTATGTAACAATTTCTAGACATTTTGTTTTGAACTTTAATTAGTTTTGAGTTTTAATTTTCAATGTACATTTGTTACTTAAATTTTAAAATTTCCGCGACCGGTTTTTTTAAACCTAAGAATATGGATAATACGGTGAAACTAAAGATATTGAAATATAAGAGATGTGCTATTCGCAGTTTTTAATGGGTGTCACCGAAATTGCTTATCAATTTATTTTTTTATAATAACTAAAAAAAAAAAAAAAATTTAATTCAGTATGTTTTTCCCATATTTTTATAATAGCTGAAAAAAACCTGTTTCACTTATTCTACATATGTAATACTAACTTTTAAACTTTTTATAATAACTTTATATTTTATATGTTTTTTTTAAAGTCTATTTTATACTTTGGGTACTTGGAAATATAGTAGGTATTTTGTTTTAATATTACCCACACTCAGGCAGTACCTTAGTGGGTTTTCATTTCTTGTTCATACTAATTGTTATTATATGTTATGTTATTATATAATATTTGCTATTATACATTATATGTACAAAGAAATGGGAATAAATAAAGTTAAAAAAAAAATAACGAATAAACTAAACGAACGAATAAATTATCTACTAAACTAAACGAACGTTAAAAAAAACTTTCTTTGGGTGAAACCCAGTGTATTTATTGGCTTTAAAAGGCAGTAAACAGTTCATATGACGTGTTTGTATCAGTATTATTTGTAGGTATGATTTTAAGGTATGAATCGAAAACCGAAAACCTGGAAATCTCTTTTTTTTATATGAATACCGCAGAAGAGTCCCAATTGCTCCCGTCTGGAGCCAGTTAGACTATGGCATCCCCAATTGGGGTATTTTGTGAGGCTGAATGAGATGGGGAAGAGATTTAAATTTAATTTGTACTGAAAAAGGATTTACCCTATTTCATATAAATATTAGAAGCATAGAAAAAAACCTAGAAGAATTAATAATATCATTAAAAGATTTAATTTTTTTCCCGGGCCTGATTGTGTTGTCTGAAACACATTCTGCAGGCAAATTGAACTACTCTATTCCTGGGTACTCATATCATACAACTATAACAAAAATTAACAAAAACTCTGGTATTGGAATATTCATTTCAAACCAATATAATATTATCAATATTAGAGAGATAATTAATATTAGTAATGTTAACATTTTAAATATAGAAATTAAAGATGTTAAAAAATATTATAATATTGTTGCTATTTATCGTACACATAAATCGATACTACCACAATTTATAGATGGATTAAAAAACATTTTGCTAAATTTTAGAAATAAAAATAATATTCTTGTGGGAGATGTGAATTTAAATATTGCAAACGATTCCTCTAGTAAGAATAAAGATGATTACCTTAATATGTTGGCCGAACTAAACTACATCTCGTGCATAAATCATTATACAAGAAACGTCCGAGGTCAACGGCCTTCGTGTCTAGATCATATATTTACAAATATCCCTTGCATTAAAAATATAACCTCAGCTGTCATACATACGACTATCACTGATCATTATTCATGTATATTTAATTATAAATGCAGTAATCCATCTTCTCCATTACCTAACCAAATTAATGCCTCAAAAAAAAAAACTTAATATGGATACGTTACTACATAAATTTGAATCAGAAAACTGGAATAAATTACTACAATGTAATGATGTTAATATTTGCTGCAATTTGTTCGAAGAAAAAAATATCTACATACATAAACGATTCGACAAAAATATTAATATTTCCAAATCCAAACAATCTAAGTACAAGCCTATAAAACCGTGGATTACCCATGGTCTTATAATATCTGTACGACATAAACAAGCCCTTTACAATTTAACTACCCAACAACCAAATAATACAAATTTACTAAACTGTTTTAAGGCATATAAAAACAAACTTTCATATATTATAAAACACAGAAAAAAAAGTTATTATAAACAAAAGATTGATCAGGCGGAAAATGATAGTAAAAGAGTGTGGACGGTTATAAATGAAATAATTGATAAGAAAAAATGCAGGAATAATGAAATCAATGCTATTTCTAACGATAACTCGAAAATATGTTGTAAAGAAAACCCGTCAAAAGCTGCAAATATATTTAACACATTCTTTGCAAACATTGGAAAAAATCTTGCAAATCACATAAATACAATTTCAGATTGCAATATTGATACAGAAAATAAAATAGCAAAATTTCAAGTCACAACAGAGGATGAAATAGTATCAATCATAAACGATATGAAAGGAGGTTCTGCACCGGGATTTGATGGAATTACGGTTAATATTTTAAAAAACATTAAAAATCAAATTTCCAAACCATTAATGCATATAGTAAATTTAAGTATCCAAAGCGGAGTGTTCCCATCTATTTACAAACAAACTATCATTACTCCAATAAATCTGGTAATCCAGAAGAAGTAAGCAACTACCGACCAATATCAGTAATCTCAAATATAGCAAAAAATTTTGAAAAGATTGTAAAAAAAAGAATGAACCAGTTTATAAAATGTAATAAAATAATTAATGAAAATCAGTTTGGATTTATGGAAGGTAGAAGCACACAGGATGCAATTGCAAAATTAACTAGCCTTGTTCTTAATTCATTAAAATGTATTGGAATTTTCATAGATCTTCAAAAAGCGTTTGACAGCTTATCACATGACAAACTCGTAACTAAATTAAGAAACATTGGATTAAACGATACAGCTCTAGAATGGATAAAAAACTACCTTTTCAAATGCCCTCAAGTCGTAAAAATCAACAATGTGCTTAGCCAACGAGATACGAGTAATTTTGGTATACCTCAAGGTACAGTCCTGGGGCCGTTACTGCTTATCATCTATGTAAATGATATATTCACACAAAGAATAAACGGAAAAATAATATCTTATGCTGATGACACTGTCATAATAATTGAAGGTGCTGATTGGAATACTGTGAACAACCTAGCGAATATTGACATCAATACACTGAAAACCCGGTTCGATAAAAATCTCCTCTCTTTAAATACCGAAAAAACAAACTTTATCCCATTCTCTATCAACAAATTTAAATCTAAACCAGAAATAAAAATTCTAATACATCAGAGTAAATGTAGTGGAACTAATTGCACTCCAGAATGTTCTACACTTAATTCAACTTCTAAAATTAAATATCTTGGTGTATATATAGATCAACATTTTAAATGGAAAACACATATTTGTGAACTTGTCAAAAGAATTGCGAAAAGTATATATATATTTATAAGACTCAGAAATATTCTTAGACTGGAAAGCCTAAAAAGAATGTACTATGCAATTGTTCAATCTATATTACAATACGGTATTATAGGACGGGGAGGAACATATGATGTTATTTTAAATCCTCTCAAAATAGTTCAAAGATTAATAATTAAGATTATATTGAAAAAACCAACTACATTTTCTACCGAAAAAATCTTTTCAATATTCAAAGTAACTACAATAGACAATTTATATAAAAAATATTCAATACTACAACCTTTCAAAGAAATACAGCTAAAAAAAACTACATTTCAATATCGCAGCAAGATATCAAAACAATATTAAAATCCCAAAATTTAATACCAAGCACATCCAAAATTACTATCTGTATCATGGTATAAATTATTTCAACAAACTCCCATTAAAAGTAAAAATTATTGAAAATAAAAGTAAATTCCAAACTAAATTAAACAATGAACTGAAACAACTGTAAGAGTTACATTCCTTTTTCACTTCATTTAAATCTGTTAATCGACACATCTCAAGTTTCTCTTACTACATCTATTGTTAATAGTTGCAATATTATTATTCACCTATTCAAATGATAACATTGATAACATAATTGAGTATGAATTCACTCACCAAACACAAGAGCCTTGTCTCTTTATGGTGAGAAAAGGCTTTTATTACATTAATATTACAAATCTGTTTAAAATGTAAAAAAAATGTATAATTATTGTAAAAAACATACAAATATTAAATAAATTAAAAATAAAAATACCTGGCTATTCAGATTTGGTCAACAAACGTAGATAAAGACATTTCAATTCTGAATGGTGGTCTTACACCAGGGCGATACTGAGAGTATATTACACGCCACAAATAAACATAACATTTTTTTTATTTTTTTTTATTCAGATAAAGATACATAAATTACAATTAATTCAATATAATAATTAATTACATAATATGTGTACATATTTGATTTACCCACATAAAAAAGCAGGGCTTGTGTGTATGGGGTTGTTATACATCATATATACATAAATCATGTAGGTACTTTGGCTTTATCGACTTCTTACATCTAGGCAATAGAAACTACTTTTTATGGGATCAAATGCGACTGAAAACTTATTTTTATATGAAAAGACTTTTTTTATATGTTACTTTAGTATCTTTTTCGGAATATTATACATATGTGATCAGTTTTATCATTGTACTGTTGCTTACGCTATGCTCGGGTCAGATGGTGACGGTTACGACATGTGCCGAACGTAGCCGAGCAGAGAGGGGCAAGTCATTCCTTTTTGCGAGAGCGCGTCAGACAAAACCTAGCTAGCGAGTTATAAGGGCGTGTGTCCTCTTAAACCATATATATGTATTGTGCGAAACAACAATAAACAATAACTGCGATATCAAAGAACCAAAGTATTTTAATCAAACAACATAGTAGGTACTGAAAAATGATCCAGTATTAATAATAAAGACAAGTATTTCACATTACAGAGAAGGAGACATTACATTACACTAGTTCAATTTTTTTTTTTTTTTGTATTTGCCTCGCCAATAACCTACTTAAATATAATATCGCATCAATTACCAGCCATCCTATATAAACCACAAAGGCTTTCCACAACGATACCCCGGAGGGATGGGAGAGGTATAAAATAATGTACTTATTGCTTGCATTCTTTAAAGAGACCTACAGAATGATCAAAGAGAATTTACATATTTTTGTTTCCATTTATTTTATAAGGATGTGAGTTTTTATCTGGCTTTTCTCGTTGAATTCCTACTACCTCGTTTAACGATCTATCAAGGCAAAAGGTAAATAAATAAATATACCTCACAAAAACGGTGCCGTAGATTTAAAGGACAACTCGACGAACCATTGTAACTATTCTAGGAAAGCTGGAGATCAAAGGCAGAAAGGCTCTCAACTATGCCTGAACGTGTTGTCCAATACTTTTGACGAGTTCAGGGAATAGGTAACCGCCTGGAGAAACTTGAAACTTGTTGTGGTTGGAGGGTTGAAGGATGAACAGGAGGACAGCTGCCTGCTGCCACTGTACAGACAAGATCAACACCGCAAAAGGTAGAGGTTTGCCTGACAGGTGTCAACACTCCTAGCCGCATGGTGCTGGATCAAATGGAAGAGCCTGTCGAATAATGGAAACCAAGCACTTTTCTCTCTAGAATAATAGCGAGGTACTACGTTAAATGAATTAATATAGAAAGATAGGTTAATGAAAAGTCCGTTTATTTATTTTTTCGTACAAACATTTTCTCTGAATTACTGTTCTCTTCATAAGCGCTGCTACATTTTTAGTCGATAAGTACGAATATAACTTGTCTTGTGTTTTTATAATGTTTGCCATTGGGTGCAACATGTAAAAAACTTGTTTTGAATGTTGTTTTCTTCGTTAATAGTAAAATGACTTGTAGATCTTGGGATCCATGCGCAGTACCAAAAATAATTTGTAATGTTTACGGGTGTTTTTGAGACCCCAATCAAATACAAATTGAAAATAAGCAAAAAAATAATAAAATCCATTGAATGGAAAACAAAAATATCCGTTAAAAAGATAGTAATAATATCGTTAAATCGATACTACCTAATAAAATCCATTATTTAGAAAACAATAATATCCATTAAATTGTCAGTAACAATATCCGTTAAAAAGAAAGTAATATTATCCGTTAAATCGATACGATCTAATAAAATCCATTATTTAGAATGCAATAATATGCGTTAAATAGAAAGTACTAATATCCGTTAAATATAATGTAATAATACCCCTTAATTAGAAAATAATAATTTTTATTATTATTAATGGGATTTTTTTGAATTTCAATTCTCTCTAGCCAATATATTTATCAACCGTGATCAAACATGAGGTTAAGATTATAAACGTTATTCTAGAAAAAAATACTTAATTTATTTCTCTTATTATTGTAGTGAACAAAATATAGATGATAATATCATGTATTGTGGTTTTTACGGACAAAATATACTATAGGTACAAGTTTGTCAAAAAATAGTTACGCCTCCATATACTTACACTTTTATGTATTATGTAAACGAAGAACAATAATTAGTAATTTAATAATAATAATAAACTAAAAATAAAAATTTATTAAACAAAATTTGCAAGATTTATAACTAAAAAAACGTACATATTCAGTGTTAATATTTGCACTGGTTTATGTAAGTACAAAAGATTACCGACAGAAAATAATACAAATATGAAACAGTTGGTACCTGTTTGAAGAATAGAAAATAGTTATAAATATAGGTTTTTCGTAATCCGCCTCACTAGGCTAGCTCGTGTTGAGGCAGTTATTTTTATGTCAATTTATATTAATTATTAGAGTTATTAGCATACCTACATTTGTATTAAAATATAATCATACAATAGATTGGTTGCATTAACAATAATTTTGAATAATAACAATTAGTACATTGGTTTAATTTGGATTTTTGGTGAGTTTATCCAAATTTTTATGTAATTTTTGAAATTTTTTTGTGATTCACATTTTTTCACTCTATATGGAAGAATGTTATATAAGAGTCTTTTTGCAAGGTATCGGAAGTTTCGTTGACCAAAAGTAGTATGCGTTATGGGAATTTGTAGTAAGTCTCTGTTATTGTTTCGTGTACAGCGAGTATTTAATCCTTTTTCATAGTATTTATGTATATTTGTGTACAGGTTGCAACGTATTAATTTATAACAAGGCGAGTAGGTACTGTTTTTTGTTTTTACTATCCGTTAAGTTTGACACTTCAGTGTCGGGAGGTTGGCAAGGCGGGCGGAAAAAAGGCAAGATGGCGGCAGACGTGGATTTACGGAATTTTTGACGGGAAGTTTTGGCGCTTCTGAAGCGTTTGTGGAATTCAAGTTTCCTTTTCGTGTTTCCAGTGTTTGAGAAGCTGTGTTTGGACAAATGTAGATGATACGTCGTGTAATAGCAGCAATTTTTGGAAGTGTGGCTTGGGAGGTTTGCTAAATGGTTGCGAAAGTTTCCCTGTCAGCGATGGCAGTCGTAACGGGATGATTGCTTCATATAAACCGTTTTTTTTTGTTCCCCGAGTCAGAGAAGCCTAGTGCATGTGACTGCAAAGGAACTGTGAAGGATGGTTGTCCGGCGCTTGTAATGCGGGAATCGACTTATGGAGCCTGGTAATCTCGAAGGTTGCTTGTAGCAGACAAAAAGAACAAGGAGTTCGCCGGGGGCGATGCGATCGAGGCGATCCGCAGCCAAGTTCTATGAGGGAGACCATTTTGCTGATGGCTTGTCGGGACCGGATGGAGTTCGTGGCCTTTTCCAAGATTTTACCGGAGCGTCGCGTATATACTAAAACCTCTCTCTCTCACTCTCTGTCTTCCTACTGAAAGGTAATTGATTGCCCTAATTTTTGACTTAATAGAACCCATGATAAATTATTGTTCTTTTAATTTACCCCGTCAAACAATTCCCACAGACCCTGAGTAGAGCGGGAGTCTCGCTTGGTGTGTGTGGTTGCGGATTGCAAGACAATTCATTACAAGGTGATTGATTTATTTATTATCATGTTCTCCATTATGCAGGTAGTTACTAATTTCATGAACGTTTTGTTCTAGAAAATTACAAATTTTAACCAAATACCTATTCTTACTTTCAATCTACATAATAATGTACGTTTGCTTATTATGTTATTCGATTAGACACGAGAATTGAAAAATAAATAAACATGTTTTTCCCTCAGTCATGAGTTTGCTGTACGGGTAAGGGTATTCAATGAGAATGTCTTCCTATTGCCTTTTCCTGTTTATCGGCTTAGCGTTCTTTGTAAGCCTTATTTAGACATACTGTCTCGCAAGTCGCGTTAAAGGTCGACGATACAATTTATTATTCGTCAATAGATTCGCATTCATATTTTACATAGCATCAGGAATACAGACATTTCGTTTCAGAGATAAAATAACATTTTCACAGGCATTTAAATAGAGACTTAAATTTGGGTTGTTTGTTGTTTTATTTTTTGCGTGGTATTTCGTTCGCCTTTTAACTGAAATGGAGTTGTTCTAGTGGTTGTAGATAAACACAAATTAAAATAAGAGAAAAACGAAAATGTTCTAAAAAAATACATTTTTTCATCATGAATTATAGTGAATTTTTTCATCACATTTCCCTTTTTTGCTTTCAGCAGTTTCAATTGTAAAACAACACTCTCTTTTTAGGATCGGTTGATTCCAAGACTTAATTTTATTTGTTAATTTTTAATGCACAAATGGGCTTTTTCAATATCATATATTTTACACGATTTACTGCATGTTACAGAGCCATCTAGAGCTTTTAATGTGTAGATAACAAAAAAATTTAAAATGAACATAATACATTGTAATTTTTATTATTTTTTTATTATTTATTGAGTTGGTTTATACAACATGAATATAAACTAATAAGCACAATATAACACATTTAACCCTAGACACCTAACCTTCGTCGATTCGACGAATACGCGACACAAAATAGGCTGTCCTTTTTTAACGCGTGCGCGGATGATCGTGTCGTTCCTTGTCAACTCAGTACTCGTAAAACTCTTACGGGGAGTAGCCGTGTTCGGCAGGTAAGTACAGTATTTTTTGATAAATTACGCGCAAAGTCGTCGTTTCAACGAATGGTTAGGGCTTGTGTGACTTTTTGGTATATTGTTGTGGTTGTTTTTTTTGCAGTTTTTTCGCTATGGCTTCGCAAAAACCGCTGTCTGTTACAAATATTCAACGTTTATTGATGAAAGAGGACACAAATTCATCGGAAGAGTCATCTGTCAGTGAACAAGAAGACGATTCGGAGGATGATGATGTGGTTAGTCATGTTCAAGATGCCAACACATATAAAAAATAAAATACAAGATATATTACGTGTCAGCACTGAAGTTCAAGGTCAAAGTGGTAAGTCTACCTCCAGAAATGACCCTGGATCGACAGAGACTACCAATTTGCGAAAAAGAAAAATTTGTGTATTATAAAAAGGCGTATGACGAAGACTTATAGCTCAAAGTGCAGCACTGCAATTTGTGGTGAACATAAAATTGATTTTTGCACTAGTTGCGCTTCAAAAAACTAGTTTTTATTTTGTTCACATAAGGGATCGTGATATTTTTATTTTGTTTTGCCAAAGAAAAGAGGCTCTTTTTATTATTATTTTTTTAATATTAATTTTCTAAGTATGATGTCACATCTAATCTGATAAATACCTAGTCCCTTACTAAAAAAATTATAAAACCAATATATTTTCCAATTACATTTAAATAAATAGTTTTATTTATCAATATAACCTTTTTTTCATATTTTTGGAAAATATTTTTTTTTTAAATAAGTATTAAATAGATAAAATACTGATGAAAAATTTTTTAGTCGATTCGACGAATGGTTAGGTTTATTAGGGTACACACGAACGTTAGGTGTCTAGGGTTAATAAATTTAAATATTTTTACAGTAAGCAAAACATTTCTTTTTAAATACATTCATTCTTCATACTTTCATCATACATCTTTAGTCCTCTATACATTAGGCAGTTCTGTGATTTTGGTTTCTTCATTTGTGGCAAATGAACTCTGTTTATATTTCTTGTTTCGTAATTTTGTACGTCTCTATTAAAACAATTTCATCCTTAAAGTATTTTGGCATTTGGTTTTTCATAATTTTGTGCACAAAAATTAACACATTAAATAGTAGTTTTTTTTTATTGGAATCCAATTAAGCTCCTCTCTCATTTGATTAATCCTTGCGTATTTGCCTTTTCCCAGTAAACATCTCATAGCTCTGTTCTGTATAACTTCTAGTTTGTTTAAATTTCCTTCATTGGCCAAATATAACATCGTAAAGCAGTAATCCAAATGTGGAGCAACAATAGTTTTATAAATGAGCTCCGTAGTATTTCTATTTAATTTATGTCTTAGTCTTCTAAGAAAATTTACTTTTTTTGATACCTTTTTTAGCACATATTCAAAGTTTGCTGTGAAAGTCAGTTTTGATTCGAGTATTACACCCAGGTATTTGATTTCATTTACTTTTCCAATTTTTTCACCATTAATTGTCAAATTTAACCCTGTGTTATGCTTTTTATTGCCTATTTCCATATATTTTGTTTTGTTTACGTTCGGTTTCAATTTGTTTAATTTCAGCCATTTTGATATATTTTGTAGGTCTTCGTTTATTTTGTTAATCGCATCTATGTAATCTTCACAAGAAATATAGATTAAGGTATTAATTACCATATTAAGTTAGTTAAAATAAGAAACCAAGACAAATAAATGGAATTGCAGATGCCATAAAACTAATACAAAGTAATGTAAGTTCATAACCCAAAATCGACAAGTGAATAATTAGAAGAATACAAAATATATGCGATCATTCCTATGTGATGTTTCTATTTAATAATAGTCCAAGAGCTTGTGACGATCAGACCTTAGTTATTTTATAAAACCTGAAAGTTTCTCCGTGAATGTCTCTAATACAGGTAAAGATGATCCCCGACTATGAAGTTTGGATCACGGTGGCCTTGAAAGATAGCAGGTTGCAAAGGTAGGTATATAAAATTGCACCACAATTTCAAGAGCATTTTGCTCGCACTTTTACAAGGTAGTAAGTAGTCTGCTAGCGTCAAAATTTACCACTATTTCGCTCCCACCCGCTCGCATGTATATATCGCACTCGCACCTACGGAAGATTTTTAATGTGTCTGACAAGGTGAAGGAACCATCGAAACTGTCTGATTACTGAGAAAACATATATTGATAGTTCCCCAAGTAACGTATATAAAATTCAACTTTTATACTTTAACGTAAGTACAATTATAATTAATAAATATAATATCTTTTAAAGCCACCGTGATGCAAACTTCATAGTCGGGGATCGTCTTTCCAGTATTATAGACATAAACAGAGAAACTTTCAGGTTTTATAAAATAACGAAGGTCTGATCGTCACGGGCTCTTGGACTATACATTTCGGTTTAGCAGTTAAGAGGGAATAACCAGACAAAACCGCAAACATGTCAAAATTTTAGCCGTATTTACTGTTCCAAAAAAAGTATAAATCGATTTCGATAGATTGTTATTTTATCTGGTAAAGTTATGTTTTAAATTATGCAAAAAAAAGAGTTAATTTTTAGCATAAGGTTATACCTACCGTAGGTTATTGGCAGATTTGTTAAATTTTCAAACAAAATTTTGTATTATACAACACACACTTCAAATAATATAATCACGCAGTAAAATAAATCAATAAAAATATCTGGGAAAGCCGTGTTTCAGAATACTAATTTTAGTTTAAATAAAACCATTTAAAAAATGATCCACGCACGTGTTTTATGACGAAAATTCTTCAGTTTGTTTATTTATTTACGGTCTTACAAAATAATGTATTTACCTAAGATTTTTTTACATTCTTATTTTGCTTAAACATTAGGTATTGAAAAATTATAAATATTTATGATCAAAAAATAATTACAAAAAGGCTTCGACCAAGTATGCAAAAAGGACATTATTTTGATAGTTTTATATCATGCCTTTCAGCATTTCTTAAAGTAGGTACGTAAAGCAAATTTTGTATGAAATAAAATCGATATATAGTTATGATTTTAGAAAGGTGGTACGGAGAATAATTAATCTTTCTCATTGAAACCCCCCTGTACGATCGTAAAAACATCTTTCGACGAAATTTGAATTCTCGGCCGCTGGCTCGTTAAATGCCCTTAAAGCTGCTTGAAGAAAGCCTCGAACTCTACCTGAAATCAGAAGGACGCGGGTTCAAGTTCCGTCGGCAGCATGTATCTTTTTTCGTGAGATTTTTTCAATATAGATGAGTGTTTCAGGCTAATAATTATTGCTTATAATAATTGTTACCTTTTGTGCTATTTTAAAAAAAATCGTGTCTTAAACATTAGTTTATCAATTAAAAAATAATTTGAAATTAACCTACTTCGCGACATTCAATCGAGGTGAAACTCGGCAGATAGATTTTTTGTCGATGACAATTCATTCCATCCGAAAAATCTGTATAGCAGTTTATTTGCGAAATAAATTGAAGACATTTGAAAATATACGCTTTATAGATAGTATAAAAAAAGTGTGTTACCAACGGATTGATTTTTTAACCAAAGTAAATCAAAATTCTGCAAGTATTTTAATTTTTATTATTGTAACAGCTATTTCGGCGACCAAAGTCTTTGTAAAACTAGTTTTTTTTTAATTAGATTCAAAAAGCATAAACAGTGATTCTACATTTGCAGCCCATCTCACAAAGGGAAAGAAAGGGTTGTAGATTAAATTTTCTGGAACAATTTGATATTAACAAGACTAACAATCCAAATACGTATGACGCTAATAAATAATCAAAGAAAAAACATTGTCCAAATTCCAATTGCAAAACAATATTGTTGAATGTTTCTGTGACTTCTATAATTGGTTTCGTTATCAAAATGATTTTAATCAAATATTTGGTACTTCTCATGATTTTCTGTTATTATAATAATGTTACCAGTCAAACGGTGTCCATTTTCATTACTAAATAAACCATGAAATAATGTCATGGTCGGTTTTCTCGCTAATTGGGACAACATTATTATCCGTTGGTTTGTAGCTCTCTATTAATCTCTAGTAATGATTTATCCACCAATATCTCGATGAACAATAATTAAGAAATCTGTTCCCGGTACATTGAACGTAAATTCATTTTCAATACAGATTCTCCATTGATAAGAAAAGACTGGGAGAGCCCTACACTATTATTGCGATCGATTGCCCTCGGTATGCAGTACCGTATTTCTAAATAATGTTAAATTTGCATACTTAGAGAAACTTTAAGAAGGTTTATTACAAAATACATGTTCATGTCACAAACATTATTTGGCAGAGGGTTGGCCTAATGACAAGTGATTTTAAAGCTTGGTTGATGGGATTTCGTAAATAGAATAGAATAGTGTTTGTGGCGGCGTACGATGTAGTTTTTGTTTTTATACGAATCTAAGTTTTATTCCGAGATACGAAATTTCAAAAAACCATCCCCATCCACTTTTTCCACCCCGTAAAGCCGAATTTCGATGCTACTTTGTGAAATTTCTTGACAATCAAAATAAGAGGAAAATAATAATTATTGTATAATATGTACATCTGCCGAGCGATTCTATATCTTTTGTGGAATCTTTATGGGATAACGGACGTGATCTCCCGTAAGATTTGTGTGATTTATTTGCTTTTTCTATGTACATCGTTCATTAAATCAATAAATAATCATGCATACTTGCAGAAATGCGTGTACAATCAAAACTTAAATATGTAACAGTAAATATTTAAAAATCACACAAAACTGACAGGAGATCACTTCCGTTATCTCGATAACGATCCCACAAGAGATATAGAATCGCTATGCTGATTGCTACTCTACATAAAGCCCGGGCAACGCCGGAGACTTTAGCTAGTTGTTTTATAAGAATATTCATAATTTACGTGAGGACGTCGCATAGACGGTATGAGAAAAAATTGGTGTTATTGGTTGGTGTTAGTTATTATTTGAAAATAAACTCAAATATGATGGAGTTTTTCAAAATCTCCTGTTAATTGCCGATTAGCGCAAAAATACCCGATTCACCGCGTGTTGAGGCGTTTCCACGGATGAGTAGTTACTCAAAAGTTTACACAAAAGGTGGTGAAATACTATCTTAGTAGCTATGTGTATATTGTCGTTGAGTGGAAAATAAGATCAGACTTTTGATTTATTGTGATCACAACATTATATTGTAATCTTTGGTATGTATGTAAGGTAGGTGCCTACTTACTTTAGTGTGAAAAGTCCAAAAGAAAAACCATAATGATACTAAGTACCTACATAGAGATGTTCACGCGACTAAATACAAATATAGGTAGGCCATCTCACGGATTCCAAACCAACGCAACGGTACACTTGTTTTCTGTTTCATTCCTAATGAATCCTTCATGTCGCTAATGAACGTTGCATGACCAAATCAAATAAATTCAAAAATAAATAAAATAGACTTTTTTAATGTCAGTTGGTTGTGGTAACTATATAATGCATCCTGTCCTCGGGGGATAAAGACTGGCTATGGATTCATCCACCATTAGAACGAATGTATCACTTAATGGTGTATTTAATCAAGAAGTTAACATCTACGTACATTCATGATCTACATTCGAACTTTGAAACTGAAGGTAAAAATGAACTTCTGGCTGCTTCTAGAAATAAAACACTAAAAAAGGGTTTTAACACTGGGTTTGAACAGAGTAAATTCAACCATTGTGCTTACTTTGAAGCGTATAATATTTACTCATGTCGTCCGTGTTACTTACGTAATAAACATTAGTTAGGCTTGACTGAAGTTGCCCAACATCAGAATTAAGAGATACCTGTAACGCTTACCACATACCCAAGATATTTTATATTTTATTTTTTTATTTCTATTTATTTTTATTGATTTATTTTTATTTGTCTTTATTTATTTTTGTTCATTCATTTTTTTATTTTTATCCCGGGTTACGAATAACCTGACAATGTTTGAAAATCTCCTACTACCACCACAGTAAGTGGAAAATATTTCTGGAGTGTCGTGATGGAGGACTCAGCCAGCCGAGGAATCGAACACGATACGCCCGGGAAGGACCTAAACGCTATACCAACTCAGCCACTGACTGGTCAATACGGAAGTGCGTTTTGTGTAGTTGGTGTTGCCTGAGGGGTATAAGACGTATTTTGTATAATTAAATAATTCTTATTCTTCAAGTAGCTTGATAATGACATCAATAAATTTAATTATAATTATATTTTTTTTAAAAGTCTTATTACGAATTTAAAGTAGATGGCTACGCGCAAATCTGAATTTCAAATTTCCGACGTCCAATATTTACTTATAGAATGTGCTTCATTACTTCCGCAATATTTTGTAGACTGGGTAAATTGAAAAATTTCTGCAAATGTATTTTTTCATAGGTAGGTACCTAACTTCCTGGGGCCTCACTGGGTGCTTTAACCGTGAAGAAGCCTTCTAATAAAATAAAATAAAACTAAGATGATATCAAAGATATTCAAGATGAAAAAGAATAAAATACGTAAAGGCGATAATGAAATAACCAACACCCCTTTCATAGGTCACCGCAAGTGGTTTGTTACGTTTGGTAACTTAGCAGGGGTGCTCGGGTTAATGGGGTAAGGTTTGTCTAGGCCTTCGCGGCGGGAGGGATTTAAACGTCCGTCACTCATGGACACATTGAAACACAGATCCTACCACCCCTTCATACCTATGGCCATACGAAATATGATTAATTTTTTTTAATTTCCAATTAATTATAAATAAATAATATATAGTATATTTGCGGCACGTTCCAGAGTGAAAGATACTCTCAGTATCACTCCGGTGTAAGACCACCATTCAGAATTGAAATGTCGCTTGAATTGTCTTTAGCCGTGTTTGGTGACCAGATCTGAATAGCCAGGTGTTTCCCCACCTTCCAGGTGCCCTGGTGTAATACCACCATTCAGAATTTAAACGTTGCTTGAAATTTGAAATAGCTTTGGCCGTATTTGGTGACCAGATCTGAATAGACAGGTACTTCCCTCTCTTCCACATCTCCTTCCCCTCCCCACTACCGTCAGCCTCACAACATACCCCAATTGGGGATGTGATAGTCTCACTGGCTCCAGACGGGAGCAGTTGGGACTCTTGTGATTTATTCACATAAAAACAAAAATATCCTTTTCCTTCCCAGAACTTCCATTCCTTCTTTTCTCTTAAAAGACTCTCCACACAGCATCTCCAAAGATGACATAGGCCCTTAGGAAATTTTTATTCCTCAGGTGTGGAGTTAATGAAAATATCAAAGTGTGCAATTCACACGCGATAGAAGTGAAACTTTCAGAAAACTAAAGTAGACAAGATTGGGGAGACTACGAAGCACCGTACAAAGAGGAGACCTATTATACTATCTCATTCTCTCGCAGGCTAAATCCTAAAGACGTATGTATTTGTCTCTTTTTAGTGTCGCCATTTTCCGTTTCATTGAGCTTCAAATCACAACGGTGTTAAAAAGTTTTCATTTATTTTTGTCATTATTTTGAAGTGAACACTTCTTTAGCACCCTTGTAATTAGAAACTTGATGTAACGAAAAAACGACACTTAAATACGTACAAAATTTAGCCTGCGAGAGAATGAGATAGAATAATCCGTCCCCTCTTTGTGCGGTGCTACGTACTTGTCTACTCGTATTTTTTTAAGGTTGAACGTGTGAACTGAACACTTGTAATTTTTATGTTATATTGCCTTTTTTATTATTTAATCCATCATTACGATACAATACGAAGATCTCTGCCAAGAACCAAAACAAGGATACCTATGTATCTATATTATAAATATAGGAAAAATACTTTAACTGTTTTAAGACCTACGACTTCAGACCTCAACGGTCAGAAATCGTGCATTATTGGAACTTGTGTCGTCGTTTTATCGGAAGAACGCCGAAACCTAAACCACAATCAATAAAATTATAAATAGGTATAACATATTTAAAGGTGTCCCATGAATACATGTTTTTTTTATTTCATTTGCGAAAAACTTTCAAATTTTCTTTAAAAATATAAGTATTGGTAAAAACAGTATCTATTAACAAAACTATTAACGTTCATGCTAAACGGCGGGTGCCCGTAAATTTAATTTTTAGTTTGTAAGATTTTATAAATATAATAGGTAGTTTTTTTTAGTGAACCTTAAGAGTAGGTATGCACAACATTTTATAACTAACCAATTAGGGCATCCAAAAAATCATTTTTCAGGATTTTTTTTCCAGAATTGATAACAGCCTAAAGTCAAACGTATTGTCTCTAACACTAGAGAATATTTGTGATAAAATTAGGAGCCTTATATATGATTTATTCCCATTACTATGTTTCAATCGTTCCGAAAAAAACAATATTGACCAAAGTGAGTTTTCGCAGAAATAGAAAGGAAACAGAATAAGGGGCTACACCATTTACATAATTTGTTCTATTTATTACTAACATCACAGAAACATCGCAGTCTCTGTTTCATCGAGAATGGTTGATTTTGCAAATTCTGCCGTGAATTTCATCAGCAAATGAACCTACAATCAATCTACCTACATAATGGTAGAAGACTAATTAATCCAACTCACAGAGAGTATTATGCGATTGATCTCCGCATACGTGTGATTAAGATTGGTGCCCTACAGCGGCTTCGTGAACTGGTAATTCCAGAAACGGAATCATATTAGCCAGATTCCGGGGTACAATCATTTGATACCGAGGAAGAACGTACGCAATACATATTCTAACTGTTCCGTGAGACTTTGGTTGAACGCATACGACAAACAATTCAATTATAAATTCCAAGGAAAATGCTAAAGCCAATCAGGTTTGTATCAGTGTAGATACATATTACCGGACAGAATGAATCTCTCCTGAATATTAATAGCAGGTTAGATACCTTCAATCCAAATTGGTTAGAGGTTTTGACGGCTCGCAACATACCTACACAATAAATTATTAGTATAACAAATGATGAAAAATAGAATCAGCTGGAAAAATTGTGACAGTGTGGGAGGATTTTACCAGTCTAGTTTTAACTAGAATTATAATGTTGCTAACTTATTTACATAAGGTAAGGTATATAACACCACAAATATCAGGCAATAAAAGCATTCAACGATCTTGAAAACTGAGGGAAACAAAAACATATCACATACAAATTTAATAGATGGATTGAAGAACAAAAAGGCAATATTATAAAAAAATTGTGACGCTTAATAATAAAACATACACACGTTATACACAGTACTATTACAAAATAGTCTTCATCGTAATATACAACCGTATCTCATAGTATATGCCAATTTAAAAAAAAAACGCCTTAATACTTTTTTATTACCATATTTTATTTTATTTCATCCCATATTATTTCAATTCATTATTTCATATAAACATATTTTTATTGAATTTTACAAAATTGTTAAATGAGGGCCTCAGTACGACAAAAGCACCCATTAAGCCCACATTATCATATGGTCTTTGAAAAAAAAAATGGCTTTGGGATAAAAACGACAAAACACCTGAAAGAATCATGAAATCATTGTGTTTGATTTTCTTCATAATTTTTCTTTGCATATCATGTGAAAATAACAGTAAAAAGAAGTTATAAAAAATCGCAGTAAAGTGAAGGTATGTATCGCCACTTTTAAAGTTACTGCTTAATGACAACTTTTTATTGAATACAGACAAAGGAGAAACCACCATTTATTTTTGTTGTTTAGATCTCACAAAGTTTTATACCTGTTCTGAGGTCTACAATTTACAATATTCTTGTGACATTCTATTATAGTGATTCGAACCTCCAATATCAATAAACTAAAAATAGATCTTGGTGTTTTGCTTCTGTTAATTATGCTGTTTTTATGGATCGTGTGGGTGTTATTCTTTATTTTTCAGTTTTTTTCGAGAAATCTCTTCCTATTGACATGGTCCAGTTTTTTTATTTGTTTTTGAAAGCTAGATTGTTTATTTTGTATTTTAATGGCAAACGGAATAACATATTGATTGATTTACAAATATATTTCAGACGCACGTTTGTCATTATGATAATCTTCTTTGATTGTTTTAGTGACCTATAAGAAATAATCCTTACAAAACATGCACGATAAAATTATTTAGAAAATAAACACGCGGAATTCCAGTTTATGAACAACCTTACACGTGATTTCTCTTTATTTCAATCAATAAAAATAAAGTTATTGCTCGTGTTACAACGACGAATTTATCTCTGGAGCACTCTGCTATAAGCAATTTCCAGTTTATGAACAACCTGACAATGTGTGATTTTTCTCTATTCCAATCAATATAAATAAAGTTGTTGCACGTGTTACAATGACGATTTTATCTCTGGACCACTCTGCTACAAGCAAGTTCCAGTTTATGAACAACCTAACAATAATAACAATATATGATTTCTCTCTGTTCCAATCAATAAAAATAAAGATGTTGCTCGTGTTAAAACGACAAATTTATCTCTGGAGCACTCTACTACAAACAAGTTCCAGTTTATGAACAACCTAACAATGTGTGATTTTTCTCTATTCCAATCAATATAAATAAATTTGTTGCCCGTGTTATAATGACGAATTTTTCTCTGGAACACTCTGCTACAAGCAATTTCCAGTTTATGAACAACCTGACAATGTGTGATTTTTCTCTATTCCAATCAATATAAATAAAATTGTTGCTTGTGTTACAATGAAGATTCTATCTCTAAACCATTCTGCTACAAGCAAGTTCCAGTTTATGAAGAACTTAACCATAATAACAATATGTGATTTCTCTTTATTCCAATCAATAAAAATGAAGTTGTTGCTCGTGTCACAATGACGAATCTATCTCTCAACCATTCATGAAATAATATGGATAAGCAAGTTCCAGTTTATGAACAACCTGACAATATGTGATTTCTCTCTATTTCAATCAATATAAATAAAGTTGTTGCACAATGTGTGATTTCTCTCTATTCCAATCAATATAAATAAAGTTGTTGCTCGTGTTACAATGACGATTCTATCTCTAAACCATTCTGCTACAAGCAAGTTCCAGTTTATGAAAAACCTAACAATAATAACAATATGTGATTTATTTCTATTCCAATCAATAAAAATAAAGTTGTTGCTCGTGTTACAACGACGAATCTATCTCTGGACCACTCTGCGACAAGCAAGTTCCAGTTTATGAACAACCTAACAATGTGTGATTTATCTCTATCCCAATCAATATAAATAAAGATGTTGCTCGTGTTTCAATGACGAATTTATCTCTGGAGCACTCTGCTACAAGCCTGCCAAGGTATCAATATTTTATGATCCATCTTTGACACGACGTGATATGTGTTTTCAAATGGGTTTCATTTGATTTAGAATAACGATTTTACTTTTAAAAGCATTTTCTACAAGGACTGGCGAGCTAATTAAGGATATGAATGCAAAGCATTCAGTAATCGCCTTAAATGGATGTTAGACAAGCGCCAGGGAACATTTGTAAACACGACACACAGCGGGCATTGATGATAAATAATTGCACCAGATTGGTAATTCCTGTACACGCATACCTCAAATTAGAATCTGAAGGTCTTCATTACGATAGCGTGACGGCAAAAAGTCAATAAACATAATACCTTCCTTATCGTTATAATGCTGCAACTCTTTCTTTCACATTACATAATGGTGAGACCAAAGATGAAATACACAAAAAAAAGAGTGTGCTTTAGACCACACGACTGAAGTAAAACTTCACTAACTTATGCCGTCCATTAACAATATAACAATAACAGGAATAAAAATATCCCCATCCCCATCTAAAAATATCCCCATCAACTCAACTCAACTCTCAGCTCTCAGCTCTCAGCTCTCAGCTCTCAGCTCTCAGCTCTCAGCTCTCAGCTCTCAGCTCTCAGCTCTCAGCTCTCAGCTCTCAACTCAACTCAATTCAACTCAACTCAACTCAATTCAACTCAACTCAACTCAACTCATATCATTGATTAGCGTTTCACATTGATAACGTTTCATATTGATTAGCGGCACGTTCCAGAGTGGAAGATACTCTCAGTGTCGCCCTGGTGTAAGACCACTATTCAGAATTGAAAAGTCGCTTGAAATGGCATTAGCTGTGTTTGGTGACCAGATCTGAATAGCCAGGTACTTCCCCACCTTCCTCTTTCCTATCTTCTTCCCATCCCCACTACCTTCAACCTCACAACATACCCCAATTGGGGATGCCATAGTCTCACTGGATTCAGACGGGAGCAGTTGGGACTCTTGTGCGGTATTCACAAAAAAATACGTGTAAGGGAGATGTATGAAAATGATTGTATGTTTCCTTTGGGGGGTGCAGACACGTTCACATCTTCGACTCATCGGGTCTCATTTTCGACTGAAATTATTTAGTGTTTAAGAAAAAGCAGTAGCATTATGTGTTTGAGAACAAAAGCAAAACCATCAGCGCATTGACATTTGACGTTTTTTAATTCTTGGAATTCACTCACACTTCAATATTATCGTTGTACCTACATTCCATACATCAGACCACACAGTGAAGCAGGCAATGTCTATGGAGCTTCATCGACAGTCATCCAAAGGAAGACCAAAGAACTCCTGGATGACTCAATGCTCGAAAATACTTCGGAGAAACAGCCTGGATGAAGGCGATACTCAGAACCGTAAAAGCTACAACCTGAGAACGAGAAGAGCCGACCCCAACAGCCTACCTAGGCAATGAGTTGGGATAGCGCAAGGAAGAAGAAGACCTACATTCCATATTTTCAAAATTATTGTCACGGCAAGTATGTAGTATTGTAGGGTCTAAGAAGACGTCACGGTGCGATGTGTAAGAAGAGATTCAAGAAAATTAGGACCCTTTTCCTTTGGAAGAAACAGACCTACGCACTTTGTGCATCTCATCTTTTGAAGGAGCTGCAGCATTATTGTGCTACGTAATTGCTAATTGCCTTTTTATGCCGTCACGGTACCGTTACTTGGTACGTTATTGGGTACTTTTCCACAGTGCGTAGTTGTACTTTATTCTTGCAACCACAGTGCAATAATACTGCGATTGGCGGCGATTAACTGCGAGTTTTCAGAATAAAAAAATGAACTTTGTTTTGAAGACTTTGTATTCAACATCAGTTTTATTATTCGGTTTCGCCTGAGGTTTTAAGATTGCGATGATGTCTAGTCCAAACGAGTCTGCATATATGTTTTATTTTTAGCTGTAGACTATTGGTAGGTAGTTTGTACTTTTATTACAAAACCAATAAATAAACATAAACGGTTCAGCTGTGGTTTTGGATTTTAAGAGTCAAAACCGCTTCTGTACTGTTTAAGTGTGTACCTACCCAAATAACAATCCGTCGGTAATAGCTACCTAATGATATAAAAAGATAGACTTCTAATATATTGGTGAGGGACATGATATGACGGATGACCACAAAACCATTTATCATTCATTAATGGTTGTTTATCAGTTGCGTAAAATTTAAAACACGTTTATTAGTAAGGTGGGATAGTTTAAACCCGTATTAGATTTTGTGATGCGGCCAATTGCCTAAATTATCTTATTTTGTTAAGGAGAGATTAGTCTAAAATTAAATAATTGAAAACCTGAACAACTTTTTTTTCGTATTTTATTTTACCGATAGGCGATATATATTGGCCTATTTATTTGGGAGGCGGGTATGGGTACCGCCGTCCCGGGAACCATTTATTTGATAACCAACACCTCTGCCATAGGTCACCCCAAGTGGTTCACTACGTTTGGTGACTTTAGACCGGTGACCGGGTTTATGGATTGAGATTTGTCCAGGTTTTGGCGAAGACGTGCGCGGCAAACACTTCGTAGCGGGGCGGGAGAGACGATCGGAAGAGCCTGGTTGATGGAGACCTTTAGACCACTCCAGCCCGACTCTCTCGACCCATCGCCTTGCACTGCAATGGGATGGATTCATGCATCTGTCATTCCTGAACCCCGGATTGAACACCAGATACCTACCTCCATTCTCCTACCCTCTCCTCTCCTTTCCTTCAGAAAAGAGAGTAGAGTCTTTTTGAAGGAAAAAGACCCTCTCCACACAGCATCCCCAAAGATGGCATAGGCCCTGAGGCGACTTTGGTTTTCCTCAGGGCTTCTTATGTGGAGCAAATGTTAAAAAAAGGCCAAGTCTGTTCTGTACCAATCAGCATTGGCAACTGGCATTATTTTTTCATTTTGGGGGTGAGATGCGAACCCTATTTTCAAGTAAAAAATATTTAGTCTGTTGATTTTTAAGTGCATCAGATATCTTAAACTCGTCATTTTTGTAGCTGTGAATAAAAAGAAATATGTGGCAAAAATCAAATTACTAAAAAAAATATATTACATTATAAAATTTATTTACATTCGCCTTACATTTTGCGCCACCCCTGTTTTCATCAGTATCAGTCAGTAACACATTAATATCTATAAATCAAATATATAAATATGTATTTTATAATATTCAGATTGCAATACTCACCAAAAAATGGTGAATATTGATATATTCACTTTTTTTTGATTAGTTATTTACTTTAAGTTTTTACTTTAAGTTGATACTTAATAAAATTAATATATTACATTACATTCACCAGAAAATGGTTAAAATGATATGAGAAGGAGAAAACACGTGTTAGAAAGAAGAAACGCCGCGCTTTATAATCAAATCCTAAAGTAATTCATGAAATATTTAAAAGTTTTGTGATTTCAAAGTTATCCGTCGCAAATTGAAAAAAAAAAATTATGAACAATTTTAAAAAACAACAAGAAAGTGTGTTGAAGAGATAACGTTTATAAAACATTTTCCTAATAAAATATATACGTGTTTTTTTATTTGTAATTTTAGTTAAAAAATCATAATGTGAGTCATTTTTTAAACTTTTTTATGTTTGAGTGCAAATTTTTTATTGAAAATGTATTTATATTTATTTTGAAATTTGAAATGTAATGCTTATTTCCTCAACTTTCCAAAATAGGTTTTAGTTTTCGGATACATTCAGAAATATTTTGACCCCCTGACAAAATAAAGTCGAAAGGGTAGTAAAAAGAGGTTAATAAAACCTGAGAGGTTAATAAAACCTGAGAGGTTAATAAAATTGAAACATTCACCAAAAAAGGGTTAAAAATATTTTTATCATGATTGATTCGTATAGTAGTAATCTCTGGTTTGAATTTTATACAAGGGCGACCCTCTCGAAGAAAGCTTGAACCTTTGTCGGTTGGAGTGTACCGAGTGGTATCTAGAGTGGTTTGAATCTCGGATGAATAGGACTCTAGTAAGTGAAGGAAAATGTTTTCCAATGTTGTGTTAAGGTTTTCTGATGTTTTAAATTAATGTTGGTAGATGGCGGTGTAAGAAGAATTGAACAATTATTTAAATGCTCAATGAGAACCTTCGTATTAGATATAAACACGTTATGTAGATTGGTATTAACTAAATTAAGGAACGACTCAAGGTTGGCAAAAATCATACGTTTTCCGAAAACATGTTAATATTTTTTCACGGAAAAGAACAATATTGTCACTAAACAAGGCAATTTTTGGAATGATTATTTCGTGGAGAAATTTTTAAATATTAAACTTTCATCGTTGGAAAGTTCTGCTTGGTTTGTGTATTTTTACGTTATGCGGCCATAAAAAATCCATTTGAAGGTTTAAAAACTGTCTGGTATAACGTAGAAGATTATTACATTGCCAGATTGCAGAGAAATATTATGATGGAGGGTATGGGTATCATTTTTTGTATAACCAACACCTCTGCCATAGGTCACCCCAAGTGGTTCACTACTTGCAACTTAATACTTATTTGCTACTTAATAAAAAAAATCTTAAGTAAAATGTTACATGGAAAAAAATAATTACTGATCAAATGGTTTTCAACTGCCGAGGCAATTTCTCGTTCAAACATACCTATTTTGTAACTTGACATGCAAATGCACTTAGCACAAATAGGACATTTGTTCCAAAGCTGTCCACAAACTTCGTAGCACAACTGTTAGAGTAAGTCTCGAAAATGGTCTAGACATCATAGATTCCGTCGAAAGTTTTTTTTTAAATTTGAATCCCATCCAGAATTAAACTTTAATGCTCTCTTTAAAAAAAAACATATATTTTTCATGAAATGATAGTCTGGAACAGCTGTAGATACTATAAAATCACAGATTTTTGTTTATTTTATGGTATTTTGCCAAGGGAAATGAATACAGGAAAATCAATGTAAATAGAAGACCGAGGATAGTATACACTATTGTGTCAAGGTAGAAATATTCTGTTTTGAATTTTAACGCCGTTGCGCAATCAAAACTAATAACAATAAAAACATAAGAATAAGAAGGCAGCATATTGAAAAGAATGTTCGTGGAACCAGCCCATATTAAATACTCTGAGATATGTACCACGAAATCATGAACAAGTCTAACATATTTCCATTTTTTTTTATGATAGAAATTTTTATGATTTTAAATTTTTTATGATAGAAATGTAGGTTTTTCAAATTGTTCTCTGGTGGAAACTCTGACAGGATAAATCGACTGACACTATTACTAAAAAATACTGAAATACCGGCCTAAGTCTCATTTTCTAAATTGCTCGCTTATCTGGAGATTTAAGGAAATTATTTTTCATCGGATCTGCTTATAAAAATATATCAATTTAAAATCATCGTCATTCTTACACGTTCCTCTATTTATACTATTGCTGAAAAGATTTTATTGTTGTTTGTTTACATGAAGCAGATTCTGCGTGTTGTGACGTTGTAAAAATAAAACAATAACTTAATAAAGACGCTTTATTTTTTTATGTACTTAATGCCGACCGGGCTTCGCTACAAGCGTAGCTTCTTCAGGGTAGTCTTCTACTAAAATCTATAGTAACACGTGTTATAAATACTATATTATGCTTTCACAGTAGGTTAAAAAAATGGGCTGAGCTCCAGTGAAGTAAGTAGGAGTAAGGATAGATGGAGGATTGGGAAGTGAGCGTTCTTTGTACAGTGATATTTTTGTGTTGCGTCGCGCGTAACGGTTCTCGGAGATTGTTTGCCTTTTGAAGAAGTAAACTTCCTAACTTCCTGAATTACAAAAGCTTTATTTTTAATTTTAATTTCACGTCCAAAATAGCGAGTTTAATACATTTATTAATTTAAATAATCATTTTAACATATCAGCCAGTTGTCCTAATGTAAGTATTGCATTTTATAAGCTACAAGCTAATTCGAGTTCTTTTGTCTCATTAATGAATCCAACAAAAACATCGGGTTGATCAAATACTCACACTTTCTGATTACATTTCTACTAATCTCCCCGTTAAAAAAGTCTCTTTGCCCTCCTTCCTGGATTGCGAGGCCAAATATTTTCTCAGACTACCAAATCAAAAAACTTTACTTAATCGATCGGGAAAAAAACAGACCTTGAAGTAGTTTGCCAGATTAACGAGTCAATAAGTTAAAATGTATTTTTTTGCCAAGGGCCGCCATCTCTATGAGATGGCGCCTACATTTTTATCACTAACCTGCCAGATAATGTATGTATGTATATTCCAACCATGAAATGTAAGCCAAAAACCTATCCAAAATGGTACTCCAAAGAACTTATAAATCTGCTTATCACCAAAAAACTTAAACATAAAGAATATAAATTACATCAAAAATATTCTGATTACATTGAATTTAAAAATATAAGAACCTCATGTAAAAGAATGTCTATGACCTGCTACCGTAACTATATAAATGAAATTCAAAACTCTATAATAAATAATGTTAGTTCTTTTTGGAAATACTCAAAATCACTTAAAGAAGATGATTCTGATTTCCCGAGCATAATGCACTTAAATGGCAGCCATAGCAATAATACTGATGGTATTGTGAACTTGTTTGCAAAATTTTTTAAAAGTTTTTATTCAACAGACTCAAATAATGCTCCTGTTCCAACAACAACACTAGATGAAACCCTTGATATTTCACAGTGTACCATAAGTCTCTCTGATGTAATTACTAAAGTTAAATTCTTAGATATCCACAAATCTGCGGGACCGGATAATATCCCTACAATATTTATTAAAGAATGTATCAAAGTAATTGCTCTTCCATTAACCAAACTTTTTAATTTGTCTTTATCTAGTGGAATTTTTCCCGATAAGTGGAAAATTAGTTATTTGACTCCAATTTTCAAAAAGGGCGATAAAAGTGATATTTGTAATTACAGACCAATATGCATTCAATCCACCATACCGAAACTCTTTGAAAGCCTAATACTTGACAAACTTTTTACACAAATAAAACCTGTAATATCACCTTACCAGTTTGGATTTATGCCGGGTAGAAGTACTCTTTCTAACTTGATTATTTATGAAAATTTTATAACTAATGCTTTTAAAGAAAAACTACAAGTAGACTCTGTCTATACTGATTTTAGTAAAGCATTTGATTCAGTTTCCCATGAAATTCTCATTTGGAAATTAGAAAAACTTGGTATACGTGGCAATTTATTAACCTGGATTGAAAGCTATCTTACTAAAAGACAACAAATTGTTAGAATAAAATCCTCTTTGTCCGAAAAAATTTATGCAACAAGTGGAGTTCCACAGGGTTCACACCTTGGCCCAGTCTTATTTATCTTGTTTATAAATGATCTAACAAAAGTATTTCATGATGTATTTTTCTTACTTTTTGCTGATGATCTCAAAATGTTTAGAATTATTAAAAATATTTACCATTGCAACATTCTTCAAGATAATATCAACAAATTGTTGATTTGGTGTAATGAAAATAGACTCTATTTAAATATATCAAAATGTCAAGTAGTTAGATTTTCTCGAATAAAAAATCGAGTGATCTTTAATTACAACATTAATAACAATACTCTTGAGACATTAACACAAATTAAAGACTTAGGCATCACTTTTCAATCAAATCTTTCATTTGTTAACCACATAACAGAAATTTCTAATAAGGGCTTAAAAATGTTGGGATTTATAACTAGGCTAACTAGAAATTTTAAAAATATAAAATGTATTAAACTGTTATATTTTGCATTTGTTAGAAGTCAACTTGAGTACAATTCTCCCGTCTGGAACCCATATTATAATACACATGTACAAGCTGTTGAAAGAATACAAAATAAATTCTTACGTTTTCTAAATTTTAAAATGGGTATTCCAGCAATTATGTTGAACTACAACACTATTTTAAATGATATGAATATGCTCAAATTGTCAGACAGAAGAATTTTCACAGACTTGGTATTTCTTTATAAAATTCTAAATGATTTAGTTGATAGTCCATTACTGCTTGAATTAATAAGCTTCCGGATTCCTCTACGTAATACTAGAAGTCAGGATTTATTTCAGTGCAGAAATTCTGGAACTAACTACCATATGTATTCCTCTTTGCCCAGAATACTAATGGAGGGAAATAATTATATAATAATTTTACCAAGTCTGTGGACATCTTCAATTTATATTTAGACAAATGCTGTTACTGAGGCAGTTCAGTTATGTGAAATAAATACTGTATATTTCTTAATAAAAGAAATATATACATTTTATATTTATTGGTAAAAGAAATATACAGTATTTATATTTTATTTAATTAAGTGTAATTTTTAAATTGTATATGTAAAAGCCCCGAAAAAGGGCGTAAATAAATAAATAAATAAATAAATAATGTATGTAAACGTCAAATGATTAAGAGCGCGCAGGAGCGCCGAGAAATTTTAACGATAGGTATTTGTAAAAATTATTTTTATTTCGTTCATCTCAGCGGGGACAGCAAAAGCGCTATCGGTGTATTGGTGAACCCCAATGCGTGTGTGTGCGTGGCTGCAGGTGTTGGAAGCACGAATCGCCGCGCCGCGCCCGCCAGCGACTTCGCGTTCTTATTATTTCATTTACTGTTATTCATTTATTCCAAAAATTAAGTAGGTGCCTAGGTACATATTCGTAATAAAATAGCGAGGTCTACATTATTTAATATTGTATTGTACTTAACTTTATTATTATTATTACTTACTACAAATACATGTGATTGCCTGCTCCGAGCTCATCTTCTGCACACGCACAAGTCAATGAGACTTGTGGGTGCGTGTATACAGGTTGCTGCCTGCTGCAACAGATAAGTCAATACGCGTCGCGACTTGAGCGTGCGTATTCCTATATAATAGATATCTTCTGCGCTCATAGTTCATTCATCTTGTTACTATTAGTAAAGTAAGATGCACGCTGTTTTGGTTTAGTAATATCGGGAGATTCATACCATCTTTTTTTATAAAACGGCAGCATAGGCGCAGTAGGTACATCACGTACTTTGTGATTGTATAGTGTTTTTATTTTTCGCTGGCTGCATCACTCTACTGTTTTTGACTAGCCTTTTTACTGGATACTATTCTACGTCAAATACAGACCTTCGAATTTTGACCCTGAAACCCCCTTGAATATTGAAATCTGTTTGGTCATTTCTCACGATTTACACATATAGGACATATAGTGAGTAGATACCTACTAAACTATTCATAAATTATTCATAAACTATTATTATAAACATAAACTATTCATTCATAAAAACTCAATATTACAACACAATTTCCTTTTTTAATTAAACATATAAATATCGCTAAAAATGTTGTTGTTTTTTGGCTCTCCCTGAATAACGTAAATTCATCAGTTTTGACTGTATGCATAAAGTGCATTAGTGCAAGTCGGTACATTTGTTAACATATCTAGTAACCTATAATAAATATTATTCTACGTCTTAGGCTGCGTGTACACACGCCAGCCGAACAACGGATTATGGGAAAGGAACGAAGCAAAAGCAAACTGCCCGAAACGCTGCGCCGCTTGCGGTTGCTTCGTACCTTTACCATAATTCGTGGTTCGGCTCGCGTCTCTGTCCGCAAAGAGTGGCGTGCACTGATTTTTCAGTGGGCTAGAATCCTATAGTACGAGAGCCCACGACCAAAATTTTTGTCTCATAGCAATACGGCCAAAACCGCATCAAATCGATAGATACGATTATCCTGAACTCGAAAATACCAATATCAGACATTTTCCGCGTAGCGTTTGATCTGACCGAATTTTCAAAATTGTCAAAGAATTTTACCGAACTGCATCATAGCAATATTTCTGATTTGCAGACTGTAGTTGAATGATAGTTCTGAGATACCGGAAACATATTTTTCAGACGTGAGTGGTGTAGCGCAAACCCGTAAAATCACTTAAAAAAATTAAAAATGAGACAAAAAAAATGTCTCATAGCAATACGTCTGAAAATCTTTTTTATTAGTAAATTTTGGTTATTTGATGCGAACAAAACTATTTTCAGACGGAAATGTGAACGCATTAAATTTTGAGACCGTTTTGAAAATGTTAACAAATTTTACCGATCGGTATCATAGCAATATGTCTGAAAATTGTTGGACATGATAAAATAAGTTGTCCACATGTGCAAAAAATTTATATCAGACAAATTAAGTGTAGCACCTTCTCTATCAGACAACTTTTCGATACTCAGATATCATTTAAAAATCGTATTGAGGCATCTTGAATTTTCTGTTACAAACCAATGAATACGTTGCGACCCTGAATTTATTAGATGATAATTAACAAAGAATTTACCCGAAACCGTAACATTGGATTGATTTGATAGTTTTGGTTTTATTTAAAGCACACTTGAGTAACTTTTACAAAAGAAATAAGTAATGACATCTGTCATCTGTCAAAGTACATATAATAGACAAGGGAGATTCTTGAATATCTATGAAGGCTGTAAATTTAAAAAAAAACATTTAACAGAGGCGTCGGCCAGGCGACTCCGAAACGTTATTTTCGTTTTTGGGAGTATATGCTACACTTAAAGTGTCTGAAAACAGGTTTTTGGTAATCATGGCAGCAATACGAAAAGTTGAAAAAAAAAATTATCCGTATTGCTATGATACAGGTCGGCTAAATTTGTTGACATTTTCAAAAATGCGCTCAGGCTATATGCTACGCGCAAAATGTCTGAAAACAAACTTTTTCGTAATACAATTATAAAATCTATGTACATTTTCACTATCAGACGTATTGCTATAATACCGACTGTCTTTTTTTTTTGACACAGCAGAAATGGCCTCCCACGCAGTTGCTACACTTTCGACCGTTACTATACACCTAGTCGGGTTCAGAATCATACAATCTAACGATTTTATAGGGTTTTTGCCGTATTGCTATGAGACATGGTTTTGGTCGTGGGCTCTCGTACTATAAGATTGAAAATACGACATTAATGATGTTGTCGAAGCTGAAAATTATTTTTTTTCCGAAATTTCAATTTTCAAATTCTGTGCACGCCACTATTCGCAAATATATACGTAGCATAAGATATGTGTATTTAGAAATTGAGTTACATAAAATCGACTACTATATTACCTACCTTCAACTCAAAAATTTTTTTCTTACAGATAAATAATGGGTAAAAGAAATGGAAACAAAGCGCGTTTGTTTTTATCTACTAGACGAAAAAAACCGATTATTAGTATCAAACGACAGATTCATGTTGCACCACGTTCGACATCTAGGTAAGTCGAAATATCGCTTTCCTGTCACTCTTACTACTGAACCTTCCTAAGGTTACCTTTACGTACGTAAAGTTTTTTTTCCCGTAAGTTGCTCACATAAGAGAGTTATGGCAAAATTACCAATGGGTATCGTTTACATTGATAATTTTGCCATAACTCTCTTACGTGAGCGACTTACGAGAAAAACCTAAAGATTTATGCTATGAGAGCCGTGTATTATGTAGCATGTATAACGGGAAAATGGGATGGACAAATTTAAATAAATAAATCATTTGCATTTACAGGGATATGGATGTCATCGATACTACTTTTGGAAACTTAACTACATCTTCACTAATGCATGAAACTTCCATGGATGAATCATTTGCTCCAAATATAGACGAAAACGCAAGTTCATCATCATCAACAACGCTTGATGATTTGGTGATAGAACCAGACCATATTGATGAAACCGATAATTTCGAAGGTCGCAGAATTGTGGATATAAAATATTTGTTTTCGGAGATATCAAATATAAAGCACGAACACACCAACTGCACATTTTCCGATTTAAAATTTATGAAGGAACGACGAAATGGTCTTCTAAGCCAGTATGTTTTCGAGTGCAAAATGTGCAAGAAAATAGAAAACATTCACTCCGAAGACCCGAAACGGAAAATGTCTATAAATACTGCTGTCGTCGAAGGAGTGATGTGTACAGGAAATGGGTATTCACAATGGAATGAAATTTGTGGGGTTTTAAATATGCCAAATATGGATTGTAAGACTTACACGAACATAGAACAATGTTTAGCGCCAACAATTGAAGAATGTGCCTTAGAAGAAATGATCGCAGCTGGTGAAGAAGAAAAAAGGCTAGCCATTTTAAACGGTGACGTAGACGAGGGTGGCTATCCTTTGGTAACGGTGGTTGCAGATGGCTCCTGGGCAAAGAGGTCGTACAAAAGTGGATTTAGCTCCTCATCTGGCGCAGGGTGCATAGTTGGACTACGAACTAAAAAGGTTTTATTTCTGGGAGTGCGAAACTCATACTGCTGCATATGTGCTAGAGCTACTAAACTACACATAGTTGCTTCTGAGCACAGGTGCTTCATAAACTGGCGCGACAGTGCTAATGCCATGGAAGCCCACATTATAGCAGAAGGGTTCTCGAGAAGCATGGAAATGCATGGATTGAAATTTAACAAACTAGTTGGTGATGGCGACTCCAGCATCATGAAAAAAATAATGCAACAAATGCCATATGGTCCTAACCTTATAGTACAAAAAATAGAGTGCAAAAATCACTTACTCCGCAATTATTGCAACAAAATGAAAGCACTTGGAAAAAAAACCAACAACGCTAAAGGCTTTGTACCAGTTCATATAAGGAAAAAGGTTGAAGCAAACGTTTTACGCATGAGAAGAGCTGTAATTGGAGCAATAAATTACAGGAAAGAGCAAGAAAACACAGTACGAAGTGATAAAATAAAAAATTTGAAAATGGACATAAAAAATACCGCAAATCATGTGTTTGGTGATCATAAAAATTGTGCATCGTACTATTGCAAGCCGGAGAAGTATACTGATGATCCAAATTTAGTAAGCGATCTTCGAGATTGTGGAATATGGACTGACATCCAACGATTCTTATTGTCTCTAATAGCAAATGCAGAAAGTCTTATTATTGACGTGACAAATAACACTGTGGAGCAATTCAACAACGTTATCGCCAAATTTATAGGTGGAAAAAGGGTAAATTTTACTACAAGAGGATCTTACCAAGCAAGATGTTTTGGAGCAGTAACTTCGTGGAATAGTGAATTGGCAACCCATTCAAGAATACAAAAGAAAATCCAAGGCCACAGTCCCGGCAAATACACGAAGCACTTTATAGAGAGAAAACGACGTTCGAAGGAGAATAAACAAATGTGTCGAAAAAAAAAACTAAAGTATAATGAAAATACGACAGAAAAAAGAAAAAAGTTACAGGGCCCGATGAAAATTATGGTCAATTGGAATTAGAACCAGATATGCCACCTGAAATATTTGAAACGAAAAAAGAGGAATTTCTCAAAGAATTATCTTCAACCAATAAGGAAGAGCTCGAACGGAATACGGTAGGCCAAAGCAATAACAATCTGTGGGCAATTGAAAGACGTAAGCGGATAACGGCGTCTAACTTTGGAAAAATATATAAGCTTCGGCAAAAAACTTCAGTTACGGGAGTACTAAACTCTTTACTGTACTCACAATTCAAAGGAACTATGGCCACAAATTATGGAAAAGAAAATGAAAGCCTAGCAATAGAGCAATTTTCAAAAAAAACAAGTTTTCAGGTATCCGCTTGTGGGCTATTTATCGATAAAACCAAAAACTTTTTAGCGGCAAGTCCGGATGGCCTTATCGGTGAGGATTCTATAATTGAAATTAAATGCCCTTATAGTATAGCAAATATGTCACCAGAAGAGGGAATTACATAAAAGATAATTGATTACTGTAAATTGGAAGACCATTCTTTAACATTAAAACGGAATCATAATTACTTCTACCAAGTACAAGGCCAGTTACGTATTACTCGTCGTAATTATTGTTATTTTGTTGTGTGGAGTCCAAAAGGTTTGCTGTATGAAAAAATTGAGAGGGACGATGAAATCTGGCAAAAAATCGTTCCACTGTTAGAAAATTTCTACCACCAATGCCTTTTACCAGAAATAATTGACGGTCGCATACCAAGAAATTTACCGGCGAGGGAAAGGTCTGGACCATAAATTGTTTTAATTTCATTGTGTAGATGTTAAACAGTAATTTTTTTTACAATAAAGCGTTTAAAAACAAAAAATATTAGATCATTGAAGAAGATTGAAAATGTCAAGTGATGTAGGAGGTATTCCCAAAAGTGCATTTTTCTGTAATAATATAACGTATTAAAAAAGTTAAATAAAAACTAAACTAGTTATGTGTATGTACCTAATATGTAGCACAATAAACAATATGGTGCCTCTTATACATAGATTTCAATATTCATTTGTATAATATGATATTATAATAACATAATCGATTCAACAACATGTGGTAGATGCATGTACCACTGAACATACGCTGTACCAGCATTCCATCAAACGATCAGTGGTGTATGTACTTACCATCACACATTTTCTTGTAAAATATAATTTTTTTGAAAAAAAAATCTAGAACAATATATTTAGTCAAATATAAAAGTTTTTTTTTGGTTCGGTAGTTGTATCTTAAAAAAAGTGTCCTATAAAGGGAAAATATTATGTTGAGTACAACCTTCAAAAGTTATCAAAAAATATTTTAATTAATTTTTGTGTTCCATATCCAACTCGGCAATACGGAACGGAATCATCTCGGGGTCTGTCTGTAACAGGTGTTTTTTTTTCAATTTTTTTCCATTAATTTATTTGACGTAAACAAATTAAATTTGTCACAATAACTTTAGTAAATAAGCTCGGTAAGTATTGGCACACTCAAAATAAGTCACCAAACAGAAAAATAATTTTAAAAAAACATCGATAACTCGGGACATGACAACACTAGTGGACTAGTGTATCGATATAATTATTGAGAATGTCACATCACTTCTTTGACTGTATACGTATTCAACAAAACCCTCTCCGCCCCCCCTCACCCCCGAATACTGAGAGAAAGGGACACATGCACCTCAGCCTGATAATACCTAAATAAAATTGTCAAAATCGAGGTTTTGTAGTCCTCATTTTTCTACTCCAAACTGAACCAATTTCCAAGATTTTTTTTACCAAATGTATTGGAAGAAAACATTCTATGTCTGTACCTTTTGCTTTTTTTAAAAATACATCGTCTAATTTGTATACTGAACGTTTGTTGATGGCGTTAAAAAAAGGCAATTTTAACAATTTTTGAAGGGTTATAACTCATATAAAAATTAACTTATCAAAAAAATCAAAACGTACCGACACGCTTGCGGTCAATATTCATATTATGTAAAAAAAATATTTTCTCTAGTGTCAAAATTCAGAGAGGGAAATGAGGAATACGTTTGTATGGAAAAAACACCACCCGGTTTCCTCTTAATTTCGGAAACTTTAAACTTTTTTGTCTACTACTAAACTTATCTGCAGCTTACTTCAAACGACACGAATAATAAGAATAAAATAATATAGAAGTACCTTTTTTTTTTACTTATTTTGACAGTGTATTTGTGGGAGGATGGGTGATCGGCTTTGGCTTTTATCAGAATTTCATCGTATTCGTCTGGGCGATGAAAGCAACCATATAAACCTTTTGTTTACGGCTTATCCCCTTCTAACGTGTTAGTGTACAGTTACAATATATATAATATATTTTTAGTTGCCTCGCGTGTTTATCGCAACGTTGATAATTTAAAAAAAACAAAAGGTAGCAATTACGTATTGAAACTTAAATAGTCTGAAAAGTTTTTTTTGGTAAACCGTGTAGAAAATATGTATTATATTAAAGACTAGCGAGTTCCCGGCATGCGTTGAATGCCACTTAAATAAATAAATTGTTTCTCCCTGTATGTCTTTTCATATTCGTCCTGTTCCCCATTCGTCTCTCCTTCCCCTCCCGCCTCTCCTTCCCCACCCGTTTCCCCTCCTGCATTCCCCCTCCACCTTCCCTGCCTTACCCTTCCCTCTCCCCCATTTTCCTTTCATCTTTCCCTCCTTCCCCCACTCCTTTCCCCCTCGCAACCCCCCCCCTCATTCGTTCCCCTCCCTCCTACCGCCTTCCTTAACTTCATAGATTTAGAATTAAAAATACACACATTTTTCGAACTCGAGCGCCACCTATTGCAATTCTTGATACAAATTTCATAATGCCAGAGTTCATCGTTACTACATAGAAACCTTCGCGGGCATGTGCACAAAAACTCACCAAAGTTTTATCGCAATCGGTTGAATGATTCCGGAAATAATTTCATAATGACAGAGCTCACCATTATATATAGAAACCATTGCGGGCATGCGCACATCAAATTTACAAAGTTTCATCGCATTCGGATGAATGGTTTAGGAACGCATAATGGACAAACAAAGAAACGTCCATTTTTATGTATTAGGAATATGCCATTGGGTTGGGTTAAGTTTTCAACTGCTAAAAGGACGTCGGTTGCTTCTGATCTATTCCACCACATGTTTGCGTTGGATAATAAATGGAATCACATTACCCGGACCGAAATGTTTAGGCCTAACGAGGGTGTCACACACCCTCTTAACCTTTTCCCTTAACTTAGGAGGCCCCCTACCAGACTCCACTATCACTGGGCAAATCGCCCATAAAACCAATCTAAACTTTTCCATCCATCGCATCGTATTGGATTTGAAAAAAGATTGCATTTCCAAACAAATGTCGGCTTATAGATTCTTAGAAAAACTTTTCGACTTCGGTATGTAATGTAATATTGAAAACAGTATTTGAAAGATAAATTTATTTATATGGAATTCATTCACTACTCAATATTGTACATATCACAATATTCCTGCAGCTCTTTCAAAAAAAGAGGATTCGTTCCATACAGAATGTATGACGAAAATAATTTTCCAATGAGCCAAATCCAACAAATCAAAGATCATAAAAATCGGTTCTTGAGTTATAAATGGTGTAACTAACCCGACTTTGTTTTATATATTAATATGATTACAGAAATAAATGTCAGGGATATGATTGTGGCTGTATCGGTTTTCTATAAAAAAAAGGTTCTGCTGGTAGGTATATAGGTACCTAGATTTAAAAATAAAATCCAGTGTGCAATTCACATGCGGTAGAAGTGAAACCCTCAGAAAACTAAAGTAGGCAAGAGTGGGGAGGCTACGAAGCACTGCACAAAGAGGAGACCAATTATACTGTATCATTTTATCGCAGGCTAATTCCTGCAGATACACACATATCTTTTTAGTTTCGCTATTTTTCGTTTCATCGAGTTGTAAATCACAACGTGCTAAAAAAGTTTTCTAAAATATATAGGTACTATTTCTTACAAAAAATAAATAGTACATTTTTGTAATGAATTTTTTGAATTTTTTTTTTAGGGCAGTCATTACGAAACAAAAAGTATAATGTAAGAATGTCGGAAAAAAATGAGTGGCTTGCTTAAAAAATATATTGTCCAACCCAGTAAAACAAATGATAATGTAAAAAAAAACATTTTAAGATAAAAAAAAATAATCTAGTTTTCCTGATATCCGTTGTTATATATTTTAAATAGAAATGCAAGTACCACCATACATTTTTTAAAACAGTTAATGTGGATGTAGGTAATATTAACATGAAGTAACTGCATTAAGGTCTTAATTTAGCAGTAAACTTTCGGTGATTATATTATGTTAAGTTTTCCTTTGAATATCTCGTCACTATTAAATATTAAATACGGCAAGTGTGCTTTGCGGTAATATCGTGTGACCGCAAATACTAAAGACAGCCATCTGTGTACACGATATTATGCAAAATACCTCGTAAAGGTAAAGTTATCCATGATGCGAGAAATGTGGGTGCGGGTTGATATTCACCGTCGCTATTATAAACTGGAAGTTAGTGCGATACGAAGTTACCTTACCAGAACTTGCTCCAACGTTTCAGATGTTTCCTTTTTCTAAGTAACCAGCGAAGGAAGCGTTTCCAACGTTGGGCACACTGCTAGGCTGCTATCAATGTGTAACTAGGTGAATAGACGCTTTTATAATTACAGTGACGATTCACGATTACGGTACTGTGATAGCAAAAAAGACAATAAACATACGTTTCTTAGTTTTATAATGCTGCCGCTCTTTCTTACACATTAAATAATGGTGAAACAAAAGATGAGATACACAAAATACGTGTTTCTTTCTTTCAAAGTACTACTTTTTTTTCTTTGGAGGAAATTTTAATCTTATTCTGGAAATCTTATTATGGCTCGGCCACGGCTACTGGAATTTCGTTTCTTTTTTTTTTTTACACGGGTGAGGGAGATGTATGATATTAATTGGGTAGGGGTGCAGAAAACGTCCACCGTTTGTCTCATTTTCGACTGTTTTTATTTAGTACTGGCTGTTTCCCGGCATGCGTTGCAATGACATATTCAAATAAATAAAATGTTACTCCTCGCATGTCCTTTCCCGTGCGTTCCCCTCCAGCGTTCCACTTCCACCGCTCTCCCGCTCCCCCGTCCCGCCAACCCCCCTGGCACTTCATTTCTTGACTCCTCTCCCTCCCGGCCCGTAGCCGAAACTTTTTTCTAATTCTAACAATTTTAAACTCGTGATATCTTTCTAAATAAATAACCGAATTGAAAAATTCAAAAAGTTAAATAACAATATTGAAGCTGTCTTGAACATGAAGTAATTTTTTTTGATAAAGATTAAAACCAAGATACAAATAAAGAGCCTTTTCAAGCGGCGACATTTTAATCAATTTTTTAAAATAAAAGAATACTTATTGTGGCATAACCATAATAGTTAGACATATGCTGTTGCGATCTTTTTTGTAAATAATGATGTTTTCTACAAAGTCGCTGCAAATAATTTTATTCTATCATCAATAGTTTTCGCAGCGCACGCGATGTAAAGAATATTTTAGGTAATTTTCTTACACCTTGGGTTACATTATTGAAGTTTTAGTAAAGATGCCTATTTTTTTTAAAATATAATATAGCCTATGTCACTCAAGGATAGTGTAGCTTCCCAACAGCGAAAGAATTTTTCAAATCGGTTCAGTAGTTTCGGAGCCTTTTCAATGCAAACAAACAAACAAATCTTACCTCTTTATATAGTGTAGTAGATAGTAGAAGCCGATGTAAAAAAAACTGCAGCATTGTTTGTTTCAAAACAAAAGCAAAACCATCAGCTCATAGACATTTACGTTTTTGAATTTTTGGAATTATCTCACACTTCAATATTAGTACGAGAGCCCACGACCAAAATTTTTGTCTCATAGCAATACGGCCAAAACCGCATCAAATCGATAGATACGATTATCCTGAACTCGAAAATACCAATATCAGACATTTTCCGCGTAGCGTTTGATCTGACCGAATTTTCAAAATTGTCAAAGAATTTTACCGAACTGCATCATAGCAATATGTCTGATTTGCAGACTGTAGTTGAATGATAGTTCTGAGATACCGGAAACATATTTTTCAGACGTTAGTGGTGTAGCGCAAACCCGTAAAATCACTTAAAAAAATTAAAAATGAGACAAAAAAAATGTCTCATAGCAATACGTCTGAAAATCTTTTTTATTAGTAAATTTTGGTTATTTGATGCGAACAAAACAATTTTCAGACGGAAATGTGAACGCATTAAATTTTGAGACCGTTTTGAAAATGTTAACAAATTTTACCGATCGGTATCATAGCAATATGTCTGAAAATTGTTGGACATGATAAAATAAGTTGTCCACATGTGCAAAAAATTTATATCAGACAAATTAAGTGTAGCACCTTCTCTATCAGACAACTTTTCGATACTCAGATATCATTTAAAAATCGTATTGAGGCATCTTGAATTTTCTGTTACAAACCAATGAATACGTTGCGACCCTGAATTTATTAGATGATAATTAACAAAGAATTTACCCGAAACCGTAACATTGGATTGATTTGATAGTTTTGGTTTTATTTAAAGCACATTTGAGTAACTTTTACAAAAGAAATAAGTAATGACATCTGTCATCTGTCAAAGTACATATAATAGACAAGGGAGATTCTTGAATATCTATGAAGCCTGTAAATTTAAAAAAACATTTAACAGAGGCGTCGGCCAGGCGACTCCGAAACGTTATTTTCGTTTTTGGGAGTATATGCTACACTTAAAGTGTCTGAAAACAGGTTTTTGGTAATCATGGCAGCAATACGAAAAGTTGAAAAAAAAAATTATCCGTATTGCTATGATACAGGTCGGCTAAATTTGTTGACATTTTCAAAAATGCGCTCAGGCTATATGCTACGCGCAAAATGTCTGAAAACAAACTTTTTCGTAATACAATTATAAAATCTATGTACATTTTCACTATCAGACGTATTGCTATAATACCGACTGTCTTTTTTTTTGACACAGCAGAAATGGCCTCCCACGCAGTTGCTACACTTTCGACCGTTACTACACACCTAGTCGGGTTCAGAATCATACAATCTAACGATTTTATAGGGTTTTTGCCGTATTGCTATGAGACATGGTTTTGGTCGTGGGCTCTCGTACTATATGATGGTTGTAACCATATTCCATACTTTGAAAATTATCGGCATGGCAAGTAGTTTAGCAGGGTCTGCAGAGACGTCACGGTGCGGTGTGTGAGAGAGACAAGAAAATTATTCCTATGTAGGAAACAGACGTTCATCTCATCAATTGAATGAGCTGCAGCATTATTGTGTTAAGGAACGTATGTTTATTGCCGTTTTTATGCCGTCACGGTACAGTTACCGTAAATCATCACGGTAATTATAAAAGCGTTTAAAAGCCTCAAATAACGACGCGGTAAAATACGATTCCTCGAAATTCGGAATGTGCTGAGAATGAAAAAATAAGTTCCTTTTCAAAGTTTTGATCGAAAGAAATTCAAAGAGATGTTTAAATAAATTTGTTCTTTCTAAACTTCGAAAATTGTTCCATTTCCCTTTTGTATCCTGAGGTTCATTCAAATTTCATAATAAAATTTAATGTCCAACCAGAAAACAGCACCTGTTGAAACTTCAAAAATAAAAGATTTTATAAAATTATATATTATTTCATGTTATCCAGTAATGTTATGTAGCAAAATTATGGCGGGTTTTTGGCAAATCAAATTTCTTGATTTTTTTTTGAAATTTTTATTAAGTGCAATTTCCAACAAAGAGATCGGTGGAATCAAATGATTGATAGTTGCATTAACCGTTATGAATATTGATCGTAAATTCTTAAATCAAGAAGCAAAGCTGAAAATAATAACACAAATCTTCTTCTTCGATGGCGCTACAGCCCATATCGAGCCTTGGCCTCCTGCAACAGTCGCCTCCAACTCCTCCTGTCCTCAGCGGCTGACTTCCAATTTGGAACTTGGAGAAGCTGTGCTGCATCCCCTCTTACCTCGTCTTCCCACCTCAGTCTGGGTCTTTCCACTTTTCTCTTTCCACCTGGGTGTCCAGTCAAAATTCTTTTTGGGACGCGTGTATCCGGCATTCTTTGTACATGCCCAGCCCATCTCAGCCTGAGGAGTCTCATATGTGCTGATATGCTAGGGGCCTTATATATGTCATACAATTCTGTATTGTGCCGGATGCGCCACTGTTCACCCTCTTTTACGGGTCCACATATTCTTCTCAGCACTTTTCTTTCAAAAGTATCCAGCATTTCAGCCATCTTTACCGTCAGTGTCAGCGCCTCACATCCATATGCCAATACCGTTCTAACAATGGTCTTATATATGGTTATTTTGGTTTTTCTGTGGACACTACGTGACTTAAACACTGGCAGCAAAGAAAAGTATGTTTTGTTGGCTGCTGTGATTCTCCTTCTGATTTCTGCTGGGTCCTCATTGTTCTCTGTTAGACTGGAGCTCAGGTAATAAAATACTGACCAATAATCTATACAATCATTATATTCCGACAACATTGAAAAGATTCAACCTAAGTTCCTGAGATATACCTATAAACTATAAATTGCAGATTCCTGTACAAAACATTGATTACACAGCTCAACAAAGAATGATTTTTTTTTTGTTACCCTGGATATATCTGCGGATTTTTATATTTTCAAGTACCCATTTTACGGATGTTGATTTATATTCATGAAAGTACTGAATAGGCCACTTGCATCACATTTTTTGAATTTTTTTTCCGTTTTAGGTAAATATTCTAAGACATTCTGTATTTTTTTTTTAAATCGTAGTTTTGAAACCCTGGCGATTTTTTGAAAATTTGAATCCGAAAAATCAGACTATTTTTTATAAACCGGAAAGACGGCACATAATTTTATGGGTGCGAAAAAACGACAATTCCATAGCCGAAAATCATTTAAAAAAAAGAACGTTTTCCACACGAATAGCAATAAATTGTACGGGGTTCTCTTCGTAACATCTGTAAAAACACCGCCAACTTTCTCAAAAAATCAAACCAAAAGATAAGTTCGCATAGAACAAACAATAAATCTAGTGAACGTTAAATGCAAATTCAAAAATTCGCAGGAAATCAAAGTGTTGCCATATAAAAAAAAATTAATCAGTGTGGAATTTTACAAAATTAATTTCATAAAATTTTTACTAACATTTTCGTAATCTTAGTAAAAAAATCTATCCACACGATTTTTTCCAAGTCGTTATGAAATCCATGCAAGTGGGGCTCTGGTTTTTATGATTTTGGCGTATCTTTCGTCGCTCCCGCTGTTTGTACGCTAGGATATTTTAAACTACGCAACGGATTTTCATGCGGTTTTCACCAATAGGTAGAGTGATACATGAGGAAGGTTTTTAGGCATATAATTTGTCAAGATTTTGTGTAAATTTGTTGAAATATATAATATATGTCGACAGCGGCAGCGGGCTGCGGTCAGTGGGCAGCGGGATGGCAAGCGGGCGATGTGGATTTGATATGTATGCAAATTAACAAATGGCGTTGGTTATAAAGGTTGGGTAATGACGTTGACAGTAGATGGCATTGTGTTTCGTTAACCACAGCAACGTATGGCTGGGTCTGCTAGTTTAAAATAATTTATTAACAGTGTAAGTTGGATCTTCAGAACTAGAGTTATTAATAAGTTCTTAATTTTTCGGTGAAATATATTTCCTGCGACTTTATTTCGCGAATACAGTCATCACGACGTGAAAAATTGAAATTAAAGAATATACTAGAAATTTCATTTTGTTTTTTTGTAGTGTAATAAAAAAATGAAGATTTAAATAAAAAGTAGAGCCAATATTCCAAAATCATTCATAGTTTCATAAATTGAAGACATAAAATGATTCAGAACCACTTTCATATCATGGGCAATAAAACCATTGTTGACCAGTGTTATTAAATACCTTCTAGATAAAATTTCTTCATTGAAACTTTCATAAAGAAGAATAAGCCCAGTTTAATACTATTACATAAAATGCTGTCCAGAATTGCTTCAATTGCTTCAAAGATCTTGCCGACATTTATCACCCAATTACTTAAACAACACCAGAACACTGGCTTATAGTCCGGTCAAAATAGACATGAAAGGTTACATTAACTCGCATAAAGCTGAAAATTAGTACACAATTATAAATGAAAAGTCTCCCTCGATCTCACATCTGCAAAAAAAAAATATTCAAGGTCAAAGTTCGCAAACATGGGTTGTTTGCATTTTTCAGGCCAAACGGTAACATTTATCCGCCCGCCCCGTTAGTCCGCCACTGTATGAAAGGATGCTAATATTAAGAAGATGAGTTTATAGTTGGATTATCCCAGGTGCAATTTTTTAGAACAGTGTTGGGTATTTCATTAAACTTTACTCCTAGGCGTTTGAGAGAGTTTAATACTTTATAGACTTCTTTCTCTGTAACCGTTAATAACTAAACAAGTGGGTAATTTACCGGGGGTTGAGTTGAGGGCCAAGTGGATGGTTATTCGCTATGATTTTCTTTGCTAATTCTGAACTACATTTGTAAAAAATTGTTGACTTGATTGACAATTGTGTTAGGGTTGTTGTAAATTCCGCAGTGTTATCATTGATATTGAGCGAATTTAAGACGTGCGTCACGTCGCGTCGGAGGCATTGTTTATTTTGGTATCTTCCTTGAGAACTCACATTTTTTAAGGATCATTGTTGACTAAAATAGACTAACTACCATTTGCCGTGCATTCGGGTGAGTAATTACCAGTTCAGTGGACATTATAAAAACATAGAGGCAAGAAACAGAATTTTTTAGATACTTATTTAAAACTCAAATGTCATTATAAACTAACCACTCGAAACAGGAAGGATCTAATACGCCTAATTAATAATATATATTAGAACAACGTTGTAGCTATTTTTAATGACCTTACATGCCTATCCAAGTACTTCTCACTTATAAGAGTATCTAAAAGAAGTTACGATATTACTTACATTTTTATCAACAGCAGATTATGCCGCGAACCTGCGATTTATATATTAAGTAATCCGTAAAAAAGTCTGGTTTTCCAAATTCGAGATCTTTCCAAGAGATTAGAAAATCCAAGAATACATAGAGTGATGGTTGAGAAATGAATTCGGAATATTTTGAAGAGCGTTGAAATAGAGTAGGTAGGTCCCAACCCGCAACGCGAAGAAAGCGAATAAAGAAGTTGCTTCAATAAAGAACAGCCCGAGGGAAAGAGATCCGCAAATAAATCTTTATGTACAATAATTACGTTTACACCGTGGAATGTTCTTGGGGACGGAACATCGTGCGAATGATTTAAGCCGTCGTAGTTTCGATAAATTGAATTAAATTCGATTAATGCTCATATTATTTATAAATTTTTAATTGTTTATAAGAGATAATATATATTACAAAATTATTATATAACATTTATAATAAATTACTCCCAATGAGTAAAAAACTCATTTCTGGAAAGAAAACATTATGCATCTAAAAGAAAATTATTTTTACACTAGAAAACGAAGATCAATGAACAGTGCATATATTTTTTAACGGACTAAACCCACTTGATACAGCCGACTAGTTTCTAGCCGACTCCGCTCAAGAACTGTCGTCAATTCAGTTGCCTCGACTGCATTTTTTATCGAGACGGAGTTGTTTACTGAAGCCGGTCGCCAATTTTGTTTATAGGATACGACTCGCAAAGAATGTAGCAAGTTGACAAAAGATAATTCGGCTTAGAAAACCATCATTGAGATGAAATTGGCGGAAATAAGAAAGTTGAAATTTTTGAGATGATAATCTTTTACATGCTGTCAGAATCATCTTCACTAGAATCAATACTTGACATTACAAAAATCACTCTTTTCACTTCAAACGTCAAAGCGATACTGACTCGTTTTCAATGGAAGGGCAAAACTATTTCTCATTTTTCGTTGACCTCGCTCCGGTCGCCTCGCTCATTTCTCGCACGGGCACTGGAAGGCAAACACCTAACTTCTTAGCGACTCTTTTTTGGTGGAAGGTCAAAGCTATTTCGCTCATCTCCCACCCCGCTCCGCTCAACTCTTTTCCGCTCGCAGTGGAAGGCGCCCTAAAGGGTCTTCCTTAACCGGCCTCTCCCGATCCTATGCAGCCACACCTGAACACAACTTACCCGATGAACCCGTGCACCTCTACCGAAAATCGTCATCAGCCGCTCTGATGAGCCCATCAGAAGCTGACGGGTTGTTTCACAGAATTACAAAAATTCATTAAATTTCAAACATAAAAATAACTTTCCGAGGAAGATCTATTAAAGTTCTGTTATTATTTCATCATGGGCCGGTTATTTTGCATTACTTGAAAAAATAATAGAACTTAAAACAATCATCCTCCGAGCGATGCGTCTTGCCGACTTCGTTTTATCAATTCATCAGTTTCTTTTTTCATCTCCTAGGGAGATCCAAAGCACTTAACTTTCCTAATTTTAAATGCCGCGTTTTTTTAACCTTCCATAATATTTCCACTTTTAGCCTTTTGAATCTCAGTTAGAACTATATGAACTGAATGAACGGAAATTTTTGGATTGAAACTTTTTCTAAGGCTAAAGAATGTATTGCACTTGTTTCAACATGGCTAAAATGTAACAAACTCATTTTAAACTACAGTAAAACATGTGTTCATATGAAGCAGTTACTTTGTGATGTGACATTATAATTTAAAATAAAACAATAACTTTGTATACACCAATTTTATTTTTTATACTTTATGCCGACCGGGTTTCGCTACAACCATAGCTTCTTCAGGGCAATGAGGCAATTCAGGTACAATCTCTACAAAAATTAATTTACATGTGTGTTATATCTAATACATGATTTAACCAAATGGGCTGGACTCCTCAAGTAACGGAGAAAGTAGGTATAGATGTAGATGGAGAATTGGGAAGGGAACGGGCGTGTTCTTTGTCAATAGTGAACAATCTTAGTATGGAACTTTTATTTAAATTTAGTTAGTTATTAACTACCTTACTGTTAGTGTTTATGGCTTTCCTTAGTTCAAAAAATAAAAGTGGTGTTTACAAAGTTATTGTTTTATTTTAAATTACAGTAAAACATTTTATTTAACTTTTTCTAAAAACATTAAAAACAAACCTCACGATAAGCTTAAAATTAGTGCAATGTGTGCAATGAACCCGTCAAAGTTGAAAATATTAAATATTTAGGTATATCTATTGATACACATCTATATTGGAAATCTCAAATTGATAAAGCCACCTCGAAATTAAGATTATATATACACAATTTATAGACCTAAGGAAGTATTCAATCTTGACAAATTGAAAATGGTCTCCTTTTACAACTCAAAAGCGCATCATTAAAGTTATGTATAATAGACATAAAACATTTTCAACCGAATTATTATTCAAAGACACTAAAATATTCAATATCCGTAAATTATTTATAATGCAGACTATGAAATATGTATTTTTAAAAAAAATTCTTTCGAAAAAAATGAAAATAGAATTATAAAAATAAATAAAATACTTTGTATTTAAAATTGAAATAGCAAGAGGATTATGTTCTACACCCCCAAACCAATACCAAATTAATGCAAACACATAGCAGTTTTATTGGTCCTCGTACATTTAATCTTCTACCAAAACACATTCAAATGGCAGATAAAATATCACTTTACATAGAAAAATTTAAATTATGGCTGAATGATGCAGATCTTGATACACTTTTCCAATGAATTCTTTGAATTCACTTTTTTCTTCATGTTTCACTTTTCAATACTAATCTACGGTAACTTCAAGACTAACTTTATTTACTTTCTGAAAACTAAAATTGTGTAACTCTCTTTACTACATTTTTTTTCACAGATACCTAAATTTCTAAACATTTACCTTATAAATAATCTTTTTTCTTGTACTTATTGATGTTATATAGCATTGTTTATATTACCCACACACAGGCAGTGTCTTAGTGGGTTTCCATTACCTACTTTTGTCTATTATATATTTTCTTATTGCTATACAATATTACTTGTACCTTATGTTTACATCTTACTGTAATTAGAAAACGTAAAATTACCTTTAAAATGTATAAATGTACATTTAAGGGAAAAAATAAAGATAAAAAAATCTTTTTGTTAACGTCTCAGTGGAGGGTTGATTGAAGACAGCGGTTTCATTTCGTAGTCGCTGTCTATTTCAACAGAAAGCTAAATCGTGAACTAAATTTATATTTTAACCGTCAATTAAAGTAACAAGTTTATTAAATAGGATCGCACGCTGTTTCATGTGTACTTTTGCTAAAGTAATTATTATGTGTGTGGCCAGTCTAAAAAGCAGATTATTCCTCGAAATTTTGTGAAAACGTACCAAATTATTTTGTGGTAAGGTCACACCATAAATTAAATTTTAAATTCGGAACAAATGTCAAAATATTCGGCTCTATTGTGTTTCGTTGTAGGATCTGACAGCTTTGTACCTAAATAAATATTTGTTTGAATATTAACAAATAAATGACGACCTATTATAATATTATACGATACTAGCTGGTGCCCGGAATGCGTTGTAATGCCATTCAAGAAATAGTTTCTTCCTGCAAGTCCATTACTTTTTATACGGTGCTCCAGATTTTATGTCCGGGTTGAATCTTTCCCAAATGAAAGACTAAACCCTTCCACACACTTTTCCACAAATGAATATCTAGTAAATTAACGCAATGTAAGTGCACTATATAAGAATAAAACAATACAAGAACAATACGTCAATCCACCATAAACATAATGGGAAAATATTTTACCGACTCCAGATATTTTCATATCAGAGGGTTCGGCTCTGATGAAATCCTAACTGGTCCGATAAATCCTACTGATCCCTCAATATAAATATTTAAAAAATCTTTCGTAATCCTACATGTATTTAAAATGACCGACTTTTGCATTTTTATGTACAAATTTTTTGACAAATCTAATACGCCTAAATTTTGAATGAGAGAGCTAGATATAATGCCAGTAGCCGAAATAACAAATGGTAATATTTTTATAGTCTGAGAATGCCAAATTCTTTTAATTTCATTTCCTAAATCTGTATATTTTCTTATTTTTTCAGAAACAGTTTTCTGAATATTAATATTTTTAATAATAAAATTTAATATTTTTTTATTATTTTTATTTATTGATATATATAAGGGATATTTACATAATATTATTCGATGCCTGTCTCGCTAGGGTATACCTGTATTGAGACAGGCGTAGAGGTACACAATAATATAAGAGTATTTCAGAATGTCATAAGAATTCATTCTCAATATTACATTTAAATATTAGATCGATGAAACGAAATTTTAATGAATTCTTACTTTCAATTAATTTACTAAATCATAAACCGGACGTTATTGTGTTAACTGAAGCATTCACCAGCGATTACAATAAATTTTGTATACCTAGTTATAGTTACTTTATGACACAGTTTGCTATTAACCGAAATAGTGGTATTGTTGTATTTGTTAAATCTTGTTATTCAAACATCACAGTGAAAGAAGTACCTATGCAGCGAGTTAATTGCTTAGATATTAATGTAACTGTAAATAAAGTATGTTTTAATATTATCGCAATTTACCGAACGCACGGATCTAATGAGTATATATTCATGGATGAATTAAGAAGCATTATTTTATCAAAAAAAAATAATCAGAACTTAACAATAATTGGTGATTTTAATTTAGATGTTTCTAAAGAAAATAATAACAAAATAAAAACTGAATTTATCAATCTTATGTCAGAAATGAATTTTAAATTATGTATAAAAAATTATACTAGAGAAATTACGGGTCAACGTCCTTCATGTATTGATATTATATGGTGCAACACTAAACATACCGACAAATTACTTACGATAATATTAAAAAATAATATCACTGACCATCACACTTGTATCTCTATACAACAACTTAATAATAAACACAAAATTTCGGAAAGTAATGTTTTTACAAAAAAGTCATTAAACCTTAATAAATTAAGTATAAAAATAAGTACGGAAACGTGGCGACCCGTATTAGAATCTACATGTTCTGAAACAAGCGCAAATATTTTTGATAATATTCTCTGCAATTATATTACCGCATCGACTGATATTAAAACTATTCATATTAAAGCAAAATTCAAAAAAAAAACCATGGATTTCACATGGCTTAGTCATATCTATTAGAAAAAAAGAAGAGTTATATCACCTGACAAAGAAATTTCCTTTAGATAAAAAAATATTTACATATTACAAAAAATATAGGAACAAATTAACATCTTTAATAAAAACAACTAAAGAAAACTATTACAAAAATGAAATTGACCTGGCTAAACAAAATGTAAACACATTTGGAAAACGATAAATGAAATAAATAGTCGAAAAAACAAAAAAAATCTAATTAAAAAAATTGATATCGGAAAAAACTCTGTTGATGCCATAAGGGAACCGACAAAATGTGCTAATACCTTCAACAAATATTTCGCTAACGTCGGTCAAAATCTAGCTAAACGGATCGATGAAAATTATAAAATAGATGATATCGAGAAGGATTGCCTTAAACAAAATAATCTGTCAGTTTTCCAACCAGTAACAACAAATGACATAAAAAATATAATAAATGAATTAAAAGGTGGATCTGCACCAGGATTTGATGGAGTCACAGTAGAAATATTGAAAAACTATAACAATTTTTTAAGCATTCCAATTACACACATTATAAATATTAGTTTGAATAGTGGAATATTCCCTTCCATTTATAAAAAATCAATCGTAACACCCATTTTTAAATCAGGCAGCCCTGAGGAAATATCAAATTATCGACCTATATCTCTAGTCTCAAACATTGCAAAAATTTTTGAAAAGATCGTAAAAAAGCAACTCATGTACTACATTGATAAAAATAAAATACTTAGTCCTAGCCAATTTGGATTTAGAGAGAAACTAGGCACTCATGATGCCATTGCTGAACTAACCTCAACTATATATAATGCATTAGATAAAAAAAACAAATGCCTTGGCATTTTTATTGATTTACGCAAGGATTTTGATAGTATCTCCCATAAAAAACTAATTAATAAATTAAAAGATATCGGTATTATTGGTAAGGTAAGGTATTGGCTACAAAGCTATCTAACTCAAAGAAGTCAAAAGGTAAAATTAAATAACTCACTAAGTATAGATGAAACATTAGAATTTGGGATTCCTCAAGGGACTGTTATTGGACCAATTTTATTTATAATATACGTAAACCAAATGTTTAAATTATCACTAAATGGAAAACTTATATCTTTTGCTGACGACACTGTAATAATTATCGAAAAAAAGACGTGGAATGATATTACCAATGCAGCCAATCAAGACATGAAGGTTATAAAAAAAATGGTTCGATAATAATCTATTATCACTCAACACAGAAAAAACATATTATATTCCATTCTCTCTACAAGATGTGCCAAATAATTTAATTAACATAACAATTTATTCTAAAAATTGTGCAAATGACGGTACATGTAATATGGACTGCGCTAAGCTAAATCATAAATCTAGTATAAAGTATCTTGGAATCTTAATAGATAAAAATGTTAAATGGAAAGATCATATCAATCTCACTGTGGAAAGAATAAGAAAACTTATCTATGTATTCTATAACATACGAAATATTTTAAACAAGAAAACCATAAAAATTGTATATTTTGCATTAATTCAGTCCTTATTACAGTACGGCATTATTGGGTGGGGGAGGGGCCTTTAAAGCTTCCTTACAACCTATAATCATAATTCAAAGAATAATTATAGTAATCATCCTTAGGAAACCATACGACTTCCCTACTCTAGAGATATTTCGAGAATTTAATGTACCATCCATCACAGAATTGTATAAGAGAAACGCCTTATATCAAATTTATAAAGAGTATTTTATTAAAAAAAATTCACCCCTCTGATAGCATAAGCAATAGATTTAAAACGAATGGCTTAATAGCCATCCCTATGCTTAGAACTACCACGGCTCAGCACCACTATCTGTATCTAGGTGTAAGATGGTACAATATATTATTATCTAAAAACAAAATTAGTGTAACTGAAACATTGAAATATGAACAATTCAAAAAACAAATTTAGTCACTGAAATTGGATAATGATATATTATACCCTTAATTAAATTTTATTTTATTTACCCTTACTTTAACTGTAATATTTAATATTTAAAAAAAAAAGTATTGACATTGTATAACATTTTTTTTTCCTAAATTACGAACCTATGTCATTTAATATTTGTATTTATCTCATAAGTTCTTTGAATATTATTTAAACATTTAATTAGAACATTATTATTATTTTATTTTTTGCGTGTGAATAAATACTCCTCCCATAAACAAGAGCTCCCAGAGCTCAACTTATGGAGTAGTAGAATAAAAAAAAATAATTGTTGTTTAACCTTGCAAATGTTATCATTTTTAATGTAAAAACAAGTCTTGAAATAAATAAATAAATAAATATTTAAGGTTAAAGACATGTTAATTTGAATACAATTAAAACACATATATCAGAGAATTTAAGAATATCCTAAGAATATGGTTAGATAGATATAAATTTGAATACAATTAAACATAAAGATAATTGAAAGTGTGGGTAAATCACATAAAGAGAGTTTTCTTATAAATTAAGGAAGAGATACAGTAGTTAATCTATTTATGGAGTTAGATTATTTGGGATTTTATTATTTTAATTTGTTTTATATGGGTAACGACGTATGTGGATTGATATTTCTGTTTATTTGTAGTTTTTTTTACAGGTGTTTGCAATAGTGTGACGACCAATACTTATAATCCAATTCTTTATAACTTGTTTGAATTTGGTCATTGATTCGGTTTGTCTAATCGTAGCTGGTAGTGTATTGTGTAGTTTGCAAGCTATGTATTTAAAGTGTCTTTGTCCAAAGGTGGTTTTAGAAAAGGGAGTTTTTTTTAAATTTTAAATTAGCTCCACACAGGAGGCCCTGAGGAGTTCTTTGTTTTTGGCTCGGTTATTATGTATCATTTGTGTTGCTTTGTATAGGGTTATATTGTTTTATCTGCCCTTTCCTCGGCAGATATTAATTATTACAAAGGTTCTTTAAATATAAAGGTGTTTATTACTTTGAATAACCTAGCTGGATAGCTACGACTGTTTACTATTCGGGGGTAGGTAAATCTCTGCGCTCCCACCTCGGGGGCTGGTAATGTCTATTTCTAGTACCACTTCTTATACACTAATGCCATCTGGCGAACTATGGCGCAAGCTAAATGCTTACCGCCATCTATCGTATTATTTCCATATTAAATACCTATTTACTATACATTACAGTTTTTATGTAAATTAACTAAGATGGATCTTGCGTAGAGCTGTTTAATGTCCATAACGTTGAAGATCGTATCCATGTTGGTAGTAAGAGGAAGTTTAAGGATCATTTTTATTATTAGTTTTTGTGCTTTAGAATAAGTGTTACCTCAGCTAAAATTCCGTATTTGATGTGTGATTGGCACAGTGAACTATTACTGTCTTCCCTCCCTGCCTCGTGCACTCGCGCACCACTTGTAGTATTTTTTGTACGAATTTCGTAAAGCCAGGGCTTACCATTATATGTATATAGCCAGGGCTTACCATTATATATAATTATGAATAAATTGTACAGCGCCCTTGAGTTTATTTTTCACAAAAACGGCGCTCTATAAATTATCCAATTATTATTATTATAGAAACATTCTTCTGCTAAAGTGCAATATTCTGTAAAAATATTACTTCAATTATCAATCAATTTTGACACGGACACCCTAATCACCTTCTGGACAGGGTCACTATAATAACCTAGGGGTATGAAATATTCTTACGACCTATTCTCATACCTACCAATTATACATAAAAAAATTATAAAAATCGGTTTAGCCGTTTCGGAGGAGTGCGACCACAAACACCGTGACACGAGTTTTTTTTTTTATAAATACCTAAAGATTACACGGAAAAAATGTAATTTACTTCTTTTCCAGTGACACATCAAATTCAAAGAGATATTACAACTCTCTATGAATTTCATGTGTCACAAATGTTACGAGATCTTCAATTCAATTCAATTTATTTATTATATCAAAAACATTACAAAAACATACATTTTAATGCGTTTTTTAAATTCCGTTCTAAGAGTTTAAAATTAAACATAAAATGCTATACTAGTATCAATAGAGCTTAAATATAAAATACAGCTTCACTAACGCTAAATATAAAATGTGTCGATATCCAAATTGATTCTGTTGATGCCGCGCCAAAAATTTGGGATCATCCCAAATAACCATGTTATTTACACAAGGTCTACATAATTTTGGTTTTCGCTGCAAGACACGTTTGATGAGGAATTCATCGTCCTTATCATTGTATAATCATGTTGAAGTGCGCAATTTCGTACCATACCTCCAGTAGAACTGTTAAATGTGCCAAAATGGACGAGTAACTCTAGCTCAAATGTAGGTTTTCGGAAAGTAAAAGCAAAAAATGACGCAAAACAGGCGGTTAAATGGATTAAATGGATTGTGATATTTAACAGTAGCAATTTCTTTCACACTTGATTTTACTCTAGCAGCCTAATATTATGATCTCATTATTATTATTACACCTTCAACGAGTACATATATTATGCTATCCCCTAAACAATAAAAGTAATAATGATCTGCCTTTCGAACTAGTTCATCGCAAACTTCTAAGAAGTGAGGTATTTTATTTTAATACATTTTCAAAACGTGTTTACCGAATAGGAAGCCAGTTAGAAGCGCGTTTTGGGTTCATCGCCGCTTTGTGCTGTGGTAAATGGTAGGCCATTCTCTCTTTTATTGTTCAATCTGATGTACAATAAAAATATGCAAACGTAAAATCACATTTCATTGTGAAGCACTACAAAATATAAAACATTTATGTATTATGATTTTCAAGTTAAATAACACTTCTTTTGATATTTTCTCAGACAACAATCGTGATTTGACATAAAACTTGAAAGGGTGCGTCGAATTGAATCTAAAAACTACTTTTCACAGTCTCACAAACCTTGATATTTAGCCGCTATATTATGTCGTTTAAATCAATGTCAATTATTATAGCTCGCATCATATCAAAATAATAAATCGAGGTATTTTTGGGATTAGAGTTTTAAGAGATAGGTGGTAAAATAATATCATGTGATGATAAAAGGGAAAACAGGGCATCAGTTCCTGACCTTTTTTTGTCATTTATTTTTCGGGTGTTCTGCCGGGTTGCACTACCTCCTCCTTTGGCCAACGTTTCGGACAGCGTTACAGTGTCCATCATCAGGGCAAATGTGTGACATCACATCCATGTACACATCTGCCCTGATGATAGACACTGTAATGCTGTCCGAAACGTTGGCTACAGGAGGAGGTAGCGCAACACCGCATAACACCCCAAAAATACTTTTGGCCGTGAAAATCTAAAATCATATCAGTTCCTGACCTGGTTAAATATGGCACATAAAGTCAGTCACTTTCGAATTGTGAAGGTCCGTCAGAGAAGCGTTTTAAAGCACTTGAAGCAAATGGTGTTTCAAGTTTAACCACACACACTCAACGCAACCTCGGTCCATTTCGCCAGCGAGGGAATTGCTGAAAATTAAAACCACTTTGCTACTTGAATTCTTTAACATAATAAAACTGGGGTCAATAAATCAGAGAGCTAGATAATTCAAAAACTATTGATTACTATTATAAAAATTTGATCCGTACTGGATTTCCTTCTCTATGGAACATTTATTTCTTGGTATTCTAAGCTTTCGTTATAAAGTACGAAAAATTACTTAATAATAAGTGGGTCATTTGTAATAACTCCTCGTGCAACGTCTCTGCTTACTATTTTCTCCCCTTTTCTGAGTACATCAACTGTGATTTTTTTTTTACTTGGTCAAAAATATATTTTGTACAAAAAATTTACAATATCTTGAGAAAAGCACTCTATTGTAACCAATCAGCCTCCCTAAAAAAACGACTTTTTTTTAATTTAGAAGAAAACTCGGATACAGACAGTTATTATTAACAAGACAGTGTAAAACATAAGTTGGAGAATTCGCACAAATTCTAGTTATTTCTCACGGATTATTATTATTATTTTTACATTAGCTCTACACAAGAGGCGCTGAGAAAAATAATTTCCCTCAGGGTCTATGTCATCTTAGGGGTTGCTGTGTGGAGGGTCGTTTTTAAAGGAAGGAAAGGATAGGAAGTTCTGGGAAGGAAAAAAGTATGAGGGGTGAATAGGAATCTGGGGGTCAGTGTGTCCACAGACGTATGAATCCATCCCACCAACTGTGGTGCAAGGCGATGGGTCGAGAGAGTCCGGCTGAAAAGGTAAAAAAAGCCTTCCTAAACCAGTATCTCGGTCGCCGCCAAGACCTGGACAAACCTCAACCCCAGAACCCGGGCACCCCTGCTAAATCACCAAATTTAGTGAACCATTTAAGGTGACCTATGGCAGAGGTGTTGGTTATCCAATAAATGGTTCCCCGGGCGGCATACAGTACCATATCCATACCCGCCTCCGAAATTGATAACTTTGTTCCAATATGTGTCGTCTTATAATAATGACAGTTGTCGAGTTGCGTTAATGAAATTCGTATTGAAAAATGGCCTCGGTTAATCAAATTTCGTTTCTACCACTTACGTAGAATAATGGTTTTGTTTCGATAGCTCTTGGAAACCTATGATCTTTTGGGAAGCGCGAATTTTGTGCTGAAGGAAATAGGGAACGAAATGAAACTGGGAAAGGATGCCACCAGAATATTGAATGTCCTACCTTAGTATCGTGTGGAATCCTCTCGTGTTCCCTCTTGTAGTTGCACAAAAACTGACTGACCATGAAAATACACTTGCCAGTTGCATATGACAATGTGGTTCTCAGCGAGGTAGAAATTGTACTAAATCTGCAGGAACAATCCTTCTCCTGGTGACAGATAGTGGGTAGGGTAATATTGGTAGGTAGGTCGGACAGTATGGAAGTAGGGAATATGAAATGTGTAGGTACTGTTTATGAGTATGTGCCCGAACATATACCGCCCGCCAAAAAATACCAATTTTTCCAAAACCTATCGAAACTGGTCGATTCCGAAAGAATACAAAATATATGAAAAGAAACCTACCCCTAAAATTTAATCTATTCCTTACAAACTAGGTGCACGTGAAACTTAAGACTAAACGTGCAAAACGTACAGGAAAAAATAAATAATAATAACTAATAAACCTGAATCGCAATCGATACGAAACCATGGAAGGCATAAAAGACAAACAAAATAATGTATGAACATATACCATGATTCATATAAAAAAAAAAAAAAAGAAAAATATATTTATTACTCTCTATTCTACAGGTAAAAGGCAAAGCTTTGCCACAGGCCGCAGATATAAACCGTCGCTGGTTTTCACTGAGGCTACTCTTACGACCCCGTCAGAGCCCGGTTTCACCTCCCTTATCCTGCCGAGCGGCCATTTTAATGGAGGACTCCTAGCATCCTTGATAACCACGAGGTCATTGACTTGCAGATTACGGGTAGCCTTATACCATTTGACGCGATTTTGAAGCGCTTGTAAATATTCGGTATTCCAGCGCTGCCAAAAATGTTGGGTCATTTTCTGTAAATGTTCCCAGCGATTGAGACGATTGAATTTAACCTGCGAATAGTTGTATTCGGGAATCGAAATTAAGGGTTCTCCAATTAAGAAGTGACCTGGAGTTAGGGCCTGAATGTCTTCAGGGTCTGATGTTAGAGGACAAAGAGGTCGAGAATTTAGTATGGCCTCTATTTTATTTAATATAGTTGTAAATTCCTCAAACGTTAATGAATTGTCCCCTATGACTCGTTTTAAATGATTTTTTACAACTCGTATGTTCCCTTCCCATAGTCCGCCAAAGTGAGGACTGGAAGGAGGGTTAAAGTTCCACACTATTCCCTTTTCTGAACATGTACGCATGACTTGTTCATCATTACTACAACTATTTAAAAATTTTTGCGTTCCTATCAAATGCCGTTTCGCCCCAACGAAGTTCGTGCCGCAATCCGAATAAATGGCCTGACAAATACCTCGTCGTGAAACGAACCTATCGAGAGTAGCGATGAAGGCCTCAGACGAGAGATCCGAGAGGACCTCGAGATGAATCGCCTTCGTTGACATGCAGACAAAAATTGCAAAGTACGCCTTGTACGTTTTAGCACCTCTGCGTTTTCCTTCTTTTAGGATATACGGGCCGGCCAAATCCACTCCCACAAGACTGAAGACGCGGTTCGGTGTGACACGCGCTTCTGGCAGACTGGCCATGAGTGGAGCTGACGGGGATGATCGCAATCTTGCGCATCTCACGCATTTTGAAACTAAGCTCTTTATTTTATTGCGGGCAGATATAATCCAGTAATTTTGTTGAATTAGAAATTGCAAGGTTCGTGACCCTGCATGCAAATATACCTTATGGTAATATAATATAAGAAGCTCGGCTATTTTACTATTTTTTGCAAGTATTATTGAAAACTTAGTGTTGTAATTTAAATGAGAATTACAAAGCCGCCCGCCAACGCGAAGTAAATTCTCGTGGTCAATAAAAACATTTAATTTTTGAAAGGTCACTGGGGTCACCCCATCCCCTTTGAGTTTTCTGATTTCATCCGGAAAATGGAACTGCTGATCGCATTTTAAAATAACCTTAACCGCGTGATTTCTTTCAGAGAAGGTCAGAATTCCGAATCTGCGTGCATCCTTGCTCCGTTGCCGCACATTATGTATGAATCTAATGGACCAAGCAACTATATTCTGAAGACGTGTCCACGAAGAAAAGCGGGAAAATTCTAGGCCTTCATAATAATCAAACGTTGGCCCGTGAACTGTTGAAACGTGGGACTTAACCTCCGGCAGTTCTTCAACCTTTAATGCATCCGGTAAAGTTAAGGGCCACATCGGCAACGACTGAGTTAACCACGGAGGGCCTTGAAACCATAATTCGTTATCTTTAATTTGAGGAGGAAATAAACCGCGAGAAGCTAAATCCGCTGGATTCTCCTTCGAAATAACATGGTACCACTTTGCGTCCGCGACTTGATCGAGTATCTTAATTACGCGGTTCGCGACAAAAGTTTTTAATGTATGAGGAGGTGCCTTAATCCATGACAAAACAATTGTCGAATCAGAAAACAATATAACCTCGGTAATTTTTATAAGATTTTCAATCGACGACCTAGTCATTTTTACTAGCTTTGAAAGCAGGTAAGCTCCCATGAGCTCGAGGCGTGGTATTGACAATGTTTTTAATGGTGCAACTTTAGATTTGCTAGCAAGCAATGTTACTTTAGGCTGTGCTTCATTCGTAACCAAATAAACGCAAGCAGCATAACCCAATTCGCTCGCATCCGAAAACCCCACTAAAATACAGTTCGACCCTTTAATTGTATTGCAATGTCTAGGTATTTGTAAATACCGTAAAGTTGGTAATTCGTCTAAGAATTTTTGCCATAAACAAACAATGTTTTCAGGGAGCGAATCATCCCAACCTATCTTACTTTTCCACATTTCTTGCAGTAGACATTTTACCTTGAAAACAACGGGGGTTATTAAACCAATCGGATCGAAAATGCGAGCAACGCAGCTCAATATGGCGCGTTTTGAAAATACCCTTGCCTTTTCTTCTACCGAGTACGAAAAGGTATCCTTTTCAGGATCCCAAATTAAACCTAATATTTTTAATGAGCAAGATGTTCCGTCATCAAATGCAACCTGACCACTTGTGTGGATCCGATGTTCAATTGGAATGTTATTTAACAACGGAAGCGAATTACTCATCCATTTCCTTAATTGAAAACCTCCTTTTTCAAGGAGTTCTTTCAGCTCCATTTGAAGCTGAGAAGCGCTGTCTGGCTCCCATTCGCCAGTAACAATGTCGTCAACATATGTATCGAACAACAGTGCCTTAGAGGCCTTTGGAAATTGTGCACCTTCATCTTTCACTAGCTGATGTAACGTCCTTATTGCCAGATACGGCGAAGAGGTCACGCCGAACGTGACCGTGCCAAGTGTATATTGCCCTACTGGCTCTAAGGGAGAAAAACGCCAAAAAATTCTTTGAAAGCTAGTATCCTCTTCTCTGATTGGAATTTGCAGAAACATCTTTTGAATATCCGTAGTGAATACTATAGGATATAAACGAAACTTTAATAAGATATGACCTATTTCATTTTGTAATTTAGGACCCGAATATAAACAATCATTTAATGAAATTTGTTTATCTGATTTACAGGAGGCGTCAAAGACAACCCGAATTTTTATATCATTACCAATTTTTTGCACAACCGGATGATGTGGAATGTAGTTCGCATTCTGTATTTCAGTCGATTGGGGAATTCTCGACATGAAGCCTTGCTCTAAAAAGTCTTTCATGTATTTACGATAATGTTCCGCTAATGTCGGATTTAAAGACAAACGTTTTTCCAAATTGTAAAATCTTTTAAGTGCGATTTCATACGTGCTTCCTATATCTGCTTGAGATTTATTTTTAAAAGGTAATGCTACTATATACCTGCCGCAAACATCCCGTTGAACCGTGGACTGATATATGCGTTCGCATTCATTGTCTTCTTTACTTTGAATAACCTCATTAGGAATCTCCTCTACTTCCCAGAAACGTCTTACCGCGTAATTTAAATCGCTGTTTTCTACTGCAGTTAGAGCTGATGTCACAAAGGTTTGTGTTAAACCGTACTCCTGAACACATGAGCCCATAATAATGTATCCGAATATTGTATTAACAGCTATCAAATCACGGCTTGAAATATAACCTTTCCTCCATATTTTTGCAATCAAGTCAGACCCCAATAGGAAATCTATCTCTCCTGGATTTTGAAATTCTGGATCCGCCAGATTTAGGCCTTTAAATTCTTCAGACATATCTTGAAAGTTTATAGCCGGGAGATTTGACGTAATATTGGAGATTATCACTGCCTGCCCTGAAATCCAAGAGCTGTTTTTCAAGGAAAATATTTTACAAGTAACTAAACCTTGTACATTATTTACTGTTGTGTTATTGATTCCTCGTACATTACCGTTCCATGCTTCCGATTTTAAACCCAATATATTACATAATCTCTTGGATATGAAAGAAACCTCGCTACCCGTATCAATTAAAATCCTAGCATTGTGTTTACGTCCCGAATTATCTAAAAATTCTGCCAGCGCGGTAGGCAATATCGATCGCTTAGTCAATCCAAACACAGCGTTGCAGACTGGGCTATCGTTTCCAGCATCGCGGTTGTTTGGCGAAGGGGATCTTTCATCGCTATGTAGCAGAGTATTATGCGTTCGGTTGCACATTTTGCATCGAAATTTTGAACGACAATATTTAATAAGGTGAGGATTTAAACAGTTGAAACATAACCGTTCCCTTTTAACGAAGTCTCTCCTACTGGCTAAATTCAATAAAAGAAATTCTTCGCATTTTGTAATATGATGCGAAGCTTTGCATTTTCGGCAAGTAATTTTGTCATTATTGTCATTTGAAACAAATAAGACTCGTTTAACCTTCCGATTGTCTTTAATATCAGATAACATGTTTATACGGTTTTGAGATGCTAAAAACTGAATTAATTTTTCTATGTTCGGAATCTCATCTTTTTCCACTCTAGTTTCAAATGCCCGGCGTGTTTGTGAATCTATTTTTTGTAAAACTAAATGACATAAAAATTCATCGAACAATTTTTCTCTATTTAATTCGTGAAGTCCCGCAAGATTTTCTCGTAGAGAATTTAAAATATCTACATTGTTGGAGAAATTACAATTCAAAATAGCGTTAACATAATGTATAAATAATGCCCGGGACTCGGAATAGTGATTTAATAAAGTCTCCCAGGCCAATTCATAATTCTCTTGTATTAAAGGAATAGTTCTAACCAGAGATAAAGCCGTGTCTTTTAAACAACTAAGTAGGTAATGAAATTTTTCAATTTTACTTAGAGAACTGTTCTCATGCACAATACTCCTGAAGATATTAAAAAAGGGTGGCCAATCTCTAATATGCCCACTGAATGATGGAATTTTTATCTCTGGCGCAAGAAAACTACGACCGGGGCGTTGTACTTCCTCGCCTGACGTGTCATGATGACATTGACTTTCATTTTGACTCGCTTCGTAAGCATCACGCGCCGACGTAACTTCGAAAAACAATTCTTCAAATACACGCGAAACTTCCAATATATCATTTTTCGATTCGAAATCGGGAAGTGAAACCAGATCTGACAGTTCGCATTGAATATTTTGAAATTCCTCATAGGTTGCTTCGACCTTTACCATTCGAGCCCTGAATTGGCATAACTTTGACTTTTTATCTAAATCTTTAACAAGATCATAAGCCGCCTGAATTCGACCGAATAATCTTTGACGCTTTAATTTTAAAGAACAAATTTTATTTGCGATTTTATCCATTTTGAAATATTTGACTGTGAATACTACCTACCTTGAAATTCACCCGTTCTTAGAAGTAACTTTGTAAGAATACTATAATAATCGAAAATAATCTAGTGATTATTGAAACTATTGAAAATTGATTATTGAAAACTATTAACCATTTAACCATTTGAATACAATTTCTACGCATAAATAACTAATCTATCCGGCTCGAAGGACCAATGTTTCGATAGCTCTTGGAAACCTATGATCTTTTGGGAAGCGCGAATTTTGTGCTGAAGGAAATAGGGAACGAAATGAAACTGGGAAAGGATGCCACCAGAATATTGAATGTCCTACCTTAGTATCGTGTGGAATCCTCTCGTGTTCCCTCTTGTAGTTGCACAAAAACTGACTGACCATGAAAATACACTTGCCAGTTGCATATGACAATGTGGTTCTCAGCGAGGTAGAAATTGTACTAAATCTGCAGGAACAATCCTTCTTCTGGTGACAGATAGTGGGTAGGGTAATATTGGTAGGTAGGTCGGACAGTATGGAAGTAGGGAATATGAAATGTGTAGGTACTGTTTATGAGTATGTGCCCGAACAGGTTTTATGGCGGCAGATTAATTGGATCTATTATTAAACATATTACTCCAATGACATATATATGGAGCATACAATTGAAATGTTTTTTATATACGAGTAACTCGGCTCGGTCAGAGCGGCCACGTAAAGTGAATAAAGATCTGATTTCGACTGCTCAGTTTAGTACACTTATTCAAATCACTTTATTTTTTTCAAAAGATTGTTTAATATAATAATTTTGTCGTGAAAATTTTAATTTTTACGCTGTTGTGTAAGAAAACAGTTTTTTGTTATAATATAGTTCACAATTTCTGTGTAATAGTTACATTCAAACCTACAAAGTAGAGGACATTATAAAATCACACTTGATTCTTATAGATTTTTGACATGTGTAAGTGAACATGAACAGCTATGGAATAAGTAAATATGGATGGTCAATGTAATTTTTTGATTTTTATTTGAAAATACAGTCAAAGTATACGTCAACATGTTTTTTTTTTAAATTAGGTAGGACTCGTTTTTTTTTCAACTGAAATAAAAAAAAAATGTTGAAACGATATTCTCCAGTAGGTATTCAAAACAAATTATGAATGTATTTTATACAAAGCACGAATGTATTTTCAAAGCATGAATGTATTTTTAAAGTATGAATGTATTCAAAACAAAGAATGAATGTATTTTCAAAGCGTGAATGTACCTATTCAAAACAAAGTAAGAATTTATTTTCAAAGTATGAATGTATTTTCAAAGTATGAATGTATTTTCACAATATGAATGTATTTTCAAAGGAAGAATGATTCAAAACAAAGAACGAAAGTATTTTCAAAGTATGAATGTATTCAAAACAAAGTATGAATGTATTTTCAAAGTATGAATGTATTCAAAACAAATTATGAATGTATTTTAAAAGTATGAATGTTTTCAAAACTAAATATGAGTGTATTTTAGAAGTATGGCTGTATCTAAAACAAAGTATAAATGTATTCCAAACGAAGTATGAATGTATTTTTTAGTGTAATTTTTTTTTATGTTAGCTCCACACAGGAGGAAAATATTTCCAGTCAGGAACTAAGTCATCCGTTGGGATTCTATGTGGAGGGTATTTTTAGGAAAGGATAGAGAGGAAGTTCTGGGAAGGAAAAGGGTATATTGGATGGTGAGAAATCGGTCGGATGTGAGTCTATGGTCTGGGCATAAATGCATACGTCAGTCACTCTTGGCCAGAATGCATTTATCCCTTTCACCGCGGAGTCCTGCTAGATATGTCAGAAGGTCTCCATCAACCTGTCTCTCCCGATCCGGCCTGCCACGCAGTTAGCGGACAGACGCATCCGCCGCTAAGATCCGGACAAACCTCACCCCATGAACCCGGGCATCCCGTGTAGCAAACCACCTTGGGGTGACCTATGTCAGAGGTGTTGGTTATGTTCAAAAAATGGATCCCGGAGCGGCGGTACCCATACCCGCCTCCCAAATTTTAATAATCTATAAAATGCACAAAACGAAAAAAACAGCTAGTCCAATTCACACGCGGTAGAAGCGAAACCTTCAGAAAACTAAAGTAGACAAGCATGGGGAGAATACCAAGCACTTGTTTTATCAATGTGAAGGATGATTTTTCCATATTTTTATCGTCGAATTCCAGTGCATCTTTTCCTATACATTTGGTCATCTTATTAATATTTGTGTTTTCTTCTACGGAGTCGCTAGATGTCGCTTTCTTTTGTGTTTACTTTTTTGGCTGTTAGTTTTGTAGTGGTTTGACGATTGGATATTGATTTTATAAAAAAAAATTTTTTTTTGGTTTTCGTAGGATTCAATCCTTGGTAAGCTAAATGTCTGGATATGTTCGTCAGGCGCTTTATACCAAAGGAGACTGGCGTGGAACTGTGGCTTTATCATATTATATTGGAACCGAGTACCTACCCGTGAATAAAATAAATATTTTATTGCTATCTCATTCTCTCGCAGGTTTAATTGTAAAGATTTGTGTGGTTGTCTCTTTTTAATATCGCTCGTTTCTGTTTCATCGAGTTTCAACGGTGTTAAAGAGTTTTTACTTCAAAATGTATGAAGTCTGTTTTTGCCTCGGTACTGTTAAGGATTCTTAGAAACATAAGTGTTTAATCAGATTGGATGGGTTATATTGCCTAAAGTTAGATCTAGATTAAAGAGTTTCCGTATCGCATTATTGTGTAATTAGATGTTGAAGTTGGTGTACGAAATAAGTTAGTTCAAAACAAATTGATGGTACGGTTTTGCGTCGTCGGTTGATCGATCTCTACCATTTCAATTCGCGCCATATATTCTCCTTACACTCCATTATGTGTGTAAACATTCGACGTAAATAATTTTTGAAGAGAAACTTCTTTAGCGCCGTTACTGACTAGAAATTCGGGTGAAACGGAAATGCGTCACAACTCAGTTCTACACAAATACTCGGTTCTAATATAAAGCATAAATTTGCACCTCGGCGCATGCCTTCCATAACTTAGACAAGTCTCAGTGGCCAGACAGACAGACATCAAGTGAACGGGGGTTCGAATCTTACGAAATCCAAAAAAAATATATATATTTTTTGTGAAATCAATATCCAATCTTCAAATCATTTTAAAAAAACAAGCAAAAGAAAAGAAAGCGACATTTAGTGACTTTCTAGTTTCACTTATACTGCGTGTAAATTACACTTTTTTAATAAAGTTTTTGTAACATCTAGGTATATATACTACGACTAATATATCTATCTATCCATATATACATAAAGAATAGTATCTGTACACTTGTTTTGATAAAAAAACTACAGTTTCATTCCGAGATTGATGAAATTTTCCACACCTGAACTTTTAAAATAAGAGAAAGATTACTGCCTGCGGGCTATTTTGAAAAACCACTCTCGTCCTGTTTCCACCTCTTAAAATAGAATTTTGATGCTTCTTGATGAAATTTTGTACACCTGACGTTCAAATTAAGAGGTAAATTAGTAAAAACGTCTAGATCTGATTTTGAAAATCTTCAGCTAATAAAGTTATATGGAGGTTCATTGCGAAGTTAAACAACATTATTTTCAGGCGTGTTTGAAAATCAACCTGATCCGATCACCTGTTTAATCACAGGAGACCATATTTGTCCCAGATCACATTTGTTTCCTAGAAATCGTTGTGTCTCCCTTACTATCATAGTAAGAAGTATGATTGTTGCATCCGAAACTGTCTTCGAAAATGACAGCCTCAAATGCAACTGGCGAAATGGACTGTAAACTACGAAAACGAACAAGAATTGATTGCAGCTGAATGATTATATGTGTATAGTAAATTGTGGACTACAAGGAAGTAAGGAAAAACCAAGGCACTTACCAAATTAGAAGGCGAGCACATAAACTTACAAAAAACAGTTCCTTCCAATGTCACAAGTCGACTGGTAGTAACCAATTGTTGGTTGTTATTGTTGTCATGGTTCCCAGCTTTCTTCAGCAATGTGACAAGGTTGGGGAAGGTAGGATGGATAAATGAAATTCCAATAGATACTGTGCATATTATCATTTCAAAACCAAACAATGATCTAAACGAAATTGTAAGGATAATAAATAAGACGCTTAATATTCAAATATAAAAGTTAACCTCTAAATAATTAATATGTACCTACTTACACTTTTATGGAACCAAAGTTTCTGACAGCAATTTGAAAAAACATTATGAAACTTTGTGAATTTTTTAAGAATTATTTTTAGATAAAACGACAAAAGGGAGAGGTTGGCAATAACATTTATAATTCATTTGGCTAATAACATAATATGTGAGTATTTTAATTATTTTTCGTTATCAGTAATATTAGTTAGAAAAAATGTAAGTTGAGCCATTTTTAAAACTTTTAATGTTTGCATTCAATATTTTAATTAAAAATAAATACATAGTTATTTCTAATAATAAAATTTTATAGCGTATTTCAACACCTTTCAAATAACAAAAATTTTAACAAAACAAAAAACGACTTCAAAAATGCACTAAAAAGTAAAAAAATAATTTCGTACGATTGTTATTTTTGGAGTCGGTGTCAGCCAAAGTTACTACACATATAGGTAATTAAAGGTGAGATGTGGAGATCTTGGCTGACACCGACTCCAAAAATAACAATCGTACGAAATTATCTTTTTACTTTTTAATGCATTTTTGAAGTCGTTTTTTGTTTTGTTAAAATGTTTGTTTAGTTTTTGATTTTTAGTGACGAGCGTGCGTAAAGAAGTTCTACTTTAAAAAAAATCATCGAAATCTGTTGGTGTAATATTGAGTTATTCGTCTATTTGTCGCGCACATACTTATTGCAAAGTTAAGTCATATGTGGTTTTCTCATGGATCCCATTGTCAGAACTGGACCAAATTAAAATGGTGCCACACAGGAAGCTCTGAGGTAACAAACATAAATAAAAATAAAAATAAAAATACCGTCGAATTGATAACCTCCTCCTTTTGGAAGTCGTTTAAAAACAGTGTTTAGTTTTCGGATACGTTCACAAATATTCCATTTATTTGGATTTTATTGCAAAGTGGAGGTATTTTTATCTACTGACAAAATACGCCCCATTTTGAAAGGTTAAATACGCGAACTTGCGAAATGCCTCACACGATTCATATATATAGATATGAATATATGTTTTGTAATGAATACTTCCGAAATGTGATCATTTTCGGGTATCAATCGTAAAAATGTAGGCCCGAAACCTTTTTCGTTGTGTTTACGTAGTGTACACGTATACACTTCGAGCATTCCAATCAGAATCATGGATATTTTTTACAACACGGCAGATGGGACGATAGTTTCATGCGATTCAAAACACGACATTGTAGAAATGAGTCTATTTAAATATTGATTTTACTATTCTTTCGACGTTATTGACTTTACTTTGAAGTAGTATGAAAAATAGTTGATTTAATATGAGGCGCTTGTTTTAGTTAGTATGCACAAATGTTAAACATTATTGCTGACAGATGTTAAAAACGTATTTTATATATGTAGTTACACGAAATTTAATTTTGGAAGTTTTTGAATTTTTAAAAATTATTTAGTCATTTCAAAACTGTTGCAAAACTGTTGTTTTAGTCAATTCAAAGCTGTTTTGTTGTTGTCAACAAAAAGCATGTACTTAAACGCGCCCCTAGATTCCTAGCATGGTCGATTGATAAGGATTGATAGGATAACATTCGGTAAGTTTTCACCGTTCCCTAGGACAACTGCAGATCACTAACGTACAACCAACAGTTGACGTCAAATAAATTTTAGTCCAAGAACCCATGACGATTAGACCTTCGTTATTTTATAAAACCTGAAAGTTTCTCTATGTATGTTCCTAATACAGGTAAAAACGATCCTTGACTATGAAGTTTGGATCACGGTGGCCTTGAAAGATATTATAGATATTAATTAATTAAAATTGTATTTACGTTAAAGTATAAAGGCTGAATTTTATATATGTTACTTGAGGAACTATCAACATATGTTTGCTCAGTTATCAGACAGTTTCGATGGTTCCTTCACCTTGTCACATTAAAAGTCTACCGTAGGTGCGAGCGCGATATATACATGCAAGCGGGTGGGAGTGAAATAGTGCGAAATTTCGACGCTAGCAGACCTACCTTGTAAAAGTGCGAGCAAAATGTTCTTGAAATTTTATACACCTTTGCTACCCCCTATATTTCAAGGCCACCGTGATCCAAACTTTAACATCGAGTTTCAAATCACAACGATGCTAAAGAAGTCTTCATTTCAAAATGTAGTTGCCAAAAAATTGAGAAAAAAATTAGTCGAACATAATATTGTTAATTCTGATTGATTAATGACTTAAAAATAAGTGGTCTCAATGGCCGAGTTTATTGAGACACTTGTCCCGGTAAGACGAGAGATTCTGGGTTTGAGTCCCTTGCCAGTGTAGCCACTGTTACCTTTTTATTTTTCTGTGTTTTGTTATTTTTTATATTTTCGCTTAGATTTATTAGTATTATATTCTTCTTCAATTATGTATTAGTGATATTTTATTTATTAATCAAATGCAATTCGTATCAATTAATTATCAATTTGAGACCTGTTAAATAATGTAATTTATGAAGCACTTGTTAAATCAAATAATATTCGTGTTCTAGGAAGCCATTAAATTAATTAAAGTCGACAATTTGAATTTTACTGTAAATACGTATGAAGATACAATTTAGAAACCTATATGGATTCATATCAATTTATTGAAATGAAGACTTGTTTGAATTCTTTGAATTTTGAATAAATGTTCTATTTATCTTACGTAGTTAATTCAAATATTGGGTCTCTTTATTCGTCGAATTATTTATTTCAAGAGCTCATCTATTCGTCATTAAAATCTTATAATTTAATTATCAGTGTCAATTTTCCTTTAAAAATTATTTTGTTTCAAAATACGAATCTAATCTTACATTAGTCGTGCCATTAAAAAGCAAAATAGGCTAACAGCATTAGGCTTCACTTGGCATTTCAACTTATTAAGGCTAAATGATAAATAAGAACCTCCACATTTTAAAATAGGTTAAATTTTCTGGAAAGCAAAGGAAATATTTTTATGTAAGCAAATGAGAGATAGTTTGGTTTTGGTTAAAACATGTCTCTACTCTATATTAGCTTTTGAGGAAAGGTTTTAAAATTATAATTGAAGAAGATAATGTATTTTGATTAGAATCTGTTTCTGCTGGAACATGTTTTATTCTGGATTTGAAACTGGATGAGATAAAATAGCGACACTAAAAAGAGACAAACGCATACATCTATAGGATTAATCCTGCGAGAGAATGAGATAGACAAATCGGTCTTCTCTTTGTGCGGTGCTTCATAGCCTCCCCACTCTTGTCTATTTTAGTTTTCCGCTTACAGTATTTCTTCACTTCTACCGTGTGTGACACGGACGATGTTATTTTTTCTTATAATTTGTCTAATTTCTTATTCGTTATTTCGAAATATGGAATGTATTGCTTTGCACCAACCCTGCATACATTCTGGAATCAACTATTATTATTATTAATAATCTGTATTTACACAAATAATATTGGTTATCTACCAGTCCGACGCCGAAAAGGCACTTAAATCCACCTAATCCATTGGGTAATTTAGCAAAGTTTGTGGTAAGCTCATAATTAATTCGTGCTTATTTAATACCGATCCTGATAGAGTTCTAGACTCTATTAGCAGACACACCAAATGCTCCATCCATCATCTTCCTTGCTGTCCAGCAGTAGGTACTTCCATGGTAATATTATGCTATTACTGTTATTAGTAAAAATTACAAATTGAATACTTAAATATTTTTTGGATTAATTTATAAAAACTGAAAACGGTTTTGAAAAATCCCTTTAATTAGGTGGGAAATCTGAACAATGGGAGGGTTAGGTGCCGTTTAAATTATTTTAGGTACATACAGCATGCTTGAAAAACTTAAACAAAGACCGTATGCGCGCGCATATATGAATTGTTTCCGCAATGTTTCTTTAATGTATAAAAATGTGTTACTAAGAAATATGAACAATTTAAATAGAAAATTAAGTCCCTGAAATTGGATAATGATACATCGTACCCTTAATTTAATTTACCCTTAAACTGTAATATTTAGTACAAAAAATATGTATATTGGTATTGTCCTTCTATAACAATTTTTTTCTAAATTATGTACCTACGTCGAATAATGTTTGTATTTATTTCATAGTAGTAATAAAAACATTATTATTGTACAACCTTGCATATGTTATCTTCTGTAATGTAAAAACAAAATTCTTGAAATAAATAAATATTTTTTTTTAAATATACGAGTTAAAAAAATCTATTATAATCGGGCCCATTTGATCAAAAACAATTAAGATCATATAGTCCTTAACTATTTAAGATCCTATAGTGAAGTTGGAATCACCTGTTGCAAACTTCTTGGATTTGCGATAAGAACAAGTTTACCATTTTCCAAGCCCGAAGCAATGACAACAATGTTCAACAGCATCAGCAAAACTTGCATACGCCCCGTCTTTTTGGGCCCCATACCAGCAAAAATACGGGTACAAAGAATTACTGTAACAAGAAAAAGTTTAATCAAAAAAGTTTATTAGGTAAACTAATATGAGAATGCATGGTTGAACCTGTGATTTATGCATCGCATGGATTTGCTCTCTGAAACGCAATACTAAAGTCTCAAATCTGGGAGGAATGCCGCCCTCTCAAATAATAAATAATAATAATAATAATAACATAGTATTTATATAGCGCAGTTTTGTGATATTTCACTTCAAATGCGCTAATAATAAAGTCCATACCACCTTGAATGCTGTAAATTCTTCGTACCGAACAAATTACCAGCAAGGTCGATATCCAGACCTGTTACATATGACATAACGGACGTTCTGGCCAGCACAGCATGACAAGAGATATGGTGATGTTAAATGAATCTCTAGGTATCTTGCCATTTTCAACATTGGCCCTGAGAGTTTCAATAGTCATTTTAGGCAAGAACTCTGTAATACTTTATTGTTAATTTTTTCATGTATTTATTTTAAAATTATTTTTATTGAAGTAAAACTTCTTTACGCACGCTTAACTTGGGGAGTAAGCTGGTGAATGCGTGACGAGAGTGTTATGAAAAGTGTGTGAAAAGATGTGATGTGAAGTTGAGAGGGAGATATAAGTGAAGATAGAAAGAGAGAGAGTTACGTTTCGTATATTATTACTGTAGGGGCAAGAGAGATAGAGATGCGAGCACACATTTTCTTTCTCTCATAGCCAGTTACGTTTCGTATATCTAAGACACAGTGCAGGTCTATTGTCTGCATCACACTGAAGGAGCAAGAGAGAGCAGTGCGCGCGCACATTTTCTTTCGCTCTTCTTTTATAAGTTAGTGAAGTTTTACTTCCGCCGTGTAATCTAAAGCACTCGTTTTTTTTTTAAATTTCACATTATTTTGGGATTACGTTAATCTGTAGTACTTACATACACATTAGAATTTTTTTAATGGCGGAATATGCGAGTTTGCTAGAAAATGTTTTTTAATAAAATATTTGAATGGTTTTTTTTTTCTTAAATGGATAACCAACATCTCTGCCATAGGTCACCTTAAGTGGTTTGCTACGTTTGGTGATTTAGCAGGGGAGCCCGGGTTCATGGGGTGAGGTTTGTATAACTCTTGGCGGCGGATGACCTGGAGATACTGAACCCAAAATTCCTACCCACCCCTCTTACCTTTTCTTTCCCAGAACTTCCTGTCTATCCTTTCCTTAAAAAATCCCAAATACGAAATAGGCTCTGAGGGAAATTATTTACCTGTGAGGAACTCATGTAAAATAAAATTATATTTATTTGTATTTTACCTAGAATAGTATCTACACAACGAAAGTAGCCCGGAGCCCACAAAAAAGGTGGGAGTAGTTACCTAATCCATCCATTAGGTTATCAATCCATGAGTAGAAAGAAGGTTTTATTACATGAAAAATTAAACATAACATGGTGTTGAACTCGTATTATGACAATATTTCGTCGATGAAAGTCAAAATGATTTTGCAATGTTTTTACTGGCACACCTGAAACGGGATATCAACAAAACATTGTTTTGCTTTTAGAGTAACTTAAAATCACGGGCGCGTTGTGAAAGCAGCATTAAGTTTCAGTATATACAGGAACACAGCAGGTAATAGTACAAACACAGTTTACAACACAATATGTTATTTAAATCTGGAAATTTAACATTGGCTAACAAAGGTCGGAAAATCATTAATAGTCGTACCAACCAATTTTACCGGGCTTTTGGAAAGCATTAAATGATCCTTAAAACCTTGCTCACTGCTTCTTATACCCAACCATAATATAAATAAAAATATGTTTTACGACCTCCGTGGCCGCGCGGCTAACCCCTCAGGCCTCAAGCCTATTTTGTCGGAAGGTCAAAACACTTCCAATTTCATCATATTATGAGTACTCACCTCTTTCAAGTCCTCACCTCCAAACAATTCCTCGTAGGAAGCAATGTTGTACGGATTCAATGTGACAAATGTGGACAGCATAGAAAGGTGACCAAATGACACAAGCATATTTAAAATGAGCACAAACCAGCAAACAGTACAGAGTTTTAAGTGTTTAAAGTCAGAGGTAACTCCAGGAATGAAGCCGAGTAGTTTAAGTGATTTGTTTACGATGTTATTAATGTTAACGGAAAGAAAGTTAGCACTCTAGAATGATCCCAAGGTCCTTGATAGATGTGACAGTAGATATAAAAATACTATTTAGTTTATAAACAAACTGAATAGGTTGTTTGGTTCTATAAAAGTACAAAATTTTTGCACCAATTATTAAATGAATCAATTTTAAAACTATTAAAACAGTTATAGTTATTGAAACAGTTAATAGTCAAGGTAGGATTTAATTATCTTACGAATCTTATTATCACCAGCAAAAAGCCAGGAGCATGCATGAGAAAAAACTTTTGTGATATGGTTAATAAAAAGGTTAAAAAGAGGTGGGCCAAGCGGGCTCCTTGGGGAACGCCGGTTTAAATACGCAGGTCTTTACTTGCCGAAAGAATGTAGAGGATTTTGTAATGTTATTTAAAATCGCACACAACTAAGTTAATATTCTTTTTCTTCTTTAACGCTTGTTATTCCATTTTCTAAATCGCAAAAGCGGACAATCACTTACTTTTCATCCCCATTGCAAGACCAACTCTAGACTCCTTCACTAGATTCATATCACATCAAAAATTTTAACTCGACTTTACGAACAATTAGGCCTCCGCATACCGAATTTCTACAGTTTTATAACATATTTCTCTTGAACACTTTCAGTTTGTAAGTTTAAAAAAATATATTTTCAAACATAATATCTATACATTTGCCATGCGCCGTGCCGATACAGTATGTAACTATATAAAATTTCATCGACAGAAAAAAATCGCGAAGTATGCTCAGAAAATTATTATAAACCCATTTTTTCTGTTATTTTACAAGTTATGTATATGAATGAAAATATTCACAGTATTTCTTTATATGTTATTTAAGACACTTCCTACAAAATTTTTGCTACATTTTAAACGAGTCGAGTTTTATTAAACACTAGCGAGTTTCCGGAATGCGTTGCTATGCTAATCAATAAAAAAATTGTTTCTCCCTGCGTGTTGTTTTCCATTCGTTCCGTTACCATTCCGCCTCCCCTTCCTCTCCCGCTTGCCTTTCCCCTCACGCGTTCCCACTACGCGCTCTCCAGCTTCCCTCCCCCCACTCCCCTCTCTCATCCCACTCTCGAGTTCCCCTCCTCCCTCCCGCATTCCATACATTCAGTTTTCAAACAGCGTACCACCTATTGCAATATTTTTATACAACTTTAATTATGTCAGAGCTCACCGCTTCTTTTATACAAACCTGACCTGACAATAACGAACACAAAAAACGAACTATCCAATTTGATACAGTCGTTCGGAAGTTATGTGCACACATACATTTAGGAGATTCATTTTTATTTATATAGATTTTCACAATTTTCGATTAATTATTACCGTTTTTAATATAAGCGTACTCTCTCTAACAATCGTATTTACATATCTCCCCTTCTTCTCGTTTTTGAGCGCTTACTACCAGGCCTTAAACGAAAATCCATTACACAATCTACACACCACCCCATTATTCCCGTATTTCGTACCTCAATCACCACCCTAAACTATATATCTCTATGCCCTCAACATATTTTGTACCTGAAAATTTCACTTATTCTCTATCACTCTTTAACCATAAGTAAATCATTTTCTATAAGCAATGGACAATTTATAATTAGCGTAATTTACTATTTTTATCAGTAGGTATACTAGCGCAGATCCGTGAAAAATCACCCGTCAAAAATTAGATATTTAAATAATTCCAATTTTGAAATTTTTTTTTAAATAATTTTCATTTTTTATTAGAACAACTCTTTTTTAATAATGACTTTTTAAGGTTATTAATCAATGTAATATATCATTGAAAAGGAATATAATACTAAAAATCTAAATAAAATATGAAAAATAACAATTTACATAAAAAAATATATATAGGAAAAAATTTGTCGAAGATAATATTGTTATTTCAGAAATTTGAAACATGAGATTGACAAAAATAACTTAAAAATTAGAGGCACCGTACCCAAATAGGTGAAGCGTTCGTCCCGATAAGGCGGGAGTTCCTGGATTCGATTCCCTGTGGTTGCGACTGTTTTCATTTTATTTTTCTGAGTTTTATTCGTCTTCATATTTCGTTTACATTTTCATTATTATATTCTTCCTAAATGATAAAATAATTATTTGTTAAAGTATTATATTACAGGTAGGTATTTTATCGCTTGTGTGGATTTCTTCAAACACGCAGTTAATTTTTGAAAATGAAACTTTAATTCAAGAGTTCTAGAGTTAATTGAATCGAAGTTACAGATATACAGTCAAAATTAGTATTTTTAATGCATGTTTAAATATGATTTGCTGTTAATTTTCAAAAAAATATATATATAAAATATGTGAGTAGGTACCTGCAAGTGCATCTATATACTTACATTTTTCAATGGAGGTTGCTAAAACCTCGGATTTATTTGACAAGAATAACAATTCGCCTACACAGTGAGAGGGTTTCATGTGTTCGTGGAAATGCGAAGTAAATTTTTTCTTTACAGGCTGCTCCGTCCTTTTATATAACTGTTTCTTAAAGCTTTCCAAGTAGAGAGGCTCTCGTAGTCGGAGAATGCTAAATACTCATAATATCCTTAAGCCCCTGCGGAAGGCCGAAAGAGCCAGAAGATTGCGAGGACCTTCTGAAAAAAATATTTTAAGGAAATGGGTTAGGGAAATATGGAAAAATGAGTAGTTTTAAAATAAGTAGTTTCAGCCAAGTAGGTCAGAAGATTGAAGATAAGTTGATGGTTTTCTGGGAGTGAGTAGTTCTGGCCACATCGCTTCTAAAACCAAAAAACTCAATTGAAGTCTGAGGACAGAGGCAAAAAATAATAAACCAATTCTACTAGAGCAGAAGATCCAGGAAACCACACAACTGTCACTAGAAAGCATTGCGATCTCTGGTCTCCGAGGTATCTTCGACAAATCTGCCGAACAAGTCTTCGGACTAGTTTCCAAATCCAGCATAATAAATTTCTTTGGAATCATAAACTTCCAGGGATCATTTTAATACTGCAAACTATAAATTTTAAAACATCCATAGAACACGATAAATACTGTTTTCTTAACTCATGACAAAAAAATAAAAAATATTTAATATTAGTATGTTTTAACATAAGTATGCATTGTAAGGGAACATAATAAAAATAGCCTTTCCTCACCATAAAGAGTCAAGGCTCTTGTGTTTGGTGAGGGGATTCATGTAAATAAGTTAATAATAAAATAGTGTAAATAATAACAAAAAGTTGGTTAAGAAAAACTCAAGATATATCGATAAATAGATTTCAAGATTTCAAAGAAATAATAATAATAAGTATGAACTCTTAATTAGTTACAGGTAATTTTTCAATTTATGTTGGTATTCATGATTATTTCCGATAATTTTTACATTTAACGGGAGGTTATTGAAATAAGTTTTACCTAGATACAGGTAGGTATTTTTAATTGGCTTGGTATCAAATTTTGGGATTTTTATTTTATTCTGATTTCTGCGGATATTTTGAAGTGTAAGTTATTAGCTGTATTTATTTGAATATTTTTAGTAATGAATATTTTTTATATATATTTTGTCTATCGTAGATACACTGAATATTGAAAAAAAAAATTCAGTAGAAAATGTAGATTTTTTTTCAGGATAACCTTAATAATCAATCTTTGAACTATTTTGAGAGAATTTAAAATAACATCATAATATTTTCCTCCCTAGCCTATAATAATACAGTATTTGAACAATGTTTGTACATTATTTTTATGTTTTCTAGTCTAAGAATATTTTTTGTCTTAAAACTATATAAATACATTTGTTAATTCTTCAATTTTTGTTAATTTTTATATTTTCTTTATTTTGTTTTAGCATGTCATTTATTTTCTCAATTCAGTTTTTTTTATTAGAATGTTAAAATACAATGTTTTTCATCAAAAATAAAAAACCTTTTAATTAATTTTCATCGGAGCACTTTCTCAAAGTTTTCACAGTTTCTCATGATATTCAATGCTCACAAAAACCACAAATTAATTTCTTTATTTTACGATATTATAACAAAGAAAATTCCAACAAAAGTTTTGCAACTCTTAGGAATTGCTCTGTAGCAAGAAATAAAATAGTAAAAACCACAAAAAAACTATTTCATTGAATTCATTCATGAACCTTTTTGCTTCAAGGTTGATGTCTATCTTTAGTTACATTTTTTCCTTTCGGTACAAATTGTTCAATATATTTTCCCTTCTCCCGGCCTGAATGCCCTAAAGACCCCGTAAAAAGCCTGCGGGTGTCGTTTTACACAGATAAGTGTAAACGGTCATAAAAAACCGTGGGATTTCCTTCAAAAGCAACGACCGTGGATGGCAGGACCTTAACTTCTAGCTCTGTAGGTAGGTACTACTTCCTTTAAGGTCAAACAGATTATTCGGAACACAATGTTAAAAAAACAGCCTTCTTCGATTTCAGCATTCCCAAATAAATATTCTGTTAGAAAGATATATTTTTTGCAATAAAAACAAGAAAATTATTAAAACTTCTTCTAACTTTTAAACTTTTAAAGAGAAAGGGTGTTTTTTTCAATAATCGCAAATTTTCAATAATGGCATAATTTTAATTAAATAAAACAGATCACTTTGTATTCTTTTCTAATTTAATCAAAATTATCAACATATTTCTAAACAAATTTTTCACTTTGTTCTGACGACGAAACCATATTGGTTTCAAAACACGTTGATAATTTTGATTAAGTAGGTAAGTGTTGTACAAAGTGATTTGTTTTCATATAATTTTTTTTTTAAAGATTTTGTTTAATAACTCTTTTGCATATTAATAATAATAATAATGTATTGAATTCATTCTGGAATATGTGGAGGTGTGAGAATCCACACATCCCGTAAAGCATAATACACGTAAAAAGTTAAAATGTAAAAAAAAAGACGTTAATGATCAACAGCTTTCTCCTTTTTGGGGTGTTATGACGTGTTGTACTACCTCCTTTAGCCAACGTTTCGTACAGCATTACAATGATGATGACCTGATGATGGATACTGAAACGCTGTCCGAAATTAAACCTCCGTGAGTAAGTTGGAAGCTCTGCAGTATCTGGGAAGGCCGAACACCATGCGGTAGATGCTGTTATGCCTACTGCCCGTGTAGCCTTTCCGTGCTGCTCTTCTTAAAATATAATTATATATGTTTACTACAGATATCACTATCAGCCGTAGAAAGTTCCCCAAGATATTATTTCGCTAAAATTGGAGTTTTTAGTAGTTGGACAGTCAAAATGGTGCAAAGAAAATTACCTAGTAGTGAGTTCACAATCTGAAAAATAACCATTATCTAAAATAGCTCCGTGAAAACGAAATTAGTTCGCAGACCGCAAATAAAAAATGTCATAAAGTGATGGTAAAATCCGCGTGATAAGTTTACTGTGAATCTCAGGTACTTACGTATTCAAACCGCGCGCGCTCGGTAATATCACTGTTTGAAATTAATCGATTCTCATTTCAACTTCCAATAAGGCCAGATTTGGAATTTTGCGTGTTTTGCACTTTTATACTTTATGATGTTATGATCTCGTGATGATAGTTTCGGCGGGGTTGCAAAATGGTGATTCTCTCCGATCTTTTTTTTTTTTTCTGAAGTGGAATCTTGGAGGTGGAAATTAATCCATTTCAGAGAACTGATCGAACTCGAACTTGCCAGATAGACTCGTTGTCATGATATTCTTGATAATGATCGTTGATACAATCACGTTGACAATGCATTCCACCAAATACATTATTATTATACCTTTTTGTTCAAATGCAGCAGATACTATGTGACATTATAATCTTACTAAAATTATAAATGTGAAAGGTTGTATTTTTTAATATTTTTTTTACATGAGCTCCACACAGGAGGCTCTGAGGAAAATTATTTTCCTCAGGGCCTATGTCATCTTTAGGGATGCTGTGTGGAGGGTTTTTTTAAGGAAAGGAAGGAGAGGAGAGTTCTGGGAAGGAAAAGGGTTTAAGGGGTTGGTACGAATCTAAGGTTCAGTGTATCCTGGTCATCCGCCTCCAAGACCTAGACAAATCTCACCCCATGAACCCGGGCACCCCTGCTAAATCACTAAACGTAGCGAACCACTTGGAGTGACCTATGAAAGAGGTGTTGGTTATCCAATAAAGGTTCCCGAAATTGAATTCTGGATGTATTTGGGTTTGTTAATCTTTCATGCAAAACCTACTAAATGTATTAATTAACCTACTAATGGCTCATAGATCAGAATAACATATAGGATATAATTTATAAAGCTAGCTAGGAAGGGGACGCGGAAGGGGAACGGGGACGCACGGGAAGGGTGATTCAGGGAGAAACAATTTATTTATTAAAAACATCCAAAAATATATCGTCTCCCCTCTTAAACACATTATCAATTTAAGTTTCAAAACTGGCATTTTTCCAGACTCCTTGAAACAGGCCACAATAATCCCAATCTTCAAAGCAGGTGACAAATTATCTGTAAATAACTACCGACCGATATCCCTACTAAGCACGATATCTAAAATTGTAGAAAAAGCGGTAAAACGTAGACTCTGTAAATTCCTCGAAGATAACAAAATACTGTCGGATAACCAATATGGCTTTCGCAAAGGTAGGAGCACTTCAGATGCAATAGCTGTCCTCACAAAGATTGTTTCCCTTAATCTTGACATTGGTCGCAAACCACTTGCTGTTTTTCTTGATCTGGCAAAAGCATTCGATACGGTCTCCCATCCCTTACTGCTAAAAAAACTACAGCAGATTGGAATAACAGGAATAGCCTACACATGGTTTGAAAGCTATCTTATAAACCGAACACACCAAACTCTCATCCAATCTGATAAAATACATATAAGCAATAAATTACCTGCGTCATATGGTGTACCCCAAGGCAGTATACTAGGACCAATTTTATTTCTCATATATATAAACTCACTATGTGCCATGAATATTGGAGGTAAGATATTATCATTTGCCGACGACACGGTCCTAATATTCGAAGACGAAACATGGCAATCCGTCATTAAAAAAACTAATAATGCCCTAATAATAGTAAAGCATTGGCTAGACAGTAACCTCCTCACTCTTAACATCGACAAAACCCAATATATGACATACGTCAACATATTTTACCTAACAACTATCCTAAACCAATCATACATTCATGCTCACTTAATTTACACAATCCCGTAACCACACCTAATATTAATTGCACTTGTTCTGTCCTTAAATCATCAAAGGTAGTTAAATATCTGGGGCTAATCATAGACAATCAACTACGTTGGGAAGCCCATATCAGTGACACAGTTAAAAAACTCCGTAAACTCTGCCATATATTCTGCTCCCTTAGGTCTATCTTAGATTTACAGACCATAAGAAGCGTATACTTTGCCCTCTTCCAATCCATAGCAACATATGGTATTGTGGGATGGGGTGGTTGTGCTGAATCCATCATCAATCCAAATATTAAAGTTCAAAAACTAATTTTGAGAATCATATTTAAATGCAAACCTACCCATCCCTCAAAGGAACTCTTTGCTAAACTCAAGGTCTTAGATATTCGACAGTTATTTACTCAGATTAGCGTATGTTACACATGGCAAAAAAACCAACCGGTTGCTCCACAACATCAAGCACACACTCGTTTCTCATCAAACCTGGGCTGCGTGGTCCCTAAAACTAAAACCTCATTCGCTCAAAGACAATTCTGGTTCATCGCTCCTAAAATATATAATGCTTTGAGTGCCGACATAAAGTCACATAATTCTAAATCTCTTTTCAAATCCCATTTAAAACTTTGGATATCTGAAAAAGGAAGAGATTTCTTCAAAAAACACATAAGAGCTTAACATTATATTTAAAAAAAAAAACTACTCTGGCGCATATATTCTCCTATTTCTTTCGCAGAAACTGAACATAAACATAATCACCGACCAATTTATCATACGTCAATGGGAAGAATACTTGACAAATTTTATTTCTATCTTTTATTTCAATCTTTTTTTTTAAATATCTTTATACACTTTTTTCTCAGCTTTCTTCTAATTCTTATATTTTTAACTGTATTAGTATTTATCTTTAATTTTATTTATCCCTAAAAATGTTTTTTTTTTCTTTCCTTTTTATATATTTTATTACATGTTTATTTAAAATAATGTATCATATATGACTACCACAGCACGGGCAATAGCCTAGTATGGTAGTTTAAAAAATTGGCTGTATTATGTAACTTGTAAAAATTTATGAAATAATAAAAAAAAAAATAAAAAAAAATTGAATATGGCATTGCAACGCTTGCCGGGAACAAGGTATTTTAAATAAATCAATAACCATGCGAACGCGAATTTTATTTTAAAAATATTTTGTGCCGAAAATCAAGTGTTATTCTTAAGTATTATACCGAAGTATTATACCGAAGTATTATACCGAAGTATTATACCGAAAACAGAGAATCATGTTGCCCTGAAGAAGTTATGGTTGTAGCGAAACCCGGTCGGCATAAAATAGATATATAAAAAATAACACGCATTTTTTCTGAAATTGGATGACATCATAAAAAATACACACAACTCCTATTCGATAAAAACGTTCAGCAGTTAATATACGAAATAAATCTCTGTCAAACCAAAAAAATATATTATTCTTAAATACATTTCAATGAAATTGGCTACCAGGCCCAAAAGATGGCGCAACTAGATCGAAAACTGAAAATAGATATATATATATTTTTGTAAGAAAAAAATTGTTTTTTACGGGTTGTTTTTTATTATTTTCTTTTGTTATTTGTATATTTCTTTTTCCAATACAGACTTCCAGAAGAATTTTTTGTAGACCCAGAAAAGTGTCCTGTGAAAATGTAAACATGCCTTTTTGCGGAAGTATCATATTATTGTATATAATAAAATACGTATAATATTTTTACATTTTATCTCAAAGGGAAACATCAGTCTTTCTCAAAATGAATGCTGTTATTTTTATATTAAAATTAACCAATTAACCAACATACCGGCTATTCTGGAGAGGTAGTAGGCAGAGATAATGGACCTCATACAACTCTGTCTTGGTGCACACTTGCTTCATTCACATTCATAGATCGTCTCACACACTCTCTTCTGTTGTACATACTATAACTCATGACATCATACGATTTAAGACAATTATTATCTAGATCTCATTTGATTGTCTTAAATCGAGGTTTCGTCGGGCGACCCCGACTTTTCTACAATTCACTTCCGCGTCATATGTTCTCTATCTTCATTTATACGTTCCACATCACAAAACCGTCTAATGTAGTTTTTACACCATCTCTTTTTTCAGCCCGATTCCCGTATGGAGAGCGAAGACATAATTTTTCGCTTTACGCGATCGCTTTTTTCATCTCTATTTTCATATCAACGATTTGAATTGGAGTATTGTGTGCTGTGATGTCAACTGAAATCGTAGATATGAAAATAGAGATGAAAATAGCGATCGGGTAGAGCAAAAAATTTTGCCTTTCGTCTCCATATGGGAATCGGGCTGAAAAAAGAGATGGTGTAAAACCTACATTAGTTTCCTTTTCTTAACCCGTGAGCACTCGCGTCTAGAGCATTTTGCTCACGTTTAATAAATAGCCAAAAAGTAAATAAATTAGAGCATATTTATTTACATTATTACTAATCTTACTAATATTATAAATGCGAAAGATTGTATGGATGTATGAGTGTTTGTTACTCTTTCGCGCATAAACTACAGTATGAATTTTAATGAAACTTTACAATAATATAGCTCGTATATCAGAATAACCTATAGGCTATATATAAAATGGTGAGCTCTTGCGTTATGAAATTTGTATAAATGAAAATGTGTGTGTTTCATGTATTTTAGCGGCAGGGAGGAAAGGCAAGGGGAAGGGGAACGGGGGAGGTGGGAGGTGGGGTTCGCGGAGAAAATAGTGATGAGGGAGGGGGAATGTGGGAAGGGAACGGGGAACCACGGGAAAGGACATGCAGGGAGAATCAATTTATTTCTTTGAATCGCATTGCAATGCATGGCGGGGACCAGGTAGTATATAATAAAACAATCATGTAAAATCAAATCAAATATTTATTTTCAATATATAACACTTGTTATACTATAATATTTTAAAACATATATAGTAACTAAATTGGCATTCTTAACTTCACTTTTAACTAACGGAAACCGGCTGAATAAACCACCTCTCCTAAGTAACTGATACACACTAAGGGGGTCGTCACACCTAGCTACAAAGGCGCCGGCGTTATTTGACATGGATTATTTCAGCAAATCACTCGCCATATATTCCCATTAGGAATGTTTGGCGAGCAATATGGCGAAATACGACAGGTCAAATAACGCTGATTCTTTTATAGCTATTGAGCTAAGACGAAAAAACCATCATACGCGAGACGTGGGAAGTATAAAACTTAGCTATTGGGAGAACGAGGTATGTATGCACATTGTTGCATAAATGGCGCGAATTTTAAATTCACCGTGAGGGAAATGCTCATAGCGCGATCGCTCGCAGGTTAATCTTATTATTTACGCCCTTAATACGTTAAATTAAAACTACAGGCCTTGCATTAAAATTATCGTGTATTAATAGAATTCCGACGAATCCTGTGGAGGAGAGTTGCGTTTCCTTTTTCTGGGCCTTCGCGTTCAAAACTCGCCGAAGGCAAATTATAAGATAAATTAGTTGATGAATGGAGACCGACATCAAAGTCTACCGCGAAGAAAATTGGTTTTAAAATGGATAATCTGGTATTAATGAAATAATTTATTACCTACATATAACACTGTTAAGCATCTTGTCATGAATCTTACGTTTAATATAAAGCAAAATTCACTAAAAACTCTTTTCTCATTTTAAATGAGGTTCGCGGTTACTTTGAAATTCAAATTGAAAGCCATTTTCTTCACAAAGAAGATAAGCTCAAATCAGCCCCTCTGAAGTAAGAAAATTACAAACGAGATGCCAGTGGCATACCTTAATGTTTATTCAAGTTTTCGTAATTTCCCGTAAAAAAAATCACATTTAATTTTCTTCAATTTTCAAAGTGAGATCTTTGTGTTTGCTTGTAAATTGTTTCTTAATCTATTTGGACTTGCGTTTAGATGGGTGTTTTCTTTTTAAACACAAACAATATTACTAAACCAAAAGTTTCCAATTAAAATTAACGGTTTAAAAATGAACGTTTGATTTTTTTTTCATTAGCTCCACACAGGAGGCCCTGAGGAAAGTAATTCCCCTCAGGGTCTATGTCATCTTTGGGGATTCTGTGTGGAGGGTATTTTTAGGAAAATAATGAGAGGAAGTTCTGGGAAGGAAAAGGGTATAAAAGGTGAGTAGGAATCTGGGGGTCAATGTGTCCAGGAGTGACGGACGTATGAATTCATCCCTCCCATTGCGGTGCAAGGCGATATTCCGAGAGAGTACGGTTGTAGAAGTCGAAGGGACTCCCTCAACCATTTTCTCCCGATCCAGCCTGCTATGCAGCTCGTGGACAGACGCGTTTAATTCCAAGACCCGGACAAACCTCACCCAGGAACCCGGACACTCCTGCTAAGTCACCAAACGTAGCGAATCACTTGGGGTGACCTGCGGCATGTAACAGTGTAAAATTATAATGCTTAGCAAGCACCCAGTCATGAAGTCGGTTGCTACACATTCATTCGAATTGATTTTTAATTATTGGAAAGACGAAATTAGAACAAATGGAATCCGGCATACTTCTGTTTTTTTAAATTAGATTGCCAATCGTATGTTTTATGCAACAGAAGTATGCAGAATTCCAATTGTTCTTATTTTGTCTTTCCAATTAGGAATTAAAAATCAATTCGAATTAATTTGTATCAACCGACTTAATGACTGGGTACTTGCTTAGCATTATAATTTCAAACTGTTACACGCAGAGGTGTTGGTTATCCAATAAATGGTTCCTGGGGCGGTGGTACGCATACCCGCCTCCAAAATTGAATATCCATAACCATGTAAATAAAATTCTTATGCCACCGGTGGCCTTCGTTGCGTCAATTTTACTCCGAGTCAAGAAAATGTGGGATTGATTCCCCAATCCTAATTGATTCACATAGAATTTTACTCTCAGTCAAGAGACTGCGGGATTGATTCCCGCGTCCTAATTGTATCACATAAAATTTTACTCTGATGCAAGAGACTGCGGAATTAATTCCCGCGCCTTAAATGTTTCACATAGAAATTTCAATATATTTGTTTATGGGTTGGAATACTCATGTCGATTGACCTTGCATAACTGACTTTAAGGCTCTACATTTGAAAATATGAATAATAAGTGCTTTGATCTGATCATTTGGGGAAAAACTTCACTTCTTGGCCTGCCTGGATGACTTATAACTACATTTGAATACTTTTGGGGTTAAAGTATTTGTAAAGGAAATTAATCAAAGCGATCGCTATAATTGCCGGAAAAACTTCTATTTCTTGTTAGTAAAATCTTGGTAAGGATTGGGATGAAAATGATTTATATAAAATTCGGTTCAGTTATTTTCTTTTATGAAACTGTTAAATTTAAATTGAAAAGATGTCAGGGTCTTGACGGCAGTTGAGCCTGCCTATCTAATACGTGACCTACTTAGAGAGAATGGCTGAGAGAGACCTTTTGACCTCTTCAGCAGAAGTCTCTCGGAACATCGCCTTGCACCGCAGTGGGAGGAATGGATTCACATGTGCGTAGTTCACTCGTGAACATTCATATTCACCACTCATACCTTTTTCAATTCACAGAACTTCCTCTACTTCCTTTTCTAAAAAGAGATTAGTTAGGCACGGATAGTGCAAAGATTATTTAGGCACGAATGGGAATTAATTTAATCAGGAAATAAAATAAAAATTTTAAAAAATTGCTTTTGCCGTGTTTAGTGACCAGATCCGAATGGTCAGATACTTCCCCACCTTCATCTCCCCCATAACCTTCCCCTCCCCAAAACCTTCAGCCTCTAAACGTACCCCAATTGGGGATACTATAGTCTCACTAGCTCCAGAAGGGAGCAGTTGAAACTCTTGTACGGAATTCACGTAAACAAGGAGATTTCAATCTCATGAATAAATAGTCGACGGATTGTGTAGATCTCGATGAAATTTATTCGATTGTTTTGATTTCGGCCACTGCCTCTCCTGGATTTGTACTAGAGTTGTTTCAGATTGTTGTCCGCAGGAAAACTTCCTATAGAAGACGACATCATTTGTGGAAGAATTAGTTTTTCACAATGCTACCATTGCGCAATTAGGCTCATCACTAATAATAACCCCTCTCACGTCAAGACTCCATAGAGGTCGTTCTAAGATAGATTAGTTGAATTCGTGTAAAAAAAATAACAGCACCTAGACACGAAGTAGTGATAAATCTCTGCACGAACAAAGCTGGCACGAAAATTACTACGACCCAAGTTTTTTTTCATTCTTAATTCATTACATACTTTATTTTCATCTTTAGGTGTGGAACCACCAATTCTCGTACCTAATTAAAGTGTCAAAGGAACAAGAAGTAGTTCCTGGAAGTATGAAGGAAGGGGGAGCGGCGTATAAGACAAATATGGAGTACGTGTCACCCCTATTCCTAGCTGATTGAGCGAATTGCCTAGTGGCCTTCTTTGTAAGTTTTTGGTGTCTTATTTGAATGGAATACGAAATAAAGCGTCAGATATCTATGAAATCTATTTTAGTAGATAGCTAATACTTCATTGAGCTGAGTGCGACAATTTAAATTACAGGTGGGATTTGCAAGTCTGAGCATTGTGATATTTTTTTAAATGAGTGGTTTTGCAAAAAATTAGTAAATTTATAGTTGTAATGAGAAGAAAATAGTATATTTTCTGTAAGATCGTCGACATATATTGATCATAAACAAAAAAACAATATTTTTCTGTTGTCTTAATAATATTTTTTTCGATTTTGCAAACCATGTCATTGCAAACAACCATAGTAAAAAATAGAGATGTAAATATTCTTCATATTAATCATAAAGCAAAATGCTTAGATAACTTAAAAGCCATAGAAATAAAATAAATCCCATAATAATGGGTCCATTGCGATATTTTCTAAATGAGTAGTCTTGCAAAGATTAGTATATTTATAGCTGAAATGAGAAGAAAATTGTATTTTTTCTGTAAGATCGTCGACATATATTGATCATAAACAAATGAAACAATATTTTTCTGTAGTCTTAATAATAATATTTTTTCCGATTTCCCAAAACATATCATCGCAAAAAACGGGATAACTATTCTTCATATTAATAATAAAGGAAAATGCTTCAATAACTTAGAAGCTATAGAAATAAAATAAATCCCTTAATAATGATTCCATTATCAATAAACAAAAAATATTATCTTATAGTCTTATCTTAGATATGTTCCCTTTTAATGTCCGTTCTGTTTCCTCCTCCCACTCTTCATTAATCCCTAGCAACGCCCCCACCCCTATCACAACACTTAGTAATACATTGTACTCGCCCACTGGTTTGTAATTGTCAAGCAAATATTATGTTATGTTTGCCCTGAGGAAGGAACGGTTGTTCTGAAACCGGTCGGCATTAATAAAATATATAAATGTTTCTATCAAAGAAATATTGTTTCGTTTATTTATAATGGACAACCACATAGTTATAGCTACATTAATATACCTGCCATTTGCGTAGGTGTAGACTGTAGACCATTATAATACACTTCAGATTTAAAGCAATACAAAGACCGACGATATGACATAAAATGCTTAACTGTAGGAATACTACCCCTTACATCATTGTCAAACCGCTAGCTGCTTTCATTCAAAGCAGGGAGGTTTTCAACGCTTAGAAATCTGGGTCGACTTATGTTTAACCCTTCGAATAATAAGAAAATAATATCTGTAACCTTTTGCCTGTCAAGGTTTGCGCGCAAAATTCCTGGTTCTTGCCATGCATCTTAAATTTTCCTATTTATGGGTTATTTTTTAACCCTTTTGCAAAAACAAAAATTGTTCTAAAATCTAGATAAAATAATCTTTCCGATGTGTTTATTAGAAATCAACTTTTTTTTTCTAAATATTAAAATTTTGATATTGGAAATGTAAATTAGCTAAAAAATGCATACCTGCGAATATTGGAATTAAAGTACTTAAAATAGAATAAACTTAAAATTTTAAATACAGATTCCTTTTTTTTTACAAAATTTGTAATAAAACTGTCACCTCACTTTTTATCAATTTCATACAATTTTATTTTAAAATTAAATGTTTGTTACGTCAAAAATTGCCTCGAAATAAAACCGTCACTTATAATCGGGTTTGTAAAATATCTCAACAACATAGCTCATATAATCCTAATACAATAAGAAGCATTATTTCTTTGGCTCTCTAACATAAAAGAAATCATAAATATTCGCATGACAGGAAGAGAGATATATAACTTTTAATAATGCACGGTCGCTCTGGGACAATCTGGGTCTCTTGTTATTATAACGGCATATGATGTTTTGGGACAACTTGGGTCTCCTGTGATTAGAAGGGTTAATGTTTACATTCTTGTGTTCAAATTTAATTCCGCGTCGCGCGACTTTTTATTACACCTACACAGTGATGTAACTAGGACACTTTAGCATTTCATACAGGTTACTACGACGTGCTGGGTTATATCGTCGTCATTAGACACGGTTTATGGCAAACCATAAAGACTAAATGATGAACCCAACACGTTCAATAAAAATCTCACATGGTGAAAATAAAACCCGGATGTTAGGACTCTTCTGGGGATGTAGAACATTCAGGGCGTTTTTTTATAGCCAAGGCAGGATCGAAATACAAACATCAACACGGTTAAAAAACCTGTAAATTTTTTTAGTATGACCAAATATTATGATTATTATTTTACTTCGTGGCGGCTACATGAATATGCTAACAAATCTGATTGTACCACTTGCAGTAAAAATCAGTATCTCTCGAAGAACAACGCCAATATTGTTTGTGTCTCTGATACTAGCACACACTAGGGAACAATATTTAGCAACGGAAATAATCTGGTCCAATGTTGCTTTTATTACGGTCCTCGGGGGCAACCCCAACCAACTCCGCCTAATGAATTAAACCAATCAAATATTTAGGGAAGAAGGCTGTCAAATAGAACAAATTAGATATTGTTAGAAACTAGGATTTCTCTTATTTTTGCGGTTAAGAGGCTCCGTGCATCGAAGAGCTTTTCATTGCAGTGGGTAAGTCTTGCACCAACTGCACAAGAAAAATGTAGACGATTTAAAGTGGTGGGATGAAATGTCGATTCATCCACAGGCCCACTAGCACGGTCGATCGATAAGGACTAAGTGTTCTTAATATATTCGACGTCAACTTTGTTTGTACTTTCGCAATCTGCAGATGTTCTAGGGCCTAGGGAACGTTATCCTTTCAATCCTTATCGATCGATTGTGCTAGCTAGGAGATTGAAAATGCTTGGAAGTGCCCAGCAATGACAATTTACACTCAGATAGAATGTAGACTGGTGAGTAGTGAGTAGATGTTGTTAAGTGCATATAAATCACAATACAGAGATTCTCCCTTCTTTAGTGGAACACTGCATGGTAGAACTGCAAGGGTGTATGAGGGGATTGCAGGCAGGTGTTCCAAACTAGTTGAAACCAGATATGATTTGAGCCAGTTTAGACCAGTTTGAACCATTTTGCCTCCCTCTGCCATAGGTCACCCCAAGTGGTTTGCAACGTTTGGAAACGGGTTCATGAGGTGAGATTTTTCCGGGTCTTGGCGGCAGATGCGTCACCCACCTACTCCATGCCGAGCCGGATCGAAAGAGACTGGTTGAGGGAGGCATTTTCACTTATCCAACCTGACTCTCTCAATCCATCACTTTGGACCGCAATTAGAGGGATGGATTCATCCATCTATTACCCCTGGACGCTGACCTCCAAATTCCTGCCACCCGTCATATCCTTTTCCTTCCCAGAACTTCCTCTCCTTCATTTCCTTAAAATAGTAAAATAAAATAGACCATCCAAATAGCACCCCCTAAGTTGACATAGGTCCTAAGAGAAATTATTTTCCTCAGGCCTCTTGTGTGGAGCTAACGCAGAAAAGAAAAAAAATCACATATTATGTGAACGAACTTGTGAGGGACAAAAATACATCGACGTGCAGTCATTTTTCTCATAAAACTACTGTTTATTTCCGAACAATGTTAGCTTACAAATCTTGCTGCGAGATTGTTCAGAATTTTGAATAACGGATGTATTCATTTAGCATACCCTCATATTGTACCTTCTTGTCGGTCCCCTGCTTATTCATGCAATGTGTTATTATGATAAAAAGGAAAAGCTTTCCATTTTAACATACCATTCATGTGAAATGTAAACCCTTTTAAAGGGAAAGGAGATTTAAAAATAAGACTCACGACGTAAATAGAATATATTTTGAAAATTTCTAGTGAACCATTTCTTTTCTGTTTCGTGGTTTAAAACAAATATTAATTTACTACGCATACTGAAAAAATAAACAAGATTTCATAACTTTAACTTTGAGCGTTTAGTTTTCAAATATATCTAACAAAATATGTAACTACTAAAACGGGTTCATAAAAATAAACGTCCATTCACCTTATGGGCTTGCGTCACCTTTAAGGATGGTGGGTGGAGGATTTTTTTTAGGAAAGGGAGGAGAGGAAGTTCTAGGAAGGAAAATGATAATAGAGGAATCTGGGGGTCAGTATGTTGGGCGTGTGAATCTATCCCTCCCACTGCGGTTCAAGAGAGCCCTGCAGGAGAAGTCAAAAGTTCTTCCTCAACTAGTCTCAACTAGGTGGCGGTACCCATACCCGCCTTCCAAATTGGAATGATAACTTTTTTTTAAACTAAAAATTACCTACTTATTACGTTCGTGCTAACATTGTTATATTTCTCGACGCAAATAATGCGTTGTTCCTACATTGCATTTATTGTAACGCGAAATGTACCAACCTACTTTTCTATTGTAACTTTGTAAGCGTGTTAAAAACTAGCTTTTACCCCCGGCTTCGCTAGCATATTTGTCCCCCTCCCCACTCTCCCCCCCTCTCCCGCACTACCACTCCCCCTCCCCCAATCAATCAATAATCAAATACGCTCCGTTTCGCATTTATAATATTAGAATAGCTGTTGGCTTAGGTCAAATGTAGATAAGTACCTATTTTATATTTGTATCTACCTACACTAAATATTCATATTAGAATACTAATATTTGAATTTTCGCTATCAAATAAATAATATTGACAGCCCACGTCAAACATTTACTTAGTAAAACGCTTTGCCAATAAACTTATAACAGATAATTTCATAACGCCACAGCTTATTCATAACGCCACAGCTTACCAATATATATAGCCTCTGTTACTCGCAAATAAAGTAGCTTTCGATTGGTGAAAGAATTTATAAACTCCATTCGATATTTATTGCGTGAAAGAGTAAGGACCATCCAATCAACCATCCAACTAACCATCCATACAAACTTTCGCATTTATAATATTAGTAAGAAGTAAGATAAATTATGTTAAAATTAAATTTAAAAAACAGCTCAAAATATTTTATTAGAAATAGAAAATAATTCAAAAAGTCTTCAGAAGTCTTCAGGGTATACTGAATATCCAATTGCTTGATTTTGTTTTTATTCGATTTTGTATACAAGATAGTTAATATAAATAATAACGTTATATGTATATAGCGCAGTTTTGTGTCATTTCACTTCAAGTACGCAGTTGGCAGTAAGGCTCACGTAAGAGGCAGCATAAGATAAAACAGATGGTAGATAAATAGGAGATAAAAGAAAATAACGAATACTATAAAACCCTTAGACGAGAAAGAAAAAAAGTAAAACTGGATGCGAAGAGATGCGGAGATTTGTATTTCCTTCTTCTTTTACTGATGCATTTGAAACCTTGAGAAGTTTATGGTATCTAGAAATGTTGGATAATTTTTTTATTTTTTTTTCTATTTGATGGAAATGGAAATATTAAGAGCCATTAACCAGCGGCCGAGAATTTAAAATTCATCGAAATAATTGTGCAGGGCGGTTCTGATGAGAAAGTTTAATTATTTTCCATATCTACCAGCATTTAAACATAATAAATATCTCAATATCGATTTTATTTCATTCAAAATTTGCTATGATAAATACCGACATTCAAAAATGCTCAAACTCATTATGATAAAACTATTAAAATTATATACTTTTTGTAATTATTTTTTGATGATAAGTATTAATAATTTCCAAGCAAAATAAGAATTTACATTTCTTTAATGTATTAATTTGTGAGACCGTAAATAAATAAACAAACTGAAGTATTTTCATGATTTTATTTGCGCTAAATTTAAAATTCAGAAAAGTAGCTCTCCCGCATGATTATATATGATTTAATATATTATACGACCGGCGGTAAAACCTTATTGTACTAAAAATAAACAAATTTTTTCAAAACTTAAAACATAGCTTTAATAGATAAAAGAAAAGTCTTTCGAAATCAATTTATATTTTTTTGTGTAAAAGAGTCAATAATTCTAAAATTTGATTTAAAAATTACATATTTTCGGTTTTGTCTGGTTATTCCCTCTTAAGATCTAAACATATTTTTGACACTTGATAGGTTCTAAAAATCTAATTTGTCCTAACGACTAAAATAAAAGACCTACTGAAGCCTGCAAACACTAAGTTTCCTTTAGAGACAGATCTCTCTCTCTCAGCTCTCTGAAACGTTGGCTGAAGAATGAGGTAGAGCAAGACGGCGTGATAACCCAAAAATACATCACGGTAATTATGGGAGGTATCTGTCCAAATCTGATGAAATCCCTTGTTCGGCTTTAAGCGGTGGAAATTGCGGTTGTCAGCGAGAATTTCATAAAATTAATTATGTCGACACCCGAACGAAGCAATCCATCAATCTTACGTGATCGGATAAACTGAACTAATGATGTGAATCGCTTCATTCAGCTTCTCTTGTTATCGAGTTTATTAAGTTATTTCTTAATTGGTTATAGAGCAAGAGCCCGTGACGATCCTACCTTCGTTATTATATAAAACCTGAAAGTTTCTCTGTGTATGTCCCTAACGCAGGTTAAGACGATCCCCGACTATGATGTTGTGATCACGGTGGACTTGAAAGATAGCATTTTGCAATGGTATATAAAACTGCACCACAATTTCAAGAGCATTTTTCTCGCAGTTTTACAAGGTAGGTAGTAGTAGTCTGCTAGCTTCAAAATTTCGCACTATTTCACTCCCATCGGCTTGCATGTATATATCGCGCTACGGAAGACTTTTAATGTGTCTGACAAGGTGAAAGAACCATCGAAACTATCTGATTACTGGGAAACCAAATGTTGATAGCTCCTCAAGGATTATATAAAAAAATCAGCTTTTAAACTCTAACTTGAGTAAAATTATAATTTAATAATATAATATCTTTCAAAGCCACCGTGATCCAAACTTCATAGTCGGGGGTCGTCTTTACCTGTATTAGAGACATACACAGAGAAACGTTCAGGTTTTATAAAATAACGAAGGTCTGATCGTCACGGGCTCTTGGACTAACAGATCGTAACGGGCTCTTATACTATTATTTTAACTCACGAAAACCAGATCACAAGATTTAAAAAGAAACAATGTAAGCAAAATATTATAGAGTAAAAATTTTTTAATAAAAATAATACTATTTTGCTTTTTTTATTTGATTACATATTTCATGTTTTATAATCAATATTAATATTTTTATTTATTTTATATATTCAATAATTTTATTATTAAATTATTAAAAACAGTTTATGTATAAACAAGTTCCGCTGGTAATTACCAGCAGAACTTCTTTATAAATAAACTGTTTTTATTAATTTAATAATAAAATTATTGAATTTATAAAATAAACTAAAATTAAAATTGAGTTCTACAAATTAAACTTGATAACAATAAATTAATATTTTGTATCATATCATATTTTCAGAATTTGTCAAATTTTACCATGGCGGTACCCATACCCGCCTCCCAAAAATAAATTCAAATCAAGTTGCTGTGAAATAATACGAGTGTTAGTGCAATCAGCCTTACAATTATTAAAGTGTTTAAATTTTACACAATTAATAAACAACCATGTTCATTATTTCGTAAAGGGTTATTTAGCAGTTGTGTAAAATTTCAAACATGTTAATTCTAAGGCTATATCTTGCTATCGTTTACTTGGTATAATTCTTGTGGGCTTTTGAAATTATGAAAAGTAAATATGTTTTTTGGTCAGGAATAAAAAATTATTTTATTTATTACTATAAAAATTTATAACATAAAATTAGGAATAAACTTCCCTCGGCTCTTACTTAATATCCAAAACTTGGCTGAATTTAAGCAGGCCAAAAACAAATATTTGAAAAATCATCCCATTCATGTATCTTATCTCCTTTTCAATATACTCTATCTAATAAGCCATGTTCTCAAGTTTCCGGTTATTGTTTGTTTTCGGTTTCCTCCTTACTGTACTTTTATATTTGTGCACTCAGCATGTTTCTTATTTCTGAACGAAAAGTGCCTCCTGTTTTATATTATATTTTCGTTTTAATGTTTTTTGTTTTAATAGCACCCTTATTGTTTATCATTATCTTTTGTCTTGTGCCAAACAGTACTGCTATTGATAATTTTCTTCTTTTGGCATTGCTTTGTATATTCTATGTATTCTTAAGGAACACTGTAGGATTACTTTTATTATTATAGTTAAACGCACTTGAAGTGAAATAACACAAAACTGCGCTATAGAAATATTAGGTTATTGTTATTATTATTACGGTAGGTATCACTTTACGCCACTTTTTAGGATGACTTTTTTTGTAATTATGGACAGTCTTACGTTGTCTAAATTGTTGGCTTAAGAAGGAGGAAGCGCAATACGGGATAATAACTCTGCAGACACCTCTGCTCTTGAGCTCCTAAATACCTGAAAAATATTCTCGACTCCCATATTAACAGACGGATCGCAATCTTTAGAGCACAGGCGTTGGGTGGGAATGCTATCCTTGTTCTACCGGTATTTCTATGGAAGATTCTCCGAGGAACTAGCGTCATTGATCCCTTCGGCACCGGTGCATTGTCGGGAAACACACCAAAGAGTGTCCAACATATATGTACACCGTTGACATTGTCACATGAGAACGGATCGCTTCTTCGACTCGCTCTTATGTTCAACAGCTCGGCTGTGGAACGATTTGGCGTCGTCTGTGTTTCCTCCTTCCTACAACATGGGTCTCTTCAAGACCAATGTATGATCCTCTCCTCAAAAAGACCCTCCACACAGCATCTCAGATGACAAAGGCTCTGAAGGAAATTATTTTCTTTAGGGCCACTTGTGTGGCGTTAATGTAAAAATAAAACAAAAAAATAAGCTATATTTATAAAAATCTCATGCCACGATGTTTGTGGTCGCACTCCTCCGAAACGGCTCGACATATTTTTATGATACAGATAGCAATGTGAGTTAATTTATCATGGTTATAAAGGTTGAGTAACCATCCAGTAGATGGCGTTATGTTTCGTTAGCCACAGCAATGCGTGTCCGGGTTAGCTAGTAATTAATATTTTTTTATTGACCTTTTACAGTTTTACAGCTGCTCTGTTTATAGATACCACACGCATATTATAACACAACCCACAGGAAACACATTGATTTTAATATTAAAACGCACATGGTAGAATAAAACACATTTTGTACCCCTATTACTCAGAAATGTTGTCACAGGTCTACAAGGCATTCATAAAGTTACTCCCAGGATACAATAAAGTGTTTCCATTGATACCAATTGGAAATAATTTATTGTACAAGCCTTGTGACTGTTTTTTATCGATTCCACGATGTTCCAGTCAATTTTTTTTAGAGATTTTTTACAGGTTTCCGGTGAATGATTTGGTTACTGCTAACTTGTTTCTTTTGTTTTTTTTTAACGAAATTGAAAGGCGAAAGATAACCTTGGGTATCGGTCAAATGACTTTTGGATCATTTACATGAAAAAAAAAATATTTTTCGTAAAAAACATTAAATTAATTTATCACCCAAAATAAACACAAAAAGCAGCATTTATAAAAATAAAAATATTGCATAATATTTCTTATATAAGCTTATTTATTGTTATTAAGTTTATTTTGTAGAACTCCATAATTTTTATTTATTTTATAAATTCAATAATATTATTATTTTATTTTTAAAAACAGTTTATTATAAACGAGTTCTGCTTCGTAATTATTATTATGTGTTACAGCTGTTTCGCCCTCTAAAGGCATTATCAAACTGTGGTTGTTACCACCTACAGACGATGTATTTATAACATTTCTAGACAGGTACTTTTGACGAAAAAATGAAATGCTTTTATTTTTATTACCTGTCTCCCTTTTAACTTCCCAGTAAAATGATTGTCCCAATTAGTGCATTGTTTAATTTTGACTGAAAGTCTGGTCGATAATTATGCCATTAAATAAACCCGTGATGATTCATCGGCTTACTTTATAACCCAACACAATTAATATTTGAAATTTGAACTGATTCTCTAGAATGAATCCACGATGACTCACGGATTTAATTTGTGGTATAATTAGGTGATTGAACTTGATTTGAATATATCTAAAAGTGGCGATCGAATTATATTTGTTTGTTCGTTTATTAAAATAGCTTTATGATTATTAGAGTTTTTATTAATTTCTAACATCGTGACCATTAATTATAAATCTTTGCACCCATGGTCACATAAATTATCTGCTTACCCCGCTTGACAATAAAGCTTACGAGAGTGAAAAAAAATACAATTTTAACAATAGCTAAAAATAACGGTTTCAAGAGTAGAGACATTGAAAAAATAATTAGTCACAAAAAACATAAAAATAACCTTAACTTAATTTACCCAGCGACTAATAATAAATATGTATGTTTGGAGTTTGTCGGACCGACATCTGATAAAATAGCTAAAGTCCTCAAAAATTGTGGTTTAGATCTTGCCTTCCGCACAAATAATAATTTAGGGTCATATCTTAAAAACTCAAAAAATAAAATACCTAAACTACACAATAGCGGCATTTATAAACTCCAGTGTGATGAATGTAACGCTGTTTATGTTGGACAAACTGGCCGGTCCTTTAATACTAGATTCAAAGAACACATGCGATCGTATAAAATTGATAATACATTACAATCACAATTTGCCAAACATCTTCTAGAAAATAATCATTCATTGAGTGATAATAATAAACCATATCCGTTACATTTACAAAATAAAGTGTTATGTTGGTAATAGTATGCATCAGCTGTCACATTCTGATAGTTGGCAGGTCTGTCACGTTACTTGATAGATAACCTTGAACTTGTTAACAGTGTCATTAAACGTCTCATATATGAATCGGCTTTTGTGTTTAATTACAAACCTCAGACATTATAATTGGCGACGAGAAAATCAGTAAAACATATTAAAACGTGTGTTAATAATATTGTCAATAATTAACAGTGATTTTGCCGCGGAAAAAAACATTTTTTTCAACATGTCGAATAGTAATTTGCCAGTGCCTTATTTCGAACCGGATTGCGAAAGTTTCAATATGTTTTTGGAACGCATTAAAATTTATCTTAAGATTATTAATATCGCAGAGAAAGAAAAAATTGGTTACTTATGTATGTTGATCGGTGCAGAAAAATTTAAAATTTTAAAAGAGACAGTGCATCCGAAAAATCTAGAAGATTTAACCTTCAACGATATGGTAACAACACTGAAGAGTAAATATGAAGAAAAAAAGTGTACAATTGCCCAAAGATATAAATTTTATAACCGGAAACAACATTCTAACGAAGGAATCGATGATTATATTACGGATATAAAAAGTCTGTCAATATCATGCAATTTTGGTGCTTTTCTAGACGAAGCTCTGAGAGACAAATTGGTGTGTGGTTTAAAAAACGATGCAATGACTAGAAGATTACTATCTGAAGACGAAACGTTAACTTTTGAAAAAGCAAAATTAATTGTCAAGAACATTGAGACAGTAAGTCACAGCTTAGAGCAAATTTTACACAAAGAAAATTATACATCGGAAATTTGTGAAGTCAAGTCAAAAATGTCACGTAAAAAAACATGTCATGTCTCAAAGGATCGCCCTTCACGTCAGCATAGTCCGAGTAGGCGAATTCATCTGGGTCAAAGGAGTTCAAGGTCATCAAGTCATCCGTCATCTCCATCACGTCAAGGGTCCAGAAGATGCGAGAGGTGTTTTATAACTCACCAACCGGAGTTATGTCCGTCAAAAAAGTGGAAGTGTTACAAATGTAATATTTACGGTCATACGTCGAAATTTTGTCCAAGTGCAAAATCAATCATCAATCACGTAAAATGTGTCAATAAAATAAATGTATTAAATATGTCAGTGTCTGATACAGCGGAAATTAATTTAATTGTAAATGGTATCCAAATTTCTTTCATGGTTGACACAGGAAGTTCATCGACATTAATAAGTCATAAAATGTACATAAAATTATTCAAAACTTGTCAGTTAAAGCAATTCTACGGTAATTTGTTTACAGCAAATAGTCAAAATTTATTGTGTTTTGGATTTTTTATGGCAAAAGTAAATGTTGTTGATTCTAATGTTATAATAGATTTACCAGTATTGGTTATAAAAAATCTATCGTCTGATGCTATTCTGGGTAGAAATTGGTTAAAAGTGTTTAATCCATCTTGGGAAAATACTTTCATAAGTTCTTTAGTGTCAAATATAAATAATAATACTGTAAATTCAGTGTCTGTCAGCGAGAAAAATAAATCAAATATTATCAAAAAATTGTCACAAAAATATTTAAATTCTTTTTCGATTACTAATAACGATTTACCAATTAAAGAATTTTCTGTGAATTTAAGTTTAAAAAATAATGCTACTCCTGTTTTCCACAAAGCATATGAAGTTCCTTACGCACTTCGTGCTGAAGTTTGCCAAGAGCTAAGTCGTCTTGAAAACGAAGGCATTATTTCAAAAGTAAAATATAGTAATTGGTCTTCCCCAATAGTTTGTGTACCTAAACAAAATGGAAAATTACGTTTATGTGCAGATTTGAAATCTACAGTCAATCCACAGTTGAGAATTGATCAATATCCTATTCCACGTCCAGAGGATATTTTTAATAAATTTTCAGGTTGTCAAGTATTCTGTAAATTAGATTTAACAAACGCATATTTACAGTTGTCTGTGTCAGATTCTAGTAAAGAATTACTTACAATTAATACATGTTATGGTTTATATGTCTATAATCGTTTACCTTACGGATTATCATCGGCTCCTGCCGTATTTCAAATGGTAATTGATACAGTTTTGGGTGGCATAAAGAACTGTGCTGCATACATTGATGATATTTGTGTAGGTGGTAAAGACGAAAAGGAGTGTTCTGATACTTTGGATAAAGTTTTGTCAAAATTAAATGATTTTAATATAAAAATTAATATGTCAAAAAGTGAATTTTTTGTGAATTCTTTTGAATTTTTAGGTTTCACTTTGTCAGGTCAAGGCAAAAGTCCGTCTTTATCGAAAGTTGAGAAAATTAAGTCTACTGGGTGTCCAGAAAATGTTACTCAACTAAAGTCATATTTGTCAATGTTGAATTTTTACAGGAATTTTATTCCTATGTGTCCTACAGTGCTAGAACCACTTCATAATTTATTAAGAAAAAATGTAAAATGGTGTTGGTCTGATGAATGCGAAAAGGCATTTGTAAATAGTAAGTCTCTTTTGTCAGATAAAACTATGTTAGTTTTATTTGATCCGTCAAAACCATTGTGTCTAACAGTCGATTCCAGTGCATACGGTGTCGGTTGTGTCTTAGGTCATGTCGTAAAGAATCAAGAATTTCCTATAGCTTTTGAGTCTGCAACATTAAATTCAGCTCAAAGAAATTATAGTCAATTGCACAAGGAAGCCCTTGCAATTATTTTTGGAATAAATAATTTTCACAAGTATTTAATTGGTCGTCATTTTACGATATATACTGATCATGCTCCATTGTTGTCTTTATTTGCTGAAAACAAAAAAGTCCCCGTTTTAGCAGCATCACGTCTTATAAGATGGTCTATAATATTGTCTGCGTACAATTATAAATTGGAATATAAAAAAGGATTGAAAATTCCTCAAGCAGATGTAATGTCACGTTTACCAAGTAAACAACAATTCAATACTGAGGAATGTAATTTTGTATACATGTCTACACCTTTAATTCCATTCTCAGAAGTTGAAAGTCATTCTGAAAAAGATGAAATATTATGTAAAGTCATTAAGTATGTTTCAATCGGTTGGATTGAAAACTTGTCAAGTCCAGAAATTAAAAAATATTTTAAGTTTAAAAATTTACTGTCAGTCAAAGGAAAATGTCTTTTATTTGGTGACAGAATTGTAATACCAGAATCTCTTAAGTCCAAAGTCCTAAATTTAATACATTATGGTCATCCTGGTATAGTCAGATCAAAAATTCTTGCCCGTTCATATGTATGGTGGTTAGGTATGAATCAAGATATTGAAGATGTAATTTCTAGATGTGAAATGTGTCAGTCTGTACAAAATGCTAACAAAAATGTGCGCCATAGTTGGCCTATTGCTGAAAGTCCATGGGAAAGAGTCCATTTGGATTTTTTTGATTTAAAAGGTTCTAAATACTTATTAGTTTGCGACTCATATTCAAAGTGGATAGAATGTTTTTACATGAAAAATACTAAATATTCGGATTTGTTATCTAAATTAAGTGAAGTTTTTTCCAGATTCGCTTTTCCGAAAACTATTGTTTGTGATAATGGTCCTCCATTTTCGTGCAAAGAATTTTCTATTTTTTGTAAAGAAAAATCAATTAAATTATTATTTAGTCCACCGTATAATCCTGAATCAAATGGATTAGCAGAACAATCTGTTCAAACTTTCAAAAAAATATTAATTAAATTTATGTTTTCGAAAAATTCAAAATTTTTGTCGCCAGCTCAACGTCTAATAGATTGTCTGTATAGTTATCGTTCCACTCCTACTTCTGTTACGGGTGTATCTCCAATGGCTAAAATATTTTCATATGAGCCACGTACACCACTACATATTTTGTCTGAAGAAAATCATGTCAATAAAAGTAAACAATCACAAAATGTCAAACAATCGAGAAAAAATACATTGAAAGAGTTTAAGGAAAATGATAATGTGTTGGTCTATTTAAGACATGTGAAAGGTCCTATGAAATGGTTTCAGGGAACTGTTAAATTAAAATTAAGTTCATGGGTGTTTTTAATTCAATTAATCGGAGGAGAGGTGAAAAAGGTTCATGTTAACCAAATAAAAAAAAGTTGTCTTAAGTCAAAATCAAGTTATGAGAATCCCGATAAATGGCAAGACGTTAGAAGTCAGGAAAATAAAATTGTTATTGAACCTTTACCCAGCACTAGTGGAAATAACGATGTTATAACTAGGTCTGGCAGAGTTGTGAAACCTCCTGTACGATTTAGTCATAGTGATTACTCTTAAGTTTCCTTGTCATTGTTATTTGGTTTTATATAAAAATAAAATAAAAAAAAAATGGAAGGAGGAAAGGATGTTATGTTGGTAATAGTATGCATCAGCTGTCACATTCTGATAGTTGGCAGGTCTGTCACGTTACTTGATAGATAACTTTGAACTTGTTAACAGTGTCAATAAACGTCTCATTTATGAATCGGCTTTTTGTGTTTAATTACAAACCTCAGACATTATATAAAGGACGTAAACTCAATCTGCTAGAGCAGTTAGAAATTAATAAAAACTCTAATAATCATAAAGCTATTTTAATAAACGAACAAACAAATATAATTCGATCGCCACTTTTTGAAATATTCAAATCAATTTCAAATACCTAATTATACCACAAATTAAATCTGTGAGTCATCGTGGATTCATTCTAGAGAATCAGTTCAAATCTCAAATATTAATTGTGTTGTGTTATAAAGTAAGCCGATGAATCATCACGGGTTTATTTAATGGCATAATTATCGACCAGACCTTCAGTCAAAATTAAAGAATGAACTAATTGGGAAACTTAACCATTAATATTTTCAATCATTTTACTGGGAAGTTAAAAGGGAGACAGGTAATAAAAATAAAAGCATTTCATTTTTTCGTCATAAGTACCTGTCTAGAAATGTTATAAATACATCGTCTGTAGGTGGTAACAACCACAGTTTGATAATGCCTTTAGAGGGCGAAATAGCTGTAACACATAATAATAATTACGAAGCAGAACTCGTTTATAATAAACTGTTTTTATACATTAGATAATAATATTATTGAATTTATAAAATAAATAAAAATTATATAATCTTGTTTAATAATAGTAATAACGTGATATTTGTATCATTTCACTTCAAGCGTTTAATTGTTAGTACCAAACATGTTAGGATCCGGAGGTGGGACAGCATTCATATTAATATTGATAATGACAAAAAATTGTTTTCCTCTCAAACGTTTTTGAAGTAAAACTTCTTTACGCACACTCGACACTTGGGGGGTAAAATGATGAATACGTTAGGAAAAAATATGAAACGTTCCGAAAAATGATGATATGAAACGCTAATCAATGTGAAACGCTAATCGATGTGAAACGCTAATCGATGTGAAACGCTAATTAATGAGTTTTTCTGAGTTGTTATGAGTTGTTATGAGTTGTTAGGAGTTGTTATGAGTCTTTATGAGGTGTTTTTAGTTGTTATGAGTTGTTGTGAGTTGTTATGAGTTGTTATGAGTTGTTATGAGTTGCTATGAGTTGATATGACTTGTTATGAGATGTTATGAGTTGTTATTAGTTTTTATGAGTTGTTATGTGTTTGTATGAGTTGTTATGAGTTATTATGAGTTGTTATGAGTTGTTATGATGTGTTATGAGTTGATATGAGTTGTTATGAGTTGTTGTGAGTTGTTATGAGTTGTTATGAGTTGAGTTGAGTTGAATTGAATTGAGTTGAGTTGAGTTGCGTTGAGTTGAGTTAAGTCGAGTTGATGGGGATGTTGAGGGGATGGGGATATTTTTATTCCTGTTATTGTTATATTGTTAATGGATGGCCTAAGTTAGTTAAGTTTTACTTCAGTTGTGTCGTTTAAAGCACACTCGTGTTTTTTTTATAACCAGGCGTATTTTTATTAGTCCCTAGTTTTAGATTAATCAATATATATATTTTAAAAGAATGTCCAAAAAAACGTGCGGCTCGCAAAAATTCAGAATCGAGTCCTGGTACGATAATAGTAATAATAATAATAGTATTTGGACGATTTATATAGCGCCGTTTTTGTGAAAAATCACCTCAAGGGCGCTGTACAAACTTACCATACATGCCTAAAATCTAGAAAGACTACAAGCTAGACAAACAATTAAAAACAACTTATGGCTAAAAATTGCATACATCGGTTCATTAATCACCGATACGAAAATATTTGTACAATATTTTGACCAATGAACGCGATGCTGCCTAAAAATGAATTAATACAGGACCATACTTACCTGGGAGGTCGCTTGAAATTAACACTGTTTATTGTCTATTTAAAGAAATTTAGATAGAGTTCGCACGCAGAGGACATAATTGTGAACACATGTTGTTTAATCCTGAAAATATTTTAATATTAATATGTAATATATTCTTTAATGAGTGTATTTTGGAAAGTAAAAGCAACATTTAATGGTGGGCGGTGCAGTAGTACAAGGATTTGATCTTCCGAGAGACAGATTGATGTGTAAGGATTCGAGTAATTCTAATTCAGTAAGAAAAGTGTGATTAAGACATATCATAGGCAATACAAGTATGATACTCTCAGATAGGTATATTTAAATTATGTTAAGGGTATGAGAGCCCGAAAAGGTAGGTTTTTAGTTTGGACCTAAACACTGTTGGGCTTTTTATGCATCTTAATTCCGGAGGGAGTCTATTCCAAGCCTTACGCCGAGATACTCCAAAAGCACGATCTCCGAACTTAGTATTTGGCTTTCGTTTGGGTTCTATTAGTCTGCCTATAGCAGATGAAGTTGCCGATATAAGGGTTAATTGCCTCGGACCGGTATTTTCCGGGACGCATAATTCAGAGATGCAAGGTGGGGCCATTTCGTTGATTGATTTAAACACCATCCAGCACAATTTGTACTGGATTCTTTCAGGGCACTTGAGCCAGTGAAGGGTACGAAGGTGTTCTGAAATGTGTGAATATTTTGAAACCCCGGTTATGAGCCTTGCCGCTGCATTAAACACGGTTTGAAGTTTGTCAGTTTGGTATTTTGGAAGACTAGAGTAAATGCCGTTACAGTAATCAAGCCGTGAGACTACGTAAGAGTTGATAAATAGTTTTATCGCCTCTGTAGGAAGGTTTCTTCGAACTGACTTGAGTTGTCTTAGGTGAAAAAAACCGGTGCTTACTGTCCTATTTATTTGACTTTTAAGCAAAAAGTCTGAATCTAAATTAACGCCAAGAAGTTTGACTGTTGTCTTTGGAATAATATCGTTGCCGGAAATGGAAATAAGTGAATTATCTATGAAATGTTGACGTTTGTTTGTGGCCGCCCAGAAAAACTCAGTCTTAGATGGGTTCAGCTTCAGCTTGTTTGAAGACATCCAACGAGTTATTGCTTCTAGACATTCAGCTATGCGGATTTTGAGGCTATTGATTTCGTTTGGAGAGCAGTAAAAATAAACTTGCTGATCGTCAGCGTAGCAGTGGGACAAGAGACCAAATGACTCGATTATTTTGGCGACATCATTTGTAAAAAGGATGAAAAGAAGTGGACCTAAAACGGATCCTTGGGGTACCCCTGAAGAAAGTGTTGCGAAGTTAGAGAGTTTATTTCCAACCTTAACGGCTTGTAAGCGATTGGATAGGTATGATACCAGCCAATTTTTTATATCGGAACTCAAACCAAATGTTTCCTCTAATCTCTTAATGAGGAAGTCATGATCAATCGTGTCAAAAGCTGCACTAATGTCCAGGAGTGAGATAAGTGCTAACTTACCTGACTCTATGGCCAAAGTTATATCTGACAGCATACGAAGTATTCCGGTTTCTGTTGAGTGAATCCTTCTATATGCAGATTGACGATTAGTGAAAAATTTATTTGAATTCAAGTGACTGGTTATTTGTGCAGCAGCAATTTTCTCCAGGATTTTTGATAGGAAAGGTAAATTTGAAACAGGTCTGTAATTACGTTATCGGAGTCTAGTTGTGGCTTTTTCAGTATCGGCGTAAGTACAGCTGATTTAAGTGGTTCAGGGAAGTCACCTGTGCTCAGGGATTTATTAAAAAGATGAACTAGGAATGGAGCTAAGACAATGACACATTTTTTTAATAACCAAACGATCAAGGAAGTTATATGGTGTAGTAGATCTCTATTCCCCCTCCAGTATGACGGTTCCCGTTTTTACCTAAATGGCATGCTTTTGAAGATATAAGGGCTGGAAGTTTCGCCCTTTTGAAATTTTTAGAACAGTCTTTCGGAAAGTTCTAGAAGGTTCCATAGAACTCTAGAAAGTTCTGAAAGAAGTGGCGAGAATATGTCGTGGAATTTTTGGGAATAGGGAATCGGGAACATCGTTTTGTAACATTCCAGAACACTCTTGAATGTTGTGCAGAAATACGTTCACCGTTTGTCTCATTTTCGACTGTTGAAATTTAGTGTGCAAGAAATAGGGACAGCATTATACGTTTAAGAATAAAATCAAAATAATCAGCGCATTGACATTTTACATTTTTGATTTTTTGGAATTTGTCTCCTTCCTAGAGAAGTAAGGAGACAGAGCAAGGAACTTACAAATTCGATTTAAATTTTAAATGTGGCGCTTTGGTTTAAGGTTTTGATGGGTAAGGTTAGGTTAGATTAGGTTAAAAGTTTTAATTTGGTGCTAAAAGGTTTTATTGGGTTAGGTGAGGTTAGGTTAGGTTAGGTTTTGTTGGGTTAGGTAAGGTTAGGTTAGGTTGGTTAGGCTAGGTTAGTTAGGTTAGGATATTTTGTCGGGGGATGTTTTGTTCGCAGGGTATTTTGTCGGAGGATATTTTGTCTGGGGATATTTTGTCGCGGGATAAAAAGGCGTGGAACCAGTTTATACCTACATTATCTAATTACTATTTCATTTCTTATCTTATAATTTTTATTTTTGGTTTTTTTATACTTTCTTCTTTTTTTAAAATATTTAATACTTTATACTTACGCTTCTTAATTTCCACTTACTGCTTATTACAATGATCCCTTACCTCTAACTTTTTTCTAATGTTGTTGTTCTATTCATACTATTATAGTTATGTTGTTGTACTATTCATATGTTAATTTTATTAAATAAATATAAATATATTCCAATTTTAAAAGCCCCAAAATTTCTTCATTTTAAATTCACTAGACTGAAACAGAAATACTCTCCGTTTTGAAGATTTAAAAATGCAAATAAATAAAACAAAAACTTCAGCAGCCCAGATGGGTGATTAATTCTGAGAAAACTATTTAAATTCATTTTATATTATGTAAACCTAACCTTCTGAAATATCTTATTTGTCTATCAATTGAAAAAAAACAAAGAAGTAGAGATAATAAAAAATATAATTTTGTACATAAATTAAAGATATAAATATTTTTTTTATGATTTAGTACTTACAGATTTTTTGTGTCTTCGGCAGGCTTTATTTTGCAGAAACCAAAAGAAAATCAATCATTCGAACCTACTGTACCAGAGGCTAAACTAGGCCTTATTTCTGTATTTATGAAATATACTTTACACTGTAAAAAGTAAGAACTTAAAGTTAGAAAGAAGTAAATGCTTTGCTTTAAATAAAGCACCCTTTTGAGAAATTAAATCCATCGATTTATTGTAATGTTTAAATTTACAGCGTGTTACTGACACATAATGAGATTCCTTACCAAACGGTCAAAGGTATATTAATTAATTTATGTTTTCTAGGCAATGAAGACGTGGTAATTTTTAGTTAAACAAAAATATATGTAGATTTAATACTTTGTCCATTGAAAAGGGAAATATAGTTCAGTTAAGATAATTATACGTTAGCGACACCTGTAATGAGCTTCTGGCGCCATCTACGACTCAAATTAATGAACTTCTATTAAAAATCATAATTGGTTTGAGACTTGCTCCAGAAAACCCAAGATATATATTTTGGAAGGCGGTTATGTGTACCGCCGCCCCGGGAATCATTTGTTGGATAACCAACACCTCTGCCGTAGGTCACCCTAAGTGGTTAGCCACGTTTGGTGACTTAGCTGAGGAGCCCGGGTTCATGGGGTGAGGGGTTGTCCAAGTCTTGGCGCCCGATACGTCTGCCCACCTGCCACTTGATCGAGGGAGACTGGCTAAGGGAGATCTTTTGACCTATCTAGCCAGAATCGCCTTGCATCGCAGTTGGAGGAGTGGATTTATATGTCCGTCACTCCTGGACACACTGACCCCCAGATTCCTACCCACGCCTCATAAATATTTCCTTCCCAGATCTTCCTCTTCTTCTTTTCCTTAAAACACTTCTACACAGCAGCCCCTGAAATGACATAAGCCCTGAGGGGAATTATTTTCCTAATGGCCTCCTGTGTGGAGCTAATATTAAAAAATATATGTACATATTTACACACAATGGGAGAAAAATTAAATAATTATCTAAATAAATAATATCATATTGCTTTGTCCGAAATCCATTTATTTCGGCAGTTTGCCTATTGAAAATACTTCACTAGCGAAAGAGAGTTCTTTAAAGAAAAAATTATTTCTCCGAAATTTTCGCATTCTAAGTATATCTTCATTTTGACGGTCTCCGGATGAAGGGGTATGTACATACTTAACAAGACACTTATAAAAAAGCTCGGAGGAGTGCGGTGCTTTCAACAGGGCAGCAAATAAGGATTGCCCTACCCCTTCGGGTATCAGAAAGTAATAATATTTACGAAACGTACCTTCCTCCGACCCAATAGCCGTGACAGAAAAAAGCATCTTTGACGAGGGTGAAAAGTCTTCGATTTTTCTTCATATCTTCCTAAAAAAGCTGCTTCAAAAATCTTCTTCAGAAATCTTCCTTAAAAATCTTATTCAAAAATGTTCATAGTACGTAAAACATTATTTTTAATTTAACTTATTTTTTTTTGTTAAAGTTATAAAAATAATTAATTAAAAACAGAGACGTGGTTTTAGAGCTAATTGGGTTTCACTTAAAATTTTGATGGCAGTCTATGAAGTTATTATTATTATATAAGTTAGTCCGGTCAGTGGCTGAGTTGGCATCGCGTTTGGGTCCCACCCAGGCGTCGCGTTTTCGATTCCTCGGCTGGCTAAGTCCTCCCCGTTAGGACGCAAGCAACATTTTCCGCTTACTGTGGTGGCAGTAGGAGATTTTCAAATATTTGATATGCTATCTTCGTTAATGTTAAAACACCGCTTGTTAAGTGGGTGTATGATTATATGTAGGTACATATATTAATTATTATAATGGCCATCACTGTGGTCAGCTTTGTTCCCGACGGGAACTCGAACGCCAAACCTTGCCGGAGGCAAGGTATGCTGACTCAGCGGGAAGGCATGGGTTCTCATCATCAGGGATGGGCATGAGGTGCTTATTCACAAGTAATCTCAATCAATGAAAGGCAAGATCTTCTGATAACACAATTAAAATCTATTTCATTAGAAGTAAGGTGTTTACAAATACAGGTGAAAACTTACCCCCATCATTGACCGTATAACTAAACCTAATCTACTATGTTTCTACCGATGGATGGGGACGCCTTCCTCCAGAGTTCCGCGACTACTTCAGAGCGGCATCCAGCCTGCCAGCTCGTCTCTCGTACAGTATACAGGCCAGAAATATACCGGGACCTCGTGGATTACCTCCGGTATCCTTCCATCCGTGGGTTAGCGTGACTTCCACGGCGAGCGCGGCAAAAAGGGTAACATGCGATCTCGCCCCCAAATACGGATCTCATCCGATATAAAAGCAATTAATACTCGATCCCGACAGTCAACAGGTTCAAAGCGAGCGAGGATTACCATCCGACACATCGATTCTACAAACGGAATCTCGATTCTCCGGAATACGCCGACACGCGATTTACGTTCGCGGATCCGGTCTTGTTTCACGCACCATGCGTATTTAATCGCGATTCGCACACGAACTTATTATTGATAATCATCCAGGATTGGATGCCTTGATTAATTTGAAAGAGCATTTGCTCCGCTCGACTTTTAAATTTCACATATATTTAAACTGGCACTGTGACGTTCCCACAGGGTCCGTGCCCAATCAGGCCCCGCGGGGAAGTGTAGAGCCAGGCACGAATCAAACACTTCCTGCCTATTTGCACCAATATATGGCTGTCAAAAAAACCATAGACAATATAAATATTAGTAATCAGTACCTGATTACAATTGTTATGACTTACTTTGTTAAATATGTTAAATATTTTCATAACATATTGTAAGATTATTCGTAACTTGGGAATGTTTGTCTAAATTTAAAAAAAAAAATAAAAATTATTCTGAAATTTACTTCAGTTGTCTACCTATGTAAATTGTTACTTTTTTATACAACATGAAAGTCTGAAACATTTTATGCTTTTTTTATTTTATGATGTACTAGCTGACCCTGCCTGCCTCAGTTGACAACATCATGCTACAAGCTGCTAGGGTTTGTTATAAGATCATGCTTTCACAACAGTTTTCAAAACCTGAAGCAATGATGGCTATGTATAACTGCATTATAAGATCTAAAATTGAATACGCCTCTGCTGTATGGGCCCCATACCAGAAAAAATACACTGAGAAATTAGAACAGATGCAAAAAAAGTTGCTTAGATACCTGTATATGAGAATGCACTGGGAGTACCCGCAATTCATGCATCATGAAGATCTGCTCATAGAAACGCGTTGCCAAAGTCTCCAGTGGAGGAGGAGTGGAACCATTGAAGTAACGGCGTACAAAATCATTAATAATTTAATAGATAGCCCTAACTTCTAGAATGTTATAAGTTGTATGTGCCGCACAACTATAGCCAGGGACGGTACCACGATCTTCTATGTATCCCACATAGCAGAACTGACGTACTGGCTCGGCATAGCATGACACGAGGTATGGTGTTGTTAAATAACGCTTTCAAAACTGTTGTCTTCTACGTCTTTAACAGTAGTCTTGAAGAATTCAAGAGGCATTTAAGTGCTAGCATTTAAAGTATCTTTAATTTACCCATGAAGGTGTAGCTTGTGTCACGTGTGTATTGTAAATGGACACATAGTCTGTAATACGCAAAAAAAATAACTGTTGTGTTAACTTATTAGCTGAATTAAATTCGTTTTTTTTATTATGTAAGTTAAAAATTACGCAATGAAGAAATTATGATACGCAACTGTCCGTGTTTTGGAATTGCGTTTCATATTCTTTATACGTGTGAAGGAGATTTATTACAATTATTGTATTATTCGTTTGGAGTGATGCGGACATACGTTCACCGTTTGTACCATTTTCGATTGTTGATATTTAGTACGTAAGAAAGAGGGGCAGCATTATATGCTTAAGAACAAAAGTAAAACAATTAGCGAATTGACATTTGACGTTTTTGAATTTTTGAAATTCACTCAGTTCTCAATATTATATTTATCACAATGTTGCTGCAGCTCTTTCAAAATATGAGAATTCGTTCCATACACAATGTACGAGGAAATGAATTTTCTTCATTATTTATTTTTTCGTGAATGTTTCCAATGTTGATACAAATGATACAAATAAACTACATAATAAATTTTCACTGTTTTTTTTTTTTTGTATGATATTTCTCCTTTATAGAAGCAGACGCTTGTGATTAGAAGAGGGACGAGTATCGGGATGAAAAAATATTTAAAATATATTAACAAAATATATTTTGAATCTTTTGATTTAATTGTGGTAGATACTTAAAAAAAAATTTACAAGTTATATAAGTTATGATGATACATTTTATCAATTTGTTAAAATAACTATTGTAATAACTATTCTGCTATTTGGGCTGAGACAAATCGGTCCAGCCGTTTTCGATTTATGAATGGTGTAATTAACCCGACTTAGTTTTATTTATTTATTTATTTATTTATTAACGCCCTAGTGGGCTTTTACAACAGAAATTAAAAACATTAAAAAATTAAACATCATAAAAGAAATGAAATACTATGAGTAATAAGAAAAAATCAGTAATAAGACCAGAAATACAATAAAGTGCAATGTGTAAAAGCTAGTTAGTAGGTATAAACAAACAATTATATGTGTATAATAATGTACGATGATAAAACAGAACTAAATAGAACAGCAAAATAAAATAAAATAAGGTTATAAATTACTGGTAAGATTTTAAATGAGAGGAGGTTTTATGAAAAGAACAAAAATAAGAAAAGTTAATTATTAACAGATAAAATAGATTATTATTTTTAATTGATAAACTAACGTTTAAACAAGATTTTTATGCATAGCACAAAGGGTAGATAACAAATAATATTTGTTATCTACCCGGTGTAATATTATTATAATCAATAATTATCAGCCTGAAACAGTATCTTTTCTCGGAAGATTTTTTCAATGTAGATGAGTGTTTCAGGCTGATAATTATTGATTATAATATTTGTTAGATAAAATAGAGATGAGTTTTCTCTTGAAAATTGCAAAACTGTCAACACCAAATATATCTATAGATTCACAATGTTTATTTGCAAGGCTAAGATTTATATACCTAACATTAAGAAAATACGACGTTAGCGAAATTAAAATTTTAATCACCGAAGACAATATTTGCGACTCTCAAACGAAAATTTGAAACAAAATAATTAGATAAAGGTTCGGTCGCATCTAGGAATTGAACACATATCCTTAGACCTAGAGGGGCTCTGCTCTAACCACTAAGCCAATTCGACCCTACCTCCTTCGGTCAAATTTAATTATATCATACGTCGACTAAGAACTAGGTACCAACATTATCTACATTTTCTTAACGCTTATTTGGGCTGCCATCTGTATGTACGATTGTAAGATTCTTCCCGAACTAAATGCAATCTAGATAGTGTCTTGGATAAATATGTCCAATTTTATTTTAATGTGCGACGTCTATTGACTATTCATTTGTTTTTTTTTTTAAGTTTTCCCCTCAGGGCTAATGTCATCTTTGGGAATGCTGGGTAGAAGGTATTTTTAATTCTCTGCTGCCAGAGTTTGAATTTCGACCAGTTGGTTTATATGGCAAAAAAGTGTCAAAGTGTTAAGTGCACTGAGGCGTATATTTTATATTGTGTATTGAGCATGATACTGAAATAAAGGAGAAATTATATGAAGATTTTTATTAGAGGTAAAACATGAAAGCGCCCCGAGCTATTGGGGAAGCTGAGGAGCGAACAAACAATTAGACGATATTACTCCATGTTCTCACCGCCCGGCGCCCGCGCCCGCTACCCTTGCACTGATTTATTTATAGCAAATTGCCTTTCAAAAATGATGGATTCATCGGAAAGCAACGCGAATGAATTCTCTTTGTGTTCTGATAGTAATTCATTGTTCAGAGAAAATTTTAAATTCTTTATGTATTGAAATGTTTGGTATTATTTACACTTAAACACTATTAGTTCTCTGGGGGTACTGTACTTATAAGGTCTTGATAACTAACTGGTTTATTATGAGTTTACGTATCGAACTTTATTATTACCCCAGCGTCTGCGTGGTTGAATTTTAGAACCCAGTTTCGAATGCATCGCGCCGTGTGCGTTGCGCCACAAATAACATCTGTGTACGTGGAATATCAAACAAAACTACCGTTGTAATTCGGTTTTGAATTCAAGAATTCGTAACAAGATGTCGCCACTTACGTCAGCAGCTCGCATGTAGACGTATCTTCCCTAGGTATAAGTACTACGGATTAATAGAATTTAAGTATCCTTACTCATCAATGAAACTCACCTCAACCCATCACAAACGCCAAAACTTTCGAACTATACATTATATAGAAATGACCGACAACACACTAGAGGCGGTGGCACTGCCATTTTCGTTAAATCGAAAATCGCCCACAAATACAATATTACACCTGCATTGTCGTCAATCGAGTCAACCTCAATCACAATTTATACAAAACATTCAGGCCCATTGAGAATAAACTCTATCTACCACCGTCCGCAAGATAAGCTTGATCCAAATGACCTTGATACTCTCCTCGATAGCCACACTCCTACTATCCTCGCTGGGGACTTTAACTCAAAGCACCCCAATGGAATAGTAGGATTACTAACACAAATGGACGTATCTTACGCAGGTACGCTAGCACTCATCCTGAACTCTCCATCGCGGGCCCAATTGAACCCACACATTTCCCAAACAGCGGGGCTAGACCCGATGTTCTGGACATTGCACTTCTCCACAAATTACCCTGGGTCTACGATATCGAAACCATAAATGACCTAAGTTCAGATCATAATCCTGTTTTGCTTACTCTTAATCAACTTTCCACTCCAATGGCACCCCGCAAATCTATAAAAACTGATTGGACGTATTTCACTCACAGAGTTGGGGAAAAAACAATCATCCCTCAAAATATTTCCGACGGCCCTGAATTAGACAAGGCAGTTGACAACTTTGCCGAGATAATTATATCTTCCATCACCGATGCCTCTAAAACTCTTCCTGAACATTCCCCCCTTAATCTCAAAAGAGACCTCCCAACCGACATCCAGGATTTGATCTGTACAAAAAACAATCTTCGCCGACACTGGCATAGAAACCGAAATCCCTCGGTTAAAAAAACAATCAATAGAATTCAAGCACTTATTAGAAAAAAACTCTCCGAGCTTTCACATTCCACCTGGAACAAAAAAATTCAAGATATAAATCCACAGGACGGCTCCCTATGGAAGTTATGCGTATCTCTCCAAACTACCCCATCCCCAAGCGATCCCATTCATACCGAAAATGGCCTCATATTTGACGATCAAGATAAATCGGAGGCGTTTGCCGATAATCTTGAATTTCAATTTAGCCCCAGCTCTAAGCACGCCGACCCAATCCATATAGCAAATGTCAACCACCAAATAGACATAATTTTCGACTCCCTTCCCGGAACAAATGTACATTTCACCACCCCATCAGAAGTCCGAAGGGCCATTAAACACCGCAGCAACAAAAAAGCTCCCGGTCCAGATGGCATTACAAACTTTGCCCTTAAAGCCCTCCCCCCTAAAAGCATTCTCACCATTGTGAGCCTCATAAATTCCGCTCTCAGACTGCGTTATTTCCCCTAAAGTTGGAAACACGCGCACGTCATTCTCATCCCAAAACCTGGGAAGGACCCAAAATTCTGTGAGAACCATCGTTCAATCAGCCTTCTCTCAAATGTTGGTAAAATATTCGAACAAATTCTCCTCACCCGGCTCTTAAAGCACATTCACGAGATGAAAACCCTTCCTGATGAACAACATGGCTTCAGATCTCAACACTCAACCCTTCATCAACTGCTCAGAGTTTCCGAACTAATCCTCGGCGGCTTCAACTCCCAACGGTCTACTGGCGCCATTTTCCTGGACATAGCCAAAGCCTTCGACAAAGTATGGTCAAACGGCCTGCTCCTCAAATTGCATAACACGGACATCGATCCCCAACTCCTCGGTATCTTAAAATCATTTCTTCAGCACCGGACTTTTCAAGTAAAGATCCGAGGTGCACTCTCAACGCCCAGATTCATGACAGCAGGCGTCCCGCAAGGATCCCTGCTTTCCCCTACCCTCTTCAATATCTACTTACACGATATTCCACTCACGGAGAACCAACATTCGTATAAAGCCTTGTACGCTGACGACACCGCCATTATGGTTCGATACAGTTCTCCCAGGATGATCACACTTTGCTTACAGCATAACATAAACATACTCCAAGACTTTTATAACAAATGGCGTATAGATGTGAACCCTTCCAAGAGCGCTGCTATTTTCTTCTCACGAAGAAAGGTTCGCAGCACTCCTAAGGGTCAAGTTTATATGTACGGCCAAGCAATACCCTGGCAAAACAATGTTAAATATCTTGGAGTCACACTCGACAAAAAACTCACATGGCACACACACATCAAACATACAATTAAAAAAACCAAAAACGCTGCTTCATCCCTTTACCCGCTTTTACATTATAACAGTCAAACGTCGCTTCAGAACAAACTTCTCATTTACAAATCAAAATTACGACCCATCATGACTTACGCCGCTCCAATTTGGGCCACAAGCAATACTAAGAGTCTAGAAACCTTCCAAAATGTCTTGCTTAGAAGATTCACCAAAAACCCTTGGTTCGTCCGAAATGGCATTATTAATTCAGGCACGAAAATCCCTCCACTTAAAAAACACATAATAGACCTGGCCAAAACATTTTTCTCAAAACTTGCTTCAAATCCGAACCCAAGTATCTCATGTCTCGGGCATTCAAGTCCCGATGACAATCCCCTCCACCGCCTGCCCATATCCATCCTTCATCCACCTTGATGCGCGGGCTATAACAAAATTTACCTTTATATTCTTATATAAAAAATTAAATACTTGTATATATTTATTATGGTATACATATTTGTGGTATATGAATACATACATGCATGGGTGTATGTAAAAATGTCTGTATGTGTGCATATATCTATACAAAATATATGCCACTCGCAGATTTAAAACAAGCAATAAAAAAATATGAATTCCCTTCATCTTGCCCAAGGCAGCCCGAACATCGGGTTAAAAAAAATCCATCAGGTGACATTAATACAGTTTGCAAGACAAAGGAGTTAATTTCTCCCTGCAACTTGCTAAGAACCAATATATAATATAATATAATTTAAGTATCCTTCCGCATATGGAGGGATTACATATGGCGTTATTGCCTATCACGGTTACTTTAACTCGGTGACTAGCTGTCACTGAATCACAGTGGATCCGAGGAACTGGATATTTTTGGAATCAGTTATTACGGAATCGGATTTATAAAATGGTTACCTACACTCAAACTGTCGACCTCCGTAGTCCAGTGGCTAAGACTCTTGACTCACAATCCGGACGTCGCGGGTTCGAACCCGGCGTGCGCAAATAAATTTTATTTGATTAATTTGTGTTATTTCACAATTATCCTACAAGTCACACGACCTGTCTATACCAGTGGCTAATTGAATCTGGGCGGCAGGCTGGAAAGAACCAGTCTCGATGGCGCTTTCCATTCTGGCATTTGTCGACACCACTTAGAAGCTCTTCTAATACATTACAATATGTACTCAAGAGGCCCGACTTATTTTACCGACCTTCCGGGAAAGGAAGGAGTTACCTCCTACAAGATGGGAAAAAACACAAAGGCCAGCAAATCATTCCACAGCCAAGCTGTTGAACTCAAGAACGAGTCGTAGAAGCGGCCCGTTCCCGGGTGACAAAATTCAACCGTGTACCACCGATGTTGGGCGTGCTTTTGTCGAGTTTCCGTTGGTTTTTAAATCGATGTCTAAATGTACTACTATTAACAGTACTGTAAATAGATTCGGAGCAGTAACTCTCTCGAACGATTCTACCCAATATCTATGTCCATCTGCGAGTATAAAAGAAATCCGCCCATAAAGTTTTATTCAAGCGTTCATAATATGATTAGTTATTCTCGAAACTCTGCACGGCCGAGGAATACGATAGAAGGATTTTAACCGGAATAGATTTTTTTATTATACTGATTTTCTTTCCAGCAGTAGTAACATGTATCATATTGTAGTTACCTATCATTTTGCTTATTTGTAAAAGTCCAAATATTATATTAATGATGTGCAATTACTACAATGTACCGGGTTGCAATCTGTGGTTAGGTTGATTTCCATGTAGGTACAGAAAAAAAAAAATTATTTACGTCTTCCTTTTTTCTGCTCGCCTTGCGACGAGTTTCTTGAAACCATATTTTACTTTGAGGTTTCACAGTTAAATTGAATCCATGATATTCCACTGAAGCCTTAACGGAAAAGATAAAGGTACTTTTAAGTAAATGAAAACAAAATTATATAATCGATATAACTGTTTTATTAACTTTTGAAGATGATATTGAAAAATCCATACGATAAACAGAACAAGACACAGAAAAAAAATAAAAATTACTTTCACCTGTTGCGACCGTTACCTACCTTTTTATTTTGTGTCTTATTCTTTTTCATGTTTCGTTTATATTAATTGAATTCTATTCGTCTTAATAGATGAAATTCAAAGGGCCTTACTAAAAATAAAAGTGCTGAAAATATTGGTCAAAATTCCCAAAAGAAATTTTTTCAAAAAAATTAAATTTTCCGGGAAACCAATTACACAAAATGAAAGTTTATTAACTTCAAAAAAACAAAAAAACAAAAAAAAAATCTAAACTTTTTTACAAAAACATACCCATTTTCCGACCAATATTCCGAGATCCAATTTTTCATTACTTTTCCAATTTTCTCAGAAGAATTTTTACAGAAAACTAACTATTTTAAACATTAAAAAATTAACCAAACTTCATTTATGACAATATTCCTGTCATGGTTTTATCATTTCGGATCATCCGAAATTATTTTCACAAGGAATCGGCTGGTTTTGGAAACGATTCCTTTTAGCTTTTACAAAATTTGTTATAAATTATAATACAAAATTTTTCCAAAAATTGATCTGTGCCTATGAATAAAAAAATGGATCCAAAATAATATATTATTTATAAATGGTAATCTCTAAATTTTAGAGCTCTCAACTTAATTTGGTTAGAAATTGCTAAAGGGGGGTTCAGGGTGGAGAAATTGTATACTTTACGTCATAATATTAAATCTCTGCGGCGTTCTGAAATTACTTGAGTTTTGATTGGCAGTATATTTCTTAGTTAATGGGAGTTTTTTACCTAATAAAAATTAGTTTTTAGTGATTTTAAAATGAAAAAAGTTAAACGACATACATTAATTACGTAAGCATTCAAAAATGGTTTTTATTTGGATAAAAATAATATGGATGTAATAAGATAATTTTTTACATTTTCTGATAATTGCTATTGTAGGTACATATAATGGGGCTAAACTCTACTATCAGGGAACTTTAATAAATTGGGTGAAGCCAATCAAAAGTCGCCTGCGGAAAATGCTGTAGCGTGTTTTCATCTGCTAGTTAGTAATTACTTCTCAATAAATCTTGTCTATAAATATCCCTCTGAAGTGTGTACCTACAGTAAATATAATATATTGTTGAACAAGGGTTTGACGAGGTGGAATTTGCGGAAGTATTTGTAGTATTATTGGAATCCCACGCTATTCCACAACCGATTGCTTCTTAGCTTGATTACCCCTCGAGTGTCGCTAGATTCAAGTCAGAAATTTAATAAAACAAGAATCGTAAAAAATCGATATTCAAAATTCAGCTTTTTGTGCCGAGATACGAACACCTACCTATTGAGAACTAAGCACACAATACGAGTACATGTTCCTACTGATGTGAGATGCGCTGCTGTCTCTTGTTCAAAGGTGGTTTAAGGGTAATCGTAAATTCGTGTGAAAAGTCATGTGGGAATCTAATTTTTCTAAGAGCCTTTCAGTAAAAAGATCACGTCAAGGGCATTTCTTTCGGTCAACGTGTGTCAGTTTAAAAAAAAAATCAAACATTAATAAAAAAGTTGTAAAAAAATACTTCTCAACAGTTTAACGATGTTTTAGTCACACGTTGGAAAAATACCGTACAAACTCAGACTCGATTTGGTACAGATAAAAAAAGTCGTTACGTGTGCTTCGAAAAAGCTGGCAACGTTGCATTTCAATGGACTGAAATAATAAGGTAAAATTCCCGACTTGAAATAATGAGGTCATTTCGGACAAATTATTTTTTATTTAATTAATAACTGATAACTTTGTATAAACCACTTTTTAATCTTCTTCAGGATATGTTAATATTAACATATCCTGAAGAAGATAACATTGTTATTGAAACATGTCGATATTGTTTATTAAAAAGTGGTTTATACAAAGTTATCAGTTATTAATTAAATAATAAATAATGCCACAAAGTTATTTTTCAAAGATTTTCAAAATTTTGTAATATATGGTATGTGTGTGTGAATGATTGTATATATATGTAAGTATTATGTTATCAATGTTGTGTTTGTCTTTAATTAGTGATAGCATCAACCATGGTTCAGTGTAATTGTATCTGTGAAAGCTTTCATGTAAATCACTGTTGACAAACCTAATAAAAAAAAAAAAAAAAAAAAAAAAAAAAAAAAAAAAGAGTGAAGAAGAAATTATTTTTTAATTGATTCACATGTGCATTGACTCAGTGTGCATTTTATGAGAATTATATTAAACTGTTGTTTTTTTTAACATAAATTTTTCCTATACATCCTTGAAATAAATATTTATATTATAAATCCGGAGACAAAATGGAAATAACTAACTATAGACCAATCACATTATTAAACTCGCTATCAAAGATTTTCGAAAAAGTCTTAAAAAACCAAATCATAAAATACTTGGAAGAAAACAAATTAATCTCAGATAAACAATATGAATTTAGAGAAAAGAGAGGTACAAAAGAAGCTTTGGCATGTACTATAGATTATATACATAGCAACTTAGATCAAGGATACAAATGTATAGCGATATATTTAGATTTAGCTAAAGCCTTTAATTCAATCTGCCACAATACACTTTTAAAAAAATTAGAAAATATGGGTATCAAAGACAAGGAACTCCAACTATTAAAAAGTTATATGAGTGATAGAACACAACAAGTCAAAATTAATAACCATACAAGTAAACCACTGCCGATTACATACGGAGTTCCACAAGGAAGCATACTAGGGCCCGTTCTTTTCACTATTTACATAAATGAACTTTGTAGCATGGAAATAAACGGTGAAATAGTTAGTTATGCAGATGACACAGTTTTACTGTTTAAATCTAAGGATTGGCATAATGTATTTAACATAGCGAATTTAGAAATCACGCGGGTGAAAACTTGGCTAGACTCAAACATACTTACACTAAATATATCGAAAACAAAATTTATAACGTACAGTATAAATAGTACAGGACAACCAAAAAACAACTCAAACACCATAAAATTACACGAATGTTTAAAAACTAACATTTGCAGTTGCCCTTCTCTAGAAAAAACAGAACAAATAAAATATCTAGGAATCATAATTGACCATAACCTTAGATAGACACATCATATTAAACAAATCACAAATAAACTCCTCAAAACAATACACATTTTCCTAAACATAAGAAACATATATAATATAAAACAAATGAAAACAATGTATTTTGCACTTTGTCAGTCAATAATATAATATGGATTAATTATCTGGGGAGGAGCAACAAACTCAGCTATCGATCACTTAGAAATCGCGCAGAAAACGATCTTAAAGGTAATACTTAAAAAACATAGACTGACTGACACAAACCAAATATTCAACAGTTGTGACGTACTAGATATACGCCAATTATATGTTAAAACACTGCTAAACTACATTTTTGACCAGAAAAACAAATTTCAACAATCTCAAAATATCACTAACAGACCAGTTAGACAATCGTACAAAAACAACCTAAAAACTCCGACGGTAAATACAAGCTTTGGAAAAAGGCACTATAAATATCATGCTATAAAAGCATTCAACAGTCTTACCCTTGAAAATAAAATGGAAGAAAACGAAAATAATTTCGTACTCAAAATTACAAAATGGATTAAAGAACAAAAAAGACAATATTACCAAAATTTCATTACAAAATAAAACACAACTACACGTAACACTCAAAACTAATATAAAATACACATCACTCACAAACACACAACACATAATATATGTAATATTTACCGATTTAAAATTTTTTTTTTTAGTAATAAAATAATTCATTTTATCCTATAATTTAAACTTAATTATAAATTTTAATTTTTAGTTTATTTTGTTTTTGTTTTATAAAATGGAGGCCTCAGCACAGGTGAGCTACCCAGTGAGGCCGACATTGTTGATTTTATTTTTGAAATGTAAGCTATTATGTAAAACAAATGAATAAATATTGCGGAAATATTAAATCCTAAATGTATTTTGTTATAACTCGTAATTATAAGTTTTTATAAATTTTAATTTTTAATGTATACACGAGATAAAAAGTGAGGGGATAGTTTCAGGTTTTGTTAAGCATTGTATCTTTCTACCAACTATTTTATATCATTGAAGAAGAAGACAATACTAACAATCTAAACAAAAATATCAAAGAGAAAAACACAGGAAAATATTTAAAAAATTAGGTCGCAACTGGGACACGAACCTAGAACCTCTCGTCTAACCGGGACGGGTCCCAGTTGCGACTGTTATTTTTTTTCTACTTTTCTGTGTCTTGTTGTCTTTCATATTCTCGTTTAAATTATGAATGATATCTTCTTCTTCATTGATGGAAATAACCTTTAAAAGTTATACAAAGAGAGTTGTTCTTATAGATATATTTTTTAAATATTTTATATCAGTTTCCATGAGTAAAGTATATCAATTGTTTAGAATTTTTACCTCGTAATGTTATATATATATATATATATATATATATATATATATATATATGTGTGTGTGTTACATTATTCAAAATAACCAAAAATATATATATTAGGTACGCATAAATTTCGTTTTTGTATTAAAAATGGCTTAAGCAGCAAAAAATATTTGACCATATTGTGGTTCAAAATATTCCACATGAAACCACTGAAAAATAACATTCTCAAAAGTGCCTGGGGGATTTTACCCCTGCTTAGATTAATTTTTGCGATACTTTAATACTAATTTCAATACATAATAATATCTACTTTAATACTGATATGTTATTAGATGTTCACGTCCAATACTATTCCCCAATTAAAAACCAACTAGACATAATTCAAATAGTACAAGTATGAAGTTTGCGATCAAAAAAATTTCGTGTTTTTGGAAAACTGATACTTTGAATCGCCCTTTACTTTCTCGCCATTTATTTCATTGATTTATAGACCGAAAAATGGCTTTGTTCTGTGATTCGACCAAAAAAGCGTGTTTATAAAAAAAGATGATAAAGTTAAACTCTTAACACATTTCTGTCAGTCTCTGAAAAACACAGAATGTGTAATTTTTACTAGTTATAATACAAAAATTCACGAAAAAGCCAGACTTCCAAACAGAACAAATCTGTATTACAAAAAACCCATTGTACTTTCATCGTCTTTCTTTTACCATTTTTCATAAATATGCATAATATTATCTCTCCACAAATAAATTTCTCCGCTACGGAGGGGTAAGCCTCTCCTATTCGAATTCGGATGTCACTAGTTAAAATTACAGCGTGTGCAAGTAAATTTTATTTTCTTTTTTTGTGTTTCAAACTAAATTCATCTAAAATAATATTTAGTATATTTGCGGCACGTTTCATGGTGGAAGATATTCTCAGTATCGCCTTAGTAAAAGACAACCATTTAGAATTGAAACATTGCTTCAAATGGCCTTTTCCGTATTTGGTGACCAGATCTGAATTGCCAGGTACTTCCCCACCTTCTTCTCCATCATCTACCTCACCCTTTCACCTTCAGCCTCACTGGCTGAAAACTGTTAGAGCAGTTGGAACTTTTGTGCGGTAATCGTCACATAAAAAGTAGGTAATAAAAACGATAAATGTGTTAAATAAGAAAATTTCATAAACTGAAGCCTTTGTCAGGATGTAAAAAAAGTAATAAGATTAAACGTTTTCACAAATTTACTCATCATAAACACCCCAACATTATCGTAATACACCGAAGACAGAAGCAACAAAAAATCTGTCTGTACTTATTTTTCTGTTATTATAATATATCGACTGTGGTTTAGTAAAACTCTTAAGCCACTAAATGAAAACTTTGTAAGAAGCGATAAAAACAAATATTTTAAAATTCGTAAAACTAATAAAATAATTTGAACTTTCTAATATAAAAGCGGTTATTTGTATCTCAATATTTTCAATTCAATTCAATTCTATTTATAATTTTGAAAGACTTGAGGGTTGAGTAATTGGTTGTATGTTTTTCAAAATAGCCAAAAAAAAATATTACGCATAAATTTCGATTTTATATTAAAAATACCTTTCAGCGAAAAATATTTTATCAAATTGTAGTCCAAAAAATTCCACATAAAACCACCGAAAAATGATATTCCCAAAAGTGTAGTCTAAATGATTTTACCAAAACACAGTCGAAATGTATAAATTCTAAAATTCAGCAATGGTTCATTTTATCCCGAAAGAGATAATATTACATCCTAGTGATTTTTTTACGGTCGATTATAATCAAAACATTGGAATATGCTGCAAAACCCATGGATTATCCAAGAGTGTTTGAAGTTTAACGTGACCCCAAGTATGTACACATTTTTTACCAAAAGCATATCCTCTGAAGCTATAAAAACTGTGCAACGGGTACAAAGGATATGGCTGGAGAAGGAGACAAAGGAATGTTGCTGGAAAAGGTATACAATATTTCACTATATCAAGGATTTGCATTCTGAATTATCGTTTAATCTGCATCCATTGGAATTTGCTACAATACTCGCGAACCCATCGGTGGAATTATTATTGATAAATTCAAAACTAAAGAAATAAATTTTTAAGAACTTGTTGAAAAATATTTATGTAAACGAAGATCAAAGAAATAAAAATAGGAAATTTTAGTATATGTAAGACGCAATTTAAAAAAGGAATAAATACACCCATGGGATAAAAAAATCAACAGTAAAACAAAATAGATGTGTGGCAATTGACAAGAAATTCTCTATCTAAAGTAAAAAAGAACAACTTACCGAAGCAAGTAACCAAGGTAAAAATTAATTCAATAAAAAAGAAATAGAAATTTGAAATGATATTAAGACGAAAATTAAAAATAGCGACATAGGGAAATTCGGTGGTGATATTAAACAAATTTGATTGCAAATAGTGAAAGCCAAAAGATTTTGAAATCTTAAAAAAGTACCCAACGGACCAAATTTAATTAAACGTGTGCAACCTAAAAAGCAATTGAAAATCAATATCATAAATAAATATGCAAAAGAATTCCATTGGTAATTTATCGATTTTTTATTTTATTTTAAACTAGCAGACCCGGCCACACGTTGCTGTGACTAACGAAACACAACGCCATGCCATTACCCAACCTTTATACCCATCGCTATCTGTTAAATCAAATCCACACCGCCCATGTGGTAGCCCGCTGCCCACTGCCCGCTGCCGCTTGCCGGATATGTTATATATTTCAATCCATTTACACAAAACCTTGAAATATTATGTATCTAAAATACTTCCTCATGAATCACTCTATCTATTGGTGAATCCGTTGCCTAGTTTAAAAGATTAAGCGCACAGACAGCGGTACTTCATTTTATACTATGTAAAGATAATTTACCTAACTTTGCCTTTAATTTGGGAGGCGGGTATGGGTGCCGCCTTTTCACGGGATTTTATTTAAAAAAACACCCCTGCCACAGGACACCTCAAGTGGTTCGATATGTTTGATGACATAGCCCGGATTGATGAGGTTTGTTTAGATTTTGACGGCGGATTCGTTTGTTTACCTATTGTGTGGCGGGCAGGAATGGGAGAGGCTGGTTGAGGGAAACCTTTCAACCCCTCTAGTCGGACTCTCTAGACCTCTAGACAATCTAGACCCATCGCCTTGCACCACAATGAGAGGGATGGATACATTAACCCGCCATTGGTGACGTGTATGTCTGTGAGACCAGGTAATTCGTAAAAGTGGAATATTTTTTTTACCGTTCATCGAATCACACTGCGATTTCGAGTAGCTGCCTTATTCCACGCCCCCTACCGCCAGTCCACCCCAACCCGGTGCGTGAGACCGGCATCACCAACTAAGTAAGTCAGATGGTTATTGTGTAATTTTATAAGATAAAATAATTAAAAAAACATAATTATTATCATTTATGTTTTTTTTATTTATGTTTCAAATGTCATATGACTGACAAAGACTGATTTTGTCGTTAAATATTTAAGAGTGTTGGGTTTAAATAAATTTTGTTAAAAAATCTCATAATTTTAATGCATCTTAAGATATTGTGTTATGTTAATAAAAGAGAATTGATTTAAGGAAAACATATGTTTTATTGACAGAAAAAGGTATCATTTTATAAACTTTCCAATGAAAAGTAGCATGAACAGTAAATTATTGAAAAACTGGTAGTCAAAAACCCCGGTGCGTGAGACCGGGGTCACCAACGATGTAAGTCAAATTCACGTCACCATAGGAGGGTTAACCCAAATATTCCTATCCACCCCATCTTTTTTCTTCCCAGAACTTCCTCAATTTCATTTCCATAAAAAGACCCTACACACAGCATCGAGAAGACATATGCTTTGAGGGATTTTTTTACTTGGGACCTCCTGTGTGAAGCTAATGTATAAAAACAAATGCTGCGAAACACCTTGTAAAAGCTTTGACAGAAAACAATTGGGTAGATATATTTATGACGACACTTCAATGGACTATAACAACAGAGCCATGAATAAAAGAAGGATATTTTAATGGTACAAGTAAAGTAGCATACAATGCGCAGAGTGCACACGTAAACAATTCACAAATAAACTGCTTTCTTTTTGTGGAGTTAATCGCGCTACTCAGGTTTTCAAGACATTTGAAAAACAATTCTTTCCATAATTTCCCCAAGGTTGTCCTTGCCGACTACAAAAGAAAAAAATAACTTTACATTACGTGACCGAAATCAAGATATTTATTTTATATTCGTTTGTACTGCGTACATACTCAAGAACATCTTTCGCCTTAAAACGCACGGCTGGTGTCTATTAGGTTCCGATACATATTGGTATAAATTGACGACCGGATTAATATCAATTTCTAAGATAACCACTGGAGCGGTTATGGTCGAAAAATGGACCACTGCGATTGATAGCGGTTCAAAATTGGACCACATTTTCCTACCATTCGTAAAACATTTATTGTACCTAATTATTTAAAACAATTCTATGGACAGCCACTTATTTTAAAACGAAGCTTTTAAAATGCTTAATCTATTATGACCATAGATGTCACCAAACCGAACTTTGTAGACTATTTTAGAACGATGTTGAAAATAATTTTTTTAAATATTTTTTGCCCGCCGAATTTTTGATCAGCTGTTTACGGCTAAAATCAAGTCCTTTTTCCATTGATATGCATTTTTCAATATACAGAAATCGAAAATAGTCTACGTTGACTCGAATAAGTACCCCTCACGGCAGTTTCCAAGAAAAAAACACGCAGGATGCGCGCGGTTATAAACTTTATTTACAATTTTTTCATATTTGTTTTATAAATCCTACAAATATGAGAAAAACGGTAAAACAAAGGTTAATTTATTGGCTATATATCACAATAATAAGTTTTTTTGTCTCCATGTTAAAATTCGAAGGAACGATTTTTTTAATGTTGGCGAAAAATTAAAAAAATGATCTTCTGAGAAATATTGAGCACGAGACAAATTAAAATTTCGCGTGATCGCTCCCAGTGGCTGTATTACAAGAATTAAGCGTATTTGGAACTAGAAATAATCAAACAAATTTATAAATTGAGCTAGATTCAAAGTAGGGGTAAACAGATTGAAAGTTTACTTTTATCACGTTTTTGATTTTCTTGTCCAAAGTTCAACTTCCACGAACGATTAATAAGATCGAATTGGATGCGCAAGTTCTAAATGTGAGCAAACAGCGTCACTGTCTCGTTTGCTAAGGGGTTTCATTAACGAGAAATTAATACGTTTACAGAGCAAATGTTCCTCTAGACTAAATAATATCGGATGATTTTTCTACGAATCATTTCCCTCGCATTAATACCCAATTATTATTAATTTGCTCCTCCGGGAATTTCCCCTGTAGCCTTTTGTTGTTGATTTTATATTTTGTTTCCAAACTCCTTTTGTATGTTTGAATTTCAGTTGAATATATTTTATTAAATTTACGAGTTCATTGTTCATTCCACGAATGTGAGACTAAAGCGTTAAGTACTCCTTTTCCCAAATTTGGTAAACACAATGTTTTTTTGCATACTTTATCAATTCAATGAAAAAAGATAACAACCAAATGCTTAATCGCCGCCCCGGGAATCATTTATTAGATAGCTAACACCTCTGCCATAGGTCACCCCAAAGGGTTTGCTACGTTTGGTGACTTAGTAGGGGTGCTCGGGTTCATGGGGGTGAGGTTGGTACAGGTCTGATGTACTGCCCACCTGAAGAGAGAGACTGGTTGACGGAGGTCTTTCATAATTTTTACAGGACTCATCACATTACATCGCGGTTGGAGGGATACGACGATGACCCCCAGATTCCTACACACCCCTCATACATGTTTCCTTCACAGAACTTCCTCTCCTTCCTTTCCTTAAAAAAAAACCCTCCACACAGTATCCCAAAGATAACGTAGGCCCTGAAGGAAATTATTTTCCTCAACTCCTCCTGTGTGGAGCTAATGTAAAAAAAATTATAAGAATAACTCCCTTTTTATAACTTTTAATCGTTCTCCCATCAATGTATTATATCGTTGAAGAAGAAGATAACACTAATAATCTAAATGATAATTTGAATGAGAACAAGACACAGAAAAATAGAAAAAGATATTATCTTCTTCCCCAAAAAAATATAACGCCATTGAGTATTATAAAATGAAACTCGTCACAGGGATCAGATATTTATTTATTATAGATAAATGAAACAATGTTACTTTGTTTGAACTACTTGTATATTTGTTTGAAGCCGACCGGTTTCGGAACGACCGTTCCTTCCTCTGAGGATGGAACGGTCATTCCGAAAGCGGTCGGCTTCGGTTCGGTTCTTCTTCCGGTTTCGGAACGACCGTTCCTTCCTCCAGGGCAAACGTATACTGAGTATACGTATATACGCCCTGAGGATGGAACGGTCATTCCGAAAGCGGTCGGCTTCAAACAAATATGCAAGTGGTTCAAACAAAGTAACATTGTTTCATTTATCTATAATGGATTACCACAAAGTTATAGCTACATTCAAAAGTATATTTATTTATTAATTTGAGACACAGGTAACTTATAGAACATGCTTGTAGAAAATACAAAAAATATATTAGTATTCAAATATAAATATCCCTAGTGTACCGGACGGGTCAACGAGGAAGAAGACTATTTTTCCTTCAGGACGTCTTCTTTCTCTAATATAAGGTTCAACATATTTTTTGCCAACGAAGACGAGGATGAGTTCCCTCAAAGGCCGTCCTCGTCTTCTAAACTAAAATTTAGGTTTAAGAGTTAGTATTAAGTTTATATATTTGTTATATATTGTACGAATAATTTTCCTTAATAAAAGACTTTATGTTTGTTTGAAAATGGGCCTCTCGGAGAGGTTGAGTTCCTTTGTATTGCAGTGCTAGGTTCGTATTCCAGTCAACATTGGGTATTTTATATTTCTATATGTTGTCTATGACCCACTTGATAATCGCAGATTTAATCATATTAATAATAATAATAATTGAATAACTTATAGAGCGCCGTTTTTGTGAAAAATCACCTTAAGGGCGCTTTACAATTCATTAAGAATTCTTAGGCTCTATCTAATTTTATTTTTTACAAATATATACAGAAACATATGTACCTGCAGGTCACTTCCGATAAACACACTTTATTAGAAAGTTTACATTTATATTTATAAGAAGATTAATGCCAAATAATATATGTATTTATATATATATTTACCGACCTCTGTGTTTGACTCTCCTACAACATGGGTATCTTCAAGACCCAGGATCACTACATTCTTCCCACGAAAGACCCTCCACACAGCATTCCCAAAGATGACATTGGCCCGCAGGAAAATCATTGTATTTAGGGCCTCTTTTCTTTTTGCAAAATACTTTTGAACGAGCGTCGCTCGAATATCTGAAAAGTTTCTTCAAAAAACACATAAGAATAGTTATTGGTTGGGCGTTTACACAATACAAAGCTACACTTACCTACACATCTACATATATCATAGACCCTGTACTTGTATCTTGATTGTCACATATCCCATCCCTATGATGTTCCTATTCCCCAACCTATCCCATCCCTATGTTGTCATCGTTACCATAACAATCAGTGTCCTCAATGAACTCGCCGCGTGAAGAAGTATAATATTACGCACCCCGCATCCGCTAACTGAATCCGCATCCCGCGATTGATCATTATACAAGTGCATGAACAAAACCCTGGTTCGAGGAGGTTAAGGAGTCAAGATTCCACCGTAAGTCCATTCCTTTCCTTCTCCTTTGTGCTTTCAATGTTACTTGTGCAGTGGTCTAACATACATCCAACAAACACACGCAAGGTTTTTTTATTTATTTATTTATATGCATACATATTACAATAAGTTAGAAAATTATACTTTGTCTGTCCAACTGGGAAGGATACCCGTTTCAGGACAGCCAAATTGTATATTCAGTTCATAATATTTTTAACATGTGAATGGTTTCTTTCAAGATATCATAGGATATCTTGAAAGAAACCATTTATATACTCAATATATTATGACAAATGATATATAAATACTTTTTTTTTTTATATACGTAACTTTTTTATATACGACACTTTATTTGTTCTATTTTTTTTAAGAGAAAAAAAACTCGAACAAATAAAGTTATGATGGAAATAAAAACATATACATGAAATAAAGATATGAGCAAAAAAAAAATATAAATTTAAGTACAGTGAGATATGTGTTATCAATAAGTTACGATAAGAAAGAATACAAACATAATATAAAAATGTATACAACCAAAATTTAAAGTAAGGTGATCTTAGGTTTGCAAAATTGCAATAATAACTTTCAATAACACCTTAGTATGTTTCGAGTTCCAATGCGCCGCAGCGCGCTGTTTCGATGGTACGAGTACCTTCAGTACCTCCCACTGCAAGTTGCAGGAGTTCGGAACTGTGGATTTTTATATTTTAGATATAATATTTTAAATTTACTACATTTAATTACATCAATAATTGTCTTCAGAATAGGTAAATAGCTTCTTTCGGGCGATCACAATTTTGAAATTCTTTCGAGGTCTTTTTGGAGAACATTAACAATTGCATATTAGAATTTACACATTTATATTTATAATTTGCCAATATTTGACATATTAGTTCCCAATTTATTTTTGACTATTTAATTTTAATAAGTACCATAAGTAAGTAATAGAAATAATCCATTTAAACCAGAATATAATTATGACATGACATATGAATTTCCTATGTATTTATATAGATAATTTCAGGACTTATTTTTGAAACGCCTGGTCGTTATTTTACAAGAATCAAAGAACAGTCGTTATATTACAAGGATAAGAAAACAGAGCAAAAAAATTTTTTTTTGAATAACATAAACTTTTTAGTACATATTAGGTATGTGAGATTGTGTTAGCATATGTTCGCTCTTGACTCTCCCCATATCTAGAAGCCAATTGCTTACCCATTTCCGTAAAGTGTTGTATTTTTCGATTTCCATGCATCGGGTATGATGTTGAACAATTTAGGCCCTAAGTAGGAGTATTGTCTTTGGGCATGTGATGTGTTTGTAGTAGGTGGGACCACTGGATTCCTCCCTGCATGGCGGGTGTTGTGGAGATGATCAATGGATGAATATTGGTGTCGGTGTTTTTGTGTATGTAAAATAATTTTTCTTATGTATAGTTGCCGTACATCAAGAACTCGTATCTCTTCAAATAATAGATCACTGGGATACCTGAAGGGTTTCTTAAGGATGACCCTTAGAAGTGATTTTTGTGCTTTTGCTAAAGGATCCATTATTGTTTTGGAACAGCCGCCCCATCCCAAGGAAGCATATTCTAGCAATGAGTTGCACAAGGCATAGTACATTTGTTTCAGATCTTTTACATCGACCTTAGGTCCTTCGACATCCGCAAACTACACCATTTATAGTCAAACCGCACCATCATTTTATGGTCCTTTTAGCCGCACTTTTCATCCGCATTCACACATTAATTTTATGGCCCGAACGAGCCGGATATATAACCTTTTAAAAATATCTTAAAAACTCTAAAAGTGCATTAAGATTACTCGCAGTTAAGCCATTTTGTATTACGTTACCAACGGTTAAATTCCCTGTCAATCAACATCAACAAGTGAATTTTTGATTTGAATTTTAGAATTTATTTTCAAATTATATTGCATTTTACACAAACCGCAGTAAGTGGGTACCTACTCAGGTACAAGCATTGAACGTATTAAGGTTAGTACCTACCCACACCTTATAGTTTGATCCAATGCGATCTTCACATTGATTACGAATAAATTGTATACAAAATTCAGTTCTGTTAACCCCGCACGGGTGTCGGGGCAAATTTAGCCCCACTGTTAACCCCTTACAGTTGTTGGGGTCAAAGTTGACCTCACTTAACATTGCGCGTAAATATAAATATTTAATTTATATTCAGTATTGCGCGTAAATTTAAATATTTAATTTATTCGTTTCAAATAAACATTTTAAGCATATTCTTGGGCTGTATTTATTATTACATTTAATAAATTAACCGGAGCAAGAAAATGTCTACAACCGCACCGTCTGGTTCATCGCCACGGGATGACAGACGTCTGAAACGATTGAACGCGAATCTAGCTTCTAGTTTTGCAACATTACAGTCAGTTTTTGACAAAATAAAGACATCGTCTGACAGCGCTATAAATCGTCAAGCGTTTTTATCGGGCGCTGGAACCGTAGAAAGAATTCGTTCAGAATTCATCGCGATTCTAGACGAAAAAGTCGATTGTGAATTGGAAATTAACCCAGAAGCAGTCGTCGAGTACACTCAACTGAATGCATTTGAAGAAATGTACGGTGTCATTAAATTTACCGAGGCAAGCATGCAATCAAATCCAGTAGAGAAACCGCGTCGTCAAATCAAATTACCGCCCTTAGAAATTTTATGCTTTGACGGAAATCTCGAAAATTGGCCTCTCTTCTATGAGACCTATGTCTCTGTTATACATTTAAATGGTTCATTGGACAATTCTGAAAAGATGCAATATCTCATGTCCAAGTTGACGGGAAAGGCATTAACTATTTGTAGGACAATCACACCCATCGGTGCAAATTACCAGGTGATCTGGAATGCCTTATGTAGTAAATATAACGATCATCGCATTCTCGCAGAATCATACTTTGACCGGTTATTGAAAATGCCTGTGGTTAATTCGGTCACGCCCGCTTCCTTAGAGCATTTTGCAGACACATATGCTACAAACATTGCCGCGCTGAAACAGTTGCAGATTAAAGATCTCGCAGAGTTTATGTTGCTACATCTGGGTCTTAAACGCCTTGATATAGAGACAGTAAAGGCTTTCGAATCGTCTATTCGAGACGATGAAAACTTTCCGTCGAGCTCAGAATTAATTGAATTTATAAGAGTACAGCAAAGGATACTCACTCGTGCGCAAGTTACGCAAGCAACATCCAGCAGCCTCGGTTCAAATAACAATATTTCCGCTAAACCGCAAAAGACAAACTCCGCAAAGACATTTATAAATGTCGAGAAAAGTGACAATCACTCCATTGACATTTGTTTTTGTTGTCAAAAGGGATCGCATCCTTTATACCAATGTTCTAAATTCACAAGTCTAGAACCACGCGATCGATTTAACTTTATTAAGTCATCGAATATTCGAGTTTGTGTGAACTGCCTCAGTACTAGGCACATCACGAAAGCTTGTAAATCAAAGAGTTCATGCAAAACATGTGCGCTCAACCATCATAGTTTATTGCATTTCAAACAAACTGATGGGTGGAAGTCACAAACAGACCCAATACCGTCTCCCGCGTTACAAGCAGATGCCGATAATGATAACTTAAATTCTTTGAATCCGGTTTCGCTATGTGTAACAAATTCATGCCCTAGTGCAAATACTACTGCACTCCTAGGAACGGCTGTTTGCACTACCAGAGACGCTAAGGGCCAGGTACAGACGTTACGGGCTCTAATAGATAGCGGCTCCCAAAGGGACATAATTACGCGCAAATACTGTTCACGCTTGAATCTTACGGTGCGGTCATCTCCAAGTACTTACGTCACGGGAATAGGTGACGAAAGAAATGTGACAAATGGCGTAACTTGCTTAAAATTAAATTCCCGCTATGACATCACTCAGTCGTATACGATTAAACCATATGTAGTAGAAACTATAACCAGTGAGTTGCCTACTGTTAACATTAACCGTTCCTCTTTGTCGTATCTTGACAATTTGCCCTTAGCAGACACAAAATTCTGTACGCCCAGTGAGATTGATATTATCTTGGGATGTGACATATTTGCTCACATTCTAAAGACAAACAAAATATCAGGTTCTCTCGATCAGCCATTTGCAATTGAAACTACTTTAGGGTATTTAATCTTAGGCACTGCTCCGACGATGATTGAAACCCCAAGTAACTATGCCACGCAATCATTTTGTACGTTCGCAGAAAACAAGGATTTTTCTCTTGCACGCTTCTTTGAATTGGAAGACATTCCGGACGAGACGATTTTAACGCCTGTTGAACAAGAGTGTGAGGAACAATTCAAAATCACAACTTCTCGTGACACGACAGGTCGTTATATCGTCGCGTTACCGTTTCGAAAAGGTCCATCTGTCCTTGGCGCGTCGTTGCCGGCAGCCGAACAGAGGTACCGATCTCTCGAACGCCGCTTAAAATCCCAACCCACCATAAAAATCGAATATGACAAAATATTGCGCGAATACCTTCAGAAAGGGTACATTTCCCCTGTTGAAAATTCTGATTTACCGCATTACGTAATCCCGCATCATATCGTAGTTCGCAAAGATAAACTGACCACCAAAAACCGGATGGTGCTGAACGCGAGTATGAAATCCGATTCTGTTTACTCGCTTAATGATATTCTACACACCGGTAATACTTTACAAGGTGATCTGTTTCGCATTATCCTCAATTTTCAACTATTCGCCGCGAGAGGATTCGAGCTTGTAATATTCTCTAGTAGTTCTCTAAACTTTTTGTCCACGATTCCTTCAGATCGCCATGTCAAGGAACATGTGGAATTTAATCCCAATGAAAACCTAAAAATACTAGGGCTTCATTGGATACCCGCTTCTGATCATTTTATGTTTGTTGTAAACTCTGACGAAAGAACTCGCACCAAACGAAACATCCCATCGACGATTGCTCGTTTTTGGGATTTGGTGGGTTTCGTCGCACTAATTGTTTTATTAGCTAAACTAATAATTAAATCTCTATGGGAGTACAATCTGGATTGGGACGATACTCCTCCTTACATCGTTGTCACGCTTTGGCGTCAGTTTGAAAAGGAATTGCCATTATTGCAATCTATTAAATTTCCTCGCTTTTTAGGTGTCGAATACCAATATGTATTAACACTTATCGGGTTTTCTGACGTAAATAAACGCGCATTTGGAAGTATTGTATACTTACATGTTTACTGTCAAAATACTAACAAAATCACAATTAGCTTATTATGCGCTAAATCTAAGGTCGCTCCTGCGAAGACGATTTCACTTGCGCGCCTAGAATTATATGGAGCTCTGGTCCTTATACGATTAATGCATACGGTCAGTAACACATACGCATTAAATTTGACTAGCTTATGCCCATTGCAAATGCAACTAACGGGTTAAAACTAACTTGACTTACTTACTAACCGAAAAAAAAATATATTTCATAGTAAGCGGGTATGTACCTACAGTTAAACATACAAATATATATAAAGCCACCCACAGGGCCTAGCAGCAAAAACCTGCCATACGTTAGTATATAAACACCATTGTAGGCATGCACACATCAAATCTCCAAAGTTTCATCGCAATCGGATGAACGGTTAAGCAATGCGTAATTTCATGATGCCAGAGCTCACTTTTGTATACAGAAACCGTCGTGGGCATGCACACATCAAATCTACAATTTTTTATCGCAATCGGATGAATGGTTTAGCAACGCTTAGCGGTTAAACACACAATTATGTATAAAGCCGCCCGCAGGACCTAGCAGCAAAAAGCTGCCACACTACATACACTAATTCCCGGTACATTTAGTTTTCAAACAGCTCGTGCGCCACCTATTTAATTTTTTTATACAAATTTCGTGAAGCCAGAACTCACCAGTAGTTTTATACAAACCTTGTATTAACAATAACAAACACAACAAAAAAAGAATTTTTCAATTTGTTGCAGTCCTTCAGAAGTTATGAGCGTACGTACATTTTCATAAAAATTTTATAATGCCAGAACTCACCAGTAGTTTTACTGCTTTAAAAAAGCGCTATACGAATTTAATACTTTTAAAAAAATATTCCGTTCAACTTCGAGTAATTTAATTGTAAAATTAGAAAACTAATAGGTATGCAATATAGTTGGACTAGAAGTTTGCCCGTTGCAAAGCAACTAACGGGTTAAAACTAACTTGACTTACTAACAGAAAAAAAAATATTTTGTAGTAAGCGGGTAGGTACCTAAGGTTAAACATACAAATATATATAAAGCCGCCCACAGGGCCAAGCAGCAAAAATCTGCCATACGTTAGTATATAGACACCATTGTAGGCATGCACACATCAAATCCCCAAAGTTTCATCGCAATCGCATGAACGGTTTAGCAATGCGTAATTTCATGATGCCAGAGCTCACTTTTGTATACAGAAACCGTCGTGGGCATGCACACATCAAATATACAATTTTTTATCGCAATCGGATGAAAGGTTTAGCAACGCTTAGCGGTTAAACACAGAATTATGTATAAAGCCGCCCGCAGGACCCAGCAGCAAAAAGCTGCCACACTACATACACTAATTCCCGGTACATTTAGTTTTCAAACAGCTCATGCGCCACCTATTAAATTTTTTTATACAAATTTCGTGAAGCCAGAACTCACCAGTAGTTTTATACAAACCTTGTATTAACAATAACGAACACAACACAAAAAGAATTTTTCAAATTGTTGCACTCCTTCGGAAGTTATGAGCGTACGTACATTTTCATACAAATTTTATAATGCCAGAACTCACCAGTAGTTTTACTGCTTAAAATAAAGCGCTCTATGAATTTAATACTTTTAAAAAATATTCCGTTCAACTTCGAATAATTTCATTGTAAAATTAGAAAACTAATACGTATGCAATATAGTTGGATGATATCGAGTCGTTATGTGCAGATGGGTACCTACCTAAATTCCGAGTGCAAAAAGAGTGATTAAAAAAACACATATTTAGGCTGGGGTGTTTAACAAAATTAAAAATTCTTCAATTTTTCAAGTCAATTTTAACGTTCTGTAAAAGTTCGGTTCGAATTCTATTCAAGTTCTGTAATTATTTCAGTTTTATGATGCAACTGGCATTAACTGATAAAAAAACCGAACTTTCATAGAACGTGAAAATGAACTTAAAAAAATTATTAAATTATTCAGTATCGTGGAAATAACATTACCTTAGTAAATTATATTGCATTAAAACCTAAATAATTGTCTAACTACCCATTCCGGTAGGTACCGGCGCATCTCCTTACAAAATTCCGGCAATGGTTTTGCTTTTTTCATCATATTTGCAATACTACCGAGATAAGTAGGTACCTACCCTGAATTAATAACATTTCAATTTGTACCTACTGGCCGGTAAATATCCACCCTACTGAAGTGAATCTATGGACACCAATTTTCTTGTTTTTTTTGGAAAATTTTATAGGTTTTTCGGCGACCCTGAAATTTTTTACATGGAACGGACACAAAATTTTGGTGTTAAAAGTTGCCTTATATTGCCGGGTACCGAATTTTTCAAAAACATCTAACCGGGGATCGTTTTTTCGGCTGCAATGCCGTTTCCCGAAAAACAACAACCCAAACCGCTGAGAGATCCGTTTTGTTTTGACATCTCGGATAACTGACCTGTCTCAACATTCTCTCTAGTATTTTCCATTGCATTGAAACTAAGGCCTAATTTGTGGTTTTTTTTTTTAATGCGAACCTGTCGGCGGGAACTATAACTGAGCCGAATTGGTTGATTTAATGAGTAGTTCCAGTTTTCGCCGCAAATTTATGTAATTTTCGCTCTTAAAATGTGTCAGTTCAATTTTATGTGAGTTTCCTGTCTAGTCTATTTTTTTGTGAAAATCGTGAAGCTAGCGTATTTATTTAAATTCAGACGAAGCTGCCATTTCGAACGGATGAAAATAGAACTACAACAGTATTCGATAGACATTTGATTTTTTCTAATGTGAATAATCCATACTTGTATTCCGCACCGCTAGAAGTCTCCCGTAAAGTTTTGGCAAACATATTGATAACGATGAAAAATGTTTCCCCTATCAAAAAAAAAACAACTGCTAGTGGCTGGAAAATAATCGACCCTTCGAAGGATTGTGAACTTTGAAGCGTTCCAAAATAGCGAGCGCTAATGTCCATTCTCGCGTGTCAGCCGTCGGGACAATTTCCTTCGAACAAAATTGAACCTTGAGGTGTGCGAAACTCGAGGACCGGAGAGGTCGTTTTGGCGTGCCAGCGGCGTTTTTGCGTCGCCAAGCCAAAGTGAACCTTGAGGTTGGTGAAACGCGAGGGGCGGTGCGGTCGATTTTCCCGTCAAGCGAAAAGTGAGTTTTTTGAAAAACCAAACAATACTATATAACTAGCTTATGCCTGTTGCAAATGCAACTAACGGGTTAAAACTAACTTGACTTACTAACAGAAAAAAAAATATTTCGTAGTAAACGGGTAGGTAACTACGGTTAAACATACAAATATATATAAAGCCGCCCACAGGGCCTAGCAGCAAAAATCTGCCATACGTTAGTATATAGACACCATTGTAGGCATGCACACATCAAATCCCCAAAGTTTCATCGCAATCGCATGAACGGTTTAGCAATGCGTAATTTCATGATGCCAGAGCTCACTTTTGTATACAGAAACCGTCGTGGGCATGCACATATCAAATCCTCAAATTTTCATCGCAATCGGATGAATGGTTTAGAAACGCATAGCGGTTTAACATACAACTATGTATAAAGCCGCCCGCAGGACCTAGCAGCAAAAACCTGCCATACGTTAGTATATAAACACCATTGTAGACATGCACACATCAAATCCCCAAAGTTTCATCGCAATCGGATGAATGGTTTAGCAATGCGTAATTTCATGATGCCAGAGCTCACTTTTGTATACAGAAACCGTCGTGGGCATGCACATATCAAATCCTCAAATTTTCATCGCAATCGGATGAATGGTGTAGAAACGCATAGCGGTTTAACATACAACCATGTATGAAGCCGTCCGCAGGACCTAGCAGCAAAAACCTGCTATACGTTATTATATAAACACCATTGTAGAAATGCACACATCAAATCCCCAAAGTTTCATCACAATCGGATGAACGGTTGAGCAATGCGTAATTTCGTGTTGCCAGAGCTCACTATTGTATACAGGAACAATAGCAGTCATGCGCACATCAAATTCCCAATGTTTCATCGCAATCGGATGAATGGTTTAGCAACGCATAGCGGACATACATACATGCAAACATTTTTTGGATTTTTATATATATAGAAGATAGCTGGTACCCGGCATGCGTTGCTATACCATTTAATAAAGAAAATGTTTCTAACTGCGTGTCCTTTCTCATTTGTTCCGATCCCCTTCCCCCCCCCCCCCTCCCTTCCTCACCAGCGTCCTCTTCCCCTTTCCACTCCGCCTCCCTCACCTTCCCTCACCCCACTTCACTCCTAGGCTTCTCCGTATCGTAAACCCCCTCCCGAGTTCCCCTCCCCCCTCCCAGGTCCCCCTCCCCCCCTTCCTGTTTCCACCTCCATCCCAGCTGCCGCATTATTAATACACTTATTCCCGGTACATTTATTTTTCAAACAGCTCGCGCGCGTTACCTATAAATTTTTTTTTACAAATTTCGTAATGCCAGAACTCACCAGTAATTTTATACAAACCTCGTACTAACAATAACAAACACAACAAAAAAAGAATTTTTCAATTTGTTGCAGTCCTTCGGAAGTTATGAGCGTACGTACATTTTCATACAAATTTTATAATGCCAGAACTCACCAGTAGTTTTACTGCTTAAAATAAAGCGCTTTATGAATTAATACTTTTAAAAAAATATTCCGTTCAACTTCGAGAAATTTCATTGTAAAATTAGAAAACTAATACGTATGCAATATTGTCGGATGATATCGAGTGTTTATGTGCAGGTAGGAACCTACTTATATTCTGAGTATAGGTACTTGCATATATACGTAAAAAAGGATTCATATTTAGGCTGGGTTGTTTAACGAAATTAAAAATTCTTCAATTTTTCAAGTCAATTTTAAAGTTCTGTAAAAGTTCGGTTCGAATTCTATTCAAGTTCTGTAATTATTTCAGTTTTATGATGCAACTGTCATTTACTGATAAAAAAAGAGAACTTACACAGAACGTGAAATTAACTAACGTAAAAAAAATGTTAAATTATTCAGTATCGGTGAAACAACATTACCTTAGTAAATTAAATTGCATCAAAAACCTAAATAATTGTCTATCTACCCATTCCGGTAGGTACCGACGCATTTCTTTACAAAAATCCGGCAATGGTTTTGCTTTTTTCATCATATTTGCAATACTACCGAGATAAGTAGGTACCTACCGTGAATTAATAACATTTCAATTTGGCCGGTAAATATCCACCCTACTGAAGTGAATCTATGGACACCAATTTTCTTGTTTTTTTTGGAAAATTTTATAGGTTTTTCGGCGACCCTGAACTTTTTTACATGGGACGGACACTTTATATCGTTATCAATAGTTGCCTTATATTGCCGGGTACCGAATTTTTCAAAAACATCTAACCGGGGATCGTTTTTTCGGCTGCAATGCCATTTTCCAAAAAACAACAACCCAAACCGCTGAGAGATCCGTTTTGTTTTGACATCTCGGATAACTGATAACTGACCTGTCTCAACATTCTCTCTAGTATTTACCATTGCATTGAAACTAATGCTTAATTTGTGGTTCTTTTTTTTAATGCGAACCTGTCGGCGGGAACTATAACTGAGCCGAATTGGTTGATTTAATGAGAAGTTCCAGTTTTCGCCGTTAATTTGTATGAGAAAATAAATCGCTAGCGACGTTAATTTTGTCTACAAAAAAACTCTATTTCCGCGATTGAATTTCACCTCCTCAGTAAACGGTCTCTCAGAAACAAAAGCTAGTGTCAAACAAATTCAAAGGATTGTGAACTTTAAATTGTTCCGAAATACCGACCGCCGAGGTCCATTCTGGCTTGTGATGATCGAAACATTTTTTGGCTGAATTTTTCCCATACAAAGGGTGGGCCGCGGGCCTTTGAGGGAGAGTGAACCTTTAAGTGTGCGAAATTAAAATAGGCTAGAGGTCTTTTTGGCGTGCCAGCGGCATTTTTGCGTCGCCAAGCCGATTTGAACCTTGAGGTTGGTGAAACGCTAGGGGCGGTGCGGTCGTTTTTCGCATCAAGGCAAAAGTGAGTTTTTCAAAAAACCAAACAATACTATATAATATGATATCGAGTTTTTATGTGCAGATGGGTACCTACCTAAATTCCGAGTGCTTAGTAATTCGTAGTAACTTAAAAAAATTGTTAAACTATTCAGTATCGGTGAAACAACATTACGAAGTAAATTAAATTGCATTTAAACCTAAATAATTGTCTAACTACCCATTCCGGTAGGTACCGGCGCTTTTCCTTACAAAATTCCGGCAATGGTTTCGCTTTTTTATAATATTTGCAATACTATCGAGATAAGTAGGTACTTTGTACTGGCCGGTAAAAATCTACCCTTCAGAAGTGAATCTATGGACACGTATTTTCTTGTTTTTTTTGGAAAATTTTATAGGTTTTTCGGCGACCCTGAACTTTTTTTCATGACACGGACCCGTAAAATTACTGTTAAACGTTGCCTAATATTTCAGGGTACCGTATTTTCTAAAAACATCCAAGCCAGAATCGTTTTTCCGGCTGCAATGCCGTTTCCCGAAAAACAACAACCCAAACCGCTGAGAGATCCGTTTTCTTTTGACATTTCAATTTGCTGTTGAAGCGCGGGTAAATCTAGCGCTTTTGTATTAGGTACTTACCTAATATATATCATACACAGACAGATAATATTCCATAATTATATTTTTTACACAGGCAAGACCGATGCACAAATTTGCACAATTCCCGCTGAAATTAAGGCCCTGCCGAACGACACAATTTGAAATCCGCCATTAAAAAAAAAAATTCTTCATACAAAACCTATTAGGGCGGGGTCGGCTTTTTTTAAGGTGGTAGTGGCTTTTAACGCCATCACGACTCCATCTTCAGTGTTGCAAAGTTCGAGAAAAATTATAAAATTTTAATATACCAGCCAATTTTACGGGCTGCAAACGATTTGCATTTATCGATGAAAGCGAATTTTTCGCAAATGTCAGAAAAATGTCGAATTTGAATGCAATATTGTGAAACATTTTCAAGGGGAAGCTAAACATGTTTTGGTTTTAAAAGTTTCTAAAACTTGTATTGTTTATGTTTATTAAAAAACATCTCCGCCGGAAGGTGTACTTTTAACGCAATCTTTAATTCCGTAATGCCCTTATAAAATGTCAATTTTTCTCAAGAACTTTCTCGAAGCCGTTTAATTAATTAGAATAAATTCCTAGCAAAATCAGTTTTGTACGGGAAACTAACTTTTTTTTACTTCCCTTCTCGATCCGACGTTTTTAAAGGGGCGAACCTGTCGGCGGGAAATATAACCTAGCCGAATTGAGTGATTTTATGAGTAGTTTCAGTTTTCGCCGCAAATTTAAATAATTTTTCGCTCTTAAAATGTGTCATTGAAGCTTTCACCCACCTATTCCCACCCCGGTATAGGCGACTTATGGTCGCCCCTTCGGAGTTCTCGCAAGACTCTAATTTTTTTGAAAAAAACGACTCTACATTTAAAATATGGAACGATTCTAGAACTTCAATGTCCCCGCATACGTTGTTAGTGGGCGGTATGCAGGCGCGCCTACAGAAATGCACTGTTATGGTCAGTTCTACAATTCTAAAGCCCATGAGTAACTCACCGCAAAGCGGTAAGCCTCATGGACAGTCAAACAGGGTGTTAGTGACTAGGCTAGGGCTGTAAAAAATTCATAAGAAAACAAGAAAACAAAGTAAGTAAAACCGTCATGAGTGGGAAGTTCATGACGGCGACGGACCACACAACAGTCCTGCAGGCAACACCGTGCTCTGTCCATGTAAAAGAAAAACAAAAAAGTAAAGAAGTATATACAATGAGGAGCTGGTGAAACCAAAATTCAGCCACCGGCAGTCCCCTTAACAGTGAAGGGGGCTGATTGTTAGGCCTCCCGACAACCGGCAGCGTCGTCCGTAAGCCAGCTACCCGGTGGTGCCTAGACGATAAGTAAATGGAAATCCAAAGAAGACCCTAGGAAGAGAAGCGTCGGGTCGCTGGAGGCGGGACGGACAGCTTTCGGATGGCGTTTAGCCCTCTCCTCAGCCTCTTCATGTCATGGGGGGTGGCACGGGGCCAAAAGCAGCCCCACCAGAACCATAAGAACGACAAGTCACGTACACAGGGACATGTTCTAGTCCAACCCCTTAAATGGGGAGAAGGACGATACAACACAAGCAACGGAGTTCAGTACTCGCACGTTGTCACAGACTGAAAAGAAAAATATATAAAAAACACAGAAGTTGAACGAATATATAGAAAAAAAGAAGAAAACCAAAGGCGTGAAAAAAAAATAGAACTAAATATTGTACAGTCGACATAAGCGCTTATGTACGCCTATGTAACTGGACCCAAAGTCTAAATTGGAAAAGAATATACAAACAAAGAAATACATATATACAGTAGTAGATGATAATACAAAAGATGTAAAAAGAGAAGTAATCAATGTAAAATATAAAAAGTACAACATAAAATTTAGTTGCATAGGAAATAAAAAAAGAGAACCAACTTATTAGCCATAAGACATAAAAATGTATAAATAAAAACAAGAAAACAAGATAAAATAAAACTGTACATCCTGGGCAAATAATAGAGTAAAAATCATAGAGTAAACCGTGGTAATCAGGAACAAGTACACCTGGTTTCAAAAAAATTCAACTAATCAGCGACTCTAAGCTCAGGCCATCTCTCAACCCAGACCCTTGCAAATTTCTTCAAACACTCGAAATTCCTCTTGTTCGACACCAGGTCAGTATTCCATACTGGTCTGATAGGTACGTCCAAACCATCGAGCAGTTCCTCTCTCGCATCCGTCAAAATCTCGCAATGCCACAGAATGTGCTCGGCTGACTGGTTTGCAGATCCGCATGCGCAGTTGGGGTGGGGTGACAGGGCGAGGGTGTGAAGCCTCCCCCTGAATTCCCCATGCCCGGACAGGAGCTGGGTGATGTGGTGGTCCAGTTGTAGATAAGCCCCTTCCATTCTGACTTTAACTGATGGGAAGAAGGAGAAAGTCCATCTTCCCATATTCGATCTATCCCACCGGAGCTGCCACTCTTGGAGCGACAGATCCCTCATTTGCCGGAGCAGTCCAGGGAGAGTCCCCGGCCCGCCTGGAGTGAGAACAACGCCTAGGTGAGTGGCCGGGGTTCCTCTGGTTAATCTCTGCTTAGTGAGCACTTCCCTGATTTCCAGATCTATTGGCAAAATGCCAGCCAAAACAGGCAAAGCGTCCGAAGCAACGGTTCTATACGCCCCGGATAGTGCTAGCAAGGGAGTTCGTTGGCCCCGCTTGAGAGCCAGGAGTATAAGCGAGTTATCCAGGCGGTGCTCCCAAACAGACGCAGCATACGAAACTTGCGCCACGTATACGCATCTGTACAGAACACGCAAAGCCGGACTCCGCAATCCCCACTCAGCTGTGGAGAGTCTCCTAAGCTTAAAGAAGAGGGCCTGAGCCTTGCTGGATACATCCTTGACGTGAGCCAGAAAGGAGGACGATCGATCTAGTGTGACGCCTAAATATTTTACAGTTTCACGAAATTGAACAGTAGAGTCCCCCATTTTGATGACGGGATTTCTTTTTCTGTACGATAAAATGTGTCAGTTCTTAAAATGTGTCAGTTCAATTTTATGTGAGTTTCCTGTCTAGTCTATTTTTTTTGTGAAAATCGTGAAGCTAGCGTATTTCTTTAAATTCAGACGAAGCTGCCATTTCGAACGGATGAAAATAGAACTACAACAGTATTCGATAGACATTTGATTTAGTTCTAATGTGAATAATCCATACTTGTATTCCGCACCGCTAGATGTCTCCCGTAAAGTTTTGGCAAACATATTGATAACGATGAAAAATGTTTCCCCTAACAAAAACGAAACAAAAGCTAGTGGCTGGAAAATAATCGACTCTTCGAAGGATTGTGAACTTTGAAGCGTTCCAAAATAGCGAGCGCTAATGTCCATTCTCGCGTGTCAGCCGAAGGGATAATTCTAGACTTCAAACCAAAGTGAACCTTGAGGTTGGTGAAACGCGAGGGGCGGTGAGGTCGATTTTCGCATCAAGGAAAAAGTGAGTTTTTTGAAAAACTGAGCATTAATATATAACTAGCTTATGCCCATTGCAAATGCAACTAACGGGTTTAAAACTAACTTAACTTACTATCGTACAGAATAAAATTATTTCATAGTGCGCGTGTAAGTATTTGGAAGGTACGTTGTTGTAATTATTCACAAAAATGACGCTATAAAAATGTTTTATTCAGAAGTTCTTAGAAACTAAAACTTTGATTTATCGGAGCAAAAAAATTACAGAAAAATATTTTTTCATAGTATGCGGGTAGGTACCTATTGCCCTAAGTGAGATTTTAAACAAAAACGGCGCTATAAAAATGTATTATTAAGAATTTCTAAGAAAAAAAAACTTTGATTGACTGCAGTAAAAAAATTACAGATTTTTTTTTCTTCATAGTAAGCGGGTAAGTACCTATTGCCCTTAGTGAGATTTTAAACAAAAACGGCGCTATAAAAATGTATTATGAAGAATTTCTTTAAAAAAAAAAACTTTGATTTATTGGAGTAAAAGAATTACAGAAAAAGTATTTTTTCATAGTTAGCGGGTAAGTACCTATTGCCCTTAGTGAGATTTTAAACAAAAACGGCGCTATAAAAATATATTATTAAGAATTTCTATGAAAAAAATAACTTTGATTTATTGTAGTAAAAAAATTACAGAAAAAATATTTCTTCATAGTAAGCGGGTAAGTACCTATTGCCCTTAGTGAGATTTTAAACTAAAACGGCGCTATAAAAATATGTTATGAAGAATTTCTAAGAAAAAAAAAAAATTGAATTATTGGAACAAAAAAATTACAGAAATTTTTATTCTTAATAGTAAGCGGGTAAGTACCTATTGTCCTTAGTGAGATTTTAAACAAAAACGGCGCTATAAAAATATATTATTAAGAATTTATATTATGAAAACAAAACTTTGATTTATTGGAGTAAAAAAATTACGGAAAAAATATTTCTTCATAGTAAGCGGGTAAGTACCTATTGCCCTTAGTGAGATTTTAAACAAAAACGGCGCTATAAAAATGTATAATTAAGAATTTCTTTAAAAAAAAAAACTTTGATTTATTGGAGTAAAAGAATTACAGAAAAAGTATTTTTTCATAGTTAGCGGGTAAGTACCTATTGCCTTTAGTGAGATTTTAAACAAAAACGGCGCTATAAAAATATATTATTAAGAATTTCTATGAAAAAAAAAACTTTGATTTATTGTAGTAAAAAAATTACAGAAAAAATATTTCTTCATAGTAAGCGGGTAAGTACCTATTGCCCTTAGTGAGATTTTAAACTAAAACGGCGCTATAAAAATATGTTATGAAGAATTTCTAAGAAAAAAAAAAAATTGAATTATTGGAACAAAAAAATAATAAAATATAAAAATATATTATTAAGAATTTCTATGAAAAAAAAAACTTTGATTTATTGGAGTAAAAAAATTACGGAAAAAATATTTCTTCATAGTAAGCGGGTAAGTACCTATTGCCCTTAGTGAGATATTAAACAAAAACGGCGCTATAAAAATATATTATTAAGAATTTCTAAGAAAAAAAAACTTTGATTTATTGGTGTAAAAAAATTACAGAAAAAATATTTCTTCATAGTAAGCGGGTAAGTACCTATTGCACTTAGTGAGATTTTAAACAAAAACGGCGCTATAAAAATATATTATTAAGAATTTCTAAGAAAAAAAAAACTTTGATTTATTGGTGTAAAAAAATTACAAAAAAAATATTTCTTCATAGTAAGCGGGTAAGTACCTATTGCACTTAGTGAGATTTTAAACAAAAACGGCGCTATAAAAATATATTATTAAGAATTTCTATGAAAAAAAAAACTTTGATTTATTGGAGTAAAAAAATTAGAGAAAAAATATTTCTTCATAGTAAGCGGGTAAGTACCGATTGCCCTTAGTGAGATTTTAAACAAAAACGGCGCTATAAAAACATATTATTAAGAATTTCTAAAAAAAAAAAATTTGATTTATTGGAGTAAAAAAAATACAGAAAAAATATTTTTCATAGTAAGCGGGTAAGTACCTATTGCCCTTAGTGAGTTTTTTTTACAAAAACGGCGCTATAAAAATGTATTATTAAGAATTTCTCAGAAACTAAAATTTTGATTTGAAAAAATATTATTTCATAGTGCGACGTTAGGTACTTGGAAGGTACGTCTTGTAATTTTTCACAAAAATGACGCTATAAAAATGTATTGTTCAGAGTTTTTTATAAAAAAAAATATTTTATTTCCTTAAACAAAAAACAGAAAAAATATTCTTTCATAGTGCGCGAGTAGGAACCCAACGTCCTTATATTCATTTTCACTTAAACGGCGCTATAAAAATGTATTATGCAGAATTTTGTTTTCAAATAATCATTGTAAAAAAGCTCACATTATTATGTATTTGTATAATTAATACGAATTCTAATGTTGAGTTGGACGGAACCTAATTTATTTTTTTAATCATTTTAGCAGGTACCTACCTATTTCATTATTGGCAGACATACTCATTAGCGCAAAAAATAAGTTTAAAAAAAAAACTATAAATTTTTCATTTAATTAATCCGCCCAATGATTAACGGTTTTTGTTTGGGTAAGGGCGTGGCCCAAATAAAATCAGCCAATCGGGAGCCTTAAATAACATTCTGTGTCTACAAAGTATCTGATAGGCTGGACGTGTCCAACCAATCAGAGAACCCACATTAAAATTGTGGAAATATGCAGGGTGGTTCACATTCCAAATAATAATTTTAAACAACAACAAAAAATTTAAATAACTATACGTTTTTTTTTAAACTTTATTTTTAAAACTTTTTTTTTTGGAATTGATATTTTTTGTATGTCGATCTTTTGAAATCATAAAAACACGTGCTGTTTTCTTAACAAATATGTATTTTTTTATGAGAAATGTATGAAAAACTAAAAAATTATTCACTTCTTAATTTGAGATATGAATCTGCCTTGCCCAATCGTTAATGCAAACGCCCGAATCGATTTTCTGAAAAAAAAAATTTTCAAAAAAAAAGTCTCTATTATTATTAAAAAATTTATTAATAATTTTTCCAGCGGTCTTTTATAATCCACCCTCAAACCAACACCATGAATTTGAAAATCGTTCTAAAAATGAGCCAACAACAACAAAATTATAGCACTATTTTTTGCTTACGTTCGAATCTCCAATATAATCTAAATTTGAATTTTGCTTAAGAAATGCTGTAGTTCTATTTTCTGCCAAGCGGCGGCTCCGTGAAAAGTGTACATTTTTTTAAACATTAGTTTCCAAATATGGCTTTTTACTCGTTTTTTTAGCAAACGTCAGATTTCAAACGAATATCCCAACGTTGTTTTTGTGAAAAGTGATAAAACCGAATGGTAAATAAACGTTCTGAAAACTCTCGTGGACGTAATTTTACAAAATTTTGGCTTCCAGGCGTGATATTTTTGAAGATATCGCGTTTGCGAGTCGGCCGGCGAGAAAATGAAATATAAATGGATCCCGGTGTAACTGACCTCGGTTAACAGTCTCAGAAATAATTGCTAGTGGCTGGAAAATAATCGACGCTTCGAAGGATTGAGAACTTTGAAGTGTTCCAAAATATCGAGCGCTAATGTCCATTCTCGCGTGTCAGCCGTCGGGATAATTTCCTTCGAACAAAATTGAACCTTGAGGTGTGCGAAACTCGAGGATCGGAGAGGTCGTTTTGGCGTGCCAGCGGCATTTTTGCGTCGCCAAGCCAAAGTGAACCTTGAGGTTGGTGAAGCGCGAGGGGCGGTGAGGTCGATTTTCCCGTCAAGCGAAAAGTGAGTTTTTCGAAAAACTGAGCATTAATATATAACTAGCTTATGCCTGTTGCAAATGCAACTAACGGGTTAAAACTAACTTGACTTACTAACTAACAGAAAAAAAAACCATAGTAAGCTGGTAGGTACCTACGGTTAAACATACAAATATATATAAAGCCGCCCACAGGGCCTAGCAGCAAAAATCTGCCATACGTTAGTAAATAAACACCATTGTAGACATGCAAACATCAAATCCCCAAAGTTTCATCGCAATCGGATGAATGGTTTAGTAATGCGTAATTTCATGATGCCAGAGCTCACTTTTGTATACAGAAACCGTCGTGGGCATGCACACATCAAATCCTCAAATTTTCATCGCAATCGAATGAATGGTTTAGCAACGCTTAGCGGTTAAACATACAACTATGTATAAAGCCGCCCGCAGGACCTAGCAGCAAAAACCTGCCATACGTTAGTACATAAACACCATTGTAGACATGCACACATCAAATCCTAAAAGTTTCATCGCAATCGGATGAATGGTTTAGCAATGCGTAATTTCATGATGCCAGAGCTCACTTTTGTATACAGAAACCGTCGTGGGCATGCACACATCAAATCCTCAAATTTTCATCGCAATCGGATGAATGGTTTAGAAACGCTTAGCGGTTAAACATACAACCATGTATAAAGCCGTCCGCAGGACCTAGCAGCAAAAACCTGCTATACGTTAGTATATAAACACCATTGTAGAAATGCACACATCAAATCCCCAAAGTTTCATCACAATCGGATGAACGGTTGAGCAATGCGTAATTTCGTGTTGCCAGAGCTCACCCCCACTTCACTCCTAGGCTTCTCCGTATCGTAAACCCCCTCCCGAGTTCCCCTCCCCCCCTTCCTGTTTCCACCCCCCCCCCACCTGCCGCATTATTAATACACTAATTCCCGGTACATTTATTTTTCAAACAGCTCGCGCGCCATCTATAATTTTTTTTTTACAAATTTCGTAATGCCAGAACTCACCAGTAATTTTATACAAACCTTGTACTAACAATAACGAACACAACAAAAAAAGAATTTTTCAATTTGTTGCAGTCCTTCGGAAGTTATGAGCGTACGTACATTTTCATACAAATTTTATAATGCCAGAACTCACCAGTAGTTTTACTGCTTAAAATAAAGCGCTATATGAATTTAATACTTTTAAAAAATATTCCGTTTAACTTCGAGTAATTTCATTGTAAAATTAGAAAACTAATACGTATGCAATATCGTCGGATGATATCGAGTGTTTATGTGCAGGTAGGAACCTACTTATATTCTGAGTATAGGTACTTGCATACATACGTAAAAAAGAACTCATATTTAGGCTGGGTTGTTTAACGAAATTAAAATTTTTTTAATTTTTCAAGTCAATTTTAACGTTCTGTAAAAGTTCGGTTCGAATTCTATTCAAGTTCTGTAAATATTTCAGTTTTATGATGCAACTGGCATTTACTGATAAAAAAACACAACTTACACAGAACGTGAAAATGAACTTTAAAAAATCGTTAAATTATTCAGTATCGTGGAAACAACATTACCTTAGTAAATTAAATTGCATCAAAAACCTAAATAATTGTCCAACTACCCATTCCGGCAGGTACCGGCGCATTTCCTTACAAAATTCCGGCAATGTTTTTGCTTTTCTCATCATATTTGCAATACTACCGAGATAAGTAGGTACCTACCCTGAATTAATAACATTTCAATGTACTGGCCGGTAAATATCCACCCTACTGAAGTGAATCTATGGACACCAATTTTCTTGTTTTTTTTGGAAAATTTTATAGGTTTTTCGGCGACCCTGAACTTTTTTACATGGGACAGACACCTCATATTGGTATCAAAAGACGCGAAATGTTTTCGGGTACCGAATTTTTCAAAAACATTCAAGCCGGAATCGTTTTTCCGGCCGCAATGCCGTTTCCCGAAAAACAACAACCCAAACAGCTGAGAGATCCGTTTTCTTTTGACATTTCAATTTGCTGTTGAAGCGCGGGTAAATCTAGCGCTTTTGTATTAGGTACTTACCTACTATATAATACACAGACAGATAATATTCCATAATTATATTTTTTAAACAGGCAAGACCGATGCACAAATTTGCACAATTCCCGCTAAAATTAAGGCCCTGCCGAACCACACAAATTGAAATCCGCCATTAAAAAAAAAAATTCTTCATACAAAACCTATTAGGGCGGGGTCTGCTTTTTTTTAAGGTGGTAGTGGCTTTTAACGCCATCACGACTCCATCTTCAGTGTTGCAAAGTTCGAGAAAAATTATAAAATTTTAATATACCAGCCGATTTTACAGGCTGCAAACGATTTGCATTTATCGATGAAAGTGAATTTTTCGCAAATGTCAGAAAAATGTCGAATTTGAATGCAATATTGTGAAACATTTTCAAGGGGGAGCTAAACATGTTTTGGTTTTAAAAGTTTCTAAAACTTGTATTGTTTATGTTTATTAAAAAACATCTCCGCCGGAAGGTGTACTTTTAAAGCAATCTTTAATTCCGTAATGCCCCTATAAAATGTCATTTTTTCTCAAGAACCTTCTCGAAGCCGTTTAATTAATTAGAATAAATTCCTAGCGAAATCAGTTTTGTATGGGAAACTAACTTTTTTTTACTTCCCTTCTCGATCCGACGTTTTTAAAGGGGCGAACCTGTCGGCGGAAAATATAACCTAGCCGAATTGAGTGATTTTATGAATAGTTCCAGTTTTCGCCGCAAATTTATATTATTTTTCGCTCTTAAAATGTATCAGTTCAATTTTATGTGAGTTTCCTGTCTAGTCTATTTTTTTTGTGAAAATCGTGAAGCTAGCGTATTTATTTAAATTCAGACGAAGCTGCCATTTCGAACGGATGAAAATAGAACTACAACAGTATTCGATAGACATTTGATTTTTTCTAATGTGAATAATCCATACTTGTATTCCGCACCGCTAGAAGTCTCCCGTAAAGTTTTGGCAAACATATTGATAACGATGAAAAATGTTTCCCCTAACAAAAAAGAAACAAAAGCTAGTGGCTGGAAAATAATCGACTCTTCGAAGGATTGTGAACTTTGAAGCGTTCCAAAATAGCGAGCGCTAATGTCCATTCTCGCGTGTCAGCCGAAGGGACAATTCTAGACTTCGAGCCAAAGTGAACCTTGAGGTTGGTGAAACGCGAGGGGCGGTGAGGTCGATTTTCGCATCAAGGAAAATGTGAGTTTTTTGAAAAACCAAGCAATACTATATAACTAGCTTATGCCTGTTGCAAATGCAACTAACGGGTTAAAACTAACTTGACTTACTAACTGACAGAAAAAAAATCATAGTAAGCGGGTAGGTACCTACGGTTAAACTACAAATATATATAAAGCCGCCCACAGGGCCTAGCAGCAAAAATCTGCCATACGTTAGTATATAGACACCATTGTAGGCATGCACACATCAAATCCCCAAAGTTTCATCACAATCGGATGAACGGTGTAGCAATGCGTAATTTCGTGTTGCCAGAGCTCACTATTGTATACAGGAACCAGGAATCCCCCCCCCCCTTCCTCACCAGCGTCCTCTTCCCCTTTCCACTCTGCCTCCCACACCTTCCCTCAGCCCACTTCACTCCTAGGCTTCTCCGTATCGTAAACCCCCTCCCGAGTTCCCCTCCCCCCTCCCAGGCTCCCCTCCCCCCTTCCAGTTTCCACCCCCCCCAGTTGCCGCATTACATACACTAATTCCCGGTACATTTATTTTTCAAACAGCTCGCGCACCACCTATAATTTTTTTTTTACAAATTTCGTAATGCCAGAACTCACCAGTAATTTTATACAAACCTTGTACTAACAATAACGAACACAACAAAAAAAGAATTTTTCAATTTGTTGCAGTCCTTCGGAAGTTATGAGCGTACGTACATTTTCATACAAATTTTATAATGCCAGATCTCACCAGTAGTTTTACTGCTCAAAATAAAGCGCTATATGAATTTAATACTTTAAAAAAAATATTCCGTTCAACTTCGAGTAATTTCATTGTAAAATTAGAAAACTAATACGTATGCAATATCGTCGAATGATATCGAGTGTTTATGTGCAGGTAGGAACCTACTTATATTCTGAGTATAGGTACTTGAATACATACGTAAAAAAGAACTCATATTTAGGCTAGGTTGTTTAACGAAATTAAAAATTCTTCAATTTTTCAAGTCAATTTTAACGTTCTGTAAAAGTTCGGTTCGAATTCTATTCAAGTTCTGTAATTATTTCAGTTTTATGATGCAACTGGCATTTACTGATAAAAAAACAAAACTTACACAGAACGTGAAAATGAACTTTAAAAAATTGTTAAATTATTCAGTATCGTGGAAACAACATTACCTTAGTAAAATAAATTGCATCAAAAACCTAAATAATTGTCCAACTACCTATTCCGGCAGGTACCGGCGCATTTCCTTACAAAATTCCGGCAATGTGTTTGCTTTTCTCATCATATTTGCAATACTACCGAGATAAGTAGGTACCTACCCTGAATTAATAACATTTCAATTTGTACCTACTGGCCGGTAAATATCCACCCTACTGAAGTGAATCTATGGACACCAATTTTCTTGTTTTTTTTGGAAAATTTTATAGGTTTTTCGGCGACCCTGAAATTTTTTACATGGAACGGACACAAAATTTTGGTGTTAAAAGTTGCCTTATATTGCCGGGTACCGAATTTTTCAAAAACATCTAACCGGGGATCGTTTTTTCGGCTGCAATGCCGTTTCCCGAAAAACAACAACCCAAACCGCTGAGAGATCCGTTTTGTTTTGACATCTCGGATAACTGACCTGTCTCAACATTCTCTCTAGTATTTTCCATTGCATCGAAACTAAGGCCTAATTTGTGGTTTTTTTTTTTAATGCGAACCTGTCGGCGGGAACTATAACTGAGCCGAATTGGTTGATTTAATGAGTAGTTCCAGTTTTCGCCGCAAATTTATATAATTTTCGCTCTTAAAATGTGTCAGTTCAATTTTATGTGAGTTTCCTGTCTAGTCTATTTTTTTGTGAAAATCGTGAAGCTAGCGTATTTATTTAAATTCAGACGAAGGTGCCATTTCGAACGGATGAAAATAGAACTACAACAGTATTCGATAGACATTTGATTTTTTCTAATGTGAATAATCCATACTTGTATTCCGCACCGCTAGAAGTCTCCCGTAAAGTTTTGGCAAACATATTGATAACGATGAAAAATGTTTCCCCTATCAAAAAAAAAACAACTGCTAGTGGCTGGAAAATAATCGACTCTTCGAAGGATTGTGAACTTTGAAGCGTTCCAAAATAGCGAGCGCTAATGTCCATTCTCGCGTGTCAGCCGTTGGGACAATTTCCTTCGAACAAAATTGAACCTTGAGGTGTGCGAAACTCGAGGACCGGAGAGGTCGTTTTGGCGTGCCAGCGGCGTTTTTGCGTCGCCAAGCCAAAGTGAACCTTGAGGTTGGTGAAACGCGAGGGGCGGTGCGGTCGATTTTCCCGTCAAGCGAAAAGTGAGTTTTTTGAAAAACCAAACAATACTATATAACTAGCTTATGCCTGTTGCAAATGCAACTAACGGGTTAAAATTAACTTGACTTACTAACTAACAGAAAAAAAATCATAGTAAGCGGGTAGGTACCTACGGTTAAACATACAAATATATATAAAGCCGCCCACAGGGCCTAGCAGCAAAAATCTGCCATACGTTAGTATATAGACACCATTGTAGGCATGCACACATCAAATCCCCAAAGTTTCATCGCAATCGGATGAACGGTTTAGCAATGCGTAATTTCATGATGCCAGAGCTCACTTTTGTATACAGAAACCGTCGTGAGCATGCACACATCAAATCTACAAATTTTCATCGCAATCGGATGAATGGTTTAGCAACGCTTAGCGGTTAAACATACAACTATGTATAAAGCCGCCCGCAGGACCTAGCAGCAAAAACCTGCCATACGTTAGTATATAAACACCATTGTAGACATGCACACATAAAATTCCCAAAGTTTCATCGCAATCGGATGAATGGTTTAGCAATGCGTAATTTCATGATGCCAGAGCACACTTTTGTATACAGAAACCGTCGTGGGCATGCACACTAGGCCGGAACGAAATTTTTTTTTTTCGAATTTTTATTTGGAATAGTTGAATTAAGTTGCCAATTTTCATCAATTCCCTCAATTAAAAATATAAAAAATATCAAACAACGGTAAGAGCCCCCGCCAAGACATCGAAGATTTACAAAAACGAGAATTCAGGGGCTATTTTCACGGCCTTCAAAATAGTACAGAATTTATTTAAAATAGGTTTATTTTATTTTATAACATATTAAAATATAGTTAGCTAGCTGTTGCAATCAAATATTTCATTTTTTTTAATATACTTTGGTGCTGTGACAAAGGAGCAAAGTGCGGGGCAAAGCGGGGGGCGGCAAGTGACAATCTACGAAATGCAGTGTTTTGTTTAAACTAGTGTCCACTATTGTCTCAAGGTAGAAGGTCACACGTCAATTATATTCACGATAAACTATATCAATTAATTATATTCACTTGTTGATAAATGTTTTTTAAGTGATTTAACATGATTTTTACAAGAAAAAAGTTAAAATGTCCGATATTTAGTGAAAGTGCAGAGTTGAAAGAGAATATCCTACCCACGTAAGAAAATATGGTGAAATTCTATAAATGGGTTCGACAAGACTTAAAAGTAAGGAATAACACAACAAAAGAACCTACGTTTTTGGAAAATGCCGAAATAGTTGGAACGAAAATTGAAAAATTGTGGATAATATCTTCTATTCCAATTACCCGCCTCGGAACAGACTTTGTCTAGTGAGGCGAGTAAAAGAAAAGAAAACAATGTAAATAACCATGAAACTAAATAAACGCCCGGGTTGCCGGCACTGAAACTGAAACTGAATTGTCACACACAAACGAGTCTTACAGTTACTAAAAAGTTATCGGTAAAAGTGTTATAATTTGAAAAAGTCTTTGAAGAAACTTAAGGAAGAAAGGTTAGAAGAGGTCAGAGTACAAAGTCGATAGCTTTTTGACAAAGCTGCATGTAATTGTAAAGAATTTGTAAGCTGTACTTGTTTGAGTGAAAAAGAAAGTGCCAAAAGAGGAACAAATGTTTTTACAAGCACTAACTTTCTATGGCTTTAGGAATAACGGATCTTACGCAGAGTAAAAAATTGCTGAATAGAAGATTTTGTGCTCTAAAACAAGAAATGTGGAATAATTCAAAGACACGAATTGAAGAAATTCCCTCTACTTCATATCGGCTAAATAGATCTGAAGTTTTTTCTAATGCCGACCTTCCTTTTTGTTCGTCGTGTTTTAAAAGGGAAGGAAAGGTATTGAAAAAGATATCACTAGAGGGTTTAATATCTGTTGGCTGTGATGGAACAAACACAAATACACGGAAAGTAGGAGGCGTGATTCGTCTTTTGGAAAACAGACTATCTCGACCATTGCAATGGATAATTTGTCTCTTACACGCCAATGAGCTACCATTGAGGCATTTGTTTACCTATTTGGATGGCCTTACTGCAGGACTTAAATCATTTGCAGGTCAAATTGCTAAAGCATTAGAGATATGCGAGACGCTGCCGTTGGCCAACTTTGAGAAGATGGAAGGTGAACTACCTCCAAAAATATCCACAGATCTCAGTACAGACCAGAAATATTTACAAGAAATTACTACTGCTATCGTAAATGGATCCTGCTCTCCTAATTTATTACAGAGAAGCCCAGGTAAACTATCCCATACTGCATACTGCGTTTGTATATTTCTACGGAAAATCAACAACAAAATCTTATGACTTTAGCGACGTTCGTCGTAAAATCATACGCTCCTGTCTGGTTTGCTATCAAAACACATTCATCCTGCAAAGATGGTTCAAATCATTTATGGAAGCTCATTAACAGCACTAGATATTTGTCCCAACGAGTTGTTAGCGATAGTGGACCCTGTTATAATTCGAAACAGTTACTTTGTCCTTCCAGAAAACTTGTCGTTGAGTATGATAATAGATTCACGTAAGCACATTAGAGAACTCGCTGCAAGACGCATTTTAAAGGCTAGTAATATTAATAAAAATTCTGTTTCGCGCATGTTTGAGGTACCAAAAGTGGACTTAAATGCACATTCTTACATACACATGATTGACTGGCAACAAAATATATACGAACCCCCAATATTGATAAATATTTCCGATGAGCAGTTACAAGATCTTATTGAAAATGGAGAAGATACAGTGTTGGAGTTTATGAGACTGCCTTGCCACACTCAGGCTGTGGAAAGATCTGTAAAAGTTGTGACAGAAGCAGCTCTAAGTGTATGCGACAAGAAAAGACGAGAGGGATTCTTAAAATCTAAATAAGCATCGCGAAATCTCATGCTAAAGTTTAAGACGAAAATGGATTTTTGTTATAAAAAATGATGTTATTCATACCAACATAACTTTATGGACTTGTGTTTAATTTTAAAATAAATGATTTTATTAATTTAAAACTTATTTTATTTTATCATTTAATGCATAACATTTTATATTTACTTATTATCTTGTTTATAGGGTGTATAATACCAAACGTCTATAAAAACTTAAAAAATAAAATTTCAAGTCTATGGCGGGGGCTCAAGCAGTCGAGCTAGAACTTCCAAATTGAGAAGTGTTAATTAAAATTACATAAAGCAACTTTTTCCTGGTATTCCAATTCAAATTTCGAAAAAAAAAAATTTTTCATACAAAAGTGTTCCACCCTAATGCACACATCAAATCCTCAAATTTTCATCGCAATCGGATGAATGGTTTAGAAACGCTTAGCGGTTAAACATACAACCATGTATAAAGCCGTCCGCAGGACCTAGCAGCAAAAACCTGCTATACGTTAGTATATAAACACCATTGTAGAAATGCACACATCAAATCCCCAAAGTTTCATCACAATCGGATGAACGGTTGAGCAATGCGTAATTTCGTGTTGCCAGAGCTCACCCCCACTTCACTCCTAGGCTTCTCCGTATCGTAAACCCCCTCCCGTGTTCCCCTCCCCCCCTTCCTGTTTCCACCCCCCCCCCCACTTGCCGCATTATTAATACACTAATTCCCGGTACATTTATTTTTCAAACAGCTCGCGCGCCATCTATAATTTTTTTTTTTACAAATTTCGTAATGCCAGAACTCACCAGTAATTTTATTCAAACCTTGTACTAACAATAACGAACACAACAAAAAAAGAATTTTTCAATTTGTTGCAGTCCTTCGGAAGTTATGAGCGTACGTACATTTTCATACAAATTTTATAATGCCAGAACTCACCAGTAGTTTTACTGCTTAAAATAAAGCGCTATATGAATTTAATACTTTTAAAAAAATTTCCGTTCAACTTCGAGTAATTTCATTGTAAAATTAGAAAACTAATACGTATGCAATATCGTCGGATGATATCGAGTGTTTATGTGCAGGTAGGAACCTACTTATGTTCTGAGTATAGGTACTTGCATACATACGTAAAAAAAACTCATATTTAGGCTGGGTTGTTTAACGAAATTAAAATTTTTTTAATTTTTCAAGTCAATTTTAACGTTCTGTAAAAGTTCGGTTCGAATTCTATTCAACTTCTGTAATTATTTCAGTTTTATGATGCAACTGGCATTTACTGATAAAAAACAGAACTTACACAGAACGTAAAAATGAACTTTTAAAAATTGTTAAATTATTCAGTATCGTGGAAACAACATTACCTTAGTAAAATAAATTGCATCAAAAACCTAAATAATTGTCCAACTACCTATTCCGGCAGGTACCGGCGCATTTCCTTACAAAATTCCGGCAATGTGTTTGCTTTTCTCATCATATTTGCAATACTACCGAGATAAGTAGGTACCTACCCTGAATTAATAACATTTCAATTTGTACCTACTGGCCGGTAAATATCCACCCTACTGAAGTGAATCTATGGACACCAATTTTCTTGTTTTTTTTGGAAAATTTTATAGGTTTTTCGGCGACCCTGAAATTTTTTACATGGAACGGACGCAAAATTTTGGTGTTAAAAGTTGCCTTATATTGCCGGGTACCGAATTTTTCAAAAACATCTAACCGGGGATCGTTTTTTCGGCTGCAATGCCGTTTCCCGAAAAACAACAACCCAAACCGCTGAGAGATCCGTTTTGTTTTGACATCTCGGATAACTGACCTGTCTCAACATTCTCTCTAGTATTTTCCATTGCATTGAAACTTAGGCCTAATTTGTGGTTTTTTTTTTTTAATGCGAACCTGTCGGCGGGAACTATAACTGAGCCGAATTTGTCGATTTAATGAGTAGTTCCAGTTTTCGCCGCAAATTTATATAATTTTCGCTCTTAAAATGTGTCAGTTCAATTTTATGTGAGTTTCCTGTCTAGTCTATTTTTTTGTGAAAATCGTGAAGCTAGCGTATTTATTTAAATTCAGACGAAGCTGCCATTTCGAACGGATGAAAATAGAACTACAACAGTATTCGATAGACATTTGATTTTTTCTAATGTGAATAATCCATACTTGTATTCCGCACCGCTAGAAGTCTCCCGTAAAGTTTTGGCAAACATATTGATAACGATGAAAAATGTTTCCCCTATCAAAAAAAAAAACAACTGCTAGTGGCTGGAAAATAATCGACTCTTCGAAGGATTGTGAACTTTGAAGCGTTCCAAAATAGCGAGCGCTAATGTCCATTCTCGCGTGTCAGCCGTCGGGACAATTTCCTTCGAACAAAATTGAACCTTGAGGTGTTCGAAACTCGAGGATCGGAGAGGTCGTTTTGGCGTGCCAGCGGCATTTTTGCGTCGCCAAGCCAAAGTGAACCTTGAGGTTGGTGAAACGCGAGGGGCGGTGCGGTCGATTTTCCCGTCAAGCGAAAAGTGAGTTTTTTGAAAAACCAAACAATACTATATAACTAGCTTATGCCTATTGCAAATGCAATTAACGGGTTAAAACTAACTTAAAAAATTCATAGAAAGCGGGTAGGTATCTACTGCCATAAAGGCATGGTAGGCATGCGCACATCAAAACCTAAAGTTTCATCGCAATCCGATGAATGGTTTAGCAACGCTTAGCGGTTATACATACAAATGTTTATAAAGCCGCCCGCAGGGCCTAGTAGTAAAAACCTACCATATGTTAGTATATAGACACCGTCGTAGGCATGCACACATCAAATACCCAAAGTTTCATCGCAATCGGATGAACGGTTGAGCAATGCGTAATTTCGTGTTGCCAGAGCTCACTATTGTATCCAGGAACCAGGAATCCCCCCCCCCCCTTCCTCACCAGCATCCTATTCCCCTTTCCACTCCGCCTCCCTCACCTTCCCTCACCCCACTTCACTCCTAGGCTTCTCCGTATCGTAAACCCCCTCCCGAGTTCCCCTCCCCCCTCCCAGGCTCCCCTCCCCCCTTCCTGTTTCCACCCCCCCCCACCTGCCGCATTACATACACTAATTCCCGGTACATTTATTTTTCAAACAGCTCGCGCGCTACCTATAATTTTTTTTTACAAATTTCGTAATGCCAGAACTCACCAGTAATTTTATACAAACCTTGTACTAACAATAACGAACACAACAAAAAAAGAATTTTTCAAATTGTTGCAGTCCTTCGGAAGTTATGAGCGTACGTACATTTTCATACAAATTTTATAATGCCAGAACTCACCAGTAGTTTCACTGCTTAAAATAAAGCGCTATATGAATTTAATACTTTTAAAAAATATCCCGTTCAACTTCGAGTAATTTCATTGTAAAATTAGAAAACTAATACGTATGCAATATAGTCGGATGATACCGAGTTGTTATATGCAGATGGGTACTTATCTAAATTTTGAGTGCTGGTACTTGCATACATACGTAAAAAAAAACACATATTTAGGCTGGGTTGTTTAACGAAATTAAAAATTCTTCAATTTTTCAAGTCAATTTTTACGTTCTGTAAAAGTTCGGTTCAAATTCTATTCAAGTTCAGTTATTATTTCAGTTTTATGATGCAACTGGCATGTACTGATAAAATAACAGAACTTGAATAGAACTTACGAAGAACTTGAAAATGAACCTTAAAAAAATGTTGAATTATTCAGTATCGTTGTACAACAACCTAACCTAAGTATTGCATTTAATTGTGTAGCTACGTATTCGGGTAGGTACCTCCGCATTTGTTACTAAAATTCCGGCAATATTTGCTTTTTCATCATATTTGCAATACCACTGAAATAAGTACCTACCCTGTAGGAGTAGGAACATATTTAAACTGGCCAGTAAAAATCTCCACTTCTGAAATCTATGGCACGCGTTTTCCTCATTTTTTTGGAAAATGTTATATGTTTATCATATCCTCATGAACATTTTTTCATGAGACGGACACGTAAAATTACTGTTAAAAGTTGCCTTATATTTCAGGGTACCGTATTTTCCAAAAACATCCAAGCCAGAATCGTTTTTCCGGCCGCAATGCCGTTTCCCGAAAAACAACAACCCAAACCGCTGAGAGATCCGTTTTCTTTTGACATTTCAATTTGCTGTTGAAGCGCGGGTAAATCTAGCGCTTTTGTATTAGGTACTTACCTATACTATATTATACACAGACAGATAATATTCCATAATTATATTTTTTAAACAGGCAAGACCGATGCACAAATTTGCACCAATCCCGCGTAAATTTAGGCCCTGTCGAGCTATGCAATTTGAAATCCGCCATTAAAAAAAAAAATTCTTCATACAAAACCTATTAGGGCGGGGTCTGCTTTTTTTAAGGTGGTAGTGGATTTTAACGCCATCACGACTCCATCTTCAGTGTTGCAAAGTTCGAGAAAAATTATAAAATTTTAATATGCCAGCCAATTTTACAGGCTGCAAACGATTTGCATTTATCGATGAAAGTGAATTTTTCGCAAATGTCAGAAAAATGTCGAATTTGATTGCAATATTGTGAAACATTTTCAAGGGGGAGCTAAACATGTTTTGGTTTTAAAAGTTTCTAAAACTTGTAATGTTTATATTTATTAAAAAACATCTCCGGCAGAAAGTGTTTTTTTTACGTAATCTACGATCCCGCAAAGCACGTTTAAAATGTCATTTTTTCTCAAAAACGCCGTATAATTAATAAGAATAATTTCCATAGTAAATTTCGTTTTGTATGGAAACTCGAAATTGACACGCGAAAATGCCAATTTTTTTGACCCGGCGCACCTGGCGGCCGGAAATAGAACTAAGTCCAAAGGTGAGAGATTAAGTTAGAGGTTCTAGTTTTCGCCGCAAAATTTGCCACATTTGTCGCTGTTTATTATGTTTCAGCTCGATTTATGTGAGTTTCCTGTCTAGCGATAATGGTTTCTGCGGTCGGTGAAACTCGAGGAGCGGAAAGGTCGTTTTGGCGTGCAAGGGCCGTCTTAATCGACTTTACCCGAATGTGAACCTCGAGGTTGGTGAAACTTAAGGGGCGGTGCGGTCGATTTTGGCGTGCCAGAAAAAGTGAGTTTTTTGAAAAACCAAACAATACTATATATACTAGCTTATGCCCATTGCAAATGCAACTAACGGGTTAAAACACTATGAAAATTTATGTGTGAACGTGGATAAAGCGAAGAGCGGGTGTTCAATTATAAATATGAAGAAAAAAACGATGTTTGAATGTGGATAAAACGAAAAAATAGTTTCTGCTTTCAGTACCTACTCACTGAGTTCATCAATTTATTTTGAGACAGCTTTTGCCCGTTGCAAAGCAACTAACGGGTTAAAACTAACTTGACTTACTAACTTACAGAAAAAAATTATTTCATAGTGCGCGGGTAGGTGCTTAGAAGGAACGTTGTTGTAATTTTTCACAAAAACGACGCTATAAAAATGTATAAATCAGAATTTCTAAGAAACTAAAACTTTGATTTATTGCAGTTAAAAAAATTACAGAAAAATATTATTTCATAGTAAATGGGTAGGTACTTAAAAGATACTTTGTTGTAATTTTTCACAAAAACGACGCTATAAAAATGTATAAATCAGAATTTCTAAGAAACTAAAACTTTAATTTATTGCTGTTAAAAAAACGACAGAAAAAATATTATTTCATAGTAAGCGGGTAGGTACCAACTGCCCTGCAGGCATGGTAGGCATGCGCACATCTAAACCCAAAGTTTCATCGCAATCGGATGAATGGTTTAGCAACGCTTAGCGGTTAAACATACAAATACATATAAAGCCGCCCGCAGGGCCTAGCAGCAAAAACCTGTCATACGTCAGTATATAGACACCATCGCAGGCATGCACCATCAAAACCCAAAGTTTCAACGCAATCGGATGAATGGTTTCGCAACGCTTAGCGGTTAAACATACAAATACATATAAAGCCGGCCGCAGGGCCTAGCAGCAAAAACATGTCATACGTTCGTATATAGACATCATTTTAGGCATGCACACATCAAATTCCCAAATTTTCATTGCAATCGGATGAACGGTTTAGCAATGCGTAATTTCATGATGCCAGAGCTCACCATTGTATGCAGAAACCATCGCGGGCATGCGCACATCAAATCCCCAAAGTTTCATCGCAATCGGACAAATGGTTTAGCAACGCATAGCGGACATACATACATACTTACTTGCAAATATTTTTTTGATTTTTATATATATAGAAGATAGCTGGTATCCGGCATGCGTTGCTATACCATTTAATAAAGAAAATGTTTCTACCTGCGTGTCTTTTCTCATTTTTTCCAATCCCCTTCCCCCCCCTTTCCTCACCAGCGTCCTCTTCCCCTTCCCACTCCGCTTCCCTCACCTTCCCTCCCCCCACTTCACTCCTACGCTTCTCCGTCTCGTAAACCCCCTCCCGAGTTCCCCTCCCCCCTCCCAGGTTCCCCCCCTTCCTGTTTCCACCCCCCTGCCTCATTACATACACTAATTCCCGGTACATTTAGTTTTCAAACAGCTCGCGCGCCACCTATTCAATTTTTTTTTACAAATTTCGTCAAGCCAGAACTCACCAGTAGTTTTATACAAACCTTGTACTAACAATAACGAACACAACAAAAAAAGAATTTTTCAATTTGTTGCAGTCCTTCAGAAGTTATGAGCGTACGTACATTTTCTTACAAATTTTATAATTCCAGAACTCACCAGTAGTTTTACTGCTTAAAAAAAAGCGTTATATGAATTTAATACTTAAAAAATATCCCGTTCAACTTCGAGTAATTTCATTGTAAAATTAGAAAACTAATACATATGCAATACCGTCGGATGATACCGAGTGTTTATGTGCAGGTAGGAACCTACTTATATTCTGAGTATAGGTACTTGCATACATACGTAAAAAAGAACTCATATTTAGGCTGGGTTGTTTAACGAAATTAAAAATTCTTCAATTTTTCAAGTCAATTTTAACGTTCTGCAAAAGTTCAGTTCGAATTCTATTCAAGTTCTGTAATTATTTCAGTTTTATGATGCAACTGGCATTTACTGATAAAAAAACAGAACTTACACAGAACGTGAAATTAACTAACGTAAAAAAAATTGTTAAATTATTCAGTATCGGTGAAACAACATTACCTTAGTAAATTAAATTGCATTTAAACTTAAATAATTGTGTGGCTACCCATTACGGTAGGTACCTACGCATTCCTTACAAAATTCCGGCAATTTTTTTTGCTGTTTTCATCATATTTGCAATACTACCGAAATAAGTAGGCACCTACCCTGAATGAATAACATTTCAATTTGAAGTGAATCTATGGACACGTATTTTCTTGTTTTTTTTGCAAAATGTTATATGATTGTCATCTCCTCCTGAACATTTTTTAATGAAACGAACACGAAATTTTGGTGTTAAAAGTTGCCTTATATTGCCGGGTACCGTATTTTTCAAAAACATCCAAGCTGGAATCGTTTTTCCGGCCGCAATGCCGTTTCCCGAAAAACAACAACCCAAACCGCTGAGAGATCCGTTTTGTTTTGACATCTCGGGTAACTGATAACTGACCTGTCTCAACATTCTCTCTAGTGTTTTCCATTGCATCGAAACTAAGGCCTAATTTGTGGTTTTTTTTTTTAATGCGAACCTGTCGGCGGGAACTATAACTGAGCCGAATTGGTTGATTTAATGAGTAGTTCCAGTTTTCACCGCAAATTTATATAATTTTCGCTCTTAAAATGTGTCAGTTCAATTTTATGTGAGTTTACTGTCTAGTCTATTTTTTTTGTGAAAATCGTGAAGCTAGCGTATTTATTTAAATTCAGACGAAGCTGCCATTTCGAACGGATGAAAATAGAACTACAACAGTATTCGATAGACATTTGATTTTTTCTAATGTGAATAATCCATACTTGTATTCCGCACCGCTAGAAGTCTCCCGTAAAGTTTTGGCAAACATATTGATAACGATGAAAAATGTTTCCCCTACCAAAAAAAAAAACAACTGCTAGTGGCTGGAAAATAATCGACTCTTCGAAGGATTGTGAACTTTGAAGCGTTCCAAAATAGCGAGCGCTAATGTCCATTCTCGCGTGTCAGCCGTCGGGACAATTTCCTTCGAACAAAATTGAACCTTGAGGTGTGCGAAACTCGAGGATCGGAGAGGTCGTTTTGGCGTGCCAGCGGCATTTTTGCGTCGCCAAGCCAAATTAAACCTTGAGGTTGGTGAAACGCGAGGGGCGGTGAGGTCGATTTTCCCGTCAAGCGAAAAGTGAGTTTTTTGAAAAACCAAACAATACTATATAACTAGCTTATGCCTGTTGCAAATGCAACTAACGGGTTAAAACTAACTTGACTTACTAACTGACAGAAAAAAAATCATAGTAAGCGGGTAGGTACCTACGGTTAAACTACAAATATATATAAAGCCGCCCACAGGGCCTAGCAGCAAAAATCTGCCATACGTTAGTATATAGACACCATTGTAGGCATGCACACATCAAATCCCCAAAGTTTCATCGCAATCGCATGAACGGTTTAGCAATGCGTAATTTCATGATGCCAGAGCTCACTTTTGTATACAGAAATTGTCGTGGGCATTCACACATCAAATCTACAAATTTTCATCGCAATCGGATGAATGGTTTAGCAACGCTTAGCGGTTAAACACACAACTATGTATAAAGCCGCCCGCAGGACCTAGCAGCAAAAACCTGCCATACGTTAGTAAATAAACACCATTGTAGACATGCACACGTCAAATCCCCAAAGTTTCATCACAATCGGATGAACGGTTTAGCAATGCGTAATTTCGCGTTGCCAGAGCTCACTATTGTATACAGGAACCAGGAATCCCCCCCCCCTTCCTCACCAGCGTCCTCTTCCCCTTTCCACTCCGCCTCCCACACCTTCCCTCAGCCCACTTCACTCCTAGGCTTCTCCGTATCGTAAACCCCCTCCCGAGTTCCCCTCCCCCCTCCCAGGCTCCCCTCCCCCCTTCCTGTTTTCACCCCCCCCCCCAGCTGCCGCATTACATACACTAATTCCCGGTACATTTATTTTTCAAACAGCTCGCGCACCACCTATAATTTTTTTTTTACAAATTTCGTAATGCCAGAACTCACCAGTAATTTTATACAAACCTTGTACTAACAATAACGAACACAACAAAAAAAGAATTTTTCAATTTGTTGCAGTCCTTCGGAAGTTATGAGCGTACGTACATTTTCATACAAATTTTATAATGCCAGAACTCACCAGTAGTTTTACTGCTTAAAATAAAGCGCTATATGAATTTAATACTTTTAAAAAATATCCCGTTCAACTTCGAGTAATTTCATTGTAAAATTAGAAAACTAATACGTATGCAATATAGTCGGATGATACCGAGTTGTTATATGCAGATGGGTACCTACCTAAATTTTGAGTGCTGGTACTTGCATACATACGTAAAAAAGAACTCATATTTAGGCTAGGTTGTTTAACGAAATTAAAAATTCTTCAATTTTTCAAGTCAATTTTAACGTTCTGTAAAAGTTCGGTTCGAATTCTATTCAAGTTCTGTAATTATTTCAGTTTTATGATGCAACTGGCATTTACTGATAAAAAAACAGAACTTACACAGAAAGTGAAAATGAACTTTAAAAAATTGTTAAATTATTCAGTATCGTGGAAACAACATTACCTTAGTAAATTAAATTGCATCAAAAACCTAAATAATTGTCCAACTAACCATTCCGGTAGGTACCGGCGCATCTCCTTACAAAATTCCGGCAATGGTTTTGCTTTTTTCATCATATTTGCAATACTACCGAGATAAGTAGGTACCTACCCTGAATTAATAACATAATTTGTACTGGCCGGTTAATATCCACCCTACTGAAGGGAATCTATGGACACGTATTTTCTTGTTTTTTTTGGAAAATTTTATAGGTTTTTCGGAGACCCTGAAATTTTTTACACGGAAAAGACACAAAATTTTGGTGTTAAAAGTTGCCTTATATTGCCGGGTACCGAATTTTTCAAAAACATCTAACCGGGGATCGTTTTTTCGGCTGCAATGCCGTTTCCCGAAAAACAACAACCCAAACCGCTGAGAGATCCGTTTTGTTTTGACATCTCGGATAACTGACCTGTCTCAACATTCTCTCTAGTATTTTCCATTGCATCGAAACTAAGGCCTAATTTGTGGTTTTTTTTTTGATGCGAACCTGTCGGCGGGAACTATAACTGAGCCGAATTGGTTGATTTAATGAGTAGTTCCAGTTTTCGCCGCAAATTTATATAATTTTCGCTCTTAAAATGTGTCAGTTCAATTTTATGTGAGTTTCCTGTCTAGTCTATTTTTTTGTGAAAATCGTGAAGCTAGCGTATTTATTTAAATTCAGACGAAGCTGCCATTTCGAACGGATGAAAATAGAACTACAACAGTATTCGATAGACATTTGGTTTTTTCTAATGTGAATAATCCATACTTGTATTCCGCACCGCTAGAAGTCTCCCGTAAAGTTTTGGCAAACATATTGATAACGATGAAAAATGTTTCCCCTATCAAAAAAAAAACAACTGCTAGTGGCTGGAAAATAATCGACTCTTCGAAGGATTGTGAACTTTGAAGCGTTCCAAAATAGCGAGCGCTAATGTCCATTCTCGCGTGTCAGCCGTTGGGACAATTTCCTTCGAACAAAATTGAACCTTGAGGTGTGCGAAACTCGAGGACCGGAGAGGTCGTTTTGGCGTGCCAGCGGCGTTTTTGCGTCGCCAAGCCAAAGTGAACCTTGAGGTTGGTGAAACGCGAGGGGCGGTGCGGTCGATTTTCCCGTCAAGCGAAAAGTGAGTTTTTTGAAAAACCAAACAATACTATATAATATATATATATATATAATTCATACGACTTTATCCTTTTGTGACAGCACGGTTGCACGAGCATGGATAAATTCACCGCCCGCTAAATGGCAGACATTTGTTGACAACCGCAATTCCCAATAATGGGAGATATACCGCATACCGCATACCGCATACCGCATACCGCATACCGCATACCGCATACCGCATACCGCATACCGCATACCGCATACCGCATACCGCATACCGCATACCGCATACCGCATACCGCATACCGCATAACGCATACCGCATACCGCATACAGCATACCGCAAACCGCATACCGCATACCGCATAACGCATACCGCATACCGCATTCCGCATACCGCATTTCGCATTCCGCATACCGCATACACCGCAGGGTAAAACTTTACCCTTTACCTTTGCAATAACGTATTCCGTTGACTTGGCCATCAGATATTGCATATATGGCCCATCTTTTAGCTTTAAGTTTCACCAATTTTTAAAATTTTGTTTATAAAGTGAAGCTTAATGCACTCTTATGGTTTATGGAAGTGGATTCTTTCATCCCCTTCCAGGCGGGGGGCATGGTTGGGCGTTTACACAATACAAAGCTACACTTACCTACACATCTACATATTATATCATAGACCCTGTACTTGTATCTTGATTGTCACATATCCCATCCCTATGATGTTCCTATTCCCCAACCTATCCCATCCCTATGTTGTCATCGTTACCATAACAATCAGTGTCATCAATGAACTCGCCGCGTGAAGAAGTATAATATTACGCACCCCGCATCCGCTAACTGAATCCGCATCCCGCGATTGATCATTGTACAAGTGCATGAACAAAACCCTGGTTCGAGGAGGTTAAGGAGTCAAGATTCCACCGTAAGTCCATTCCTTTCCTTCTCCTTTGTGCTTTCAATGTTACTTGTGCAGTGGTCTAACATACATCCAACAAACACACGCAAGGTCCTTCGACATCCGCAAACTACACCATTTATAGTCAAACCGCACCATCATTTTATGGTCCTTTTAGCCGCACTTTTCATCTGCATTCACACATTCAGTTATTATTTAAGAATCCATAATATTTAATTAAATGGAGACAATATTAGCGAAACTCAATCGAAAATCTGGAGACAGAAAAATCAGAAAAAAATATTAGCACCTCTGGGACTCGAAACCAGGACCATTTGCTATTTTTCTGGTTTTTCTGTCTCCAGATTTTCGATTGAGTTTTGCTAATATTGTCATCATTTAATTACATGAAAATATATTTCTATTCCTTCAATAACGGGTTTAATATTGATCTACTGCAGCAAATTATTTCGTCTTATTTAATTTTTCAGCAATGAAAAAGTTTACTCCTGACTGTCGATTCTCTCAGAATGATTATATTTCACCAGGTTCTTGGTATAGAACTTTTTCGGCTTCAGACTTGCTTTGTGACCCGATCTGAATAGTCAGGTACTTCTCCACCATCCTATCACCATCTCTTATCACTCCGCACTTCCCTCAGTCTCATATCATACCCCAAATGTGGATGCCATAGTCTCACAGACTTCGCACAGTTGGGATAGTTATTCTTTTGCTTAACTCGCATAAAAAATACCATTTAATTATTTTCTAATTATTTCTGGCTTTCACCGTTCAAGGGTTTTTTAAGCCATCATTCAAACTTATAGAGAAAGGAAAGGTGAATTTATATATTAATTTTATTTAAATAGGAAAATATCTAAATTATGTGGAAGATGAGATGTTGAATGAAGGGGAGGCAATTTTAGATAACGCTTGACAGAAGAGATGTTTTTTTTAACCCTCCTCCCGTCACGTCTTTTTTTTAATGCGAGGAGTCGCGCGGGGTCACTGAGGACAAAAAAAGATTAAATTGTGGTTAAAGCTCACATTTTATACGTTATTTTAACTGATTATAGTCAGGTGAAATTAAAAGAAATATTAAAAATTAGATATTTATTTTCAATTTGATAGCCTAAAAATCCACAAGGAACACATTTTTTAAATTTTGAATTATATTTTTTTAATAGAAAACTTTAAAAAAAATCTAATTTCTATCAAACTTATAACTTTTTGAGATTGATGACTTATTATTATTACAAAAAAAAAAATCAACAAAATACAATGAAAAAACATATAAACTTGGTTTGTCATTATATTTTGTTGATTTTTTTTAACCTTACGCCGTAACACAAGTCTGTATCTCACATCCATAAATACACCAAACCACCCATCTCACATCGCACATTGCACATGCGCAGACTGAATGTTGGCGGCGCGGCGCCAGTGTGAAGTATAGTCCCTTTTAGGAAGCTACCTAAAGTAAGAAATTAGTGGGAACATTTAAAATGTACATAATTAGCATTCTTGTTAAACCTGGGCTTTTAAAGACCCACGCGACAAGGAACAACTAAAGAACATGTTATCTAAAATTTTTAACAATTTAAGAACACAGAATATAAAATCTGGGATTCAAGGACGTTAATTTTAAAAAGGTGAGAAGAAACGGAACTATGTCCTATTCTCATTAGAATAAGTGAGGAAATTTATTTTTTGGAAAAATGGGGGAATCGTTGAAACCACGGCTTTGATCAGATAATAGTCTTTTGTTTTGATACGTAGTAGGCTCCCTTTTATTGACTAACAAATATTGCGGAATCTATTTTTGATAATAAAAAAAAAACTTTAGAGCAATTCTTAGTATTTCAATTTTATTTCAGATATTACTTATCTACTATTTTTTCCCATCCTGCCATTTAATTTTTTTTTTCAATAATAAAAAGAAACGTTTCGATCGTTATTCGTCGGGGTTACAAAAATTTCAAAGCGTTTCTTTGCAATTTAATAATTCTCACCCTCTTCGGTTAATATTTTACAATTACGATAATGTATACGTCACTCCTGGACACACTGACCTCCAGATTCCTACTACCCCTAATACCCTTTTCCTTCACAGACTTTCCTCTACTTCCTTTCCTAAAAAGACACCTCACACAGCGTCTCCAAAGATGACATAGGCTCTGAGGGGAAATATTAACCTTAGGGCTTCCTTTGTGGAAGTAATGTCATTTTTTTTTTTAAATGTAACAATTTCAGTTTTAATTCAGGTATGAAAAGTTTAGGAATGTAACGTAATCAATTATGATGAAAAAACCTGGTTAAGCATTATAATTTGTTTTTTATTGTTTGTTCGAAAAAATATTTAAATATATTTTTATCACAGGGAACGGTAGTTACTCGCTCTTTGAAATTAACAAGGAACCTGAAATGGATTGATTTTCAAAAATAGAGCAAATAAAAGAAACTGTCATTGTGCGTTTGTTTGGAGATTGTTATTTTTTCATTATGGAAAATTCCTCTTTGTAACATTGACAAGAAACTGATTTCTGTTGTATAAAATGTTGACAACAGACTAATTGTGAAATTGAACATGTTGTAATGGACAACTAATTACTTGCGCGATTCAAGACAAAAGGATTACACTTATTGATCAGAAATTTGGAGGCCTCCCGAGCTGCAGAGAATTGCATAATCAAGGTTGGTGAATTTGTTATTTTTCTTGGAGTGTAAGACTGCTCTGTTCCTTTGTGATATATTTGTTCGCGCAGGTAGAATTTCATTTTAGGATTTCCTAATCGTATATTGGGTATTAAGCCCAGAGAGCTTGGGGAATTTACACACCTCATGCTCACAATTTATAATGCAAAACCTTTCAAGAAAGTGCTACCCCAAATTTCTTATTCTGCTAAATTTTCGTACCGTTTAACATTTTACACAGAAATTTTTATGCTCTACCCAGGATTGAGCACCTCATTCCTTCTGGATTATCAAAACTTTTAAGTAAGCTGCCTTTATTATTACATTAATAATTTACTTTGAGCCGTTTACCTTCGATTAATTTCTATCCCAGTGGTACAAGTATAAAATTACAAAAAGCGTTTTATAAAGAGTATTTTATACCCGTGAGAAATCACCGGAATATTTTGTTTATCGAAAGCAAGAAAACTATTGTTTTGTTCATTAACTTCGCAGTTCAAATTATTTTTTTAAATGCATAAAGTAATGTTAAATAAGTGTAAAATTATGTGCATGATTTAATTTTTATGACGCGAAACGATATCTTAATTTTTGCATTGATTTACTGGGTTAAAATCTTGAGATTATCAAGTTGGCTTCACATGAAGTCTTTATTCACTTTAATCATTTTCCTTGATAACCTCTGGAGCGCTTTTTTGCCACAATATGGTACTATTTAAAACACCTCGGATTGCTTCGCTACCAATTCTGGAAACTTTTCCCCTGTTTGTTTCCTGTATTTAAGTAGAAGTTTATGATTTTATAATTTTTTTTATTAAATATTTATTTATTGTAAGAAACAATCAGCAATTTTTTTACAGTACGAGTTATACAAGAGGTTAAACACGAGGTAAGCCAAAACAGTTTCTTATGCTAATGTTGGTTATTATGATATAATATAAAATTGTAATTGGTAATAACCATTAAATGGAAACGAAATTAACAAAAAAAAACATATATATATATAAGTCCAAACCAATACGGCTTTCGGTCGGGTAAGGGAACGGATGATGCCATCGCATGTCTCACTGAAACTATTGCAGGGAATATGAACCGTGGCAAAAAAACTATTGCCCTTTTCCTGGACCTGGCCAAGGCATTTGACACAATATCTCACAAAATTCTTTTACAGAGACTTAGAAATATAGGAATAAAAGGAAAAGCTTTTCAATGGATAGAAAGTTATATATCTAATCGATTTCAACAAACCAGAATTAACGAGGCTATTAGCACTTCACTAAAATACACTTTTGGGGTACCACAAGGAAGTACACTTGGGCCCCTTCTCTTTATTATATACATAAACGAACTTTGTAACCAACACATTGGTGGCAAAATTATCACGTTTGCTGACGATACAGTTATTTTGTTTGAAGGAGATGATTGGAAAGAAACACACCACCTTGCGAACACGGGTATAAACAGAGTAAAACAGTGGCTGGACACTAATTTGCTTACACTAAACATACAAAAAACAAAATATCTCACATTTAGCGCTACCCTTGCAGGTCAACCCAAAACACCTCATCACCTCACAATACATAATATTAAGTGTAGCCTTGGAAATAATAACCATACTTGTAAATGCGAAACCCTTGAATGTGTTAAATCTATTAAATATTTAGGTATAATAGTGGATAACCACCTTAAATGGAAACAACAAATTGAAAACACAGCTAATAAAGTGCGCAAGCTTATTTATATATTTATAGGATTGCGGGAAATTATAAAAACTCAAGACATTAAAAAATTATACTACGGGCTCTGTAACTCCGTCATAACCTACGGTTGCATTGGATGGGGTGGAACAGGTATAACAACATTATACCCGCTACTGAAGGCACAGAAATCCATTCTACGCGTCATTATGAAGAAACCCTTCAGATACTCGAGCGACGCTCTCTTCAAGGAGTTTAAGGTGCTTGATGTTCGACAATGTTACATAAAAAAAATAACAATCTGCGTCCATAAAAATAAAAACAAAACGATAACAATCGATCATAATCATCAAACCAGAAGTAAAAGCAGAAACGACCTTTCTATTCCAACAAGCAATACTGCGGCTTATCAAAAAGTTTTCTCATACCTGGGACCAAAAATATACAACAAAATCCCCTCTCAATTGAAACTGTGTGAATTATCATCCTTCGGTACTAAAATTACAAAATGGTTATTAGACTTAGGTAGGACAGATTCCGAAAAATTATTAAAAAACGTAGTCTGAGTTGATTTCTTCGATTTTGTATTTGTATTTTCCTATAAATTATTTTCTTCTTTTTTTTTCTTTTTTATTTTTCTTTCTTATATTTATATATTATATTTTTATTCTATATTTTACATATACCTACCTGGATTTTATTGCTTATTACTGCTAAATTGTATTTTCATAAAAAAAAAAAAAAACTTTTTTTTTATTATTTTTCTTTCTTACATTTGTTATATTTTAGTTCTACTTTATATTTTACATGTACCTATCTGGATTTTACTTTATATTTTACATGTACCTATCTGGATTTTATTGTTTATTACTGCTGTATACCTAGAATAACACAACTTATATCCGATATTGTACCTAATATCTAAGTAACTCCCCCAATATGTACCATTATTGTTATTTATTATTGAATCCACTAATGTGAAATTATGTACACGCAACCTGCCAAGTTGACTGTCCTAAAACGGGAAACCTTCCTAGTTGGGCAGTCAAAGCTTCCTTTTATATTGTTTTCTTGTATGTAATAAATGTAATAATAAATAAATAAATAAATAAAATTATATATGAAGTATTTTAGAAGGAAGAAGGAATAGAAAAGGGCACGAGGCAGAGGAAGATGGGATGGGGACAGGAGAAGCTCATGCTGTAACTTTTCTATAGTTGCGCATTAATTTAATTAACATTTGTGGTCGTACGCTTGACTTCGTATATTTCGAATATTCATATGTGATAATCGACAAAAGATAGGTGAATTCATTGGATTTATAGAACAATAATCAGATTATATGATTTTTTAATGTGGGCGGAAAATATTCAAAATGATCACTAAAAATGTCGAGGAATCGGAATTTTTTTTAAATTGCGCTGTCCCTCCAGTGGTTAGAAGATAAATAAAATATTATTATGTTAGCATTGTAAGCTACGGCCTCCGTGGTCGGGTGTGAGCTCCTCTAAAAACTACAAATCCCGAAGTTACGATTCAAATGAGATTTTTTTATTTTACAACCAACTCTTATAAAATATCATTTAGAATACTTCCGGCACGTTACAAAGCGGTTGATACTCTCAGCATCGCCCTTCAGGACCACAGTTCAGAATAGGAATGTGGCTTTAAACGGCTTTATGCAATAAATTATTCAGATTGAATCATTTTCATTGCTTTTTTTTATATTCATAGTGCAATGTAAGTACCTTTATTTAGATGTAATGCTCAGTTCTATTGGAGAAGAACTGTTTTTAAATTCATTTCCATAAAAAATCAAACTGTTTTGCCAGGTTTTCCAAAGCAAAATATGAGATTTTTTTAGATATTTTATAAATATCAATTATTTTCGTCAAAATGTAATTAGAATTTGGTGTCTGAAAAATAATTGCAAATCCGTGATCTCCTGTTGACAATCTAAATATTTCTGACAGCAACCTACGTATATATTTAACAGAAAAATATCCACGAGTAATATTACGGATATCCACTGAAAAGGCAGAAATTAATTTTCCCCGTTTCTACAAGAGGAAGTAAGAAAAATATAAATATTATATCTTTATTTTCGTTGTTAGTTTTTGGGGTGTTATGCCGTGTTGCGCTACCTCCTACTATAGCCGACGTTTCGGACAGCGTTGCAGTGCCCATCATCAGGGCAGATCCGACGATGTGTAATTGTAATACCGGCTCCAAACACATGGCAAGCCTCCGCAAGCGTCCACAAGTCCCAGCGTCTGGAGCGCGCGTGTGGCTTGGCTCGCGTAAGCTTGCCACCGATCCGATCGAGGTCGGATATTTTGGCCACAAGCGGCAAGCGCTTGCGGCAAACGCTGGCGTGGCATTCACACGTTGGTCCAACTTACGGACAATAAACAAAATATTAGAATACTAATTAACTGGTACGATTTCTATGGATTTTAATCATCCACTATCTTCTCTTTCGAATTCTTTCGTTTTGTTTCGCTTTAAAATAGAAATAGCATTTTTCAAAAATGACAGCTGATGCAGCTGCTTCGACATCCACCATCTTTGGGCGCTGCGCGCGCAGCGAATGTACGGCGCGCTTGCAAGTGTGGGGACGCCAGCCGTTCGTTTGCCAGAGCTTGCGTGAGCTTGCGACAAGCAGCTTGTCGCAAGGGTCTGGCCGTAGCATTAGTGTAGAGTGTGTGTTTATTTACTTGGAAGCGATACCGTGTCGCCAGCTTCAATCCACTACGAGCTGGTAGGTATTTCAGTAGAAAGGGAACTGCGATTTTAGTGAAAGCGCAGTATTTACGTTAGCCTGCGGCCCGTCCATGTGAGAATTGCCAACGAAAGTGGCGCCATCGTTATTCTAGAATTAGACAACAGAGTTCAAGTGGTTAAAGCGAAAGTAGCCAATATAAGCAAAAAAGGTTTTATACCTTTATATTGTATTATTATATGGTATTACAGTATACTTAGACATGGTATTTTTTTTGCGTTTAGCTTTGGTGTAGCTGTCAATTACCGGATACCAAGAGCTGTTGAGCTTAGCTCCGTCGTCTCTATTAATATTAATGGGATTTTTGTAGATTTCGATTGCCTCCGTAATCAGGCGTGATCTGTAAGTTTTGGGTCTTCCCAGGACCTCAGGAACAAATCCAAAGTAATGGCCGGTCTCAATTAAGTGCTCGGTGATTGCCGATTTATCAGGGTGGCCGAGTTTACAAGCACGAAAATGTTCAGCTATCCTTTTGGAAATCGTCCGCTCTGTTTGGCCTACATAAACTTTGTCACATCCGGAACAGCTGAGTTTATACACTCCATCTGCTTCCAGAGGAAACTTAGTCTTTGCAGATCTCAGTAGGTCTTGGATTTTAGTAGTGGTTCCGAAGACAGTCTTGATGCTTTCTTTTCTCAACAGCCTGACAATTCTGTCTGTCACGTTGTGAACAAAAGGCAGGAAAGCACAGGCTTTTGACTCTTGTTCAACTCTGTCTTCGTTCGGTGTAGATTTGGCTCTTATAATTTGTTTTGTCTGACTTTCCGGGTAACCGTTGCACTCCAGTGCATCGGTGAGCTTTATAAGTTCTGCTCCAAGTTTTGTTTCTTCACATATTCTTGTCACTCGGGTCACCAAAGTATGGATAAGTCCTCTCTTCTGCGCTGGGTGGTGGTGCGAATCGGCATGTAGATACCGATCTGTATGCGTTGGTTTTCTATATACTGTATGTCCTAGATTACCATCTTCTTTTCGCATCACCTCCACATCTAGAAAAGGCAGGATTTTATCGTCGTTTTCCAGCTCCATTGTGAACTTAATTTTACTGTGGAGTGAATTAAGATGATCCAGAAATTTGTTTAATTTTTCTGTTCCATGAGGCCAAATGGCGAAGACATCATCGACATAACGCCACCATACCTTGGGAACAAGCGAGGCTGTGTCGAGTGCCACTTCTTCAAACTTCTCCATAAAAAAGTTAGCTAGTACTGGCGACAACGGACTGCCCATCGCAACTCCTTCCATTTGCTCAAAAAGTTCATCCTGGAATGCAAAATATCCCGTTTTGAGGCAGTGTTCAAAAAGTTTGCAAATGTCTTCCTCATAGATCTCCTTGAGCATTGTCATGGAGTCTTCTAGTGGTACATTTGTGAAAAGGGACACTACGTCAAAACTGACTAGGATATCTCCTTCCTCAGTCTTAACCCTTTTGAGCTTACTGATCAGATCTGCAGAATCCTTAATCCAGGATTCAGTTTTTCCAGTTTGCATCTGCAGCAATCTCGAAAGGTATTGGGAAAGTTTGTACGTCGGTGCACCAATAGCACTGACAATCGGTCTCATTGGGATATCCTTTTTATGTATTTTTGGAAGACCGTACAGGGCAGGAGTTCTGGAGGCTTTTACGAAAAGCCCAGAATGATCCTCTTTCCTAATACTGGAAGCTTTTATTAACTCCCTTGTCTTCAGGTCAATTTTGTTGGTGGGATTGTTTTTAATCTTCTTATAGGTGCCGGCGTCGCACAATAAGTCTTCCATCTTTTTAATGTAGTCTACCGTATTAATCACGACAGTGGCATTTCCTTTGTCGACTGGCAGAACGAACCAAGATGTCCTCATTGGCGCGCAATTCTTTTAGGGCCGCAAACTCTCCTTTTGTGATGTTTGGGCGGGGTATTTCAGCCCTTTTCAAAATATGGCAAGTCTCTTGTCGTATGTTCTCTGCTTGCGACTCTGACATTTTGTGGACTTTCATCATTGTATGTAGTGCTGTCTCCACACCACATACGATAGATTCCACAGGTATCTTTTTGGGGGCAACTGCGTAGTTTATCCCCTTAGCAAGCACTGAAGTTGCATCTGGGCTCAGCGCAAGGGTCAAAATGTTAATAACAACTTTATTTTGATCAAGTTGTTTTCGATCTCCTTTTTTGGCTTGGTTTAGCCTCTTAATTATATCTTTAGCATAAACAAGCGTGCTGAAATATTGAACTGAAAAAAGAGAATAAATTATTTATCAAAGGGTCGATAATCGTTATTATATTTTGTCAAGAATGCCAAACATCTTAAATCTTGTGACTGTTGACACAAAGTGATACAAATCTAGAAGTATTTAAAAAAAAAAAATTTATTCATTAAATACAAAAACAGGGTTACATCATTAGTGAATTTTTCGACCACCATGCTAGGCTGATGCCCGTGTTATGGTGGTCGATAGTGTATCCTAAGTGTATCCTTTTTGAAATTATTTAGTGGAACGAACTCCTAAAAATTTCCATATTTTTAATGTGAGTAGTTTATCTCATTTCTGTGCTGATTTTCTAAAATATATGTATGTAGATATTTTGTTTATTTATATATTTTTTACTATATAATGTTGATGAGTTATAAGAACGTATTTAGTTCTATTATTTATATCATAAATCAAATAGTGAAAATAAGTTTGCTTAATTTAGTCTATAAATAATTTATAAAAAATCCCTACGTGGTGCCATAGAGACTGAATTTTCAAACAGTTTAAGACTTGGTGCATGCAAATCGGATATATCGTTTTTTTATATGCTGTCAACCAGGTTGAAAAAAGCAGTTTGTAGAAAAACGGGTTCAAAGTTTTGCTGATAGATAATTCCACTGTTTCAAACGGTTTAATTTAAAATTCTGTGTCTAAGTCAATTTTACGAATTTATTTAAAACATGTAGTGAAAGCATTCTTAACAAATAATGAATCTTTCAGAAGAAGAAATAAAAAAAATAAAAAATTTGATTCACAGTGGGCTTGTGCCATATATTTTGATTTATAAATATGTAATTTCTAGTACTTAGTAAATGTTTAAAAATTATAGTTACATACTATATTATGCAATTATAAATGTTCTCTAAAATAACCCTAAAAGAATCTCATCCATGCGATCTCTCGAAAGAAACCATCCCTTTGCTCGGAATGCAATTATAAATGTTCTCCAAAATGACCCTAAAAGAATCTCATCCATGCTGTATATATATGTTACTTTAAATTTAATGTTGTTTTATTGATTGTATTTTGCGCGCGTTATTATTATAAACTGCTCATATTAAGCGCCTGCTCTCAACACAGTTTCTCCTAATGAGACACGCTTAGGACAAAACAAATTGTGATTATTTTTGAATTTTTTTTTGTTTCGAGCTGCCCCATGCCGTTACACTTTTTATAGGCATAGATTTTGAAAAGTAAACTACTTTTAAACCTGATTACCAAAAGAAACATCTGTTTCAGTCGGGATTAAAATTCAATTTTCATTTAAAGTTAAAATTTTCCATTGCCGCCATTTTTTTGTATGGATTCGACATTTGCAAAGTTTCATTTCAAACTAAATACGCATGAATTACTTAGTTTACCTAAACTAAGAACCTAATAACGTCTTTCGTGTACCTAAATAGTTGTTTCTTGTTTTAATTGTTGAAATGAAGTGTGGTTTCCGTAATCCATGCTTAAAAATGCGGTGGCTTATGGATTATTTAATCAAATTTTTGTAAGTCTAAAATTAATAAAGATGAATTATTAAAATAAAAACAAAAAAATGTTTTACTGAACAGCGTACACGGGCTAGGCAAGCAGGCGATTTTTGAGTGGTGCGGTTAGAGAACAATTGCAAAGACTTTTGCGGTTTTATTAGGACTCGTATCCATTGCTGCGAACTATATTAACTAATTGAGGCGAAACTATCAGTAGTTGCAAACTCCCAACTATGCAACAATAAACTAGCGTAACCATATGATATTAATTGATTTATAATGACGTTTTTTATGACGTTTAGTTTTAATGACGTTTTTTTATTTTCTTATTTCTTCTAAGCTTTTAGAGTACCTACGCGAATATTACCTCGAATAAGATCTCTTATAAATAAAAGAAAATTGTATATTCGGTCCCTAGATAGTAATCATCAATGGTTTATGACAGCTGAGAAAATTTCAAAATGCTCTGTAAACATGAACATTACGTAACGAACTTCTGCGTCTTCTGCGAATAATTTATTAGTTAATGAGAGAGGCCATTAATTTAAGTGTTAGACAAGATTTGGAAATGTTCACTAATTGGTATTTTTTTAAGATGGCTGTGGGCATTATCAAAATATTCTTGTCTAAAATATTACCTCGAGCAAAATAACATAATAAAATTTGAATTATTATTTATAAAGGCCAAAAATAGGGAATAATTTTTTGGGCATTTTAATTGTGACGGACGAAATTGATAGATTAATTTTTTGAAGTGAAAACTTCTTTAGCGCCGTTTTTAAAATCGACGAAATGATAAAGTGACACTAAAAACAAGATAAACATATACATCTATAGGATTTAGCCTGCGAGAGAATGAGATAGAATAATCTATCTACTCTTTATCCAGCTCTTCGTAGCCTCCCCACTCTTGTCTACTTTAGTTTTCTGAAGGTTTTACTTCTACCACGTGTTGCACATATGTTTTTTTTTTAAATATGAAACCTTGTAAGAGGGCCTCTGTCTGTACGGTGTAAAGGCAGGGGGATTATGTCGCCACCCGGTTGGGCAGTGTTGTGAGCAGGCGCGGCTCGTGTCAAAATTTGTCGGTGGTTCACCGAGCAATAAATCAAACGCATAATATTTATATTATTATAATATCATAATATTTATTTAATTAATTATTTTGCAAAGATTGAAGAAGCATAATATTTAATTTAATTGGAGATAGGTAGCTACCCTATTTATAGAGAAAATGTAAACAAAATACTTCGGTCCTTTTGCCGAGCGAAGACATCACTCACCCAATGTTTTCAGTAAGCTTCTACCCAGTACCCGGTGTAGCGCATTTCAAACGTACACACTTAGAAGGAATAATTATACGAAAGACTAATGTCATTGTCAAATAGGTTCTCTAAATCCCAAGCATAAAAAAAACCCGTTGTCTTATGGTTGAATTTTGCTACTTACGAGTAAGTATTACTATCCTGTTCAAACCTGCAAGAATAGTAGGCAGTTGCCGCTTCGTACCTTGTACGCGCCGGACGGTGCACGGCCAGAGGCACATTTTCGCTACATTTGTGTTATGACGATCTGATCATGTTTACTATGGGCACCGTACAAAATTACAATTCCCAAACGGGGCGCTTGACGTAAACGCACGGCTTGGTATCTACCTAGGTCCCTGATACTCACCGCGCAAACGTCAGCCGGCTGCAATAATTATTATCGCTTGCAAAATTCATTCCTTTAAATACATAATAAATTTGTATTTTTAACGTTGTGCGAAATTTAAATTAAAAAAAAGTTCAAATTTGTGCCTGGTTGTGAGCCGTATTAAGAGAAGGGACGAGGAAGGGATTTATAAATGCGGATCTTACAGAGGCCTGGATTATATGAAGGAGGTGACCGGACAAATCAGAATGAAACCAACACGGAACCACCTCAGAAGCTACAATAAGAGTGATGAAAAAAAAGAGGTTAAATAGGTTATGTTAGGTTAGGGTTATATTTATGGGGTATTTTAAAATATTTTTTCTTGCTTATAATGACTTTTCAAAGAGGTGTTGAGTTGCTTTATTCTCAGTTTGCATGGAACCATGAAGGAGGTAAATTAGATGCCGGTGGTAGCTCGGCCCGTAGGACCACATATACAAAAACGAATCGAAGAAACGACCTGTACCTACTCACGACGCCATCATCGCAGGTGTTCCGTTCGTGCACACATGCACATGCACATCTTGCAAATGAACATGCGCCGGGGATCAAAGCTGCTAGCTCCTTAAAGCAGGCTCCGTTAAAATACTGTAAAACAGACTCACCATGTCACCATTGAGTCTGTGCATTGGAGATGGCAATCGGTCGGTTAACCAGAAGCAGTCTCGTCAATCAGACGTACCGCCCTTCTTTCATCATTTATTGTAAAATTATTAGTTGTTCCGAATATTTTCAAACAGAGACATGATACACCATTACTGTTTCAGAGTGCTAAAATTTTACCTGTTAAGGCAATACTATGGCACAAAATTATAATTCAGTATATATTTACCCAGCAGCATAAAGAGAAATTAGAACATAAATACAGCACTAGATTCACGCGCAACGACGGGTTAATAGTTCCGAAATTTAATAAGTACGGACAGAGAACGTTTGAATACAACATACCGAAAATATTTAATTTATTACCTGATAGTATAAAGCAATGTAATTCTATGAATAAGGTTAAATATATGCTGAAAAATTGGCTATCGGAAAAAAAATATTTATACTTAGATTGATTTGTATGAATAATGTTGAATTTGTAGATATAAGATGTAAAATTATAAAACTTTAAATTTATATGTAACTTAATTATAAGCACCTGCTGACAAGCCAATTCAATTGGCTTAGCAGGACTTGTTTGTGATAAAAAAAAAATATATATATATATAAATAAATAAAAAAAAAATTAAAAAAAATAAAAATAAAAATGCCCATAGGACTTTTACAAACATAACAAGTCGAAATTTGACGTAATTGTGTCAGTACATTAAGCACATATCAGTAGGAACAATAAATACTTTTCGTGGTTCCATGCCAACTCAGAATCAAGTCAAATCGACACCACTTGGAAAAGTTAATAAAAGCCATGAAAAAAAAATTTCAAAATCACCCATAATCCTAACCTAAAGTAACCTATTTAACCAAAAAAAAACATATTTTTAATGACTTCAATCGCTCATAACCCTAACCAAAAGTAACCTATTTAAAAATAAAACTATTTTTAATGACCTCAAAGGAGCTTTTGGGTTGATTTCATTCTGAGTTGTCAGGTTACCACTTTTCGTGTTACTGTCGTAGATATTTGCGCAAAGGAGTTCAACAAAAATGTGTATTTTTTTAGTTTATTTAATTTTTTTATTTTACAATGCGTTAAACCTCAAATTGTAATATTTAATCACTAAAGACAATATAAAATTGAGAGTCACTAATGTTTTGTTCAGTGATTTATTTATTTACGGTCCTTTTCGGGGCTTTTACATATGAAATTTGCAAATTACACTGTGATTAAATAAAATATAAATACTATATATTTCTTTTACAAAGAAATATAATAAGTTTTTTTTTTGCAAAGAAATATGCAGTATTTATTAAACATAACTGAACTGCCTCAGTAACAGAATTTGGTATTTTTTTAAAGATAAATTGAAGATTTCCACTGACTTGGTGTAATTATTTCCCTCCATTAGTATTCTGGGCAAAGCGTAAGACATAATATGGTAGTTAGTTCCAAAATTTATGCACTGATGTGATATGAGTCATACTTTTTACTCCCGTTAAATAAACGTTTACGTAGATAAATAATAATAATTTTTAATACATTGAATGAAAAAACACACTTTGTAAAACACCACTTTATTTGAATTAATAATTATTTCACAGCCAACCAGGTTTCGCTTAGCTCAAGCTTCAACAGGGCTATTATATTCAAATAAAGTGGTGTTTTACAAAGTGTGTTTTTTCATTTAATATATAATTTCACACCACAAAGTATTTGCTTCCTTCGATAAAATTAGATATTTTATGTTCGACCGATCAGTGGCTGAGTTGACCTCGCGTTTTGGGTCCCCCCCCCCCGGGCGTCGCATGTTCGATTCCTCGGCTGGCTAAGTCCTCCATCATAACACAAGCAATATTTTCCGCTTTCTGTGGTCATAGTAGGAGATTTTCAAATACTGTCGAGTTATTTGTAACCCGGGAATATTTGTCTTAAATGTATTCATAAATATGAACCATAAAGAAAGAAGATATTTTAAATGTTATCACCCATCAACCAACGTTTGTTTACAACATAAACATAATATTTGCTATATTATGTAAATAATATGTGAAATGTGAGAGAATATTTATTAATTTAGTTAAAACAAAGCAAAATTTACGTTTTCAAAAACAAATATAGCGTTGGCAGTAGAAATGACAAATGTAGAAATTAAAATATGCACATATTTAGTTAGAACGCCTGTAAAGTGGGAACTTCGTCGCGTTTGTAATATGGTGTTGGAATATTTGAGATAGCACGGAAATCATAATTCAGGCTTTAATTATTACGTCCTACGCACCAGTCCGTTAACCGCTTCAATTTCCACGCTCGGATCAGGTTTGCAAATTCTGTGTAACACGGGAAGTGCCGTGGGAAGTGCTGTAGGAAGTGCCGTAGGAAGTGACGTGGGAAGTTGCGAAGTACACTTAAACGCCACGCGCTCCGCGCTGTTTATCAGCGGAAGTTGCAAGGCGAATCATGATGTTGCTAAAGAACATAGTTATCCAACTTTTTAAGCCAAAAGAATTTATATGTTTAGGGCCGCACTTTAAATAGTTGATGATATATTTAATGGCGTCAATGTTTATTGATATGATTAGCAGACCCAGTCACACGTCGGTGTGGCTAACGAAACACAACGCCACGCAATTACTCAACCTCAAATCAACACAGCCCGCTGCCCGCTGCTTGGCCAGATATATTAAATATTTCAACTAATTTACACAAAACCTTGACAAATTATGTACTTAAAAATCTTCCTCATGAATCACTCTATCTATCGGTGAAAACCGCATGAAAATCCGTTGCGTAGTTTAAAATATCTAAGCGCACAGACAGCGGGAGCGACTTCATTTTATACTATGTAAAGATTTCAACCAATTAGACAAAACCTTGACAAATTATATACCTAAAAACCTTCCTCATGAATCACTCTATCTATTGGTGAAAACCGCATGAATTTTTGTTGTGTAGTTTAAAAGATCTAAGCGCACAGACATCGGGAGCGACTTTATTTTATACTTTGTAAAGAATGTGCTGGAAAGAGGGACGGATTACAGACCAGCAATGTGCGAACGGGTGATGGATGATAGCCGTTGGCTACTTCTCGTATGAAAGTAGGTAATATAATAACAACGATTTTTATTATTGTATTTGAAAAATCTTTGCGCAATCATATAAGACAGCTGATACTTCTACTTTGTAGTTCAATATCACCATCATCCGAGGGTTTTTCATGTGCTGTTTATGATGTTGCCCCAAGTATTTTACGTTTTTTGTATATATATCAATGGTTTTTAGATGTACCTATTCATCTTTACCTTTATTGAGGTGTACGTGGAGCACCTTCTTGGGATTTTTTTCTGTGGTGGAATGCGATTAGATCCGTTATCTTGGAGTTGTATGTCATGTTGTGGTGATTTGCATATTTTTAATAATAATCCTAACCCCCTCGATCGGTGGAGCTAGAAGAATCAAGTCGTCCGCGTAACTTGTGTGATTTAGGCATACATTGTTAATGTGACAGCCAGCTCTAGAGTCCAGGCAACTTGATAACTCGTTCATAGACATATACTTTACACCATCCTTGCCTTACTCCTGGTTGCAATTTTATCGGCTGGGAGTACGAATTTTCCACCGTACAATGTTTTTCTTTTGGGGTACCATTGGGATAGTACATTGATGGAATATGGTTCTCTTACCATATACTGGCAAATCAATATCAAAGCAATCTCTTTCTTTTCTAACTAATAAAATAAAATAAAATAAATTTAGCCACTTACTCGAGGAAGTATATGTATTTAAAAATCTGTGTTTGGAAATGTGGTGGTATCCCACCATATTCCTTGAAATGAGTTATGAATGGATCGAGGTCTGACTTTGGGGCCTTCTCTCTTTACAGTTTGTATCCTCTCTCTTAAGAGTTTGTATCTTATCTCTTAACAGTTTGTATCTTCTTTCTTAACAGTTTGTGTCTTCTCTCTTAACAGTTTGTATCTTCTTTCTTAACAGTTTGTATCTTCTTTCTTAACAGTTTTTATCTTCTCTCTTAAGAGTTTGTATCTTCTCTCATAACAGTTTGTATTTTCTCTCTTAACAGTTTGTATACCCGCATCCCCTTCCGCTCTCTTAACAGTTTGTATTTTCTCTCTTAACAGTTTGTATACACGCATCCCCTTCCGTTCCCGCGTTTTCCTTCTAGCTCTTACGCTTTCCACCCCTCCCCTTCCGTCGAACCTCCCCTACCTTGCTCCCTCTCCCCTCCCGGAACCCCCCCGCCTTCCCGGATCCCCCTCCTGCTCCCTCCTTCCCTCACTGTCATTAAACTATATGAAATACACGCACTTCTCTGTTTATCTGTGAGTAGCATAGATTTTAAAAAATTACCGATGCTATCCCCTACCGCTTTTATATTTTCCTTTAAATCCCCCCTTCCGCGTTGCTTTTCCCCTCTTGTTCTTGTTAACATATGCACCTCTCCAATTATATATCCTCTTCAGTCGTACTCTCTTGACCCATCGCCTTGCACCATAGTGGGAGACATGGATTCATACGTCCGTCACTCCTGGACACACTGACCCCCAGATTCCTACCCACCCAAATACCCTTTTCCTTCCCAGAACTTCTTCTCCCTACTTTCCCAAAAATACTCTTCACGCAGCATCCCCAAAGACGACATAGGCTCTGAGGGGAATTATTTTCCTCAGGGCCTCCTGTGTGGAGCTAATGTAAAAAAAAATAGCTTACCGAAAAAATACAATGGTTTTGATATTTTTACTTAAACACGCTCAAAACTTAGTTGATTGCTCTGATCTTAAATGACTATCAATCCATATACCAAATGGCAACAGCGGACATTTATTTTTCAGCACCAACTCTAAGGAATTCACTTTTGAACACACTTTACTTATCAGATTATTTATTACTAAATTTTCAGTATTCGTGAATAATTATTACTATACACATGTTAATTATCTATAAGATTTTTTCGTAATTATTTACTTATTTTCAATAACTGAACTACACTCTTGAGTTCTCATTTAAATTTCTGACGTTCCATAAGAAACAATCTTGAATTACATTTATATTGTATTACATTAGATACAATAAAACGTTTTCAGTTCTGTTGGATTTGGTTCTGACGGTTTAGTAGTTCAGTTCTCAGAAAGAAAAATAAGAAGGCTGTGTTTTAATTTTAGTAAACGCGAAGTTTTCTAATGTGAACGCTTAAAAAAGCTGGAAAAAAGAAATAATTTATTTGTGTCGTGAAAGCTATGGCATTCCCCAAATAAAAGAGAATCTACATTTTTATTCGCCGCTTTGTCGAAGAAAACTTCTCCATAAAACTTTGATCTGAACCCCTTGGCCATGAGCTCATGAATATAAACCAATTGGATTATATTACTGAGGTGAAATACTCCAGTTTTTCTTCAATGCCAAACTAGGACTCGCAAACATAATGTGAAATAAATTCTGATTCAATTTCAGAGCAGATAAGTGAGAATACAAAGAAAGATTTGTGTTTTTTCCCTTGTTAAGTTGTACACTTTCAACATGATTTTATTTTTATTGAAGGTGGCGTCCTCAAAGTTATACTCTTCATTAGTTATTTTTAGTTGTACTCTGACCAACGCAAGTAGGTAATCTGATTTTCGCTGTTTTTTTTTTCAAGTATTATTTATATGTGAACAGAATTTTTTAAAGTAAGTTTCTGCAGCGCTCGTAGCCAACCAATGAGATCATGGCCTTCTAAATTTATTGATGAGATGCTGGAGGAAGTATGGAGGTAAGAAGTGGATTGACTTATTATTTTTCTCCATTGGAGATTTAATAATGGAATTCTAAAATTTGAAAATATGAGATTGACAAATATGACGTTTTGACAGAAGGTGGCAATAGCGAAATTGGTTAACGCACTCGTCCCGGTTAGACGGAGAGGTCTGGGTTCGAGTCCCAGTTGCGACCATTGTCTTTTTCTGTTTTTCTGTGTCTTGTTCTCTATCATATATTCGTTTAGATTATTATTGTTAACTTATTCTAATATCAATAATAAAGTTTTATGATTTTTCGAGGGCATTTGATGAGACTGAGAATGGAAAATCTCATTTGACATTTTTCAAACATTTTCCTCCACATCCCGCGTTTTCAAACTTTTCTCAAATAGATCGATGCAAGGCTTTTGGATCCACGATATGAACCTAACGGAACATAAAATAATGGTTGTGGGAGGCTTACCTCTTACCTCTTTTCTTCCCTGAACTTTCTCTCGCTCTTTTGCTAAAATTACCCTCCACGTAGCACCACTTTTGTTAAATAACGAGAAAGCCTAACTTCATGTTAATATTTTTCAAATTAAATTAAAAAATTTCAGCGAAAGTTTTTTTTACATGAATACCTCTCACAAGAGTCCCAACTGCTCCCGTCTGAAGCCAGTGAGACTATGGCATCCCCAATTGGGGTATGTTGTGATGCTGAGGGTAGTGGAGAGGGGAAGGAGATAGGGAAGAGGAAGGTGGGGAAGTATCTGGCTATTCAGATCTGGTCACCAAACACGGCTAATGCCGTTTCAAGCAACGTTTCAATTCTGAAAGGTGGTCTTACACCAGGGCGATACAGAGAGTATCTTCCACTCTGGAACGTGCCGCAAATATAGATACTATTTATTATTTTAAATGAATAAATTGTGAAATAACACAAATTAATCAAATAAAATTTATTTGCCATGCCGGGATTCGATCCCGCGACCTTCGGTGCGCGAGTCAAGCGTCATTAACAAAGTGCTCATTAACAAAGTTAACGTCCTAAATATTCCATAAAATGTAAGTAGCTTCATTTCATGTGTTGTCTAGAATACGATCTCAAAAGATATCAAAGTTGGAACTTTATGCTTTAAAGAATAACATCTGTTCAACTTAGTATTTTGGTATTTTCTTCTGACGTTATTTGTTAAGAAGTTTATTGAATGTTGCCATTCGAATCGTTTAACAAACAAGAATTTTTGTCAACGCATGTGCTAAAGTAACTTCTTATTTTTGAAAACATTTTAACAGATAATTATTAAATTAAAATTTTTAATTTCAAGATTGGAGCTGTTTGCAGACTTTCCGTGATTGTTCACGATTCTGCTCTAGCTCTATATACTTTCTTTAAAATCAGTAACGTTGGTGAAAAAAATGCAAATAACGTTGATTCCCTGAGAAGTTTCTCTCCTTACCTGACCTTAATTTACAAACGGCGTGGGAATTACATTCAGTGATATATTATTTCATCAAATAATATTGTGAGAATTTATCGTTTGCTTCCAAACCTTGATTACTCGAAATTTTTGGTGGAAATTTGTTTTTGTTTGGTATGATTAGAGATTTTCACGGCCAAAGTATTAACTTGATCAACTTTTGTGTTATTATGCCGTGTTGCGCTTCCCGTCATAACGTTATAGTTTATAGTGCCCATCACAAAATTGTTGTTGTTTCTTTTTATATGAATACCTCACAAGAGTCCCAACTGCTCCCGTCTGGAGCCAGTGAGACTATGGCATCCCCAATTGGGGTATGTTGTGAGGCTGAAGGTGGGGTGGTGGGGAAGGAGATGGGGAAAGGTGGGGAAGTACCTGGTTACTCATATCTGGTCATTATATACTAATTTTCTTTAGAAAATACATCTATATCAAGATGTAAAAAGTATTTTGAATTCCTTAATATTTTCTTATTTGTTAACATATCTGAATACACAGATTTAAAAGTTTGGATTCACAAATTACGTAGATAGATACTTAACAGGAAAATATATTGTAAAATTAATAATAGTAGTCCCGTTATAAGAATATAGCGCCTTTTGTGATTATTTACCTGTTTTATTTTTTACCCGTTTTTCACCTCAAGGGTGCATTACACTAAATAGTTAACCTAACATAATACATAGATAAAATAACAGATATTTTCTTATAAATATTATATATGTATATTGTAAAATTGTGGCAGTCCTTCTTGTGACTTGCTCGACGATAATCTAGCTAGTAGTATTGTGATGATTCGAAATTTCGACAATCGGGAAGCCTAGTTTCGAACCAGAATGTTGACATCCGCGCACTCCTAACACACCTCCTGTTGTAAGTTTTTGACACTAAACACCCCCACTCCGTTAAAACGAAAATTTTGCAGTGGAAAGTCGGATCTTAAGCTCTTTCCTGCGGGTAAATGTCCATCATTTGGATACCTTCCCCAGCTTGTAACTCTTTTGCAGGGAAGCGTAAAATAACGATAACCTTTAAATTCACGTACAAAATGTTTGGGTGCATGATGTAAGGTACCTACTCTGCAGAAGAATGGAAGAAAATTGCCAAACACAAGGGCAAACATTAATTTGGTAATAACAAACATAAGATAGACTCTGAAAGAAACATGCTCGGCAAACTGCGTAGGAATAAATATTATGAATGAGGAGGAAATTAAGAATGGTGTAAAAAGGAAGAGAAATAACTAAATAAACAAGAAAGTTCTCCCGATACGTAATCCATTCCTTTATCCTTGCCTATTATATACTTCTTCATTGGTTTAGGTTCCATCTCTGCTGTTAAAACCAAATGGAACTCCATTTTCTCCGATAGGTATTTATAGAGAAATATATTTTTCAATAAGGGATTGAAGTATTCACTCCTGCAAGACTAGGTTGAAATACTTACTTATAATAGCATCTTATAATATATTTCATAGTGTTTCTTGTATTTTTTTACGTTTCTTGTTATTCTTGGAGCTATCGAATTTCTTGCTTTTCTTATAAATAATTATCACGTCTTAAATAACCCAATTAACTCCCTGCCTGCCTTTTCTGAGAACAACAGTCTTAGTAATGTTCCTACCAACTTGGCGATGAAACGGTTCTGATGTCAAAGGTTAGAATAATTTGATTTTCAATAATTAGAACACCCGTGTCAATTTTAGAAGAAACGCCACGCCTGTGATTCATGTTTCTGTGATAATGTAAAACATCCTAATTTGCAAGAATAATTATTAAATAATGAAACTTTTGGACTTTTCTTACTTTTTATCAATAATATTGTCACAATTTTTTGATAAGTTTTGCTTTTCGCCAATGACCTTAAATAATTTAAACTTTTAAAAACTATGGATGGCTTTTTTATCTTCAAATAAATTTAAATAAACTACAAAATTGGTACAAACCAAACAATTATTTTGTTATCTATAGTTATTTTTGTATATGTTATTTTTTTATCTATTCAGTAAATACTTAAAATTAGAAATTATTGACCTTGGTATGATTTTCGATTCAAATTTAATTTTCTTTCACATATTAACACAGTTACTAACAAAGGATCAAAAAATTCATGGCTTTATTCTCCGTAATAGCAGAGACCATGCAGATACTACCAAAGTATTTCAACATTAAAAATCGTATATTCTTATCTTGTTCGAAGTCAAGTCGAATATAACTCTCCTAATTGGTCCTCTCCCTTTAAAATCCACTCCGATTCCGCTGAAAAAATAATTTAATAACTTCCTAAAATAAATCAACTATAAACTCGGTATACCTATAAATTATAACCACTCGACGAGAGAATTAAAATTATTAAAATTTCCGAATTGACTTTTAATTTTAAAATTGTTAATGGTATTGTAGACAGCCTGGATTTATTAAACTTCATTAACTTCCATAAACCAACAAGAACTACTCCAAAAGAATATTTTTTTTTTTAATTTATTGCAAAACCCATATCAATACTGATTTAGATACTCGCATGTACCTAGATTGCATGCAGTTGGAAATGCTTTCTCAAAAGTAGTAGATGTATTCAAATGTACGGAATATAGTTACAGGCTGTAATAACATACCTCGATAAATAAATGTTCCACTATTCTTCTGCTTGGATTCTATCATATTTTACCGATTTACTGTTCCACAAAACTATTACGTACCTATGTATATCACATGTTTTGTAAATGTATCCAAATCCGCGTATTTTAATATACACAAATATATAATGTTTGAGAATTGTGTTTGTTCTTTTTTACTAATGTAGGTTTTACTGTCTTTTTGTGTTTTACTGTAATTGAATTTTCTTCTATTGCATTTAAAGTTTGGCCGACGGTGAAAATTGAAACTCCCAAACTGTTTTTGAAGTGAAAACTTCTTTAGGACTATTGACACTAAAAAGAGAAAAACATATACATCTATAGGATTTAGCCTGCGAGAGAATGAGATAGTATAATTGGTCTTCACTTTGTGCGGCGCTTCGTAGTCTCCCCACTCTTGTCTACATTAATTTTCTGAAGGTGTGCCTTCTGTGTGCTTCTGCCACGTGTGCATTGCACACTTTGATTTTATGTAGATACAGGGTTTCTTTTTTGTGAGAACAGCGAAAAGGTTTCAGAATAAATTTGGTTATGCAGGTATCTATATTTAAAAGTAAATATTTAATGAATAAAAGATTGCTTTCTCGGTGACGAAACTGATAATCTTACGAACACTTCCGTTCTGCGAAAATGTGCCAGGAAATAAGCCAACGGAATTAAGTTCCGTGAAATATTTTGTTGTTTATAAAAAAGATGTCATATCTGATGACTTCCGTAGCTCCTTCCGTTCTACTCTGTCGGGGGTTTCCGCCCATCCTGCCGTCTTAGTTCTGATTATCTAAGGCGCCACTGAATAAAAAAAAAACCTGTCCATTGCTTCTTAGAGTAAATTATAATGATGTGGTAATTCTGGAAGGTAAAAAAAATTTATTAATTTAAATAAAGATGTAGACAGTAATTAGAGTGAAAACATTAACTGAAGAATTCGCCTGCATCCTAATTAATAATCATACTATCAGCAGATGGTCCCGAGATAAGACTTTCGACTCACATTCCAAAGGTCGCAGGTTCGAACCCGAAGTGCGCAAATAAATTTTCTTTGATTGATTTGTGGTATTTCACAATTAATTAATTAAAAATAAAAAATGGTATATTTTCGGCACGTTCCAGAGTGGAAGATTCTCTCAGTATCGCCCTGGTGCAAGACCACCATTCAGAGTTGAAGCGTTGCTTGAAATGGCTTTAGCCGTGTTTGGTGACCAGATCAGAATAGTCAGGTACTTTCCCACCTTCCTCTTTCCTATCTCCTTCCCCTCCCTACTACCTTCAGCCTCAAAACATACCCCAATTGGGGATGCAATAGTCTCACTGGCTCCAGACGGGAGCAATTGGGAGCAGTATTCATATAAAAAAGCAAAAACTTTCCGCTTACTGTGTTGGTAGTAGGAGATTTTCAAATATTGTCGGGATATTCGTAAAACGGGAAAGTTTGCCTTTCTTTTAATTTTTTTTTTTTTTTAATATTTATTTTGATTTATTTTTGAGGTATTTTGCCGCGCTTTCCAATGATTGTCTATCATCTGGGCAGATGTCATACTATCTTTAATACTTTTGATAGAAATCTCAAATCATGTCAAACATACATAATATTGTTCTAATTCCGTGAAAAATATTTGGCTTGAGAAAAGGTTAAGAGCTATTTGGGACTTTTTATGCGTTTCTTTTTCAAAAGCCCTTGAAAAAAGCTCATTTGCTCATTTGCCCCTCACATTTAGGTGTATTTCCGTAAGCAGAATAAACACTTAACCTACACCAGAAGGAAATCACTGCTAGTACACACGCGTCTATGGAATAAATAGGTTCATTTTGAGCCTTTTGAGTAGAAAACGAAGAAGCATTAACTGTTAAATATTAAGTACGTGTGATAATGGACTTAAAAGAAACACATGTTCTTAAAAGGAAACCCGGTCGACGAGAAATGTGAACAATAGGTATTTTACCAAACTATTGCTGTCGCTGTCGCGCTTTTTCCCATGAATACGCAGCGAAAGGGACAACTGCGCCTCAGACTGATAATCTACATACATAAAAAAAATAATCCCTGTTCTCTTGGTCACGCTATAACTTCAGAACGACTTTACCAATTTCAGTCTTCTTATACTTTGTAGAAGGTTCTAACGGAAAGAAAATTGCGCAGAAAAGCGGATAATTTCAGAAAACTAACTTGGCATTTTATACATATTTAACTTGGCGCGTTTAGTTCGCGCGTTTGATGAATGTGAATTTAGCAGGCAGCTGTTTTTTTTTGTAACCAAAGCATTGTCTATGAATTTTTAAAATTATATATATTTTAAATAGATACTTATGTTATGTACCAAATTTGATTGATGGTTCTTATAATTTTATACAAAAATGAATATTTGAAATGTAGGAAAAATAAAAATTTGGATAAAAAAATTGTAATAGGTGGCACGCGAGCTGTTTGAAAACTGAATGTATTGGGACTGAATATATGGAACGGGTGGGGGATTGGCGGGACCATGGAGCGAGAGAGAGGTGAGGGTATGCGGGGAAGGTGGAAGGGGAATGCGGGATAGGAAGGGGATGCGGGAGGGGAAGGGGGACGCACGGGAAAGGATATGCAGGGAGAAACAATTTATTCCTTTGAATATGCCATTGCAACGCATGCCGGGAGCCAGTTAGTACCTAAATAAAATCATCTTAATTGAGTTTTTGTGTTCTCCAATTTATCCCTCCAAACCCGGACTAAAGATTTATTTAAATGAATATTAAATTTACGACTTCTAGGTATCGACTTTTTAAATACGTAGCTGCAAAACTCAACCACACACCCACTTGGATTTTTTTCATTGTTTTGATTCTTATTAAATCATCCGTTCGATGATTTCCATAGACATTTTCTTCGGCGTGGATTGAAACAATTAATGTTTGGTTTCCCTAGAAAATGTCTGTTTTTAAACAAAATGGAATAATCAAAATATACAATTTCCATTATTTGACGAAATAAAAGCATTCAATATCCAGATGCTTTTGTTTTGATATCATATATGATATTTTTTGTTTTAAACATCAGCTTCACATAGAAGGCCTTGAGAAGAATAATTTCCCTCGGGACATGTGTCATCCTTGGGGATGCTGTATGGAGGGCCTTTTTTGAAAAGGAAGGAGACGAAGTTCTGGGAAGGAAAATGGAAGGAATCATTGTATCCAGGCGACACGGACGAATGAAACCAACCCTCTCACTGCGGTGCAAGGCAATGTTCCGAGAGTCTCGATCCGGCCAGCCACGCAGTAATTGGGCAGACCTTACGCCATTAACCCGGGCAGTCCGGACACCCCTGCTAAGTCACCAAACGTAGCGAAACGTTTGGAGTGACCTGTGGCAGAGGTGTTAGTTATCCAATATGTGGTTTCTGGACGGCGGGCGGTACACATATCCGCCTCCAAAATTAAATGCTAAGAAAATGGAAGACTCATCGCGTAGTGAATTTGAAGGAAAATGGAAAATCGTATGGGAATAAATCGCTGTTTTTCCCTGAAATTTCATATCAATTATTGCGTAAAAACAAATTGTCCTGACAATGCCTTGGGACGGGTTAAGTTTGGCAAGTCATATTATGCATATTTTCAAAAAAATCATAATATGATATCTCATATCATTTTATAGCCAATTTTTTCATCCGATTGCTCGTTGTTTCTTATTTTTGTTGTTCGGTCTATGATGTTCAGCATATCTTACTTTAGTTTCTTCAGAAGCTGCACTGATTCTTATTATAGCAAGCTCGTAAATGTAAGCAATCTGAAATGAAGTTCCTTCAGATGTCTCGTCGAGTTCTATTGTGGGTTGATCTCGACTCGTGACATCACAAATTAGTTCTGCAATTACTTCAGGAATTGTTTCGTGCGTATTGTTCTGGCTGTTTTAGTTTCCAAAGGTTCAATGTCTTTCAAACAGTTTCAACAGGAAGTTTTCTCTCATATAAAGTCGTTTTAAAGCAGATTTCATCATGTCATTGTTTTTGCTGTTATTATGTTAAATCTATAGATCCAATCTTTCTTACATCGCCAACCCATATTTAAGGCATTTTCTCTCATGATCTTTGTCGTCAAAATTCATAAAATTGTTTCTGCTCTTATTTCTTCTCTCTTATTCTTGAATTGGAATGAAAAGATAATAATTTTGTATCTAAATCGTGTTTTATGTAAAAGAAAATTACTTATCTGGGGGGTGATCCGATATTTGATCCCTCAACAGTTTGTCCCTCGAAATTGTAATTATGATAAATTAAGATTTTTTGTGCAATATTTATCAATTTCGAAAATAAAACGCCTTTAATAAATACCTTTAATAATAAGTTGGCATGAATTTCAAATGAATTTATTTTCAACTAGCTGGTACCCGGCATGCGTTGCTATTCCATTTAATAAAGAAATTATTTCTCCGTGCATGTCCTCTCCCATTCGTCAAGTTCCCTTCCTCTCCCGCGTTCCCTTCCCCTTTCGCGTTCCCACTCCCCCTCCTCCACCTTCCCTCTCCTCTTTCCACTCCCCCCTACCCCGTCCCTACCCTCCCCCCTCCTAGGTTACCGTCCACGACCCCTAGTTCCTTACCCCTTTCCCTCGAACCCCCTACCCGAATTCCCCTCCCCCCTCCCGCATTCCATACATTCAGTCTTCAAACAGCTCGCGTGCCACCTATTGCAATTTTTTAAATAAATTTCAAAATGCCAGAGCTCACCAGTAGTTTTATACAAACCTTGTCATGACAATAACGATTACAAAAAAAAAGAATTATCCAATTTGGTGCAGTCATTCGGAAGTTATGCGCGTACATGCATTTCCGCGATTCATTTTTATTTTTTCATTAATTAATTTTTCGTAATTTCATGATGCCAGAGCTCACTATTGTATACAGAAACCATTGCGGGCAAGCACACGTCAAATCCCCAAAGTTTCATCAATCGGATGAATGGCTTAGCAACGCATATCGGACATACAAACACTTTTAGATTTTTATATTTATAGATATCAATTTTTTGTACTTGTACGCTGGTAAAAACAGTATAGGTATAGGCATGTAATTGTTTCCCCAATGAATTTGAATGAAAATGTAATTTATAATTTTGGTATTCGGTGGGACATCCTCTCTGCACACCTCTTCGGGGGCACTTAGTTATATTTTGTCTAAGAAGGTACACCGTATTGCTACGTAATTACGGTTTTGAACCGCTTGATTACAGACTTATTGGTAAATTAATAAAGAATAAGACCACAATGTTATATTTAAATACTTACGAATTCTCACCGCTAGCTCATTCGGTAGATTATCGTGTTTGCAGTCCGCTCGGGTACTTGATTCAGAACATTCCTCGCTTCATTGGTAAAATTAATACAGGTAAGGTGTAATAAATTAAAAGATTGATTGTCGCTTTAAATATTGAAGAATTTATTTAGGCTTCGACGCTTCTAGGAAAAAGCTTTTGTTATCTCTTTGTGAATGGAAAGTTAATGATTTTAAACCAAAATAAAAGGAATGAATTGATAACATAATTAAATAAGGCTTACGTACGTTATCTCGCACGGGTTACATCTGCAGAGCTGGCTCCTCGTCCGAAATAAATCACTGAATTTATTTTAATCTCTAAACACAAAAAACTGTTGTGAGTTGTGATATTAAGGATCTCAGCAAACTATGAAGGTGGCGTGACCGACCCTTAGGGAGGCTAAAATAAGAAGGGCTTGGAAAGCGCCCGAAGCCTCTCGGCTCCGTTACTTACCCCCTCCCACCGAAATCTCGGCCAATCAAGGCAACGTCGGTGTGGCAAACATTACAAAAAATAATACTGAATTTAGTACCTAGCGCAAATCATCGTACAGGGGTTGGAAGTAAAGATTCAAGAAAGTACTTCATAACACACATCCCCGAAAACACCAGCAAAAAACTGCCGTTGTAACGAAGGTTTTTTGACTTTAAACCCTTCAAAGAATTCCCACAATAAACTTTACAAAAAAACATCATTCACATAGAGATTCAGCATTAAAAAACCTAGGCAAAAAGTTGTACAGTTTAAATACATATTAAGTTATAAAGTTTACAGTCTACATAAAATATCAAAAGACAGCAAAATCAACACGTCCAAGCGGCCTAGCAGGAACATCGTTAAACGCAGCTTTCAGGCAGTAGATAATGTCCATCAGGGCATCCAGAGCAACAGTAACGATCTTCAGCAGCGGAGAACAACTCAAGGATTAGCGTCAACATGAAAGCAAAAAATAACATAATTAGAAAAGTACAAACATTTAGGCATCGAGGCACATAGAGTTCAAAACTATCTGAATGGTAAATGTATTTGCAACAAGAGATCAGAGCATAGGGGAACTCCACATTATATGTTTTTCGTGATATATGTATATCGTAGAGCATACGAAGAACATCAACCCCCGTTTAAAGGACAGGCAATGTATAAGTGTAGTCAGTATTCCACCTTTTAATGGTACGGATTACTGGTTTAAGACATACTAAAAAACAGTCAGTATTCCACCTTTTAACGGTACAGAATACTGATTAAAGATATGTCCAGAGACCCACATAGCGTCAGAAATCTTATAAGATTCCGACGTAGGTATAATTTAGGACAACACCTGAAAAAAAACATTGGAAAACCGCAGCGATCCACATAAAATTAAATTGTCTTAATAGAAACGGCTAGACTCCAAGATTTCTTTAGACACACATTAATAATACCTCAAGTTAATTGGAAAACCGCAGCGATCCACATAAAATTAAATTGTCTTAATAGAAACGGCTAGACTCCAAGATTTCTATAGACACACATTAATAATACCTTAAGTTTTATCACAGTTCACTGCAAAATAATTGTCGTCGATGTATTGCGTTTTAAGGCAATATTTATAATTATTATAGTCAGATCATTAGGGGTATCTTTTTAATGATGACAACAATAATAGTAATTCAGTTTTTATTTAATTTTGGTTAGAAAATAGTGTTAGAATATATTACATAAGAATAATGAACTACGTCATGGGCGCCAGCTTATTTTTGTACCGAGAATAAGACAAACTCGAATCAAAATAACGAGGGTATCAATGACCCGCGTTACTCCCACCAGAGAACTGCAATATTCAGATTAAGTAATTGTTACTATAAAATACAATAAAAATATTGTATGATATAGCCGTATTATAAAATGTGAAGTGTGGTCATCGCATTCGGTTAATTACTCCGATGCGATTGTAGGGTGAATTGTATGTACACACTGTCTCAAAAGCGTCCTTTCAAAACAGTGCCGTGTTATAAGGGTGTGTGGATGTGTGTAGTGTACATTTCATATCTTATTTTCATAATGCGTTGATTTGTCATGTTCTTACAAAACCACTTGATAAATCAATCGAAACACGATTCACGTCGCAAAACAAAAAAATTTCAAAATTATTTGGAGAATTTTCCACTTGGTATGGGCTAACATTTCTAATTGGATTCCATCTCGATCTTCTTATCAACTTATCAAATTCCTGTAAATAAGTTCGCTCCTTATCACCACCGGCGGGTGATTCCGAATAATAACATTAAAGTTCATTAATGCCTATTGATGTCGTATGCAATCAGTCTTCCCCGTTAGTTGAATGAATCCAGACACATGGTCTATGCTGAGCTTTATGTATTAATCTAATCATTATAAATCGAATTAAACATCCAAACAATAAATCGAACCCACCTCCTTTGCTACAATATGATTAATTAATAAATACCGATTATATCAGTCTATTTAAAAAAAATCAGCCATTGTACTTCCGTTTTCATTGATTTCGTTTTCCTATCAATTTGGGTTGCGGGTATGGGTACCGCCGCTCCGGGAACTATTTATTCTTTAATCAGCACCTCTGTTAATTCCTACATCTGTCACTCCTGGACACTAACCACGATATTCCTATCCGCCCCTCATATCTCTTTCCTCCTTCTCCTTCCTTTCCTTAAAAGGACCTCCCACTCAGCATCCCTTAAGATGACATAGGCACTAAGGGAAATTATTTTCCTCAGGGCCTCCTGTGTGAAGCTAAATTTCATCGTAAATAAGTCTCTACTCTTCGTTGGAAAGATCGGTGTGTTTGGAGATATGTAAATTCGCAAGGGATCGAACCCGCGACTGAATCTTAAAGTAAGTTGATTACATCGGTGTGCTTTGCATTATATATTATTTCAGATTCGAACTGGGAAATATTTATATCCTATAAAGAAGGCACTAAAAATGATATCATTGAACACTAAAAATGATATCTCACGGTTATATCACGAGGATTGAACTCGAATTTAGGACAGTTCTTTATTTCTGTCGTCATTTTAACTGGTAGGTATAACTCTCAATATGTAAATACCTATAACATTACCACACATACGTAATGATGTATCGATGTACCTGACCGATTAGATATTATTTGATCGCGTAGCTTTTCTAGACATGGAACGCTTCCAGAATTACCTCAGTCCATATCATACATTGCCAGAAGGTATTATTTTCTACCTCAAACTAAGTATCAAACTTTGTAATACAATATCATTAACGCTAGTCAATATATTCACTTTGAAAGGATATCGTACCAAGTACCTGCTTTCCCATATTTGAAATAAATGCTAATCCCAGAAAATAATAAAATGTGCATTTCTCCAATCCTAGCAGACAATAGAACTTTCTATTTACAAATGGACCCAAAATATCCATTAGCCATCTGCCGACGGGTCATAAACTGGTCTGTTGCTTTATCTAACTTTTATGAGGGTGTCTACATTTAATTTTAAAGAATTTCGAATTCCATTATTTTAGTACTAGCTAGGTACCGACCCGGTCATAAAATAACTCTAAGCTTTATGGAGTTCTCCGAAAAATAAGGAATGTGTTATAAATATAAGACCTTTCTGGGGTGCCATAAAATTAACATTGGCAATGGGTTTTTCTGAAATGCCGAAATCATACGTCAATGCCGAAAGCCGAATAATTACAAATAAACATAATATTTGTTTTTACTATTAATCTGGAAATATTATCTCGTTTAAAAAGATTTACATTTAGTTTGTCTTAAACTATATAAATAAATCCATAATATTCAGATTCTTTTATCATTTAGACTGAGTTCAAATCACGTCGATTCTAGCAGAAGTTCACATTATGTGGTCTCCGCATATGTCTAAAACCATTTCGAGGAAGGTTTCGATTCAGAATGCTGGTCTAACACCACTTTCATCGTGATGGGAGACACTGAACCTACAAAATACTTTAATAGTTTTATTTTTCAAAAGATTTAAATGCGCTGTGGTAACGTATTTAATTTACAACCGGCTTCCCGTATTTCTACCGATTTATCGATTTTTTTTTTTTTCTCTTTAAAACATAGATTTTATTCTACATTTTTTTCACGCCGAAACGGCAATTATACCAAATTCTTTCGATAGAAAAAAAAACGCAAGTAATGCTCGCGCATTTTCTAGTTATGGTGATTCTATAAATGCTATTAGACAATCCCCACGAGGTTTTCGCTCTAATTTAAACAATTCATGTTTTTATGAAACACCTTCACAATTTTCGCCTAAATATTATCGTTTTCTATATTGGCGCGCTGTCTCTAATATTCGAATTTAAAAATGGTCTCTTCTTCTTTTTGAGAGGACACACCGCGTCTTAAGTTTCAAATTTGGCGGTAAAACCAAAACGCGTGGGTGGACCAACGGTTTAAAATGGCGTTCTTTCGAAAGACGGCGTGCTTCCTAAACAGAGCCTGTCGATTTTGATTATTCAACGGTCAAAACACATGCTGGTTTAAGATAACGGCATTTGAAAAGACGAGTGAACTTTTTAAAATATGAACACTTGTAAGATGCGTGATTTAAAATTCCGGCGTTTGAAAAAACACGTGGGTCAAAATGGATGCTAGCGGTTTAAAATTTCTCTTTAAAAAACGGCGTGTTTCTAAAACAAAACACGTGGATTCACAGTTCAATTAACAATTCACAATCACTTATTTACCTATATATTTAAAGGGAAAAAATAGTTATTATTTACATATGTATACATACATCACGAAAAAAATATGGAGTTATGAAAAAAATCAAGGGAGCGATAATTATCCCGAATCAAGTTGGCCTCACGTTGGAATGCGCCAGTGCTACGTAATTACGGTTTTGAACCGCTTGATTACAGACTTATTGGTAAATTAATAAAGAATAAGACCACAATGTTATATTTAAATACTTACGAATTCTCACCGCTAGCTCATTCGGTAGATTATCGTGTTTGCAGTCCGCTCGGGTACTTGATTCAGAACATTCCTCGCTTCATTGGTAAAATTAATACAGGTAAGGTGTAATAAATTAAAAGATTGATTGTCGCTTTAAATATTGAAGAATTTATTTAGGCTTCGACGCTTCTAGGAAAAAGCTTTTGTTATCTCTTTGTGAATGGAAAGTTAATGATTTTAAACCAAAATAAAAGGAATGAATTGATAACATAATTAAATAAGGCTTACGTACGTTATCTCGCACGGGTTACATCTGCAGAGCTGGCTCCTCGTCCGAAATAAATCACTGAATTTATTTTAATCTCTAAACACAAAAAACTGTTGTGAGTTGTGATATTAAGGATCTCAGCAAACTATGAAGGTGGCGTGACCGACCCTTAGGGAGGCTAAAATAAGAAGGGCTTGGAAAGCGCCCGAAGCCTCTCGGCTCCGTTACTTACCCCCTCCCACCGAAATCTCGGCCAATCAAGGCAACGTCGGTGTGGCAAACATTACAAAAAATAATACTGAATTTAGTACCTAGCGCAAATCATCGTACAGGGGTTGGAAGTAAAGATTCAAGAAAGTACTTCATAACAGTATTTTACCAATGCCGACTACATTTTGTATTTAAGTTTGCCAGGGGGCAATTTTCGAAGAATCAACTGTCATGAAATCATCTGGCTGAAAACAATATTGATTAAAATAATTTTGTAATACCAAAAAATTTTTTTCAAAATTTACCTTTATGAAAGACTTTTTTTTAATTATTTTTTTTTAGTTTTGGACTAAAGGGCCGTCTTTTTTAAAAGAAAGCTAAATCGTAAGCTAAATTTAAATTTTACCAGCCAGTTAAAGTAACAACAATTTATATGACCACACCCTCTTTCAAGTCTAGGTACTTTTGATTATTAGTTTGGTCAGTAATAGTTATTAGTGTGGCCAGTCTAAGAATCAGAATATTCCATTCATTTATGTGAAAAAACGCACCACATTATTAAAGTAAAAACTTCTTTAGCACTGTTGTGATTTGAAACTCTATGAAACGAAAAAGTGACACTAAAAAGAGACAAACACATATACATCTGTAGGATTTAGAATGCGAGAGAATGAGATATGACAATCAGTCTCCTATTTGTGCAGTGCTTTGTAATCTCCCCACCCTCGTCTACTTTACATATATGAATTAACAATGATTTACAAACTGAAAAATAATATGCTACCAAAATATCTGAAGAGTAACATTATGTTTTACGAAAATGTTCACAACTATCCTACGAGAAGACGCGGAGACTTTAGGCTTCCCAAAACTAAACTTTCGTGCACACAAAATAGCGCGTTTTATAAAGGACAAAAACTTTTAACAGCCTGCCGAATGCCGTAAAGGAAGCCTCAAGTCTTAGCACTTTTCATAGGATGTGTGCATTATATATGTGGAGAATGTTTTTTGATTTATAACAATCTTACCAATATTATTGTCACGTAGTTATCTGTTTCCTCAAAATGTATTTTTATTTTTTAATCTTTTTTTCCTCTTAAAAATGTAACTGTATCTTTAAATTGTATTTGTATATACTTTCTTAATAGATGTATGAAAAAAAAATTGCATACATCTAAATAAATATTCAAAAACAAAACAAAAAACTTTAGTTTTATGAAAGTTTCATTTCTACGTCGTGTGAACTGCACACTTGTAATTTTATTTGGTGCGGCTACACTGTAAATTAAATTAGAAAACCTGAGCAACCGTCAAAATCCAAAACATCCAATCAAAACATGTTTTGTTTGGCGTCGTTGTAGAATCTCACATTTTTTTAGCGCAATCTTTTTCTGATTCAAATTTTCGTTTGAGTGTCATTAATATTGTCTTCAATGGTAGAATGTATTATTTATTCCACAAATCTACATTTATTTAAAGGTCCACCCTTCGCCTTCTAAAATGTTTTCTGTTTATTCTTTGTGCAAATTTATGCGTTCTTTACCTTCATCATTCTTGACAGTTTATCCCGCGATCCCAATTCTGAACCTTTTTCGGCACGGCTGCCCGCAAGGTAGATATTATTTAAGTATTAGTTTTTTTACAATAGCTCCTCAGAAGAGAAGGCCTTAAGAAAAATAATTTACTTCAGGACCGTTATCTCTGGGGGTTCTGCGTGGAGGGTCTTTTAAAAGAAAGCAAGTTCTTGGAAAAAAAACGAGTGTGCTTTATACCACACGACTGAAGTAAAACTTCACTAACTTATAAAATAACATATGATATTGAGGTGACATTGACATTGGGGTGAAATATGACCATGGGATGACCTACGACCGTGGGGTGACCTACGACCTTGTGAGGACCTACAACCTTGGGGTGACCTATGGCATGGTTATTCAATAAATGATTCCTTGTGCACGCACTTCTCTATAACACTTTTCGTAACGCATTCACCAGCTTACTTCTCAAGTCAAGCGTGCATAAAGGCCCGACCGTTCGCCTCGCCCGATCACCGTTTGTATCGATTACCGTTCGCTTCACACTTTTTGTAACATCACAGTTTTTGTAACGCATCATACTTTTCGTAACGTATTCACCAGCTTACCCCCCAAGTCGAGCGTACATAAAGAAGTTTTACTTCAAAAAGGTAAAACTTTAGTTTTACTTAAGTGGTTCAAGAGTGACGAACGACTGAATCTATCCCTCCCACTGTAGCGCAAAGCAATGGGTCGAGAGAGTCCTGCAGGATAGGCCAAATGATCTCCTTCTATCGGTCTCTCCCGATCCGGTCTGCCACCAAGACCTAGACAAACCTCACTCCATAAACCCGGGCATCCAAATGTAGCGAATCACTTCGAGGGATTGAAACCGAAATTGAAAAGGTGTGTTAATGCTGGCTTATTTAAGGTAGTTAAAATTTATTGATAGTTAAATTTTTATTCGAGCTTCGTAAAGTGTATTTGATGTATCATATAAAATGCTACATGAAAATGACCTTAAAATTATACCTACATATTTAATCAGAAATCTTACATGTTTTTTGGTCTAAAATCGTTTTTGAGTCGGATTTGCATGGACTTCCACCCACAACATTTTGTGAGAAAATCATTGTATTTATATACCATCAGTGGATGAGTTTTCATCGCGTTTGGGTCCTACCCAGGCGCGGTGTGTTTGATTCATCGGCTGGCTATGTCCTTCTTTACGACACTACAAAAAAAAACATTTTCCGCTTGCTTTGGTGGTAGTAGGAGATTTTCAAATACCGTCAGATTATTCGTAACTCGGTAATGTTTATCTTTTATTAAACATAAAAAAATATAGTGCTACATCGGCGAGGCTTTTGTAAAAATAGATTAAGATAAAAATATAAGAATATTACGTATTTTAATTTACATATCTATTAACTGTGTACAGCGTAAAAGAATATGTTTCCTAATTAATCCATTCACCGGCTTTCAATAATAAGGTTACCAAATTAGAATACCGTGTAAGGCGGCACGCATATCCTGTACTAGTAATACAATGATGCCATTAAATCAAGCTCCGAGAAAATGTAAGAAGATAACATTTTATGTTTGCTTTAATAGCAATCTGAGCTCACGATTTGGAACACGTGCAACTAGAACAATCGACGGAATTGAAATTTGAAAGGCTTTGATGCGTTAAAGCCATACCGAGTTGAACCTGGAATGTTATTATTAGAATATTCTATTACGGCCTATTTCAAACCCATATCAATTTATAAATGGGTTGATTTTTGTGCCATTGTTTTGAAATATAGGATTCCTTCAAAATAAGCTATACGCATTAATTTAACTTATTATTATCCATTGTATAAAATCTAACTATCACTGAAGGTGAAATATTTACCAGAACAACTCGTAACTTAATTTTAAATACCTACTGGCAATGTTTATCCAGTGCTTTCAACCGCGTATCCACTACGATGTAGAAGTCTGAACCACCATTCTGTCTCGAGTAATAGCATCGTATTTCTTACATACTAAACTCAGTGTTTCCAATCTTTCTTATAACATCGCTTCGTAACTTTGTAAAAAGTAATATAAGTTAATCTGTTGGAATAACAAATCCCTTTACTTTACCGTATCGTGGGCTGGATTGTTAAGTTCGAGGTGATAAGATAAGGTAAGATAAGATTTAAGGTGATACAGATAATAACAAAAGCCCAAGAGGTCAAGTGTTCTGTAAGGCAAGTGGAGCGTTTTAATCCGTGTAACATTCGCTCAGATAAATGACGGTTAATTATTAATAATAAATATCCATTATAGTGCACCTAGCCACAGGAACGGTTTTGGACATATTTTTGTCAATTTGCAAACACCCTTGAGCGTTCTCTGGCCAAGATATGGCCAAGTTTTATTTATTTATTTTTTATTTATTATTGTAAGAATAGTTATTAAAAATCACAAACAAGTCCTGCTATTTAAAGATATATTTTAAAACATTTATCCACTGTAGCGATTTCGGTCGAAAAATGGACCACATTTATTTTTCTGCGATTGATTTCGGTCCAAAAATGGACCATATTCATTTTCCTTCCATTCGTATAACATTTTTATTGTAATTATTTAAAATATTTCCATGGCCAGCCGTTTATTTTAACACATTTTCTATTGAAATGCTTTATTTATTATGACCATAGATGTCGCAAATCCGAACTTCGTAGATTATTTTAGAAGATAAAATTAAGTCATTTTTCCATAGATATGCACCTTTCTTTTTAAATATACCACAAAAAACATACAGAAATCGAAAAGATTCTATGTTGACCCAAATAAGTTTCCCTCGCGGCAGGTTCAAGTAAAAAATACCCAGGATTAATTGTTTTTTTTTTTTATAAATCCTACAAATATGAAATAAACGTGTTACGTGGGTTTTTCGCCAAGTAATACATTTTAATAAAACAACTTTAGTGTTATAGTGATGATCAGGTACCCACAGATTTTATCCCGTAGGAAGCGCCAATTCTGGACGGGTTATGGTTCCCGTCAAGAATACCTGTGGTTCCCAAATATGCTCAGGGGGTGGATTTTAAACCATGATGTGTGTCGCTCTCCAAAGGAATGGTGTGTCAGGTACATAATTTAAAAGGCAGAGTTGTGAGAACAAGCTTATAATTATTATAAAACAAATGGCAATCAGGGTTTTTAAATATGTCATTTCACTTACCCCCATGAACCGACCTCCTTTATTGTGTATACTATCGCTAGCTAACTAATAAACTGTCCATCTAGTGACTGCCAGGCCCAGGCAGCATTTTCCCCATGCAGGATCTGGATGGCCCTCACGAGGCCGAGATCTGGAGACAGTTCCGCCGCCAAAGTTGAAACATCAAGCGGCCTTACGCCGCGATCAAATTAGTTAAGTCTTCCCGCCGCCAAAGGGAAATCATCAGGGGGCCTGTCGCTAGAAGAATTATGAAGGAGGGAGACCGCCCTCAGTCCAGACGAGAGTCAAGGTCGGCGTAAATTTACTTCTCCCTCACAAAGAACGGCAAATTACATCACGGGCTAACGGTACACCGGTCATCCGTCAAAACAGGGCTCTGTCCCAAGTGTGATCGCACGTATTACATCTCGATTGAAATATATCCCGGGTTTCTAGCACGCCTGCCGCCATTTTACGTTGCAGGAAACTCGACTAATCCCAATACAGGGATTCAATCCTTCCGAACACACAATGCGTACCCATTAATACTTTCACCGCCCGACCTTATTTAAAGTTAAAAGGAATTATTTTCCCGTTCAAATACTAAGTTTCTCACAAAACTCTTGACTGTCGCGTGGTTAGACACGGGGCCCAACTCTCCCGAATCTACCCACGCAAGAAGTGACGTATATCGCCGGAACTGTCTAGATGTCGCCCCAGGCCGTCGATCAAATCAAAGCTGGCACACTAATAATTAATAACAAGTTCCTACCTAATTACGATTTCGACGGGTAGGGTTGTTAGGATGCAGTACAAATAAAGATGTTAATAATTATATTTAAAGTAATACGGATTTGTACTGCATCATAACATTACCCCCCTCGCCACCAAATGTTTGCCCCCAAACATGTAATTCACACAAAACAACCCGATCCTATGCTGTCTAGATCGGTCCACGGGATTTCTAAAACAGTAAAACAAAATTATAAAATACAAGCAAGCAGTGAGCAGTAAAATTTGGAAAAGTAAATGACAAGAAAGGAAAAAAAAATATATTAGATTTGTCAACAACTTATTTCGAATGGGTGTTTCGCAACTCCAGTCGCACTCCATCAAGCTTAAGGCCGGATGGCCAGGTTTACGAATCAACCATTCTTTTTTATGATAGGCTTACGAATAATGATGCTGGGAAGCATAGAAAGAAGCGGTGTAACGCGAACGGAGTCTCAAGCACTCGCCGTATGAAGTACAATGAGTGTTGAAAACCGAACTAAGCCACGAACTGCCGTTAGCGTTACAACTGCAATACAATAATACAACTTAAGAAAATAAGGACTTAACAGTAAACATAAGAAATAATTAAAATCTAACACCTTTTGAACCAACAACGACACTTAAATGCCTTAAGGCAACACTTTCCTTAAATAGGTTTTTAAAGAAGCCACATAGGCATCACTTTTTAGGATGGAAAACCAATCCTCACATAACACTGCCTCTACTTCTCCATAGAAGATAAGAAAAACACTTCGTTGATTACCTAACTATCCTATCTAACTAGGTCGCATGGGGGTACATACCAGAGAAATGGCGTAGTTAATACAGAGTGTTAAATTGTCAACAACCATCGCATAAGAATGGTGCCAATGTAATAATGTATACATCCATCAATATAGAAGGTGCAATCGGGTCAAGTGATATGCCACTATCATCAGTATAAGAACCGTTAATAGGTTTGACGCATTATTTTAATGAAACTTTCCATGTTATAAATTAATTAATTATATAAATAAACTATAAAGAAGAGTAACAAAATAAATAATGAAATTTGATTATTCTAAGGGTCAATACAACCATAACCAAACTTACTTATAACTAAATACAATGAAAATTTTTTGCAATTTTTAAATATTATTTATGCAAGAACAACTAGTGTGTTCACCAAAATGACTATCAAGAGGTCAATAAGTAAGCAACAAATACAAATTAACAATATTTTGAAAAGGAAAAAAAAAGCTCAGAACACAAGGAAAGGTTTCGCAACATCTACATATGCTCTGGACTCTTTAATAAAATTAGATACAAAAAAAAAATATGACTGAAGTGACTTAAAATGTGGAAGGAACGGAGTTGGCACGTCGTTCCACATTATAAGCTTGTCCTAGACTAAAAAAGAAAAAATAAGAAGATATGTATCTTGTTTCATCAGCAGGAAAGCGAATTTTAATTTATATTTTATTATTTGAAAGTCTAATTTAATTACTAAATTTAATATTTATGTGCACCGTTTGATGCGGGCTTAAAATTTGAATCTTGGACCTATCGAGACATCTTTTGTAAAGCCATGTCACTATATGCATATCAATATTAATGATGAAACAAGAACAATCAGCGTTTGTACACATATAGTGGAAAACAAGGCTTCCTTATTTTGCCCATCTTGAAACGAAGGAGACAGTCGGGTTGTAACTTCTTGCATTTCAAAATGTATACAAACAAATATTACATAGTACGACAAATTAACCTAAGGCACTTATTTAGAGAGAAATGCTGTTATGCTCTTGTAAAACAACATACACGATTCAGAAGAGCATTTAACTGACTATTCATCCGTTCACCTGAAGTCTATTATACGCATAATCTGTTTATAACTAAAACTAATGCTAATAAGGTATATTTCTAATCCATTCAATTCGAGTACTATTACCGGAGTTGATGGTTATGTTTCAAAGGAGTAACTTATGAAATAAAAATATTAGATTTATAAATACGCCCACGCGGAGTAGTTAACAAGAATTTCCCCGAAACGAACCTAGGACAGGAGAAGAGACTGTCAGAACGCTAGGAATTCTTCAACCCGGTTGATCAGGCCGGTGAAGTTCCCGAGCGTAAAAATTTTAAGTAAATAACCAAAGTTATATATAAGTGAAAATATCAGTCCTCAAGAAAGATGGCCAGTCCTTCTGAGAAATTGATGAGCGAAAATAATTTATACTGGAACATTGTCGGATTTGACGATATCTTTGATATGAAAATCCCCTGATATCTTACCTTTAAGATCTGCCAAGGTATATACCAAGTCCGATTTTTTTCCTACCACGACATTTTGCACGAAGCGGGGGGATAATTTTTGGGAGAAATAATTCAACGCATTTGATTGTACGAAGTTTCGTCTCCACACTATGTCTCCTACGTGATAAGCGACGTTTTTCCTACGCAAATTATAGTGGTTAGCGCCCTTTTTGTACGCTTTGAGTAGAGCATCAGAAACTTGCTCATAGACGTCTGCCAAACCTTGCAGCTTTTGAGCATATGTGGTAGGCGAAGCTTCTCTTTGAGCGTTGCTATCCCCCTCATGTATAGGATTACGGTGCAAATCCCCATCAAGTATTTGCTCACGGCCGTGCATTAGAAAATACGGAGTAAAATTCGTCGCGCAATTGACGGTGTTATTCATTGCGGACTGAACCTGTGGCAAAAATTTTGACCAGTTACGATGGTCTGATTCGACTAGAATTGATAAAGCAGTACCTAATGTCTGATTGTACCTCTCAACCACATTATTTTGTGGGGTGTAAAGAGAGTTGTAAAACGGCAAAGGAATATTGTAACTTTTAAGGAGTTCTTTGAACTCTTTCGAAATAAATTGAGGACCATTATCACAAACAATGGTCCTCGGTACACCATGTACCAGGAAAATGTTTTCCTCCAAGTTTTTTACTATGCTACCCGCGGTGCCTTTGCGCAGCGGGAATAACCATGTGAACTTTGAGAAAACATCTACACAAGATAAAATAACTGTATGCCCGGAGTAGCTACGAGGCAACGGACCCACTAAGTCTAAGGATAGCATTTGCATGGGCCTGTTTACTTTCTTAGGGTTTTTAGAAATACCATTCGGTGGTGCCGTACTGATCTTATGCGCCTTACAAACAGTACATTGACTAATAAAATTTTTGACGTCTTTGTACATGTTAGGCCAATAATACCTAAGTTGTAGCTTTTTATAGGTTTTGAAAACTCCTGGGTGACAGGCGCGAGCGGAGTCATGGGAGTCTGAAATAACATTTTTCCTATCCTCTTGAGGAATGACCCTTTTCCATGCGGTGTCCTCACATAAGTCCAACCGGGTTTTCGTGTGACGATACAACTCATTGTCTTTGATTTGAAAATTCAAAAATCTTTGTGGAGAAATTTGGCACCCCTGCCATACATTTAGGAACCATTTATCCGACGTAGAACGACAGTCTATTCCTGATATTAATGCAAGATCCCTACGAGAAAGGACATCTGGTACTGTATGTTGCGTACCTTTACGATGAACGATGTCGAAAGAAAATTGAGACAGACGAGTACTCCAACGCGCTAGGCGACCACTTGGATTCGATAGGGACCCCAGCCATTTTAGACTAGAATGGTCTGTTACTACCGTGAAGTGTGCCCCTTCTATGTAAGGCCTAAAATGAGTTACGGAATCCAATACCGCCAGGAGTTCTCTTTCAGTGACACCATAGTTACGTTCGTGGTTATTGAGGCAACGCGAGTAATATGCAATTGGGTGTTCCGCACCGTCTACGGTTTGAATCAAAACCCCACCGACTCCTACCGAGCTGGCGTCGCAGTGGATAGAGAAAGGTCTGGTGAAATCCGGGCAGCACAAAACTGGAGCACTTATAAGCGCTTGTTTTAAATCATTAAAAGCTTTTTCTGCTTCTGGTGTCCACTTGAAGTTACTGACACCGTTCTTTGAACCAGTAAGCTTTGTCAATGGAGCGGCTATACTCGAGAAGCCTTTGATAAAACGTCTAAAATACCCTGAAAGGCCAATAAAAGCTCGGATTCCTTTCGCGTTTTTTGGAATTGGAAAATCCTTAATGCTTTCAATTTTCACCGGGTCTGTGCGAAGTCCCTGTGAATCTACTATGTATCCCAAGTACTTAAGCTCTGATCTACAGAACTCAGATTTTTTTTGATTTATGGTGAGGCCCGCATCTCTCAGTCTTTCAAAAACTTTGTTGAGTAGATTAATGTGAGAATCAAAATCCTCCGAAATTAAAATTAAATCGTCTAGATAACAGAAGGCGTTATCATCAAATTCTGGTCCAAATAGAGCGTCAGCCAGTCTTTGGAGTTCACTGGGTGCATTTTTTAACCCAAACGGCATACGAGTAAATTCGAAGAGTCCACGGCCCGGAACGACGAATGCTGTTTTCTCGCAGGAGTCTTTATCCAGCGCTACCTGCCAAAACGCATTACTCAAATCTATTGAAGATACGTATCTTGCGCCTCCCAGATTGTCTAAGATACGTGGGATATGAGGTAATGGGTAACTGTCTCTGATCGTTACGTTATTTAATTTTCTGGAGTCGAGGCAAAATCTCCCCGTACCATCCTTCTTTTGTACTATAATCACGGGACTAGACCAAGGCGATCGAGAGGGGCGGATTACTCCTAACCTGAGCATCTCGTCCACTTCCGCGTCGAGTTGACGTTGTCTAGCCGGAGACAGAGGATAGTAGCGCTGCTTAATCGGAGGACCAGTTGTAATGATTTTATGCTTCACTAAATGTGTTAAACCCAAACCTTTTTTTTCATAAGAAATAGAGTCAAATTTACTAATTATTTTCGAAAGAGCTCTGCTTTCGGAAACCGATAATGAAGAAGCAGGGCGAATTGCTCGTAATTCATTAATTTGACCCGAATGGTCATGTTCGTGCACATCTGGAAACAGTTCCGGTGCGATTCGAAACTGCTTCCAAAAGTTGACCCCCAAAATAAAATTAGGTGATAATGATGGAATGACGTAAAAGACAACCTCCCTTGTGATTGTATTATACGTCACCGGCAAAGTTAGAGTACCCAGAACAGACTGACTCGAGCCGTCAGCTGTTGTAACGTTAAAGTCTACTTTCGTTAATTCTATGCCTAAATCTAAAAATTGCTTAAAACTATCTCCTCCTAAACAAGAGACTGTTGCTCCACTATCTAAGAGAGCAGAAAAAGTATTATTAATAATATATACATTAACAAATGGACGATTGTCACCCGCGACATCCGGCTTCTGTGGTAGCGGGCCCACCACCCCAGAAGACGGTGTTGACAGAAACTGTCTAACCAGTCGGAGCCAACTCTGCCACTCCCGCTCCCTTTGCGCACAGGGAGGGGCGCGTCCAGAGCGACTCCAAGCTAGTTTTTTTTTATTATTAGGCTTGGTACCACTATGTACGGTGCCAACTTTAGCATTTTTTGTACCGGAGGCTTTTTTCCAGCATTCCGTTACTTTATGTCCACTCTTATTACAAAAATCACAAATAATCCTATTATTTGGAGGAGATGGCTGATTGCGTGTATAAACGACCTTATTATAAGTATTCGGAGGACGTTGTTGTTTTTGATGAGAGTACGAATTTTTGTGTTGCATATTGAAACTATATTTATTATCGGAAGAAGAAAACTTCCTATAGTTAGTAGATTTTTCCGGAAATTCAACGTCTTTGAAATTAGAAGAAGAAGACGTAGATACTTCAGACAGTGATTCTAGCCTAGCAGCTGCCCTTGTAAGATCCTCAAAAGAGACAAAATCCCTAGCTGCCAGTAGGTTTGCATAAGTTGGAAGCAAAGCCTTCATTGCCAACTGCAACAGCTCTGGTTCGGGCAGTTTGGCATCAAGTTTATTATTGAGTGCCTTCATTCTTAATGAAAATTCAAATACAGACATACCCTTGGGCTGCCTTAAATTAAACAATTCCGCTTTTAAATCGAGTTGTTTTCCCTCACCCTCAAATTGTTAAATCAATAAGTTGGAAAAGTCTTCCCACTTCAAATCCGGATGATAAATTGACCTATACCACAGTAATGCAACTCCATCTAAAATTTCCGTAAAAGACTTCATTAATTCATTGTGCGAAATACCGCGTGATCTGCAACGTTCATCCACTAAAAACAGGAATTCCCGAACACAGGTCTTACCGTCGTACTTGTAATCCCAATTACCTAGCCCGTGCGCCGAAGATTTTTTTATAAATTATCTTGGTTTTTTTTATTAAGGTGACTTTCCCTTTTGTTTCATTATTTAATTCGTCATCCGAATTACTTCCCGATGTATCATCCTCGGAATCACAAACTGAATTCTCTCCCTCAGACTGGACGCAAGATTTTTTTAGTGTTTTATTAAAAACGCGCGCTTGTTTGCGTAAAGCCTCGAATGTAGTTGCTGGATCCACGGACCGCAATGTTAGTTCCTTAATTAACTCCTCTTTGGAAGCATTGTTCACATTAGGGATCGGAGTAGACATGATGAATTCTGATAATTGAACTTGACAAAAAAAAGAAAAGGAAGATGACCGTAATTACTGAAATCCGTCTGAACTTACCTAAAATGTACTAAGTCAATCATAAAAACTAAAAAATGTACTAATTCAAGAAAGTTGAACATCAGTTTTGACAGCACATTTTCGAGATTTGCTCCCATCTAATTTACAGTTTATTTGTGTTTATATGTGTTTATACGTGTTAATTATTGTAAAATAAAGGATAGAACAGGACCAGACGGCGCTGGTTCCATTATTAAAATGGCGTACCCACTATCGCCCAAAATAGTGATAAATGAAGAAATGGAAATAGCAAGTGCTCCAAATGATGAGTCTGCTGGGGTGTGGCAAACCGTTACACGATCCGGTAAAAGATCAAGGATGAACTCGGAGACAAGTGAAACAAAAAATGAAGAAATTAAAGAAAAGAAAGGAATTGTTATAATTCAAGGAGAAAACTTACCTGGTAAATTGGGTATGGCTAAAATTCTTTTTAAATCCGGAATGAAAATTGAAAAAATTAAAGTAATATCCGGAACTAAAATTGAAATTACGTTCCCAAATAATTTGGAAGCTGAAAAGGCCATAAAAAATTCGATTTTTATTCTAAAGAAATGGGAAGTGACAATAAAAAAGAACATTGAATATACTTTTGGTGTCATCAGACGTTTAGATCTTGATGTCACTAATGAGGAGATCATGGAAGTGATTAAAAGTGATAACAATGTGGTTAGCATAAAGCGGCTCTCTAAAAAAGGAAAAGAAGGACAACTCACGCTTACGACAACTGTGAGTCTAAAATTTGTTGGGAAAGAGATCCCATCGTATGTCTCTATATATGGGGTCAAATTTGGAGTAGAACCCTATATATTTAGAGTTATGCAATGTTATAGTTGTTGGAGATATGGGCATATTGCTCAAAACTGTGGTAAAAAAGAAAAAAAGTTGTGCCCTAAGTGTGATGAACAACATGAGACCTGTGACAAGGCAGCTAAGTGTGTCAACTGCGGAGGAGATCATCCGGCTAACGATATTAATTGTCCAAAGTGGAAGAACGAGAAAGAGATAACCCAAAAAATGGCAAAAAAAAAAGTTACATATAAACAAGCGAAAATACTTGTAGATAAGAAAAAACCTCACTTAAAAGAAAAAGAAAATGTAAAAACAGGAAAGAAGACTAATTCAGATAAAGAAAATGTGTCGAAATCAAGTGGAGAAAGCAGTTATGCTGAAAAACTTAAAGGAAATAAGACTAACACTGGTGAAACTCAGATTAATCCTAAAGACAACATTAATGTTAACATTGCTCGAGAAATATTAACAACATTTATGAATGGAGAAAATTGGGAAAGTCTTGTGAAATTAGCAGTTAATAGACTTATAGACACCATCATGGGAATTATTAAGGAAGGCGGCTTAAATGAAATTTTAAAATCAATCTTTACGACGAACAATGGATAAGAATAATATTAATATATTACAATGGAATGCTCGGAGTTTGCACTTTAAAAAACCCGATTTAGAAATATATTTACAAAAGCAACATATCAAAATTGCACTTATCTCCGAAACGTGGCTTCAATTTCCCTACATTTTAAAATTTAAAGACTATACAACATATAGACGAGACAGAGCCGATGGATATGGAGGAGTTGCAATCTTAATCCATAAAAGTTTACAATCAATTGAACGAACCCTAGACATCACCACGACCTGTGAATTAGAATTGTGCAGTGTTAAACTATTAAATGCGGGAAATCTGAAATCTGTCAATGTGATATATTGTCCTAGTAATATAAATATCACAATTCAAACATGGAGGAAAGTTTTTGACCAGATGGGACCAGGAGCCCTACTAGGCGGTGATTTCAATGCCCATAATCCACTATGGGATAGAGCTATACGAGATTTGAGGGGAGATCTTATTGCAGAAGCCTGCCAAGATTCAAACCTTATTATTGTCAATAACGGTGACGTAACAAGAATAGGACATCCCGGACAAAGGAGTTCGAGCCCGGATATTACCCTGGTATCTTCTGAGCTTGTACTAACTTGTAATTGGAGGATAGACACAGATACGATGGGTAGTGATCATTTACCAATTATTATCACTTTAGAAAAAACCGATTGTAATTATGAACCAATTATGAAAAGAAATTTCAAAAAAGCTGACTGGAACAAATACAAATCCACTGTAGATAAATTCATACAAAATTTTCCTGAAGAAAAATTGCCAGTTCAAGAATATTATAACAAATTAGAAGATGTTCTGAACAAAAGTGCAGATGAAAGTATTCCATTCTATAAGAAATCTAAAAATAAAGCATTCAAACCAAAACCATGGTGGAATCAAGAAGTCTCTAAAGCTATAGCTGAAAGAAGATTAGCGCTGACTCATTTACGGAAAAATGTTAATATTGACAATTATATAGAATTAAAGCGCAAGGAATCCAGTACCAGACGAATAGTAAGAAAAGCAAAAAGGGAAGGATGGCAAAAATTTTGTGATTCTGTCGATACTAATACAACCTATTCTGATATGTGGAAGAAAATGAAATGGTATAAGGGAATAGGATCTTCTCGTCCAAATATCTTTGAGAACAGCGAATCGGCGCTACAATATCTACAATATCTAGCTCCAAACGAAAATTTAATCGAACATGTGTGGACCGAAGAAGAAACCTCGGAGACTACTGGTATTCACAAACCGATAACAGCTTCTGAATTAAAATCAGTATTAAAATCCAAAGATACCTCCCCAGGAATAGATCTGATATCCTACTCAATGATAAAAAATTTACCTACTTCTTGCCAATTAATTATTGTAGATATATTTAATCTAATTTTGCGAACTTCCACTATACCGATACAATGGAAACAGGTACAAATTATTCCTATAATTAAACCCGGAAGAGATCCAAAGCTCATGACCTCTATAAGACCAATTTCATTAATTTCATGTCTTTGCAAAACTTTCAACACTATAATTACAAGGCGATTGGAGTGGTATTTAGAAAATAATTTCTTGTTTGATAAGTCTACAATAGGATCTAGAAGAAAACTGTCAACAATGGATAATCTGGGAAGAATGGTTACAGAGATCCAAGTTGCCCAAACAACCAACGCCGTTACCCTTGCTGCTTTTGTAGACATTAAAGATGCATACAATAATATAAAGATCGAAGAGGTCATTAAAGTTCTTATTTCCAAAGGTATCAAAGGGAAAGTTATAAAATATATCTGGGAATATTTGAAACAAAGAATGATTATTATTAAGGAACCTAACATATTCGCTGAACAAATGTGCACGAGAGGACTACCACAAGGAGATCCCATGTCTGCCCTCTTATTCAATATTGGAACTTCCGGTATAGGAAACTATCCCCAAGTGAAACGCGTACAGTACATTGACGATTTTGGTATTTATTATTCAAGCTCAAAAGTAAAAACATGCGAAAACATTATTCAAAAAGCTCTGTTGGAATTACAGAATGCTCTTAAAATAAAAGGTCTTGAAATATCGGAAAATAAGACAAAAATATGTATATTTGCAAAAGGAAAGCGACGTAATATCCTGAATATAAAAATAAATGATGTACTTATAGAACGAGTAGATGAACATAAGTTCCTCGGGGTATGGTTGGATTACAGACTCGCTTGGAATAAACATATAAATAACACCTGTTTAAAAATGAATCAGCCAATGAATATTTTGAAAGTGTTGTCAGGAAAAAGCTGGGGAATTCATCCTCTTCACATGAGAAGATTGTATACTTCTCTTATAAGAAGTCGATTAGACTATGGCAGTATACTTTTTTACAACTCTGCCAAAAGCAATCTCGAAAAATTAGAGAGAATACAATCAAGAGCTTTAAGAATATGTGGAGGTTTCCTGAACTCAACTCCAGTGCATGTTTTACAAAGTGAAATGAGTGCCCCTCCTTTGCATATAAGAACTTGGAAACTAGCTGCAAGATTTTGGCTTAGAGCTGTATCCATTGAAAATAATCCACTAGTTTTAGAGGTTCTCAAACTTAAATCCTTGATACAAAACAGATTCTGGAGCAATAAAAAATTACCAATGTTGATTAAAATTTGTTCGGAAACAATTGATTGGAAAATAAATAAAAATAAATGTCTAGATATGTACTCCTTTGAAACCTGGGTAGGAGCACTTAATTTGGAATGTATTTCAGTTGAGATTGACAATTTTAATTCCCCCAAAAGACTACTCTTACCAAATGAAATTAGTAATATGGTAAGCGATATGCTAACTAAAAAATATTCTGGATTCAGCCAGATCTTCACTGATGGATCAAAAAAATCAGACCAAGTTGGAGCAGCTTTCATTTCAATGCCAAACAATTTTTCCTATCAAATAAAATTGAATACAAATTGCACTATTATGAATGCAGAATTGATAGCAATCAAAGAAGCAGTAGAATATGCAATTAAAAATAAGTGGAAACAAGTTGTAATATTAAGCGATTCTAAAAGTGCACTTCAACATATTAAAAGTATTCCGAAAGGAGTTCCCTGTAGGAAAATAGGCTACAATATTGTTGAAAAAATAAGGCGGCTACAGCAGAAAGATGTGTCCATATGTTTGCAATGGATTCCATCTCATGTAGGAATACATGGGAATGAAGAGGCGGATTTGTTGGCAAACGAAGCATGTGTGAATGGAAGCATCTACGACTGGACGCCAGACGCTGAAGATTACTCCCAAAAGATAAATTCCTTATATAATAATATGTGGAATAATCATTTTGAAACATTGTCTTCCAATAAGGGAATATGGTACAGAAAGCTCCAAAATGAACCGTTTAAAAGACCATGGTTCACTGAGGTTAATCTGAAAAGATCAGAAATGAGAATCATTTTTAGATTAAGATCCGGACATGCACTAATGGGAAGAATATTGTGTTTGATAGGCCTCTCTGATTCTCCAATGTGCTCGATATGTGAACAAATTGAAGATGTGGAGCACACATTATCAAAGTGCATTAAATATGAACGACAGAGAGTGACAATATTAATGACCTCGAACCCATCGGAAGTTCAGAATTTAATAGCCTCAACCGAGTTTCATGCCATATCGAGAATAATGAAATTTATTAGATCATGTAAACTGGAAAATATTTGAAAGTGAATTTTTATACAAAATGAATATAAAAGGACTAAGCACCTTTTAAAGATCATTAGAGATTATAGATAATATTATAATTTAAAAACAGATGAGGCAAAAAATGACAACATTGTGTGAGTCAGAAGCCTCGATAATATACATGATTTAAAAAAAAAAAAAAAAAAAAAAAATATAACCCTGTACTTTAAATTAAAACATAAAATATTTCATTTGTTATTCCCGCTTTCATTTAAAAATTAAAAAAAAATGAAATTTTATTTGCATATGTATGTTCCCCATTTACATGAAAATATATTTTTTTAATTCCAATTAAATGAATATGTAAGTAGCCCCTATATTTTTTTTTTACAAAATACCATTTAAATTAATATGTATGTGGCCCATTTATTTCACAAGAGTAGTTGATTTTATTTCCAACCTTTATTAATCAAATATCCGCCGTAATGTAGCGGAGACGCAAACCAAAGCTAAGCGGACCTGAATTTTCGTAAAGGCCACAGATGGAGTTAATGTCGATAACTTTGTAATAGACTAGACATATTATTGTTCACCATAATTAATATCCGGTATTAAAATTTGTTTTAATTCAAGACTTAAGCAAGCAAAAGTACAGGTACAAAATAATTTATAATCTTCAAGGATTATTAAAATAACACATACCTGTGTCATCTTTACTTTGAAATATAATGCATACAGGTTATGCCATTAATAAATGTTCATAAACTTCAGTGTGAACAGATGAATTGAAAGATAAAACACACAACACTTGAAGCGCGACACACATATAGCCATTTTTTAGTTGGTAGCCAAATTGTTACGTGGGTTTTTCGCCAAGTAATACATTTTAATAAAACAATTTAAGTGTTATAGTGATGATCAGGTACCCACAGATTTTATCCCGTAGGAAGCGCCAATTCTGGACGGGTTATGGTTCCCGTCAAGAATACCTGTGGTTCCCAAATATGCTCAGGGGGTGGATTTTAAATCATGATGTGTGTCGCTCTCCAAAGGAATGGTGTGTCAGGTACATAATTTAAAAGGCAGAGTTGTGAGAACAAGCTTATAATTATTATAAAACAAATGGCAATCAGGGTTTTTAAATATGTCATTTCACTTACCCCCATGAACCGACCTCCTTTATTGTGTATACTATCGCTAGCTAACAAATAAACTGTCCATCTAGTGGCTGCCAGGCCCAGGCAGCATTTTCCCCATGCAGGATCTGGATGGCCCTCACGAGGCCGAGATCTGGAGACAGTTCCGCCGCCAAAGTTGAAACATCAAGCGGCCTTACGCCGCGATCAAATTAGTTAAGTCTTCCCGCCGCCAAAGGGAAATCATCAGGGGGCCTGTCGCTAGAAGAATTATGAAGGAGGGAGACCGCCCTCAGTCCAGACGAGAGTCAAGGTCGGCGTAAATTTACTTCTCCCTCGCAAAGAACGGCAAATTACATCACGGGCTAACGGTACACCGGTCATCCGTCAAAACAGGGCTCTGTCCCAAGTGTGATCGCACGTATTACATCTCGATTGAAATATATCCCGGGTTTCTAGCACGCCTGCCGCCATTTTACGTTGCAGGAAACTCGACTAATCCCAATACAGGGATTCAATCCTTCCGAACACACAATGCGTACCCATTAATACTTTCACCGCCCGACCTTATTTAAAGTTAAAAGGAATTATTTTCCCGTTCAAATACTAAGTTTCTCACAAAACTCTTGACTGTCGCGTGGTTAGACACGGGGCCCAACTCTCCCGAATCTACCCACGCAAGAAGTGACGTATATCGCCGGAACTGTCTAGATGTCGCCCCAGGCCGTCGATCAAATCTAAGCTGGCACACTAATAATTAATAACAAGTTCCTACCTAATTACGATTTCGACGGGTAGGGTTGTTAGGATGCAGTACAAATAAAGATGTTAATAATTATATTTAAAGTAATACGGATTTGTACTGCATCATAACAAACGGTTGAATAATGGTTAATTCATTGACTATATAGCACTATAATAAGTTCGTTTGTCTCAATTTTAAAATTCGAAGGTATGATATTTTTAATGTTAGCGAAAAATTAAAAAAATCACCTTCTTGGAAATCTCCTGCAATCGAGGCATATTTATTTATTTCGCGTGATCGCTCCAGTGGGGGAATTATTGCAAAAGTTCCCGCGCTTGTGAACTTCAATTATTCGCCAAGATAACTTAGTATTTTTATTTTTCAACATGAGATGTCTCACATCTATTCTGAATTACTTGTTATTGACTTTTGGCGAATGGCGATGGGAAATTATTGAAATATTTTTTCGTACAAACCATTGATCACGTGTTTCATTTTAAAAAAATGCATTATCGAATTCAAATTTATTGACGAGGCTGTAGATATTTTAAATAAAATTAAAATTAAAAACAATTTAAAAATAAATAAAAAGCAGAATTCAGCTTTTATAAATTTAATGATTTTTCATAATTTTTTTCGTCCTCCTGAAAAGAATCCTGAAAGTATAGGATAAACGCTTAAATGTGGGTGCATTCAACGATCTCCATATTAAAATCCTGAGGCATGATTTTTTAAATAAGGGCGGGAAATTTCCAAATCGGACGCTCAGAAATCACGGACATTGGACGCGTATTTCAATTAATAACGCGAACGCTCGAGAGGTTAAGGGTAAACCTTAAATAATTAACTATCTTAATGTCCTGATGAAGAGAACATCGTTCTCGAAACATGTCGACTTTTTAAATAACTATCTGCTTGTTCATAGTTGGCGGTAGTTTAATTATTTTTTGAAAAACCATTTGTGGAATTTATCGATGATTTGCGACAACAAATACGTAATAATACATGAATAATTTTTTTTTCTGTACTAAAACTCATTTTTTTCCAAGAAAGTCTTCCAAATGTAGGATATAACCGATACAATATTATATTTGTTATTCTTTCTTGAAAGAATTCGGTGTTTATACGAACAAAACTATTTATTCACATTCATTTCACGTGTTTTCGGGCGTGAACAAACAATTCATCTTAATAGGTATATTTTGGAAAAATTTTAGCAAAATTGTTTGCAAAAAGGTTTTTTTTCTTAAATAATTAAATTACCGCTACCCACGAACTAGATAACTAGAAGATTAGGAATTATTTGAAATTTACCCTTTAAGTGAATTTTCACAAACATTGTACAAATTTATTTATATTATTAATCATGGTAAAAATGTGAGTTCATAACTCGTCTTGGCATCAAAAGCAAATTTCATAGGGGGGGGGGGGAGGGGGGTGGTCAAAAATTCTGGCCGCACATAGTCTGCAACTAGAATTTTATAACTGCACTTTGAACACGACAATGGTTTTCGTCAAAATCATTAGCAGATGGAACCACAACTGAATTTTTTCGTTGTATTCTGAACACAAGCAAGAACAAAGCAAGGAAATGGCTTTCTTCCAATTCTACAAAATAAGCAAGTAGAATTTTATAAATGCACTTCTAAAACGAGGAATGCGTCAAAAAATGCAACCCCATCTGGAATTTTTTCGTTGCATTCTAAACACAGAACTGGTTTTAGTTATAGGGTGAATCTGTACGTGGAGAATTAAAACTACACTCAGTACATGAAAATGATTTTCTCCAATACTGACAGCAAAGAAACTAGAATTAAACTAAAAGCAACTAGAATTTTATAAATGCATTTCAAAAACGAGAACTGTTTTCTACGAAATGAGTAAGCAGACGGCACCACACTTAAAATTTCTCATTGCTTTTTAAACTCAAAACTGGTTTTACCGTTAGAGCTTATTGGATTTTGAGTCCCCAGCTTTGATTAATACTGCACCTAGAACATCAAAATGGTTTTCTGCAGATTTTTTGCATTCGGAACACAATAACGGTTTCTTTTGAAATGCGTTAGCGTATGAATCCACAACAGGAATTCGCATTGAGAACACAAGATTGGTTTTACCTTAAGAATGAAATTGCATAGGAGTCCACCGGCTTAAATTAAATTGTGCTCAGATTATGTGAATGGTTTTTTCTGCATTTCGTAGCATATTTATCGAATGCTATTATATTAGATTAGAATACGAATATGATTTTATGTTTAATTAAATTGATTTTATATTAATTTAACTACTTACATGGCAGAACTTTGGCAATATATTAAAAATTCAGATAACCCAACGCACCTTCTCAAATCAGAGCAAAAACCGAAAAATACTCGAACAGTTATATAAGATGGACATGGACAATATAGTATGTAGGTCACCCCTAATGTGATGGCTGGGACTGCTTCTCTTTGGCAAGGCGTGCGATATTAGCTGGCATTGATGATGTTGCTACTCGCAACTACTGATTTTCCAGATTTGCATCGGTTAGTCTGGAGCGAAGATGATTGTTTGCGATGGATAGTTTTGAATAAACTGCTCACAACAGTACCCAAGTTGTTTCGAAAATAGATGCATATTTAAGGGCATGCCTCCTTAAATTTGGAAAACCATCATTTCTTATGCAGCGTTTATAGAACTCAAGTAGCGGTAGATTGTTGGATCTAGCTTTTAGTTCATCATCACTTTGTAATTGGATAATTTCGTGCTGCAGATCGCGGTGTAGCAAATATGTTAAGATCCGTTTGCTTGCTTTTCACGTCCTTAAATCGTCTATTAAATGCCTCACTTAATTTTGCGCACTCACCATTTTATTATTTTACTATCCACTTTACTTCCGCAACGATGACTAGAAAATAATGTTTATGACAGACTGCCTAAGATTCCCCTCCGAATAGACTTGCCATCAAGCCTTAAATATCAGGACTATCCCGTACAAGAAAGTTAAAAGTCCCGATGGAATTTCACGATGTTTAACAATAACAAATTAAAATAAAAGGGTATGTTGTATCACGTGTTTATTTGTATCTAAACTACTTGCTAGTAACAATTTCGCAATAACGTCTTAAAAACGCATCTGAAACACCGTGAAAAAACCATTCCGTTCTGTGTGATTTTTTGTGGTTCTTTCAGCAGGCCGCACCAAAAGTGCCCACGGGCCGCTGGTTCCCCACCCCTAATTTAGTGCTTCGTTCTCAAAGAAATTCGTTGGATTAAAACAATTATTAAGCAATGAATACTCCCTAATATATAAATCTGCCAAGTCATTACTTCTCCATTCCTGGTCTCCAATGTAAACGATCTTTTGTACATCGAACCATTACTCTATACCAGCGGTCGTCACACTTTTCTGGTCAAGGGCCACATAGAACAAGATGAGGTATCGCCGTGGGCCGCACACTTATGAATTTGGGGGGGGGGGGGTTGAAGGGGAACTGTTACGGAATCAATAATTCGATTCAAAATTATTTGTTACGCCTTTTTGTTGTATAGGAAGTTAAAAGAACAATTAGTATTTAAGTACCGGGTTGCTACTTCTTCCTTCTTGTATTCATGATATAATTATTAATAGAAAATTATTATTATTATTATAATTAGATAATTTGTAGAGCGCCGTTTTTGTGAAAAATCACCTCAAGGGCGCTGTACAATTTATTGAGAATTCTTAGGTTCTATCTAATTCTACTATTTTCAAACGGATACAGAAACATAAAAGTCACTTAAGATGTTAATATTATGTAACCCGAACTACCGAAATATGTGAATTTCCCCATACATACGTGATAAAAATGGTTACGATAACAAAAATTAACCTACATAATATGATTTACTTTAATATATTATATTAAAGTTTACTTTGCTTTATAAGTACGTGATTAAAGTGTTTTTCTTTTGTCTTTTTTAGACCATATTTTTTTTAACCTGCCCGCACAGGTAATTTTCTAATCATTTTCTCTGGATCTTCTACTGTCCCCTCTGAAAGTCTCAAACGCCCACAAGTGGGGGCGTTATGAGAACCTATGGCGTACACTATACGCGCGTTCAAAATCGACGTGTTCAAAAACCAACTAAAATCAGATGTCAATCAATTAAAATCAGCGCTTTAAAATAAAATGTCAATCAATTAAAATCAGCGTCTTAAAATCAAATTTCAATCAAATAAAATCAACGATTTAAAATCATAAAATAAACACAATATAATTGAATAAAAAAGAAAAAGCAGGTTAATATAATTGTACATGAAAAAAAAAACAAATATTTAAAGAAAAATTAAAAAAGCGACATACATTTATGCGGGCCGCACAAATATCTGCCGCGGGCCGCAGTTTGACGACGATCTCGGTACTAACTCACTTTCAATGATAATATGACGTTATCGGAAAGCCTTATATATCCCTGGGTAGATTACCAAAGATTTTTATGAAAGATCTAAAAACGATGTCGTTTTGCCCTGTTTTCTTCAATCAACATAAATTATATTTTTTATTTAGCTAAGCTTTTGTTGTCACCAGATATGAGGGTTTGATAGCAAGGATAAACGTCACTCAAGCCACTACCAACATTTCGAGAAATAAAGCTTATCTGTTAACTTGAGTAAGAAGTTTTTAAGGAGTAAGATTTAATTAAAAATTACGCATTTCAACCAAAAAAATATTCTAGTAGGTTAGTACCTAACTACCTTAAACTTTTTTATGATATTTGCCTTGCTTGCTATACTGTCGTCGCTATTTCTTCTAACCTAATATATAATGAATCCATTTTACATGTTAACTCTATATACAAATCTAGTTCCCTCGAAATTTTCTTGTAAGTTCTCTTGTTTACCGCCTTATTTTATTGCGGTTACTCAGAAGTTGTAGCTTGAGTGACTTTGGCTATTTTTTGTGAAAGATTTGAAAAGTATATTATCCTCTTACTTAAGGTCACCTTTTTAAGTCTGGGATACCATAGTTTTTTCATTTTTTTTTTATTTATTGATACGGGATGCTTACATTATATTATTCGATGCCTGTCTCGCTAGGGTATACCTGTGATGAGACAGGCAAAAATTATCTTAACTTGCTCCATTTATTGTGTGAACCATGTTAAAAATAGTTATTTTTTTTTATTTTGTACCTGCGAGTACCCGGCATGCATGCACTTAAAGAAATTATTTTTCTCTGCGTGTCCTTTTCTGCGTTTCCTCTCGCGTTCCCTTTTCACCTCCCCTTCTACCTTCCCGCGTCACCCCTCCCGTTAACCCCCTCTCTACCTTACCAAATTCCTCTCCCGGTTTCACTTCCCTCCCAGCCGTTAAACGATATGAAATACACACATTTTTCAAACATCTCGCGCGCCACATAGTGTAATTTTTTTGGAAAATTTCATAACGCGAGAACCCACCAGAATATGTAGAAACCTTTGCGTGTATACTTTCATCAAATCACCAAAGTTTCATCGCAATTGGTTTAATGGTTTAGGAATGCATGAAAGAGAAACAAAGAAACACAATTTTTTATCAATTAAGATTTATTAATTATTGGACCCATGGTACTTATGCTCAAGTCAATGCCTAAAAGAATTTCAAAAGTTACATTTCTACTCGATATTCATATTAGGTTTGACGATGAATTCGGTTGTCAACAAGTAAAGGAGAAGCAGTTGTTAGGGACATGTCGACGTGGTATATAAATTAAATCTACAAGCCTCCCATGATCCACATGAAAATAAATGAATTTACACAGTTAAAATGAATTTACAAGCCGACGAATTTTCACGGGTTTTTTCACAATTTCGTTTAAAAGTTGTTTATGAATCTGTGTCGTCTGAGTACAATAATATCGATGGATTGTAAAACACTAGACTACATCTGAAAATGTTAGATTTCAAAGGTTTTGTAAGAAAAAAAAAACCGAGTTTGCAATTCACATGCGGTAGAAGTCTTCAGAAAACTAAAGCAGACAAAAGTCGGGAGACTACGAAGCACATTTTTTTAGCAATGTTAAGGATCATTTTTTCCATAGTTTTGTCGTGGAATTCCAGTGCACCTTTTACTACACATTTGTTTATCTTATAAGTATTTTGTTTTCTTCTTTGGAGTCGCTAGTTGTCGCTTTATTTTGAGTTTTCTTTGCCTGTGTGTTTTTGATTGGTTTGCAAATTGGATAATGATTTTACGAAAATAATTTTTATTTCGTAGAGATCGATCCCTATTCGCTTATTCCGCACAAAAAATCGTATTATATTGGAACCGAGTACCCGTGAATTAAATGCATATTTTATTATCATCTCATTCCCTCGAAGGCTAAATCCTATAGATGTATGCGTTTGTCTCTTTTACGTGTCGCTCGTTTCCATTTCATCTAAATCGTTAATCACAAAGTTGCAAAAGATGTTTTTACTTCAAAAACATGTATCTTAAACTCAGACTCAAATAATAGTGTTATTAAACTTGATACCGTCCTTCCTAGAACATGACAATAGTCACAAATTATAAAAAAAAATCAGTCACATAGTAGTTGGGAAATCTATATAAACCTTTTTTTTTGTCGCATGTATGAACGAATTTTCAAGAGGTTTGTGATGATGGATATATGAAGTAAAAAGGTAAAGAAATCAGAAGATGAACCTTTTGCTTAATTGCGATTTTATTTCGATCTCAACCAGAACTACAATGAGAATAAAATAATATTGCATTATTCAGTACGGTGTGAATGCTAAAAGTACATATTTATTTAGTGGCAAAGGGGATAGAGAAAAGCGAAATAAAATGATGACAGCAGAGAGTCGCTCTTTAATTTGGTTGGAAGGTGGCGTTTTATAGTTCCTACATCCCGTTGATAATAATGGGAAATTCTAGCCAATTTAGTGAACTTTATTAATTAAATGTACGTCTACACGTCTTTAACAATAATAAAAACACACATGTTTTATTAGACAAATTAATTATAAACGTTTTTGTAACCTAACTTTTTGTAGTTTCATGTAAAAATAGTTTTTAAAAAATTCACAAATTTTATAATTATTTTTCAAATCGTGGTCAAAAATTTTGGTCTCATTATTTAACAATTTTATTTTTTTGTGGTAAACTTTAAGATGAGAATATAAGGGGTGTAGTTTTTTCTTTTCAATACCGTTTAGATCATACTTCTCACAATGATAGTAAGGAAGACACAACGTTTTCTATGAGACCAATTTGAGCTGGAACAAATATAGTCTCCTGTGATTAAACAGGTTATTGCGTAAAAAAATCATATATTTAAAAAAATCTGTCGCCCGACTATAAATAATAATACTTGGATGATTTATGAAGCGCCGTTTTTGTGAAAAATCACCTCAGGGGCGCTGTACAAACTTATAATATATTTCTAAGATGACTTCTTTCGTGACACCCTTTATTAGAAAAAGTTTTACCTTGGTCCTTACAAATAAATTCTGCCTCCAAACTGGTAGACAGTTTGAATAATCTTGGTGGAGAAATCAGGGGCGGATCTAACGGTCAGCATTTCAGCATATGCTGACTGGGCCCGAGTCTGTTGGGTCCCTCCGGAACCCCCTTGTACATCGAAAAAATGTGCAACAAAAAACTTCACTCGCAGAAGTCACATAGACATAGCATCCGAAATAAAAGCATTTCAAACTTCCGATCCAAACTTTCATAATGTTCCGATCTGACAAAGGCGAAATTTCGGACATTTAAGTATTCAAAAGTTAACTGGAGTTCATCATTAACAATTGGCATTGATGTTCTTTCAAAATTCGAGACTCTCCGCATGTGTAGTGCTTCCACTGTCGCCTGCCATTTAGTGCTTTTGGCATGCCAAGCATGGAGAGAGCGATGACCTTTTTTATACATTTTTATACATTAGCTCCACACAGGAGGCCCTGAGGAAAATAATTCCCTTTAGGGCCTGTCATCTTTGGGATGCTGTGTGGAGAGTATTTTTAGAAAAGGAAGAAGGAGTTCTGGGAACGAAAAATGTATAAGGGGTGGGCAGGAATTTGGGTGTTATGAATCTGCCAAGATCCGGACAAACCTCATCCCGTGAACCCGGATACCACTGCTAACTCACCAAATGTAGCACATTACTAAGGGTGACCTATGGCAGAGGTGTTGGTTATCCAATAAATGGTTGCTGAGCGACAGTACCCGGGTATTTGCAGGTTAAATTTATTTATTGTAAGAAACAAACAGCAATTTTTATACCAGATGAGTTATACAAGAGGTTAAACATGAGGTAAGCCAAAACAGTTTCTTATGCTAATGTTGGTTAAATTGTAGATACTATTATATAGCTTTTTCGTTATTTATTTTTGGGTTTTATGCCATGTTGCGCTGCATCCTTCTTTAGCCAACGATCGGCCCTGATGATAGACACTGCAACGCTGTCCGAAACGTTTGGTACAGAAGGAGGTAGCGCAACACCGCTTTTTTTACATTAGGTCCACACAGGAGGCCTTGAGGAAAATAATTCCTCTTAGGCTCTGGTCAGCTTTGGGGATGCTGTGCGGAGAGTATTTTTAGGAAAGGAAGGAGGGAAAGTTCTGGGAAGGAAAAGGGTATTAGGGGTGGGTAGGAATCTGGGGATCAAAGTGTCCAGGAGTGACTCCAACTGCGGAGCAAGGCGATCCGTGAGAGTACGGCTGGAGAAGTCAAAAGGACTCACTCAACCATTCTCTCCCGATCCGGCCAACCACGCAGTTGATGGGCAGATGCATCAGCCGCCAAGACCCGGACAAACCTCACCTCCTGAACCCAGGCACCCCTGCTAAGTCACCAAATTTAGCGAATCACTTGGGGTGACCTATGGCAGAGGTGTTGATTATCCAATAAATCGTTCCAGGGCGGCAGTACCCATACCCGCCTCCCAAATTGCATAACACCCCAAAAACAAATAACGAAAATACTTTTGGCCGTGAAAATCTAAGAACGTATCTTTTATAAAGCTGGTCGATAATGTCTAACAGAATACTAACAATATGGCCAATTTCATAGCAGATCCGACATTGTTCTTTGGAGCCGTCGATATATTCTGCCCCGAGGAGGAACAGTTGTTCGGTCGGTCGGAGTTAATATGAGAAAAATATAGTGGTTTAAAATAAAGTAAGTAATATCATTTTTTTTTATTAAAAGCAATTACGTTAACGGTCAACAATAACACAGCTCAAATGCTTGTATTTACTAAAAAAATGTGTAGGAATAAAAAAACAGGAGCTAGTTTGTAAAATAATGTTAATGGAACAATTTTGTAGCAACCTGATAAAAGGTGTGTAGGAAGAAGAAAGATAAATATTCGTAAATAATATTGTGGCTATTGTGTTTACAGGAACAAATAAGAGATAGTTTTGGTTTTTTGTTTCATCTGGATGAAATAACTATCCGTAAAGATACTAGTTGACCCGGAGAACTTCGTACCGCCTTAAAATCAATAACTGTTGTGTTAACATAATTAGCTGAAAATTAGATGAATTAAATTCAGTTTTTTTTAAGATTAAATTAAGATTAGTTAAAAATTACACAATGAAGCAATTATCGATGTGCAACTGTTCGTGTTTTGTTTTTGTCAGTATCAGAGATGGCGTTGTGTAAGGATTTATAATTTTTGTGATTTTCTTACCTTTTCACTTACTCACGGGAATTGCGTTTCATTTTCTTTATACGTAGGAGGGAGATTTAAATATAATTATTGTATTTTTCTTTGAAGGAGTTCAGATACCTATACGTTCACCGTGTGTCCTATTTTCGACTGTTGACATTTATTGTGTAAGAAAGAGAGTCAGCATTATATATTTAAGAAAAAAAGTAAAAGAAGTAGCGCATTGACATTTGACGTTTTTGCATTTTTTTGAATTCACTCACTACCTACTCATTATTATTCTCAACACAATATTGCTGCAGGCCTTTCAAATGATGAGAATTCGTTCCATATAAAATGTACGAGGAAAAGAATTTTCTTAATAATTTTTTTTATCGTGATTTTTTCCGATCTTTAATATTTCTATTTTTGAAACTGACAGTTTGTGGTGGAATTCCATTATCTTACTAATATTATAAATGCGAAAGTTTGTATGGATGGTTGGTTGGATGGTCCCTACTCTTTCACGCAATAAATATCGAATGGAATTTAAAAATTCTTTCACTAATCGAAAGCTACATTATTTGCGAGTAACAACGGCTTTATATATTGGTAAGCTCTGGCGTTATGAATGAGCTGTGGCGTTATGAAATTATGTATCATACGTTTTCTATCCCTAACAAAATGGAGTTATTGCAAACGTCAAACAAATTTTTACCTTGTAAACAAAGTTTTTTTTTTATTTTAGGTTTAAAAAGAGTGCTTTGTAGTGATTAAAAAGAGTATTTTTGGCGTCGTAGTTAATATCTACATACCTCTAAAAATGTTTATTATCCGAACAAAAAGCATAACGTTGCTATAAAGCATAGCGTTTGAAGTGGACTGTCATTTTCTTATTTTTTTAGGTTACTCTGTATTCAAATATGAATAAAATACTAATAAAGGGAGTAGGTACTTAAAATAAATTTCCATTTCTATAATTTAAATATTTTCTAAAATAGAATTTTTATTTGCGAAATGACATTCTCAAATTTTGAAATTATCTATTAAACAATAATTATTTTCTATTAGAAAAAATAGCAATAATAATAAAAATTATGCCAATAATTATGCCAGTAATTTCCCACTAATACTATGCGAGCGAAGCCGTGGGTAAAAGCTAGTAATAAAATAAATATGAAACTTTATTTCACTTAATTTTATTGACCGTAACCGCTTTCAGCTCGTCAGAGTCATCTTCAGACTGTATGTTATGTATAAACCGTAGACTAAGAATTATTTGTACCATTCTGAAGATGATGAAACCGGTTACAGTCAATAAAATTAAGTGGAATAAAGTTTTATATTTTTTTTATTAAAATCTATTATTTTTTCAGATGTGTTAATAGCTATTCTATTCGGGGCGAAGATAATTCCAACAAATCAAAGATCATTAAAATCGGTCCAGCCGTTCTCAAGTTATAAATGTTATAACTAACCCGACTTTGTTTTATATATTATGATTTATTCATACATTACTTGATGAAACCAAAGATTTTGTATAAATATTGGGTACGCAGGCAAAAAGAGGGCGTGAAATATTTATTACTTTGGAATAGAGTAGTGAAATAATAAAGCTCGTGCTGTCAAAGCGTGTTTGAATGTATGAACCTTTAGACATTTCTCAACAATAGAGCGAGGAGAGGTCCCACACTTATTTATATTTGCAAGTGAATTGAGATATTGCAAACAGTTAAAAGATGGGGGGAAGATTATGAAGAAAGTTTTCAGAAGAAAAACTCATCACTCCAACTCAAAACAAATATTTTCTGTGTTCACGAAAGAAGATCCTAAATAAACAATTTAACATTAAATATTGCCCTATTGGAACCTACGTTTAAAATCAACTTTTGGCAGCGGATGACGCGGAAACGAAATAAAAATCCGATCTTCGTAGAAAATTTAATCGTATGTTAAATTAAAAATGTTATTTTTCGAAGTTAGAATAATAATTATTAATTACGGAATGATAAAGATACTTGTTTCAAGAAATCAGGATGAATGGCGCATGATATAAATGGAATATAAAATAATATTTAATTTTACAGGAAATTCCCACACGCAGACGGAAGTAAAAGGTGAAAATAATAATTACTGAGAAAAATTTCGTTTTTTTTTTTTAAAAGTTGATTTATTTAATTAATTGAAAAACTTTTACAGAATAATTTCAGAACGTGAACTCTTTGATGTTCAATTATTTTAATAAAAACTTTTATATCATGGTTCGAAATATTAAGATATAAACTTTTGTTGAATTCCGGTACGTTCTGAAAAACCGTTAATTTCTTCCATTCCGTACATATATATTCTTTTAAACTTTTATGAGGGAGTTTTCTTTATTATAATATCTAACTAAGTTCGTACAATATTATTCCTTAAACAATTTAATGTAAATAGGGAGCAAGCAATTTCCCTAATTGATTTAAAAATTCATTTTATTTTTATTTTTATTCAAAATGCATGGTTCCAAAGCGGCCATGGGCGCCCGCAGAGGGCACTTGCCCCCCCCCTGGATTGATTGAAAATAGTAAAATAATGTTACTTTTATTTTAAATCACTTTGTGTTAGCATAAAGAAAGTGTAGAGACAGAACGTTGCCCCCCTCCTAGAAAATTTTCTGCGGGTGCCCATGAACCCGGCTGCGTATTTCAAAAACCTATACCGGTTTAGTCAATTTTAAATACACCACTACTATATTTGTTATTTTTTATCACTTTTCAAAAACAAAAATAATTTTTAAATCTTGAGTAAATAATCTTTCCAATGTCTATATTAGCAAATAATAATTTTGTAAAATTTTGGAAGAAGGTAACTTGTAAATGAAATGCATCATTCAGGAAATTAAAAGGACTAGTGATTTTTATTGTTATATTCCCAATTACATTGTGAATATCGTTAGATCCAACTACCCAAGACAGACCAAGGAGTTTATGTTGTTTATGAGGCTACGTCGAAGAAAAGAGAGTTAAAAAACCCGCAACTCGATCTTTTATAAATTACTTGCCTGGCTGAGTGGGAGTTCGCATCTAGCGACATCTATTAATAATTCTTACAATTAATTAGTTTGGATCCCAAACAAACAATTCATTCTATCTACATATTTTGAGAGGTGTGAGTCCTAGCTAAAAACTAACCCACAAATTTATACAAATTTTATTTCAAAATATTAAAATTTTGATATTATTCCCGTATTTTGTAAATAGACCTCTATATCGGTTATTTTTTATCACTTTGCAAAAACAAAAAAAAATCTAAAATCTTGATGAAATAATCTTCCGAATGTGTATATTAGAAATTAATATTTTTATTTCTAAATATTTGATATTGAAAATGTAAATTGACGGAACCGGTGTAGGTTTTGGAAATACGCAACCCAGCACAGGCAAATCACTTCAAATAGAACACGATGAATGTACTTGTGCAATGTGCACATCGATAATATGCAAACTGTATGTAAAAAATGGTTCGAACTAGTTTAGCTAAACGCAGTCCCCTCTTACCCAGCAGTATTCATATTATACACGGTACACTACTACACAAGCAAAAATCTGATTAAAATGATTTTCCTGTACGTAAACTAATTTATGAAGGTATTTAATTCATTTATTTTGACATCGTTTTCCAAAACATGGTAACTTTTGCGGCCAAAATCAATAGATATTTGATAGTACGTACAGTGGCATTCTTTACTTGATTCACGATGGTTGTGACGTTTTCAGATAAAATTAGGTTAGTTTTGAATAAAACTTCACATTTTGAAGGCGCTCGCTCAAATAAAGGATGTTCATAAATAGCCCAATTTAGTGATTTAGTTCTTAAATTTTCCTATCTCACAATCATGATCCTAAGTATACAAAAGCACCCAGTCTACGAAACAAGAACTACTTCTTACTTTATTTGAAATATACGTTTGAATAATTTCCTTTACATATGTACCGAACAGATGCGCGTGCGTCGGAATTCAACAACAAAATTTCCAACGGCGAAACTTTGAAAGCGCGCGGCGCATTTTTTACCTTAGTTATCTTCCGATACCGTGAAAGCTCGACGTGTAGAACGGAGCATTTGGAAGCAAACTTTGCGTTGAACTTTCTGCCTGAATTCTAACTTTTAATAATCTAAGTTTTACAGTTGTAGTGTGTACAATTGAATTGTGTATGTAGTGAAAATACTTACGTAGTTATTAGTTCATAAACGTGTAGTTAAGTTACGTTTTTTAAAATAATAAGTTTCTTAAAACAACGATATTTTAGTTTTGAAGCACAATTATGTGGAGTTCTATAGTTAAACACTCAATTTTAATGTAAATAAAGTGTAAAGAAAGGATAATGCGACCCATCCTAAAAGTTTTGAATATTCTGCCAAACTGCAATACACGTTAAACCGACAGGTAAGATCGCCAACAATACTCACAAATTATTCATATTATCGTCGGCAAATAATGTTTCTAAGAACATCTCGATTACGTATTTTATCTCGATTAGTATTGAGGTAATAGAAATTTGGATTTCGATTGTTTTATATATATTCTCTTTTTTTTCTCTTCAGTTAGGTATTCTTTTTCTCATAAGTACAAAATTGTGTATTTATCTAAAGCTTATATCATAATTCTCATAAGTACAAAATTGTGTATTTATCTAAAGATTATATGAGGAATTCAATTGTAACACATTTTTTCCTTCTTTAAATAATGTGTTATATACTTAAACAATGTAAAAAAAAAATTATGATACTAAATTTGTCAATTTGACTGACCTAAAACAGAATCCATTCCTAGTTGGCTAGTCAAGGTTTCCACATATGTTTCATTGTATAATTTTTATCTGAAATAAATTTATTATTATTATTATTACAATTATATTATTTTCTGGTTTTTTCCAAATTGGAAATAATTGGACACAAGTAATGGTTAATTAAGTTTGTTCAATCCGCGTGGGAAAACCGCTCTGGTTCCAAATCCCAAATCAAAAAATGTCATCTATTTATATTAAAATCAAAAAATGTTTGTATGTATGTATTTCCGCTATGCGTTGCTATATTAACAAAGAAAATGTTTCAAACTTTCAAAATACCTTTTTACCACCCTCGCTAAGGTTTCTGGATTATTACAACCACATGACAAAACATCTCAAAAGTTTTTTAAATCATTACAAAAACTCTTGCAAAATGTCACAATTTGAAAATGACATTTTTAAAACATCGATTGTTCAATAAAAATTCAATAGTCGAATAAACAAAAAAAAAACAAAAAAACTTTTTAAATTAATGAATTCAATCGAAGTACTCACTTATGGTACTAATCAAAATCGAATACTTTGAATCTAATTGAAAATTATATTATTTTAAATAGGTACGTATGTTAAGTACCAAAATTTGATTGATTGTTCTTATTCTGAACAAAAAATAATGTTTGTAACATGTAAAAAATTAAAAATTTATAAATAAATTGCAATAGGTGGCACGCGAGGTGTTAGAAAATCTGAATGAAACGGGACTGAACATATTTGAACGCGGGAGACGAGAGGGGATCGCGGCAGGGTGGTTGCGGGAGAGTGGAGAGGGAATACAAGGAAGGTGGAGGGGGAACGCGTAAGAGGAGGGGGACATAGGAGGGGAATGGGAGAGAATGGGAGAGAAGCAGGGAGAAACCATTTTCTTTATTAGTGGCATAGCAACGCATGCCGGGAATTCGCTAGTTAAAAATAAAACAATAACTTTATAAACACCACTTTTATTTTTATACTTTATGCCGACCGGGTTTCGCTACAACCGTAGATTCTCCAGGGCAGTATAATAAGTGAATTAACAAAGTTATTGTTTTATTTTAAATTATGATGTGTCATCACAAAGTATCTGCTTCATATCATAAATCTGCTTCATGTCATCACAAAGTATCTGCTTCAAAACCAGGATAACTTTACACAGACAAACTTGAGCCGATTCCCAAATCTACACTACAATATAACTTTTACCAACCTACAACTAAAACGACATTTGGACAAAGAAATAATGAATGCTTCTCTGTAAAATTATTTAATTTACTCCCTCTTACAATAAAAACAACTAAAAAAATAATCAACTTCAAAAGAAACATAAAAATATGGATTATGGACTTGGGAAGGAAGAAGATAGGTGCAATTTTGCAACCGAACAAATATTAATGTATTGTACTTGTGTATTCAACTTATAATTTTCGTCTGTAATATTTTCAACATAGATATTTTTTTTATATTAACTCCACACAGACCGTGATCATATGAATGATATGTGACCGAATCTGTTTCTAATTTTTTGTTTTCAGATTTTCGATAGAGTTTCGCTAATATTGTCTTCATTTAATCAAATATTACAATTTGAGGTTTTACTCGATTAAGAAGAAAATAAAATACAGTGATAAAATTTAATGACCCTATCAAGTCAAAAATATGATTTATAAATTAAATTTTGAATGAATTCAAATAAATATTTAAATGTTTTATAAATTCATAGGTAGGTAGCAGATGTCCTATTACAAATAGTTTTGATGTATTTAGTTTCATACAGTAGAGTTTTGATTACAATCCTGATATAATATGACGGTGTGACTTATTACTGAATTATGAACGAAGATCGATTGTATTAGATATGAGATACCCGAGTTGTTTGTGTCACAAAATCGTGTTCGACCGTATTACGAATATGAATAACCAAGATTGAGAAAAGATTGGTGTGAACATCCTGGACGAGCGCACAATTAGTAATTTGTGGTATCTAGCTCGACTTTATTATAAAACTCTAAGTTTATTTCTGGATTTAATTTAAATTTAATTGGGTACCTGAATGTCTAATCTTTTTAGAAATTGAAACAAAAATATTTCAGCTGCTTGCGACGTCACGACAACACCGCCAAAACTTACTACCTCGAAACGCGGACGAGTAATTTTATGTCAGCCGAGTTTGGATATCTACGCGGGTGTACGTGTGCACGTCATCGTGATAAATCAACAATAAGTACTGCGTTTTTCTGAATCTTTATGATGGAATCTAGGAAATCAGGGGATAAATATAATTATTTAACTTGTGTTTTAGTGTGATAAAAATATTGAAGTAACCATTTTTCAAATCGTATTTTTTCTTTAAGTTTAGAACTCAACGAGACTTTTAAAAATGTATCCGAATGTATCCGGCAAAATTTTACGTTTTCTGTATTTAATGGATATTAATGTGTCACATCAACTTTAGTTTTGTGATATATTCAGAGTTTACTTAAACAAGTTTTAATTTTTTCAGCACCAAGGCGATTTTTGCTGAAGTAATTGTTTAATTCAAATTTCATAACGCCAGAACTTACCATTGTATTAAATTAACTTTAGTTTTGTGATATATTCAGGGTTTACTTTAACAACTTTTAATTTTTTCAGCACTAAGGCGATTTTTGATGCACAGATCGATATTTACAAATTTCATAACGCCAGCGCTTAAAATTATATATAGAAACACTCTTCTGCTAAAATGCAATGTTTTGTAAATATTTTGAGTCAATCTATCAATTACTTTCCGAGATTTGCGAACGCAAACATACGAAATCTAAATTTTTATATAAATAAATTGCTACAAGAATAAAAACGACTGTACCAGGTTGAATCGAGCAATACATATTTTTTAACATTTTTTTCATATAATGATAAATAATTTATATTGACCCAAAAACATACTAAAATAATAAAGTCGAGCTAGATACCTCAAATTACTAACTGTGGAGCGGTTGGACGGATACTGAGGTCTCGGGAGAATGATATGGGAATATCATGAATGTGAATTGAAAATAGATCCAATACGCCCAAGGAAAGCATGCCAAAATTATCTGAATCAACTACTTGAGCGGAGTCGTGGCAATTGTCGAAATAGCGGAATCGATGAGTACTATGAGACTATAAAACGTAGGCGTTGGCTCAAGAAAGAGAAGGTAACACGATACAACTAGACACGAAAACCAACAAACGTTTTAATTTGAATTTGAACCAAATCCTTGGATCATTTATGCGAGAAAACTAATTAAGTCCCGTTACATGATATTCAATCGCTTCAGTTGATAAACAATGAAGTGAAACTTAAGAAAAAACAAATAAATGCTATTAAACTAGCCTAAATGATAATATATTTAAGGAGATAAAATAAAATTTTCAGAATTTTAAATGGAAAATTGAATTCTGTGTTACGAAAATAAATTAGTTTTTTTAACTACTTCGCTCTTAGCAAATTACGAAATCTTCTGAGAATTGGATCTAAGTGTCGATTGAGATAATAATAATTGTAAATAGGATTTAAACCTAAGAACTTGTACTTTCAGGCTTCGAATAAAATTGAATAATTAAGGCAGTGGTGGTAAGTTGACCTGCGAATCTTTAAACTTATTGTAAAGATAACCATCAGCTTTTCGACTATTGTTAGAGCCAACTTTCAAAAACCTGAATAAGTTTTATAATACAAATTTGCTGCCTAAAATTTAATGTTGATGAGAAAACTTATTTATGTTGAAAATTTTCTTCGACGTTTTAATTGAGTTTTATCAATTCTCTAACTCCCTGGACTTCTTTGACGGAAAGTATATACTTGATTTTTTTTTGTATTTTTACTTTATCCACTCTTCCTTGTTGCCATTTTTTGTATGGTGTAGGCTGTATGTAGTAACACATTCCCACGCGCATCGTTCAAAAATTTCACATGTTTGTTGTAATTCAAAAGATATATGAAATAAGCATTTTTAAGTATATAGTAGGTACCTTTTTTACAACAGCTCCGAACAGGTTCTCCGTTGATATGCTTGGTGTAACTCTAAGTGACCAGCTTAGATATGGGGGCTCCATCGAAGCTAGAGTTAAGTTAGCCTCTCAAAATCTGGGCGTACTGTACAGGGCCCGCAGATACTTTAATAGTACTCAACTGCTAACCCTGTACAAATCACAAGTGCGCCCCACGGGTGAATTTGGCAGCCACCTCTGATCTGGAGACCCAAAATACCTGGAATTAAACCCTCGACTCTGTGCAGAAACGGGCGGTCCGTCTGATAGATTCTCCTAATTTAACAGGCGGATTGCAATCTTTAAAGCACAGGCGTCAGGTGGGAATGCTATCCTTGTTCTGCCGGTATTTCAATGGAAGATGCTCCGAGGAACTAGAGTCGTTGATCCCTTCGGCAGTGGTGCATAGTCTGGAAATATGCCAAACGCGTGCCCAACATATGTACACGGTTGACATTGGTCACATGAGAACGGATCGCTTCTTCCTCTCGTTCTTGTATTGAACAGCTCGGCTGTGGAACGATTTGACAGCCTTTGTGTTTCCTCCTTCCTCCAAAAATGGGTCCCTTCAAGACCACTTAGGTTAGGTTAAGTTCCTCTAGCTTCCTCTCTTCAAAAATGCCCTCCACAACATGGGTCTCTTCAAGATCAATGTTCATTCAAAAAGACCCTCCACACAGCATATCAGATGACATAAGCCCATAATTGCCCTGAGGGAAATTATTTTCCTCAGGGCCTCTTGTGTGGAGTTAATTAAAAAAAAACACAGGAGGCTTTGAGGTAAATATTTTGCCTCAGGGCATATGTCTTCTTTGGGTATGCTGCATGGAGGGTATTTTAAGTGAAAGGAAGGAGAGGAAGTTGTGGGAAGGATAAGGTATGATGGGTGGGTTGGAATCTGGGGTCAGTGGATCCAGGAAAGACGGACGTATGAATCCATCCCTCCCACTGCGGTGCAAGGCGATCTTCCGAGAGAGTTCTTCTGGAGAGATCAACAGGTCTCCCTTAATTAGTATCTCCCGATCAGGCAGGCGCAACTGCTGCCCGGACAAACCTCACCCCTCACCCCATGAACCCGGGCACCCCTGCTAAGTGATCTTAGCGAACCACGGACATATGGCAGAGGAGCTGGAATGAACTTAAATATGCACACCAATTTGTATTAGCAAATGCGGTTTACTTTAAAAATTATTGCGTTTAATTTTGCGTACGATCAGTTCAAATAATTAGATTGTTTTTGATTGATGATACTAGTTTTGATTTATAATTAATATGATACTATTTGCGTTTCAACAATCTGTTTAGTCCTTGTGCGACTGCTGCAAACATACTATGATGGATATAATTCTATTGATTTCAATCGCATATAATCCGCTTTCCCCTGGCTTTCCAATGGTATTTCATTCCAACTGATGTGTAGATATAATGAATTCGTTAGTCAGAGGAATAGCATTGCAGTATTATGTATTTCTCTGGTGTTTCATGTTTCCCATTCTCTCTCCCTGTAGGCTATCAGCTAAAAGCTATAAGCTACCCTACACTAACCTAACAAGTCGCTCACGACAGTGTTGGTGGAAAATTAGCATTCCGCACGGGGATAAGGTGTGCTCTGTAAGATCTCTTACATATATACTGGGAAATGTATGTGATAGAAAAAGTATATAAAAATATAACACATTCTGCAACATAAAAATTACATACATATTTTACAAAAAACCTCGCAATAACCAAAAAGTCTTCATTAACCTACCACAACAAACGAATGATTTCATCATCTATAAATATCTTTATAATTCTCACTAAACCAATAATGTCAATTCACCATACTTATGTATGTATATTATAGCAAACTAATCATTAACATAAATTTGATATTTCAAACATTAAAAAAATATCATTAAGTGTGGTGTTATTTAATCCAAGTGATTAAGACTAATTGAATGGTGTTCGGAAACTTCCAAATAAGATAGAAGTTCATCGAGATTACAGGTTGCTCTATTTTCGTTTATCGTAATGTTTACAATGAGTATTAAGACGTCCTTTTTGTAGGAGGCTCTAAGCTCTAAGTCATTAAGCGGCTGGACTGGCGATACTGATGAATTCCTGCCATCTACCAATTACCATATGCCTTTGGTTGTTACTTATTAGACACGAATGACGATATATGATACTCTTTTAAGGTACTACTTACAATTTGAGAGGCGGTTATGGGTATGGCGAACCAATACTCCTGCCATAGGTCACTCCAAGTGGTTCACTACATTTGGCGACTTAGCAGGGATGCCCGGGTTCATGGGGGTAAGGTTTGTCTAGGTCTTGGCGGTGGATACGTCTGCCAGCCTTCAGCGTGGCGGGCCGGATCGGGGGGGACTGGTTGAGCGAGGACTTTTGACCTCTCCAACCGAACTCTCTCGATTCATCTCCTTACACCGCAGGGGGAGGAATAGAATTATACGTCCGTCAGTCCTGTACGCACTGACTCCCAGATTCCTACCTTCCTTTTTTATATTATACCTTCTTCCTTCCCAGAACTACCTTTACTTACTTTCTAAACGTACAGTTTGTACATTCCGAGCTCAATAATGATATTTTGCACACTTGACCTTCAAAACAAGAGGAAGGTCACTGTCTTCTTCTTCTTGTTTGTGTGCCTTATCAGGTCCCCCCAACGTTTACGATCACTCTTAAATAGGTCTCTCTGTCTTGCGCTTCCCGGAATAGCTCCTCCACACTTCTAATGCCGGTCCACTCTCGTATATTTCGCAGCCAAGACAGGCCCTCGGCGACCCTCTATCTTGCCTTTCAATGTTAATGGTCACTGTCTATTATGTGTACCTAAAGCCCGGGCAACGCCGTGGACTAGTTAATTAATAATAGACACAGTTTTTTCGCACAGTAGCCATTGAACTTTTTTATTTTATCAATTTTTCATGTACAAAAATGGGTAGAACAATGTTTTGTGATATTGATGAAAGGATAGCATATGAAGAGGTATAGTAGCATCGGAATGTACTTAATGTAATTAATTCTCGAAATTTGACAGCAAAGGAATGTATTTGCTCCAGCAGACAATAATCCAATAAGATTGGAACTCGTCTCTGTCGTGACATTTTCAATGCCATTCATTGAGCGCTTTTATAATTACCGTGACGGAAAAAAGGCAATAAACATACGTTTCTTAACGCTCTAATGCTGCAGCTCTTTCTTCCACATTAAATAATGGTGAGACAAAAGATGAGACATACAAAATACGTGAGAATGTTTCCTCCAAAGTACTATTATTTCCTTGCGTTTCATTTTATTTATATGTGTGAGGGAGATGTATGATAATGATTGAATGATTGAAAATGATTATGATTGATAAATATAGCTATTTGATAATGATTAATAATGATAATGATAATGAAAATTAAATATTTAGGCTTATTAGATTTGTCAAAGAATTTATATCTTATAGATATTAAGGCGAAAGTTTGTATGGATCAAAGATATTAGAAACCCAAGATATGCTATAGGCAGTTTGAACCCTTTAGAACTGCGTTACCTCGTGTCGCCGATATTGCTAACCAATACTATTACACACCTTCGCTTACGCTAAAGTATCCGCCCCTTTTCGAACTCACACTTGAAACTTGTCGTTTTCGTTGGCACTAATACTTAGGACAGATTTCTATGCGTACACGTCTCGACTGCATTCGCAATTAGCAATACATTCAAATAACAACGAATAAAGATTGCAACAATATAAATCGACAGCAATCGGTATTTTAATTTAAAAATTATTCCAGTTGAGATTTGGATGAAAAATTCTTATTCTCAGAACCGATAAATCTGAATGATTGTGATCTATTCTCAGAACCGATAAATCGTAACGTGTCCCATTCGTAACAAATCCACATCAATTGTTTCTAATCTATTTAGAATTTTAACAGTGTTTGGTTTTGTTCAATAATATTAATCACAATAACACTCAAATTGTGCTTTTGTTGTAAAAATCCATAAAAAGAAATTCTAATTTTTACTAATGTTAATTTATTTTGTATTTAAGTACTTCACAAGAGTCCCATGCATCTGTGTACCATCCCACTCTGAATGCTGTCTAACAGCCATCTCATCTTAAATATGCTTTGTAAAAACTAAATAGAAAACACATCGAATCATAGTATGACCGGACAGTGGTTGAGTGGGCATCGCGTTTGGGTCCCACCCAGGCGTTCCGTGTTCGATTCCTCGGCTGGCTAAGTCCTTCGTCACGACTCAAGCAACATTTTCTGCTTACTGAGGTGGTGGTAGGAGATTTTCAAATATTTTCGGGTTATTCGTTACCCGGGAATGTTTGTCTTTCATTTAAAAAAAAACGAGTGTGCTTTAGACCACACGACTGAAGTAAAACTTCACTAACTTATAAAAGAACACATGACATTGGGGTGACATTGACATTGAGATTGGGGTGACTTATAACATTGGGGTGATATAAGACTATGGGGTGACCTGTGACCCTGGGGTGACCTAAAACTGTGGGGTGACCTATGACCTTGGGGTGACCTAATACCTCGGGGTGACCTACGACCTTGGGGAGACCTACGACCTTGGGTTAACCTATGGCATGGTTATTCAACAAATGATTCCTTGTGCTCGCACCTCTCCATAACACTTCGTAACGCATTTACCAGCTTACTCCCTAAGTCAAGCGTGCATCAAGGCCCAACCGTTCACCTCGCCTTATCACCGTTCGCATCGATTACCGTTCGCATCACACTTTTCGTAAAATCACTCTTTTCGTAACGCATTCACCAGCTTACCCCCCAAGTCGAGCGTGCGTAAAGAAGTTTTACTTCGACTTCTTGGGGAGTAAGCTGGCGAATGCGTTACGAAAAATGTTATGGAGAGGTGCGAGCAAAATGAATCATTTGTTGACTAACCATGCTATAGGTCACCCCAAGGTCATAGGTCAACCCAAGGTCATAGGTCACCCCACGGTCGTAGGTCACATCAGGGTCATTGGTCACCCCATGGTCATATGTCACCCCAATTTCATATGTCACCCCAATGTCTTTTTTGTTTTGCTTCTCCCCGTCCCGCGAACCCCCCCCCCCCTTCATCCCTCCCTCACCCCTGCAAACCCCCCCCCCTCTTCGTTTCCCTCCCCCACCCCGTTATCCTCTCCCTATCGGATCAGTCGTCCCGGATTCCCTTCCCCTTCTCCTTCCCTTCCTGCCGCTCAATGAATTGCACACATTTTTCAAACTGATCACGCGTCAAAAAATATACAAATTTCATAACGCCAGAGGTTACCGTTAAATGTATATAAACCTTCACGGACATGCCCACACCAAAATACCAAAGTTTCATCCCATTCGGATGTATGGTAAAGGAAATAATTTCATAATGCTAGAGCCCACCGTTATACTCCTATATATAGAAACCTTCGCGGGCTCGGGCATAAAAAATCAGCAAAGTTTCATTGAAAATCGGATAAATGGTACACATGCGAAACAAACAATTAATTTTAAAATAAAGATTTGAAAAGAAAAGCATGGCATTTTTTTCTACCACAAATCAGCATTGACACCAAATTATCTACAAAAAAAAATTCAAAAGAAATAATATGTTTGTATATATATATATATATTTTTTTACATAGCCCTGCTAATTTTACGAAATATCGATAGTCGGTTTTTAAAAGAATTCGCGTCCCCCTCACTAGCTTCGTCATGGCGGCGATGTTTGCTTTACCGGGGCCTTACGTAAATTATAACTTTGAATAATCATTAAAAAATGATAACTCACTTTAATTTTGTACTTAGCGGTGAAATAAAACTCAATTTATCTTAAAGTTCGCATTGCTTGTCGTATTTTTACATAGTTGCATTGAACAAGAAGGCATTTTGAATAAAACGGGCACTAACCGTGCTCGGTTACGACACAAAATCAAATAAATGAACGAATTCTTTCCGTATTCATACTACGCGCATTACGCCGTAGTCCGCCCACGGTCTGGCGGCCAACGTAGCATATCTCCCTTTGTTTCTATTATCTGTGGTATGGATGAATGTTGTTATTCTTTCGCGCAATAAACACCGAACAGAATTTTAAAATTCTTTCACTAATCGAAAGCTACATTATTTGCGAGTTACATAGGCTATATATATTGGTAAGCTCTGGCGTTATGAATAAGCTGTAGCGTTATGCAATTATTTTTCATACATTTTCTGTCCCTAACAAAATCGAGTTATTGCAAACGTCAAACAAATTGTTACCTAGGAAAAAATGTTTTTTTTTTTTTAATTAAGCAATTCACCCTAAAAATAGTGTTTTGTTGGCGTCATAGTTAATATCTACCTATCTCTAAAAATGTTTATTGTCCAGACGAAAAGCATAGCGTTGCTATGTAATTATTTGACGTGGGCTGTAATTTTGTTATTTCTTTAGGTTTTTCTCTGGATTCAAATATGAATAAAATACTAATTCCTACTTGAGACGAAATCATCAGAATAAATTAGGGGAGTAGGTACTTAATATAAATTTATATAATTTAAATATTTTCTAAAATAGAATTTTTATTTGCGAAATGTCATTCTCAAATTTTGAAATTTTCTATAAAACAATAATTATTTTTTATTAGACAAAAAAGCAAGAATAATAACAATTGTACCAATAATTATGCCAGTATTTTCCCACTAATACCATGCGAGCGAAGCCACGGGTAAAAGCTAGTATATATATGTAAAACAATTTTCTCGGATTACCCGCGTAACGTAGTCCTTAAAAGGAACAGAAGATGGTCAGTGTGATCTGTCCGAAACGTCAGGAGTTAAAAAGTCCTTTTAAGGACTATGTTACGCGGGTAAGCCGAGAAAATTGTTTTACATCTTACACCCGTGAAAACCTTAACCATAACATATATATACATATATATTTTAGAAGAGCTCCACACAGGAGGCACTGAGGAAAATACTTTCCCTCAGGGCCTATGTCATCGTGGAGGGTTTTTTTAAGGAAAGGAAGGAGAGGAGAGATCTGAAAAAGAAAATGGTTTAAGGGGTGGGTAGGAATCTGGGGTTCAGTGTGTCCAGGTCATCCGCCTCCAAGACCTAGGACAAACCTCACCCCATGAACCCGGGCACCCCTGCTAAATCACCAATCGTAGCGAACCACTTGGGGTGACCTATGGCAGAGGTGTTGGTTGTCCAATAAAGATTCCCGGGGCGGCGGTACACATTCCCGCCTCCCAAATTGAAAATATCATTAGATTATAAAAATCCAAAAATCAGTCATCTTACTAATATTATAAATGCGAAAGTTTGTATGGATGGTTGGTTGGATGGTCTTTACTATTTCACGCAATAAATATCGAATGGAATTTTAAAAAAAATTTACTAATCGAAAGCTACATTATTTGCGAGTAACAAAGGCTTTATATATTGGTAAGCTCTGGCGTTATGAATGAGCTGTGGCGTTATGAAATTATGTATCATACGTTTTCTGTCCCTAACAAAATCGAGTTATTGCAAACGTCAAACAAATTGTTACCTTGAAAACAATGTTTTTTTTTAAATTTTAGGCTTAAAAAGAGTGCTTTGTTGTGATTAAAAAGAGTATTTTTTGGCGTCGTAGTTAATATCTACATATCTCTAAAAATGTTTATAAAGCATAGCGTTTGAAGTGGACTGTCATTTTCTTATTTTTGTAGGTTACTCTGGATTCAAATATGAATAAAATACTAATAAAGGGAGTAGGTACTTAAAATAAATTTCTATTTCTATAATTTAAATATTTTCTAAAATAGAATTTTTATTTGCGAAATGTCATTCTCAAATTTTGAAATTTTCTATTAAACCATAATTATTTTCAGAAAGAATAATAACAATTGTGCCACGAAAGCGTAAGTCGAATTTAAGCAAAAGCTCTAATAAAGCTCGAACTATGAAAGTTGCAAGACTTGAAGAGACGTTTCCACAAGCTGAAGTGCGAAGACTTAAACATGCGGTGCGTCAGGCAGCACACAGAGCTGCTGAGTCAACAGAACAATCCCAAGCTCGCCGTCAACAGCATGCAGAATATCGGAGACGATGAGAAAAATAATTTTCCTCAGGGCCTATGTCATCTTTGGGGATGATGTGTGGAAGTTTTTTTTAAGGAAAGGGAGGAGAGGAGAGTTCTTGGAAGGAAAGGGGTTTAAGGGGTGGGAAGGAATCTGATGTTCAATATTTACCAGTCAACCACCTCCAAGACCTAGACAAACCTCACCCCATGAACCCGGGCACCCCTGCTAAATCACGAATTGGGGCGACCTATGGTAGAGGTGTTGGTTATCCAATAAAGGTTCCCGGGGCGGCGGTACCCATTCACCCCTCCCAAATTTGGATTAATATCGCAGTTTCAATAAGTTACTACTTCGATTCAGATGTTTAATATTTTATTTCAATATTAAATGGAGCAAGTGATACTTCTCCCCTCGAAGTATATGACCCAGATATGAAATTTTCTTGATTTTAATTAATGTAAGCAGTTCCCTATCTGCTCTAGCCCGCCTGAGAATTTCTATGTTGGTGATCATGTCGGTCCATGGGACCTTGAGCATTCTCCGGTGAAGCCACATTTCGAAAGCCTCTAACCTGTTCATGGTATTTATTTTCAAGGTCCATGTTTCACAACCATACAGCAAGACCGACCACACATAACATTTTAGCATTCTCTGCCTTAATTTTAAGCTTATATTGTCATTGCAGAAGAGGGATTTCATTTTTATGAATGCAGTTCTTGCTGCTTCAATTCTGCACCTAATCTCTATATCTGGGTCAAGATTCTCCGTGAGGATACTGCCGAGGTATCTAAATCTCTCCACCTTTTCGACATTACAACCATTTAACTGAATTTGAACATTGATCCAGAGTGATCTAATCGTCCAAAAGTCATCCATTTAGTTTTATTGACGTTGATTGTTAGGCCCAGTTGCTCACCAGCATTATTAACAAGATCTAATAGGTCTTGGAGGTCACTGATACTGTCAGCTAGTAATACAGTATCATCTGCATATCTTATGTTATTAATGACAACTCCGTTGATCTTGAGACCCTTCTGGGTATTACTTAGGGCTCTTTTGAAGACATAGTTGGAATAAAGATTAAATAATAGTGGCGACGGGATACATCCTTGTCGTACTCCACGCTGAATGGCGATTGCATTAGATCTCTCATTCCCATGTCTTATTTCTGCTGTTTGGAACCAATACAGGTTTTTAATGAAATTCATCACTTGCTCCATTTAATATTGAAAGGCAAGATAGAGGGTCGCCGAGGGCCTGGTAGGAGACAAATGTCTTGGCTGCGAAACATACGAGAGTGGACCGGCATTAGAAGTGTGGAGGAGCTATTCCGGGCAGCGCAAGACAGAGAGACCTTTTCAAGAGTGATCGCCAACGTCGGGGGGACCTGATAAGGCACATAAAGAAGAAGAAGAAGAATATTTTATTTGTATGCAAACATTAAAAAAAACGTTAATTCAAAATAAAATAAAAAAACAAGTTCGTACGAGAATTTTATTTATCTTATAGTTATTTGTTATTTATATTATGTGATTTTTTTTAAACAGAGAAAATTGGAGGAATGGGAAATGACATAGGCTACTTTTTATCACGGATTTTTTTTTTTCATTAACGTGGGAAAATTCTTTATACAGTTATTTCCCACTAATACCATGCGAGCGAAGCCGCGGGTAAAAGCTTGTTTTAAATATGTGTAGGATTTTTTAAAAATTTATATTGAGTGATCAGTAGGATTTATCGGTCCAGTTAGGAGTTCTACCGAGCCGAACCCTCTGATATGAGAATATCTGGAGTCGGTGAATTATTTTCCCATTCGGTCTCTGGTGGATTAACGTATTGTTCTTGTATTGTTTTGTATTTATTATTCTTATATAGTGCACTTACATGGCGTGGATTTACTAGATAATCATTTGTGGAAAAGTATGTGGAAGGGTTTAGTTTTTCCTGTGGAGAAGATTTAACCCGGACATAAATCTGAAGCACCAAATAAATGATAATGATAGATGTATGATAATAATTATATGATGGTATATCGATCGAGACGGATATCGGGCGAGATCTCTTGTCAGATTTGTGTGATTTTCTAATGCTGTCAAACGAATAAATAATCATGCATACTTGCATTAAAATGACCTAAACTAAAATACGTGACATCTCACAGCTGAAATTCTGACATCGGCACATAGAAAAAGCAAAAAACAGCCATATAAAATTACACAAATCTGACAGCAGATCTCGGCCGCGAACTATCTCGTTCCCACAAAAGAAATAGAATTATTTACTCTCCTGCCGACCGCAAATGGGAACAGTGTTTATATTTGACTGCGCGGTTGAACGCAGTATTTACAGTGAAACATGAGTGGTTAATGGTTTTCCAAGATGAATATTGAAAGTCCTCTGCTATAACGGATAATAAGTAGAGGAAAGAAATATTTGACACGTGAAGTTAAACGTTCATTATAAGCAATAATAATCAGCCAGAAACACTCTTCTACATTGAAAAAATCTTCCGAGAAAAGATACTTGCCGCCAACGGGACTTGAACCCATGTCCTTCTGATTGCCGGTCAGGTGCTCTTGACCACTGAGCTATAGCGGCTTATCTAATACCCGCCAAATAATTCAATATATACTAGTGTTTTACAAGTATCTTTTCTCGGAAGATTTTTTCAATGTAGATGAGTGTTTCAGGCTGATAATTATTGCTTATAATAATAAATTGTTACCCTTTGTGCTGTGCCTAAAAATCTTGTCTTAAAAACGTTAGTTTATCAATTAAAAATAATAATTAAACGTTCACCTTAAACATCCATACTGAAAACTGCCGGTTTCGATTCCTTGATGTGACCGTAACTTTTTTTGATTATTCTGTTTCAGATTCTCGATTCAGTGTCGCTAATATTGTCTTCATTAATTAAATATTAAAATTTGAGGATCTACTCATTAAGTTAACAATAAATTATAATTCATTATTTAGAAAGCTTTAGGTGGATTATCCGTTAATATTATGGGAGCGTATTTATTCCATTTAATTTATTTTAATCTCCATAAATTTGTGGTTTAAATAATGGAAATTATTATTTGATTACTTCTGAAAAGTGTGAATGAATAAATAAATAAATTGGTCAAACATTTAATGTGCTTTAGGTGACCCGGGATATATAAAATGAAAAATGTTCATTACAAAGGTTTTTAGTTTAGAATCTATTGTAAGCTTTACCGGGTTGAAAGACTCAACATCTAGTCTATCGAGAGAGACTAATGGGCCTTCGTTCATGGAGAAGCCGAAAACTGGCTGTCAACTCAATTCACGGCACAACTCAACTTTACGATTTCAGTTATTATATCAGCTTGTTTAACAACAAAAAATCAATCAATTATCAACTTTAACATATAATTATAAAAATTTATCGACCTCCTGGAAAAAGTCGATATTTTCCTGGTTTGGCGTATCGCAAATTACTCGAAGACCTGAGAGGTCGTGAGGAGACTCGCTGTTTGAAAATCTGTACGAAAAAATATTTTAAGAATTTGGGTTCGCGGACTGTCAAAATTGAATACAATAATTTATGATATTTGATTTATATACCACATAAAACTGGTATTATATTACAAAGATTATTCTCTATCTACAATTGTTAATAAACACAATTTCAATTTCTTATTATTTCACAGTGTAAAAGTCATGACGCGGAGAATTCACACTTTGTTCAGAAAAAAATGTTAATAAAAACACTAATTCTTAATTCACGTGAGTTGATAGCTATTAGATAATTCGTTAGATAGATAATTCAATAATTAATACACTGATATATACATTAAGTAATAAAAATACTGATACACTGATATATACATTAAGTAATATGCAAATACTTCGATATTATGTCCTTGAAAGCGTCACTGAGAAACAGCCATTTTATTTATAAATTTTATCTTATTCGTAAAAAGTTTTTTTACTTTAAACTATAGGATTTTATCAATTAATATTAAATATCATGTATATGTCCAAGTAATGCAATAAATCTGTGCGAGTACTTTGCTCGCATTAACATTTGCTATGTAGATTATGGTTTCTGGAATATTATTATTATTTCTTTTTTAATGGATACATTTACCAACTAATATTATAATGTAGTTACTATAACTACTATATTAACAACTAACAACTCTCTTTTTATAACTAATTATTATTTCTACTTTTACAAAAAGGTCAATAGGTAATCCATATAAATAAAATCGTTTTAATTTATCCGAGACATTATCTAAGTTTCTTACGAGAGATGGGAAGGCTGAAAGAGATATTGAAAGAAGGGTGAATGCAGGTAACTCTATTAATGGAGGACTGAACGCCGTTGGCACAAACAAAAAACTGTCCAAAGACGCGAAACTAGCCGTCCATAACGGAGTACTGGTACCTACCCTGATGTATGGCAGTGAGGCATGGAACTGGCAGAGGAAGGATGAAAGTAGACTGAATGCTGTAGAAATGAGATCCCTGAGGCGTATGTGTGGTAAAACCATTTATGATCGTGAGAGAAACGCGGAGATCCGCAAAGAATGCAAGGCTGATGTAAGCGTAATGAGTAAGATCAAGAAAGGAACGCTCCGATGGTTCAGGCATGTAGAGAGAATGAACGAGGAAAGAAGTGTAAAGAGAATATATGACGCAAATGTGAATGGTAGAAGAAGTAGGGGACGCCCGAGAAAGACATGGCACGACCAAGTGAATCAGATACTTTAGTCGGGCCATGTCAGGAGTCAGAATAATAGAAGAGCATATATGAGACGGTGTATGAATGTGAACAAGGCAAGGAAGACCGAGTTGTTTGGCGGTCCGTCCTCTCTGCCTACCCCTGCGGGGAAACGGCGTGATGATTAGTTAGTTAGTTAGTTAGTTATCTAAGTTACAAACCAGTTTTTTGAACACTTGTATAGAATGAAAAAGATAGTTGCCAAAAATTTGGAAAAAAAAATTAGTCTAAGGTAATATTGTTCATTCAAAAAAATTTTAATTTGAAGAGGTACCAATGGCCGAATTGGAAAGGCGTTTGTCCCGGTAAGATGAGATGTTCTGCCTTCGTGTCCCAGTTGCGACACTATTATTTTTTTAAAATTTTTTTATTTATTTTTTTATTTTTTTTTATTTAGGAAACAAACAGTTATACAAAATGATAATATAACAAAGAACATTCATGTGTTGTAGACCAATTAAGTTCCATTAAGATAAAATTTGATATAGTATTTTTACCTATTCAACTTATGTGACAAAAAAATAAACATAATAAGGAAAAACATAAAAAAGAAAAACATATAAAGTAATAAAGAAAAAAAGTTAAGTTATTAACAAACAAAGTTATACTATTTGCTACGGATAATAATAATATTATAAATTTTCACAAAAAAGAAAAAAAGAAGTATTTTAAGTTATTAATATATTAATATATTCCTTTTTTTTATGATTTCAAATCATGTTTGAAAATGTCTACATCTCGTAAGGCATTGTAAGTTTCATAGATACGTATTATTACAGAGTTTTGCGCGTATTTTGATTTACTGTGTGGTATTCTAAATAAGTCGTTTGATCTGGTATTTTGTTTGGGGCAACGAAATGCAATATTTTCTAACAGATATGATGAATCAACAAGGCAGTTCATGATTTTGTATAAGAATAATGCATCAAAGATTTTTCTGCGTTTATATAAGGCGATAGGGTCAAATTGATGATCACTAAAGCGATACGATAGGTGTTTTATAAATTGTTTCTGGATATTTTCAAAGCGATTAATATATGTTTGATATTGAGGATTCCAAATTAATGAGGCTATAATCTTTTCTTTATCTTGTTCTCATTAATATTTTTGTTTAGCTTATTAGTGTTCTTCTTCTTCAATAAGCCAATTTATTGTGAAAGGTGTTTTTCGTAAAACGTCGCCAGAGAGGCAAAAATAATAAAGGCAAACAACTTTTAACTAACGAAGTTTTGTCTTCCCCTTGTAATTGGGTTTGAATAAAATGAAAAATTGTATTGTAAAGTCGCACCCACTAACTTGAGTATTTTGTTGTTTTAGATGTATCTCAAGCTCATACCTACATTTACAATTCCTATCTCCCTGGCGTGCACTCTATTCAATATTCCCTTTGAGAATGGCTAAGTTTGTGCTGCACATGTTAAAACAATGAAATGCATTGTTTGAAGTTGAGGCTGTGCCGTGCCAGTGGAATTCTAAAGTCTATCACAAATTCTAATTTTCCAAATGCTTCTCCATTTCTGCTTTGCAGCATAAAATAATAAATTGTAGACGAATAACGTATCACAACATGTGTTACAGTCGTTATGTAGGTAAGCTTCGTTCAACGCACGTGAGTCGCTCCCAACCAAGCCAGCAACATAAAGTGCATGAAATCAACAATAGAATATTTGGGACTTGCCATCAATGTTCAAGTATATAGTATTATTAACTTGCAGTTGGAAATTTTATTAATATTTGAAAGTTTACGAATCTTTGCTGGTTGAGAAAAGTTCACACAGTCATAGCCATTCGCCATTATTGATACCGACCAAATTAATGCTTTTGAAATGAACATTATTAAACTTTCTTTAAGTATCATCAATGTTCTGGAGAAGAAAGCTTAATTAACAAATTTGTAAGGAAGAAGAATACGTGAAATTCCATAATTTTGGCAAGCTTGACGCTAATGACCCCAAATTGCTGAATTAAAAGACAGTTTTTATTAACGGTGCTGTAATTTATGGAAACATCCATCAAGATACCAGAATACTTGTTTAAAATAAATGAGCATGTAATAATTTTTTGTAACGTAACATTTGACATTTAAACAGCATATACAAGGTATAAAAGATAAAAACATCCCCTCAATTAGCATATTTAGCCGGCTATCATATCTGTTGCCAATTTTTTTTAAAAAGGTTTATATTATAGTCTCGTACACTCACACTTAAATTATTTGATTGAAATCTGGGGAAACGCATGTGAAACAAACGTAAATGAATTACAGGTAATACAAAACAAGGTAATCAAAAAACTATTTCACTACAAGTCTAGAATATCCACAAAAAATTATATGTGGAAACAAAACTATTAACATTACGGTATTACAATGGAAGATGCTCCGATGAACTAGCGTCTTTTGATCCTTTCGGCACCGGTGCATAATCGGGAAACACGCCAAACGCGTACCCAACATTCGTACACGGTTGACATTTGTCACATGGGAACGGATCGCTTCTTCGACTCGTTCTTGTGTTCAACAGCTCCGCTATAGAATAATTTGCCGGCCTCTGTGTTTCCTCCTTCCTACAAAATGGGTATTTTCAAGACCAATGTTCATTCCTTCCTCCCCCCCAAAAAAACCCTCCACACAGTATCCCAGATGACATAGGCCCTGAGGGAAATTATTTTTCTTTTCCTGTGTGGAGTTAATGTAAAAAAAGAAACATTAAGAAAACTATATGAATACAATATATGTCTCCTTATATAAAAAAAAACAGTAAACTCGTACACACAAATACAGAATTAATTAAAACGTTCTAACATATATTATTGCCTCCCAAATGATATTAAAACGAAAAAAATGCGGGTTAAATTTAAAAAAAAGAAGAAGATATATGTTTATTCTTCATAAACAAATTAATGAAAAAGAATAGCGCTGTATTGAAATATTTACTTTATCTTAATAATTATAATAACTATTTTCTTTGTAGACCTCCGTAGTCCAGTGGCTAAGACTCTTGACTCACAATCCGGAGGTCGCGGGCTCGAACCTGGCGTGCACAAATAAATTTTATTTGATTAATTTTGTGTTATTTCACAATTAATTCATTAAAAATAATATATAGTATATTTGCGGCACGTTCCAGAGTGGAAGATACTCTGTATCGCCCTGGTGTAAGACCACCATTCAGAATTGAAACGTTGCTTGAAAATAGCTTTAGCCGTATTTGGTAACAAGATCTGAATAGCCAGGTACTTCCCAACCTTCCTCTTCCCCACCTCCTTCCCCTCCCCACTACCTTCAGCCTCACAACATTCCCCAATTGGGGATGCCATAGTCTCACTGGCTCCAGATGGGAGCAGTTAAGATTCTTGTGCGGTATTCACTGTAAAAAAAAAAACAACCTCAAAAATGTATTTTTTCCTTTTCATTTCCTTGGCCAACCCTATTAGATTTTATATTCGCCTATCCTACACCTTGTCAGGGTGACATTACACAGCCTTGCTTGGCATCTTAGGCGCTGTCAACGTTTCTTCGTACGACTTGAATGAATATAAGATTTGTGCACCCTCTACTTGGATAATACCGCCCATAACATGTTCTGCGGGTTCTTCAAGGTCGTGTGCTTAAAATGGATATGAATGCTTTGTTTTTGTGTCTAACTCAAATGAGACAAAAGCATTTAATCAGACGATGAAGCCATAGAAATCAAGACACCTGAAATAAGTATATTTTGGTCAATTCTATGTTTTTATTTATTAAATAAACTTTTGTAACCTTCCTTGTTCCTGGTTCAAAGCCCTAATTCCCCTACAACTACTCACATATCCCTTCTTATTATGTCATTTCCCACTCACTTTGAGAAGTTACCGAAAGTTATCGAAAAAACCTAACCAATCGACCATGCTAGATACCCTGGGCTGATGGGCTTGTTGGGCAGACGCATCTGTCGCCAAGATCCAGACATATCTCACTCCGTGAACCCCTGCTAAGTCACCAAACGTAGCGAACACTTAGGGTGACCTGCGGCAGAGGTTCCAATAAATGGTTCCCGGGGGCGGTACACATACCTACCTTCTAAATATAGTTGTAAACAAAGAATCTTGTAATTTCTCGCGATTTATTTTTGAAGTATTTTGCCATGTTGCTCTATCTCCATATTTAGCCAACGTTGTTGTAATACCAGCTTTCAGAGGTTTGGGGCGCGCGATATATTATCGCATCTACATACAAAAGCACTCCTGCTTCCTACCACGGTTGAACGATTATGACAACTTTCAGTAACTTTTCATTGTTCCCTAGCATAACTGCAGATCTCCAATAATCTTGCAATCGTACATAGGATAAGTTAGATAATGTTGGCAGTTCTCAGTCGAAGTATGATACAGTTAAAAATGATCGAATCGGATAGACACGTTAGCTCAGTGGTTAGAGCTGTGGCCCGGAAAGCCAAAGGTCCTGGGTTCGAGTCCCAGAGGTGCCAATATCTTTTTTCCGATTTTTCTCTCTCCAGATTTTCGATTGAATTTCACTAATATTGTCTTCATTTAATTGAATAACTTCCAGTTCACGATGACTAAGTGCTCTTCATACATTCGACGTCAATTGTTGTTTGTACGTTAGCCATCTGCAGTTGTTCTAGGGAATAATGAGAGGTTAATGAAAGTTATTCTAACAATTTTTATCGATCGTCTGTGTTAAGAGGTCTGATGGATACTGTAACGATGTACGCTTCGTTTACTACAGAAGGTGGTAGCGCAACACAGATACCTATAATATACGTATGACGACACAACATAATACCCCAAAAATACATCACTATAATATATAGATAATTATTTTGGCCGTGAAAATCTCAAATCACATCTGGATTTTTTTTTTTAATTTCGCATTAATTTATTTTGTTAAATTGCCCACAAAAAATATGTTTATACCTATATGACGATGATCGGACAACTCAACCGAGTGGCACTACATCACTCCTTTGAAAAATCATTGAAAGTAATTAAAAAAATAAAACTAAATTCGGCAAAATGGGTAACAATATAGTCTTTTTTATCACTTTTAATGACTTTTAAAGGGGGTGTTGAAGTGCCATTTTGTTAAGACTCATGGAACCCTCTATGACATAAAGATATACATAAAGTCGTCATCAAAAGATATAAATGCAATCATTGACTGGAGCATTGATGACAAACTTCAAAAAATGTTCAGTTATGTGCTGTACATGGACACATATGACCATATATTTTAATTATAAAATTAAAGATCCGCCACCGAAGCACATGTACAATTTATTTATTTATTTACGCCCTTTTTCGGGGCTTTTACATATGAAATTTTAAAACCACAATAAAAATACAAATACTATATATTTCTTTGTATATAACTGAACTGCTTCAGCAACAGACCCAAATAATAAATTTACAAAAGAACAACTTGCCAAAATTTTTCCCAAAACGAATGAAATACTGGAAACAATAACTGAAATGGCTGTTAAAATGGCATCGCTCGAGGGTGAATTAACTGCCCTGAAAAGTAAACCGCATCATCCCCAACCATGGCAAAACACTAAAAACAATGATATTGAAAAACAAAAAGCCATTAAAAACAAATACTGCATCCTAATTACTCCAAAAAATAATGAAACATCCACGGAAATACAGAAAAAAATTCAAAAACACATGAAAAGTAGCGAACGAGGAATACACATCGAAGGTATTAAAAAAATCTCCCGCAACAGGATCATAATCGAATGTGCAAAAAAAGATGACGCGACAAAATTACAAACAGTATTCTCAAAAGACATCCAGGATATTGAAAGCAAAGAGCTAACAAAAAAAAAACCGACGATGATTTTCAAAGGAATTTATAATGATTATACCAAAGAAGATTTTACTGATGACGTCATAGAACAAAATGAAGACATCAAAATCCTAACACAGGAAATGGATAAAAAAACTATATTCAATGTGAAGGCAATAATAAAAAATAAAGATAATGAAACCGCAAACTATATAGTCGAAGTAGACAAGACGACCAGGAATATTCTACTAAACAAAGAAAAAATAAATATCGGCTACCAACGTATCACCGTTGTCGACGCAAGTCCGATAAGGCAATGTTACTACTGCTTACGTTTCGGACACAGTACTCGTACCTGCAAACAGAAGGAGAAAAATGAATCGCCCACCTGCTCGCACTGTGGCCTAGCCCACCAACATAAGGACTGCGTAAATATTGCTACCTCGCCAAACTGTTCCAACTGCATCGATCAAAACAATAGATATAAACTGTCGTTTCCTGTCAATCATAATGCGAACGATAAAACTAACTGTAAATATTACAAAAAAATGCTCGCATTTGCGCTACAAAAAATTGACTACTAGATATTCCTTTAAAAGTATTTCATATCCGTTCTCAATATCTCATCTACTCGTATGTAAAACTGTTTATCTCCTGTCTGTGTCAAAACATAAGCATTTTATATTATTTTCATTTCATAATATGTATATCTCTCAGTCTACAAAAAATAAAATCAGTATAAATTTTATAAATATTAACAACTTAAAGACATCATATTTAATGAGGATAAAAAATTATAACCAGAAAATAGATAAAATAATGACAACATGCCAGTATGAAAGACTGAAAAATATTAAGATTCTATGCTTTATTTATACATTTATTATAGTAAAATTATTATTATTTACGTTACTGGCGCATATCTTGCCCTATCACTTCTATAAACTTTGTGTGCTAAAAAATGAAAATATATATTTTAATAAGGCTTGTAAAGAAGAATTAGCGGGTCACCTAGCAGAACTTTTTAATTGGTCTCTGTCCTCGGGAAAGTTTCCAAATGAATTAAAGCTTGCGAAAATAATACCTATACACAAAGGAGACTGTAAAACATGTATTTCTAACTATCGTCCTATATCACTTCTATCGGTATTTTCAAAAGTATTTGAGACCATAATCAAAAATAGACTCCTAAAATACATATCTGCGAATAATATCCTTACACCACAACAATATGGCTTTCGGAAAAATTCTAGTACTCAATGTGCCGCCTTTGATTTTATCTCTACCCTTCAACAGTATATAGACCAGGGTGAATATGTGGCAGCCATATTTATAGATCTCAAAAAAGCCTTTGATACGGTCAATCATGAAATACTCTTAAAGAAATTGGAATATTTGGGAATTGTTGGGAAGCCCCTAAATCTCCTCCGAAGCTACTTAGATGATAGATTTTGTCTTGTTGAAGTCAAAGGGGTCTCGAGTGGCTTAGGTAGAATCACATGTGGAGTGCCACAGGGATCAATTCTTGGGCCTCTGCTATTCTTGCTATATGTCAATGACATAACTAAATGTGGTATCTCTGGAAAACTCCAACTTTATGCGGATGATACTGTAATCTACTATCACAGTAAAAGCCTGAGTGACCTTGAGTCTCTAATGAATGCAGATGTCTCAATTTTAGCTAATTGGCTCCGTATTAATAAATTGAGCCTCAACATAAAAAAAACGCACTACCTAACATTCGGTAATAAGGATTATGAGTCCATGAATATCTCACTTGGAACTGATAAACTCCAAAATATGGAAGTTACGAAATATTTAGGGCTGTTAATAGACTCTAAACTCTCGTGGAATTCCCATGTTGAGCATGTAAAATCGAAAATTTCCCCAATTACCGGTGTACTGTACCGACTCCAAGGTCTTCTCTCCATATCTCTACTACGTGCCACTTACTATGCGATGATTCACTCCCATCTGAGTTATTTAGTTAGTATCTGGGGCACTATTACTAAAAAACAAATATCAGAGATACAGGTGATTCAAAATTGAGCTATAAGGAATATCTACCATCTACCGTGGGATACACATATCAAACATATATATTCAAAGACAAACATACTTCCTTTTACGGTTCTACCTAAATACAATATCACTAGTGCAATATTACAAATCATACATAGATCCTCACACACCAACATCAGACCAGCCTTTAATACAGACATACACCAGCACAAAACACGATCCCAAAATCAAATACACTTAGCATCATCTACCCGCACAACCAAATTTGGTATTAACTCATTACAATATATTGCATATAGACAATACAATGCATTACCTAATGAAATTAAGCAATCAGTACCTTACAAAAAAATATTAGTGAAAACGCTTAAAGAATATTTCCTGAAAATGTTTTTAAACCAGTAAATATTGGCTCGCCTTCATACATTTGTTTTTTTTTATGTTTAATGTGTATGGATGTCTCTCAGTATTTTTAAAATCTCTATTCTTGACAATGCATTTTTTTTTCCTTTCCAATATGTTGTATTTTTTAAACGTGTAATATCCGTGTAAAATGTACTTATTGTCTATCTGTCCTTCCCGTAATGAGTTTTTTTTCTCAACTCATTGGGAATAATGTGTTACTTGCCATGTTTTTGTAATACATTATAATTAAATAAATAAAAAAATAAATAAATAAATAAAATAAATATTTTTATTGTTCCAACTAATTGTAAATATTACAAAAAATTACTTGCATCTACACAACAGAAGAATGAATATTAATATTAATTTAAGAGTTGTTTATAAAAGTATCCTATGTTTATTCTCAATATCTTATATATTTACATCTGAATATCCAAAAGATATAAATAAGAATAATTTTATGATCTATACATTAAAAAAACGAAATATTCTTCAACAATCTACACATTATAAAATTTGTATTCGGATTAATAACTATATGTCACACTCTACTTTGAAAATACTCTATATATTTAAAAGAAATCAATATCACATTAATATTTTTACTAAATGGATGACTTCATAGCTAATGAATTAGAAAATAATTTTAAAATACAAGAATATGAGTGTGTATACACCGAATCATGTAATGACATAATCTCAAAGAATCTCAATAATATTTTCATTTTTCATATGAACATACGAAGTATGGAACGAAATTGGGATGAATTAATTCTAAAATTAAACAATCTAAATAAAAAACCGGACATCATAATATTATCAGAAACATTTACTAATGACGAATCACCTACTTATCATTTACCAGAATATAATTATCTTACAACCAAAATTAACATCAATAAAAATAGTGGTCTCGTCATATTAATTCACGATAAATTTAGTATTGTCAAAATTTCTCCGTAGGTACATTATGTACGCTGTGTTTGGTAGTAGATACAAAAATTACCTTATATGATTAGTATTAGTATTAAGTATAATAGACAAAGAGACAAGATAGGTAAACCCTACGTCATCGAGTATACGAATGAAACTACTTTGTAGTGATAATGGACGTTTATAAAACCTTAAAAAAGCTGGTCTGCCGGTGCGTCTTTTGGCAGGAGCCGCGCTGTCACGGAAATAGTCAGTGATTTTTTTCGAAAAAATTACGACATCAAAACAACGAGAATAATAAAAGTCGATTAGAAAATGAGAAAAAAGCAGGTCTGCCAACCGACAGCCTGGCACGTTCGCAGGCAGCCGGCGTCAAAGTGGGGTAAAAAATAGTAAATTTTACGTCATCGAGTACACGAATTAAACCAATGAATAACTATAGTCCAGATCATTTCATTTAAGAATTTCTTGGTCTGCCGACCAGCAGCCTGGCAGCTTTTTGGGTACGACTTTAAAAAAAAAAAAAAAAAAAATTTTTCTTTTTCTGAATTATTATTTTTATTTCATTATAGTTTTAAATTAGAATGCCATATTTTTTTTAAATAAGCCAAAACCTGCCGCGGTGCCCCTCACTGCTGTCGCGTGTCCATATTTTTGTACAAATTTATAATAATAATAGTCATTTTAAGATTGCCAAAATAGTCCATACTAGTTGGGAGTTCGAACAACCAACGCACCGTCGCCGTAAGAGCTGCGTTCATCCGTAAAACGACGTAAATTTCCGAACCTCGTCCGTTTCATATCGGTTTCGCGTGCCCTGCTGCATCGATTACATCGAACACAAGATCGAAACTAACAAAAAACTGTAATCTAGATCATCCCATTCATGATTTCCTTGGTCTGCCGACCAGCAGCCTGGCAGTTCAAAAATAAAAACACCATAAAATCGACTCCAAATGTGAACCACGAGAATAATTACGAAGCAGAATATGTTTATAATAAACTGTTTTTATTCAATACATAACTACGAAATACATAATCACGAAACAGAACTTGTTTATAATAAACTTTTTTTTATACATTAAATAATAATATTATTGAACATTTAAAAAAAATAAAAAACGAGTGTGCAAGACCACACGACTGAAATAAAATTTCACTTATCTTATAAAAGAACATATGACATTGGGGTGACATAGACGTTGACATTCCAGACAATTTGGTTTGTTGCATTTCACACAGTAGTACACACTCAGGCGTCTTTTTTTCGCTGGGCAAAAGTTGCCCCGTTTTCTTTTGCATGCTTCGTTTCCTTTTAATAACATTAATCACCGTTCGCATGGATCACTGTTCGCATCGATTACCGTTCGCATCACACTTTTCGTAACGCATTCACCAGTTTACCCCCAAGTGTCGAGCGTGCGTAAAGAAGTTTTACTTAAAAAAAATTATTTATACAATGCATAAATACGAAATACATAATTACGAAGCAGAACTTGTTTATAATAAACTGTTTTTATACATTAAATAATAATATTATTGAACATATAAAAGAAATAAGAAATTAAAATGGAGTTCTACAAAATAAACTTAATAACAATAAATGCACCACGAGATTCCAAACGTCGCGTCGGTAGTTTATAATGGGAGCTGCGCGAGTGTATACGAATGACGTGAACTATGGGAAAAAACCATCAACAAGCAAATAATGAAACATTCGTAAAAAGGATCATACTAAATATTCTACCAAAATAATAAGTTCCATAAATTAAACACACTTTGTTATTGGTTTGGTTTTTACTTCGATATTTAAAAATATTGTGCACGTCATAACATAACACAAGTTGAATGTTGAAGTTTTAAAATTCGCGATGGCATTACTACCGACATCTAGCGATGTAATAATTAATACATTTTGACAGTTTTCGAATTCGGCCGTGGCTAGTACATCCCTTTAAGCATTTGGAACGAATCATTGTCGTATGATAAAAAAATTTTAACCCGTTCAATCAGATGTGGACGTCAAGGAACATCTGGTTGCACGTGTTTGTAACCTTTTATTAACTTAACATTTTAACATAATAGAAAAACTTGGTAAATTTTTAAAATTAGGTACATGTAATATTTGTATTTAAGAATTCTATAACATTTTAGAGTATAGTTTTTAACTTCGACGCGTACAGCGGAGTGGTTAGAAGTACATTTTACTTTTTCATCGCAAAGTGCGTAATGTTCTAAAAAATTTATTTAGGAATGGAAATATGTAATTAATACCTGTTATATTGAGTGTGTGGTCAATATAAGACAATTTATGTTCCTATAATGTAACAGTGTTATAATAACTATAGCCTATTATCGTATAAAGTAATACTCTATTACTGAAATATGATAAAGTACATGGTTAATATTCAACGCGTCTGGCGGAATGGTTTGAAACTTGGATAAGTTATTCATGTATGAATACATTAATGAGTGTTATAGGTGAAAGTAATATAGTAATATCTACAATTATTCATACAAAGTAATCTTTCTATCACTGAAATATGAAAAATTTATTACTCTTAATGTGGCAAAGGTAAGTATGATACAGGATTATCTAAAAATTATTCATACAAAGTAATTTTCCTATCACTGGAATATGACAACATTCCTATTCTAAATATGGTGAAGGTACTTGTTTTTATTTTATTAATTTACAAAATAACTTGATAAGTTTCTTAAACTAGGTACATATAAAAATTTCATTCCAAAATTCTATAAAAGTTTTTTTAAAAGAAAAAGTTGTATAAAATTTTGAAAATTTGTAAAAACTTTAACGCATATAACCGAGAGGTTAGATTTACTATTTAAATACTCATCGCAAGCTGCGGAATGTTTTATTTTTTAAACAAGATAAGTATAAAGTTGTTTTACGATAATATGTGTTATATTGAGTATATGGTCAATACAAGACATATTACGCTCTGTTAATATTATGTTTGAAAATGACTATTGTCTAAGTACATACATTGTTTTTCACGCAATATAGTGTTAAATTTTTCTTAAAACTAGTTACATGGTTTACATGATTTTTAAAAAATGAAAAATTTTCATTGGTTAAATGGTTCATCACTTTGATGACCAATATGTACTGTATAAAACAAATAATTTTAGTACTAAAGCTCAAAATTGTATTAATGTTGTAGACTTTAGTATCAGTAATTTTACAAATATATGGTTTAAGATATGCATTGTATATGCTTTTTTATTTACTTTGTTAGTCATTTTTAATTTGATATGGGATCTGTAGGAAGGAAAAGAATTAATTATCTCTAATTTTGCCAATATTTGCTTTCTGACCTGTATCTGTCGGGAAAATGGACTCTTCGACAAGATCTTGTTTTCTTGATTTCTGGGAGTGGTTCCTGGACAGATGTGGAAGCTGGCGTATTATCCTCTACATTTTATTGATCCATTAGCACTGGCAGGTGTTGATTTGATGTTTTCAAATTCTCTGCAGTCGTCCGACGTAGATGTCAGGTTCTTCCTTAAGAGTTTCATTGAAGAAATCTTATGGTGATTTTGGTGTGCTACCCAATGTGAGTTCAGCTGGGAACATTTTGTTGGTCATATTGAAGTATCAGGAAACATTAATTTAACATAGGACGAGGGCGGAGTCATCTTTTGCCTTAATATGATCGTCAGGTTGACTCTGCGCTTTCCCTACAATCCTTAACTGCTTGCAGTAGGACAGTTAGTCTCTTCAGATTGAGATATGGTGTCAGCTACTGTATTCTGGAATATGTGTGATAGTGCTTTGATATATAAATTATAGAAAATATTGAAGTAGAGAAGATGGCGGTAAAATCGATTTGTCTCTTTTAAATTAGAGATAGTAGCTATTGAGTTGTCCTTTAGTATTCCTTTTTCCAGTTGCCTGTTGCCTGTTTGCTGGAACTCAGTCCAGTTGCCTGTTGCCTGTTAGCTGGTGATATCTGTTGCCTGTTGCCTGTTGGCTGGAGCTGCGTCCAGTTGCCTGTTGCCTGTGTCTGTTATCCGTTGCCTGTTGCCTGTTGTCTGACTCTAATGGTCAGTTTCCTGTTGCCTGTGCCTGTTAAATGGCCAGTTTCCTGTTTGCTGACTCTAATGGTCAGTTACCTGTTGTCTGTGCCTGTTAAATTGCTACAAGTGTTTTTGTTACTTGTGCGTAAGTAAGGAAAGTTACGATGGACAGCTACTCTTAGCAAAATCACACTTATTGTGTGGCGTTGCCGTTGTTTTTCGAATTATCTCTATGAAATGTGCATGGTTGATAGCACTTATACGCCTTCTCTCCATATTTCTTGTGAAGTTTGCAAAATCCAGTTATGTTCCTGTTTGGAGACCTCCCGCGAGACCCTGATCTTGGTCTTCCAGCGGGGTTGTGCCTATATGTAGACTGGTTATAAAAATTTTGGCGAAAGTTTTGTCTACTTCGTCCTTGATAGTTAGATTGTTGATTGACATTGTATTGGTCTAACTTCAGTTGTTTGATTTCTCTTGTAAGTGTAAGTACTTGTTTTTGAAGTTCTAGTAGCATCGAATTTTCAGTTTCTTCGGCTCGCGATGTGCTTGGTCGATTTTTATGATCAACTGCAGAACATTCTGATGTTTGGTATACATCTATAATTTTGTCTGCCGCCGAAGCGAGTTGGTCGAGATCATTATCTGGCAGTGCGGACAGTATCGCCTGGACATGCTGTGGGAGTCTCTGCATCCACAGTGTTCTGACGATGGCGCTTTTTGCCAAAGCGGGTCCCGCTAACTCCAACATGTGTCTTAATAAACCAGTTGGTTTTCGGTCCTCCAACTGGATGCCTGTGAGGAGTCGAGTCAGTCGCTTCTCCTCAGAGTCTTGAAGACGTTCGATGAGGGCAGTCTTGATGCGTACGTACTTTTCTTGGCCTGGTGGATTAATTATTATGTCGCTTATTATCTGCAGGGTGTCAGTATCTAGAGCGGCAATGACGATATTGTATTTGGTAAAGTCGTCTTTGATTCGTGAATTCACGAACTGTGCCTCGGCCTGGGCAAACCAGAGAGCGATGTTGGTCTTCCAGCAGCTTGGTAAGCGTACCGACACATGGTGAACGTCCGATGGTGGTCCGTTGTTTCCTTCCATGTTGTTTTTGCTGGGTTTGCCTCTTGGACTTGTGGAAGGATAAGTTGCGCTTGATCCGCTGGTGTTTCCTTCGTTGGTTACGATGAGATCGCTTGGGCTTGATTCGTTGGTATTCTCTTCGTTAGTGTCCTTTCCGAAAGTAATCATGTCCCGATTTGGTCAAAACAATTCACAGCAGATATGGCAAATACGTATGGCAAAATTCAAATCAAGAGTATATGTATGGAATAGTTGTTTTTTTTAATTTATAACCCATATTAATTTAAAAATGGTATTTAAAATTGTTAGAAACTTATGAGAATTGTTAAAATTTTATTAAAATTATTAAAATTTTATTAAAATTATTAAAATTTTATTAAAATTATTAAAGTTTTATTAAAAATGTTGAAAATAACTGAAATTTTGATATTTTACTTTGGATGTTGTGATAAAGTATTCAGTAAAGTTTAAATTGACGAATTCATCCGAAGAGTTAAAATTTTAATTACTTGAAAAAAATTTCTAAAAAACTCATGAAATTTAATATCATCGCCGGAATGAAAAGTGCTAAACTTTAATAATATTATTGAAATACTCTAGCTGATGATCAATTTATTTGTAGGTAGTTACATTTCCGAGATGCGATTGGATTACATGAGTTCTGCAGATTTTTTAAAAGAAACATATGCAAGTTGTAACATATTGTATACGCATCAATTCATGTAACAATTTTTTACAATGCTGGAAAAAATGATAAGATTAATAAGAAACTATTTTTAAAACTTTCACGTGTCTGATGTGATGTATTTTTCATGAGATTGGTTTCCCGCCGTCCTTTGCGCTGGAAATCTGCCCCGCGTAGCTCGTACCGGTGTGCATCGGGCTTTACGCTGCGCAGCTGGGCCGGTGGACGAATTCCGGTTCCCTGTAATGGCCGTCCGCCAGCTGCATGATGCGTGATTCTCACTGAAATAGAGTGTACGAGCAAATTTAATCCTTTTTATTGAAAAAACAAGGAGAAATACACATTATTTATCAGGGATTTCATGAGACATCTAGATCGTTTCAGAAAAGATAGAACACAACGATTAAATACCGTTTTACGTCATAAAGTCGTAATTTATGGTGGATTTTACAATTCAGATTGCAAGATTAAATATATTATGTATGGAAAAAACAAAAATTGGGAAAAATCCATGTTTTAGCTGAAAATCAAAGCAATTTATTAATCATTTTATACGTCAATATCTTTTTGCAATGCCCATTTGGCGCTGTCATTATCGTAATAATTGACAGAATATGCGATGCACATTATTTGTGAAATTACTGAGTTCCCCCGGTGGCAATAAAACGAGATGGAAGCTAAGTTATTTTATGTAATTTTAAAATATGAAAGTGGCTCACCGGGTGTATTGAATCTCAGGATTCGTCCTCCGCTCGTCCGGTCGCTGCTACCTGTGAGATTTTTTCATGTCGTCCCTCTGCGTGTTTTTTTGGTGGTCACCAGTTTGGCGGGGGATGACTGTTGGGGGATGTGAACCCATGTAGGTAGACTGTAACTTACCATGTGTTCGGGCAATCCGCCCAAGTTTACCAATTTATCTGACTCCATAAATGTACCCAAAAGTCTACTGAGATATTTCAAATAAAATAACTAGTTTGCACTGAAGCTAATATTTATTTTAATTTACACACGACAAATTTATATCAGAAGGAAGTATGAGGGAGACGATATCTCTACAAGTGAGCGGCGGACTGGACGGTCGGAAAACGAATGAATCTTCGGTAAATTTAACGAACTTAGCTCGGCGCTAAGTGACGTCGGCTGAGTTGCCAGCGTAAAAACTATTTTTCCTTTGTAGAATATCGTTCCCTACACGGGGATTGATGTCGTCACCAGGCAGTGGTCGGACGATCCTAGAGGCGCTGTGACCTCAATCTTGTAACCGTGTGGCACAGTGGTTAAAAACAGGTCTAACATATTGGAGCGGTGAGTCTGGACATCAGGAACCCTTGTAGGCTCCTGTACCATTTGCTCCAGTCCGTAGCCGAGGGCAAAAGACTCCGCCTCTCGTCCAGCCGAGTCCGTTGGTCCTGAGAACTTTAACCAAGGTTCGTTATGAATATTGAAGTCCCCCAGGACCACAAACTCTGCCATAGGGAAGCGGGGCAAGAGGTCATCAACAGTATTGCTTAGATGTTTGAAGAGTTCAGACGTATCTGAATCGCTAACGTTCGGTGAGCGGTATAAACACGCGTAAAATCTTACCGTTCTGGCAAGATTGACGCGCATCCACATTACATCGAATTTGGAGTTCTCCAGATTCAACAGCCGCACACAGTTGACATCAGCTCGGCTGAAGAGACAGACACCTCCTCTGGGTCTGAATTTGCCCATGAGGGTGAAACCCGAGCAATCCAGATAGGAGGCGTCTGTAGGCTCAGCTATCTGCGTTTCGGAAAGGAAGAGAAGGTTGGGACGTTGGGTGAGAAGGTGGTGGTGGACTGAGTTTAAGTTTTTGTGCAGGCCGCGAATGTTGGTGAAGTTCACCAACAGTTTTGGCCTGCACCGGCGACTCCTGCTTCTCGCCGTTGTAATAACGTTACTTGATGATTTTGTGTTATTCATGATTTTATGTTAATTAATTTTTTTAATTTTTTTTTTTTGTTATGAGGGAAAAAGAAGGTCTAGAAAGGAAGGTTGAGGGGTGGGTAGGAAGCTGGGGATCAGAGTGTCCAGGAGTGACGGACGTATGAGTCCAACCCACCCACTGCGGTGCAAGGCGATGGGCTGGGAGAGTCCGGCTGGAGAGGTCGCCCAATGCGCCCCAAACGCTACTGCTGGTTCCCCCCCGGTCACGAACCGGCACAACAGCAGCGGCAGGGTTTTTGCACTCGTTGATGGGGCAGCCCACCCTCAGTCGTGAGCCTGAGTGTCGGGACCCTGTACTACCGAGCGGCCCGGACAACGGAAACCGGTTGTAAAGGGTCTCCCTCAACCAGCATCTCCCAATCCGGCCTGCCAGGCAGAAGGTGGGCCGACGCATCCGCCATCAAGACCCAGACAAACATTACCCCATTAACCCGGGCACCCCTGCTAAGTCACCAAACGTAGCGAACCACTTGGGGTGACCTGTGGCAGAGGTGTTGGTCATCCAATAAATGGTTCCCAGGGCGGCGGTACCCATACCCGCCTACCAAAATATAAAAAACCATAATTAAAAAATACATGACGAGATTTAAGAAAGGTATAAACCACGCCCATCATATTATAAGTTTAGTATTTGAAGATAATCAGGGCTATCAGAACAGAGTTTGTACCTACTTATGACTTCGTGTTTGCGCTTAGTAGCTGCAGACACGTATTTATTTAAGCTCCCGGACTTTAATTCTCTTGAAGGGGTAGTTCTTATATTAGTGTTCTGAAAGTCCGTCCCTATTAGTGAAATATCCCAATTGTTGTGTTTTTTAAGTTAAAATAGTTGTATAGTGTTAATTCTAATAGATAGGACAATTTCAAATAATACAAGTAAAAGTTTTATTCAAAAAACTTTTAACGGACATAGTGTTGTTTAACAGTGCAGTGTGGGTTCACAGATGCTGCCACATGTTTTCTGCCGGGGTGAAGCAGTGACCGATATAAGGTTGCCTTTATTTTTTGTGTGAACTTTTTGTAATGGGCTATAAGGTCATAAATCATGATCAGATATACTTTGGACGAACTGTACGCTTTACGACCCTTGCCGGTAACAAACAATAATAATAGTGATAATTTTAGTGATAACAATAACAATAGTGTACCTTTTCCCCAACGTAAGGGAAGAAAAAGAGGATGTCGAGCCGGAAGGAAGGTTAGATTGGTCAAAAACATGCGGTTACCACGAAACAGGAATTTGCGTTCGCCTAAGTCTCTGACAATTGCCGCTTGGAATGCGAGATCTATTGCGAATAAACACGAGGACATTGTGGATCTGATTCGTGGCAAGGGTATTCACATTTTAGCGCTAACGGAGACTTGGCATGAAAATGCAAATTCCCACTCCATCAAAACCCTTCGGTCAAGTGGGTTCTCAGTATATGAAGCTGCAAGGCCGATCAAAACCGAAACAAACAATATTAATTTTACAAATCACGGGGGAGTTGCAATTGTAGCGCAAAATGGTATTCACTTAGACAGTATAGGGATACGCCAGGTGTATACCACTTTTGAGTTTGTCGGCTGCAAGGCTTCTGCTAATGGTGCATCCCTCGTGATAATCTCCATCTACCGTCCCGGGTCGTGCACACCGACTGCAAATTTTTTCAACGAATTCAGGTCTCTCCTAGAATGCACCTCCAACTACAACTGCGAGATTATTATTCTAGGAGATATAAATATTCATTTGGAAAACAAAACTAATCCCATGTCCATAAAATTCAGCAGAATTCTTCGTGACTTCGGCTGCGACCAGTGGGTGAACTCAGCTACTCATGATGCAGGAGGCACACTAGATGTAATCATTTCCCGGGTTGGGTTTCCCCCGAATAACGTAAATGTTACTGACATTGGACTATCAGATCATCGTCTCGTCACATCGGAGTTTGCCTTCGATCCTCCGAAATTAGAGTTCAAATCCGTTGTCTCCAGAAATTGGAGAGAATTCGACTTCGAGGCATTTTGCAGTGAATTGAAAGCGTCGCCTCTCTGTGATAAGGAAAAGTATAGCGAGAGCCATGTAGAAGAGTTAGTAACTTTATATAATTCTACTCTACGGGCATTACTCGATAAAAATGCTCCTTTCACAGAGAAGGTCTGCCACGTTAGGAATTGCAGCAAATGGTTCGATGCTGAATGTCTTCGAAAGAAGAGGGAAATGCGGAAATTTGAAAGGATCTACAGACGAAACCCGACTTTCAGCAATCGGCAGCTTTGGATTACCAAGCAAAAAGGCTACAAGGAAGAAGTCACCCAGAAGAAATCTAACTTTTGGTGTGAGCAAATTGAGACAGAAAAAGACCCCCGAAAACTTTGGCAAAACGTAAGGACTCTGTCTGGAGAGAGCAACAACAAGGTTGATTCCTCTCTTGAAGCAAACAGCCTCGCAACATACTTCAGAAGTAAGGTTGAAAAAATTCGGGCCCTCAGTGTGGCAGGATCGTCTTCTGTCGCAGCATCAAGTCCGCTCTCGAGTGAATTCACTACTTTTGCAGCAGTAACGGAAGAAGATGTCACGCGTGCGATAAAATCTTGTCCTAACAAGCAATGCGCTCAAGACCCCATACCTACCTGGCTTTTAAAACAGTGTCTTCCTGATATAGCGCCTGTAATTACCGCAATTATCCAGAAATCACTAGTAAATTCACTTGTACCGGGAACACTTAAAAAATCAATCATAACTCCGATTCTAAAAAAACAAAATCTTGATTCTGACAATACAGATAATTACAGGCCAATATCCAATCTACCGTTCCTTTCTAAGCTGCTTGAGAAAATCGTTGCCAAACAATTGGTGGGGTATTTTAACTCTGCCGGTCTATTTGCCAAAAATCAATCAGCTTATCGACAGTTTCATTCAACGGAAACTGTTCTTCTGCGGTTGATTTCAGACTTGATCATCGGGATGGAAGCAGGTAAGTTGGGTTTGGTATCTGTTCTTGACATGAGTGCGGCATTTGACACGGTAGATCATAGTATTTTATTAAATGTGCTTGAAACCGAATTTGGCGTTTGAGGTGATGTACTCCAATGGATGACATCATACCTGTCTGAACGAGTAGCCTCAGTAATTTTCAATAATTGTACTTCACCTGAAACTCCCATAGAATGTGGAGTTCCTCAGGGTTCTGTCTTGGGTCCCATTCTCTTCATTCTCTATACGAATCGCCTCGAGAAACTTATTCAATCAGCTGGCTTTGAATCACAAGGCTATGCAGACGATCGTTTCATTTTCAAGTTTTGTTCCCCGGATGAAAAAGGCGTCCTTAAAAACGAGGTGGTTAGTTTCATTAACACAGTCTCAAGTTGGATGTCTGTCAATAAACTCAAACTTAATCCGACCAAGACGGAGTTTATTTGGATAGCTTCTCCTGGAAGGCAAGCCCTCATTGACTCTAATCCAATCCATATTCAGGGCACAGATATAATCCCTTCTACAGAAATAAAATTTCTGGGTTTCACAATAGACAATAGTCTTTCTCTTGAATCACAAATTTCAAAATCTGTAAGTTCAGGCTTTTTCCATCTAAGGCAGATAAAATCAATCAGGCGTTGCCATCCCTCTGATGGAGCAAAGTCACTCATAAATTCGTTCGTTGTCTCACGTATGGACTATTGTAATAGTGCATATGCTGGCTTACCTAAAAAACAATTCAATAGAATCCAGTCCGTTTTCAATGCTGCGGCGAGAATGATTTTTGGTGAATCTAAGTATTGCCGTATAACCCCGCTTCTAATGGATCGCCTTCATTGGCTTCGATGCCCTGAAAGAATAGAGTTCAAGATCTGCTTAATGACCTTCAAAGCATTACAAGGAATGGCGCCAGCCTATATATCAGAACTATGTGTCCGACAAAACTTAAGCGATAGACAGCTTACAAGTCAGCAGATCAAGATGTTACTAATCGTTTAATCGAAATTTCTAGGTCAAATCGAGCCGTTTACTATGATCGATCTTTTCGTGTAACTGGCCCGCTCATTTGGAACAAACTTCCCTCAGTTCTTACTAATATCCAGAACTTGGCTGAATTCAAAAGGGCTCTAAAAACAAACTTATTTAAAAAATCATACTTTCATGAATTTGTAGCTCCTTTTCAAAAAACTATAATAAACCATGTTCCTCAATTTTTCAGTAATTGTTTGGTTTCGATTACCTCCTTACTATAGTTTTATGTGCACTCCGAATTTGTATTATTTGTAAACGTAAACTGTTTCCTGTTCTGTAGTATATTTTAGTTTTTAATGATTCTTGTTGAATCGCACCGTTATGGTTTCAATGGGATCAATATCTATTGTCATGTGCACCCACTATTGTTGTTAATATTGTTCTTTAGGAATTGATTTGTATATACTGTATATTCTTTGTTTCACATTATTTAATCAATTTTGTAAGGACTCGTAAATAACACTATATAATTAATTTTAAGCTTATTATAATTAAGCGCATTTGAAGTGAAATATCACAAAACTGCGCTATATAAATACTATGTTATTATTATTATTATTATTTTCCAAATTTGAAAAAATATGTTTTCAATATATCATTTCGAGATTTTTTGGAGGCATATACCTGTCTCAAATTTTCAGGCAGTTGGTTATAGTTAGTGTAGGCAATTTATTCTAATGATTTCAGTCCGAACTTTGTTGAGTGTATTTTTGATATGTGTAGTTTGTTGTGTTGTCGTGTATTATATTGGTGAACTTCGTTGTTATAGTTCAGTTTTATATTTGTGTGGGTGTTGCACTGAATAATATTTAAAATTGTATATATTTTTTTTTATTGTTATCAAGTTTAATTTGTAGAACTCCATTTTAATTTTTATTTATTTTATATATTCAATAATTTAATAATAAAATTATTGAATATATAAAAAAAAAAAAAAAAAAAAAAAAAAAAAAAAAAAAAAAAAAAAAAATTTAAAATGGTGTCTGTTATCTGAAAGCTAGGAACAATCTTAAATGGCAATACAAGTGCGTGATGGTAAATATCTTTAACAGGTGTCTCCCAAGGCAAGCCAAAAATGTTACGTAGGGCTCTATTTTGGATTATTTGCACATCCGTATCGGACGTATTATCTGAGAAATAGAAGACAAGGAGTGTTTATTATACTTCCTCGTTTTCTAATTTCCTGTCGCTCAGCAGGCACCCTCCCCCGTCAGCCGGCATTAATTGTATGATAGCGGAAGTGGACTTTGGACTTTGGATTTATTTATTTTTCAGAGTACCTAAACCTAAGTTTACTTACTCTAACATATTTAAAAAGGATTATCTATTGATGCTTCACGTGGTTATTAATGTATTTGAGATTGGGAATTTTATTCTTATTTTTTTATACTGCGGCTTTATGCAGGAATATTCTACACGTATTTAGTTAATTTCTACGTTAGATTGATTTTGGTTTTTTATATTTATGATGTTCATTCTCGCTGTATTTAGCGAGAGAGTTAATCGTGGGATTAGAGTGACTTTCTAGGCCAGCGTAAAACCTAGTAGCCTGTGCAAAAATAAGATCTTTTACCAACGGGACATTCGATTCATCGTGGAGAGTAGAGATTCTACTCCAGCTAGGTGCATTTAAGGTGAGTCTAATGCATTTATTTTGAAAGGTTTGAAGTTTATTAAAATGGGTTTTTGCTGCATAACCCCAGATTGGGCAAGCGTAGGAGAAACATGATCTGATGGTTGTTTGATAAAGAAGTAATTTGTTGTCAGTTGATAAACGGCTATTTCTACTCATCATGGGATAGAGGGATGATAGATAACGATTTGCAGCTTTTGTTTTTTCATCTATGTGTTTTTTCCAAGTTAATTTACTGACTAGAGTGACACCGAGGTATTTCAATGATTTTTCCCATGGAACATTTTTCCCAAACAGTTTAATGAAAGGGGGTCGTTTTGGCCGTGATTTGTGGAACACGGTCGCGACACTTTTGGACGGATTAATAGAAATTCTCCACTGTTTACACCACTTTTCTGTAAGAGTGGCTTGTTTCTGTACGCGGCGTGTAGCAGTGGCCTCGACAGATGAACTAGAAACGATGTTAGTGTCATCAGCGAATTGCGTGATAATGATGTTATGGTCTATTGGCTTAGGAATGTCGCTCGAATAAATGTTGTATAATGACGGCGAGAGTGGACTGCCTTGCGGGACCCCAGCTGACAGGGGGCGTGTAGTGGAGAAAATGTTGTCTATTTTTACTCTGAATGAGCGGTTTCTCAGGAAACTATTTATAAGTTGAATAAGTGGGTACCCTAGGGAGTACATTTTATGTATAAGGCCATCATGCCAGACTCTGTCGAATGCCTTACTAACGTCCACAGAGAGAATTACCGTTTTTTATTAGTATTAAATCCCTCCGTGATGTGTTCCACGATACGGAGGAGTTGATGAGAGGTTGAATGACCTGCTCGAAAACCATGTTGAAAGTCTGGCAAGAATTTACATTTATTTGTGATTTCATTTAATCTTACAAGAATTACTTTTTCCAGGACTTTACCCAAGCAAGGAAGGAGACTTATTGGCCTATGGTTCTCGGTTAATAATGGATCCTTGCCTGGTTTAGGAATTAATATTACGTCAGCTTCTTTGAAGTCCTTTGGAAAGCAGCGCAGTCTAAGTGCTGCGTTGCAGATGGCAGTCAGGGCGCAGATGCCCTTTTTAGGTAGGCATTTGAGTATTTTGTTAGAAATTCCGTCTGGACCGGCCGCTTTCTTTTTTTTAAGACCCTTGATTATTATTATTATTTTATCTGGAGATGTTGCTTTAATGGGCGGGTCCTGAGGATCGAGATTTAAAATTGCTTCTACTTTAGAATCCACCTTAGCTACGAAGGCTGGGTCATCGTGTTTCGTATTAGGAGTGAATTGCGCTTCAAGGCTATCTGCAAAGGCTTCAGCCTTATCGGCTGCAGAAAAAACTTTACCGTTTAGGCCTTGAAGCGGAGCTATATTTGTTACAGGACGTCTAAGAGCTTTGGATAGTTTTCAGTAGGCGTCCCTGTCGTCTTCGAGGGAGGATAGCGGAAGTGGTTGGGGCCGGGAGGTATATACGCTAAACCGCCGTACCTTTTCCCCCTCCACTCCCGCTTACACAGAGCCGACCAATCCGAACGTCGATAATCATGTTGGTTGGTTGTTTGTATTCTGATGATATAGAAATGTAATTTTTATGTTTTAATTACAGGAGTTCGGCCTATTATTTTGACTAATAAATGATAATGGAAGGTAGACCGAACTCCACTCTGCATAATTATTTAATAAGATATATTGTAAATCTAGTTAAAAGTTGCATATGTTGAAATCCCCCGAACATTGAAGGGCCAGGGGACCCACGAATATTTTTGTATTTATGTTCTTTTCAATAATAAACATGCTGTAGAGAGATGGTTTTGGTCGGCAGAGAGAACATGGAAAAAGGGGTTGTTCGGTAGGTAGGTGTCAGAGCTTACGACCCTCGAAACATTAACTTTCAAGAATTGGGCCGCACCAAAAGCCCTCCACTCGGTCCAGGAGGATTTTGTATAAATATCGGTGCGGCCCGGGAACGAACGCACTCCAGTACCGACACGACAGCTACCCTTCTCTCTCTGCAAACCGGACCCATCTCTCGACGGATTTCACCTATAACTCGTGTTTGATTTCACGAGACCCAGCGGCTGACATAGACTACCCAGCGCCTTATTTTACAGTCTGTGTGAGTGGCGGAAACGTCTCTTACAGATATTTTTCTTTTATAAACAACTGTAATTAAAGCTTCTTTAAGCTTACGGTCGTAATAATATATAACATATTAAACAAAACAAAAAATATAAAGAATTGAATATTATCTAATATATATTAGGAGAAGAAGTCAACAATAATAATCTAAACGAAAATATGAAAGAGAACAAGACACGGGAAAAACAATGGACTCGAACCCAGACCTCTCGTCTAACCGGGACGTGCGCGTTAACGTTAGGTTACAAACCAATTCTTAGAATGACTGTTTTCAATAAAAAGGGTAGTTGCCTGTAATATGGAAAAATAATAAGTTGATAATAATCTTAATTCTAAAATTTGAAAATATGAGATTGACAAATATGACGGTTTGACAGAAGGTGGCAATAGCGAAATTGGTTAACGCGGACGTCCTGGTTAGACGAGAGGTCTGAGTTCGAGTTCCAGTTGCGACTATTGTCTTTTTCTGTTTTTCCTGTGTCTTGTTCTCTTTCATATTTTTGTTTAGATTATTATTGTTAACTTCTTCTCCTATGATATATTTCACTGATTGGAATAACCTTAAAAAAAGTTATAAAAGAAAGTTTTTCTTATAAAATCTAATATATAAGTTTCACATACAGTCATAATACTTTAAGTATCTACCTAATATTTGATTGACCGTTAAAAAGCAGAGAAAGCAACAATCGTTAATCATTCTCAAAGGAAATATATACTTATTCTCTAAAAAATCTATTATTAGAAACTTACTGCATAAATTACGGTACGGTAAAATAAGTTGAACGATTGACAATGAGCAAGCTTTCTTCCCAAAATGTCGATGGTTTGTGACTGTTGAAAGCATCCCGAGATACCTACTGGCTTGACGTGAACATATCCCATTTCTCACATGGCTGTCAAGTTGTCAGATAAAACAATGTAGGAATATCAATCTCACTTTTTGCAGGAACCTCACTCTTTAAATAAGAATCTCCAATGAAAAATATTACGGCACGAGTTTCTAAATATATATTCGTATAGATCAACAAACGCTGTTTCTATATAATATTCTATGTCAAAAACTTTTATAAATGCTGACGAGTATCAGGCATGCACTGCAATGCCACTTAAATAAATACAGTTTTGTTTGTTAATTCTGTTTATTGAAGTCCTGTTGAATATAAAATATTTTTAGTTTTTCCGTCTGAACGATGAAATCAGATTAGTATTCTTCAATATTAAAAGCGGTTGGGTTGTTCTTCTTTTTAATCTACGTAAAGTTGTCTCCACCAGTCAGTGGAGAAAAAATTCAAACGATGTTATTAATTTATAATCATTTTAAAATCTACTGTACTAAAGATATAACGACTGTGTGAGTTTTAGAAAAAAATATGTGTTTATTTTTGTAGTAAAAATTACGTTACAGAGTTGTAAATCCTCGTGACAGAAGTGTATTTCGTACAAATCACGGTTGTCTCCCACCACCTCGGCTCGCGTATATTCTATAATGTTACAAAAAATGATATGACTACTTGAAATATAAAACTATTTTTAAACTCCAAAAGGAACCTATCAAGTAACAGCTATTATTATTTTTTATGCTGTTTAATAAAATATTTAAAAAATCTCAAAAATTTGCCTCTTACAACTGACGTTTTATTAGGTTAATTCTGTCACGTGGGTTGTCATTCGAAATAGGTATACACGCAGCTTGTGTTTGTCGTCCCCGGTAGGCGGTTTAGGCCTCCTTCCCCCCTTGCTACGATTTCCTCTCTGAGATGCAGAGACCGCGCGGTAGTCGTCCATAAGCTGTTATAGGTGGTGCGTGCGTTTATTTGTCGAAAACTTCGTCATATAAGTAATTGATAAAAAATATATCAATAGTAGTTATTGTTTTTTATCTACATGAACGTAATCAAAAAATACTTTCATGTCAACATATTAATAGTGTATTTTATGTCGACGTTTATATATTATCGCCTTTGCAGCAAATTTTTACTCCTCCATCACATATGGGCACACTTGCTGACAAATTCACTGCTAGTTACTGTCATTACAGAATTTCTTTGTATTACATTGTAGGTGCGAATAACACATAACACATATTCATGACTAAATTTATTGTACCTAATATTTTTATATTACTTGCGTGGCAACTTTCCCTTATCCCTCTCCTCCCCTGGCCCGTCCCAACCCAAATACCTATTTCGCAGTCTATTTAAGTATTGTTTTAATTATTTTATTGTTGTGCATAACATGTTTATCACTTGTCGAATTAACATCTGTATTATTATTATTTTTAAATTGCTGCTTAGTTCTGTTTTTATTTTTTCTGTTTTTCTTAAATGTTCTAGTTTACATTCAGTTACTTTTATGTTTCTAAATACCTATCGGTGAACATTAATAATTGGTCTGTTTTTTTGCCATCCTCTTATGTATATTTTATTACTAAGACTGTTTATGTTCCTTAAATAAATAAATCACATTACACCTCCGTCACATTATGTTTGTGGCATAGTGGTAAAGTGCGTGACGGAGAAGTAAAATACCTCTACTATCGGAATATACATCAGTTTTTTTTGCGAGACGATGCAACGAGAGCTACATCTGGAAAGAAGGAGACTGTGACGCACAAAAAAAAAACAAAATAAAAAAAAGATTTTTATTGTACTCCGTGAGAAACCTGTAAAAAGCCTTTTTAAAATAAAACAATGGCCTCAAATGTCTTTACAGCTACTTCACAAAACAGACCATTTTATGTGAAACCATGTGAAACCACCTACTGTAGACGGAAGGGTTGTGTGCGTAAGTTACATGCTAATATAGCCTGCGTTGTTTTTTTTTTATTATTTTTTTTTTTTATTCAGAGAAAGATACATAAATTTCAATAAATTCAATATAATAAACACAATATAAATATTCACAACTGTCCTAGTGTTTTTTTACATTTTAGAGTAGGAAGTAAGTTTTTACTTTATATAAAAATAAAGTTATTATGCAGAAGGACGTGCATGCAGTTTTAGGAACACTAGTTTCTACTATTGATTCGGAATCTTGTATGAAAGGAGTTTGTTTGGAATGCAAGAAGCGATACATAGTTTATGACAAAAGTAATCTAAGAGCGATTGTGGAATTACCACAGTGGGTAAGGAAAAGTGAAGTTATAGAAAAAACAGGGAAAAAGGTAAAGATTGCAAAAAATATACCAGTTACTGAAAATCTCACACTTGAAGAAGTGATCCACAAATTTGAAAACGAGCTTCAAATGTTCAAAAGCCATATCTACAATATCAGATATCAATCAAAGCTTACCGACAGTGCACTGACAGTCTTACGGAGAGTGAAGTAGCATTACATATAGATTTTAATGAGAACTATGCCTGCAAGTACCACTCAGAATTTCAGTCTCACCATTTTGGTGGTTCTCGTAACCTACATACAGCCGTGATGTACCACTTTTCTGCTGAAACACAGACAAAACAGGTAACTTCATACTGTACCGTGTCTTCCAATCAGAATCATTGGCCATTTGCAATTTGGAATAAGCAAAATATTAACTTTTACCTATTGGCGAACAGGTTTTTTGAAGAATACGCGTTTCGTAAAATATCCTGGAACTTTTTTGAATCAGAGCATGGAAAAGGAGATGCTGATGGTGTTGGCGGAACTTTGAAACGCCAAACTGATGCCGTATGCCGTAGTAGCTAGAGGTAAAGATATTTCAGATGTATACCCATTCTTTTCCATACTTCAAGATGCCAGCAAAATTAAACTTTTTATGGTATCAGACGAAGGCGTCAAAAATGTAACCCCTGAAAGGAACTATGCAAGTCCACCAAATGTTCTTAAAAAACTCGTGGAATATTAAGCCATAGGGTAATGAGTTGTTTTTGTGAACTCTGTGAATTCTGTTCTTGTTACTTTCCTAAAACTTATTTGCCTATGCCTGAAACCCAACCCAACACTGAATATTCTGTGGGCCAGTTGTCCGATGGCGAAAAAGAAGACAATACTATTCATGAAGTGGAGGATTTCTCGCTTGCTGATATTACTAACAAAATTGGGATGCATCGAAAAAGATTTTACGAAACTGTTCATGGCTCGGATGAATCATCTGATGAAGTTCAGCCATTGGCCAGACATAAAATCAAAGATTCTACCAATCCAAATGCTGTCTCCAGTACGTCTTACCAAACACCCCAGTCTGAAGACATTCATCCAAAGAAAATAGAAGACGGAGTACATCTTTTGGTTAAAGTAGGGTGTGAAAGGAATGTTCTATATACTTACGCCGGAGTAGCAAAACCCACCGTCGACGAAGATGGCGACGTCTTGGTAATATTCCTATAAACTGTTGATGATAGTAGAAAACTGTTTAAGATGATGGAGAATGACTTATCGGAGGTGCCATATGATGATTTGATTAAAGTTCTACTGGCTCCTAAAGTTCTCATAAGTACATAAGTAGTAGTAGTATAAGAGCCATTATCGGTATTTGAGAAATAAGGCTGATTGATGACATGATTATAACAGTTAACGATGATTATTTTTTTTATTTTGTATGTTTTTGAAATTTTTATTTATCAGTATTTGAGAAATAAGACTGCTTGAAAACTTGATGATAACTGTTAATGGTGATTATTTTTTTATGTTACATGTTTTTGAATTTTTTTTTAAACAATTGAGACCGAGTTAGTAGGTAGTCTTTAAATATCCTAAAGTACGGATCTTTCATTCCAAAGGATCTCAAATATGATTTTATTAGTTATAGAGGTATCTCAATTCATTTCACAAAGATTAAGACTATTAATGTTTTAAATAAATAAATGATTATTAATAAAGAAACTTGTTTTATTCAGATAGATCATAGAATAAAAATTCTGTCACATTATTTACTACTCTGTCACAGTCTTTACTACTCTGTTTTAGTCATTTATATTTTTGGTTAAGAATAGTACAACTCTTAAAATAATACTAACGATATTTACGTCAATGCGTTCATATTTGTCAGTTAATAATAGTGGCAATTCATTTAAAGTTTTAAAAAAATCCTCATTTCAGGTAGAAATGGACAGAGTGGTATAAGTTCCTATATAAATATTTTCAGTTTTATTGCAAATATTTTGTGTATGTGTTTTCTAAAGGCATTCACATACCTAGGGTACCTGATAACAAACGAGAATAATACCACGGATGAGATCCAGAAGCGCATAGTTAACGCAAATCGCTGTTATTACCTTTTTTTTTTTAAATTATTACAGCCTACAAAACCAAATAAAATCCAGACTGCTGTCCAGAAACACAATGATATTAGTGTACAAAACACTTATCAGACCAGTACTCACATACGCAGCTCAGACTTGGGTACTAACTAAGAGGAATGAGCGAGCACTGGATGTTTTTGAAAGGAAAATTTTGAGGCGTATCTTCGGACCAGTTTCAGAAAAATGGATTTTAACGCAGACGTTATAACAATGAGCTATATACTCTGTTTAAGGATCTAAACGTCACAAAATTTATAAAACTGGGAAGACTTCGTTGGCTGGGTCATGTAGAGAGAATGACTGAGCATCAAGCACCAAAGTCCCTACTGAACTCAAGACCGACAGGGCGAAGGTGCCTGGGAAGACTATTTTTAAGATGGAGCGACAACGTCCTGAAAGATTTATCCACCTTGGATATTGTAAACTGGAGAGAGCTGGCACAAAACCGTGATGAGTAGAGGAAGACTCTTGATGAGGCCAAGACCCACCAGGGGTTGTAGAGCCAAGAGTGATGATGATGATGTTTTTTAAAGGGTTTTTTATTCATTATAACAACAGAAAAGTAAAATAAATTTCATGAAGACTAATTGATAAAATAAAATAAAAGAATTTGTGACGGAGGTGTACAATTTTAGGTTAAATCTATCTTTCAAGTCCTGATAATTGTACAAAAATAGGTAAAATTTGCGGCCGACAGAATTTTCCAATAGAATAGGAATTCAGTCATCATAAAAACTATAATTTGCGACTAGAAATGTTTTTCGATTTTGAGCCAATAATAATTTATGATTACGTAGGTTAAAAAGAAGAACAACGCTGTTAAACTTAAGAATAAAAACGTCTCGTCTATCGACTCCGTCATACAAAATATAGTGCAATAAAACGTACGACTGATGACGTTACACAGACAACCACAGATTTGCGGGATAGCCAAAAAATGTATAGGTACTTTGAAAATTATTTTAACTATTAAAACGTGCTACAACAAAGAAAAAATACTGGTGTTTAAGTAAGAACTATATGTATATTTATATGGACTGGAGGTAAGTATATACCTAATCTCTTATTTGAAAGTAATGAATTCAAATAATAAAATAATAAAATCTTTAAAAAGAGCCTTCCATAATGGTTCACCGTAAATGTATTTTTCCCAATTAATACCTTGAATTAAAATAATGGTACAATCCTACAATATTGTAAAAGCCCACTAGGGCGTAAATAAATATAAATAAAATAAATAAATATGAATCCTACCATAATGGATGTTACTTCTTATTGAAAGCGATATTAAACATTAAATATCCATCTTCATACGTCCTTACCATATAAAACAAATTAAAATTATAAAATCCTAAATAATATAAATCCATAAATAGATTTGACAGGATTTACTACTGTACTGTATCTCTTCCCTCATTTATAAGAAAACTCTCTCTATGTGATTTACCCACACTTTCAATCATCTTTATGTTTAATTGTTAATTATATTACTCTTATATATGATATGTAATTATGTACCTCTACGCCTGTCTCAACACAGGTATACCCTAGCGAGACAGGCATTGAATAATATATTGTAAACATCACGTATATAGATCAATTAAAAAAAAAGAAAAAAAAGGCCAGTGATATCAACACGTGCTTGAATATAAATACATAATACAATATATTTTTAAATATTCTGTGGGTACCAATGCCATATTTTCAGAAAGAAAATAATATGAAATATAATATGAAATATATTGGTGAAATTTGATACTACAGAAAAAAAGATTTCCTACTTAAAAAATATTTCTTTATTAGCAAAATGTATCCATTAAAATGCTTCTGTAGAAAAACAAATTCATTATAAAATAAATAAAACAAGCACTTTGTATTTAACCACGAATTTATTATGTTCATAATTATGTTATGTGATTTATTATGTTGTTAAGAGAGGTGGATGAAATATTTCGAGGAAGTCTTCGAAAGTAACTCGTGTGGTTGTGATCCCAGCGGTGAATCGGTTATGAACGATGATGGAGTGAATGTTACCAAAATCAGTATGGATGAAATAAAAAGATCAATTAAATGCATAAAGAGTGGCAAGGCTGTGGGTTTCGACAATATTGCCGCCGAATACTTTAAAGGAGATAGTCGTATTATTTTCACATGGCTGTGCAGACTTTTTAACCAATGTTTAGAGGACGGTTACACGCCATTAGATTGGAGAAGGGCTGTAATCATGACATTATACAAAGGTAAAGGGTCACGTAAGGAATGTGGGAATCATAGGGCTATTAGCCTTTTTAGCTCAGTGGGCAAGCTGTACGGTAGAATATTGATTGAAAGGGTAAGAATGGAAACAAAGGATAAAATATGGGATGTGCAAGGTGCTTTTATGAGTGGAAGGGGTGTATGGACCAGATTTTCTCATTGCGTATGCTCACTGAGAATTTTCTTTCAAAAAACCAGAAACTCTTCTGTGCCTTTGTAGATCTACAAAAGCATACGACCGAAATGACAGGAAAAGCTATGGAAGGTGTTGTCCAAGTATGGAGTGAATACGAAGCTCATTCAGGCAATAGCGTCGCTATATGAGGGAAGCGTTGCATGTGTTAGGGTGAACGGCGATTTTACGGAGTGGTTTGACATCACAAAAGGTGTTAAACAAGGCTGCGTAATGTCACCCTGGTTATTTAATATATACATGGATAATTGTATGCAAGAATTGAAAGAGATGGGATTGGGCGCGAAATTGAGTAATCTGGAAGTATGTTGCCTATTGTATGCTGATGATGCGGTGCTAATTTCTAACAGTATGGAAGATCTACAGTCTTTCGTGTCTAGGATGAACGAAGTATGTATGAAGAATGAGTTAATGATGAATGTAAGTAAGTCTAAAGTCATGGTGTTTGAAAGAGAGAGTACGAAAACAATATGCAATATAGTTGTGAATGATGAATACTTGACGCAGGTGGATGAGTTTGTGTATCTGGGTAGTATATTTACGAAAGATGGGAAGGCTGATAGATATATTGAAAGAAGGGTGAATGCCGGTAACTCCATTAACGGAGGACTGAATGCCGTTGGCGGTAATAAAAAACTTTCCAAAGACGCGAAATTAGCCGTCCATAATGGAGTGCTGGTACCTACCCTGATGTATGGCAGTGAGGCATGGAACTGGCAGAGGAAGGATGAAAGTAGACTGAATGCTGTAGAAATGAGATCCCTGAGGCGAATGTGTGGTAAAACCATGTACGATCGTGAGAGAAACGTGGATATCCGCAATGAATGTAAGGCTGATGTAAGCGTGATGTGTAAGATTAATAATAATAATTATAATAATTGGATAATTTATAGAGCGCCGTTTTTGTGAAAAATCACCTCAAGGGCGCTGTACAATTTATTCATAATTCTTAGGTTCTATCTAATTTTAATATTTACAAATTGATACATTAAGAAAGGGACGATCCGATGGTTTGGGCATGTAGAGCGAATGAACGAGGAAAGGAGTGTAGGGAGAACATATGATGCAAATGTGAATGGTAGAAAAAGTCGGGGACGCCCGAGGAAGACATGGCACGACCAATTGAATCAGATACTTGAGTCGGGCCATGTGAAGAGTCGGAATAATAGAAGAGCATGTATGAGACGATGTATGAATGTGAACGAGGCAAATAGTGTGTGCCAAGATCGAGTTGTGTGGAGGTCCGTCCTCTCTGCCTACCCCTGCGGGGAAACGGCGTGATGGTTAGTTAGTTATTATGTTATATATCGACCGGTTTCGCTTTGATCATGCTTCTTCAGGATATAGGTAATAATAACTTATTATAATTTATTTAATAAAGTATTTGTTTTATTTATTTTATAATATAATGTCTAACCACAAAGTAATTGCTTCTTATGAAAAAAAAAACAAATTCAGTTAAATAGAAATATTGTTCAAGTCGGCTTCAACTATACTTGGTCATCAGAACTGAATAGCTTTACTCTAAATACTAAACTATTAATTTTCATAATTAGTTGCTCATTTTCTCCTTACCAAAAAAATCCCAATATGACGAATCATATATTCATTGGCTCCTGGCTGTTAAACTCTAGGGAGAATTCTGAAGGTCAGTGTCTCTTGGAGTGATATAGGAATTCATTCCTGCTGTGCAAGACGCTGGGCAAAGAGAGTTCTGCTGGAGATGTCAAAAGGTCTCTCCCAACCAGTCTCTCCTGATCCGGCCTGCCAAGGCGTGAAGGAAAGAGGGGAGGATTGAGTTTTTTTTAATATGTAGCTAATTACCTATGTGGATATTAAAAATACTTAAAATTGCGAATACCACATATTAGTCTCAATTCATCAATAATCTCAGAGCCTGTGGAACTATATCGTCTCCAACTGGATAAGTGACGAGAATGAAGGGATTAGAAAATTTGTTATACATCTCACACAGAAACAGAAACGTGCCGCATCAAATTATAAAAAAATTTATCCCCACTTGGAAAACTTGTGTAGTTTGAGCGAAGGGACTGGAATATGAATTGCTATATTCACAAAGATACCGAAAAACAGCCGCAGGCAAAAAAAAATCCAGGTCAGACGGTAAACCAATAGTTGTTTTCAATTTTCTTTTTCGCGAAGTCCCAACAAAGTATAGACGAAAATACTTTAAATCAAAATGAAAATCTCCGTTTACACCGCTATTTAAAAAAAATATCGACATGTTCCAAATGGTTTCTTCATATATAAGGATAAACGTATAATGAGAATTAACAAATGTAAGAATAGACAAATAAGTACCTATCGATAAAATATATATATTTTTTAGTTAAAAATACGCCACAGAGTGAATTAGCGATTATTGAAGAAGGAAAATCTTTTGTATTTTCTTAAATTGTAATCTGGCTGGTAACCGAGTGAACAAATGTGTCTTATTCCCATTCAGGCGTCATGAATTCAAGACCTATGTACATTCCTTCCCCTCAACAAAAAGACCCTGCACATAATATCCCCAAAGATGATATACTTCTTGAGGAAATATATTTACTCAGGGCTTCCTGTGTAGAGTAAATGTGAAAATAACCAAAAAGTCTAAGACCTGGATTAATACATCCCTTCCATTAACTTATTCCTCAACTTGGCTTTGAAACCCAATTTAGTTTAATATATGATAAAAATGTAGAAAAAAACAACCTTCTTTTACCCACCCAGTTCAAAATTGTGCCTACAAAATTTTCAAAATTTATATAAAGAAATTTAAATTTTATTATATTAAACAACACAATTTAATGAAATGTTTTGATGATTTAAGATATTTCTGATAAATTCGAGAATTATCTATTTTCTAAATTTTATGATACAACTGATTTTATTAATGGAAAGTTATTCCGCATTATTATGCGAATAATTTGAACTGGTAAGCAAGGGAATGTAAACGTCGTAACCGAATCAAATATGTTCAGCCATTTGATAAAATAAACATATCAAAGACAAATTATTTGTGAACATAATGTTAGTATAATGTGGCTTATGAAAATATTGATTGCTAAAGTAATAATTTCGAAGATAAAAATTGATTGATTGTCGACATATCGTGTTCTGGAGCTGCTGAAATATGAAATTGGAGAAGTGTATCGATAGTCACACTACGATTTAAACCATCGTTAGTTCAAAACCCGGTATGTGCACAGAAAAATGTATTGCTGGTTTATTGCATACAAAGTTGTGTGTGTATATTGTAATACTTTAGTGGAATACTCTTTTAGGTATGGGGGCTCCATCGAAGCCAGAGTTAAAATAGCCTTTAAAAAACTAGGCGTACTTGAACAGGGCCCACAGATACTTTAATAGTGTACAATTGCTAACCGTGTACAAATTGCAAGTGCGCCCCACTGTTGAATTTGGCAGCCACCTCTGATCTGGGACTCCAAAATACCTGAAAAAACCTTCGACTCTGTGCAGAAACGTTTTATAAATTCTCCCATCTTAACAAATGGATTGCTATCTTTAGAGCACAGGCGTCGGGTGTGGATACTATCCTTGTTCTACCGGTATATCAATGGAAGATTTTTCGATGAACCAGCATCATCCTTCGGCTACGGTGCATAGTCGAGAAAAACGCCAAACCCGCGCCCATCATATGTACACGGTTGACATGTTTCACATGAGAACGGGTCGTTTCTTCGACTTGTCTTGAGTTCAACAGCTCGGCTGTGGAACGATTTGCCGACCTCTGTGTTTCCTCCTTCCTACAAAAATGGGTCTCTTCAAGACCACTTAGGTTAGGTTAAGTTCCTCTAGCTTCCTCTCTTCATAAAGACCTTCAACAAAGCATCTCAGATAACATAGGCCCTGAAGGAAATTATTTTTCTCCGGGCCATCAGTGTGGAGTTAATGTAAAAAAAGAACTCTCGATATCACCTTGGTGAGGGACTAGCGTACGAGTGTGTTAGTACCGGGAATAGATATCATTCACTTTTTAAACCTGCAAAACCACTTCGTTTTTAATAACAATATTTTAAACCGCTCCGCCATTCAATCTCATATAATATCCTTTACTGCCCTCTTTCCTATACGTGCCGTGATAAACCCCTATGAAAATAAAGTGCTACCAGTTTCAGAAATAGGTATGAATATTAATTATCAAAAAAGGTAGCAGAGGAGAGCCTTTTTACATTATATCCTGTTACCCATATGATCTTTCTCATCGTAATAAAGCTCTTTCGAATGTGCGTTGGCTGATTCATACTTATTTACCCGAAAAGATTTTAGATAACTAATAATACTTCACCGCTAACCTACATATTTTTAGTGTCTGCACAAAATATATTCAGATTCTTAGATAGCATAATATTCATATTATTCTAAAAACTACAGAAACATTTGGGATCTACGTTTTTTTTTTTAATCTTGTCCTTGTCATAGTAACGATGCATAAATGCGTAATGGATTAATGCATAATAGTTTAGCACAACTCTACTACACGTACAATGGAGTGGTGTGATTTAATCAACTAGCGCTGAGCTGAGAATAAAGCCTAACTACAACTAATCTATATATTTAAAAATCAAAAAAATGTTTGCTTCTGTCTGTGTATATATGTTATGTTATTCATCCGATTGCGATGAAACTTTGGGAATTTGATGTGTACATGCCCGCGATGATTTCTATATATACTGGTGAGCTCTGGCATTATGAAATTTATATTAAAAAATTGCAGTAGGTGGCGTGCGAGCTATCGGACAACCTAGTGTACCGGGACTGATTGTATAGAATGCGGGAGGGGTGAGGGGAACTTGGGAGGGGGGAGAGAGAAGGCTCTCACGCGTGAGGGGTAGGGGTCGCAGGAGAGTAAGGGGTGGCGGAAGGGGAACGGAACGAATGGGAAAGGACACGCACGGAGAAACAATTTCTTTATTAATTGGTATAGCAACGCGAACCGGGTACCAACTGGTCACATATGAATTAAAACAAAAAGTGGTAACCCCTAAAGTTAATTTGTTCCATTTTCAGAACAACTGATGTAGGTATCATAGATATCGTTGTGTTTTCTTAATTATCATGGTTAGAAATATGATCAAACGCGTTAGAAAGAAGAAATGCCACGCTTTCTATTCCAATCTGAAATGTACACTTATGTGAAACCAGTTTTGAATCTCAATTTGAAAAAAAATGTATGAGACTTTGAAATTTTTTATTAATTATTTTTAAATAAAACTGTAAAAAAGTGAAGTGACAAAAGCGTTTATAAAACATTTGTCTCTTAAAATAAGTATCTTTTTTTCCGTGATCAGTAATTTTAGTTAGAAAAAAAAGTAAGGTGAACCATTTTTTAAAACTTTTTATGATTGCATGCAAAAATTTTATACTTCAAAAATGATACTTTATTTTATCACCTTTTTCAGAAATATTCCTTTTATTTGGATTTCATTAAAAGTGGAAATATCTTGACCCTCTGACGAAATATGGTCGGGGCGTGAAGGGTAAATAATAATAATATTGGTTTTCGGAAATTGTGCCTTCTGAGCTTATCCTTAGAGCCATTTCTTTTTGATTTATTGCTTTGGTTTATTGTCCTTTGACACATTGTTCGGAGAACTCGACGGGCTTCGAATGAACATAAATATTCATTTTCTTCACCAAAGACAGCTCTCGATTCACCTCCCACTAATGTACCAGCTTCTTTGTGCTTTCAAAATACATGACTACTACGTTCGCTTATCATTATTTAAATAACATCTGAATAATTCAAACATAACAGAAGTGTGGGTAGCGAAATGAATCCACATTTTCTCCACAAAAGAAAGTAAAATGGCGAGCTTAGTTCTTGCTGAAACAATTAATCGTAAATGTCACTCAGTGTTAAATCAATAACATCTAAATTGATCTCATTTCTTTTGTACACCCATAACTTCTCTCTGTATACTTACATGTAACTATAACTTTTATTTATTTGATAAGCAATTAATTCAACGTATACCAATTAGTTTTACGACAATAACTGTCATAACAAAATTTTGGCTGAATATAACTGCTTATACCTTACAAACTTGATTAAATTGGATTTTTTTTTACCTATCATATATATATATATAATTTGGAAGGCGGGTACGGGTATCGCCGCCCCGGGAGCCATTTATTGGATGACCAAAACCTCTCCCATAGGTCACCCTAAATGGTACATCACGTTTGGTGACTTAGCAGGGGTTCCTGAGTTCATAGGTTGATGTTTATCTAGGCCATATGTTCTCAATCTTATTTTGCCCACTGCCTCACAACGAGGGGGGGAGGGTTACGTACCAGGTTGCCACCTTCTTTTTTCTTGTATTTGTGACATAGTGTTAATAGGCGTGTTTTTTATCTTTTTAGACCATATTTTTTACCTGCCTATACCCTTACTAAGCTATCTCAACGCCCCCTAGTTTTCTTCAACCGCCCTAGTTTTCCTCAACGCCCCTAAGTTTTCTCTGGGTCTTCTACCGCCCCATGAAAGTCTCAAACGTCCACAAAGGAGGGTTATCGCCCACGTTGAGAACCTATGATCTAGGTCTTGGCGACGGATGTGTTTGCCCACCTAATGTGTGGCAGGCAGGATCAGAAGAGAGTGTTGAGGAAGACCTTTTGACCACTCCAGTCGGACTTTCTCGACCCATCATCACCTTATACGGCAGTGGGAGGAATGGATTCATGCGTCCGTCAATCCTGGAAACACTGAACCCCAGATTCTTATCCACCCCTCATACTCCTTATTCCTTCCCAGAATTTATCCTCTCCTTCCTTTTCATAAAAGACCCACCACACCGCATCCCCAAAGAGATGGCCTCCTGTGGGCAGGGCCTCTTGTGTAGAGCTAATGTAAAAAAAACATTTCGAACTTTCCGAAATGATGGAATCTAAGACACATTGTAAAAATCTTCGTAGATATCTACATGTGAGGAAACCCAAGAGGTGACAATAAATAACGCTGGATTTTTAGACTTGTTATCTACTCAAGCCGAACTTTTAGAAAAAAGTTTCCAGATCGACAGAACTGGCAATCTCACTGTTCTGACGATAATCGGGAGCGATATGTCAGAAATCCCATCTTACAGTCCCATCTTATATGTTATGTTCGAATTTACAGCCTGTTCTATCTCCTCTCCCTACTCTTCACTAATCCCCAATAACACCTCCACCCCCACTTCGACACATAACATAATAGTATGTTCAAAAATAATTTTGTACCATTGTTCATGTAAAGATAGTATATATTTTATCTTGATGAAGAACGATTGTCTCTAAATTGTATAAAAATATTGTGATTTAATAAAGTTAATAATGGATAGCCACAAAGTGATAGCTGCAATCAATATTATCTATGAAATGTGACCAATTCTCAACCCCTTTATTTTGTATAACCTAACCTAACCTAACTTAACCTTAACTAACGTAACCTAACCTAACCTTACTTAACCTAATTAGCATATTTTTTTGGTAATAAATATTAAGGCCCATTTTCCAGGGGCCGAGAATACAAATTTCGTCGAAAGATGGTCTTGCAATCGTTCCCTTGCAAGTGAACAGGCGATTAGAAAAATTGATTATTTTCCTTGCCAGCAATTTTAACTAATAACTCAATATCGATATTTTATCGTTCAAAATTTGCTTTGATATATACTTACATTTTTGACCCGTCAGTGGCTGAATTGGCATTGCGTTTGGCTTGGAATCACGACTCAAGCAACATTTTTGGCTAACTGTGGTGGTAGTAGGAGATTTTCAAATATTGTCGGGTTATTCGTAACCTGGGAATGTTTTGTCTTACTTAAAAAAAAATCAATTCAATGCTAAAACGTATAATGTAAAAATTGTTAAAATTACTTACTTTCTGTAAGTATTTATATATTTTCAATAATTCCGAATAAGTGAAAAAAAAGTTTATTAGTTTTCAAGACTGTTAAAAAATAGACAAACTGAAATATTTTCGTCACAAAACACGGCTTTTTGTAACGATTTTATTTTAACTAAAATTAGAATTCTGAAAAGTAGCTTACCTAGGTAATTTATGGATTTTTTTTAATGTATTATTATAATTTATAATTTGAAATACGTGTTGTACATATACATGTGTAATATATTTTGTTTGAAAATGTTTACGAATCTGCCAACCATCATCCGTGCAACCTTATTATAATACAAATATTTTTTTTTTCAAAATTTAAAATATAACTTTAATACTGGATAAAATAACAATCTTTTCAATTTAATTATATTTTTTGTAGAAAATATTCGGTACGTCTGGAATTTTATTTAAAAATGACATATTTCCGGTTGTGTCTGATTATTCCCTCTTAACGTTTTATAGTATTCGAGAATTTCATCGAATCTCTTCTTCGTCAGAGTGATATTGATTTTATGTTCACATGTTCGGAAGTTAGTGCTCATAAATTTTGGGTTGTAACATTCAAAGTGTGACAAACAAAAAGTATCCATTCCAGATGAATGTAATGAGATTGAAATAAGGATTGTGCGAGAAAAAAAAGTAGAATAGTAACAGAATTATGACGCCAGTCTCTTGTTGCGAGAAGAATGAAGGTTGATTTTTAGTCCGATAGATAGATAGTTTTTAATTAGTATAAGTAATAATTATTAGCCTAAAACACTCATCTACATTGAAAAAAAAAATCCACCGAGAAAAGAAATATGCCGCCGACGTGACTCGAACTCGCGCCTTTCTGATTTCCGGTCAAATTCTCTGTCCACTAAGCTACGTCGGTTTATCTCCTGACCACCAAATAATTCAATATATGCTAGTGTTACATTCAACAATTACTGCTTATTACATTTTTCCAACTGCAAACAACCAATTTTATTATGTATTTCGATAGTTTTTATTTGGAACCAGCGTGTTCAAGGCATGCGTTGCAATGACACTTTAATATGGAAATTATTTCTCCCTGCGTGTCTTTTCCTATTCTTCCACGTTCCCCTTCCGCTCCCCCTTCCATTCGCCTTCCACTCCCGCGTTCCTCGTGCACCTCTTCGTCTATTCCCCTCCCCTCTCCCACGTTCTCCTCCACCCGCCCGCGTACCTTTTTCCTCTTTCCTGCGATATCTCCTCTCGAATTCCCCTCCCTCTCCCTCCTTCCCTGCCGCTAAACTAAATGAAATACACATATTTTTAAAACAACCGGCATTCGTTGCAATGCTACTTAAATAATGCAATGGTGTTCTTAAATTTTTATATGAATACCGTACTAGAGTCCCAACTGCTCCCGTTTGAAGCCAGTGAGACTATGGCATTCCCAATTGGGGTATGTTGTGAGGCTGAAGGTAGTGGGGAGGGGAAGGAGATGGAGAAGAGGAAGGTGGGGAAGTACCTGGCTATTCAGATCTTTCACCAAACACGGCTAATGCCATTTCAAGCAACGTTTCAATTCTGAATGGTGGTCTTACACCAGGGCGATACTGAGAGTATCTCCATTCGGGAACGTGCCGCAAATATACTATATATTATTTTAAAATAAATTTTAAAATAACAAAAATTAATCAAATAAAAAAAATTTGCCACACCGGGATTCGATCCCGCGACCTTCGGTGTGCGAGTCAAGAGCCTTACCGCTGGACTACGCCGGCCGTCAGTTTTAATTTCTCCCTACGTGGCCTTTACCATTTATCCCCGTTCTTATTCCACCTCCCTCTCTCCTCCCCTCCCTTCTTCCCTCCCCGCTGCTAATAAAATACACTTATTACATAAAAAAATACACTAATCTATTGCAATTTGCATACAAATTTCATAATGCCAGAGCTCACCTTGTAACAGTTTTACTTGTTACCCCAAATAAATTCTAATGTTGACTCGACCAAACATCGGAATTGGATGTTGACTTGGCAAACGCCGTTAAAACGCCGCGTCGGACTTCTAGCTACTCGCTAGGCTCATACGAGAGAGTGGCGACATCTGGAGAATGGTAATGTGAGGGTTCACTCAACGGATTTTCGAGAAGGAGGGTTCCTGAATTCTGGATGGATCTCCGGCTGATATCGTGTGGCGTTAGTTATTATCTTTTACTGGTTGTTTAAATTTAAAGATTTAAATGGTTAAATAATACGGTCATGTTTATTAGACTGACCTGGCGCCCGACAGAATTATAAAATTTAAGGTTAGTGCCCGAGTTTAGATAATCTTGTCACACATCACTGATATTCTTCTTGGTAAATAATTTTGCTAGTTTCATCATCTCAAGTGGTTCATTACAATGAACCTTGGACCACGTCCTGAGTTATAATACTTTTGGTTAGTAATAATAGAATCTCTAATTTTAAAGAAACATGCTACGTATTAGAAGACAATAAATTGTTAAGGTTGATATATTGGTTTCATTTAACAACCCGTGATTTACAGGATGTTATTGTAATCGCTGGGAATATTGCATAAGTTTAGCATGTTAAAATTATAAGTTACAACCTGTACATAAAGGAAACTTTTCAGGCATGCGCACAATAACATCTCCATTGGATGAATAGTATAGGAGGTAATTTCATGAGCTCACTATTATATAAAGAATCCATCCCACATGCAAATACTCACAGATTCATCGCAATCAGATATTATAGTATAAATGGTTTAGGAAATCATAAGAGACAAACGAAGAAACATTCATTTTTGTATATTAAGATTATACTACGAAGGAGGTAGGTAGCACTTGCGCGCAATATTCTGGAATACAGATCAATCACCTAAGCCCTGCTGCTTAGGATTGTTTCATTTTTATTTCCGAATGTAGCCAATGTTTTCGAGGAGCTTGTGTTAATACCATGTAAGCTCATCGAAAAAGGTTTTGGACAAACATTGTTGGAAGTGTACGAGTATATCCAGTATTACCGACCAACTGCAAAAAACAAGATAATGTTGTTACTGAAAAAGTGAATCTGACTTTAATTGCTAAAAATCAGAGTTTGCAATTCACACGCGGTACATGTGAAACCCTCAGAAAAGACTATGAAGCACTTTTTTAATCAATATGAAGAATGATTTTTTTTTCAAATTTTTGTCATTGAATTTCAGTGTACCTTTTCCTATACATTTATTTGTATATTTTATTTATTAATTTTTTAATACATACCTACATATTACATTATAATACAAGTTATAAGGTATTAAATTATTACATGGTTATGTATCTATTACGTAAGTCCATAAAATGTCATTTGGTAGTTTCGCCCGACATATATGAATGGGTTTTAACACTTAATTAGGAATGAACAATTAATAATAAATAAAAAAATAAAGGGATATATGAAATACATGTTGTCATCTTATTATTATTTGTGTTTTCTTCTTTGGAGTCGCTAGATATCAAGTTCTTTTGTGTTTTCTTTCTAGCCTGTTCATTTTGGAGTTGTTTGAAGAGTGAACTAACAAAAATAATATATATTATTTTTTTGTATTCGATTCGATATTTGGTCCCCTGACTGTCTGGCCGCTAAGGTTCGTCCGGCGCTTTAAACCACTAGAACAAAGGAGACTTGCGTGGGACCGTGGAATTATTGTATTATATTGGAAGCGAGTACCCCGTGTTACCGAGTATATACATAAGTGAAATAAATAAATATTTTATTGCTATCTCATTCTCTCGCAGGATAAATACTATAGACGTATGTGTTTGTCTCTTGTTGGTGTCGCTCGCTTCCATTTCATCGATTTTCAAATCACCAGGGTGCTAAAGTAATTTTCACTTCAAAAATATGCATATTTATAATAGTTTCAGAAACGTTTAAGCAGTTTTGCTGTAACTAAAAATGGAGAAGATTTGTACAACGAAATAAAGAAGAAAACTGGTGTCTTTCATACAAATTTAAATGGAAACAAATGTTCCGTTTAGCCCAACAGCCATTCGCTCCATTTCGTCGAAGTCAACATCGAATATTATATATTTGGATTGCGAAACACGCCCACAAGGCATTTCTTATGTTCTTCTTTATTTTATGGTTGGTACGTTCCCGCTGAAAATTCTACAGAACAACTTGACTAAATAGAAGTTCTGACAACAGGGCATTGGACATCTTAATTATGTACTTTCATAATTCTTATTATTGTTTTTCTTTTTTACATTGTATTTTTTATGTTTTTATCGGGAATTATTAATTCGAGATATTTATATTCCAAGTCAACGGAAGCGAGATTCAACTGTTTGTTTCATGAGCAAATAATATCCTCCGAGGAGAAAATTAATGAGGGAAGGAGAACGGAAAATAAATGTAAGGGGAAGATGACGACTTGACTACAATGTGACGACTTGATTCTGTTCCCGAGTGTCGAGAGGCACTTTATTTGTACAGTAAAAGTATTCTTTCCATAAATGAGAATCCTACTAGCTAGAAAAGGTTTTTTACAATGGTTGGCATTTAATTTTTCCAATCCGAATTTTGATGAAAAATAAACAATCCTAGTCTATATATATATATATATAAAAGTAAATCCCTGTTTCCCTTGGTCACGCCATAACTTCAGAACGGCTTTACCTATTTCAGTCATCTTTTTTTTAAAGTTTTCTAACTCTATGTAAAAGGATCTTACGGATAGAAAATTTAAGTAAATTGCGCAGGAAATTGGATAATTTCAGAAAAGTTAACGACTATTTTAACTTCGCACGTTTGACAGTTCGCGCGTTTGATAAATGTGAATTTACCAAGCATCTATTAGATTGATTGTTCGTATGATATACAAAAAAAAATAATATTTGTAATATATGAAAAATGAAAATATGAATAAAAAAATAGTAATAGGTGGCAAGCGGGCTGTTTAAAAACTGAATGTACTGGGACTGAATATATGAAAAGCGGGAGGTGGGTTGGCGGTACGGAGAAGTGGGAGAGGTGTGAGGGTAGGCGGGGAAGGTGGTAGGGGAACGCGGGACGGGAAGGGGATGCGGGAGGGGGACGGGGACGCACGGGAAGTGCCATGCAGGGAGAAACAATTTATTTCTTTGAATCCATATTGCAACGCATGCCGGGAACCAGCCAGTATTAAATATAAACAAGATATTTATTTACTGTAATACTTGCTTAATAATACGTATAAACATTTTATTATTTTAATTTTATAATAATAGCTGAATGAATGGATCTAGGACTGCTTTGTAATCTATAACAACAGAAAAAAAGGTTCAAATAACATCTCTTAGTCGCATCTCATTCCATCATAGCTGTGGTACATATCTATTGAATTTTTTTTCCATCCCATTATTATTGTCTCATTACATTTGTCATGACAATTGTATATGCTCCGTAACATCCGAACGGAAAGTCGAAAAAATACTTTATTAATTGGAATATGGCAGTGTTCTGACTACCGTTAGGATTAAATCTTGTTTATTTCGTGAAATATAGGTGGAATCAACGATAATAATTTGTTTATGTCTGCAATGCTAAGAATCTACCTATTTCCAATCTTCTCGGACTCGACGATCTACCAAAATATCGAATAAAAACCATTTACTTAAAAAAATACTTGCTCCGATCGTTGATTGCAGAGAAGGTTCTCATTCGTACTTGGCTAGGTCGTAAGTTGAACCTAAAACATCACATTCTTAATGGGAGTGGAAACAAAAAGTTTATATCAACAAAGGGGAACCATAAAAAAAATCCTTGCTTTAACCCACTGATGAGCGCTATTCGGAAGGCGGTAAGAAGTGTAATAAGGTCTATGCAGACCTTATATGTATTTAATTTTATAATTATTTGTTAAAACTAAACATTCTTTATCTAAGTTTTATATGCAACTAGTGGTCTGCCGCAAGGGAGTCATCTCGGCCCCATCCTTTTCTTAATATTCATAAATGATATCATAAGCTGTTTCAACGATGTAGAAGTTCTGCTTTTTGCCGATGACATCAAATTATACAAAGAAATATCCAATATAGGTGACTGCCTAATCCTACAGTCAAACATCGACAAATTACAAAATTGGTGTGTCACAAATAATAAAAATAAATGTAAGACACTAACGTTTTGTCGAACAAAGACCCCACTATCTTTCAAATACACTATCTTTCAAATACACTAGATCTTGGAGTTGTGTTTGACACGCAATTAAATTTTATAAATCACATACAACAAATAACCAACAAAGGCATGAAAACACTAGGATTTATAATCAGAACAATCAAAGACTTTAACTCGTTGGAAGTTATAAAAATCGTATATTTGTCACTCGTACGCAGCTTGTTGGAATACAATTCCATAGTTTGGTCCCCATATTATCAAATTCATATAAAAAATATCGAAAGAGTGCAGCACAAATTTTTAAGATTTAAGATTTATTAACTTCAAGTTACACATACCTATTCAACACATTAACTACACATCCTTACTAAATACACTTAAATTGCATTCCCTAGAAAACAGAAGAAAAATAAATGACCTAACTTTTTTGTTTAAAATTATTCATTCTGAATTAGATTGTTGCGAACTCCTGCATCTCATCGATTTCAGGGTACCCAATCGAGCAACAAGGCAAAACGTATTATTCTGCAACAATAATTCTGGGACGAACTACCACATACATGCACCTATTTCTCGACTTCACACATTAGGAAACAAATTCACCTCTAATATCGATGTATTTAACATAAGTTTACCATTATTTAAGATATACCTGAATGATACTTTTATGTAGAATAGTTTGATATTTAAGGAGCATCACATAGGGGCTAATGCATTTATTCGTATATTTCTAATTAATCCACAATGTAAAAACTTGTTACCGTTTTATTTTTATGTATCTTGCATTTTGTCATGTATTTACAACTTACAACTTAGAAACTTTCTCTTTTATTGTAATGTATAATCTTTCTTTAATTTATCTGTATACTCTTTATGACGTGTACTAGTTATTTTTTATAGTTAATCTTTTGTTTTTAAAAACCTGTCTCTGTATTATAAACATGTAATGTAAAAGCCCACCAGGGCGTTGAAAATTAGTAAATAAAATAAAAATAATAATTTTATTAGTAAGTCCTTGGTATATGTGAACATTTCGAATATTATTATTATTATTTATTATTTCATAAATGTTTACATGCTACATTTATACAATTTTTTAACTACCATACTAGGAGGCTATTGCCCGTGTTGTGGTAGTCATTCATGAAATATTATTTTATATAAACCGATAATAAAATTTAAGAATAGGAGAGAAAAAAGAACATATTTAAGGATAAATAAAACTAAAAAAATACTACTACAAATAAAAATATAAACAGAAAGCTGAGAAATAAAGAATAAAAAGATATTTTAAAGAAGATTGAAATAAAAATTGATAAGTATTACTCTTCTTGAAACAAAAATAAAAGTAAAATTTGGGAACTATTCTTCTACACGAGAGTACATGTTTATGGTCACTTTCGAAGATCGTTCTACGAAAGAAATTGTAAAATAGTTGCGCTAGAGTAAGTACATTTTTTTTTTATAATTAATATTATATAATTTTTCTTTTTTTAAAAAGAAAGACAAACATTCCCGGGTAACGAATAACCCAACAATGTTTGAAAATCTCCTACTACCACCAAGGAAAGCCGAAAATGTTGCTTGTGTTGTGATGGAGGACTTAGCCAGCAGAGAAATCGAACATGCGACGCCCGGGTGAGACCCAAGCGCTATGCCCACTCAACCACTGACCGGTCAAACATAATATTAAGCGCTTATGTGTTGTTTGAAGAAATCCTTTCCCTTTTCAAATATCCAATGTTTTATACGGACTTTAAAGAGAGATTTAGAATTATGTGACTTGGTATGGCACTCAAAGCATTGTATATTTTAGGAGCGATGTACCAGAATTGACGTTGAGTGAATGAGGTTTTAGTTTTAGGGACCACGCAACCCAGGTTTGATGAGAAGCGGGTGCGTGCTTGATGTTGTGAAGCCATCAGTAGGTTTTTTTGCCATATGTAACATATGCTTATCATAGTAAATAACTGTCGAATATCTAAGACCTTGATTATAACAAAGAGTTCCTTTGAGGGATGGGTAGGTTGGCATTTAAATATAATCCTCACAATTAGTTTTTGAACTGTAATAATTGGATTGATAATAGATTCAGCACAACCACCCCATCCCACAATACCATATGTTACTATAGATTGGAAAAGGGCAAAGTATACAAGTCAAATCTGTCACGTTTTAGTTTCAGTAGTTAATTAGTTGTATTTAATTCATTGTTTAATTTACTTAGAATTTGGTTTCTCAAATAAACATTCCATCAGCAGTGAACTTTGTTTTATTTATACATGCCGGAGGAGGTCTTTCGTCAATTAAATTGGGAAAAATGTGGGCTGTGTATTAACGGTAAAAAGTTATCACATTTAAGATTCGCGGATGATTTGACAATCCTCTCGCTGACGAGTGCAGGCCTACAGATGATGCTTAATGAACTAGATAGAGAAAGCCGAAAGATGGGATTAATCATGAACACAGAAAATACCAAAGCTATGACAAATGGGAAGCAAAAACCTATCAGGATTAATAACAATCTGATCGACTATGTGGATGAGTATGAAAACCTGATGAGGAAGTGAAAAATGGCCAAAATTAGTTATGAATTGGTTCACAAAAAACAAAAAGATAAAACGAGGTAGACCATTTAGATGGTGAGTTGACGACATCAAAGCCATAGCAGGTGGTACATGAACAAATGTAGCTAATGATAGAGATAAATGGTGACAGTTGGAGGAGGCCTTTGTCAACTAGTGACATGACAGACGACCTCCGTAGTCCAGTGGCTAGTGGCGCGGGTCACATTATGCTGGTTGCCAGCCGCGAGTCGAAGAAGCCGCTTCTGCCAGCCGTCGATCAGCTTGGTGTGACAACAAAATTCGGCGCTGGCGTCGCCAGCCGGCGAGTATTTGTCAGCGGCTGACGAAGTTGGACATGTTTAACTTTTGGTAGCAGGCAGCGGCGAATAATCAATCACGTGACCGCTGGCACCAGCCGGCAGCGCAGTCTGACCACTATTGCGTCTATCAGCAACGAGAAAGCACGTGTTTTTTTATACAGACGACATATAGACGACATATAGTGAATGACTAACTGGAGAGTGCGAGACGCGAGTAGCAGCAACAGTATTGTGACCAGATTGCCCGCCGCTGCTAGCTGGTACTACTACCAGCCGCTGGTAAGCAGCAGCTGACAACCAGCATAATGTGACCCGCGCTTAAGACTCTTGACTCACAATCCGGAGGTCGCGGGTTCGAACCCGACGTGCGCAAATAAATTTTATTTGATTAATTTGTGTTATTTCACAATTAATTAATTTAAAATAATATATAGTATATTTGCGGCACGTTCCAGAGTGGAAGATACTATCAGTATCGCCCTGGTGTAAGACCACCATTCAGAATTGAAACGTTGCTTGAAAATGGCTTTAGCCGTGTTTGGTGACCAGATCTGAATAGCCAGGTACTTCCCAACCTTCCTCTCCCAACCTCCTTCCCCTCTCCACTACCTTCAGCCTCAAAACATACCCCAATTGGGGATGCCATAGTCTCACTGGCTCCAGACGGGAGCAGTTGAGATTCTTGTGCGGTATTCACAGTAAAAAAAAAAAAAAAAAATACAGACAGGGAGTCGATGCATGATAAGTGTTATAAATATTATAAATAATATAATGAAACTTACTGTCTGAATAAAGGCTATTATTATTATTATTATTATTCAATTAATTATTTAATTTTATTAGAATTTTGTTTCTCAAATAAACCTTCCATCTGTAGTGAACTTTGTTTTATTTATACATGCCATTCCAGACAAATAGATTGCACGACAACCACAGCTTGTTTGACATGCGGGTACGCGCATCCCTTTCCATTTGTGGCCCGTTTTTCCGTAATAATAATAAGAAGAAGAAAATCACCTCAAGGGCGCTTTACAAATTCATTTATTCATTTAACCTATATATTGAAAGTGGCTTACATATAACTAAGTTTAATAACTAATGACAGTAATGACTTACTGCTAAGACTTATTTAACTAGTGGTTGAAAACTATACTTATTTTTATAACCGAGTACAATACTGCTTTACTCGTTTTACGACGTACAACTGTCTTAAAATTAGTTATTTATGACAACATACTTATCTACATTTAAGTTATGAAAAATATTACAAAAAAAGTTTTCGCAAAATAAATTGTTAATTTAATAAATTTCAAAAATTGCGTAAGTGTAAGTTATGAAAAATATTACAAAAAAAAGGTTACGCAAAAAAAATTGCTTAATTAATAAATTTCAAAAATTGCGCACAATAACGTAAAAGCGGGCAGTCAAGGAGCAGGCGCGGCTCGTACATAAAAAGTTTGGTAGTTCACCGAATAATGAAACATAACGTAATATATTATTTAATTGGAGGTAAGTAGCTATCCTATTTAAAGAGAAAAAATAAATAAACTTCTTCGGTCCTTGTACCGACCGAAGACATCATTCAATAATGTTTTCAATAAGCTTCATCCCAGTACCCGGTGTAGCGCATTTAAAACGCACACACAAAAGGTGACTTTTAACTTAAAAACTATAATATATAATATAATAATATATAATATAATATAATATAATAATATAGTATCATTATCGAATAGATTCACTAAATTCCAAGCATAACAAAACCTCTTGACTTATGGTTGAATTTGGCAAGCTAAGTAATACTATCCTATTTAATAGTTCTAGATTTAGATTCTAGTATTTCTATATGTATGTGATGAATTTTTGGTTTTCTGAAAATATGTCAATTCCATGATATTTTTATAACAACTCCCAATAATTCTCTTTTGATTATATGTACTTGTGTTTTATATGATGAGTTTTTGGTTTCATGAAAATATGTCAACTCTATGATAATTTTATAACAACTCCCAATAACTCTCGTTTGATTATATGTACTTATGTTTTATACGTATCTATGTGTATGATTATATACATGTATGCGAATACCTGTATGTATGTATGTGTATATATATATATGTATGTGTAAGTTTTATGTGTAAATATATAAATATGTACCCGTCTCGGAACAGACTTAGTCTAGTGAGGCGGGTTACTAACTTGTTTTGTATAAGATATTATTATTACAATAAACGCCCGGGTTGCCAGAATTTAAAAAAAAAAAAAAACCTTCAAACCTGTAGTTATTTCGATTAAGCCCTTTTCGATGCGCTCCGTATCTTGTACGCGCCAGACGGCGCGCGGCCAGAGGCAAATTTTTGCTAAATTTCGTGTTTTTGACGATCTGGAACATGTTTAGTATGGGCACCATACAAAATGACAATACCCAAACGGGGCGCTTGACTGAAACGCAGTATCTACCTAGGTCCCTGATTCTCGGCGCGCGGGAAAGATCGCTGGCCGGCTGCAATAATTATTATCTCTTGCATAATTCATGCGTTTAAATATGTAATTAATTTTTATTTTTAACATTGTGCATAGTTTAAATTAAAAAAATATAAAGTTAAGGAAATATGTTAAGCTTTATATGTTCAATTTTGTTGGGGGTTCGGCGCACCAGCGAACTTTAGGGCCAGCAGCCCCTGTCAAGGAGAAACATACATCAATCTAAGTAAATCCTATAGCCTGATTAATGAAATACTACGCCATGTGTGGATTTGCCAACTTTCGGGCCAGCGCTACTACGAATGAACGTCTCTTGTCAGTCTTCTGCTCAGAACTGTCAAACTAAACTCAATTCAATTAAGACGCAAAAAAAACAACTTACCTTGAAAATACTTCCGAATAAGCTGCTAACTGCAAAACAAAGGTATTCTAAACTAAACCGGTTGTGAAAAAAAAACCACTACGAAATATATGAAGTCAAACTGTTTTTGCACTCGTTCGGAAATCATGAAAACGGTCATGAATTTCGATCTAACAAGGCAGAAAATAAAAAAAAACGCATTTTTTTATCGTAAAGTTCTGACCAGACCTTGTCGCTTACTGAAGAGTTAAAACGGTAGCCAGCAGGACGAGCTTATTTACGAGCACAGAATCTAAGGCTTTAGAAAAGCTTTGTTTTGGGAACTACCAGTTTACTTTATAGTTTTCTTCTACTACCTGGGTGACTGATCTAAGCCGTTGAGTTTTTGTTTTTTACCTACACTACACACCCGCCAAGATTAACAAACATATTGTGTTACAAATGATACAAAAAAGCTTTATTTTATTTGATTTTTTTATTATTATTTACCTACCTATAGTAACCAATACTTGTGAAATCTGTAAAGATAATTACAAAAACATTTTTTAGCATACAATATTATTATATACTAGATAAAAATAGATAATACTTTTACACATCGGCAAAAATTTTACACGTAGGATTATAATATAGTTAAAGGAAACTTATATTTCATTTTTAAAATCGTTGTAGGACATGTAGAAAATATCCACGTGTCCGACGAAGCAGTTACTTAACATAATGAGTCTTGGCATTGAACTAACTTACCAATGGCATTCCATTCGTAAGTTAGTTCTTCACCTAGAAAGAATGAAAAGCCTGTATTGGCGACCTCACGTGCAATTTTCCAGGTCATAGAATCCTCTTTTAGTCAGAATGTCTGGTATTAATAATAATAAGCTTATAAGCCATCAGCAGTAATGCGATATCCCGTATACAACTAAGGCTACAGACACCTAGCATTCCCGAGGTAAATACTGTTGGGAACAGCCATAGATAAAAATCTAACTTTCTCGTGTAAAGGTATGGTAAAAATTTATTTTGTATTTTCTTGACCATAAGCACATAAACGATGTCCTCTGGCCCCCATTCCTGCGATCTACTCTTGAGAATGCAATGCACTAAGCTAACGTAAAGTAGCCTTATAACTGAAAGATTGGCCAACTCCTCTGAATTGTGTATGACAAAACCCAACATCCTTGTCGCTGATTTATAGATCTTTTCAATATGAACATGAAATTCATACACAATTCCAGTATCTTTGCAACACACCACACCTTGGCCCAGTCTAATTTATCTTGTTTATAAATAATCTAACAAAAAAATTTCATGATGTATTTTTCTTACTTTTTGCTGATGAAACAAAAAAATTAATGGAATTATTCAAAATATTGACCATTGCAACATTCTTCAAGATAATATCAACAAATTGTAAATCTGGTGTAATGAAAATAGACTTTACTTAAATATCTCAAAATGTCAAGTACTTAGTTAGATTTTATCGAATAAAAAATCCAGTGATCTTTAATAACAACATTGATAACAATACTCTCGAGACATTAACACAAATTAAGGACTTAGGCATCACTTTTCAATCAAATCTTTCATTTGTGAACCACGTAACAGAAATCTCTAATACGGGCTTAAAAATGTTGGGATTTATTACAAGGCTAACTAGAAATTTTAACAATACAAATTGTATTAAACTATTATATTTTTCATTTGTTAGAAGTCAACTTGAGTACAATTCTCCCGTCTGGAGCCCATATTATAATATACATGTAAAAGCTGTTGAAAGAATACAAAACAAATTCTTACGTTATCTAAATTTAAAAATGGGTATTCCAGCAATTATGTTGAACTACAATACTGTTTTAAATGATATGAATATGCTCAAATTGTCAGAAAAAAGAATTTTCACTGACTTGGTATTTCTATATAAAATTCTAAATGATTTAGTTGATATTCCGGTATTGCTTGAACTGGTAAACTTCCGGATTCCACTACGTATTACTAGAAGTCAGGATTTATTTCAGAGCGGAAATTCTGGAACTAACTATCATATGTATTCCTCTTTGCAAAGAATACTAATGGAGGGAAATAATTACACCAAGTCAGTGGACATCTTCAATTTATCTTTAAGAAAATACAAAATACTTTTTTTTTTTTTTTTTTTTTTTTTTTTTTTTTTTTTTTTTTTTTTTATTAGCATATAAGTTATAGTATACATTTAGATAATGTTATAATTAGCATACATGTTCATGTTTGAATGTTAATACCACTCTTCCATGGAAGCATTAGCTTGTGTCTGGAAGAGTAGTGTACATTTTTTAATGCTATATTATGTTATGAGTTCTTAAATTACTATGTGAATGTAAAAAACAATAAGTTGTAAGTTCGGTGATATGTAATTAAAAGTATTTTTCTACTAATAAACAATTTTACTATTAGAATAAAGTATCTTGAGTTATTGTAATTAGTTGTTAAAAACAAAACAAAATTAATCAATAAATTAGTTTAGATTAATTATTAATTAATTAATTAATTAGATTAATTAGATTAATTAGATTAGATTAGTCGGAAACTTTTTTTTTTTTGAGATTATCTTTAAAAAAATTTTTAACAGAGTTTATTAATTGGATTTTATCATTAATTTTTCTAATTTCATCCGGTAATCGGTTGAAAATAAGTCTTCCTTGATAAGTATAATAATTTTGTGCGAAGGAAGTGTTTAATTTTGGGCATGAAAAAATATATTTATGTCTAGTACGATTTTCAGTTATAAATTGATACTTCTCTTTTTCTTTTATAATTTGAATCAATGTATTTCTATTGTACAGATCTTTGAAAGAAGGTACTTGGAATTCCTTAAATAATTTATCCGTTGGGTAGTCAGATGGTTTTTTTAATATGATTTTAATAATTAGCCTCTGCACAACTTCAATTGGGGAAAGATTAGTTTTGTATGCGGATCCCCAGCTAATGATAGCATATTGTAAAGTTGATTGAACCAAAGCGTAATATATAAGATATAAATTTTTTACAGATAAAAAATTTCTGATTCTTAAAAATATGTAAATCAATTTTCTAATTTTTTTTACAACTTGACAAATTTGTTCCTTCCATTTTAAATTTTTATCGATAATAACTCCTAAATATTTTATTGTGTTTGTTGTTTTTAATATTGTGCAGTTTTGGATACAATAATTTTTACTATGTGTTGTAGAATTATCATGAATGATGATATCAATGTTTTTAGGGGTATCATTTTTGTGTATTGCAAATGGAATTACAAATGTTTTATCACCATTTAGTGATAGTAAATTTACGTCGAAGAAATTCTTTAAAATATTTATGTCTTCGGTGGCTTTAAATGTTACTTTTTCCCAAGTTTTATCGCTAATTATTAGTACCGTATCATCGGCATATGAAGTTATTTGGCCATGTAGTGGTTGAAAAAAAATGTCATTAACATATATGGTAAAGAGGATTGGTCCGATTACTGTACCTTGCGGGATTCCAAAGTCTGATATTTCTTTATCGCTATTAATCTGATTTATTTTTACGACTTGCGGTCGATTCTTTAGGTAGTTCGAAATCCATTTAATCGCATTGTCTTTTATACCTATATTGTTCAGTTTTTTTAGGAGAATCTCATGGGATATACTATCAAAAGCTTTTCTGAGATCGATAAATATACCGGCACATTTTTCACCTTTATCCAATGATTCGTTGATGTATGAGGTTACATTAGCAATAGCATCTTGTGTGCTAAGTGACTTTATAAAACCAAACTGGTTTTTATGAAGAATTTTATTACTTTCTAGGAAACTGATCAATTGGTTTTTAACAATTTTTTCAAAAATCTTTCCAATGTTTGAAATTAGACAAATTGGGCGGTAGTTAGTTACTTGTTGTGGATCTCCAGATTTATAAATAGGTGAAATAATTGTATTTTTATAGTTTGTCGGAAATATTCCCTCTGTTAAACTTAAGTTTATCAAATGAGTTATTGGTTTTATCAAATAAATTTTCATAGATTTTAGAAAATGTACTGTAATATGGTCAAATCCGGGAGACGAACCTCCTTTCATGCCTTCTATTATTTTTAAAATTTCACCTTCTGAGGTTGTTTCAAATGTTGATAAATTATTTTGATTTTGTACATTTTCAATCGTTTGTGTTTTCGGGTTAAAAGATTTATTGATCTTTTTCGCAAGATTTTTTCCTACATTAGCAAAAAAAGAATTAAAAATGTTTGCACATTGTTTAGGTTGAATATTAGCATCTATGATTTTATTTTCATGTTCAATGTATTTTATTTTTTGTGTTTTTTTAGTGTTATCCATGGCTAAGTTGACTGTTTTCCATATTTGTTTACTGTTATTGTCTGTAGAAAGTATTTTATTTTTGAAATAGTCTTCTTTATTTTTTTTGATACAGTTTGTTAATTTATTTTTAAATGTTTTGTAAAAAGTGCATGCTTTTTCATTTAGAGGATTTTTCAATGCTGTTTTATAAAGTTTTTCTTTGTTTCTAATTGATATTATAAGTCCTTGTGAAATCCAAGGCTTTAAAATTCTTAGATTAGGTTTAATGCGGACTGTACTTTCAGTAGTTGAATTTTTTATGTGTTGAGATAATATATTTTCTAAGTTTTTTGAGCAAGTCTCGGTATCATAACTATTTAACACGTTGTTCCATTGTTCATTTTTTAGTTTTTTGGATAAAATTGTCATATTTGTGTAGGATTTTGTCTTTGTTAGATTAAATTTTTTATGTTTAATTTTGTTATCATACAGAAGAATGCATGCATGGTGGTCAGTTATATTAGTTTTCCAAATAATTGATTTCATTTTGTCGATATCTTTAATATTTATATTAGTCCATATATGGTCTAAACAAGATGGTGTGTGATTTTTTATTTCTCTCGTATTTTTATTAATGCACGATATGAAGTTAAATTCAGTCATACAATTAATATATTCATTTTTGAAATTATTTTCTACGTTTTCATTAATGTTTATATTGAAGTCTCCTGCAATAAAGCAGAGTTTATTACTGAATTTTAACAGTATGTGTTTAAATTCATTTATAAATGTCGAGATATTCGAGCCGTGTGTTCTGTAAACAGCTATTAAGTAGTAGTTTGTTTTGTCGAGTTTTAATTGTATTTCAATACAATTTACTAGAAGTATTGGATGTTCAGATGTCCACGACACAAACAAATGAACTAATACTGATATTCCGAAATACGTCACGCTACATATATTATAGCTGTGTGTGTGTACGCAGCATTGAATTCTCACACATACTTGCAAAACGTGCCCGTCGCCACACGCATGGAACAATATGAACATCGCACAAACCATTTTCGGAAGTATAACGCACATGAAATGTTATATTTTAAACGATTTATACAATATGGCGGCTGAAAAAATACAATTCGACAAACTTACACTAAAAAAGAGAATTTTCGAGTACTTCCTGTTTTTGTAGCTTACTGAGTTTACTGCAGTGGTTCAAGTGAGTCGGTATTCTATGTTTAAAGCTATTAATAAAACATTTCGCCCGTATTTTCAAAATATATACGCTGTCAAACGAGGAGCGTACAGATTCCCTACCTGCCAACGGGAGATTCTAGCCCGGAATGAATAGAAGCTACGAAATGTGTTCGATTTTGGTGAAAAATGAAGTATTTATTTAATTATCAATATTCACAGATATCATAACGATAATAAGAGGCCGTACTTTTACAGATGTGTGTATTATGTATATATTTTAAATTTAAAATATTGTGTAAAATCATTATTTACGCGATAATCATAGACTAAAGTTTTAAAAGTGGGTTGAATGGTGTATCAATGTTTTTATTTTTCATGGTCAAATGCCTACATCGATTACAAAAAAAAATAAACAGATTGAAAAATAAAAGTCCATTATTTGGTAACAAAAAATATCAAGTCTAAGAATGACACACGAAAGGTAGTATTAAGCCGTTTTAGAGAGCCGTTTTTCAGCAAATTACAATTCTGCCCCTATAATATACTCTTAAGGAAACGTGATAATGTTATTATTAACTAAATTCATTATTAATTATTATAAATTCATAACTTAATAGTTCTAAAGGTGAATTATATACCTGTCATTGACTAAGGCATACCATATCTAAATGTTTTAAAAAATACATAACACCTCAAATAACATCACATTTCGTTAAGCAATTGACATTAATATACACTTGTTTGTTCATGAAAGTTCGGTAACAGTAAATAAGATATATAATGGATATAATACCACACATAAAATAATGTAACCCAAGTTTCATGAACACAACTATATATTTTTTATATTAAGTAAAAAGTTTACAACCTTATATTGTTTAAGAATAGGAATAAAATATAAAACATGTATTCCGTACACGATAATAGTGTTAAGAGAGTTTTTAAAAGAATTTTCATATTATAATGATAGGGAAATTGCTTTATATTAATAATTTCTGGTAGTTCAGAACTATACTTGCCTTATATATATATAGGTACCTACTTGCTCATTAAGCTTAAGTAACCTGATAAAATGAATAAATAATGATTCAATCATAGGGCATACAACTCTCAGTGCTCCAAACAAAATGTTTGTCGACGCAAACTTTCAAGCAAAACTTTAATGCAAACTTAGAAATGTAATAAATTTATAAAAATAGCAATTCTGTGAAATGCGACATGTTATAATTAAGTATATGTTAAATTTAAGTATATAAAATTACATAAGTTATTTTTTTCTCACCTACTTTTGTTATCGTTTTGCAAACTGGGGTGGAGGTATGTAGGGAACGATATTCTACAAAGGAAAAATAGTTTTTACGCTGGCAACTCAGCCGACGTCACTTAGCGCCGAGCTAAGTTCGTTAAATTTACCGAAGATTCATTCGTTTTCCGACCGTCCAGTCCGCCGCTCACTTGTAGAGATATCGTCTCCCTCATACTTCCTTCTGATATAAATTTGTCGTGTGTAAATTAAAATAAATATTAGCTTCAGTGCAAACTAGTTATTTTATTTGAAATATCTCAGTAGACTTTTGGGTACATTTATGGAGTCAGATAAATTGGTAAACTTGGGCGGATTGCCCGAACACATGGTAAGTTACAGTCTACCTACATGGGTTCACATCCCCCAACAGTCATCCCTGCCAAACCCGTAACCTTCAGACCGCCAAACGAGCGGCTGAAGAGAAAAGTGTGGCACTATAGATCAGCAAATTGGTTTGGTCTGCGGGCTCATTTCAATGCCTTCCCGTGGTCAGCTGTCTGTTTTCGGACTTCGGATCCCTCAAGATGTGCCCAGGAAATTGGTGAAGTCATCACATCTGCGATGGATGGCTTCATCCAATCCACTGTCAAAGAAACTGGTGTGGGCTCAAAGCCGTGGTTCAGTCGACAATGCTCCGAAGCAGTGCGACGAAAAAACGCGGCTTACCGAGCCTACAATACATCTCGAACGTCCGAAAACAGAATAGTATATAACAAAATGGCAAAGGAATGCAAGAGGATTATTAACAGGTCAAAATTCGAGCACGACCTGCAGATCAGCAGAAAGCTGGCTGCCTGCCCGCACGGCAGCAGAGCGTTCTGGTCGCTTGCGGGCTCAATAGGTCGTAATTTCTGCAAACCCAGTCTGCCACCTCTTACCAAACCTGACGGCTCTCTAGCAAATACCGCCGCCGAAAAGGCTAACTTATTAGGCAAAATGTTCGCGGAAAACTCGACCCTCGATGATCAAGGTGCTACCCCGCCGTCGGTTCCTCATTGCGGTTTTCGTATGAAAAAGCTGAGGATCCGGCATCGGGATGTACTTCAAGTCTTACGAGGGCTTGATGTTAAAAAAGCTAGCGGGCCTGACGGAATTCCTGCCCTGGTATTGCAGAGGTGCGCTGTAGAAATAGCTCCAATTTTGACGAAGCTTTTCAAGATGTCCCTGAAGTCTGGCTCTGTGCCCTCTGGTTGGAAAAAAGCGATCATTCACCCCATTCCAAAGAAGGGTGACCGCTCCAACCCAGCCAACTACCGCCCCATAGCGATCACATCTGTTCTGTCAAAAATGATGTAACGTGTGATCAACGACAAACTGCTCACATACCTTGAGAAGAACAAAATTATTAACGACCGTCAATACGGATTCCGGCGGAACCGCTCGTGCGGTGATCTTCTCGCGTATGTGACACATGTTTGGGGACGGTGCCTGGAACGTTTTGGTGAGACCCAAACGGTTGGACTGGACATTTCCAAGGCCTTTGACCGGGTTTGGCATCGAGCGCTTGTCAACAAACTGCTGTCGCACGGACTTCCCGCATCCTTGTGTGCGTGGATTGCCGACTTTTTGAGGGGGAGGTCGATTCAGGCGGTTGCTAACGGTTTCACCTCTTCCTCGCATTCGATAAATGCTGGCGTCCCACAGGGATCGGTTCTGTCTCCGACTTTGTTTCTGTTGCACATCAACGACCTCTTGTCATGTGCACCGATTCATTGTTACGCGGATGACATTACAGTTCATGATAGTTTTTTGTTTGACAAGCCTCCAAAGAGCGACACAAACCCCAATAGCTCGGAGGGCTTTGAAGCAGAGAATGGACGGTTACCTCGAGAGTGTTTTCTCTTGGGGTAAGAATAACCTCGTCGAATTTAATGTTTCAAAGACCCAATCATGTTTGATAACGTCTAAAAGGGATCGAAATGATAATCTAGTCTCCTTCAACGGAAGCATTCTTCCGAACAGGACCTCCATTGATATGCTTGGTGTTACTCTAAGTGACCAGCTCAGGTATGGGGGCTCCATCGAAACCAGAGTTAAATTAGCTTCTCAGAAACTAGGCGTACTGTCCAGGGCCCGCAGATACTTTAATAGTACACAACTGCTAACCCTGTACAAATCGCAAGTGCGCCCCACGGTTGAATTTGGCAGCTACCTCTGGTCTGGAGCTCCAAAATACCTTAAAAAACCCTTGACTCTGTGCAGAAACTGTAATAAAATGCAGGTATTTACGTGAGAAAAAACTAAGGAACTTTATTTGCGTCAATACACAATTAACAGGTAGGTTCGCTACAAATATAGGCCAACAGATGGCGCTAGTGGTAATCTATATTTTGCTCTATATTTTAACACTTCCTCTCAAAATACAGATTACATAAGAACATATTATAACAAAATAAAATTACACTTTACCAATTCCTAAAGCGTTTACATGTTTATAATGTTTTACTGCACCTAAACTCTTAGTAAGCAAGTCAGCAGGCATATCTGATGTACACAAATAATAAACAATATATAAATTTTTGCGCACTCATACTATCATTATATATATTAATCTTATACAATTTTTTGGTCACTTCGTATTGCAAGTTTCTTAAACATACTGCTTCTTTGCAGGCTTCAGAAATTGATACATATTCGGCTTCTGTGCTAGAAAGTGCAATACATTTTTGCTTACTACAGCTCCAAGATATAACGGATCCTGACAAAGTATAACAAAATCCAGAATATTATTTTCTATCATTAATATAATTGCTCCAGTCTGCACAGCCTTCAATATTAACTGTTTTTCAAACTGTAATATTAAACTTAGAAAGTAATGTATCAATATAGGTACCAACATTCTTACTTAACATGTTTTTAAGATGATTAGCTTCAATTTTGTCACTTAAAATACAACAACAAAAAAATCATCAACGTACAAAGTCACAATAGTTTCACTACTACCAACAGTATTTATGTATATACCATAATTTTGAGAACACCCCTTAGGCACAAGCCTGGCTCGATACCGGACATTATTTTCAGAATCGCACTTCTTTTTTAGGACCCACTTGCACTTCACTATATTTCCATTTACAGGAATATCAACAACGTTCCAACCGTGGTTGTCTTCAAAACTTTTCACCTCTTCTTTGATAGCTTATTCCCAATGCTCCTTTTCTGGTCCCTGCAGCGCTTCCTCTAATGTCATTTCATCACTGAAAGATTTATTATATTTTTCTGTACAAATATATCCAAATCTATCAGGTTGCTTTCTCTCCCTCTCTGGAATTTTTTTTATTATGATATCCGATTGCGACTCTTCTTCTGATGTCATGGACTCCTCATCTGCCTCATCTGGTACAAAGGTTTCATCCATGTCATTAGCACTCTCCATAGAAACAATTGAATCTTCTCTTCTTGTGTCTGATGGATTTTCAACTAATGCATCCACATCTAAGGTTATATCTTCTGACTGTGACGTATCTTTGCAACTAGTGTCCCCCATTGGACATGAATTTTCTCCACTCTCATTGATTGGTATATTAACCTCTGGGTTGTTTTCATTTTCCATGATTATGACATCTCTACTAGTTGTGATATATTTAGTTCTAGGGTTGTATATTCGGTAACCTTTGATGTAATCTGGATAGCCCACAAGTATGTGCTTTTCAGACTTCTTGTCCCATTTCTGGCGCTTCTCTTTAGCAACATGAGCCATAACATTGCTACCAAATATTCTTAAATGACTTATGTCTGGTTTACACCTAGTCCAAATCTCATATGGAGTTTTTTCGTTTAAACTAGGAAGTACAGTACGATTTTGTAAATAAACCGCTGTGTTTGTTGCCTCAGCCCAGAATTCCTTACCCAAATTCGCATCAAATAATAAGCATCTAGCCTTTTCGACAATTGTTCGATTATTACATTCTGACAAGCCATTCTGCTCTGGGGTATATGGGTTACTTATTTGGTGCGCGATGCCTTCCTTCTTGAGATATGAATCAAACTCTTTGTTGCAGTATTCACCACCATTATCGCTTCTCAATATCTTTATCTTCTTATTTGTTTGTTTTTCAACTTTTGCTTTAAATTCTGCAAAACATCTAAGTGCTTCATTTTTGTGTTTGATAAAGTATACAAATTTCATATGACTGTAGTCATCAACGAAGAGTATAAAGAATCTTGAACCTGCAAGCGATCCATGCTCCATAGGCCCACACACATCAGTATGAACTAAATGAAGTAATTCTTTGCTTCTTGTACCAGTATTTGAGAATGGAAGACGACTCTGCTTTCCCTCGCAACAAACTGTACACGATGTCTTGCCAAGATCAAATTTTTCTCGAAGATTCATTCCTTCTACAGCACTGGTCATTTTATTCAGATAATTACTATTAACATGACCCAATCTGCGGTGCCAAGTTTTGCCTGAAACCGCTAAATTAGACATTATACTTTCAGGAACTTTTAACTTGTATTCCATCCTTAATTTACAAACACCATCTTTTATATCTGCTATAGCAACTAACTCGTTCTGTTTATTATAAACATAGAAGCATTTTCTTTTGAAATCAACTCTATTTCCATTTTTAATTAACTGACTGACAGATATCAAGTTTGTCGTAAGGTTAGGTACGCACAAAACATCTTTTAATGTAACTTCATATTTACATTTCGAGGTTAAAGTCACAATATTAACTTCTCCCGAGCATAAAACAGGCATAGCACTCTTATTAGCTGCAATTATTTCCTTAACACTCGTCCGATTTGACGAATTACACATAATGTTTACATTCGGTGACATATGAAAGCAAGCACCCGAATCTATAAACCAATCCATTTTATTGTAGTTCCCGCTCAAAAACACAACAGAAAATGCATTAGATTTCTTCATATGCTCTGATTGTCCAACAGGACACTGGTTTTTAAAATGCCCTTCTTGTTTACATCGATAACACTTGATGGATTTAACAGGTTTCGTTACTTTTTTGACTTTCGATGTATTTTCGGCAATATTGCGGCGCTGGTGCACTCTGGCGGACAAAGCCCCAACCGACTCGACGTCATTTCCTGCCATGTCAAGCAATTTTGTTTTTATTGCATCTGCAGAAATTATTATTCCACTATGCTCGATAGCTAATATCATCGGGTAGAATTTTTCTGGTAGACCAGCTAGCAAAAGGCACCCAATCCATTCATTGTTCACATTAAATCCAGTTCCGGATAATTTCTGGCCAGTTTCAATAATTTGCGTGACGTAACTCTGCATCGAGTCACAAGTTTCAAGACGAATCGATATCAAACTCCTTAATAAGGAAATGCGTCTTGAAAAACCATTATCATTGAAAATTTGCTTTAGCCTTTTCCATAAGTCTGCAGTAGACGTAGCTTATTTAATGTGTACATACAGCGAAGGATCTATAGTGAGGACAATCTTCGCTTTTGTTTTTGCATCATCTGCAACGGCAATGTTCACAGTTTCTTCGGCATTGATACATTTCTCCATACCATCCAATATAAGTAGATTTTCCACAGCATACGACCATTCATCGTAGTTTTGTCGTCCAACCAACTTGGGTATACTTGTGAGGTATGATGTCGCCGCCATTCTTGTTAAAATGTCCCGGCACTAAATATGCGAGTTCCTATTCGCAATAACTCCTTGCTCTATTCTCAAAACGAACAAATACATCCGCGACAATTGAAAATGAATTTTTAACACAAATACCATTTAAATTATCGTGACTGATGATTTAAAACCGCTTAGGAATGATCTGAGCCCATAACCTGTAATAAAACGCAGGTATTTACGTGAGAAAAAACTAAGGAACTTTATTTGCGTCAATACACAATTAACAGGTAGGTTCGCTACAAATATAGGCCAAAAGATGGCGCTAGTGGTAATCTATATTTTGCTCTACATATATTTTAACAGAAACGGGCGGTCCGTTTGATAGATTCTCCCATCTTAACAGACGGATTGCAATCTTTAGACCACAGGCGTCAGGTGGGAATGCTGTCCTTGTTCTACCGGTATTACAATGGAAAACGCTCCGAGGAACTAGCGTCGTTGATCCCCTTGGCACCGGTGGATAGTCGGGAAACACGCCAAATACGCGCCCAACATTTGTACACGGTTGACATTAGTCACATGAGAACGGGTCGTTTTTACGACTCGTTCTTGAGTTCAACAGCTCGGATGTGGAACGATTTACCACCCTCTGTGTTTCCTCCCTCCTACAACATGGGTCTCTTCAAGACCCATGTTCACTCCTTCCTTTCCTCAAAAAGACCCTCCATACAGCATCCTCAAAGATGACATAGGCCCTGAGGGAAATTATTTTCCTCAGGGCCTCCTGTGTGGAGTTAATGTAAAAAAAAAATGTATTTGTATGTAAACATCTTGTATTAGGTCTGTATATTTTTGAGCCCGTACCTTATAATAATAATAATAATAATACCGATTTGCTTTTGAATTTGAAAGATAAGAAAATTATAGTACCGGGCATTTCAATAAAAAGAGGGATTTTTCAAGGAGACTCATTGAGTCCTCTTTGGTTTTACTTAGCATTAAATCCTCTATCTAAAATGTTAATTAAAAGCAAGTTTGGAATAAAAATTAAAGGTAATACAAGAGAGAGAAATATAATTTCTCATTTATTATTTATGGATGATTTAAAATTATATTCGAATTCAGAACCAAATTTAGAGAAAATGATTAAAGTAGTTAAAATTTTTTCAGATGATATTAAAATGACTTTTAGTTTAGATAAATGTAGAACGATCCATATAGAGAAAGGTAAAATTGTAGATGGAGACGAGGGTATATTTAGAAATTTCAAAATTGAAAGTATGAAAGGGGATGAGGTTCATAAATATTTAGGATATCCGCAATCAAATAGATGAGATCATACTAGTATTAAAAATGATATTAGGATTAAATTTAAAACTAGGATCAGAAAATTTTTAAAATGCAATCTATCTGCTAAAAATTTAGTAAAGGCGATAAATACTTGGGCAATACCTCTATTAACTTACTCATTTGGCATAATTAAATGGTCTAATACCGATTTAGAAAGCTTAGAACGATTAATTAGAACTACTTAACAAAATTTCATTCCCATCATCCAAATTCAGTTGTAGAAAGAATTAATTTACCTAGAAATTTAGGAGGTAGAGGTATAGTCAAAATAACATCTTTAAAACATAATCAGATAGAAATGCTAAGAATTTTTTTCCAAAGGAAAGCTGATAGTTCAGAAATGCACAAAATAATTTGCCAGGCAGATAGAAATATTTCGCCATTAAATTTATACGACGAGAATGCCAGCATTCTTATAAATACCAACCAGGAATTATTAGATTCCTGGTCAAATAAAATTCTTCACGCAAAATACTTCAACTATCTCAACCAAACATATGTTGACAAATTTTCGTCAAACAAATGGTTGAGTATTGGAGAGTTGAGCGCAGAAATAGAAGGCTTTATGCTTGCAATTCAAGATAGTCATTAATACTTAAAATTATAGGAAGCATATCATCAAAGATGCAAATCAGATTGATGATTTATGTAGAAAATGTTTAGCTTTTCCGGAAACTATAGAACATATTATATCGGGATGTTCTGTATTAGCGCCGTCCGAGTATACATTTAGGCACAATCAAGTTTTAAAAATAATTCACCAAAGTTTGGTAATTAAACATAACTTGATTGACTGCCGTAATGTACCATATTATGAATATGAACCAAATTCATTTTTAGAAAATGAATTTTATAAAATTTATTATGATAAAACTATTCTAACAGATCACAATTAGTCATAATAGACCCGATATAGTTTTACATGACAAAATTAAGAAAATAACTTATATCATTGATGTCGCTATTCCAAATTCTTGTAATATTCAGAAAACTGTTTCTGAAAAAATAAGAAAATATACAGATTTAGGAAATGAGATTAAAAGAATTTGGCATTCTCAGACTATAAAAATATTACCATTTGTTATTTCGGCTACTGGCATTATACCTAGCTCTCTCATTCAAAATTTAGGCGTATTAGATTTGTCAAAAAATTTGTACATAAAAATGCAAAAGTCGGTCATTTTAAATACACGTAGGATTACGAAAGATTTTTTAAATATTATATTGAGGGATCAGTAGGATTTATCGGACCAGTTAGGATTTCATCAGAGCCGAACCCTCTGATATGAAAATATCTGGAGTCGGTGAAATATTTTCCCATTATGTTTCTGGTGGATTGACGTATTGTTCTTGTATTGTTTTGTATTTATTATACTTATATAGTGCACTTACATTCCGTGAATTTACTAGATATTAATTTGTGGAAAAGTGTGTGGAAGGGTTTAGTCTTTCATTTGGGAAAGATTTAACCCGGACATAAAATCTGGAGCACCGTAAAAAAAAGTTTATTCCAGAATGTATGCAGGGGTAGTGCAATGCAATACATTCCATATTTTGAAACAAAAAATGGGTTAATGTTAAAAATAAAAATAAAGTAAATAACAACATATAAATAAATTTAAAAAAAATAAAATAAAAATGTGTCCCAGGTACTTAACGCTGTGATAAACATTCATTTTCCTGTAATCTAACCATACTGAGGGTGTTTGGATGGTTTCGTTTTTGTTTTTAAAAACCATAACTACTGACTTGGTAGTATTATATAACAGGTTATGGTTTTTTGCAAAGTTTTCACAAATTCTTAGTAACTTCTGTAATGCGCTTAGTGACGGTGCAAGAAAAAACATGTCATCTGCGTAATTAATGTTGTTCACACATACTCCATGTATATGGCATCCTATTTTGGTTATATTATTATATTTTATTATTATATTGTATTTTCCTGATTATGTTTTTTTTTTATGCATTTCTTAGTCCATCTCATGGAGGAAACTTTATTTTAACTTTTTGAAACCAAAAGTACATAAATAAAAAGAGTCGGTTACACAAATTCATAAAATCTTATAAGACATGTTTTCTGTGAAATATTTGTTAAGTGATTCTTTATATGTTTGTGTCTGTATGTTGCTTCTGTGAAATGTTTTGTAAATTTTTTATTCATACATTGTGTCTACATATTGGGTTGAGTTGGGTTTAACTTCTCAAAAGTACCAATTGGCGATCCCTTAATGAGTTTTGATAACTCATGGGAGTGCAACTTCGTTGTATGTCTTATTTAATAATAATATTTACAATATAAATTGAAAGAAAAGATGGAATAATTGCAGCTGTGGTAAATAGCAAAAAAGCGTTAAAAGTGAGTTACACATTATAATATAATGTTTTTATGTTGAGAGAAAGTGAATTTTAAATTTAGTTTTATCTCTCTATTCTTTTATATAAACAAGGGGAATGTCTGTGGGGAGTGAGCGGCCACGTGTTTGAGAACAGGCCGTTTTTTTTACTTGACCTTCAAAACATCATAAAGTACACTGTTTACACGAAATTTTGAAAAACTTTGCTAAATCCCAGGCAACGCCGGAAACTTCAGACAGTAAAGAATAAATTAAAATATCCAAGGAACCGAATTTATTCAGCCTTAAAACTGGAGAATGAATGAAATAGTTTGTGGACGATGAATTAACGAAGAACAACTCTGGAAATTTTGCATTGGGGTTTGGAAATCGGAATGTTATTTTAGCTAAGTGATTAACTAATTTGTGAAAAGTTACAAATCGCCTATGGTTCTTCTGCAAGTTTTTTTGTTTTTTTTTTTAAAGAAAGACAAACATTCCTGGGTTATGAATAACTCGACAATATTTTAAAATCTCCTACTACCGTAAGCCGAAAATGTTGCTCATCATGGAGGACTTAGCCAGCTGAGGAATCGAACACGGAATGCCTAGGTGGGACCCAAATGTAAAAAAAATTTAAACGTTTTAGAATGAGAAAACACAACTATTTATATTCAAATTTAAAAGTTTACCACAAAATAATTAAAATATAATAATAACTTTTATGAATCCAAAGTTTCCAACCACAATTTTTTTTTTTTTTTTTAATTATTATTTTTACATAAACTGACAAAAAAGTGAGTTGACATATTAGCGCAATAAGGTTTGTGTGTGTTTTTTTTTTCTTTATCAGTAATTTTAGTAAGAAAAAAGATGAAATGAGCCACTTTTAAAACTTTTTAAAGTTTGCAATTATATTTTGAAAATTACATGATTACTAATAATAAAATTTGAAAGCGTTTTTCATCACCTTTCAAAAAAAGTTTTTAGTTTTCGGATACGAGAGTTAAGTTAGCCTCTCAGAAACTGGGCGTACTGTACAGGGCCCGCAGGTACTAGTACACAACTGCTAACCCTGTACAAATCGCAAGTGCGCCCCACGGTTGAATTTGGCAGCCACCTCTGGTCTGGAGCTCCAAAATACCTTAAAAAACCCTTGACTCTGTGCAGAAACAGGCGGTCCGTTTGATAGATTCTCCCATCTTAACAGACGGATTGTAATCTTTAGAGCACAGGCGTCAGGTGGGAATGCTGTCCTTGTTCTACCGGTATAACAATGGAAGATGCTCCGAGGAACTAACGTCATTGACCCCCTCGGAACCGGTGCATAGTCGGGAAACACTTGTACACGGTTGACATTAGTCACATGAGAACGGGTCGTTTTTACGACTCGTTCTTGAGTTCAACAGCTCGGCTGTGGAACAATTTACCGGCCTCTGTGTTTCCTCTCTCCTACAACATGGGTCTCTTCAAGACCCATATTCACTCCTTCCTATCCTCAAAAAACCCTCCACACAGCATCCTCAAAGATGTCATAGGCCCTGTGGGAAATTATTTTCTTCAGGGCATCCTTTGTGAAGTTAATGTAAAAAAAAAACCGTTCACAATATTCCATTTATTTGGATTTTATTGCATAACGGAAATATTTTTACCTTCAGATAAAATACGCCGGATTTTTGAAGAGTTAAACAAATAAACTTGTTTATGAACAAACAGTTTTTAGTTTTCGGATGCGTTTAAAAATATTCCTTTTTTTATTTTGCAAAGCGGAAATATTTTGACTTTCTAACAAATTACGCCCGAGGTTTGAGGGTTAAGGGGAATATGGTTGATTCTATAATGAGAAATATAATATATGAGAGTGGTTTTGGTTCTAAAGAATGATATAAATTTATATTTTCACTCACGTATATTTATTTATATTTAAGAAGAGTTCATTGTATTCACAGTATTCACACCGCCCTTGAAAGCGATCAAGATTTGCTTGAAGAATATTATTATCATTGATGTACACAATCGTTTTGTAATCTTACACAAGAATAGATGCGATTATTTCTTTAAATATTGTTTCAATATCATTCACACCTTTTTAAAATAAAACAGGTCTCGAATAGGAAAGGTTCTTCTGCAAGATAAGACGGTTAAATGGAGAAAATTCATTGAACATAATTATTAACCTTTATTTTTAACTTAATGAGTAAAACCTCAAATTCTAATATTTTAATTAATGAAGACAATATTAGAGAAACTCAATCGAGCATCTGAAACAGAAAAATCAGAAAAACAGGGTTGCATATGAGACTCAAACCAAGGACCTGCGCCATGCCGGGGCGGAACTCTGCCAACTGAGCTAATGTGTCCCTTTCCGATTCGGTCATATTTAACTGTATCATACTTCGACTAAAAACTACCAAAAGTATCTTCATTTTCTTAACGCATATTTTTATTGGCTGCTATCTTTATATATGATTCGGAGATAAATCTTTGTATTTATCAAGATTTAAACTCGAACCAAATACTATCTAGATAGTGTCTTGGACAAATTTATCCATTTTTATTTAATATGTGACATTTGTTGAATTTTCTGCATTTCTAGGATGAATATTTATTTTTAACTTAATGAGTTAAACTCCAAAAGATGTCGCATATTAAATAAAAATTGATAAATTTTTCCAAGACACTATCTAGATAGCATAAAAATGACCGAGTCGGATATGGACACATTAGCTCAGTTGGTAGATTTCCGCCCCGGCAAGGCACGATGTGACCCTATATTTTTTCTGAAATAACTGTTTCAGATTTTCGACTGAGTTTCGCTAATATTGTCTTCTTTAATTAAAATAATTATTAATGTTCAACATCAGTGTTCATCTTCATTGCTATTTTTCGTTAAAAATCATGAGTTTATTCTTAACTAGCGTCCATTAAATAAATGTGAAGAAGCACAGAGTGTGCGGGGAAATAGCGTGATTGTTTGCTAGTTAGTTAATTAAAGAAAGAATAGAACAAACAGAGAAAGGCTCTGACTGCAGAGCACTCTCAAGGGGAGTTGTTCAGCGGCCTGTGGGGCGCAGCTCAAACAAATTACGAATATTTTTATTTTAACTGAGCAACCTGAGCATATTTCATATCTCTGCATTTTTTCTGCATAATATATTATTTTTCGATTATTCTATTAACAATATGTCGTTAGTATCTGTCTCGGAAATTAATGACTTAAGTATTTGGTTTGTCACGAAACTCAACTTTATCAAGCATATAGAAATAATAACCAATAAAGCTTTGAAAATGTTGGGATTTATTTTAAGGGTATCTAGTGATTTCAATAATGTCAATACTGTAAATACATTATATATGTCACTAGTAAGGAGTCATATAGAATACAATTCCACGGTTTGGTCTCCAAACTATGACGTTCATTCACGTGCGTTTGAAAGAATCCAAAATAAATTCTTAAGATATGTAAATTTTAAATGGGTATTTCTCGTGACTGTCTTAATTACGTAAACGTACTTTGTTTATTTAGATTATAAAACTATCTAATCGTAGAATCATTTCCGATATAACCTGTTTTTAAAAAATCATTAATTCAATGTTTGATACCCCTGATTTATTATATGTAATCTCTATTCATACTCCTGGCAGGTCAGTTACAAGACAGTACCTACCATATTATTATAGCAATTCCACATCAATGTCCCAATATCACACTCCTATGCGACGGATTCAACAGCTAGGAAAAAAATACTCCGATGTTGTTGATATATTTAGTATATCAATTTTAATATATGAGCATACCTCATTGAAGATTTTACATCACCTAAGGGAATATTTTGATAAAGCTATTTAAATTGACTAACATATTAACAGTATTTTGTCGGCTGAAAGAAAAAAAAACTATTTAGGATTTTTTTATATTTTGTACCTATATACTTGTGGATCAAATTCAATCATATGTTTACATTATATTTATTTTTGTGTTAGTATTTTCAACTAGTCGTTTCCTGCACTATTTATGAGTTTAATTTCGTAAATATTGTTATATATGTGTGGGTAATCGTCATCCACGGGGAATAATCGGAAGGTGAGAAATAAAAGGTAATGTTGAAGCGAATATTTATTGCGTTCTGAAGTGAAGCACTCAGAACCAAAGTTAAACAATACACAGTACAAGGTAAGTTAATTGGTAAGACGCGAGAGCGGTTCGTTGGAAGCTGTTGTCGGTGGCGCGTCGTGCGGGGATCTGGCGATCGCCGCCCGGCACTTCTCGAAGCTTCTCCCACCGATGTGGCGTGACACTGGTGACGTGGAGTGACGTCACAGAGTTCGTGCCGTGTGCATAAATGTGCAGGGCTGTCGCCAAGGTGCAGAGCAGGGGTGTCGCCACAGTACCCCTTTTCCAGCGGCTGAGTCGACTGGAGATTGAAGGTTGGAGATTGGAGACGAAGATGCGATATCTTTGAAGTTTGTCGTTGAAGTCAATTGGATGTGGTTATTGCTGAATTGGTGTCGGGTTGTTTGGTGCTCCTTCTTTCAGAATTTGTCTTCTGATTCGATTCCGGCACCATCTCCATGTGATGAACGCCATTCCGGCGGCTACGGTCGTGCATGGTATGATTAGCGTTGATAACGAAAAAGAAAAATGCTGTACGGTTGTATCTCCATCTTGAGTGACGTAAATTTCTTCTTTAGTTTGCTGTGATCCCATTGCTGTTTGCGTTTAAACTGGAGGTGATTTCGGCGCGGCTCGTAGAAATACCCAAACCATAAACATCATGTCAGCATTTTAACTGACTGATGCAATTTCGGCTTGTATTTTTGTAAAATAGGCGACACGTGTAGGTATAAAATTTGTCGATTGAATTTCCAAGAATATCCGACTCGAGGTATTTCATTGCTTGCGTAGGCGGAATCTGCCTTTGTCATTATCGGTTAATTGTTCATCGGGCGAATGAGTCATTTTTATGCTGACAAAGTCTATTTTCTTCTAGAATGTTTACGTATCAAATTTATAACAGAAGACTCGTGTAAAAGATTACATCATGGTTGCATGTATGTGCGCCGGACGTACTTGTGGAAACATTGATAAGGCGTTTCAATGCAGGGGTAACCAACTATTGGTTACCGATCTGCAGAACATACAATTTTGGCGTTTCGAAACATTACCCGCATCCTCAAGTCAATCGTTGAGGCGATCCGGGAAGCGGACACGACGACCATCGCGCGTTGTGGTGTAGGTCATGTCCGGTATTTTGATGGTGTTGGGCACAATGTTCGGCGGTATCGTTGTAACTTCTGTCGGCTCTGAGGCGATGTAAGCTGGTTTAAGACGATCGATCGTGACAGTAACTTCTTTGCCTTTCACACGTATAGTGTACGTACGTTCGCTGCGGCAAACGACTTCGTACGGGCCACTGTACGGTAGTTGTAGTGGGCTTTTTACCGTGTCGTCTCTAAAGAAGACGTGAGTAGACGTCGGTAAATCCTTGAAGATGAAATGTCGTTTTTCTCCGTGACGGGTACCTGTAACGGGCCTTAAGTCGTCGAACTGTTGCCTCAGTTCCTTAAGAAAGTTGCCGGTATCGACTTCGGGTGTTGATGATAGACGTGCAGTCAGAAATTCTCCTGGTAGACGAAGTGGCTTACCGTATACCAGTTCGGCTGAAGAGGTAGCGAGATCGTCTCTCCAGGCTGCTCTGATGCCCATTAAGACAGTGGGAAGAACTTGTGTCCAGCGGTTACTCTGATGGCATTTGATGGCTGCCTTCAACTGGCGGTGCAACCTTTCCACCATGCCGTTTGCTGCCGGGTGGTATGCGGTAGTGCGTATTTGTGTCGTTCCTGCCAGGCAGTTTAATTGCCTGAACAGCTTCGACTCAAACTGTCGGCCTTGGTCGGCCGTGATGCGAAGTGGTGTTCCAAATCTGGTGATCCATCCTTCGTAAAATGCGCGTGCTACTGTCTCTGCCTCTTGGTCCTTGATGGGAAATGCTTCCGGCCACCAGGTGAACCTGTCTACGCATGTCAGGCAATATGGAAATCCCCCTGACATGGGCATGATGACGATATTCACGTGGACATGCTCGAATCTGGATGCTGTTGTGGGGAAGTTTCCAAGAGGTGCTGATACGTGTCTTGATACCTTGCTTCGTTGGCACTGGAGACAGTTACGTGCCCAATTCGTGGTGTCAACTTTGATGACTGGCCAGACATAACGTTGAGTCATGAGCTTGGTTGTTGCCCTGATACCTGGGTGAGCCAATTGATGAACCGCATTGAATGCTGCTGGTCGAAACTTTTTCATGACGAAGGGTCTGGCTGTTACTGTGGAGACATCGCAATAGAGGTCTGCATCAGTACCGGGGATGTGCACCTTTTTGAGCTGCAGATTAGATCCTCCCTGTAGGCAATTCTCTAACTCTGCATCGTTTACTTGGTCCGCCGCCAGCGCTGCGTAGTCCAAAGGAGTATCGATTGCCTCGACTCTGGAGAGGGCATCTGCGACGATGTTATCCTTGCCTGCGACGTGACGTATGTCGGTTGTAAACTGGCTGATGTAGTCCAGGTGTCGGAATTGCCTAGGCGAGCATTTTTCAGCTTTCTGCTGAAAGGCGAAAGTGATCGGCTTGTGGTCGGTAAAGATGGTAAACGTCCTGCCTTCCACCATGTGTTTGAAATGTTTTACGGCTAAGTAGATGGCAAGAAGTTCCCGATCGTACGCTCCTTATTTTCGTTCGGCTGGGCTAAATTTCTTCGAGAAAAATCCAAGTAGTTCCCAGTTTCCGTCAATGCATTGTTGGAGTGCGGCACCAGCTGTGGTGTCAGAAGCGTCGCTAATAATGGATAGAGGAGCTTCACACTTTGGGTGAGCTATTAAAGTTGCCTGGGCAAGGGCTTCTTTGCATTTGCCAAAGGCTTCTATGGTCTCCGGTGTCCAGGGAACGGGTTGTTTGCCTTTCTGGTTCCCTTGAAGAAAATCGTTGAGTGGTGCCTGGATCTCCGCAGCGTGGGGCAGGAATCTCCTGTAGAAATTGAGTGCTCCCAGAAAGCGTCGAAGATCTTTGATTGTTTCGGGTTGGCTGTAGTTTCGGATGGCTTCCAACTTCTCGGAAAGAGGTGTTGTGCCTTTGCAGGACACCAAATATCCCAGGAACTTGACTTCGCTTACACCAAAGTGGCATTTTGCGACGTCGATGACTACACCGTATTCCTGTAAGCGCTGGAACAATGTTTCTAGGTGAGCCATGTGTTCCTTTTCTGATGATGAGGCGATGAGGAGGTCATCGATGTAGGCATAGCAGAAGTCGAGTCCGCGTGTGACTTCGTCGATGAATCGCTGTAAGGTTTGAGCTGCGTTACGGAGGCCAAAGGAAATCATCGGAAATTCAAACAGACCGAACAATGTAGATATAGCTGTCTTCGGGATGTCTTCCTGCACCACTGGGATCTGATTGTATGCCCTCACGAGGTCGATAGTGGAGAAGACTCGAGCGCCTCTCAATAACTGGGTGAAATCCTGGATGTGGCGAACAGGGTAGCGATCTGGAATTGACCTGGCGTTAAGGCTTCGATAGTCTCCGCACGGTCGCCATTGGTCGTCTTTCTTGGGCACCATATGTAGCGGAGATGCCCAACGGCTCTCGGAGGGACGAGCTATTCCGAGGTGGACCATGGTTTCAAACTCCTTCTTGGCTAACTTTAACCTGTTAGGGGCGAGGCGACGTGGGCGTTCGTTGATCGGGGGTCCTGGAGTGGTTCTAATGTGATGTCTGATCTCGTGACGAACTTCCTTCCTGGCGCCGTCCAGGCGCGTGATGTGGAAAGATGACGTACCTGTGACAGTCTTTATGGAAGCAGTGTTGTCGTTGCTCTTTGTCCCTGTCGACGCTAGGTTAGTCACCTGATCCAGAAGTCGTCCTCTGTGGACATCAAATAGCAGGTTGAATTTTGCCAGGAAATCCACTCCGATGATAGGTTTGGAGACGTCAGCAATGACGAAGCTCTAGGTAAAGTCGCGTCTAAGGCCCAGGTTGAGGGTGAGTGTCAGGTTGCCGTAAGTCGCGATGGCGGTGCCATTAGCGGCTGCCAGCTCGTACGACTGCTTGGGAGGTCGTCCTCGTACCATGCTCCGTAGGTACACGCACAGATCCGCGCCCGTATCTACGAGGAATTGTGTGCGGGTTTCCCGGTCCATAACAAATAGGCGACCTAACTTCGAAGGGCTGGTGCTGGTCGCCATCAGTTTGAGCCCCAAGCGTTTCCCTGCGCAAAGTTGCAGGGTGCTCTACACTTTTGGGCTTTGGCCCCGAATGTAGTATGGTACCAGCATATGTCCGATGGTTGCGTACCCCTGGCACGGCTGTGGCTACGTGAAAGTCCTCAATACCTCGTCAGATACTGCTTTGCCGGCGAGGGTGCGTAGGTGTCGGAGGAACTGGGACGGCTTTCGATCCCAGCGTTCCTCATGCTCTAGGAGTCTCCTCGTCTTCTGCTCCTGAGTGGCGCTGAGGCGTCGTATTAACTCACGTTTGAGCAGAGCGAAGGCTCCGTCATTCGGTGGTGCCACTATGATGTCTCGCACCTCCTGGGCGTAGGCTGGTTCCATGGCTGAAGCACGAAGAACGAAGCCGAACTTGGAGGCATCCACCGTCACCCTTGCAGCCTGGAAACTGCGTTCCACCATTGCGAACCATAGTTCCGGATCATTTGGACAAAATAGCGGGATGCGAACGGCCACGCGGTCGACCGCCGGCGTGGTGATCGGGGCGGGGTTCGGGGTTTCGTCAGTCGGTACTTGATTGTGTGATGCGTCATTATTCTGTTGCGCCATATTTCAACAAAAAATTCACTGCCTGTAAATGTAAATTAAATGTTCGTCTGAGACTCACAACGCAGTGAACGTCTATTAAGGGCACTTCGGTAATGCGTCGGGAGGAAAGTTCAGAGAATTACACTTATTTCACTCACACTGTCACGTTTTCAGTATTCACTTTTCGCGGGTCACCAATGTGGGTAATCGTCATCCACGGGGAATAATCGGAAGGTGAGAAATAAAAGGTAATGTTGAAGCGAATATTTATTACGTTCTGAAGTGAAGCTCTCAGAACCAAATTTAAACAATACACAGTACAAGGTAAGTTAATTGGTAAGACGCGAGAGCGGTTCGTTGGAAGCTGTTGTCGGTGGCGCGCCGTGCGGGGATCTTGCGATCGCCGCCCGGCACTTCTCGAAGCTTCTCCCACCGATGTGGCGTGACACTGGTGGCGTGGAGTGACGTCACAGAGTTTGTGCCGTGTGCAAAAATGTGCAGGGCTGTCGCCAAGGTGCAGAGCAGGGGTGTCGCCACATATGTAAAAGCCTAGATAGGCGTAAATAAATAAATGATTTCATATGGACTGCATTTAATTTTTTCTGAACTGAGAATCGCCAAAACCCGGACAAACCTCACCCCATGAACCCTGGCACCCCTAAGTCACCAAACGTAGCTGACTAATAGATGTTTTGGTTATTCAATGAATGGTTCCCGCTGCGGTGGTATCCATACCCGCCTTCCAAAATAATTCCTTTATCAAACTAAAACCTTTATTCTCTTCTAGAAAACACCAGTAACTGACATCAGAAGTGATTCAAGTTTTGTATATAACTAACACCATGTACGCACTCGCATGCTCCCATCTAACAACGCAATGTAAGCACAGACATTGGGGGTCTAGAGTCATTTGAAAAAGAAGTCTCTTCCTTTATAAACAAAAATTAGAGTCTTGACGATCACAGTGAAGGAAGAAACCATGTTTCCTTAGAACGCCGTGGGAAAGTGGTGGATAAACTTCCAATGCCTATAATTTTGTTTGTGTGTTCCGTATCCGGTTAATCTTGTCGAGATGGTAGCCGTATCGGATATTACATTATTCCTCCGCCAGAGTTGTTGTCAAATCGGAATAATCAAAATTAAGCGAGCCTACTCGGGGCCGGCCGTGTACAGGTCCAATTGGAGCATTTTTGGAGGTTGTCCACAACTTTTCCGCCCGGTATAAGTCAAATACATATCGTTGCTCCTTCAAGGCTCTCGCAAGGATTCAAATTTTTTTAAAGAACGATTCTCCATTTAAATAAACGAAACTAGACCTCAGACGTGTCGTGTTTGCGCTTAGTAGCTGCAGACACGTATTTATTTAAGCTCCCGGACATTAATTCTCTTGAAGGGGTAGTTCTTATATTAGTGTTCTGAAAGTCCGTCCCTATTAGTGAAATATCCCAATTGTTGTGTTTTTTAAGTTAAAATAGTTGTATAGTGTTAATTCTAATAGATGGGACAATTTCAAATAATACAAGTAAAAGTTTTATTCAAAAAACTTTTAACGGACATAGTGTTGTTTAACAGTGCAGTGTGGGTTCACAGATGCTGCCACATGTTTTCTGCCGGGGTGAAGCAATGACCAATATAAGGTTGCCTTTATTTTTTGTGTGAACTTTTTGTAATGGGCTGTAAGGTCATAAATCATGATCAGATATACTTTGGACGAACTGTACGCTTTACGACCCTTGCCGGTAATAAACAATAATAATAGTGATAATTTTAGTGATAACAATAACAATAGTGTACCTTTTCCCCAACGTAAGGGAAGAAAAAGAGGATGTCGAGCCGGAAGGAAGGTGAGATTGGTCAAAAACCTGCGGTTAGCACGAAACAGGAATTTGCGTTCGCCTAAGTCTCTAACAATTGCCGCTTGGAATGCTAGATCTATTGCGAATAAACACGAGGACATTGTGGATCTCATTCGTGGCAAGGGTATTCACATTTTAGCGCTAACGGAGACTTGGCATGAAAATGCAAATTCCCACTCCATCAAAACCCTTCGGTCAAGTGGGTTCTCAGTATATGAAGCTGCAAGGCCGATCAAAACCGAAACAAACAATATTAATTTTACAAATCACGGGGGAGTTGCAATTGTAGCACAAAATGGTATTCGCTTAGACAGTATAGGGATACGTCAGGTGTATACAACTTTTGAGTTTGTCGGCTGCAAGGCTTCTGCTAATGGTGCATCCCTCGTGATAATCTCCATCTACCGTCCCGGGTCGTGCACACCGACTGCAAATTTTTTCAACGAATTCAGTCTCTCCTAGAATGCACCTCCAACTACAACTGCGAGATTATTATTCTAGGAGATATAAATATTCATTTGGAAAACAAAACTAATCCCATGTCCATAAAATTCAGCAGAATTCTGCGTGACTTCGGCTGCGACCAGTGGGTGAACTCAACTACTCATGATGCAGGAGGCACACTAATGTAATCATTTCCCGGGTTGGGTTTTCCCCGAATAACGTAAATGTTACTGACATTGGACTATCAGATCATCGTCTCATCACATCCGAGTTTGCCTTCGATCCTCCGAAATTAGAATTCAAATCCGTTGTCTCCAGAAATTGGAGAGAATTCGACTTCGAGGCATTTTGCAGTGAATTGAAAGCGTCGCCTCTCTGTGATAAGGAAAAGTATAGCGAGAGCCATGTAGAAGAGTTAGTAATTCTATATAATTCTACTCTACGGGCATTACTCGATAAAAATGCTCCTTTCACAGAGAATGTCTGCCGCGTTAGGAATTGCAGCAAATGGTTCGATGCTGAATGTCTTCGAAAGAAGAGGGAAATGCGGAAATTTGAAAGGATCTACAGACGAAACCCGACTTTCAGCAATCGGCAGCTTTGGATTACCAGGCAAAAAGGTTACAAAGAAGAAGTCACCCAGAAGAAATCTAACTTTTGGTGTGAGCAAATTGAGACAGAAAAGGACCCCCGAAAACTTTGGCAAAACGTAAGGACTCTGTCTGGAGAGAGCAACAACAAGGTTGATTCCTCTCTTGAAGCAAACAGCCTCGCAACATACTTCAGAAGTAAGGTTGAAAAAATTCGGGCCCTCGGTGTGGTAGGATCGTCTTCTGTCGCAGCATCAAGTCCGCTCTCGAGTGAATTCACTACTTTTGCAGCAGTAACGGAAGAAGATGTCACGCGTGCGATAAAATCTTGTCCTAACAAGCAATGCGCTCAAGACCCCATACCTACCTGGCTTTTAAAACAGTGTCTTCCTGATATAGCGCCTGTAATTACCGCAATTATCCAGAAGTCACTAGTAAATTCACTTGTACCGGGAACACTTAAAAAATTAATCATAACTCCGATTCTAAAAAAACAAAATCTTGATTCTGACAATACGGATAATTACAGGCCAATATCCAATCTACCGTTCCTTTCTTAGCTGCTTGAGAAAATCGTTGCCAAACAATTGGTGGGGTATTTGAACTCTGCCGGTCTATTTGCCAAAAATCAATCAGCTTATCGACAGTTTCATTCAACGGAAACTGTTCTTCTGCGGTTGATTTCAGACTTGATCATCGGGATGGAAGCAGGTAAGTTGGGTTTGGTATCTGTTCTTGACATGAGTGCGGCATTTGACACGGTAGATCATAGTATTTTATTAAATGTGCTTGAAACCGAATTTGGCGTTCGAGGTGATGTACTCCAATGGATGACATCATACCTGTCTGGACGAGTAGCCTCAGTAATTTTCAATAATTGTACTTCACCTGAAACTCCCATAGAATGTGGAGTTCCCCAGGGTTCTGTCTTGGGTCCCATTCTCTTCATTCTCTATACGAATCGCCTCGAGAAACTCATTCAATCAGCTGGCTTTGAATCACAAGGCTATGCAGACGATCGTTTCATTTTCAAGTTTTGTTCCCCGGATGAAAAAGACGTCCTTAAAAACGAGGTGGTTAGTTTCATTAACACAGTCTCAAGTTGGATGTCTGTCAATAAACTCAAACTTAATCCGACCAAGACGGAGTTTATTTGGATAGCTTCTCCTGGAAGGCAAGCCCTCATCGACTCTAACCCAATCCATATTCAGGGTACAGATATAATCCCTTCTACAGAAATAAAATTTCTGGGTTTCACAATAGACAATAGTCTTTCTCTTGAGTCACAAATTTCAAAATCTGTAAGTTCAGGCTTTTTCCATCTAAGGCAGATAAAATCAATCAGGCGTTGCCTTCCCTCTGATGGAGCAAAGTCACTCATAAATTCGTTCGTTGTCTCACGTGTGGACTATTGTAATAGTGCATATGCTGGCTTACCTAAAAAACAATTCAATAGAATCCAGTCCGTTTTCAATGCTGCGGCGAGAATGATTTTTGGTGAATCTAAGTATTGCCGTATAACCCCGCTTCTAAGGGATCGCCTTCATTGGCTTCGATGCCCTCAAAGAATAGAGTTCAAGATCTGCTTAATGACCTTCAAAGCATTACAAGGAATGGCGCCAGCCTATATATCAGAACTATGTGTCCGACAAAACTTAAGCGATAGACAGCTTACTCTAAGGTCAGCAGATCAAGATGTTACTAATCGTTTAATCGAACTTTCTAGGTCAAATCGAGCCGTTTACTATGATCGATCTTTTCGTGTAACTGGCCCGCTCATTTGGAACAAACTTCCCTCAGTTCTTACTAATATCCAGAACTTGGCTGAATTCAAAAGGGCTTTAAAAACAAACTTATTTAAAAAATCATACCTTTCATGAATTTTTAACTCCTTTTCAAAAAACTATAATAAACCATGTTCCTCAATTTTCCAGTAATTGTTTGGTTTCGATTACCTCCTTACTATAGTTTTATGTGCACTCCAAATTTGTATTATTTCTAAACGTAAACTGTTTCCTGTTCTGTAGTATATTTTAGTTTTTAATGATTCCTGTTGAATGGCAACGTTATGGTTTCAATGGGATCAATATCTATTGTCATGTGCACTCACTATTGTTGTTAATATTGTTCTTTGGGAATTGTTTTGTATATACTGTATATTCTTTGTTTCACACTATTTAATCAATTTTGTAAGGACTCGTAAGGAACACCATATAATTAATCTTAAGCTTATTATAATTGAGCGCATTTGAAGTGAAATATCACAAAACTGCGCTATACAAATACTATGTTATTATTATTATTATTAGATGCATACGATGAGGTCCAGTTTTGTTCTAATGCATACGATGTCATGAAGCAGTATGCAAGTGCTTACAGAATGAAAATAATGCAATATAGTGTTTGTAAAACATAGGTAAACGTTCAATAAGACGATAGGATAACAACGCTGGTAAGTTGCATCCAGCGTATAATGCAAACACCTGTATAAATAGAAGACAAAGTTTATAGAAATAAGAAGGGTAGTGCGCTGGGAACGGGTGGGATGCCTCTCTAATCGATTGGCAGTTCCAGCAAGAATGAATATGTTGTTCAGTCTAGCCGTAAGCGAGATTCGGCTTCCGCGCCCTTAAGCCGGTTCCTCGATTGTACCTCGAAATTGGAGAAGCCCCTCTCCTGGCGCCGACTTGTCAAGGCGCTGACAATACCTAACACTAAATACAGCGCCCTTGAGTTTTTTTAGCACCGGTCGCCGTTTGGCTCGGTACACACACGAAATTAGGGAATACGTTTGTATGGACAAAAACCGTTTTGACTCAGGGTATTCTTAAGAATTTTTTAAGTAGAGCGTTTCTGCAGGAAATTATTCTTTCAACTGCATATTTTTATATCTGCATAATTTACAAAAGCGCGGTGCGGCGCAACGTAAAAGTTTATTACATTATAATGTAAAAAAAAGTAAATTATTAACATCAAGATAGTGGCGAAGTGCGGAGATATGAAAGTTTATAAAATGTATTTTTCAGGTGTGGCACATTCTACACACATATTATAATATATTGTAGAACAATACTTCTCAGTACTGGGCGATAACACCCCCTTGTGGGCGCTGGAGACTTTCAGGGGGGCAGTGGAAGGCTCAAACAAAATTAGGGGCCTTAAGAAATCTGCTGCAAGTTACTGAAAGCGGCGACTAACGCGAAGTGAATTCGAGCCTGATATTTACAAACTCATCGAATCAGATTCATCCTTCACGTTAGATAAGTTTTAACTCAAAGCCTTCTTTTAATAATAAAAATATTTCTATTTAATAATACTTTTATTTCGAGTTTTATTTCCCCTCATTGAAACATTCTTTGATATCAGAAATAGGATATGGGTCACACCCTATCTATCTTATCCACGTAACAATGTATGTTTAAAAATTATATTTGCAATAACTGTTAAGTTACGGAACATCAAAGTATGTGGTAATGTAAAAAGGAAAGTAAAAAAATATAGGGGGCAATAGGTTTTTTTAAAGTAAAACTTTTTTAGCCTCGTTGTTATAATAATGCGGTAAATTTACGGCTACGCGCAAGCCTCCGGTAGCGCAGCGGCGTAAAGCGCCTGACTCTCAGCGCCCAGAGAGTCATCCAGAAAACGGAGGTTCGAATCCTACCAAATCTAAAAAAATTAACATTTTATTTTTGTAAAATCAATATCCAATCTTAAAACCACTCTAAATAAACAGGCAACCTTAAAGAAAGTAACATCTAGCGACTTTCTAGTTGCACTTCTACCGCGTGTGAATTGCACTCTCTGATTTTTTTTTAAATCTCAAAGTGGGCCGTGGTTAAAATAAGTTTTAAACCTGTGTTTTAGAGCATTGTGAAACGCCCTTGAAGAGATATTTCATAAAAAAATGGTGCTTAAATTAGTGTTGGTATTATTATATTTCAGGAACAGAAATAAGTACACAGATACCAGGCGTAAAATTTTGAATTAAAAAAATATTTTTGTTATTTCCCGCAACTCGTCAAACTCAATTAAGTAGGTAGGTACTTATGCACATATTGCAGCATTATTGCTATAATACACGACACTTTGTATTACTTTGTAGAAATAACCAGAAGACCTTTCGCGCGCATTCATCTTCCCGAGGTGACCATCATAGGATGTACATTAAATTATTTACTTTGATGAGAGCGGGGTCAGTTCAAATATAAGTTCTAAGAAATTGAAGTGTCGGGTGGTTTTTCTTATTTTTCTCGGAAAATGGACTTTATTCGGATCTTTGTGGATTACACGCCACACGGCATATACCCACGGCATACCCACGGCATACCTCCGGTATATTTACGGCATACCCACTCGCCACACGGCACACGTGTAAGTATGAAATAATGATTTGTACGGTGAACGCTTCGGGAATTCTACAACTATCTACTTGTATCCTGCAATTCAGTATTATGCCGTATTCACGATGCGGACTTCATTGTCTCAGTAACAATATTATTATCATATAGAGTAGGCTCTTGGGAAATGAATATAATTTGTTCGTCGGAAACAATGAAATAAGAATATAAGTACTGTAATGGACGAGCCACACGAGGCTAGTATTTTAAGCAAGGATAGCAAGCGACTTATGCCGGCGAACTGTTCTGGCAATGTCCTGGCTTACGCAAGCTAGAGCGGTTTGCAAGATGCTAGGTAATTTTAACCCATCAGGCAAATTTTTTCGCTTTTCGGAATAACTCATTGGATAATAAAAAAAAAACTGATGAATGATATGTGATGAGATGACATCATAATTGTGAATATTAACTTTTTTTCTAAAAAAAAAACTCGTATAGCTCCCATAGAAATCTTTTTCCCTCCCTTACTATCATAGTGAGAAATATAATCTAAACATTATTGGAAAGAGAAAATATCACGCTATTTATTAAAATAAACAAGTTAACCACAAAATAATTAGAATGTACACATTTATGAAACCGTTTCTGAAAAAGTTTCTGTTAGCAATTTGAAAAAAATTAAATAAAAAAAATTGTAAATTATTTTTACATAAAACGACAAAAAAGTGAGGTGATGATAACGTTTATAATAATAATAATAATAATAATTGGACAATTTGTAGAGCGCCGTTTTTGTGAAAAATCACCTCAAGGGCGCTTTACAATTCATTATGAATTCCTAGGTTCTATTTAATTTTATTATTTACAGAAAGATACAAAAATATACTTACCTGCAGGTCACTTCCGAAAAACACACTTTATTAGAAAGTTTATGCTTGGAAAAGGTACGACTTTGCACGTGGAGGACAATATATTAAAAACACTGGACATTGCATGACTTTACCTTTGCTACCCTCATCACTGTTGGTTTTAAATTTATATTTATAAGAAGATTAATGCCAAAGTCGAGTTAATATTTATTTGAAAGACTGGAGAATTGTAAGAATTTGCTTTATTTTTACAAAATTAGTTATTTACTATGTCGCGAGCCGTGAAGCTGAAGTTGAAAGGTTTTTTTTTTTTTAAGGATACGACTGTCTGAAAAGATGAGTTTTTAGTTTAGCTCTAAATTCCGCTGAATCTGTAATCATTCTTAATTCGTGTGGCAGTCCATTCCAGGCTTTAGGTCCTGAAACTCCGAAAGCACGCTCACCGAATTTAGTATCTGGTGTGCGCTTTGGTTCCTTAAACCTTCCGATAGCTGATGTTGCTGCTGACCTGAGAGTATATTATTGGAATTTAATTGGAATTTTCTGGAATACACATTTCCGATAAGTAAGCCGGAGCCATTCTGTTAAGGGATTTGAAAACCATCCAGCAGAGCTTGAACTGGATTCTTTCAGGACACTTGAGCCGTGAAGATTTTTGAGATGCTCAGAAATATGGGAATATTTAGATACGCCGGTGATGAGTCTTGCCGCAGCGTTGAACACAGATTGTAATTTGTTGATTTGATATTTCGGGAGACTAGCATATATTCCGTTGCAATAATCTAGACGTGAAACAACATACGAATTGACTAGTAATTTAGTCGCCTCTGTTGTCAAGTTTCTCCGTAATGCTTTAATTTGCCTTAGTTGAAAGAACCCCGTGCTTACAGTTCTGTTCACTTGAGTTTTAAGGGAGAAATCAGCGTCCAGATTGATACCTAGTAGTTTTATGCATGTTTTTGGAGTGATGTCACTTGCTGAAATGGTTATTTGGGAGTTATCAATATTATGCTGACGTCGGCTTGTGGCTGTCCAGAGAAACTCAGTCTTTGCAGGATTCAGTTTCAATCTATTTGAGGTCATCCAGCGCGTGATTGCTTCTAGACACTCAGTTACGCGAGTTTTAAGACTGCCTATTTCCTCTGGTAAGCAGTAGAAGTAAATTTGCTGGTCGTCAGCGTAGCAGTGAGATAGAAGACCAAATGATTCGATAATTTTAGCGACATCATTTGTGAAGAGGATGAAGAGAAGTGGGCCCAAAACAGACCCTTGGGAAACTCCAGATGAAAGGGTTGCATATTTCGATTGGTTTTTCCCCACTTTAACGGCTTGTACGCGGTTGACCAAGTAAGATATAAGCCAGTCTTTTACACCGCAGTTTAAGCCAAAGGATTCTTCTAATCGTTTAATAAGGAAATCATGGTCAATCGTGTCAAAAACGGCACTCATGTCCAAGACTGAAAGGAGTGCCAGTTTACCCGACTCGATAGCAAGAGTTATATCCGACAAAACACGTAGTAATCCAGTTTCCGTTGAGTGAAACCTTTTATATGCGGATCGGTATTTAGTCAGCAGTTCATTAGAATTTAAGTGACATATTATCTGTGAAGCAGTGATTTTTTCTGGGATTTTGGATATTAATGGAAGATTTGAAACGGGTCGGTAATTTGAAAGATCTTCAGCGTCCAATTGCAGTTTTTTTATTAATGGAGTTACGACGGTTGATTTGAGGGGTTTTGGGAAATCACCCATACTAAGTGACTTATTGAAAAGACAAACCAGAAAGGGAAAAATTTCATTGCAACACTTCTTTAATAACCACGTTGGAATAGGGTCAAGTCAGCACTGCTTGTTTGGTGAAGAGAGTATTAACTTCCTAACTTCTTCAAGGGATGTAGGTTTGAAGGCAGATAAGTTTCCGCTACTGCATTTAGTAAAAAAGGGTGGTGAGGCGGAGGCTATTTGGGCGCGTATTGACTTAATTTTATCGAGAAAAAAATTAGAGAAGAAGATTAGGAGCTATGTCAGTTGCATTTTGTGCACGGACGTTGGCCCCGACCGTCTTTATTGAGTTCCACAGACTTCGCGGGTTTTGACGCTCAGAGTCGATCCTACTTGTTCAATATTCAGACCTTTTCGAACGAATTAATAACGTATATTTTTTTTGGGCCCGTATCCATTCGTCCCGCGTAATAACCCCCGAGTGTCTGTAGGCCCTCTCCAATTTGCGCATTGATCTTTTCTGGCTCCGACATTCTTCGTCAAACCAGTCATCAGATTTTCGTAGTCGCCGAGTTTTTGAAGAAGTAGGAGCGTATTTGTTTAAAAGAGTTGAAAGAACAGTATTGTAATAATTTGCCAGTTTGGTTGGTGATTCTGTTTCCCAAACGCTTTGTTTGCAAAGCGGAGAAGCTTTTAGCTCTGTCAAGAAATCGTCAAAGTTCAAGCCATGCTCTATAGGTGATGGTTACGTAAGGGATTTTCGGGACGATAAAATCAATTTTTACGTGAATTAGCCTGTGGTCTGATAGCCCTACATCCACGCTATCTGCTGCCAAAGGTGGGCCGCTTGACTTTGAGATAAAAATATCCAAAGTTCCTCCTGCATCGTGAGTTGGAGCATTAACCCATTGACGGCATCCAAAGCAATCTAGTAAGTCACCGAATTTGACTGTGTTGGGTAACACCGGACGCTCTAGATGTATGTTAATGTCGCCAGTTATGAAAATAGTATCGGAAAGTCCCACAACCCGCTCGAGAAAACACGACAGTTCATTGAAAAAGTCCGAGGTGATTTGCTTTGAGCCCGGTAGGTACAGGGTATATATATATATATATATATATATATATAATATTTATCTAATAAAATAGGTGCCTGTTTTTATTTCTTTTTCATTACCTACCAGTAATTTTAGTTAGTATAAACGTAGGGTGAGCCATTTAAAAAACTTTTTGAAGTTTGCATTAAAATTTTTTAAACTTCCGTAATTACATGTTAATTTCTAATAATTACATTTAAAAGCGTATTTCGTCACCTTTCAAAAAAAAGTTATTGTTTTCGAAGACGTTTACCAATATTCCATTTATTAGGATTTTAATGCAAAGTGGATATATTCTGACCTACTGACAGAATATGGTCGAGGTCTGAGGGGTTAAGCCATTATCATTGCTGTGACTAAAGTAACAACACGTCTGTAGGGAAAAACATACTACACTAGCCGATCATTTACTAGCTTCGCCGCCCCACGAAGCTAAATACAAAGTCACGATAGTAACTTTGGTGATGGGGGGCGCTACTAGCCCAAATAATAGAATCCCATCCTATAAAACTATCCTGACTTGAGATGCTAGCCAACTGCCTTTGTCACTAGCTTACATGGTTAAACACAAAGCTAGTTCGTCTTAGATTTAGCTAGAGTTACTAGCTTGCTAGATTACTAGCAATAACTTGCTGTCCAGGCTTGAAATACTGGCCTCGTGAGGCTCGGGTATAATTACAAGCCAATTAAATACATTGTAAGTAATATTATTCCATTCTTCCTTGAAAACCGTAATGTTATTACGTTGGAACAATGTGTAAACTTGATATTCTGTTTATACTCGTATCATGAAAATTAACGAACCTTATGAAATACTATATACGGAAGGATAGGTAAGTTTGTTGGAAATTCCCTATCTTGTAATAATATGTTATCAATTCCTCTAATTATGATGTTTTTATTCAAGGATCTATGCTCTTTTTGAAGTATGTATAATATTAAGAATTTTATAGTAAAGGATTTTCACTGACTTAGTATTTCAATTTAAAATTGTAAAAGGATGCATTTGACAGTTCAAAATTGCTTGCATTGATAAGTGGTCGGAATTCACTACGTTGGTTCTAAACTTGAGATTTATTTTAGTGGAGACATTCTAGGACTATACGTATTCCTTAGTGACGCGACAGTTAATCTCCTGACAGTCGGCCCCCAACATTTGGCCCGCCGACAGTTGATCTCCCGGACAGTTGGTCCCCTAAAGCTAAATAGTTTTTTTCTGCTGTACGTACTCACTGGTAAAGTAAGTATAATGCAGATAGGATTTACGGCCGTAGAACAAAATTCGATATGCTTATATCTGTAGACGCCTTGAGTGGAAATTCTCCGTACAAATATTTTTGATTACCCCGTAATTCCGTGTTCCCGAACGGGTACACAGTGAGGATATGCACATATTTTTGTTAATAATAATGCTAAGTCTGGGAATGCGGTGAGGTTAAACCGCCGAATAACAAAATACCACAAACTTACTTACTTAGGTACCTACGTACTTGGATATTATAATAGGCATAGTTGAATGTCCTACAAATAGGTACCTGCTTGTATATTATAACAGACATAATTGAATGTCTTATAAATAGGTACCTACTTGCATATTATAATAGGCATAATTGAATGTTCTAGAAATAGGTACCTACTTGCATATTACAATAGGCATAATTGAATGTCCTACAAATAGGTACCTACTTGCATAGTATAATAGGCATAATTGAATGTCGTACAAATAGATACCTACTTGCATATATTATAATAGGCATAATTGAATGTCCTACAAATAGGTACCTGCTTGTATATTAAAACAGACATAATTGAATGTCTTATAAATAGGCACCTACTTGCATAATATAATAGGCATAATTGAATGTTATAGAAATAGGTACCTACTTGCATATTACAATAGGCATAATTGAATGTCCTACAAATAGGTACCTACTTGCATAGTATAATAGGCATAATTGAATGTCGTACAAATAGATACCTACTTGCATATATTATAATAGGCATAATTGAATGTCCTACAAATAGATACCCACTTGCGTATATTATAATAGGCACAATTGAATGTCCTTGAAATAGGAACCTACTTGCATATTATAATACGCATAATTGAATGTCCTACAAATAGGTACCTACTTGATATTAATATAGGCATGATTGAATGTCCTACAAATAGATACCTATTTGCCCCGCCCCTAGGTGCGGGCCTAGCTGCCGTAGGTCATCCCAAGTGGGTGACAGCAGGTATATATGTATATGTCCGAATTCACGTCCTGCCGGCAGTTGCGTCTGCCCAACTACTACGTGGCAGGCCGGATCGGGAGACATTGGTTAAGGAAAGCCTTTTTCTAACTTTTTATTTATTCAGTTTGACATAATAAGAGAAAAACTCACTTTGTATAAGAGAACTTTATTTAATCAAAATATTCAACATGTTTCAAATTTATTAGTTTTGAGGGAGCGGGCAGCGATCGGCAGAGACGGGTAGGACGATTGAATGAAAGGCGTCAGTCGATGTGTGAGTCAGTCTTTATTGCTGCTACGTAGCGATGTTGAATTTAGTAAAGTAACAGTGTAGACAGGTCCGGCACGTCGCCGTGATGCTCGTAGGTGATGCAGTGATGAAGGTCGGTGATGCAGTGGTGTAGCAGAACTCGTGTCTGCATGTCGCCAGCATGTAGTTCCGCACCGTGTTGGTGGAGATGACCTTGACGTCCAGGATGGATGCTCGACGCAGTGAGTCGCGGAGATAGCTGCGGTGAACCTGAGGAGAATGAAATCTCAGTGGCTGAGAAGTTGCTGCCTGCGTGACAAGAAGGTGCGGCGGGCCTTATGTCGCGGGCAATTGTGTCGCTTGTTGCGTTCTCGAAGGTTGATGATATGATGATGCACCGCCACAGGTCCGGCACGTCGCCGTGGACCTGGCGGTTACCGCACTGGACGTTATCACTCGATGCACTGTCTATGTGTGTTAGTGATGTTACTTGCACTAATGACTGGAACTGACTGACTGACTAGCGCGGTGTCGCTGCGCTTTATATAGCCGACCGTGTGAGTACCCGGAACGTCAAGTAATGTTGAGCCACCGCGCAAAGCGGAGAAGCCTCTGGAACATTCCGCGGCCGTAAGAATGTAACGGCTGTTGTGTCGAGGCCTTTCGCTGCGCTTCCCGAAATGTTTAGCCGTGAGCGGCGTGAAACACTACAACTGTAGGTAGTATGTACATTTCGAGAATGTGTTTGCTATATCAGTGGCGGCGCAAGGATTGTGGCAAAAGGGGGCGACCGTTCTGGTCGCCACACACCCCCTTTCCAGTGTACGGAGTACAGGGTTGTAAGATGCCAAATGTCGCAGGTAAGCCGGGTTGATGCTGGTCGGTGCGTCCATGAAGATGCATCCATGTGGTGCTGATGCGTCTCTACCGATTCCCTCAGTTGCTGCTTTTGCGTGCTGCTTGATGCTTGTTGCATGTTGCATGTTGCGTGTTGCGTGTTGCGAGTTGTATATGGCTTGTTGCTTGTAGCTTGTTGCTTGTTGCTTGTTGCTGAGTTGCTCGTTGCAGTGCTCATTGCTTGTTGTTCGTTGCTCGCGTGTTGCGTGTTGCTTGTTGCATATGGCTTGTTGCCTGTAGCTTGTTGCTTGTAGCTTGTTGCTCGTTGCAGAAGGTTGCGTGTTGCACTTGTTGAAGGTTGCGTGTTGCATATCACGTCGGGGTCACCAGTGAGGGAGCGGGCAGCGATCGGCAGAGACGGGTAGGACGATTGAATGAAAGGCGTCAGTCGATGTGTGAGTCAGTCTTTATTGCTGCTACGTAGCGATGTTGAATTTAGTAAAGTAACAGTGTAGACAGGTCCGGCACGTCGCCGTGATGCTCGTAGGTGATGCAGTGATGAAGGTCGGTGATGCAGTGGTGTAGCAGAACTCGTGTCTGCATGTCGCCAGCATGTAGTTCCGCACCGTGTTGGTGGAGATGACCTTGACGTCCAGGATGGATGCTCGACGCAGTGAGTCGCGGAGATAGCTGCGGTGAACCTGAGGAGAATGAAATCTCAGTGGCTGAGAAGTTGCTGCCTGCGTGACAAGAAGGTGCGGCGGGCCTTATGTCGCGGGCAATTGTGTCGCTTGTTGCGTTCTCGAAGGTTGATGATATGATGATGCACCGCCACAGGTCCGGCACGTCGCCGTGGACCTGGCGGTTACCGCACTGGACGTTATCACTCGATGCACTGTCTATGTGTGTTAGTGATGTTACTTGCACTAATGACTGGAACTGACTGACTGACTAGCGCGGTGTCGCTGCGCTTTATATAGCCGACCGTGTGAGTACCCGGAACGTCAAGTAATGTTGAGCCACCGCGCAAAGCGGAGAAGCCTCTGGAACATTCCGCGGCCGTAAGAATGTAACGGCTGTTGTGTCGAGGCCTTTCGCTGCGCTTCCCGAAATGTTTAGCCGTGAGCGGCGTGAAACACTACAACTGTAGGTAGTATGTACATTTCGAGAATGTGTTTGCTATATCAGTGGCGGCGCAAGGATTGTGGCAAAAGGGGGCGACCGTTCTGGTCGCCACAGTTTCTTTGCCCGGATAAATGCGTAAAATGTGATATTTATTTTAGAGCATATTTATTTTCATTAAATGAAAATGTTTACATTCTGATGAATAGGTAGGTACCAATTTTGGTTGGTTGGCTAAAAAAGCAATTTTGAAGAAAAAGTGTTTTCGCTGAGTTAATAAAATATATGTTTTTGGTGGTTCAGCAAATATGAGGTCTAATGTACGGTTCAGAACATCTTGAGATAGAGTTTGAACTCAGATCAAAGGAAAGGCTTCTTGAAGTAGTTTTTTTTTAAATTCTCTTAGAAAAGCTTTTGGATCTTACCCTTCCGAGCGGAAATTTAATTTCAAAGATTCCGTCATATAAATAAAATAAAATAATTTCACCGGTTTTGAAAACATTTATATTTTGAAACAGTGTACTTTATAAACACTATATTTATAAAGCAGACCGGTTTCGGAACAACCGTTCCTTCATCAGGACAAAAAATATAGTAAACTAACCACATGGGTAGACAGAGACGATGGACCGCCAAACAACACGGTCTTGGTACACACTCTTTATCCTTATTCACATTCATAAATCGTCTCATATATATTCTGACTCTTCGTCGCCTCAGTTCTTATTTGCCCAACAGACCATTTTAGTTTTTGTTTAATCTTCATATTAAAATTAAAAATAAAGTATAAAAATTACATCAGTCTTGCATTCTTTGCGAATCTCCATATTTCTCACACGATCATACATGGTTTTACCACACATACGCCTCAGGGATTTCATTTCAACAGCATTCAGTCTGCTTTCATTCTTCCTATGCCAGTTCCATGCATCACTGCCATACGTTAGAGTAGGTACCAGGACTCCATTGTGGAGTGCTAGCTTCGCTTCTTTTGACAGTTTTTTATTAGCGCTAACTGCATGCAGTCTTCTATTAATTGAGTTACCTGTATTTACCCTTCTTTCAATATATCTATCAGCCTTCCCATCTCTCGTTGACATATTACACAGATTCACAAACTCATCCACCTGCTCCTATTCATTTTCATTCATCATTCACAACTATATTGCACACTGTTTTCGTACTCTCTCTTTCAAACACCATGACTGAAAATCCGGAAATTAATTTAAACAACATATGGCGCGAACTTATAGGTGTTGAAATGGGAATAGAGGCGGAACCAGGAACTTGTGAAGACATGGGGGAGGAGATGGAATGGGAAGTGAATGGGAACATTGACTGATATCATTTTTTTTTTGCTTTTTACCTAATGGACTCTTTTAAAGGGATTTCTTATATTCCATGACTTCTGATTTATATCAGTGTTTCCTTTACTAATGGTACCTAAATGTTAATTCCTGTACTTTCTTTCATCAAAACTAAGCTTACTTGCAATAATATGACCAGCCCCTCAATTTTAACCCCTAAGTTTAACTCCTTAGTCCTCGAGCCTATTTTGACGGAAGTTCGACATGTTTCCGCTTTGCAATAAAATCAAAATTAAAATAATCATTTTTAACGCATGCGAAAACTAAAAACTGTTTTTAAAAGGTGATGAAATATGCTTTAAAGTAATATAAATCTAAATATATGTGTAATTTTTGAAATATAAATTTTTTAAATGCATGTTTAAAATTACTCACATTACATTTTTCTAACTAAAATTACTCACCACAAGAAAATATAAAAACACGCGAACATTTTTTATTACGAAGATGTATTATTATCGTGGGGGGGTGGGGGGGGGGGACGAATACGCGAGCGAAGCCGGGAGTAAAAGCTAGTATTTAATATAATGAGAGTATTTGATGTTCGACAGATATATACGTAAAAACTATCCTCATGCATGTCTTTAAAAACAATCACTTATTTTACGAAAAAAATATATACTTAAGATTTACACGTAATTCTAACAAAGACACATTGCAAGTTTGTTATGAAATAATTAATCTTGTCTTTACTTCTTTTCAACGAGTCTAATCACGTACCCTCTTTTAAAAAAAAAATAATATCACATTTACTTTACTTTAAACGTCGAATTTTAACTACTCATTTATTTATTTTCGAAAGAATACATATAGGATTTTGAATAGAGCAAATTTTCACCTGTTGGGAGACTGTCTTGGAGGTTGGACAGTGTCCCGAGAGTCTACGTGATTTTTTCATATTAATAATGTAAAGCATTTAAAATCGTTTACTTAAAGTGATATCTCGCGTGTACCGCTTGTTTCGTATTTTATATGGCATAATGCCATAAGTAAAATGTCTTAACGATATTCGGAGTTTACATGAGACTCGTTGTTGAGTATTTCCCTTTTAACCAAAATAAATCATTTTTTGAAATGTCGAACGCGTGTACCGAGTAGAATGATATAAAATTTTAATAAGATTTTAATTGCAAGTCTAGGAGATTCCAACGATCTATTGACTGTCGGATTGGTTATTTTGAATGGTTAACTACTACAATGTCTACGGAAAAGGATTTGTTCTGACAACGGTTGCACCTGGCTCATCGCTGGATCACGGATGATAGAAAACAAACTCCCTGGGCGGAGTTCTTGCATTTTACTGAAGCGGATGGCCACGCATTTTTCATCAATTCTTCGTTTCTGTCGGTCAAGAGTGAAGTTTTTTTAAATTAGATAGCTAGTTATTGATTTTGGTCGATCCAGGGGGGTAAGCTACCATTTATTTATTTATTTATTTATTGTTTGTAAATATTACATAATACAATATAATGAACTTAAAATGTCCAACTAGGCAATTGCCCGTTTTAGGACATTCCAGTATGATAATGTTTTTACATGTAAATTATAGTAAATTATAGTGTTGACTATTCTGTTGGTAAAATAATACATATGTATATTCATATTCTAGAATACTTTCAGTTATACCACGACATTTTTACTATTGTTTAGTTGACATAATAAACTAAAGAAATATTAATAGATAAAACAAGAAAAATGAATTTGAAAATGAAAATGAATGAAAAAATTCTGTTGGTAAAATAATACATATATATATATTTATTTATTTATTTATACTGGGTTTTACAGATGTTTACACTTACATGAGAACAATCCAGTTATAAAACTCAGTTATTACACAATTATAAAAATCTACAATTACATACAATTAAATACAAATAAATACAATTAGAAAAACAAAAACATCACAAATAAAAATACAGAATTATATACAAGGTCACTCAAGTAACACATTGCAATGAGTGGTAAAAGACATATGAAATACGCGAGCATGCATAGAAAGACAATTCACACAACATAATTAGTTAGTACTTTTTAACAGCGCTAGAACTTTTTTTTTAAATCCGTACAAATTGTCAACGAAAATATCCACATCAGCGCACTCTATCTTGTTATACAGTCGACACATCTGGGTCAGAGGGATAAAGTAGGCGATATTATTTTTAAATGTATTCATATGAAAAATGTTATGGCGTCTTAAACAATGGAAATTGGGGACATTAATTTCAATACTGTTAAGACATAATCTAGTATCAAGATGGCCGTGAATAATTTTATGTAAACATATTAGATCAGTCTGATAGCGATTGGCAGTGTTTCAAGCGAAGAGAGAGATCGAGCGAAAGAAGTGTATAAGATATGCAAGAAAAGAGTAAGTGTTGGGGTGAAAGAACGAAAGAAACGCCTGGAAGAAGAAGAGGGAATCAAAATGACAAACCACTTCCAAGAAAACATAAAACTGTTTTGGAAGGAGGTCAAAAGGTCCCGGAGTGGTCCAGAGAACGGAAGCATGAAAGTGATAAAATCGAAAGATGGACAAATGTTGACGAATGAGAATGAAATCAAAGAGAGATGGATGAAATATTTCGAGGAAGTCTTTGAAAGTAACCCGAGTGGTTGTGATCCCAGCGGTGAAGCGGTTATGTGATGGAGTGAATGTTACCGAAATCAGTATGGATGAAATAAAAAGATCAATTAAATGCATGAAGAGTGGCAAGGCTGTGGGTTTCGACAATATTGCTGCCGAATACTTTAAAGGAGATAGTCGTATTATTCTAACATGGCTGTGCAGACTTTTTAACCAATGTTTAAAGGAGGGTTATACGCCATTAGATTGGAGAAGGGCTGTAATCATGCCATTATACAAAGGTAAAGGGTCACGTATGGAATGTGGGAATCATAGGGCTATTAGCCTTCTAAGTTCAGTGGGCAAGCTGTATGGTAGAATATTGATTGAAAGGGTAAGAATGGAAACAAAAGATAAAATATGGGATGTGCAAGGTGCTTTTATGAGTGGAAGGGGGTGCATGGACCAGATTTTCTCATTGCGTATGCTCACTGAGAAGTTTCTTGCAAAAAACCAGAAACTCTTCTGTGCCTTTGTAGATCTACAAAAAGCGTACGACCGAGTTGACAGGAAAAAGCTATGGAAGGTGTTGTCCAAGTACGGAGTGAATACGAAGCTCATTCAGGCAATTGCGTCGCTATATAAGGGAAGCGTTGCATGTGTTAGGGTGAACGGCGATTTTACGGAGTGGTTTGACATCACAAAAGGTGTTAAACAAGGCTGCGTAATGTCACCATGGTTATTCAATCTATACATGGATAATTGTATGCAAGAATTGAAAGAGATGGGATTGGGCGCAAAATTGAGTAATCTGGAAGTATGTTGCCTTTTGTATGCTGATGATGCGGTGCTAATTTCTAGTAGTATGGAAGATCTACAGTCTCTCGTGTCTAGGATGAACGAAGTATGTATGAAGAATGAGATAATGATGAATGTAAGTAAGTCTAAAGTCATGGTGTTTGAAAGAGAGAGTACGAAAACAGTATGCAATATAGTTGTGAATGATGAATACTTGGAGCAGGTGGATGAGTTTGTGTATCTGGGTAGTATGTTTACGAAAGATGGGAAGGCTGATAGAGATATTGAAAGAAGGGTGAATGCCGGTAACTCCATTAATGGAGGACTGAATGCCGTTGGCGGTAATAAAAAACTGTCCAAAGACGCGAAACTAGCCGTCCATAATGGAGTGCTGGTACCTACCCTGATGTATGGCAGTGAGGCATGGAACTGGCAGAGGAAGGATGAAAGCAGACTGAATGCTGTAGAAATGAGATCCCTGAGGCGAATGTGTGGTAAAACCATGTACGATCGTGAGAGAAACGTGGATATCCGCAAAGAATGCAAGGCTGACGTAAGCGTGATGTGTAAGATTAAGAAAGGGACTCTCCGATGGTTTGGGCATGTAGAGCGAATGAACGAGGAAAGGAGTGTAAGGAGAATATATGATGCAAATGTGAATGGTAGAAGAAGTCGGGGACGCCCGAGGAAGACATGGCACGACCAAGTGAATCAGATACTTGAGTCGGGCCATGTGAAGAGTCGGAATAATAGAAGAGCATGTATGAGACGATGTATGAATGTGAACGAGGCAAAGAGTGTGTGCCAAAATCGAGTTGTGTGGCGGTCCGTCCTCTCTGCCTACCCCTGCGGGGAAACGGCGTGATGGTTAGTTAGTTAGTTTTTTTTTTATTAGATCAGTCAATTGCCTTCTAGTTTTAAGTGTATCAATCTTGAAGTAATCACGACGTACATCGTATGATCTGAGATGGTCGTGTAGTCCACATTTGAAGGATAACATTCTTAGTAATTTTTTTTGAACTGATTCTACAATGTTTTCATATTTGCAGTAATGTGGATTCCAAATAGTGCTTCCATATTCAAGTTTACTTCTAATTAAGGCATTGTAAATTGTTAGAATTGATTGAGGATCTTTGAAAGGTTTACATATTCTGTGAATAAATCCCATCATTTTTAATGATTTGCACTTAATGTTGTTAATATGTACATCAAATATGAATTTAGGATCAAGAGTGATTCCTAGATCCCTTATTGAAGAAACTTTTTTGAGAATAATATTATTGATAACATAAGAAAAATCCTTTATAATTCTATTTCTAGTAAAGTTTAAAATGTAACATTTTTCAACATTTAAGTGCATATCATTGACAGTACACCAGTTATTGAGTGTGTCGAGGTCATTTTGAAGCAGCTGATGATCGGAAACAGACTTAATTTTACGAAAAATTTTAAGATCATCGGCGAAAAAAGCATAATCACAGTTTAATTTCGAGCCAAGGTCATTTATGAATATAAGAAAAAGCAGGGGGCCAAGATTTGAACCCTGTGGTACACCAGAAGTTACAATTATAGGGGATGATTTGTATCCATTAATAAGAACTAATTGAGTTCTGTTATACAAATATGATTTCACCCAGCGTAATAGGTCTCCATGTATTCCAATTTGTTCAAGTTTTTTTAGGAAGATGGAGTGGTTAACTCTATCAAAAGCTTTTTGGAAATCAGTATAAATTGTATCTACTTGTAATCTTTCATTAAAAGAATTACAAACATAATTACAAAATTCCAAAAGATTTGAGTTGATTGATCTTTGAGGAACAAACCCATGTTGCCTAGTGCAGAGAAGGGGTTTAAAATGTGAAAAAATACTTTTATATATCAGAGATTCAAAAACTTTAGCAAAACAGGATAGTATACTGATTGGCCTATAATTTTTTTATTAAAGATTGGTCTCCCAATTTTAATACTGGGACCACGTGTGCTTTTTTCCACAGATCGGGAAAAGTTCCCGTGGTAAAAGATGCATTAAAAATTATAAAAAGCGGTAAACATAAAGAGTCTGCACAGCAACTAACAAAGAAAGGAGGAATTTTATCAGGTCCTTGGCCCTTACTGGGATCTATTTTACTCAAAAAATATTTTATTTCATCTGCACTAATATGTATTTTACCCAAATTGCTTTGATTGTGTTCAGTAATGTTTGGCATTGAATCATTAGTAGATGATTCCGACTTAGTATAAACAGATGAAAAATATTTAGAGAATATGTTTGCTATGTTTTCACCGTCATTCGCGGAAATATCGTCAAGATGCATTACTTTAGGAATACAATTATTTTTTCGTAATGATTTTGAGTACGACCAGAATAACTTTATGTTACCTTGCAGACCACTTTCGACAGAGTTGATATATGATTTATAACATTCACTTTGTATTTTTTTTGTAAATTTCCTTAAATAAGAGAATTCCCTATAATCTGACTCATAACCATGTTTTTTTACCTTAAGTCTAACTTTGTTTTTTGTCTTAAGAAGAGCAATCAATTGCTGATTAAACCAGACAGGATATTGATTTTTTGTTTGAGTACGATATTTTTTAAAGTATTTGTCAATAATTTCCCACAATTTTTCAAATAATAAGATTACCATGCTAATCACATTTTTATTTTTAAAGAGAGTTATCCAATTAACAGACAATAGATCCTGTCGACATTCATCAAAGTTTCCCTTCCTGAAGTTATATTTTGAATCGCTTCTATTCATTTCTAAGAATTGATCTTTATTTTGTTTCACTATAATTTCAAATGAAGGGTGATATTGATCCAATTTGGTTAAGCCTGGTGCTATATGTATATCAATGTTAACTTTATCTGAAAAAACAAGATCCAATAAATTTTCATTTCTATTTAGTACATAATTGAATTGATACAAATTGCAAATTGATGAGAGATTGACAAGACTATGTGCTTTCATGCTTTTATAATTAGAAGGGGAAAGTACATTATTTTTGAATGAATTGTCAGGTATCCATTTAATTTCGGGCAAATTAAAATCACCAACAAAAATAAACTGCGAATTGGAAGTTGAAAACTTTAAATACAGATCCTGTAATTTTTCAATATGTTTACAATAATTATCAACGGTTACACTAGGAGGAATATAGAGGATGCATATAAAGATGAGCGAGTTGGAACGAGACTTAATTACAAGCCACAAATCTTCATTGTCACTCTCCCACTCCGTTTTTCTTGACACAAGAAGTTTTTTAGAAACGGCGGCTAGAACTCCGCCACCTTCTTTAGACACAGATTTGGTTGACTCACGATCTCTTCTAAATATTGCATATCTATCATCAAACAATTCTTCACTAAATATCGTTGAGTTCAGCCATGTTTCGGAAAAACAAATAATGTCATAATTATTGATTAAAATATTATTGCGTACACTTACAGTCTTTGTTCGAATACCCCTCACATTTTGATATAATATATTTAATGCATCAACAGCAAGTACCATATATATATTCATAATCTAGCATACTTTCAGTTATACCACGACATTTTTTTGCTATTGTTTAGCTGACATAATAAACTAAAGAAATGTTGATAGATAAAACAAGAAAATGAAAAATAAAAATGAAAGTAAAGAAGGAACTTTTCCTTTAAGGAAAAATATCCCGAGGAATTGAGCAATTTTCGAACTTACTTTATGTAAAAATACAGTTACTGTAATTCTAATATAATACCAATATAAATTAAAATGTAAAAAAAAAATTATTGTTATTTGGTTTTCATGTTAAACACTGTTCAAATGTTTAATTTATAAATGTATTTTGATTTCTCAATGAATACCGTTTATCATTTCTATCCTAGAATTGACTATAAAGTGTATAATTCCCAAGGCCCCGAAAGAGGATTTTGCTCTACAGTCTGCTAGCCTGGTCCAACGGCCAGTGGCGCCCTTAAAAAAAGCTAACAGAATTGAACAAACACAATCACATTCCCTGACATTTAATCTTTTACCTACATGTTATTCTCTTTAGAACAATTTGAAATGTAATTTAAAATTCCCCGCCGGGAAGCTTTAACAAGTTCCAGCACTCTCTACCACCTTTGCCACAAAAATATTCAACATGCTTCCTGATAATATCAAACTGCGTCAAACACAGAAATGTTCTAATGATCGATCCTTTACTGGTGCCCTCACCCAAACGCCTTGTCATTGACGGTTATTGTAGTAATAAAATTGCTCTTTTTGTATTGTGTATCAGCAAGCAATAATGTAAACAGAAACAAAGTATTGCTGTATAAGAACATATATTATTCATTCATAAGTAAACCATCGACAAAATTACGAGAAACAATTTTACTAAAAATTCTGCCTCAATACAGATTCGCCTAGTGAGGCAGACTATGGACAGCTTAAAATATATATTATGTTACTTCTATATAACAGTTCTTACCTCCATATTTTTTTTCCTATTTTGTTACTGCTTTAATGACATCAATTATTATTATAACATTATTCTTATAACAATTTTATTAACTTATAGATATTAACTTACTAATACATCATTTATTACCTTATATTTTTAACTTTGTAAGTAACATGTTATTGTTATTAAAAATATGTTATTATAACTACTGTGTAAAAGAAAAGGAAGAAAATAAAAAGGGAAAATGTACTTAAAATGTAGCCAATACCGACTGTAATATGATATTATATTATGTATTCATATATTTTTTTGGATGAAATAAATAAATTTAAAATATGTAAAGTTTGCCCGAGTTATCTCGGATTTGGGAATTTGCTCTTCTAATAGCCGCCCGAGTGTTAAGCGGTTAATATAATATCTTCTTTAATTCGGATAGGAAGATATTTTTGAGGGAAAAATATAACCACTTGGGAACTTTGTGACAAACTTACAAATACGCCGCATGTTACTCGCCTAGTCTTGGAGAAGTTAAAAATAATCAATTTTTATGTCGTTAGTAGACGACTCAAAAAGTAATGTGAAAAGTTCAAAAATATTCAGATATAAATTAGCGGATTTAGTGTTCTCGCCTTTTATATAAACACAGACTATAAGCATAACGTAATTGTAAACAGTTGGGACTTAAGAAAGAAGTAGATGTTTGTTAAATAAAGCACCCTTTTGAGAAATTGAATCCATCGATTTATTGTTATATTTAAATTTACATTACCGAGACATAACGAAATTCCTTACGGACAAAGGTATATTAATTACTATGTTTTCTGTGCAAGAAATGATCGACAAGTGATAATTTTTAGCTAGACCAGAGTTTGTATGGATGTATTCCTTTGTCCATTGGGAAAGGAGAAAGTTAATAAGATGATCATACATTAGCGACACCCATAAGTAAGTACTGGCACCATCTATTGGCCCAAACTAATTAACTTGTATTGAAATTCATAATTGGCTTGAGACTTAACTAGAAACCTAAACAGTAATAACAAATATTATAATCAATAATTATCAGCCTGAAACACTCATCTACATTGAAAAAATCTTCCGAGAAAAGATACTGGCCGCCAACGGGAATTGAACCCGTGACCATCTGATTGCCGGTCAGCAGCTCTGACCACTGAGCTATGGCGGCTTATCTAATACCCGCCAAATAATTCAATATATACTAGTGTTTCATTCGACAATTACTTATTATTACATTTTTCCAACTGAAAACAACCAACTTTATTTTTGTGAGAGAGGTATTTTTAATACTAAATCTCCCGCTAGGTGGCGTCGAGACTAATTATGTCTGCATTTTTTGCTGAAATACTTTAACTTGTCAAATATTAATTATTATTTTTAATTGATAAACTAACGTTTTTAAACAAGATTTTTATGCATAGCACAAAGGGTAGATAACAAATATTATAATCAATAATTATCAGCCTGAAACACTCATCTACATTGAAAAAATCTTCCGAGAAAAGATACTGGCCGCCAACGGGAATTGAACCCGTGACCATCTGATTGCCGGTCAGCAGCTCTGACCACTGAGCTATGGCGGCTTATCTAATACCCGCCAAATAATTCAATATATACTAGTGTTTCATTCGACAATTACTTATTATTACATTTTTCCAACTGAAAACAACCAACTTTATTTTTGTGAGAGAGGTATTTTTAATACTAAATCTCCCGCTAGGTGGCGTCGAGACTAATTATGTCTGCATTTTTTGCTGAAATACTTTAACTTGTCAAATATTAATTATTATTTTTAATTGATAAACTAACGTTTTTAAACAAGATTTTTATGCATAGCACAAAGGGTAGATAACAAATATTATAATCAATAATTATCAGCCTGAAACACTCATCTACATTGAAAAAATCTTCCGAGAAAAGATACTGGCCGCCAACGGGAATTGAACCCGTGACCATCTGATTGCCGGTCAGCAGCTCTGACCACTGAGCTATGGCGGCTTATCTAATACCCGCCAAATAATTCAATATATACTAGTGTTTCATTCGACAATTACTTATTATTACATTTTTCCAACTGAAAACAACCAACTTTATTTTTGTGAGAGAGGTATTTTTAATACTAAATCTCCCGCTAGGTGGCGTCGAGACTAATTATGTCTGCATTTTTTGCTGAAATACTTTAACTTGTCAAATATTAATTATTATTTTTAATTGATAAACTAACGTTTTTAAACAAGATTTTTATGCATAGCACAAAGGGTAGATAACAAATATTATAATCAATAATTATCAGCCTGAAACACTCATCTACATTGAAAAAATCTTCCGAGAAAAGATACTGGCCGCCAACGGGAATTGAACCCGTGACCATCTGATTGCCGGTCAGCAGCTCTGACCACTGAGCTATGGCGGCTTATCTAATACCCGCCAAATAATTCAATATATACTAGTGTTTCATTCGACAATTACTTATTATTACATTTTTCCAACTGAAAACAACCAACTTTATTTTTGTGAGAGAGGTTTTTTTTAATACCAAATCTCCCGCTAGGTGGCGTCGAGACTAATTATGTCTGCATTTTTTGCTGAAATACTTTAACTTGTCAAATATTAATTATTATTTTTAATTGATAAACTAACGTTTTTAAACAAGATTTTTATGCATAGCACAAAGGGTAGATAACAAATATTATAATCAATAATTATCAGCCTGAAACACTCATCTACATTGAAAAGATCTTCCGAGAAAAGATACTGGCCGCCAACGGGAATTGAACCCGTGACCATCTGATTGCCGGTCAGCAGCTCTGACCACTGAGCTACCTCTCTCACAAAAATAAAGTTGGTTGTTTTCAGTTGGAAAAATGTAATAATAAGTAATTGTCGAATGAAACACTAGTATATATTGAATTATTTGGCGGTTATTAGATAAGCCGCAATAGCTCAGTGGTCAGAGCTGCTGACCGGCAATCAGATGGTCACGGGTTCAATTCCCGTTGGCGGCCAGTATCTTTTCTCGGAAGATTTTTTCAATGTAGATGAGTGTTTCAGGCTGATAATTATTGATTATAATATTTGTTATCTACCCTTTTTGCTATGCATAAAAATCTTGTTTAAAAACGTTAGTTTATCAATTAAAAATAATAATTAATATTTGACAAGTTAAAGTATTTCAGCAAAAAATGCAGACATAATTAGTCTCGACGCCACCTAGCGGGAGATTTAGTATTAAAAATACCACTCTCACAAAAATAAAGTTGGTTGTTTTCAGTTGGAAAAATGTAATAATAAGTAATTGTCGAATGAAACACTAGTATATATTGAATTATTTGGCGGGTATTAGATAAGCCGCCATAGCTCAGTGGTCAGAGCTGCTGACCGGCAATCAGATGGTCACGGGTTCAATTCCCGTTGGCGGCCAGTATCTTTTCTCGGAAGATTTTTTCAATGTAGATGAGTGTTTCAGGCTGATAATTATTGATTATAATATTTGTTATCTACCCTTTGTGCTATGCATAAAAATCTTGTTTAAAAACGTTAGTTTATCAATTAAAAATAATAATTAATATTTGACAAGTTAAAGTATTTCAGCAAAAAATGCAGACATAATTAGTCTCGACGCCACCTAGCGGGAGATTTAGTATTAAAAATACCTCTCTCACAAAAATAAAGTTGGTTGTTTTCAGTTGGAAAAATGTAATAATAAGTAATTGTCGAATGAAACACTAGTATATATTGAATTATTTGGCGGGTATTAGATAAGCCGCCATAGCTCAGTGGTCAGAGCTGCTGACCGGCAATCAGATGGTCACGGGTTCAATTCCCGTTGGCGGCCAGTATCTTTTCTCGGAAGATTTTTTCAATGTAGATGAGTGTTTCAGGCTGATAATTATTGATTATAATATTTGTTATCTACCCTTTGTGCTATGCATAAAAATCTTGTTTAAAAACGTAAGTTTATCAATTAAAAATAATAACTAAACAGTAATCGTTAGAACCCAGTTGGTTGGAAGTTACTTAAACAATTCAACTTTGTGGGTAAGAACACTATGCTGACCCAGTGCTTCAATGTTATAAAAATATGACATATCGACTGTGATTTGGTAAAACCTATTAGGCCACATTTTGAAGAGAAAACTTCTTCAACACCGTTGTGATTTGAAACTCGATGAAACGGAAGCGAGCAACACTAAAAAGAGGTGAACACGTACATCTTTAGGATTTAACCTGCGAGAGATTGAGATAAAAATAAAATATTTATTTATTTCACGGGTACACGGTTCCAATATAATTCGATAAATCCACTATCCCTTTGGTCTAGCGGTATAAAACGCCTGACGAACATTAGCGGCCAGACATTCAGCAGACCAGGGTCAAATCCTACGAAATACAAAAAAAAGTTAAATCAATATCCAAGCACTTCAATTTCCGAGCACTTCTCCGCCACCGCATGGGAAGTTTATGGCGCAGACTACGCCAATCGAAGAATGCAATCATCACCGCCATGACTACCTGGTTGGAGTCCCCCCTGATGGCCCTCTGGAGACGGGAGACGATAAAATACCCTCCGTAAACAGCTGCATGAATTAATTTTACTGTTTATTATTATTTTTCTCATGTTGTTCATGCTTATTCGTTTTTTTTTTTAAATTTATTTATATGTTGTTATTTACTTTATTTTTAACATTAACCCATTTTTTGTTTCAAAATATGGAATGTATTGCATTGCACTACCCCTGCATACATTCTGGAATAAAATTTTATTATTATTATTATTAAAGCACTCCAAAATGAACAGCCAAAGAACACACAAACGAAAGCGACATCTAGCGACTCCGAAGAAGAAAACACAAAAACTAATATGATTACCAAATGTATAGGAAAAGGTGCACTGGAATTCGACGACAAAAATATGGAAAAAATCATCTTTCACATTGATAAAAAAGTGCTTCCTAGTCTCCCCACTCTTGTCTTTCTGAAGGTATCATTTCTACCGCGTGTGAATTGCACAATGTGTTTTTTGGGACTGTTACTTTTCATTGGTTTTATTAAGTATGTGGTAAAATAAATTAAATAATTTAGGCATTTTGACTTCTAAAAACTAAAATTATGCGAAATACATTAAAAAATTATTTAGAAAAATATGATGATAAAATTACTCACCCTCCAACTTTTCGGTTCCATGATAACTCAACAAAGATGCATTTCGACATTCCTTTGAGGGCCATTAAAAGAAATGAAAAATAAATAAAAACAGCCCATAACCTAACCTACACGTAATCTATTTAACCAAAAAAAAAATTTCATCGCTTTTAAGAGCCGATTCTCCGAATTTCTACCCATTTCTTGCAAATCTCCCTTAAACATTTAAAGTTTTTGAGCTCTTAAAAAAATATATGTGATTCTTGAAGATATTATCTAGTGGTTTATCGCGCCGAAACGCAAATTATATAAAATTCCCTCGATAGAAATTAATCGCAAAGTATACTCCGAAAATTATGATTTACAAGAATCTTTCCATTATTTTAAAAGTTATGTCAATGAAAAAATTCACTATGTTCCTTTAAATAAAACTAAAGTGAATTATCGCGAGATTTTGGCTCTTTTTTAAATAAACCGTGATTAATTAAATATTTTAACAACAGGCGCTTACGTTTTTTAATTCTAAAGATCATCTTTACAGGCCATCTCTTTTTAACGCGCGTGTAACCTATGTGCCTTTCAAATATTCGTCATTCGCTGTCCAGACAGCTCGCTATACGGACGTGTAGTCCTACGTTTCGTGATTTATACACGTACCAAAATAATAATATTGTTTACGAAAATGGGAAGAACAAAACAAAAAAGTCGTATTTCTAAGCGTAAACATTATATCAAAAATCGATACTCGTATTTTTTAGTATTATTTATGTAATTCTTATTATAACAAAATAATTTTCAATTTATTTGTGTATTACATAACAAAGGTGACAGTTATTGTTTTATCTTTTACAGAATGCGTACTTTGGGAAATAAATATATTTCCAATGCTTCGGAAACTGAAATTCCCGGCTAAGCTTTTTTAATTAATTTACTTTTTTTAAATGACCATTGAATGTAAAATCGTTTCTTTTGCTCATTATAACCAAAATAATTTTCAGAACCATTTGTGTTCTATTTTTGACAGTTAGTAGATAGTTAGGAAATAAAATCAAAAAATCAACCTGCATTTAATTTACAAGGTTCTAATATCACGTATTTTTTTATTTTGCTGCGCTTTGTAGAGTTTTGATAGAGTTCTAACTTCGCCTTTCCATATTTTGAAAGTTTGCAAAGACGAATTTTCGTAATCTATTTAACTTTTTTTTATTTGCGGTTCAATCTTATGTAAAATATTTTTTTTCGTCATATTTTAATGGAAAATATTTAATTAGAACGTTGCCAGAGTACAGAATTGCTTTAGTTAGAATCTACCTAGTACAATGAATTATTATGCCGTTGGTAATTGCATCATGTTCTATCTGCATGTTTAGGTACGTTCAAAAATGGTAAGTATATGTCCTATTTAAATATTATTAATTTTAAAAATATTAATCTGAAATACTTTACAAAAGATTCAACCTCAAAATCAGAAATTGGTAAATAAATAATGAGAAATCGTCTTTGCAAACTTTGACATCTCATATCTTTACATCGTTAGCAACAAACAACTAATAATATCTTGTAGTATAATAGTGCTTTCCTTATGAGACAAGTAATATGTATAATAACTATGTAAGTACCTAGAATATGTAGAAAGCGTCCTGGTCAGATCTCCGATCTACCGATGATTTCGTACATTTAATAATACCTTTTTACTTGGTGGATGCATACTGCCGGCGGCGCGCTGCGTTTTGTCCAATGTATTCAAGAGCATCGGTTTCCAGGGGTGCATCTCAAACTTTAGGGAATTACATCAGCCTTACATTCTTTGTGGACCTCCACATTTCTCACACGATCAAACATGGTTTTACCACACATACGCCTCAGGGATGTCTAAAATAAACTCTGTTATTATATTTCAGATGTGAATATACTCAACTTCAGAACGTTATGTCCACATCTTGTAAATATGTTGAAGCACTGAGGTAACAATAAAATCATTTAAGTCCTTCACTTTTATTTAAAAGGTCTCTTCTTGAAATGTATTATAATCAACGATTATATTTTGTTCTAGCTTCCACGAAAAACGGGATAACGTACCTGCCGAGGACAATGTACATAATGTATAAAGGTAAAATGGATTTAAGATTTTCGATAAAACTATCGTGTTGTAAAAAAAAAAATATTGTTAACTTTATTTTTTATTACGGTAAATCTGAAGCACGCGTATACGTGAACAAAAAAAACATCTTAGGAAGAAACTCATCGGCCGGAGAGGTCTTTCACAAAGCATTTACAATTGGTATGATATGGTGATTTATTTCACTAAACTAATATATGTATTTTATTTTACTAACGAAAAAACATATGTTCCGATGATGTGAATTACTAATCTACAAACTTTCTGCTTTTTGTGAAAAAACATCCGCTTTATTCGAAAAAAAAATCTGTAATTCAGATATTAAAAAGTCTATCATACTTATAATGATATTGGCATGCAAATCATTATCGATATCCATTTTAATTTCTTTTTTTTTCATAAATCGGTATCCATTCTAATGCTGCTTTTGCTTTTCTAGGTTGAATAAAAATGATGCAGTCGAAGGAGGAGAAGAAAGACGCATCGTCGACATTTTCTATTTTGTAAGCCAACTGCAATCCATATCGGACCATTCTCCTTTCGGATGCGGATTTGGAAATCTTACTGTTAAATCTGAGAAAAGAGTTGGCCTAATGTCCAAAATACTGTTTGAATGTAACATGTGTCGCGCCAAATTTACAGTCAACACATGCGACCCAAAACCTAAACATACCATGGATGTAAATTCAGCAGCAGTATTGGGGATGACTCCTGCGGGAATTGGGCTTGCTCAACTATCCGAGTTTTTGACGGCTGTTAACATACCTCTGATGTGCAAAATTTATTGTATTTTACTTGGTACAACATAGTTTAGGGTTCTTTCACCGTTTTTATTGGCCCATCTCGGAACCACCAATTCTTCATTGTATTATGTTAGTGATTAAATTATATTTGACAATTTAAACAAATAAGATTTAGAGAAGTTAAAAGTAGATCGTAAATTATAACCAATAAAGTTCAAAATTAAATTGAAAGTTCACTGATAACTTAAACTATTAAAAATAGTACTTGTAGTAACAAAAAATTCTTACCTATGTGAATAAATAATGTCCCCTCCACACATAAATACAGAAACTGCTTTTTCGAGATCATCATAAAAAATGTTGGAATGTAATTTTATGATGCATAAATGTTATATTACTCTGTATAATTATTATTGAATTGTTTAAATCAATAAATAAATAATTACAAAAAGTCTTCTTATAAGTCTTCTCTTCTTAAGGCGGTACACAACCCTAATAATTTTTGTTTGCTCAAAACTCACATTTTAATCATTTCCGGCGAATTCGTAACTATAATAACTTTTTTATTCAAACCGATACCCGGAGATGTAAGTTCTTTATATTTTAGATTAATAAAAACAATACGTTACTGTGGTGAACGTATGTCTTGCGGTATGAAAGAGACATGCGTGTATGAGTGAGACAACATGAGGAACGTATAAAAGGGTGCGATTGTTGTCCATTCGTCCTCTTACCATCAGACTTCCTTAGAATAACATTGTACTTTATCCCGGAATAAACATCAATAGTCTACCTACGACTTATTATTGCTATCACCCTGTAGGGAGAGTACTATATTCAGAGGAATCTGGATCCATAGAAAGGAGTCCAGAAATATATGGGATAACCGGCCACGGTTATATATACACATTAATTTATTTTACATACAACAATTTTAAAACTTTATAACCCGATTTTTTCAAATATAAAGTTAGCGGTACACACCAGATTTTATTTTTCTAGATGATGTATTAATAAATTTGGGAGGGAAACATTTAGAAACATCTTAAATATTTGTAACATGTTCTTCAGAATTAATCAAAATGAACGCGGCGGAAAGGTCGAATCTTCAGGCCCGCTAGGGAGAATTCGACCATACGTTCATCCAATACGCCGTGCCATGGGGGTATATTTGTTTACACGCTTTCTTCACTTACGTCGTTAAGATTCCCACATTATTTTTCTTCTTCTTCTTTTCTTTTATAGGGCAAATTCGACAGTAGGTCCGTCCAATACATGGGTCGCGAGTCGCAATTTGTATACACGACTTCTTTACTTACGTCGTTAAGATTCTGAATGGTGATGATGAAGGAAGGTGATTCTACATGATAGTACAAGTAAAAGAGGTAAATAATTTATTTCTAACGTTTTTAGGTAGTTTTCGGGTAAAAAAGTTGAATTGTTTGCTTATAAAAAAGTATGTTCTTCTACGGAAAAATATTTTTATTAGGAAAAAAAACATTGAAATTTCGAAAAAAAGTTGTCATTTTTACATATTTTACTACATTTAGAATCTTCTCCTGAAGTTTGTACACTTTATCCCCGGAAACCCTGTATAGATAACCTTATGAGAAAAACCTTAATTAATTTAGTTTTTTTTTTTAAATATATATATAGTATATATATATATATATGTATATATAATTTTTTTTTCATTAACTCCACACAAGAGGGCCTGAAGAAAATGATTCCCCTCAGTCCTATATTATCTTTGGGGATGCTGTGTGGGGGGATTTTTATGAAAGGTAGGAGAGGAAGTTCTGGGAAGGAAAAGGTGTTAGGGTTAGGGTGGGTAGGAATCTGTGACGTGTGTGGGAGTGCTCAGTAAGTAATAAAAAAGGTATAGGTATGTATCTCTATCGTTTATCGATATTTTTTCATTTAAGTACTGACGAATTGAAATTATAGCTAATCGTCGTTGCGGTGGTAATATCTATGAAGTAACGTTTCAAAATTGCTCAAGAGTTAATATAAAAGGTATGTATCTCTTTCGATTTTGTAAGATGTGTTTTTTCAACAAAAAGAAACACGTAATTAATATAGCAACATAGAACTAAAATTTAAAAATTTTTTTTTGAAAAATTACCCGCGGGCCAATGATGATGAAATACAACCCTGATATGTAGGAAGGAACACGTGCGCTTTCAAGCGCGACGATGTCATGACGTCAGAAACTTTGCTTGTAAGTAAATGTAAAATTTTAAATTTTTCACATTTGTTTGTACGCTGCCCTAAAACGATCTATAAGGTATATATTTTTTTTCGTATTCGGATAGCTGATTACATTTTTAAAAATAAAGTCCGCGATGCATACCCTCTAAAGTAGCTGGAACTGGGTTATTTTTGTGATTGAATAAAATAAACGCGCTCAAGACTATAGAGAAAAAAAAGCGCAAATCTCGAAGCACAAAGTGACCTAAATTCTGCCATGTTACGACGCGTCCTTTTTGTAAATGGGCACGTAAAGCAAACTGAATTGGATTGCTGTTCAATAAAACTACTGACTTTATCAACGAACAATATTGATAAAAATCGTGTTACTTTGCATTCATTTTAACAGATGGCGCTAAGGCAAAACATTCATTTCTTTATTTATTTTAATGAGACGATGGAACCTCTGCAGGAAGGTTTTCAAAGTATTAATCGTAGAAAGAACCGAATCGCAAATTCTGATTTGGGAGAACCGGCCCTTAACGACTTTTCAAAAGAGTGATGAAGTTGTAAATTGCGGAGTTGTCCGGGCACCCATCTTTCGGTTCCGTGACAACTCAACAAAGTGGCATTTCAACCCGCCTTTGAAAAGTCATTGAAAGGGACGAAAAAAATTATAATCGTAAATAATAATCCAATATTTTATATCCAAATTTGGAAAAACATATGACGACTTTCAAATTCTTATTGCCTTTAAATTCCTACAGATTCGTTTCACATTCCCAATTTGGGAGGCGGGTATGGGTACCGCCGCTCCGGGAATCATTTATTGGGTAACCAACACCCCTGCCATAGGTCACCTCAAATGGTTTGCTACGTTGGTTGCTTAGCACGAATACCCGGGTTCATCGGGTGGGGTTTCTCTAGGTCACGGGGGTGAATACATCTGCCCACCAGTCGGATCTGGAGAGATTGACCGAGGGAGACCTTTTGACCTCTCCAACAGGACTCCCTCTGAACATCGCCTTACGCAGCAGGTGGGAGGGATAGATTCACAAGTCTTTCGTATCTGGAAACCCCAGATTCCTACCTACCCCTCATTCATTTTTCCTTTCCAGAACTTCATCTCCTATCTTTCCATAAAAGACATCCACACAACATCTCCACAGATGACATTGACTCTGAAAGGAATTATTTTCCTCTGAACCTCCTATAAACAGTAAATATAAAATAATGTTCTTAGTAAAATAATTTTTGCTGATTTAGGCATGCTTATTACAAAAGAGTACAAAAAAGGTTTATGCGTTACCTGTATATGAGGGAATATACATACTACCAATTCCTGTATCCATCGTTGTTCTTAACAGGAATGCTCGATATTAATACCTTAGACTTTTTTTTCTTTTAAATTTTGTAATCTGCTCCGTAATCTTAGGATTCTGTGACCAAATTAGGAGCCAGTATTTTTCTCCAGTGTGCATCAATGCTGGATGATGGACTGAGGCGGGTTTCTATGACGAGGATATTTCCAGAGCTGCTTATCCTTTCCCTCATTCCTGCCACCCTGGATCTAATAAGGGCTGCATAGACAGGAACTCGCCCCTCCGTAAACATCCGGGAAGCGCTGCAATATCTGGGGAGACCAAACATTATGCGGAAGGCGTTGTTGTACTGAACCCGGAGTCTTTCTATACCACTCTTCTTGTAGTTTGCCCAGAGTTCGCACGTGTACAGCGTTGCGCAGAATGAAAGGAAGAGCGTCCTTTTTACAGCGGTACTGCAAAACTTTTAATACAAACCGTGAATGATGGTACTGAACTATTAAAAATTTCATAATTATAATTAGTTTCACAAATTTCACATCAATATTTTGAAATATTAACGATTTAATTTCAGGATTTTTAATTAGTTTTACAAATTTGTGAATATTTGTTTTTATCGTTTCCTGTAAAGTTTTAATTTTGTTACTTGAAGGGTTTTCACCAAACCGCAATCGGTAAACATCGAAACCGTACGAATTAATGCAAACCCTTTGTCGTATTATCCGCAGCTGCCGGCTAACAAATAAACTGGGGTCAACTAATTTGCTTCGATACTTATTCACACATAATTGCCGCCAGTTCTATTTCGATTCTGAACTAACAGAAGATAATTTTGAAGATTACCAGGATAAAGTTTAGTGGTCATAGTATTGATCAAAATAAATATTGAACGTGTGGAGTTCGCATAAGGAAATTAATTTTGATTGGCTCCTTGATTTGCGAATAAAATGCAAATGTAAATTTTTTTGACTAGTAGATAAATGATTCTTTTATTGTTGAGAAGAAGAAAACAATAATTATCTAAACGAAAATATGTAAGAGAACAAGACACAGAAAATATACAAAGATAATGGTCGCAACTGGGACTCAAACCCAAACCGCTCGTCTAACCGGGACGTGTGCAAACTGTTAAACCGTCATATTTGTCGATTTCATATATCAAAATTTAGAATTAAGAATATTATCTTCAACTAATTACTTTTTATATATATGTAGTTTTTTTATGTATGGTTCCATATGAATAACTTCGGATATATTTATCCGAGATGCTATCCAAGTTGCAAATCAATTCTTAGAATGATTGTTTCCAATAAAAAGGGTAGTTGCCGATAATATGGAAAAAATTATTAGTTGAAGTTGTTAAATTCTACAATTTGAAATATGAGATTGAAAAATATGACGGTTTGACAGAAGGTGGCAATGACGAAATTGGTTAACGCACGTCCTGGTTAGACGAGAGGTTTGGGTTCGAGTCCCAGTTGCGACCATTATCTTTTTCTATTTTTCTGTGTCTTCTTCTCTTTCATATTTTCGTTTAGATTATTATTTTTATCTTCTTCTTCAATGATATACATATTACATTGATGGGAATAACCTTCAAAAGTTATAAAAAGAGAGTTTTTCTCTATTTATTTTTTTATTTTTTTAGTATCTCACTGTCACAATATCTATGTGTATGTGAGCTTTTGGCTGTAATTTATTATTACGCACTACTTAGTTACGAGTTACTATGTTTTTACAAATATGTCGGCTTTGACTTTGTCGGTTACAATATTCGAGCAACAAATCATTAGTACGTACTCAGTAAATTTAGTACAAACGGGTTTATTTCTGCTATATTTTTTTATATTATACACGTGAAATATTTAGTTAATAAAAATAAACTTTTACAAAATGCACTCCACAATGCACAATACATTCGTATGGTGCACACTTTAAATTTTATAAATTATATGTTTTTATTTTATTTATATATATACATTTATCTATATTTTTTGTTTGTGAATCCGAACAAGACTCCAAATACTGATAGTATCTTCTACTCTGGAACATGCCGCAAATATATTATTTTTAATTAATTAATTGTGAAATAACACAATTTATTAAGAAGACAAAATATCCTAAAATATATTCAGAATCTTAACAACGTAAGCAAAGAAGCCGTGTATACAAATTGCGACTCGCGACCCCTGTACTGGACGGACCTATAGTCGAATTTGCCCATCAAAAAAAAGAAGAAGAAGAAAAATAATGTGGGTATCTTAACGACGTAAGTGAAGAAAGCGTGTAAACAAATATACGCCCGCGGCACGGCGCATTGGACGAACGTACGGTCGAATTCGCCCTAGCAAGCCTAGAGATTCGAACTTTCCGCCGGGTTCATTTTAATTAATTCCGAAGAACATCTTACAAATGTTTTAGATGTTTCTAAATGTTTTCTTCCCGAAGTTATTAATTCATCGTCTAGAAAAATAACATCTAGTGCTTACCGCTAACTTTGTAGTTTGTTATAGTTGAAAAACGGGTAATAAAGTTTTAAAATCGTTGTACGTAAAATATATTAATGGTAAGGTATTGTTTTTATTAATCTTGAATATAAAGAACTTACATCCCCGGGATGAATAGATTTGAATAAAAAAGTTGTTATAGGTAGTTACGAATTCGCCAGAAATTATTAAAATTTGAGTTTTGAGAAAACAAAAATTATTAGGGTTGTGCGTGTGCACTGCCTTCGGATTGCTTGTTGAGTACCTATAATATACATGTTTCTTTTTTCACAAATATTATGTAAAACGAACCAAGGTCGTTAATTTGACAGTCGTAAAACTTTTCAGGTCTTCCTAGTTGGTCAGTCAAAGTTATCAATGTAAGTCAGTGGTTGAGTGATTGAGTGATTGAGTGGGCATAGCGCTTGGGTCCCACCCGGGCGTCGCACGTTCGATTCCTCGGCTGGCTAAGTCCTCCATCACAACACAAGAAACATTTTCGGCTTTCTGTGGTGGTAGTAGGAGATTTTAAAACATTGTTGGGTTATTCGTAACCTGGGAATGTTTGTCTTCCTTTAAAATTACAATAAAAAAGTACTATAAATTAAATTCCGTACTTGTAATAAATATGTAGGTACTCAGTATAGGCTTGTAGTCGAGTGAAGAAAAACGAGGTTGCGTGATGAAAAACCTTTAATGAGTTCCCACAATAATTGAAAACAAACAAACACGATATTGAATAGTATTACTACGAAGTTTCACACTCGGTCAAGGTCGGTCGCGGACAGAGGAGGCGAGCTGCGGTAATGCTGAATTACTAATCCGTCGGCTGTTGCTGGGCGCTCTTATATAGCCCGACGAGTGGAGTGTTGACAGTAAATCAACACTCGCCTGGTTTCTAGAAAGAGCCGGAACTGTGTATTGTAAGTGTACAATGATTCGAACCTTTTCTGGAACGCGCGTAGTAGGTAGGTCCGCGGCTTTGTTCCAATGAACTAGGCAGCGACCGCTCAGTCACGTACCGTCCATGGCAGACGGCTGACGGGGAACACTCTAGTATTTTCGCTTGCATTGATTTGATTGAACAAGGCGCCGGTCTCTCGAAACATCGATAAGTTTCGGGGCAATCCCAATGCGTGGGATAGCAATGCTGGTTGCTACAGGACTCCCTCCCCAGACAACGCAGACATGGCTGCGGTGAAAGGAAGAATGATCAGATGCCGAGGTGGTCGGGAAATCGAACACGCCTTCCAGAACGAGTGGTTGTGTGTGTCCGATCGTGACTGTTATCGAACAACGGAAGGGTTGTTTGTGATGTGGCGGCTGGTGCGTCTGATGCGGTTTGCGAGTGTGATGCAAATCTTTCAAGATCTTGAGCAATGTATGCTGGTTTGAGGCGGTCGATGCTCACGGTGATTTCCTTCCCTTTTACTAGTATAGTATATGTTCGTTCGTGCCGACGAACGACTTGATGAGGGCCGCTGTAGGGTTGTTGAAGCGGGCTCTTGACGGTGTCATCCCTCAGAAAGACGTGAGAAGCTGTGGGAAGATTTTGGAAGACGAAATGATGTCCATCACCATGGCGGGTACCTTCAACTGGTCTCAGCTCGTTGAAATGTTTCCGTAGTTCCTTGAGAAAGCTTCCGGTGTCGTCGTTAACATTAGGTCGTGCTGTACATAGGAATTCGCCGGGTAAGCGGAGCGGCTCGCCGTATACTAGCTCGGCTGAGGTTGTAGCGAGATCGTCTCTCCAAGCTGCTCTGATTCCCATGAGTACGGTGGGAAGTGTTTCCGTCCAACGGTTATTCTGATGGCACTTGATCGCTGCCTTTAGTTGACGATGAAATCGTTCCACCATGCCATTTGCTGCGGGGTGGTATGCAGTTGTATGGATTTGCGTCGTGCCTGCCAGGCAATTTAATTGCCTGAACAGCCTTGACTCAAATTGTCTCCCTTGGTCCGTAGTAATGCGGAGTGGAGTGCCGAATCTTGTAATCCAGCCCTTATAGAAAGCGCGCGCCACTGTTTCAGCCTCTTGGTCTGGGATCGGGAATGCCTCTGGCCATCTTGTGAATCTGTCGACGCACGTGAGGCAGTATCGGCATCCTTCTGAAGAAGGCATGACGATTATGTCGATGTGGACATGCTCGAATCTAGCGGAGGGCCTGGGAAAGGCTCCCAGGGGTGCTGACACGTGTCGTGTCACCTTGCTTCGTTGGCATTGGAGGCAATTGCGTGCGAGCTTAATGGTCTCGGCTTTGATGGCCGGCCAGACATAACGTTGAGTTATAAGCTTGACCGTGGCCTTGATTCCAGGGTGAGCCAGCTGATGGACCGCATTGAATGCCGCAGGTCTGAACTTCTTCGTGACGAAGGGTCTGGCTATGGTAGTTGAGACGTCACAGTAGAGATGCGCGTCAGTACCCGGAATATTGATTTTCTTAAGTTGTAGGCTAGAACTTCCCTGCAAGTGTTGTTTCAGTTCAGGGTCGCACATCTGGTCAGCTGCCAGCGCTGCGAAGTCCAGAGGAGTGTCTATCGTCTCGACCCTGGAGAGAGCATCCGCGACGATGTTGTCTTTTCCGGAGACGTGTCGGATGTCAGTTGTGAACTGGCTGATATAATCCAGATGGCGGAATTGCCTTGGAGAGCATTTGTCTGCTTTTTGTTGAAAGGCGAACGTGATGGGCTTATGGTCGGTAAATATGGTGAACGACCTGCCTTCCACCATGTGGCGGAAGTATTTTACAGCGAGATATATGGCTAGGAGTTCTCTGTCGTATGCGCCATATTTCTTTTCAGCTGCCGAAAACTTCTTTGAAAAGAATGCTAGAGGCTCCCAGTGTCCTGCGACGAATTGATGGAGTGCGGCACCAGCTGTGGTATCAGACGCGTCGCTGACGATAGAGAGTGGGGCGTCGCACTTCGGGTGAACAAGCAGAGTTGCCTGGGCAAGAGCTTCCTTGCACTTGCTGAAGGCTTTTACTGTTTCGGCAGTCCAAGGCACAAGTTGCTTGCCTTTTTGGTTGCCTTTTAGGAGGTCATTGAGTGGAGCTTGTGTCCTCGCGGCGTTCGGGATGAATCTCCTGTAAAAATTTATAGCTCCCAGGAAACGGCGAAGATCCTTGATGGAAGCTGGTTGGCTGTAGTTATTGATGGCTTCCACTTTATCTGGGAGGGGTGAAGTGCCTGCGTCAGACACTAGATATCCTAAGAATTTGACCTTAGTCAGGCCGAAATGGCATTTGGCGGCGTTGATGACAACACCGTATTCCTGTAGGCGCTGGAATAATATCTTGAGGTGGGCCAGGTGCTCTTCCTCTGATGTTGAGGCAATAAGGATGTCGTCTATGTAGGCGTAACAGAAATCCAAGCCTCTGGTAACCTCGTCTATGAAGCGTTGGAAGGTCTGGGCTGCGTTGCGGAGACCGAAAGACATCACTGGGAATTCGAAGAGTCCGAATGGCGTAGTGATTGCTGTCTTTGGAATGTCCTCAGGAGCTACAGGGATTTGATTATAAGCTCGCACCAGATCAATCGTTGAGAAGATCTTGGTGCCGCTCAGTGCCTGTGCAAAATCTTGGATGTGGCGTACAGGGTATCTGTCCGGAATCGTCCTGGCGTTCAGTCTTCTATAATCGCCACATGGTCTCCACTGGTCGTCCTTCTTGGGTACCATGTGCAAGGGGGATGCCCAAGAGCTCTCGGAAGGTCGAGCGATTCCGAGACGTACCATGGCCTCGAACTCCTTCCTGGCGCGTTTGAGTTTGTCAGGAGCAAGGCGTCGTGGGCGTTCGACTGTTGGAGGTCCTGGCGTAGTGTTGATATGGTGCAGTGTTGCGTGACGAACTTCCTTCCTGACGCCGTCAGGGCGAGTGACGTCAGGGAACTGTTGAAGTAGCTTGTGATACGGGGACGTTCCTGTGACCGTCTTAATGGAAGCGATATTGTTGTAGCTTCGTTTTCCCGTGATGGTTAAATTCGTCACCTGGTCCAGCAGCCGTTTATTTCGGACATCTACCAGTAGCTCGTATTTGGCGAGAAAGTCTGCTCCGATAATGGGCTTGGAGACGTCTGCAATGACGAAGCTCCAAGTGAAGTCGCGTCGCAATCCCAGATCCAGGTTGAGCGTTAGGCTGCCATAGGTAGCGATTGTGCTGCCATTTGCTGCTGCCAGTTCATATGTTGCTTTAGTGGGACGTCCCTGAACAAGGCGTCGTGGGAAAACGCAGAGATCTGCGCCGGTGTCCACAAGGAATTGGGTACGGGTTACCCTGTCGGTAACAAAAAGGCGACTGACTTGGTTGGGGCTGGCGCTGGTCGCCATCAGTTTGAGCCCCGAGCGTTTCCCTGTTGGAAGTTGCAGGGTTGGGTGCACGTGCGTGCCTTCGTCCCGAACTTCCAGTGATACCAGCATGTGCCTTCGGGTTGGCGACCTCTGGATTGACTGCGGGAACGATTGCTCCAACGTTGCGGGGTGGTGCTCCTCCTATGCTGGCGAGAGCGTAGTGTGGAAATTTCGCGCCTCAAGGTAGTGAGCTCTTGTTGGAGAGGCTGCATCAAACGCTCCATCTGTGTAACTAATGAGTCCTCGGACGATGGACCAGCCACTGTGTTAACTGCCGGTCTACCAGCGTAGTATGCTATGGCGTCTGCCAAGCTGGCCACCTTGTCAAGCGGGGTATCCTGCTGCGTAGCCAGAACCACCTGCATGCTTCTAGGAAGACGGCCCATCCATAGGGTTCTCAAAACCTCGTCGGGCACAGCGCTACCGGCGAGGGTGCGCAGGTGTCTCAAGAATTGGGAGGGTTTGCGGTCTCCGATTTCTTCATGTTCCAGGAGTCTTCTGGTCTTCTGCTCCTGCGTGGAGCTGAGGCGTCTGGTGAGTTCATATTTTAATAGGGCATATGCACCGACCTCAGGGGGCTTCACAATGATGTCTCGGACTTCTTGGGCCTGTGCGGGATCCAAGGCACCGAGAATGAAACCAAATTTGGTGGCATCTACGGTCACCCCTGCTGCCTCAAAGCTGCGCTCCACCATAGCGAACCATAATTCTGGGTCATTAGGGCAAAAAGGCGGAATGCGTACTGCCACTCGGTTGACCTCAGGCGATGGATACTTGATGTTGGGTTGCTGGTTGCTGGTCATGGGTTGCTGGTTGCTGGTCATTGGTTGCTGGTTGCCCTCAGATGCTCCGCTCGTGAGAGACATGATGATTGCTGTGCGAAATTCACCAAAGAGTTTATTTCGTGCGCGACGTGCTCGCGGTAGTCGTATATGCACGCGTCGTGCTCACTGTAGAATTGTCCGTGCACGTCGAAAGTCACCGATGTAGGTGTGGTGTTTGTAGATCACGTCGTGGTCACCAATGTAGGTACTCAGTATAGGCTTGTAGTCGAGTGAAGAAAAACGAGGTTGCGTGATGAAAAACCTTTAATGAGTTCCCACAATAATTGAAAACAAACAAACACGATATTGAATAGTATTACTACGAAGTTTCACACTCGGTCAAGGTCGGTCGCGGACAGAGGAGGCGAGCTGCGGTAATGCTGAATTACTAATCCGTCGGCTGTTGCTGGGCGCTCTTATATAGCCCGACGAGTGGAGTGTTGACAGTAAATCAACACTCGCCTGGTTTCTAGAAAGAGCCGGAACTGTGTATTGTAAGTGTACAATGATTCGAACCTTTTCTGGAACGCGCGTAGTAGGTAGGTCCGCGGCTTTGTTCCAATGAACTAGGCAGCGACCGCTCAGTCACGTACCGTCCATGGCAGACGGCTGACGGGGAACACTCTAGTATTTTCGCTTGCATTGATTTGATTGAACAAGGCGCCGGTCTCTCGAAACATCGATAAGTTTCGGGGCAATCCCAATGCGTGGGATAGCAATGCTGGTTGCTACAAATACATAAATGAATAATATATTTATGTAGTTTGCCCAACATCAATTGGTTACGTGAATATTAATATTATATCATAAAACAAATATTATATCATAAATTCCTAAACATAGAAGGGTATCTTAGTTTTTCATTGTAAACAATATGGGCCCTTTCCAATATCGGCTCTAATTAATTATCTGCCACAATCCATACTTCCGTACTAATATTATAAATGCGAAAGGGCGGGTGTTTGTTTGTTACGCTTTCACGCCTAAACCGCTAAACCGATTTTAAAAATCCTTTCACCAATAGAAAACCACATTATCAGCGAGTATAATAGGCTGCATATAATGGTGTGTTATGAAATTTGTTGAAATGAAAATGTGTGTGTTTCATATATTTTAGCGCCAGGGAGGAAAGTCAGGTGGGGTTCACGGAGAAGGAAGAGAAGGGAGCGGGGACGAACGGGAAAGGACATGCAGGGAGAATTAATATATTTATTTAAATGGTACTTTGCCGGGTATAAGCTAGCATAATATAATTTGGGTTTCCCAAAAATAAAATTGGGTATTTGTAAAATAATTTTCTGCCAATTACTACTGATTAATGTGAACTGATTTACTTGCTGGATGACATAAAAATAACAGTAGTGTTGACAACGCCATCTGCGGGATTGAATGAGGTGCCTATCTTCACAAAAACATTTATAGATTAATAGAAATTACTTACTTAAATCTCGTCATGTATTTGTATGTAAACATCTTGTATTAGGTCTGTATATTTTTGAGCCCGTACCTTATATTGTATTTTCCTGATTTTGTTTTATCTATGATAATAATAATAACATAGAATTTATATAGCGCAGTTTTGTGATATTTCACTTCAAGTGCGCATTTGCATTTCTTAGTCCATCTCATTAGTCCATCATGGAGGAAACTTTATTTTAACTTTTTGAAACCCAAAGTACATAAATCAAATGAGTCAATGAGTTATACAAATTCATAAAATGTTATAAGACATGTTTCTGTGAAATATTTGTAAAGTGATTCTTCATATGTTTGTATCTATATGTTGCTTCTGTGAAATGTTTTGTAAATTTTTTATTCATAAATTGTGTCTACATATTGTGTTGAGTTGGGTTTAACTTCTCAAAAGTACCAATTGGCGATCCCTTAATGAGTTTTGATAACTCATGGGAGTGCAACTTCGTTGTATGTTTTTAATAATAAAAAAATAATAATAAAAAAAAAAAATAAAAAAAAAGAAAAATTCATGGATTCGAGCTACGAGTAGGTATATAACTGGATAAGGCGCCATTGCGACTGGTTATGTTTGATTTATGCAAAATTCGAGGCCGGAGAAATTCGTAGGGAACCAAACAAATAAGAGCTTTGTGATTTATCAGAGATTTTTCAGAAGGGATTTTTTCTTATCTGGTTTTAGCTTACCTGGATTGGTTGAAGAACTTTATTTATCTACATATCTCTTTTTGTCCTATATGCCAGGGGTGGGGAACCCATTGCCGCCAAATATTGCTACTTTTTTTTGTTCATTGAACGTAATTTTTTTAAAATAAATTGAGCTTCGAATGCCATATTACATTAGTATTTAAAAAATATCAGAGTGTGCAATTCATACGCGGTAGAAGTGAAATCTTCAGAAAACTAAAGTAGGCAAGTAGACTTCGAATCACTTTTTTGTAATAGAATTGAAAATAAAAAACTTTTTCACTTTGTTCCACTAATTTATTATTACCAGGACCGGTTTCATCCTACTACGGACATTTTCAGACTGGTAGTTGAATCTCTTATGCTATTGATTTTAAACAAACTTAGGCAGGGGTACACAACATTGTCTATATATGCTGAATGATTCTATTTTGTTAATTTAAGGTATTATAAGTTATTTTGTTAATTTAGGGTACATTAGGTAATTATAAAGTGTATTTTTAAAAATTATGAATAATGTTACATAGTAAGTAAATATTTTTAGTTCACATGAATATAAAAGAATTTATATAATTAAAAAGGTTTGTGATTTCTGAAATTTTATTTTTGTAATGTTGAGATATTCCCCGTTGTTGCTTAGGGCTTATTGTCAAATATTGGTAGCACTAAAGTAATTATCAAATTAATTACAGTGCACCTTTTCCTATAAATTTGGTCATCTTATTCGTATTTGTGGTTTCTACTTCGGAGTCGCTAGATGTCGTTATCTTTTGCCTGTTCATTTTCGAGTGGTTTGAATATTTGATATTGATTTTATAAAAATCCTTTTTTTTGGATTTCGTAGGATTTGATCCCTGGTCTGCTGAATGTCTGCAAAGGTTCGTCAGGCACTTTATACCATTACAACATTCACACATGCGGATTTATTAAATTTCGAGACCCGCTGTGGTTACGATGGTGGACCAAACCAAATGATTCCGCGGATCGTATGCAGACCGCGGGCATGACGTTCTCCGCCATAATGAAGAGCTGTGGTTTCAGGTGTTTATTGGGGAACCGCTAAATAACAATAGAGGACAAATGCGCGTGCATTCATTACATTAAATTCCTTTACATAATCACTGCAAGCATTCTACTCGTATACTTTCATGAACACATTACATCGCCACTGATATAAATATGCATTGTTAACTTCAAATTTTATTTTTCAGAATGGAATTCGACAACAGAACGTTAGAAGAGATTGGTCCTCTAGGAAACTGGACTGACGAAAACTTCTTCCGATATACCTCTAACAAGACCCATATACCAAGGCCGTACGACGACATAGGTAAATATAAATCCACCTTCATAAATATTTGTCGCTATTCAAATCGTAAATCGATTTTACAAGTCTGCAGAAAAAATAAAGATAAAAATACTTTAGTCTTGTTCTCACAAAAGAAAAATGAGTTTTTGGCAAGGGAGTCAGCGCTTTATCTTGGCGAGCCCAGGGGCTGTTTTTGTTCTAACATGCCTCACATTGTCAAATGCCTCACAACGCAAAAAATGTCATTTAGACATTATTTGAGTTTACACAATCAAGTTTTTATTTTAGGTTTTATTTTCAAACTTGATATTTATCCGTCATGTTGGTAGATATGACAATGCCAGTTATCACTTGCTTACCAGATTAGCAGGTCTGTCGGGTCATTCGAAGAATCACTCGAATAACCTTGAACCTGTAACAACTGAAAAAATGTCTAAAAGTAAATCGTCAATTATAAAAATCAAACCGCATACATATATAAAACATGAGAAAGTAAACCACGGTCTATGAATTAGGCTAAATTGGACCATAATTTGTAGTTGAATAATAATAATGTCACACACAAATCTTGGATTTTTATGTCGTTTGAAATCAGTACTTAAGTACCTAGCCACTCGAGTACTCATAAGAAAAACAAGGACTCAGAATATTAAATAATGAAAGGTATTCAAGATTTTTGCTTCCATTTTCCAATTATTAAATTTCTATTTCTATCTTTTTGCTATTTCACTAATATTGTAGTATGTGTTGTTTTTTTTATATATGTATGTGAATATAATATAGAATTTGTAATTACTTGAAAATTGGTTTATAAACGCTTGGTTCCCACCTGATCTATTCTATGATCTATTTCTTAGAACGAACCGTTAATAAATTATTGCGCATTCACACTGTTTATTCTTTATCGTTAAAAATAAATATTGTTGTATTCTATGATCGATTCTAAATAGAACAGAATGAAAGTTGAAGTTGATTCAAGATTGGGCTATTTCTTTCGGGCGTTTTGAGGCATAGAAAGTCTGTTCTCACTGATTTATATCATAGATAGATCAATGTATAGATGAGGTAGGAATTATTAGAAGAGTCAATTAGTATTTTACCTCCAAAGTGTTTGGAATATAAATTTTTGCTTATCTGGTTTAAATGGTAGTTTTAAAGGATTTTCGAAATGTCCCAGACTAGACTTTTTTACGTTAATCTAAATGACCCGTACGGAACCTCGATTAAGCTTCTTAAGTGGATTCTTTAAATGGCGTGGATTTAAAGTAAGTTACCCAGATTTTTGACTAATAAAATATTACTGTTGGTAAGCATAATATGTTATACCTAGTATATGTACAAATACTGAAAGTTCAATATTTATTTTTTTATTTATTTTATTTTAGGGAAATCAACAGTTTACAATAATGATTAATTTAGACATATATAATTAACCTAACTGAGAAACCAATTATAGATTTCCTCATTATACTATTACATTGTGTGTCTAGAAATTAAACAGTAATCTTACAACAATTAAAATATAGTACATTAAAAGATATTACATAGGTATAACAGGTGGAAGGTAGTACATAATATATCATTACATTTATGAATTTTATAGTTATTTAATACATCTTACTTAATACACTTTTGATAGAATTTTCATATTTATTTTCGTTACAATTGAAGATATCTATATCAGAGAAAATGTTATTATATGTTGAACACACTCTAATAAGGCAAGCATTTTGGTTTTAATTTGTTTTACAGTGTTTTTCCTTGTTATATCTGGTAATCCTTTAAGCATCATTATCATCACTATAAAACCATTCAAAAAAAATCGAGTGCGGTTCACACGCGGTAGAGGCGAAACTTTACCAAAAACAATCTCAACCAATAGGAGCCTTTAAAAGTGTGGTCGTAGTCAGGCGGCCAATGAGCGCAGACCTAGCGTCATTTCCGTTTCATATCTCAACCAATATAATCAAATGCCAAAATATAATCAAAGGCCAATGAGCGCAGTTAGAACGTTTCGTTTCCATTTCAAGATGGTGGCCGTTTTAACCCTCGACCCGTCGCGTGGGGTCTTTAAAAGCCCAGGTTTTACAGAAATGCTAATTATGTACATTTTAAATGTTCCCACTGATTCCTTACTTTAGGTAGCTTCCTAAAAGGAACTATACTTGACGATGTGTGATGTGAGATACAGACTTGTGTTTCGGCGTGAGGCTTAAAACAATCAACAAAATACCAAGAAAAATCAAGTTTATATGTTTTTTCACTATATTTTGTTGATTTTTTGTTGTTGTTATAAGAGTGAATTTCAGGAGAGTTTAGACTAAGATGGCAGGGTACACTGGTAGGGAATTGAATTGTAAGTTTTATCTATTCATGTATGAAGTTTGGAAATTGGTCATTGATAGGACACTCAAAAAAATTATCTTCTGAAACACAATTACAATAAGGCGAATTGACTATGTGGAATCCGGCAAGATGACTAAGACAACAATTATGACCTAGACGCATTCGAACTATGGAAGAGATGTATTTTTTGGGCAAGGAAGTGTATTTTTGGAACCAGAGCTTGACAGGAATAGAAGTTTGAATTAATGAGTACTGGTGACCTTTTATCTGAGAGGATGATTTCCATTGAGAGTACCATTGGCATTTTCACTTACTTTTCAAAATAGGGAAATACTCGGTAACAGGAATAGGTATACTACTTAATGGACCATGGACAATAAATTCATTAGCAATAGAATCAGCCTTTTCACTTTCAACAATACCAATGTGTCTTGGGATCCAGGCCAAGACCACTGACACTTGAGCCAGTGACATGGAATGCAGGAGGTCTCTGATAGAGCAGGTACGATAGTCGCTACTGGAACTGAGAGGGTGTGCGCTTATTTTTTGTAGTGAGCTAAGTGAGTCTGAAACGATGAGGGCATTTCTAATGTTGAGATATTTGACGAGTCGCAAAGCTTATATGATAGCTATGCATTCAGCAGAAAAATGGAACACTCTTTGGGAAGTCTGTGTGAGAAACACAATTTTCTGTGAGGTGCATAGACACTAGCCCCACATATCTGTGAAAAAAATTATATAATTTGGCCAGTTATTTTTAATATTTTTTTGAATTCTGCATTATTGGATTGAGCTGAGTTTTTTGTATTTTTTTTACATATTCCTATAAATTGGTGCACCTTTAAGTAAGAAATTTTAATGCCTAAATTTTTTAATTTTAATTCCTTTAAGAAAAGTTTTAATTCCTATAAATTGGTGCACCAGAAAGTAAGACTTTCATAGGGATATGAGTATAAGAGGAGAGATTCCTTGCGATAGGAGTTTGTGGATACGTTCTGGAAAGAGTTGAAAGAGGAAAGTGTTGTTGTTATTAAACATATAATGCTGCCCCTCTTTCTTACACACTAAATGTCAACAGTCGGAAATGGGACAAACTCTAAACATATGTCTACGTGGAACGTATGTCTACCAAAGGAAAAATACGATAATTATAATAAATCACCGTCAGACGTATAAAGAAAATGAAACGCAATTCCCGCAAGTAAGTCGAAAAGTAAAAAAATCACACAAATTATAAATCCGTTTACAACGCCATCTCTGATATTGACAAAAAATAAAACGCGGACAGTAACGCATCGATAATTGCTTCATTGTGTAATTTTTAACCTAATATAAAAATTGAATTTAATTCAGCTAATAAGTTAACACAACACAATGAAGCAACATTCTGAGGCGGTGCGAAGTTCGCCGGGTCAGCTAGTTAAATAATAATGACCAGAAACAAATATTTAGGGCTCACTAACCGTAATGTTTCCACGTAACTTGTAAAATGTTCACAGAATTCCTAGTGTGGTTCGGACACGTAGAGAGGACGAACGGTTAACGAAGTGACTAGAATATAAATAGGATGCACAATCGAACAGACACAGGGGTAGGATCTTAGGGGTCATTGCAGGAAGACATGGCTATTTCTAGGGAATCAATAGTTCAGTTGGGTTATCTCAAGGGTCTAAAACCATTTTGTTCTAACAAGGAAGAAAAAAAGTTACCCAACTTCTAAAATCAAAAAGGTCTGGCCAGACGTTGTCGTTCATCAAAGGGTTAATGAGTTGTGGGATATCTAAGTTTACTTTGACTATTTATACCTTGCTTTCACGGTGGATAACTGATTGGTCAATTGTTTTAAATTTCAGAAGCCTTATACGACGTTCCCTTCTTTCTCGTGGTCCTGTTATCCATCTTCTATGGAACTATCTCCGTTGTGGCCGTGGTTGGGAATGCCCTGGTCATGTGGATAGTTGCCACCTCCCGCCGCATGCAGAATGTCACCAACTGCTTCATTGCCAACTTGGCGCTGGCTGATATCGTCATTGGACTTTTCGCCATCCCATTTCAGGTAGGAATCTTTTTCTGATATATCAAGTTTAACTGATTCCATTACTTGTTTTCAGACTCGTCTCTTATTTATTTATTTATTTCTATATATTATAGTTTTTACCTTATATATTTAATATTTTAACATAATATATTTTGGAAAACAATTTTATATATTAATTAATATAACATTTTATTATGTTGGGTGTAAGGTAGGTTTGAGAAGGTGAAACTGTTGGTTTATAATGTTGTATGTTTCGTGAACACCTCACTAGGAGAACCTGTGCTGAGGTGTTTACGTGTTTATGATTCAGTGTGACAAGTACAGGTATTTATGTGTTGTAGTAGAGTGTTGGTTTTTTTTTTTTTTTTTACATTTTAATGGTAATGGATTATTTAGAAGAAAATAAAAAATATATATAAAGTAAACATAAATATATATGTATATATGAATAGTTATTAAATTCTTACAAGATAAGTTTATTTATTTTACTTTTTTTATAGTTTTGTTATGTTTGGTTAGGGATTAGGAAATTTTGTATAAAGTGAATATTTTAATTTATGATCCAGGCTGTGATATGTTTTTTGTGAATGTTTGTGTATGTATGTGTAGTTAGTAGTTGTTTTAGAGTAATAGGCATATAATTAAAAAGTTTGGTTGCGTAATACTGAAAATGTCTTTGTCCATGTGTGGTGTGTGGTGTGTGTTATCGGTATGTTCAGGGTTACATTTGTTAAGGACCTTGTTTTTTTTATTGTTTTTGGTTGCATTGGAATATGGAGTTTGTTTTGGAGGAGGTGTAGCAGAGCAGATTTGGCATAAAGTTGTTTTATTGACATGACTTCTAATGTTTTGTAAATTTCGCTTGAATCTGTGTAGAATGGCACTTGCAGGATTAGTTTTATTATCGCTTTTTGTATCTTTTGAATTGGGTCAATTGCTATATTTGTAGCACTTCCCCAAGCCAGTATTCCATATGTGGCAATGGATTGACAAAGTGCGAAGTAAATGGATCTGAGTATTGTTAGTGGAAAAAAGGTTTTTAATTGATTTTATTAGGTGCATGACTCGTTTTAGTTTATTCGTGATGAAGTTTATGTGGTCAGTCCAGCGTAAGTGTGTATCAATAATAACCCCAAGGTACTTTGTTTGTTTGACCCTTTCAATATGCTCGCATTGATAATTTTTTTTATATATTTTTTTTTATATATATATATTTTTTTATTTCATTCTAATATTACATATTTTTGTACTCTCCTAATAAAGCAAGTGCTTGAGTTTAGGAGAGGAGACACAGTTTGGATACAGTTTTTTCACGGTCATGCAGAAACAGGTCTATGTTTGATGGAGGTTGACCTCTTTGTGTAATACTATGTGTGATGTATTTTGTTTTGGTTGTATTAATGGTAAGAGTATTACTGCTTAGCCATTTTTTAACAAATATATTAAATTTACACTTATTCAACAGCACGATCAAAATAACATTCAGTTATAACATGCAAAAACAGTGAACCAAATATTCCGAGCTTCGTACCATCTTTCGTCGGATAAACAAACTTCAGTCATGGAAATCACCAATGCTTATAATATGCTTTGATTTTTACACATTTAATCACAGGAGAACACATTTCTCGAAGCTCACATAGGTCTTATATAAATCGTTGTGTATCCCTTGCTATCGTAGTGAGAAGTATGAACTAAAAGGTATTGGAAAGAGAAAACAGCACGTTTTATATTCAAATCTGAAATTAAACACAAAATAATTAAAATGTACGCCTTTATGAAACCAAATTTTCCTACCGCAATTTGAAGAAACATTATGAAACTTTGTGATTTTATTACAAAATAATTTTTACGAGAAACGACAAAAAAGTTAGGTGACAAAAACGTTTATAATTCATTTGTCTGATAAAATATATGTACATTTTTATTTCACTATCAGTTATTTTTGTTAGAAAAAAGCTAAGTGAGCCAATTTTAAAACTTTTAAAAGTTTTATTAAAAATGTTTATATTAAAAGAAAATACCTGGTTATTTCTAATATTTTTTTCTAATTTGAAAGCGTATTTCATCACACAGTTCTTAGTTTTCGGATGCGTTTACAAATATTCATTTTTTTGGATTTTATTGCAATCCTTAACGACATTTATCAATTCCGTTATTTGTTTTTGGGGTGTTGCGCTAACTCCTTCTTTAGCCAACGTTTCGGACAGCGTTGCAGTATCCATCATCAGGGGTGATCCGGCAGATCCGACAGCATGCCACCCCAAAAACAAATAACGATAATGCTTTTGGCCGTGAAAATCTAAATATGTATCTCTATCAATTCCGTTTAAATTTAGATTCGCGATGTAACTCTACAATGTTATTGAAGTGAACGAAAAATAGCGACTTTAAAAAGAGGCAAACACATAAATCTATAAGATTTAGCCTGCGTGAGATTGAGATAGAATAATCGGTCTCCTCTTTGTGCGGTCCTTCGTAGCCTCCCCACTCTTGTCTACTTTAGTTTCTGAAGGTTTCACTTTCATTTTTTTTATGTAATTATCTTTTGAATGACTGTAAATATAATAAAAATATACTTTGTTTTTAAATATGTGTAAACAGTTGATACATATATTACACCAGTATACGATACATTCCTGTTGCATTTTACACATTTAGCCTTTTGAAGTATTTAAAATGCATTGCGTGTAATAATAGCACGGCACGCCTAAGTATTTCCAATGTGATATTATGGTACATACCCTTACATTGAATGGAAAATGTCTGAATAGAATCTATCCAAGAAGTGAGAATCCATGAGCTTATTGCGCATTCAGAAGCAACGGCCGCCAGCATCTGGCTTTCAAGCTTCTTTTTTTTCTAACGGTTTACCTAACTAAACCTAAAGATGAATCCATATTTATATAATCTTTATATATAAAAATCACGCGTCACGACGTTTGTTCGAGATGAACTCCGAAACTACTTACCCGATTTTGATGAAATTTTGGCTTATTATGTGTAATTTGGTTCAACTTAAAATATAGAATAGTTTAAATTTTCATTGAAAGTTTGTTAAAGGATAATGCTTCTTTGCTATTATTTATAAGTTCCATAAGTTTCTAACAGATGGCGGTATGAGTTAATTTATCGAAACAACACTTGGTTATCTAGGTTGGGTAACCATCCAGTAGATGGCGTTGTATTTCTTTAGCCATAGCAATGCGTGGCCGGCTCAGCTAGTCTTAATATATAAAAATGAATGTTTCTTTGCTTGTCCCTTGTGAATTCCTAAACCATTCATCCGACCGCGATGAAACTTTGGGGAGTTGATTTGCGCATGCCCGGGATGGTTTCTATATATGTATAATTCTCTGGCCTAATGAAAATTTTCCTACACTATTCATCCGATTGCGATGAAAATTTTGTTAGTTGTTGTGAGCACGCTCGTAATATATTTATATGTAAACTGGTGAGATCTGGCGTTATGAAATTTGTATAGAAAAATTGCAATATTTCACGCGCAAGTTCTTTGAAAAATGGGTGTATTTCATATAGTTTAGCAGGGAGGGGACGGGAAGGGGAGTTGGAAGGGGAAGGTGAACGGGCGAATGGGAAAACGCATACCGGGAACTCGCTAGTGATGTTATAAAATATAACACTATTATTGAATGCATTGATAAAGTACCTGTTGGTTAAATTGGAGGAAATCGATTTTCCCGACTTAAAATCACGCTTTTAAAAGAGCTTTTTAATCTTCGTAAGCCACCCGGAAAAGGTTCACGAATTATTGGCAGCAGCTCACTGTTATTCGTATAGCTAGATGAAGTTCCTGACTTTTCCCGGGCTTTACGCAAAGTTTTTCGATATCACACGTAGTCAATGACCTTTCTCTTAATTTAGGTAAAGTGCGAAAAAATTTCTCAACCTCGGAACGAACCTGTAGATTTGTATACAAATTAAATCCACGTCGCCCACCTACCACAGATAACTTTCTCTATATAAATACATATATAGAAGATGGCAAGTGTTTCCAAACTTTTTGAAGTGCCACATTATACCTTAATTTTCCAAGGGATGGACTTCCAACTAGAATCTAATAGGAGTTTTACCCATCGCTTTTTAGGTCTTCATAACTTTAACTACTTATTAAAATTTGTTCATTAGCAGATAGCACGAATTAAGCAAAATCATGATGTTATACAAATTAATTTCTCCATCCATATACGTTTTTTTGGATTTTCACGGCCAAAAGCATTTCATTAAATGCTTTTGGCCGTGAAAATCACATTATGGACACTGCAACGCTGTCCGAAACGTCGGCTAATAAAGGAGGTAGCGCACAACACGGCATAACACCCTAAAAAACAAACACTAAAAATTCTCCATCCATGGTTGTAAATTGAACATTAACATCATAATCGTAATTATTGAGAACGATTAAATTTTGTTCCCCGATCGACCGGCCGATCGCGATCAGACGTTGGGAACCCTTCTCTGTCTGTGGTGTGTTTAATATCGATGTTTATTAATCTCGTTCACAATATTCATTATGCTGCTCCGACCACACGACTGAAGTAAAACTTCACTAACTTATAAAAGAACAATTGACATTGACATTGACATTGAGATTGAAATTGACATTGACAGTGACATTGACATTGACATTGACATTGACATTGACATTGACATTGACATTGACATTGACATTGACATTGACATTGACATTGACATTGACATTGACATTGACATTGACATTGACATTGACATTGACATTGACATTCCAGACAAAATGCTTTGTTGCATTTCGCACAGTAGTACACACTCTTGCGTTCTTTTTTTTGCTGGGCAAAAGTTGCACATTCTCCGTTTCCTTTTTTAGTGACATTGATCACCGTTCGCATGTCATTTTTTGTAACAATCACTACTTTTCGTAACACGTTCACCAGTTTACCCCCCCCCCCCCAGTGTCGAGCGTGCGTAAAGAAGTTTTACTTGAAAAAATTACCTGGGGGTTTGTTGCTTAGTATGCTTAAATTCATATTCAAGGAATCTCACAAAACCCATAAACTTTAATTCAGCGAATTAAATAATTGAATTCGGCATAATTTAGAAACGCGGCCACTTCATATTAATTAACCGCGTTCTAAAGTCTATTCCTACGGATGTTTACCGCTCGCCTCATTTCACCCCATGTTGCTGGTCCGATGTTCCGGTACCTACTCAGTTTCCCGTCTGTGTTCAGGGTCGGAACTATCATTGGTTCTAAAACTCCAATTAGCAATTTAGGAGGCGGATGTGGGTACCGCCGAACCGGAACCATTTATTAGATAACCAACCCAGGTAGGTCACCCCAAAATGGTTAGCGCTCAACAAGGTTTTTCATTCGGTCACTGAAAAATTCTTCCGATTTTTTTACAATCCAGGGCTTGACAGTTACCTTCACCTCATCGTCCTAGGCTTAATGATTACCTTTGGAGTCTCTCTTGAGTATAGTAAAAATAAAATAAAATCGCCAGGCGCAAGATTGGGGGAGGGGGGGGGGGGGGGGTGTAAGAAGGGTGTGGAATCGAGACAAACTTCAGGTTTAGCAGAGATTTTAGCAAAATTATTTTCCTCGGGGCCTCCTGTGTGGGGCTAACGTAAAAAAGAAAATGCTTCTTCGGAGAGTCGAAATTATTGTTAGTAAAAATATTTTTCCAGCGGATTTCCACTCAAGATGCCTTCAGATATAAGTATATCGATTTTGGTTGCACGGCCGAATATCCTCTTTGCATACTTACTTGAAGAAAAAATCTTCTAAATTATCAGGCCGGATGAATTGTCGCCGGATGAATTGTCCGCCGGACGAACTGTCAAACGGACGAACTGTCGGCCGGACGAACAGTCGCAGTCGGCCGGATAAACTGTCTCCGGATGAACTGTCGCCGGACGAATTGTCGTCGAACGAACTGTCATGGAACCGGTTTTATGGTATTGTATGGCTTTTAGTGATTCTAATAATAATAATAATAATAATTTTATTTTAATTTCATTCAAAATTTAGGCGTATTAGATTTGTCAAAAAATTTGTACATAAAAATGCAAAAGTCGGTCATTTTAAATACATGTAGGATTACGAAAGATTTTTTTAATATTTATGTTGAGGGATCAGTAGGATTTATTGGACCAGTTAAGATTTCATCAGAGCCGAACCCTCTGATATGAAAATATCTGGAGTCGGTGAAATATTTTCCCATTATGTTTCTGGTGGATTGACGTATTGTTCTTGTATTTATTATACTTATATAGTGCACTTACATTGCGTGAATTTACTAGATATTCATTTGTGGAAAAGTGTGTGGAAGGGTTTAGTCTTTCATTTGGGAAAGATTTAACCCGGACATAAAATCTGGAGCACCGTAAAAGATAAATTTATTTCAGATAAAAATTATACAATTAAACATATGTGGAACTTTTGACTAGCCAACTAGGAATGGATCCTGTTTTAGGCCAGTCAAATTGACAAATTTAGTTCATATCATAATTTTTTTTTTACATTGTTTAAGTATCTAACATATTATTTAAAGAAGGAAAAAATATGTTACAATTGAATTCCTCATATAATCTTTAGATAAATACACAATTTTATACTTATGAGAATTATCATATAAGCTTTAGATAAATACACAATTTTGTACTTATGAGAAAAAGAATACCTAAGTGAAGAGAAAAAAGGAAGAATGCTTATGTTAAATGTGAATGTTTTGGAAAATGGAAAAGGAAAATGGGTAGCGTAGTAATATAAGTTTATAATGTAGATGGTGGATTAAAAAATAATCGATCGCATAAATTAATAAAGAATAGACAGTTATGTTCTGGAGTGATAAGTATGTGTTTTTGTAATGTATGGACTCTAAAAAATTATGTATGAGTGTGTCTGTGTGTTTTTTTTTCTATTTTTTTTTTAAATCCTCGACTATCTAGTGGTCAACATATCTTCGCTTTTGACCCTCCCTAAATCAAGAAGCCAGTCGTTGATCAATTTGCACAAAACCGTTGTACTTTTCGATTTCCAAGCAAAAGGAATGATATTAAATACTTTAGGTCCTAAGTACGAAAATTGCCGTTGCCTAAGGGACGTCGTGGTTTTTATTGGGGCTATTGGATTGTTCCTTGAATGTCGGGTGTCGTGAAGGTGGTCAATGGAAGGGAAGTGCTGACGTTGTTTTTGAGCATGTAATACAATCTTTCTAATATACAATTGTCTAACATCAAGAACTTTTAATTTCGTGAATAATGCGTCACTGGGGTACCTGAATGGTTTTTTAAGGATGACTCTTAGTAGAGATTTCTGTGCTTTAGCCAAGGAGTCTAATATTGTTTTAGCACATCCACCCCATCCTAGGGATGCATATTCGAGTGAAGAATTACACATGGCATAGTATATTGATTTTATATCTTTTACAGAGAGAATATTTCTGATGGTAATAAAAAGGTGAGTAAGTTTTCTGACTTTTGAGGCAGTTGAATTAATGTGCTCTTCCCATCTCAGATATTTATCAATGGTGATCCCTAGATATTTTAAACTATCCACGCATTCTAGGTTATTGCAAGTACAAGTGTTCGTTTCATTGCAGACGTGAATAGTAATTTTTAGTATTACCTTGGGTTGTCCCTCTTGTGTTGCACTAAAACGTATAAATTTTGTCTTATCTGTGTTAAGAGTAAGGAGATTATAGTCTAGCCAATGTTTGACATTGTTTATTCCAATTTCTGCTTTTCTATGCGCTTCGTACCAGTTTATGCCCTCAAATATTAAGACCGTATTTTCAGCAAAAGTGATGATATGATCGGCAAGGTTACTGTTGCATAGGTCATTGATATAGATATTAAACAATATCGGTCCTAAAGTACTTCCTTGTGGTACACCAAAATTGATATTGGCTGGATCGCTTAGAGTACCACTAATATTAACTTTTTGGCTCCGATTTTCTAGATAGCTTCGCCTTATCATCTGTGGCAGTGATCGGACGTTCGCTGCGTGTTACATCAATAATTATGGCTTTTTCAGGATCGCAATCACGAAATTTTATTACCCATCGATTTCCAGAATACCTATCAATAGCATCGTCACCATATATATCCTTTAAACGGCGATCAATCTCAGTAGCAGTCACTTTCCGCAGTTAAAAATTCGATAACCACACGTTTTTACCTTGGGTTGACATAGTACTAGAACACGTGTCCATACTTCTGCATTTCAAAATACACTTCACTCCTGGTACCTACCCTACATCAGGGTAGGTACCAGGACTCCATTGTGGACTGCTAGCTTCGCTTCTTTTGACATTTTTTTATTAGCGCCAACGGCATTCAGTCCTCCATTAATGGAGTTACCGGCATTCACATTTTTCGTCAATATTTTTTCCAACACAATTTAAAACCAACAAAACGTACATATTACTACAATACATAATATAAACAAATTGCCTGACGACAATTACATTTAAATTATAAATACGTAGTTATAATTCAAATGCAATTAACATTTTAATATCCATGGGAAATTATGTAACATTTTTGATTTTAATATGATGTCAGCAAAAATAATATTAGTTGTATGTTGAGGTTGAAGCGGTTTTATCTTTCAAGGATTATTGATAACTAAGGTTATAATAATATCAGATCTGCAACTGGCAAAACCGAGCTGTAATTTAAAAAAAGTTTTTGAAGTGAAATTCTTTAGCATCGTTTTGATTTGAAACTCAGTGAAATGAAAAATAGCGACACTAAAAAGAGACAAATACATATCTATCTTTGAAATAAAACAATAACTTTGTAAACACCACTTTTATTTTTATACTTTATGCCGACCGGGTTTCGCTACAACCGTAGCTTCTTCAGGGCAGTACAATCTCTACTAAAATTAATTTACATGTGTGTTTATAACTAATACATGATTAAACCAAATGGGCCGGACTCCTCAAGTAACGGAGGAAGTAGGTATAGGTGTAGATGGAGAATTGGGAAGGGAACGGGCGTGTTCTTTGTCAATAGGGAACAATCTTAGTATGGGACTTTTATTTAAATTTAGTTGGTTATTAACTACCTTACTGTTAGTGTTTATGGCTTTCCTTAGTTCAAGTGCTTCCAGATTGTCTAGCCTAATACCGATGTTGTTTTTATGAATTAGTGTGGCGCCTGTATTTTTGTCAAATTTATGGTCTTTTTCAATCAAGTGGTTTGCAAATTCCGAAAATCCAGAGCTGTGTAAACATCTAAGGTGTTCTTTGACACGGGTATTTATATTGCGTGCTGTTTTGCCTATATAGAAAAAAGGACAGTCGCTGCATTGAAGTGAATAAATTCCCGAGTGAGATAGACTATTATCTTTGTCCTTGCCGTTCATTAAATGCTTACCTATACTATTATTAGTGTAAAATGCTGGTTTGATATCTGATGGGAGGTTTTTAACGCTGTTTTCAGAGAAATTATTTATGTACAAGATTCTACGCCATTGATAAGGTTGATTATTATTACTTGGTATATTATTATTATGAGGTGGACTGTTGTATAAGAATTTACTTGTGGATAATTTTTTATTTTTTTTATTTAGAATGTTGTTGACTATATTTGGACTGTAACCGTTATTTATTGCGATTTGTTTGATCGTAGATAATTCTAATGCAAAGTTGGTATTTGATAAAGGGACTGTAACCAATCTGTGTACCATGGAATGGAAAGCTGAATGTTTATGGGATTCGGGGTGGTTAGAGGAATTGTGAATAGTTATATCGGTGAACGTCGGTTTGCGGTAGATTTTAAATTCAATTTTATTATTTATTATTGATAATGAAAGATCTAAAAAGTTTAATGTAGAACCAATTCTACATTAAACTTTTTAGATCTTTCATTATCAATAATAAATAATAAAATTGAATTTAAAATCTACCGCAAACCGACGTTCACCGATATAACTATTCACAATTCCTCTAACCACCCCGAATCCCATAAACATTCAGCTTTCCATTCCATGGTACACAGATTGGTTACAGTCCCTTTATCAAATACCAACTTTGCATTAGAATTATCTACGATCAAACAAATCGCAATAAATAACGGTTACAGTCCAAATATAGTCAACAACATTCTAAATAAAAAAAAATAAAAAATTATCCACAAGTAAATTCTTATACAACAGTCCACCTCATAATAATAATATACCAAGTAATAATAATCAACCTTATCAATGGCGTAGAATCTTGTACATAAATAATTTCTCTCAAAACAGCGTTAAAAACCTCCCATCAGATATCAAACCAGCATTTTACACTAATAATAGTATAGGTAAGCATTTAATGAACGGCAAGGACAAAGATATTAGTCTATCTCACTCGGGAATTTATTCACTTCAATGCAGCGACTGTCCTTTTTTCTATATAGGCAAAACAGCACGCAATATAAATACCCGTGTCAAAGAACACCTTAGATGTTTACACAGCTCTGGATTTTCGGAATTTGCAAACCACTTGATTGAAAAAGACCATAAATTTGACAAAAATACAGGCGCCACACTAATTCATAAAAACAACATCGGTATTAGGCTAGACAATCTGGAAGCACTTGAACTAAGGAAAGCCATAAACACTAACAGTAAGGTAGTTAATAACCAACTAAATTTAAATAAAAGTCCCATACTAAGATTGTTCCCTATTGACAAAGAACACGCCCGTTCCCTTCCCAATTCTCCATCTACACCTATACCTACTTCCTCCGTTACTTGAGGAGTCCGGCCCATTTGGTTTAATCATGTATTAGTTATAAACACACATGTAAATTAATTTTAGTAGAGATTGTACTGCCCTGAAGAAGCTACGGTTGTAGCGAAACCCGGTCGGCATAAAGTATAAAAATAAAAGTGGTGTTTACAAAGTTATTGTTTTATTTTAAATTATAATGTCACATCACAAAGTAACTGCTTCATATGAACAAATATCTATCTTTGGCCTGCGAGAGAATAAAGTGGTATAATCGATCTCCTCTTTGTGCGGTGCTTCGTAGCCTCTCACCCTTGTCTACTTTAGTTTTCCGAAGGTTTCACTTCTACCGCATGTGAGTTGCACACAGTTTTTTTTAATATTTCAAATTATTGTCATAACTGATTTGATTTCAGTTTCAAAGGCGATTATATTGAACTAGCAGACTTGGCCACACGTTGCTGTGGCTAAGGAAACCCAGCGCCATCTAATGACAACGCCATTACCCAACCTTTATAACAACGCAATCTGTTAATTTGCATACATATCAAATCCACACCGCCCGCTTGCCAGCCCGCACCCTTCATATATTATTTATTTCAATCAATTTACACAAAACCTTGACAAATTTGGTGAAAACCGCATGAAAATCCGTTGCGTAGTTTAAAAGATCTAAGCTTTCAGACAGCGGGAGCAAATTTGTTTTATACTATGTAAAGATGATTGAAAAATGGACGGATTTGAAGTGTGTGTTTTTTGACGATTCGGTCATCAGCTATCATCATCATCGGGAAGAGCCTTTTTACAATGAACCGATTGCTAAAAAATTGTCGGTCCTGCTCTTTATTTATTTATTTTTTTACTAAAAAAAATTCAATACATATACAGATTTAAAGTAAAACTTATGGTTCTTAAAACTAATTACAATACATTAATTTCTTTTTAACGAAACTACCCTGCTCAATAGAGAAAAAAATTCTCGTGTTTGAATTTTGGAGTTATGTGTGTTTATGCTTAGGGATGCTAATGGCGGTCATCCGGATGTCGCTTCCTAACCGGAGGGAATCATCAACAAGTTGGCAATGCAAATATTTCCACGATCATTATCTGGGTACGCTGTGATCTATGTAAAAATCACCAGTACGTGGGGGATGAGGAGGCTCTATCTGCCACTTAAACTTATGTTTCTAATGAGGTGAAAAAATTCTTATAAACTTTGTGGCAAATTAGGTATTTACCGTAGAAATTTCATTTCGAAAATGTATTCGCGGAATTAATTATTTCTTCGTATTTAACTTCAAGTTAGTTTACCTACGAACCGTACTTATTTGTGAGAAATAATACGGTTTTTAATTGAATTATCCTTAAAATCAATACCTTCAGCGAAATCAAATGAAAAATATTAGTTTTTAACAAAATTTATTAAAAAATTACCAAATTATCCAATTTCTCCCAAAAATACCTGAGTTAGCAATTTCGCAGCATTATGAGCCAACGGTGGTCTCAGTTTTATTGGAAAAAGGTCCGTAATTAAGTTTTCAGCTTAAATGGGATGTCAAGAATCGAGGAAAATGGTGAAGTACGAAATAATAATGGTTTAATTTTTCGTCATAGCGATGAGGCGGCATTTTCTGAAAGCAATTCCAAACCGAACCCACCGACAATACCTAATGTTTATATGCATTTCTACTATTATTTTGTTGTTGCTTGCTTCCTGAAAATGTGTACAATCAATTAAGCATGTGTGATGTGCACAAATAATCACTTTAATTCCGAAATTAAAAGTTATTTTATTTTCTTTGTGTGGCGATACATTTATATTCATGTAAACTAAACTTAGAACCTCAGCTACAAATCCGGGGGTTACGTATTCAAATTCTGGCGTACGCTGCAATTTGAATAATTTTTTTACAATTTCTGTCAAAGGTGCCAAGGATACCCGTCGAGATTTTTACATAAAATATTTTAAAATCCTGAAGCTTTGTTCAGGTAACTGAAAATGGTATTTTAGATGCTTTAATGAATGGTGGAGATGGTGTTACCGACAGGCTTGTAAATAGAAGAGTTTGATTGGATTTCACCGACACGTTAACTGAGTAGAAATGCCTCTCAACGACAAACTTCAATGGAACATCCGGCACTATCGAGTTTCAAAAAGATTCATTCGGAAATCCGGATTATATTTGAAATTTACAGTGGGTTGCCATATTAATAGGGACAGTTCCAAAATTTTGCATTTTTTGTGTTTACATTGTCTATACTTTTAAATTACCTAGATATGATGGCCATTCTTTTGTTATTTTTGCCGCCGGTATCATTACTGACTATTTTAAGAGGTGAAAATACTAGCAATGTATCACATCTCTCAAAAATTTAAGATTGTATCCATGTGGTCAGCATTTTTGTGAAATCGCGTGATCGTAGGTCCTGCAAATAAAAATGCTTAATAATTATTTTAACGAGTTTTAACAGTTCAACTGTATAAAAACTTAAGTAATTATTCATTATCTATCACTTTTGTAAAGTTTGTGTTCATTTCTTATTTCAATTAATAGTTCTGCCGTGTTAAACCCAATATTGGATTTTTTCAATATGGCCAGGTCTTCAGACACGTCTCCAAGAAAATGTGCGGAAGTGAAGGCACTATTTTTAAACACCAAACATTTCCAAAGATAAAAAGCATCGCTGACAGGTATTTCAAAGTCTGTAGTTAAAAGGATAAAGAAAAAAATCAATCAAAACCTGCCCTTCGAAGTGAATCGTGATGGGAAATGTAGCAGAAAACGAGTCACCACGCCTCGTACTTATGGCAAATGTCTTCAAAATCCCAAAAAGAGTGTTGATTATCTCACCCCGATGATCAATGAAGAAGGTATCGAGGTCTCCCAAAGGACAGATCAGAGATGAATGACTGAGGAGAGCCTCATTAAAAATCGGGTAGCTGAAAAATTTTGCCAGACGGTAGCCAGGCGGAAAAAACGACTAGGATGGGTCAAGGCATACCAAAACATGACTATTGAGGGCTGGATGGTAGGAAAAGCATATTTTCGTAGTTTTCAAGCTTTTAAAAAAATATAGTGGTCTGATCATGATATTTTTAGGTATGCTTCTCTGATGAGTCCACATTCCAAATTTTGGTGGAAAAATCATCTTTCGTCCGACGACTCTAAGTGGAGAAATTCGATCCGGACTGCCTTGTGGAGATGATCAAATACTCTACCAGTATCATGGTATGCTCAATCATCTCTTCCAATGGAATAGGGCGACTCCACATCATGCAAGGGACCATGAGGCAGGATCAGTACAGACAAGTACTGGAAAATCGGTTGCTGCCTCAAGTCGGAGAAAGGTTCCCTGGTGGTCAGGAGTATGTATTTATGCACGATTCTGCACCCTTCCATAAAACCAGAAATGTCACAGTATTCCTGGCTAAAAAAAGTGCAGGTTTTACCTTGTCTGGGGAATTCCCCAACGTGAACCCCTATGAAAACCTGTGAGAGCTCAAGACGACGAAGATTGCCAAGGAGGTGATCACAACCAGGGAGCAGATCATCGAAATCCTCATCAGAGAGTTACATTACTCTTCTGAGTTAAATCGCAATGCAAAGCTGTGCATTGAGAGCATGTCATGGCTTGTACAAGCTGTAGTTGCGGCTAAAGGCGATTTTTATAAAATATTAACTTTCTGTGCGATAACGTTTCAAAATAAATTACCAAAAAAAATAAATGCAAATTAAGATCAAATATGATGTTAAAATAATCAAAACCATATGTTTTTCTTAATAAAAAATAAAAACTGTACCTAAAATCATAAATACCTTTGTTTTACGAATACAAAAGTGAGAAAACACATTTTTCAAAGGTGTCCCTATTAATATGGCAACCCACTGTAGAAGTTATGACATTATGGCGTCTGAAATAATTACAATTTTATCAAATTTTTCGGAATGTTTTACTTACAAATTAAATTAACCGGTCAAATAAAACAAATTCCTGGCATTTTTGGCGAAATTACACCAGTGGCGTAGCGTGGGTGTCAGCCACCGCCCCTTTATTTAGATACTTTTATTTAAAATGCTAAAATATAATATAGTAATTATACATTTTCGGTATGAACAATCACCACTAATGTGTATTTTACAGGTTACAAAATAAAAAAGTCATGTATTTATAAGTTTTACGAAATAATAATCACATTTATTACCAAATTTCTTCACGTATACCACTTACATTGATATAACATGTATAAATATCTTATGATTATACGTTGGCGATATAATTTAAAAATAATTATTATTATAATATAAATCGGTGCTTAGCAACGCTGTAAAGACATTTGCATTTCATTATCTCTCTGAATTTTTATTATATCAGATAGAAAATAATTAGTTTTGATCCCAAAAATTATAAATATTTGAAAATAACTATATTAGATTACATAATAAATAAACTGCCAATAAACCATAGGTTATTTAGATAAATAAATAGGATATAAAGGTAAAATTGTAGATGGAGACGAGGGTATATTTAGAAACTTCAGAATTGAAAGTATTAAAGGGGACGAGGTTTATAAATATTTAGGATATCCGCAATCAAATAGATTAGATCATACTAGTATTAAAAATGATATTAGGATTAAATTTAAAACTAGGATCAGAAAAATTTTAAAATGCAATCTAACTGCTAAAAATTTAGTAAATGCAGTAAATACTTGGGCAATACCTCTATTAACTTACTCGTTTGGCATAATTAAATGGTCTAATACAGATTTAGATAGCTTAGAACGATTAATTAGAACTACGTTAACAAAGTTTAATTGCCATCATCCAAATTCAGCTATAGAACGAATTAATTTACCTAGAAATTTAGGATTTATTTATAGTCTAAACAACATCTTTAAAACATAATCAGGTAGAAATGCTAAGAAATTTTTTCCATAGGAAAGCTGATAGTTCAGAAATGCATAAAATAATTTGCAAGGCAGATAGAAATATTTCGCCATTAAATTTATACGACGAGAATGCCAGCATTCTTATAAATACCAACCAGGAATTATTAGATTCCTGGTCAAATAAAATTCTTCACGCAAAACACTTCAACTATCTCAACCAAACATATGTTGACAAAACTTTCGTCAAACAAATGGTTGAGTATTGGAAAGTTGAGCGCAGAAATAAGAAGACTTTATGCTTGCCATTCAAGATAGAGTCATTAATACTAAAAATTATAGGAAGCATATCATCAAAGATACAAATCGAATTGATGATTTATGTAGAAAATGTTTGGCTTTTCCGGAAACTATAGAACATATTATATCGGGATGTTAATTTTTATTATTAATCGGAAGAAAATGTACAGATTTAGGATATGAGATTAAAAGAATTTGGCATTCTCAGACTGTAAAAATATTACCAATTGTTATTTCGGCTACTGGCATTATACCTAGCTCTCTCATTCAAAATTTAGGCGTATTAGATTTGTCAAAGAATTTATATATAAAAATGCAAAAGGCAGTCATTTTAAATGCATGTAGGATTACGAAAGATTTTTTAAATATGTATATTGAGGGATCAGTAGGATTTATCGGACCAGTTAAGATTTCATCAGAGCCGAACCCTCTGATATGAAAATATCTGGAGTCGGTGAAATATTTTCCCATTATGTTTCTGGTGGATTGACGTATTGTTCTTGTATTTATTATACTTATATAGTGCACTTACATTGCGTGAATTTACTAGATAATCATTTGTGGAAAAGTGTGTGGAAGGGTTTAGTCTTTCATTTGGGAAAGATTTAACCCGGACATAAAATCTGGAGCACCGTAAAAGATAAATTTATTTCAGATAAAAATTATACAATTAAACATATGTGGAAACTTTGACTAGCCAACTAGGAATGGATCCTGTTTTAGGCCAGTCAAATTGACAAATTTAGTTCATATCATAAATTTTATCTTACATTGTTTAAGTATATAACATATTATTTAAAGATGGAAAAGAGTGTTACAGTTGAATTCCTCATAAAAGCTTTAGATAAATACACAATTTTGTACTTATGAGAAAAAGAATACCTAAGAGAAGAGAAAAAATGAAGAATGCTTATGTTAAATGTGAATGTTTTGGAAAATGGAAAATTTTAATAGCACTAAAACCACAGTTTGGAAAGCTTATACATAAATACGATTAAGTTAAGACCAATTCTGTGGCCTAAAATTATTTTTTAGTATATGAATAGCCCTGTATATATAAATAGACTGGACCATACTTACAATACTCGTTTTACGTTAAGAAGGACTAATCGTACCTAAGCATTTGAACAAATATGGACAAAAACGCTGGACTACATGATACCTACTTGCTTAAATATGTTACCTGCTAGAATTAAAAAATATAAAATAATGTAAAAACAGACAAAAATATTGAAAAATTGACTCGCCGAAAGAAATAGTTTGTATTAGACTCTAACACAAAAAAAATCTAACTGCATAATAAGTTTAATTTTTTAAATTTCAAAGTAAAAGCACCCATTGACAAATTACTTTTAAGTAGTTTATAGGGACTTTTCTTTTTCCTGTAATATTTTATTTTAATTGCATGTAATAAAAGTTAATGTGAATTGGAACACAGACGGATGATCCATTGATAATTGAGACTTTCAAAAAATCGTCAAAGCGTCTCTCTGAATATTAGTCATCAAAAATTCAAGCGCAAAATAAAATACCGATAATTCCTGCAATTCAGCACAGACGGTGTTGCCAGTCCCTTCAATGAGCAATATGTCATTTTTATACATTCATAAAAAGAAATTGGGATTCCCCGGGTTCGTCATAGAATAAGTAATAAAAAAATTTGTTTTCAATTCAATCGGTCCGAATCATAGGTACGACAAAATATTAAGAGGGAATAACCAGACAAAACCGGAAGTATTTCATTTTTAAATAAAATTTAAGACCTATTGACTCTTTTCCACAAAAAAAATATATATTTATTTCAAAAGACTTTTCTTTTATCTAGTAAAGCTATTTTTTAAATGTTCAGAAAATATATTTATTTTTAGTACAATAAGGTTTTACCATGGGTCGTTGGCAGATCTGTTAAATTTTCAACAAAATAATGTATTATACACCAAACATTTCAAATCATATAATCATGCAATAAAATAAATCACTACATTATCTGGGAAAGCTTTGTTTCAGAATTTTAATTTTAGTTTAAATAAAATCATTTTACTTCAGTTTGTCTATTTATTTACGGTCTTTCAAACTAATATGTTTAAGATTTTTTTACATTCTTATTTTGCTTAGACATTATTGGAAAATAATAAATACCTATGATCAAAAAATAACTACAAAAAGTACATAATTTTAATAGTTTTATCATCACGCCTTTCAGCATTTTTGAATGTAGGTATAAATTAAAGCAAATTTTGATTGAAATAAAATATCGATATTGAGTTATTATTGAAATAACTGGTATGGAGCATAATTAATCTTTCTCATTGGAACCGCCTTGTAAGATCGTAAGAAATTCTTTCGACGAAATATGAATTCTCGGCCGCTGGCTGGTTAATGGCCCTTAAATGAGATGTTTCAAATTTTTACAAGTTATTATTATTTATTTATAATATTAACGCCTTTCGGCTTTTACATAACATAACATAGTATATAGCAACAACATGAAAAATACAGCTCTAGTGAGTTTGTAAAACAGAAAGAAAATAGTTGAGAAAGACATTGTAGATATTCAGATAACAAAACGATAATAAATGCTAAGATATTTAAATATTACAATATTGTAACAACGAAAAAGTATATTTATATGTAATACATGCAAATAACTTAACTTAAAGAAGATAAATTATTTATTATTTCATGCTTATATTTTATAAGCGACATATTCCATACATCTATGTGTGAAAACATATTGCATAAGTTTTGAATTATGTGTAGTGGTATATTGAAATGGGACATGCTCGTAGTATTGCCACAATAAAACGGTAGTACTGACCTTGTGTTTCTGGCTGGCACATTAAAATTTATGAGCCCCAAAACTTCAGGGCTGTTATTTTATTATGCAAGATTTTAAATAAAAATACTAGATCGAAAACAGTTTTTCTGTCACTCAAATTTAATAAATTAGATAAACGTAGAAGATAGGTGTAGTTTAGTTGTTATTTTGGTATTTTTAGTTTATAATTTAAAAACCTTACGATTTTTTTTTGTACTCTTTCTATTGTTTGAGAATGCACGTTAATGTTGGTAAATGTTGTTTTAATGTTGGTAAAATCTTTAGCCACTCTTAATACAAAACCTAACATTTTTAAACCCTTCTTTGAGATATTTTCAATAATGATAATAATAATAATATTTGGACGATTTATACAGCGCCGTTTTTGTGAAAAATCACCTCAAGGGCGCTGAAAGTGTGATATGAAGCTAAATTTAGTGTCGAAAGTAACACCTAAATCATTAATTTCAGCAACAGATTATAGAATAATGTCATTGATTGTGTAATTGAAATAAATTGGATTTTTTATTTTTAAAAATTTCATAGTTATGCATTTATTAACATTAAGGTATAGCTTGTTGACGCTACACCACTCAACTAATTTTAACAAGTTTGCTGAGAGAATATAACAGTCGTCCAGGCTTTGAATTGCTTTAAAAAGTTTAAAATCATCTGCGAACATAAGTACGTCAATGTCTTTAAAAGTATTACGAATGTCATTCACGAAAAAGATAAATAATAAAATAAAAGGTGAGAACCTTTATTATCATTTATTGTTTAATTTTGCCGCCCCTAAAAGTACGCTACGCTACTGCATTACTCACTGGTTTACTACGTACCTACGCATATTACTCATTGTGTTGTGTATGTGAAGAATATAATTAAAACTCTTTATCAAACTTTACTGCTCCACTGCATCTGTATTTGTTTCTCTTTTAATAAAAGCAATGTGCGAACACATTTCGCATTAAATTAATAGCATGACAAAGTTATACTCTTTATTACTTCACTGAACCCGAAAAATGTTTCCAAAGTTTGTAGAGCTTCAGATTCTCACGTACGTATGTAAAAATGAGAAGATATTATACACTCATATAAGGCACAATTAATTATGAAGTTTAAATTTGAGAGTAATTTTCGATGGGAATATGAAAATAATATTGAAAGGTATGCCAATAATAAATTCACAAAATTCCGAGGAAACATTTGAAGAACTTTATAAAAGTTTTGGAAGATTTATCTGAAATTCTAATATTTTATTAATCATACTTTATGAAGTTTTCAACTAGTTTCAACATTTTAATACGTATATATTTTAATTCATTAGACTAAAGAAATTTTCACTTTAAAATGAACGAACGAAAGAGTTAACTGTATACATATAATATATACATGTAAATTTGTCTCCTGTTAGTACTCGCAGTTTGTATTTTACTGAGAAAATGATAATTTACTGCTGCTATTAGCACATAAAACTTTTTGTATTTTTTCCTCGGAAAACGTTTTCTATCTTTCATATTTAATTAAAGTTGATGGTGGTGATTAACTTATCTTCACGTTGTGTAATTTTCTACATCGGTGGGTACCAAGTATAAGCCTATGTATATTATTATTTGTTTGTTTACTTGGTAATTTTTAAAGATTCCCTTTCTTTTACGATGATGGGGACTAAAGAAAGATACCGTCAAAGCAAAAGGGATGAGGATAATCAAGATTTGCCGACTTACCCTGTTTTCTTCTTTCGCTTGCCTAATGTTCACCGGTTCATCAAGCCAACAATTGAACTCGCAAGCTTCACGATGATTATCTATTTTGACATGGTCGAACAAGAGCTCCGTAATCAACACTCACAATATTTGTTGACAGGACAATTTTTAATTTTTAACACTTTGACACATGATTGTATTTAGTCGGCAAAAGGTAGCTAAGGAAAAAAGTATTTGGTAGGTAGGAATTATAATTTTGGAAAAAGGTACAAGGATAAATGCTAGGTATCAACATATGTATTACCTTCTATCTGAAGACCCCAGCGTTGCCCGAGAAATCGAAATCAGATGAAGACTGTAATTTTTCTCTTATTTTGAACGTCAAGCGTGCTAAATTTATTTAAGTAATATAAAAATTCTACTTTGGGAAGGTAAAGGGGTAGGGGTGGTGTTTCGAAATCTCGTGCAGATAGGACTCATGTCGGGGGAACCGACCGCTTTGTTCTAAGTGATAAAATAGTCACTCTTATCAAGGCTTTCATAAGGACTCTTGTATCGTGTATACAGTGACCTTTCTCTTTTTTTGGAGACCAAGAGTGTGAAATTTAATTAATATCAAAATAAAACTGTAGATTTGTATAAATCATAAAGCCACCCATGGACACACTCCTTTATATTCACGGTGTCCGGAGACTCGTAGTAAAAACGGTGAACTGGTAAATCTTCGTCACATAGAGAAACCAAAAACTTTTTTTTTTCGATCTGGCGTTTCGATTTTTTTATGTTTTTTTTTTTTTTTTTTTCCAATTTTTGGCAATTGAGGGGTTAAAAAACTTTTATAGACGGATTTGATTTTCGATTTAAAAAATAGTTTAACGGCTGATATTAACATCTAAAATCAGATAAAAAAATATACATATATAGGTACATAAAAAAACTTCGCACACGATTTACTATACGACGATAGCTCAAATAAAATAAAAAGTTATTAACTGCCTTCTACAAAGTCGACTCCATAATTATGTGATGTAGATTCATCAATTTCCTGCTAAGAGCTTCCGGATCTCTTACGAAGAGTTTCCGGATATATATATATATATACATATGTAAGTATATCTAATAATGCAAGTATTTCTTAACCCTCTGTATAACTTAATTAATAAAAGGTGTTAAGGGATCTAGCAAAAAATCGAGAGATCAAATCGCGAGACCCATGAAAATACATTTTTTTTTGTAAAAAAAATAATTTAGAAACAAAATTACTCTCATGAAACAACTATGTATAGATTTAAAAAAAACTAGGTAAAATCACAGTATACGTGAATATACAATTTTTAATTAGAAACTAAAATTGCCACTGCCGAGAATTGAAGCTCGATCAATTATTTGGAAGGCAACTATGCCGACCTTCACGCCACTTGCTATTTTAATGACAGCGGCATAAATTTATTGTATTTACTAGAGAATTAAAATGTCTTTTTGAATTTTTAGATTGTTATGTACATGTATGGATAAATTGAACCTAATTATATAATTTTATTATTATTTATTAGCTGAAGTCCCATGTGTTTTTTCAAATCAAATGTTAACAATGACCTTCCTCTTGTTTTGAGGGTGAAAGTATGGAAAATGTTCTTTATCTCGAAATAAAACTGTGGATTTGCATAAAATTCAAATCCACGCCGCACGCCCGGTTCCCGCCACAGATGGGAAAATTTTAAATTTTAAACTTCAACTATGAATAATAAAAACAATATTAACATCATATTTATGTTCATAGGTGTTCATATTCTATGGGTTGCGTCAATATTTATGTAGGTAGACCTTTAATGTAAGAAATTTCTGATATTTATTTAGGAATTTTCTGAAATTACTCTTAACAACCTATTTATCGCAGCTTTTATGGCCATTAACCAGTCAGCGGCTGAGAATTCACATTTCGTCGAAAGATGTTCTTACGATCGTACAGGGTGGTTCTAATGAGAAATATTATTTTTTTAAAATTGTAACTCAATATCGATTTTATTTTATTCAAAATTTGCTTCAATTAATACCTACATTCAAAAATGCTGAAAGGCGTGATGATAAAACAATACAAATTATGTTCTTTTTGTAATTACTTTTTTATCATAAGTATTTATAATTTTTCAATCGTAGGCAAAATAAGAATGTAAAAAAATCTTTAATTTATTAAGTAAATGAAAATAAAACACCTTGTTTTACGTCACTTCATTGATATTTTGTAGTCTACCGGTTTCGGTACCTCCGTACCATCATCAGGACTGTTATAAAATTACTAACAAATACAGAGTAATGAAACCGGTGGACTACAAAACATCAATAAAGTGACGTTAAACATAGTATTTTCTTTTTATTTATTTAAAATGTCAAGTCACAATGTGTTTGCTTCTTTTGAATAATTAAATATATTAGTTTGTAAGACCGTAAATAAATAGACAAACTGAAGTATGTTCGTTACAAAACACGTCTGCGGATCTTTTTTTTATGATTTTATTTAATCTAAAATTAAAATTCTGAAACATAGCTTTCCTGGATAATTTATTGATTTATTTTACTGCATTTTACTGGTGTTGTATAATACAAAATCTTTTTTGAAAATTTAACAAATCTATTATAAAACACACATTTCAAATTTATGATTTGAAATGTGTTTTATATAATACAAAATTTTACAAATCTGCCAACGACCTACGGTAAAACCTTATTGTACTAAAAATAAACATATTTTCTCAAAATTCAAAACATAGTGTTACTAGGTAAAAGAACAGTTTTTCCAAATCAATTTATAATTTTTTGTGGAAAACAGTCAACACGTCTAAAATTTGATTTAAAAATCAAATATTTCCGGTTTCGTCTGGTTATTATATCATCACCCTTCCCGCGAACCCCATCTCCTTCGTTACCCTCTCCCTCTTGCCTTCGCTCCCTGCCGCTAAATTATATAAAATACACACGTTTTCAAATCACTCGCTCACCAGCTGTAGTAATTTTTATATAAATTTCATAACGCCAGAGCTTACCATTGATAGAAACACTCTTCTGCTAAAATGCAAGGTTCTGTACAAATTTCGAGTCAATCCATCTATTGGTTTTCGGACTTGCGGACTCAAACATACGGAACCTACATTTTTATATATACCTATATAAATAAGTACAGCACCCTTAAGGTGATTTTTCACTAAAACGGCGCTTTATAAATCAACCAAATATTATTATTACCGTATTTTTGATATTCCATGGAAATCGTCCTCAAATAATATAATTTCATTAAGGAGGGATTCTGAATAAGTATTTCACAACAAAAATAGTATTTAACTGCTTTGGTCAGATGGGTTAATGTTGATTTTGATGATTACGTGGGCGGATATTGACGGATATTGATATTGGCGGAGTTTTCCTTGGGAAATGCCCCTTAGTTCTAGCTTAAGTAAGACAAATAGCTTCTTCCCAAGCTATTCTGCCCTTTACATTACTAAATATTTTCAGCACAGAAATCTCGGTTGACCGAACCTCTGGCCTCTTGGGATTAGTCTGAGCTCCCTGACCGCAACACGCGGCTGATCCCGACTCGGCCAACCAGCCAGTGACCAGCCAACTGAATATTTCCTCTAAAAATCCGATTACATTACTACGGTGAGAAGGCGAAAAAGGAAAACTTCAATGTCTGCTACTATCTTCGTCATTTGTATTAGTTTGTCGACGATCTTGGTATTAAAATACTCAACCTGGCAAAATTTTATAACTGAAGTTACCTTAGGTACTAATGAAAAATATAGAATGGTTTAAATTAATGATTCCAATGACAATTTCACCTCATTTATTTTTTTAACAGGTTGTATATTTCACTTGGATCTCTTGAAAGTTCTTGGATACCTCTATATTATCTTTAATTTTAGTACAATAATTCAACTGACAAATTTTGCACAACTTCCTACGCCATCTACTTTTTGCCGTCATATGGAGTCATGCCGAGTCAAATTCCGGTCATTTGCTGGGTCAATGTCCGATCATCTGTTAAGTCAAAATCCAATCATCTGATAAGTCCGGTCATTTGCTAAGTCAAAGTCAGATCATCTGCCGAGTCAATGTCCAATCATCTGCTTTGTCAAATTCCGATCATCTGCCGTGTCAATGTCCCGATTGTCCGAGACCGCAGTGGAACTATGGCTTTGGGGGTTGGTATGGTTTTGAAGGCGACAGAGAAGGGGAACCAGAAGCGGAAGAGAAAGATGCCAACCATTCAGTTCTGAACACTAGACATAGCTAAAAAATTTTCAATTTATATATCGATTCTTACGGTGAGGCGCGTGATTTTATTTAATTGACTTTAAGAATTCATAAAAAACATGTCGCTAAAGGATGATTTGATAGCCATTAAATATAAGTAGAGTTTGGAATAATCCAACCTAAGACTCCCGTACTTTTCTTATTTTACCACATAAAATAAAACATAGAAGCTGAAATTGGAGTTTCTCCCTTCTGCCGTTTCACAGTCGATGGTAATGTGATGGTGACTGAATTCTGTCATCGCCAATAAATGTCGATATGAAAGGACTGAGCAGTAAATCACTTTGGATTTATGATACGCGATAGGGAGCCAGTAAGGCTTCGCTTAGACAAAATATGTGTAAGGTTAAAATGGATACCGGAACGAATATAATTTCATATTTGAAATATAGCAGATAAATCTAAAAGGGTTGTAGAGCTTTAAGAATGTTAAGATGTGATAATAAAAACTAAATTTTATTGGGAGGGGAGATAAGATGTCAAAAGTAGAATGTGCTTTTTGATAAGTAACAATATTTAAATTTTTAGAAATTTAATTAAAATTAAATTTGATAATGTTATTATCCAGTTCTGAAAGTATTTTAGTATGTGTTTTTGTTACAGCTGTTTCAACTTGTTCAAACTATGGTGAAGCCACTTACGGGTGACTTAATTTTATCAAATTTAATTTAAATTAAATTTCTATAAATTAAAATGGAGTTCTACGAATTAAACACAAAAACAATTCATAATTTATGTTTAGAAATATAAAAATCAAATACTGTATTTTTAAATACATCTATAAGAATTACATCACCTATGTTAATCAAAATTAACGACTTGCTTCGAAATCAATGGTTCCTTCGTGAGGATAAAATTTTAAGGATTTTTTGTTTCATTTTAAGGACTTTTTCCAGACAAAAGGACCATTGGTTTCGAAACTTTTCGATAATATTAATTAAATAAGCGGTTTATACAAAGTGATTTATTTTCATTTAATTAAAACGATGAAATTTGCGATTATTGAAGAAACATATACATATTTTAATTTCACTTTTTTGTTTTGATTGAACGCCATGCAATCTTGGAAGTGAAAATTAACCCACTGTACAATATCCGATCAAGCTGAAACAATCAATGATGGCAATGCATTCTATCAACTTTTGGTGCCTATCAATAACAAACACACGGGCATTACACGCATTTTTCTAAAAAATAAAATAAATCAAAGCACTTAACATACGAAATAAATATCGTTTTAAAAATCAGAATTTAACAAGGGTGGTAGCGCGGTTGATTCTGATCACTGGGAAGGAATGTTCAAATCTTAATCTAACCAAAAATTAAAAAATTGTAATTTCAAAGGATATTTGAATATCGATCTATATTAGTAAGAAAAATTTGTTTTTTAAAATCCCCTTCACCACATTTTGCCGCAGAGGTGTGGAGCGAACCAAACCTCTTCATTATTATTATACACTAGCTGGTTCTCGGCCTTTGTTATGCGTGCCCTTCTCCTCTTGCGTTCCCACTCCGCCTCCTCAGTCCCGCGAACCCCCTCTCGAGTACCCCCCCCCCCCCTCCCCTCCCAGTTTCCCCTCCCCCCATTCCCCTACGTTAGTTCCCCTCCCCCTCCCGCATTCCATCCATTCAGTCCCGGTACATTCAATTTTCAAACAGCTCGCGTGCAACCTATTGCAAATTTCATAATGCCAGAGCTCACCAGTAGTTTTATACAAACGTTGTCCTGACAATAACGAACACAAAAAAATCCAATTTGGTGCAGTCGTTAGGAAGTTATGCGCGTACATACATTTCGGCGATTCATTTTTATTTATTTAGAAGATAGATAGGTAGATAGATAGATATATAGTTGGATAGATTTGATACAGACTTTAAATTACAAAATTAAGCCAAATAATGTTGACAGGGATATTTGATATATGCACAATGAATGTACAATAATTGTACGAGACCTCTAGGCCTGCACAAAACTGTAGATAATAAGCGCTGGCACACAGAGACGCGTGACAATCGAAATGTCTTGATAGAGATGTGCTCTCGCCTTGACAGCTGTTAAAGTTCCGTAGCTTAGTCACAAGCATCTATGCTGGACGGGCATCTTCCTCCGTACATTGTGAGGTGGAATACTCTTGCATCGGAGCATGTAGGCTGCGGTGGACGCTGGTTGCTAGTAATCAACGACTGGCGTGGCGCAGCGGTAAGACGCTTGACTCACACACCGAAGGTCGCGGAATCGAATCCCGGCGTGGCAAATAAATTTTATTTGATTAATTTGTGTTATTTCACAATTTTTTCATTTAAAATAATATATAGTATATTTGCGGCACGTTCCAGAGTGGTAAGACCACCATTCAGAATTGAAACGTTGCTTGAAATGGCATTATTGCTGTATATCTGGCATCAGCATCCAGGTCGCAGCAACTCACACGTTGATTGGTTTCAGGATAATCGGTCTGCTTTTATTGGGCGGGCTGCGGGTGTATAGCACGCCTCTCCAAATGGTGTCATCATTTGACAGGCGTGGCGTCATCATCAGGTAGGTCTGTATTCTATTGGGCGTAGCGGGACTGCTGGGGCAGTCGCAGCCACTCACATGTTGATTGGTTTCAGGATAATCGGTCTGCTTTTATTAAGCGTGGCGGGAGTCCTTATCATGTATCTTGCTCAGGCGTTACCATCAGAGCAGAGAGATGCAAGGCCTGATGCAAGGGAGCCCCAGGCTAGCAGCCCGGAGCAAGATGGCCAGGGGTAGTGCAGCGTCTTCAAGGGCTTGGTAAGAATCAGCAAGTTCAATTCAATTCAATTCAATTCAATTCAAATTTATTACTTCAAAAACATTACAAAATTTTACATTTCAATGCGTTTTTAAAATACATTTGTATGTTTGTACTACATTGAACACAAACTATATAAGCATTAATAGAGCTTGCCTTTTAAAGGCAGCTTCACCAATGCTAAATATGTCGATATCCGAATTAATTCTGTTTAACAGCAAGATTGCTCTCCCGACCGGCATGACCATTGGCAAACTAGTCCTGCAGGCCGGAAGATAGAACAGTCTATGCTGTCGGTGGCGAAGATACCCATCGGGTACATAGAAATGAATGCTCTCCATGATAGCTGAGTTTTCAAGCCATCCGCGAATCAATCTGAAGAAATGCGTAGCAATGTGCACATCTCTTCTGACCCGTAGATTGTTCATTCCAAGCATACCCAAAAGAAAGTCTGTAGGATAGAGCCACGGGTAATAGCCATACTCCCTCATGTACAGAAATCTCAGAAATTTCTTCTGGACTCTCTCCAACATGAGTGAATATTTTACTTGGTGTGGACTCCAAATTACCGACCCACTTTCAAGTATACTCCTTACTAAAGAATTGAATAAAATTTTGAGAACCCGGGTGTCTCTAAAGTTCCTTGCAGTACGCAGAACAAAGCCCAGCATTCTCAATGATGTGCTACAAGCCATCTGAATATGAGTATGAAATGTCAGCCTACTATCAAACATGATTCCAAGATCCTTCATAGTGGAGACACGTTTTAGATTTCGGGCGTCCATCGTATACCGGTAATACCAGGTATGGCACGCCCTAGTGTAGGACAATACTAAACATTTAGAAATATTGAACTCAATCCGATTTCTTTTACTCCAGTCAATAATTCTATCAATATCTGACTGGAGTCGATTGCAGTCTTCTAGGGTTAGTATTTCTAAGAACAGTTTTAGGTCATCAGCAAAAAGAAGAAACCTGGAGTGCAGAATTATTTCTGAAATATCATTAATGAATATTGAAAAAAGGAGTGGACCTAGATTAGAACCTTGGGGTACTCCTGATCGTACAAAAAATATGATAGACTGGAATAGTCCGTGAGACACAAACTGTTTCCTGCCTGCAAGATAGCTAGCAAAAAAGATGAGTAGTCTCATGGAGAATCCTATTTCAGCCAGTTTATTGAGTAAGACGTCGTGATTAACAGTATCGAAGGCCTTTGAAAAGTCATTATATGAACAATCTACCTGATGGCCTTTATCTAAAGAATTTGATACATAATCAGTAAACACCAATAAGTTGGTTTCTGTAGATCGTTTTTTTCTAAATCCATGCTGTTCTGAAATTAAGAACGGCTCCACTTGTGGCAGTGTGTATTTATGGATAATCGATTCGAACAATTTAGCTGGTGCAGATAGTATTGCAATCGGCCTATAATTTTCTACAGAAGTTTTTGTGCCGCTTTTATAAATCGGACAAATTTTCGAAATTTTCCAGGTATCAGGAAATAAACCAGTTTCTAAGGAAAGGTTAAATAAGAAAGTGAATGGCATTTTTAAAAACTCGACACAACCTTTGAAAAAGAATACTGGAAGAAAATCTGGACCAAGTGCATGTGTATTTTTCATTTTTTTGGTGGAAGTTTCTACATCTGATTCATCAATTTGATCAATATCGATATTCTGGGCACCTTTTATATTCAACTTGGCAGCAATATTAGTATTTAGTAATGGAGACTCATTACTATATTATACTGATTGGAAGTGTGTTGCAAAAGCGTTAGCTACATCTACTCCGCGAACCTCCCGATCACGATGAGTCATGGTGTCTTGAATACCACCATCTTTCCTCAGTGATTTGACATAGTCCCAAAAAATTTTGGGATCATGCTTAATATCGTGTTCAATGGAATTTATATATGATTGGAAAGCAGTGCAAATATTACGCCTAACCACGGCTTTATGCACACTGAACAAATCATAGTCACTCCTACAGCCAGTAGCCTTCCATTTTTTATGGAGAGCATGTTTCATCCTAATGCCCGCGATGGTATCTCGACAGAACCACTTCGAATATTGACGACCACCTCTACTGGGAGGTTTTCTAGGGAAACAGGTATCAAAAACATTGTAAACACAAGCATAAAAATGATGTACCGCCTCATTTATACTGCTAAAATTGTAAAGTTCTTGCCAATCTAGTTGGCTCATCATATTGTATAGTTTCGAAGTATCGCCCTGCCCAAAATTCCATCCACGCAAAGCATGCTTGTCATTTTTTGGAATTTTTGTTGTTTTAACATTGTTTTTATATGAAAAAATAAATTCTAGTGCAGGATGATGTTTATCTTCAGTTACAATGGGAGAATCGCAATGAATAACATTTATGGCTGAATTACATAAAATTAAATCTAATACTCTTGAGTTTATGTTTGGAATGTTATTACATTGGGAGAGACCAAAAACGGTGCATAGAAAATTCAAGTCGTTTTCAATTTCTACGGCACCTCTTGCAGAGTGCAGATTGAATTCTCCAAGCACAATTATATTTTTTCCGCCAATAACATCCACATTTTGTTGTAATTTATCGAAAAATAATTTATACATTTCAAAGTGTGATGCAGGTGGAAAATAAACTGTACATATAAAAGTTACACACGATTTGTATGTAATTTTGACCCACAGATCTTCGTTGACAGTTTCCAGAGCAGGTAAGTGCTCTGCCTTAATAAGGCCATTCGCGCTCTTAACGGCTAATAGACAGCCTCCTCCCTGTCTACGGGCACTTCCACTATCTCTGTCTTTTCTAAATACTTTGAAGCTATCATCGAAGAGCTCTGGGTTGAACACACTTGAGTTTAGCCACGTCTCAGTGAGTCCAATTACATCATAATTATTTACCAAAACATTTGCGTAAAATGAGGCACATTTATTCTTTAGTCCTCTAACATTTTGGTAAAAAAAATTTAAACTATCCGGAAGTCAACTGGGTTTTAAACCAGGAAGCCGCGGTGTATTAATTTTATTTTTCCATTCTTTGAGATAAGAGTATTTCGGCCAGTATTCCGGTTTAAGAACTTCGTTTTTCACCGCATTTGGGATACCTACCTTAAATGAGGCGTATTCTCCCTTTGATTTTATTTTACACACTTTAAATGAGGCGGTACTTACAATTGAACATAGGTACGACGTTAGATCGTCGATTGAGGTTTCCGGATGCAGCGGGTACAGGTGGAAGTATGAATAGGTACCTTGTTCCTTTAAGTTACCTATAACAGTGGAGGGTCGTTTTTTACGACCAATAACAGTCCAGGGTTGATCACGATTCGTTGGGTGTGACGGCCCTACCGAGGTCTGTTTGGTTGAGGGCTGCGACTCCTTTGCTGGTTTCGGTTTATGGCCATCAGAGGTTCCAGCTGAAGATGTGGATGGTTCTGGTTGCTGGACGTCCTTGGGTGAAAGGAGCCCGAGGGTGGCCATGGGGCTCAGGCGTCAGCGTCTTCAAGGGCTTGGTAAGAATCAGCAAGTTCAAAGGAGCCCGAGGGTGGCCATGGGACTCAGGCGTCAGCGTCTTCAAGGGCTTGGTAAGAATCAGCAAGTTCAAAGGAGCCCGAGGGTGGCCATGGGGCTCAGGCGTCAGCGTCTTCAAGGGCTTGGTAAGAATCAGCAAGTTCAAAGGAGCCCGAGGGTGGCCATGGGGCTCAGGCGTTAGCGTCTTGAAGGGCTTGGTAAGAATCAGCAAGTTCAAAGGAGCCCGAGGGTGGCCACGGGGCTCAGGCGTCAGCGTCTTCAAGGGCTTGGTAAGAATCAGCAAGTTCAAAGGAGCCCGAGGGTGGCCATGGGGCTCAGACGTCAGCGTCTTCAAGGGCTTGGTAAGAATCAGCAAGTTCAAAGGAGCCCGAGGGTGGCCATGGGGCTCAGGCGTCAGCGTCTTCAAGAGCTTGGTAAGAATCAGCAAGTTCAAAGGAGCCTGAGGGTGGCTATGGGGCTCAGGCGTCAACGTCTTCAAGAGCTTGGTAAGAATCAGCAAGTTCAAAGGAGCCCGAGGGTGGCCATGGGGCTCAGGCGTCAGCGTCTTCAAGAGCTTGGTAAGAATCAGCAAGTTCAAAGGAGCCCGAGGGTGGCCATGGGGCTCAGGCATCAGCGTTTTGTAGGTATTATTGAGACACATCGGCAGGCGATGTCGCTCCGACGAATTCTTGAGGTGAAAGAGACTGCAACCTTGAAGTTCCAGCTGGTGACGACGATACTGACGTCTTGAATCGAGTAGGCGGTCTAAAGAGACTGCAGTCTCCAACTTGTAACGGCGATACTGTCGTCTTGAATCGAGTAAGTTCTGTAGAGGTATTGCCACAATAACTGATGACTGGTGACTGAATTCAGCTGCCCCCTTGGTACCGGCTTTTATAGTAGGTCAGGTGTTAGGTGATTCACGTTTTAATTGTTGCGATATCAATATTTTCGTACCGCCACGTAATGCAGAAATAATAATGCAAGAATGATTTGGCTGTGAGTCATCTAGATTGCATCACACGTTCGATACAATAATACTCGTATGATAATTACAATGCACGTCAAGGATAAGCTGCAATACAGGTGTGAATACATCATGGCCCAGTCAACATTAATTTCTAACTAAGCAGTGCCTTTTCTAGGAAACTAATCATAAAACGCAAGGTTTCAGTTTACTTGAATATTTTTGTTCGGTACGTAATATGGTATTGTAAAGATTTTTAATAGTAGGTATTATATTAATTCATTTGTACAATAGGTAGGTAATACACTACAGGTGAATAGAAAAAAAAATTTCGTTTAATAATATTTCCGAATCTGTCTGCCTGAAGCTATTACCCATTTAGCTAATTTTTAACTGAAGGATTAAAAAAAAAGCTTTAGACCACACGACTGAAGTAAAACTTCACTAACTTATGAAAGAAGAGAGAAGGAAAATGCTGCTCTCTCTTGCTCCTACAGTGTGATACAGACAATAGGCCAGCACTGTGTCTTATATATACGAAACGTAACTGGTTATGAGAGAAAGAGAGAAAGAAAATGTGTGCTCGAACCTCTCTCTCTTGCCCCTACAGTAATATAAAAAACGTAACTCTCTCTCTTTATATCTTCACTAACTTATATATATCTCCCTCTTAACTTCCGTTCGCCTCGCCCGATTACACTTTTCGTAACGCTCTCGTCATGGATTCACCAGCTTACTCCCCAAGTGAAGCATGCATAAAGAAGTTTTACTTCAAAAATTATGTTCACATTCAAAATTTTAATATTTCAAAATTAATATATTTATTTCTAATAAATCTGACTGAATATGCTCCGGGTCTAAGGAGTTAAGAACGATTTTAATCAAAAAGAATTTTCTTTCTTCGATAATTAAAAAGAAACCTTTTTTGAAACCTCATAAATCCGGCTAAAAATAAAGCAATTTACTGATAATTACGTGAAAGGCTCTCCTCAGCAAACAAATGAATCAGGAATCCTGTAGCCGTTCATAGATCTTGATTCCAAAGCTAGCAGGTGAAGTGGAAACTCCTTTAGGGGTAGCATCATTCACACTTAAATTATTTGTTTGCCCCCGTTTTAGTGAAAGCCGAGCTGAGTGGATGTGCGAATTACGTGGATCAAACATTTTGGTTACGCCAATACATATACCCACACATACACACACCTACATAGCACACATACATACTGTTACTGCTTGGGATTGGTATTAATATTGTTGCAAATCCTGTCCTACCTTGTTCCCAAAATCCGCACCTATAACTACCTTCACCACGTCAGTCTGCAATCAACAGCCCGCGCCGCAACATACCTTACTATAGCCACCGTGCTCCCGCTACCTGCAACATTGACCTAATTCCGCCGTGTCCGCCGTGTAAACGAAACGCACGCTTATTGCTGTTTTCAGTGCCAATTGGACGGGGAGAAAGAAGACAAAATTGCCAGCATACAAGTTCTTTATCCTGTTTCGGTGAGTCCTTTCCTTTATATGCAGCATATGTTTTTTCCTCATTCCAAGCAGTAAACAGCAACACAAAATTCAAGGTCCTTCGTCAGTCAATTTTCGCACATAACAAATCCACTCTACACACACACTATCTCATTCATCTTGATCCAAACGAGCCGGACATTTTTGAACCATAATATTAGTAGATAATAATCCAGCAGAGTGTGAATACGTTTTTACAATACCGCATATAAATAATTACCCGCATTCCCGCAGTTTGATATACCTACATGAGTAATTTTGTTTCTTTATACCTATCGTATTATGGTTGGAAATAACATATTTACCCGCTATTAGAATAAATAGATACAAGACACTGCTTTGATATTTATTTCTGATAACTCATGTAATTATATCTTGCTAATCAAATCGCATTACCTACCTTATAAATAATACGATTATTTCCTAATATTCGTATTGTTTATATTATTGGATTACATTACAAATAGAATAATACGATCGTAATATGTATAATTTGTTAATGATTTACCGACGTAGTGCACGGCGCATCTGTTAACCTTTCACAGCTCACCAGTCAATTTAACCCCGTGCGGTGATTACTGTGAATAAATTAAATATTTATTAAATATTAATTAATTAATTCCGCATAAATAATACAGACACATTATTTTAACCGCAGTTTTAGTTGTTTATCGTCTCATATTTTGTAAAATATAACCGGAATAAATAAAATGGCTACAAGCGCGTCATCCGGGTCGTCTCGGGACGAAAGACGTCTCAAACGTTTAAATGCTAAACTATCAGCTAGCTTTGCAAGCTTACAGTCGGTGTATGACAAGATAAGGAAAGCTTCGGAAAGCATAAGCAATCGCCAATCTTTTTTGTCAGGCGCAACTACTGTTGAAAAAAATTCGTTCTGAATTTATAACAATTTTAGATGAAAAGGTGGATTGCGAACTGGAATTGAATCCGGAAGCAATTGCTGAATACTCTCAATTAAATGCATTTGAAGAACTCTTCGGGGTTATTAAATATACCGAAGCAAATATGCTGTCCAATCCAGTTGCGAAACCTCGCCGTCAAATTAAGTTACCGCCTTTGGAAATAGCGTGCTTTGACGGAAAATTAGATAATTGGCCTCTTTTCTATGAAACCTATAATTCGGTTATACATTTGAATGATTCTCTGGATAATACTGAAAAGATGCAGTATCTGATGTCTAAATTGACCGGAAAAGCATTGAATATTTGCAAAATTATTACGCCTACTGGTACAAATTATCAAGTTATTTGGGACGCATTGTGTACTAAGTATAATGATCAACGCGTTCTTGCTGAATCATACTTTGACCGATTGCTGAAATTGCCTCCAGTTAACTCGGCCACGCCCGCTTCTTTAGAGAATTTCGCAGATGCATACTCCGCTAACATCACCGCGCTGAAGCAATTAAAAATAAAAGACCTCGCAGAATTCATATTGCTACAACTGGGTCTTAAACGGCTTGACATAGAGACTGTAAAGGCTTTCGAATCTTCTATTAAAAATAATGAAAATTTACCTTCCAGCGCGGAACTAATCGACTTTGTAAGACAACAGCAACGAATTCTCAACCGCGCGCAATTCACGCAACCGACCTCGAACCGCCTTGGCTCAAATATTAATTATATCGCTAAACCGCTAAAAACTAATTCCGCAAAGGCATTTATTAATGTCGAAAAAATCGATAATCACTCCATCGAAATTTGTTTTTGTTGTCAAAAGGGATCGCACCCTTTATACCAATGTTCTAAATTCACAAGTCTAGAACCACGCGATCGATTTAACTTTATTAAGTCATCGAATATTCGAGTTTGTGTGAACTGCCTCAGTACTAGGCACATCACAAAAGCTTGTAAATCAAAGAGTACATGCAAAACATGCGCGCTCAACCATCATAGTTTATTGCATTTCAAACAAACTGATGGGCGAAAGTCACAAACAGACCCAATACCATCTCCCGCGTTACAAGCAGATGCCGATAATGATAACTTAAATTCTTTGAATCCGGTTTCGCTATGTGTAACAAATTCATGCCCTAGTGCAAATACTACTGCACTCTTAGGAACGGCTGTTTGCACTACCAGAGACGCTAAGGGCCAGGTACAGACGTTACGGGCTCTAATAGATAGCGGCTCCCAAAGGGACATAATTACGCGCAAATGCTGTTCACGCTTGAATCTTACGGTGCGGTCATCTCCAAGTACTTACGTCACGGGAATAGGTGACGTAAGAAATGTGACAAATGGCGTAACTTGCTTAAAGTTACATTCCCGCTATGACATCACTCAGTCGTATACGATTAAACCATATGTAGTAGAAACTATAACCAGTGAGTTGCCTACTGTTAACATTAACCGTTCCTCTTTGTCGTATCTTGACAATTTGCCCTTAGCAGACACAACATTCTGTACGCCCGGTGAGATTGATATTATCTTAGGATGTGACATATTTGCTCGCATTCTAAAGGCAAACAAAATATCAGGTTCTCTCGGCCAGCCATTTGCTATTGAAACCACTTTGGGATATCTCATCTTGGGTACTGCCCCAACGATGATTGAAAACCCAAGTATAAACGCCACGCAATCATTTTGTACGTTCACGCAAAATAATGATTTTTGCCTGTCGCGCTTCTTCGAATTGGAAGACATTCCAGATGAGAAGTTTTTAACGCCTGATGAACAAGAGTGTGAGGACATTTTTAAACTCACTACCTCTCGTGACACGGCAGGTCGTTATATCGTCGCGTTGCCGTTTCGAAACAGTCCCTCTGTTCTCGGTGAATCGTTACCCGCCGCCGAACGCAGGTTTCGATCTCTCGAACGCCGCTTGATATCTCAACCCGCAATAAAGTTAGAATATGACAAAATATTACGCGAATACCTACAGAAAGGGTACATTTCGCCGGTCGACAATTCTGACTTACCTCATTACGTTATACCGCATCATATTGTAGTTCGTGAAGATAAACTTACTACTAAAATTCGCATGGTGCTAGATGCGAGTATGAAATCCGATTCGGGTTATTCGCTTAATGACATCCTACATACCGGAAAGAATTTACAAGGTGATTTGTTTCGCATTATCCTCAATTTCAGATTGTTCGCAATAGCTATAACCGCTGACATAAAACAAATGTACCTACAAATCGTAGTGCAAGAAGAATGCCGTCGTTATCAGCGCATGCTGTATAGATTTAACAATAGTGACCCTTTACAATTGTTCGAATTTAATCGCGTCACTTTCGGCATGTCTTGTAGCCCATTTTTGGCTATGCGTTCACTGCGTCAACTCGCAACGCATGAAAAACCTCGTTTCCCACTCGCGGCAAACTTGGTGGAAAATGGCTCATTCTACATGGATGATTTCGTCACCAGTTGCTCATCAGTCGAGGAAGCTACCGAGTTGTCGACGGAATTAATTCAGTTATTCGCTGCCGGAGGATTCGACCTTGTAAAATTCTCTTCTAATTCTCCAAAGTTTTTATCCACGATTCCTACAGCTCGTCGTGTTAAGGAACATGTGGAATTTAATCCCGATGAAAACCTAAAAATACTAGGGCTTCATTGGATACCCGCTTCTGATCATTTTGTATTTGTCGTACACACCGACGAAAGAACGTGTACTAAACGAAATATTCTCTCGACGATTGCTCGTCTTTGGGATTTGATGGGTTTCGCCGCACCAGTTGTATTATTGGCTAAGCTGATAATTAAATCTCTATGGGAGTATAACCTGAATTGGGACGATACTCCTCCTGAAACAGTTGTCACACTTTGGCGACAGTTTAAAAAGGAATTGCCATTACTGCAATCTATTAAAATTCCTCGTTTTTTAGGAATCGAACCCCAATGTGTATTAACGCTTATCGGGTTTTCAGACGCAAGCGAACGCGCATATGGAGGTGTTATTTACTTACATGTTTACTGTCCGAATACCGATAAAACCACAATTAATTTATTATGCGCTAAATCCAAGGTCGCTCCGGCTAAGACGATTTCACTTGCGCGATTAGAACTATGTGGAGCGCTAGTACTTGCACGATTAATGCATACGGTCAGTAATACCTACACATCAAATTCAAAAGCTCATACGACTTTAGCTTTTTGCGACAGCACGGTTGCTCTAGCTTGGATAAATTCACCGCCTGCAAGATGGCAGACCTTCGTTGCCAACCGCGTCTCACAAATACAAAACCATCTTGGGGCTGAATGCTTCCATTATATAAGAGGTCAAGACAATCCCGCCGACTGCTTATCGCGGGGTCTTACTCCCGCTCAGCTAATAGACCATCCGTTATGGTTTAACGGTCCCGTATTTGCCCAATTACCTAAAAGTGATTGGCCTTTACAACGTTTTGATACGAAATCGATATCTGATCCACCCGAATTAAAAACAAAAATTTTGATGTCCGTTCAAGACAATAACAGCCCTAAAACAATCGCTCCACCGTTATTGTGTGCACTAGCTTCTCGTGTTAGTTCATGGCCGAAATTAATTCGAATAGTAATTTATGTTTTTCGTTTCATTAATAAATTACCACGAGCATTCGAATTAAGCCATATCTTAGTTGCAGAAATCGCTGTTATAAATTCTATACAGCAAGAACATTTCTCCGAAGATATAAAGGCAGTCAAAGATGGGAAGAAGGTTCGGCGAGCGATTGCGAAATTAAATCCGTTTCTTCATGACGGAATTCTAAGGGTAGGAGGCAGATTGAGTAACGCTGAAACAGAATTTGACAGTCGTCATCCCATTCTATTGCCCGCTCGGGATAATGTAGTCAATTTAATAATAGACTACTATCATATAAAGAACATACCGCAGGGCCGTTGTTAAACTCTGTCCCTTACCATCACAATAGATTTAACGACATCTTAGAAGTTAGTTCATAATACTTTAATTTTTAAAAATCAATTAGATTAGTTTCATTGTTAAATAGGTACCAAACCCTACTAGTTTTATCTACCGCAGGTTCAGTATTATTTATTGAATCCTTTCAAGTCATATTTTTCGTTTCAATGTTTTTTATTCATTTTATTTCCTTGCTATATCAGTCATTTTGACCATTTGGTAAAGCATTTATATAACTTACATAATATTTTCGTAACTTTTACATAATTTATTACATTCTACCGCGTGTCATTATAATTTTGTTTGCGCATTGAAACGTATTGGCACTCTTTTGGTTTATGGAAGTGGATTCTTTCATCCCCTTCCAGGCGGGGGGCATGGTTACGCCAATACATATACCCACACATACACACACCTACATAGCACACATACATACTGTTACTGCTTGGGATTGGTATTAATATTGTTGCAAATCCTGTCCTACCTTGTTCCCAAAATCCGCACCTATAACTACCTTCACCACGTCAGTCTGCAATCAACAGCCCGCGCCGCAACATACCTTACTATAGCCACCGTGCTCCCGCTACCTGCAACATTGACCTAATTCCGCCGTGTCCGCCGTGTAAACGAAACGCACGCTTATTGCTGTTTTCAGTGCCAATTGGACGGGGAGAAAGAAGACAAAATTGCCAGCATACAAGTTCTTTATCCTGTTTCGGTGAGTCCTTTCCTTTATATGCAGCATATGTTTTTTCCTCATTCCAAGCAGTAAACAGCAACACAAAATTCAAGGTCCTTCGTCAGTCAATTTTCGCACATAACAAATCCACTCTACACACACACTATCTCATTCACATTTTTAGCATTAAGATATAAAATAATATGAAAATTATTGTTAATATATGTTTTTTTTATTTATATCGAACGTTATTAATGCCCCAGCGTCTGCGTAGTTGAATTTCAGAAACCAGTTTCGAGTGCATGTTGACGCCACGCCGTACGCGTTGCGCCACAAATAAAATCTTTATACGTGGAATTTCAAGCAAAACTTTTTTTTTTTTTAGCTACCCATGTAATTCGGTTTTGAATTCAAGAATTCATCACAGGATGTCGCCACTTATGTCAGTAGCTCGCATGTGGACGTTTCTTCCCTAGGTATAAGTACTATGGATTTATAGATTTAATGATATTATGGAGAGATTACATATGGCGTCATTGCCTGTCACGGTTACTTTAACTCGGTGACTAACTGTCACTGGATCACAGTGCCACAGTGGATCCAAAGAACTGGCTAAACTGGCTATTTTTGGAACCAGCTCTTATCGGTTTTATAAAATGGTTACCTACACTCAAACTGGGCGAAGCCGAACAAAATATTGCGGAGCGGGTTTTTAACTGCTAGTTGTATAAGATTGTACAAAACATGTTATCGTAGATTAAATATTTTTTTCTTATAAAAATACATTATTTAATTTGTGTTACACCTTTTTTTAAAGCAATTGTGTTAAAAGGGCGGAGAAACGTATATAAACAACAATTTAATAAAATTTTCTAGAAAGAGTGATTTAAGAATTTATAAATATATTTATATATATATACCAACTAACAAATAAGAAATAGAATATAAAAAAGAGGAGATAAAATAACAAAAGAGAAAAAAATAAAATAGAGAAAAAGAAAAGAGGAAAAAAGACGAAGTTTATAATTGAGTAGTATTATATTGTAATAGTATTATTAAAGATATTGATAACGGGTAATTGGTTAAACCATATCACTCCAATATATTTCTAAAGTGGTGGTGGTGTTATAGCGCGGGACAGTCATAGAGCCAAAAATATTTGGTCTATTACTGTTCGAAAAAAGAGTAAGCTCTCATTGTTGAAACAACCTTTGTGCATTTGTAAAAGCGTAATTGTTTTATAAATAATTTGAAATGGATGGACTTTAAACTCTTGAAATAATTTGATGGTGGGGTAATCATATGGCTTTTTAAAAATTATTTTTATTAATGTATTTTTTGCATGATTTCTAGCAAAAGAGAAGTTGTGAATGCACCACCCCAGCCAATAATTCCATATTATAATACAGATTGAATTAGGGAAAATAGATTGATATCTATCTAAGATTGTCGTATTGGTTTACTTTCGAATGGATAATAATCACCGATATAATGTTCTTAGTGAAACTTCTTGAAAAAGTTAACAATAGGCAATTTTTAGAACTAAACACAATGAACCAAACCGAAATTGGCTACTTTAAGAGTATGATATTTATGAAGAGAGAGTTGGACAGCCAAATTGAAATCAAGTTCCCAAAAGAATTAGACCGTAACCTGACATATATTATGTAATATAAATAGAAAAATCGAGTTTCCTTCCCAAATTTAATATATAAAACCCCTTCACTTTATCGCACTCTCCACTTGGAGGCCACGGAAAGGTGTAGGTACTCTGTATTCGTGTCGTTTTGAAATCAATCGCTCGTGAAAGGGTTTTTCCACGCTTGGCCGTCATATAACCAAGATAAGATTTTCTTATATTACTCTTTTGGAAAACTTCTTTACTCAAAAATCCTGAGCCCGATCCATAAATTTTTTTTTTTAAGCAACCTGTCAGGTTAGGCATCATAAAATTTATTGGTTTTGATTTCGGTAATAATTGTCATTAAAATGGTTGTTTGGCGGTCTCTATGTGCTTTCAGGGACATTCAAATATATTGTGCCCATTGAACTGCGGAAGATCCACATACAGCGTCAATGTGTTCTTTTGGAAAAGAATTTGATTTTTTCATATAATGTGAAAACCAAAACCTGCGAATTCATTGTGAATGTTGCTCTGATCCGCAACTTGTATTGAAGACCTAACCTGTTGTCTATCATAAAATATTATGAAATTATGCACCAGTTCTAAGGTGTGGAAAACATCTAAAGGCCGCATATGCAGCAGACGATTGTTCTATAATTGTTAGTGTAGTTTGTTGTACTTTTAGACCAGTGCTGGTTGTAATTCTTTTGATATATTTTTGTCTGCGAGTACATTCAGTCCATATTTTTAAGGGCATTATATCACATATTTACATGCCTCATATTATGATAGACTGTCTGTTGGAACCAAATTTGTAAATCGGATAACATAAAATAAATGGAATAAACCTATTGGGTCCAAATTTAGTGGTACCCAATAAATGCGTCATCCTTAGAAATAAAACTAGATCGATCACTTGTAATTGACTTACTTTATCGTTAATACGAGTTTAGTCAAGTTTTAGTTTATCGTTTTCGAGTATTTTTCTTTCGATGAAAACAGTCGTGCTGCGTGAATATTCAATGTTCCAATATCAACTATTCCAACGTCGCTATATTAAGCACCTAATTATTTCTTTATGATGTTCGGTTTTATCTTCTAATAGTCTGATTTTAACATTTAAGCTGTATTAAACACTGAAAATATTGGATATTAAATTAAATCTCATATATCATCCATAGAATCATTTTTACGCACAATAATTATGGTGCAGAAAAAATCTATAATTACGCATGTTTCGAGTGCAAACTAGAAAATATGTTGTTGAAATGTCTGATACAGATTGAACAAAGTTTAAATTGTTCAAATTTTCAATTTGAATAATTTAAACTTTCAATTTTCAATTTGAATTTATGGGTACCGCAGCCCAACGAAACATTTATTGGGTTACCAACACCTCTGCCGTAGGTCATGCGTTTTCGTGTTTCGCTACGTTTGGTGACTTAGCGGGGGTGCCCGGGTTCATGGTATGAAGTTTGTGCGGATCTTGGTTTCTGCCCACCAACTGAGTGGATCGAGAGAGTTCACAGTGGTCCCGCCGTAGGTCATAGCCCTAAAATATTGATGTCCTCATTATAAGGTGATTATTGTACGTAAGCAATGACTAATTACCAAACTAACTGTAGGTATAAAAACAATCCCGGTTCCCCAAGATTTCATTAGTAGTTCGGCTTCCAAAGTGATCTAATTGCGGGAAGTGCTAAATTACTATTATCCCCGCCTTTTTTACTCACCATCTTTACCGTCGCTAAGTAGTTGGAATTTTTTATTTGTGAGTGTTGTTTTGAAATGGAATTTTAAGTTGAAGGTATGTTATATTAGTTTTATTATTTTTTGAACTAATACATATATAGGCTTTTGAATTGTATGCCTGCTACGCGCGTATAAATTTGTTGGTTGAATTTAAATTTGTATTTGTGTTTGCATAATTTTTTAACTACTTTCCTCAGCAATGCCACAAGTTTTATTTAATGAAAATTTTTTGTTAGAATGAGCAGTTTATGAGACATAATTTTTTGCCGCTAATTTTAGCTTTTTTCTTAATTATGCGTCATCTACGCCATTCGTATACCGTCGTAGAAGTTACGGTCTACGAAAAAATATGGGTATATATTTTCCCATTTGGTTCTCTGGTGGGTTAAACATGTTGTTCTTGTATTGTGTTGTATTAATTATACTTATATAGTACACTTGCATAACGTGAATTTACTAGATAATCATTTGTGGAAAAGTGTGTGAAAGGGTTTATTTTTTCATGTAGGGAAGATTTAACCCGGATATAAAATCTGGTGACAATAAAAAAAAATTATAATTTGTAGAGCACCGTTTTTGTGAGAAATCACCTCAAGGCAAGGGCGCTGTACATTTTATTATGACTTCTTAGGCTCTACCTACAACTAAATTAAATAGAATGTAATAAAACGACAAAAATTTATAGAAATAACACTCCTGTCTATAAAAGGTTGACCCCTAATTTTAGATGAATAAAAGATTAGAATTTAACGCAAAATCTCTTAATTTTATCAATTATATATTTACTTCTTCTATAATAGCAAACTTATTTTGTGGCATCATTTCAAATTCAAATTAATAAATGACTTGGTTTTTACCACTATATGTAATTGATTATATAAAAAACCGACATGTTTCGTAAGACAAGCTTACTTCATCAGGGTTTTAATAATACTAATTTTTAAAAATAGACATGGAACATGGTGTCAAAAGAAAAATAACAAAACATAGACAAATAATAAACAGAGACAATAGTAACAAAGTAAGAATGAGAATGGGTAAGGACAATATGGAACAATTTACAATTTTAAGCTTGGCTTACGAAACATGTCGGTTTTTATAATCAATTATAGTGCTAAAAACAAAGTCATTTATTAATTTGAATTATATATTCATTATCAAGTTAAACATCTCTATTACCATCAATTCCTGCATATTTGCAATAAACACTCCATGCATAGTACCTACTTGGAAATTGTTTAAGGAATTAATAATTAGTTTACATACTGAATAATTCCAAAAATATCATTAAACTATTACTTGAGAAATTAGACAATGCACCGCACTGCGCACCGCATTGGCAAATATCACATTCATTATTAACATTAAGCAACAATGTAAATTATTAAGGGAAAGCACAATAGTCTAATAATGAGTATTTTTCCCAATAGTACCTAATTAGTAAAATGAATCGAAATTTTAACAAGTCATTGAAAACAGATAATGATGCTAGTATCAAATAATTTGAAATTTTATTCCTTGAGCAATTAAGGTGGGAAAACCCAATAGCATATGATTTGAATGTTTATCACAACGTCAACATGCTATAACCGCCCTCCCTTGAGCGCTGGCCCACTGTAGAGTGGTTAGAACACTCCAGCAAGACTATCTCGACCCACCGCTTTCCAACGCACCGGAAGGGATGGAATCATGCGTCCTTCACTCCTGGACACACTGACCCCCAGACTCCTATCCACTCCTCATACCTTTTTCTTTCCTTTTCTAAAAAGTTCCCCTACACAGCATCCCCAAAGATGACACACGCCCTGGGGGGGAATTATTTTTTTCGGGGTCATCTGTGTGGAGCTCATATAAAAAAAAATGAAATTTGCATTTTTTTTAAAAACCTATTTATGTGAACGTAGATTACCTTTTATTAAGTATGTTACATATGTCAGGTTTTGGTTTAAACCTCCCAAACCAGTTTATAATAATATTTATTATTGAATGATTTTTATAGCGCTATTTTCGTGAGATAATCACCTCAAGGTCGCTTGAATGTTTGATTCTTCTTCTTCGTGTGCCCTATCAGGTCCCCCCGACGTTGGCAATCTCTCTCTGTTTTGCGCTGCCCAGAATGGCTCCTCCACACTTCTAATACCGGTCCACTCTCGTACATTTCGCAGCCAAGACATTTGTCTCCTACCAGGCCCTCAGCGACCCTCTATCTTGCATTTCAATATTAAATTTAGCAAGTGATACTTCTCCCCTCAAAGTACATCGCCCAGTTATGAAATTTTCCTGATTTTTATTAATGTAAGCAGTTGTCTATCTGCTCTAGCCCGCCTGAGAATTTCTGTGTTGGTGATCATGTCGGTCCACGGGACCTTTAGCATTCTCCGGTGAAGACACATTTCAAAAGCCTCAAACCTGTTCATGGTATTTACTTTCAAGGTCCATGTTTCACATCCATACACCAAGACCTGTTTGATGATGTTACCTTATCCTAAGAGCTGATCAATTCCAAGGACGAACTGTGGAACGATTTGCCGGCCTCTGTATTTCCTCCCTCCAACAAGATGAATCTTGAAAAGATTCATGTTCACTCCTTCCTCTCCTTAAAAATCTTCCAAAGATGGCAAAATTATTTTCCTCAGGGCCTCTTGTATGGAGTTAATCTAAAAAAAGACGTATCGTATAAGGTATTTCCGTCATATTTTCCAACGAATTAATGTTTCATATTTACCACACACATTAACCGTCGGCGCTTTATGGAAGAAATATTGGAAATACCCATGTTTTCCGTTTCATTGGATCGTAACTGCACATTTCTTTCCGCTGTGGCGCACAAATCCCAACTTCCTAGGATCTTACAAAGAATGGCATTCCTGATACGTTGTGATGTAACGGTAGAGGATTATATGGATGGTTTAGAGTTAAAGTGTGGTAACTATAAAAATGTACAAAATGAGGTAATAGCACCTTTCCTTATAAAAATGTATGTTTTATTAAGAATCCATATTTGGTGGATCTCCGATTTAAAATGATAGGTATAGTGTTTTTTTTGCGTATCTCCGAGGAGTCGAGTAGTATAATATCAAAATATCGTAAGAGCTATTACAACATTTAAAATTTCGCCAACTAGTTTGAATGCATATTATATAATAATAGGGGGTATCGGATAATATAATTTGGGAGGCGGGAATGGGTACCGCCACGGGAACCTTTATTGGATAACCAACACCTCTGCCATAGGTCACCCTAAGTGGTTTGCTACGTTTGGTGATTTAGCAGGGGTACCCGGGTTCATGGGGTGAGGTTTGTCTAGGTCTTGGAGGCAGATGACCTGGACACACTGAACCCCAGATTCCTACCCACCACTTAAACCCTTTTCCTTTCTAGAATTCTCTCCTTCATTTTCTTAAAAAACTCTCCACAAAGACGACATAGGCCCTGGGGGAAATTATTTTCCTATACAACGAATCCACATTTGTAAATAATCTCATTAATTTAATTTTGTATCAAAATATTACGTATAGGTATGCATCCATATTTTTTAAATTTTTATTCTTATTATTGTATAAAATGACAAACAAAGGGAATTATTACCCGCCAAGCTAATACAAGTAGTTTTTAAGCAGGAGATTAGCATGACAGAATATAATATTACAACCAAAAATGAAATAATCATAAACGCGTTGGCGTAGTAATATAACAACATACCTACATGCATTGTGAAGTTGAAAATAATACAGGAACAGTATTGTTGTGGTGAAAAACAGTGTAAATAGGAAAATGATTATTTTAATATAAGTAGACAGTTGAGAATACTATAAAATATTAAGTACATGATAATCCTACTAATATTATAAAGGCAAAAGTTTGTATGTATGTATGGATGGATGAATGGATGGATGTATGGATGTTTGTTGCTCTTTCACGCAATAAATACTGAAAGGATTTTAATGAAACTTTACAGTTATATAGCTCATACATTAGAATAATCTATAGGCTATTACTTAGAGCTCTGGCATTAAAAAATTTGTATAGAATTATACGTTTATTGTCCAAATGAAAATCAAAGCTTGCTGCCTAATTGTTTGACATGAGCTGTCATTTTGTTATTTGCTTAGGTTACTATGGAGGTCACTTTGATAGTCAAGATTTACAGTGCATGTTTGATTGTTACGTTGAGGGGGTAGGGTTAGGGGGGAGGGTGAGGAGGGGGGGGAGTGGCACGTGCGAAGCCGGGGGCAAAAGCTAGTAGCAAATAACGTAACTATGTACACACACAGATATCACACTAGATACCATTGTATTTATTTAAAGAATAATATATCAATCTACTATAGCCATGATACAAAAAGTTTATTATTTTAGATAACTAAGTAATTAATATACTTTTTTTTAAATGCATTAAATATAATAAAACTTTACATTTCTTATCTGCATTCATTGTGAAGATTGTTTTTTGCATTTTTCCAACAGTTGACATGTATTATCGTATTAACTCTGTGTCATCGATTCTTTGAATGGTGGTCTATTACCAGAGCCTTACTGATAAATATGTCACCCTGCAACGAGATAGAAACTTGTACCTCTGACCTCTGGATTTAAAACCAAAAAATAAAGGTTAAATCTTTGCCATGGAGATTGACTAACCCTCGCTATCTTGTTATTTGATATGGGTACCTTTTATGTGTAGAAACCTTAGTAATCAGTAATTCTCTTCTACTGTAAAACTAAGCATTTCAAAAGTTGCCTCTAGACGGGGTACACAATACACATGACCCGCTCTCAACCAGCAAATGAATAAAAAGGCAATCTAAAAGGGCAAAATAAAGGGTACGATATCAATTGTGAATATGCCAGTGTATTCGAGTCTTTCCTTCAATGTTCAAGTATTCATTAACTTACTTGCTTGCGAGCGGCTCAAGTATGTTCTGCGGCCCGTCTGGGTGAATCTAAAGTAAAATTAAATATCAGATGAATGTCAACATCTACTTCATTCTTATTATTAAACATTATATTGAAAATGTTATATTCATCTCGATCCACTTCACGCTTTCGCATTATTTTAAAACATGCTCAACCACAACTTCATATATTTATATTATTCGCACCATCTTCGAGACAACTAGTTTAAATTTATTACTGAAAACACCCTTGAAGGGGTTAAAGTCAGATAAACTGATTGTAGGCTCCGATTAGTTTAACGGAATTACGAATAACTTGTAAAAAACAAGTTATTTATTTTGTGTTTCTCAAAATGTATATAAAACGATATTTACAATATTTAATCTTCAAAGGGATTTTGAAAAGTTCGATCGCTCTTTTCACACTTTGCTGATAAGTTTTCTGTGAAAATGAATATTGTTAAGAACCAGCCCGGGGAGATTGGGGAGATTGTCTTGATAACCACTAACACTCCCTCGTGTTATCTATCAGTGGGTCAGAATTCGAACAGGAAAACAAAAAAAAAATGGGTACAGTATTCTCGACTTTACATTTTCACCAAAAACAGACTTTACTAATCTAATGAGATATATAGGTTGGGTACTATCATTTAAGCGTTAGTTTCGGTGTGTATACGCTGGTTATACCAAGGACTTGCAAGCAATAACCTTTTATCTTTTCAGTAAAAACGTATCAAGTGGTTTGTGAACACGTTAACTTTTTTTTCAGAAAATATGCAATAATGGTATAAAATTGTATCTGATGAGAATCGTTGTACCAACATTGGTACATGGTTAACATTATGTGTCACATCTGAGAACGGGTCGTATGTCGTATCTACAACTATTCCCTGAGTTCAACAGTTCGGCAATTTTTATTTTTTATTTAATTATTACATTAGTTACAGCAAAATTACATAATTATATATTTCAAAATAACTGTAGATTTTAAAAATGTGTACAAGTGTAAGTCTATATTAGTTTCTAGCTAGGCAGATTGCCTGTTCTAAGGAACTAAATGCTGGTAAAAAATGTATTGTGTTAAAAAAAAATGTTGTCTACGGAACGATTTGACGGCCTGTTTCCTTTCTCTCGTGTGAATATGGGTCCACAATTACCCAAGACCGTAGACCCAAGACCGTAGTCCATGAGAGAAATTATTTTGCGCAGGGCTTCCTGTGTGGAGTCAATGTAAAAAAAAATTAAATCATCAACAACATACAACATACATCATACATCGTAGGCAAGGGTTACACTCGTAATTAAAATTTACGGATTACATAAGATTTTGACAGATCACTCACAGAAGCGTTTACATATGCATCCGACTTGTGGTAATTAATGATCACGGAAGTTGTTCGGAAGTTCGACCTGTATAAATGCTCATGCGACCGTTTACATCTGTAAATTTATTTGCGGTAAGATGGCTTCCTGCCAACAACGACGTGCTACTGTCAAATTTACGCGATTTTGTCAATAAAGACAAGAAGGCCCAAATAAAGTGTTGAAATAGATTTTGGCTTTAATTAAACAATTCTCCATGCACTCCTGTACCGTCAAAGGCGGCAATTAATTTCGTTTTATCCGAATGACAGCTACCTGACATCATTTGCTGACAGCAACTGACTTCGAATTCAAAATTTCAAATACGTAAATGTTAAAAACAGAAACATCAAGATTGGAAAGGATTGGACCTATAATTGAATAGAAGGATGCTCGTTTTCCAGAATACTTAAATAAGTGAAAATAGATAGTACTTTGTAGGAAAAAATCCTGTGAAAACAATTGTCTTTTAATTTTTGATATTTCGCAACGGCGCATTTCGGAGCTATTTCTTGCGGTAAGCTTCTTAGCTTGTCAAACTGATTTTAAAAGCTGTAAGAAGGCTGGAAATTCGCGCGGGCGCAATTAGACCTGTCAAAAAACTTTCGAAAGAATAAGTTCTTTAACTTGCTATAAATTACGTTAAGTGACTTTTGGTGTCGCTTACATTGGTAATTTGGCCATAAATCGCTTACAAGAGCGATTTACGGGAAAAAAACTTACGAGTCTAACCTAGCCCATACAACATACCGAAGATATATAATTAATTACCTGACACTATAAAGCAATACAATTCTATGAATAAGGTAAAAAATATTTATATTGATATGTATGAAAAATGTTGAATCTGTAGATATAAGATGTAAATTATAACTTTTAAAATGGATATGTAACTAAACTATAAGCACCTGTTGACAAGCCAATTCAATTAGCTTAGCAGGACTTGTTTGTTGATTTGTATTAACTATTCTTTCAATAAAATATGTAACAATATATATTAAAAGTTGTAAACACCGTGATTTACGAAACGGTAAACGGTGCATCCCAACGCAAATTTTATAATGACAGCATAATGTAGTTTCACAGTCACAATGGAATAATTATAGAATCTGGGGAAATAAGGAAGCATAATTAATTAGTGATTATATTAATACTTGCAACTAAAAGGTTATTTTTTTATCGAAGGAAGCAATCACTTTGTGGCTTTATATTATAATTAAATGATAAGTCTCTACCAAAATAACAATTATTTTTTGTTCCATTCATGTAGATCACATTCATCATCCTGAATTCTACCGTACAATCAAATTTATTTTATTCTTATTTTTATTTACAATACAATACAGAATGATACTTTTTCTTTCCAATTGGGAAGGATTCCCGTTTCAGGACAGCCAATTTAGTTCATAATATTGTTAACAAAGGAAAGGTTTCGCTCAAGAGATCACAGGAATGAGCTTCTGTCAAGACAGCTTTTGAGAACATTAATAATTGCATTCTGAACGAAGGGATTGTTTCTTTATGTCCTTGAAAGATTCGCAAGGATTTAATTTTTTCCAGGTCATTTTGGAGAACATTAATAATTGCATTCAGAATGAATGATTGGTTTCTTTCGGGAGATCACAAGTATGAGATTCTTTCCTGGTCATTTTGGAGAACATTTACAATTGCATAATTAGAATTTACACATTTATAAACCATTTATATGAAATATAAATTCCCAACGTATTTATTACTATTTAATTTAATAAAGTACTATAATTTTTAGAAATTCTTAAGTAGTAAAAATTACATATTATAATGATTCCATGACAATCCGCCGACAGTTGGCCCGCTTCCACTTAGTTAGGACCTTGGATAGATGATCCCCCAAACAGTTTATCCATCGGAGAGTTTTTAATATTTATATTTAATATTAGTTTTTTTTCACATTCCCGTTTAATCACCATATCTATCCCCACTCACACAGGTCTCATAGAAATCGTTGTGTCTCCCTTACTATCATAGTGAGAAATATCATCTAAACGATATTGGAAAAATAAAACAACACGCTGTATATTCAAATCTAAAAATTAACCACAAAACAATTAAGATGTACACTTTTATTCAACCAATGTGAATTTTGTGAATTTTTAATTATTTTTACATGAAAAGACAAATAAGTGTGGTGACAGTAACGTTTATAATACATTCGTCTAATAAAATATGTGTGTTTTTATTTTTTTTTCATTATCGGTAATTCAAGTTAAAAACGTAAGGTTAACCATTCTTAAAACATTTTAAAACTTGCATCCAAAATTTTTATATATAAAAAAAAGGTTATTTCTAATAAGAAAATTGGATAGCGTATTTCATGAGCTTTCAAAAACAGTTTTTAGTTTTCGGATACGTTAATAAACATTCCATTTATTTGGATTTTAACATTCCATTTATTTGGATTTTAACATTCCATTTATTTGGACATACATGCAAAAATATTGAATTTATGTTCTTCAGAAATTTCAGAGTTTTTTTCGAAAACTATTTGATTTTGAATATTTATTTCGAACTTACTTCAACATACATAGGTAGGTACCTACTATAAAGGTTTTTCAAAGCGTACCCCTTGATATGAAGTTTACTTGGTGGTCAAAATTTATCTTATTTGTGTACTGACTATTGAGGACTGAATTGATGAGTATTAATTGTACCTCCCTTGGTAACATCTTTGTAGAACGTTAGGCGTTCCACGCGCCAATCTGCAGACGATTCCTGCAGAATGCCACTATCAAAAGAGGTAAAATTGTCTAGCTCAAACATGAGACCATGAAATCTTTACAAAGGATCGTGGGGACTATCTAGTTTCTCCTCCAGTTTGCGGACCAAGAAAATGAGTAAAAACTAGATTTTCATCGTCAGTAAAATAAGTGTATTTATGGAGGATGGAATGTACAGTGAACATACAGAGAACAAATCGTACTCACCCCCGGACCGAAAGGTTTAGGCCTAGCTATCAGGAGACCTGGGGAATTTTCCATCGCTCTTCTGGGATGCGATGCCGAGGAACCGTGGAGCTCCAGCTCCGAATCCAAGTCCCCGTCCTGGCGGAGGTCACGCCCTAGAGGTGTCTGCGTACATCCTGGCGAAGGTCTCGCCCTAGCTGCTTCTCTCAATAGGATGGGTTCAAATTCCGTAACCGCAAGTTACGAGCCGGCAACGTTCGGTCAAGGTGTAGCGAGGATGCCTTTGGCCTGGTGAATACAGCCAGATTTTCAACTTCAAGCGCGTCTGGGTAATAATTCATCACTGGAATGCAACCAGGAGTTCTCAAGGTATATGTACAGCCGATGAGTAATCTCGAGCCCAATTTGTATTTATTTATTTATTTATTTCTGTATATTACAGTTTTTACCTTATATATTTAATATTTTAACATAATATATTTTGGAAAACATTTTTACATATTAATTAATATAACATTTTATTATGTTGGGTGTAAGGTAGGTTTGAGAAGGTGAAACTGTTGGTTTATAATGTTGTATGTTTCGTGAACACCTCACTAGGAGAACCTGTGCTGAGGTGTTTACGTGTTTATGATTCAGTGTGACAAGTACAGGTATTTATGTGTTGTAGTAGAAAGTTGATTTTTTTTTTTACATTTTAATGGTAATGGATTATTTAGAAGAAAAAAAAAATATATATATATATTTAAAGTATATATAAATATATATATATATATGTATATATGAATAGTTGTAAAATTCTTGCAAGATATGTTTGTTTATTTTACTTTTTTATAGTTTTGTTATGTTTGGTTAGGGATTAGGAAATTTTGTATAAAGTGAATATCTTGATTTTTGATCCAGGCTGTGATATGTTTTTTGTGAATGTTTGTGTATGTATGTGTAGTTAGTAGTTGTTTTAGAGTAATGGGCATATAATTAAAAAGTTTGGTTGCGTAATACTGAAAGTGTCTTTGTCCGTGTGTGGTGTGTGTTATCGGTATGTTTAGGGTTACATTTGTTAAGGACCTTGTTTTTTTTATTGTTTTCGGTTGCATTGGAATATGGAGTTGGTTTTGGAGGAGGTGTAGCAGAGCAGATTTAGCATAAAGTTGTTTTATTGACATGACTTCTAATGTTTTGTAAATTTCGCTTGAATCTATGTAGAATGGCACTTGCAGGATTAGTTTAATTATCGCTTTTTGTATCTTTTGAATTGGGTCAATTGCTATATTTGTGGCACTTCCCCAAGCCAGTATTCCATATGTGGCAATGGATTGACAAAGTGCGAAGTATATGGATCTGAGTATTGTTAGTGGGAAAATGTTTTTAATGGATTTTATTAGATGCATGACTCGTTTTAGTTTATTCGTGATGAAGTTTATGTGGTCAGTCCAGCGTAAGTGTGTATCAATAATTACCCCTAGGTACTTTGTTTGTTTGACCCTTTCAATATACTCGCATTGACAATTGGATACAGTTTGTTCACAGTCATGCAGAAACAGGTCTATGTTTGATGGAGGTTGACCTCTTTGTGTAATACTATGTGTGATGTATTTTGTTTTGATTGTATTAATGGTAAGAGTATTACTGTTTAGCTATTTTTTAACAATTGACAAACTTTTATCTGCTATTATAAATACCTCTTTCCATGTGGTAGCTTGACAGAGAAGAACTGTATCGTCAGCGAAGGTCACGATTTTACCTTCAATATCAATGTTACACAACTCGTTTATGTAGATGAGGAATAATAAAGGGCCAAGTACACTCCCCTGTGGGACTCCGTATGTAATTAGAAGTGGTTCACTTATCTTGTTGTCAATTTTAACTTGTTGAGTTCGGTCAGACATGAAGCTTTCAATTAAGTCGAATTCTACTCCATTAATACCAATGTTTTTTAACTTCTTGAAAAGTTTTTCGTGTGAGATTGTGTCGAAGGCTTTACATAGGTCTAAATAAATTGAAATAACTTTTTTCTTAGCGTCAAGATTATGTGTTATGAAGTCTGTAACAGTAGCTATTGCATGTTCTGTGCTCATGTTTTTCCTGAAACCGTGTTGGTTCAACGACAGTATTTGTTTTTTTTCCAGATAGTGTTGAAGCTGTTTTTTAATAGTTTTTTTCAGAATTTTTGAAAAGGTATTTAGTAACGTAATGGGTCTGTAGTTGTTAACATTATTTTTTTGTCCTGATTTGAAAATTGGAATAATAAGGCCTTTTTTTAGTAAGCTCGGGAAAATTCCTTCTTTTAAACTACGATTAATTAAATATGTGAGCGGTTCAAGTAGTTGTTGACTTAAAGTTATGATAGTTTTAGAATCTATACCATCAGGTCCCGTAGTATTGTTATTCTTTAGTGATTGAATTATTTTATTGGTATCGTCTAGTGTAATTTTTCGTAATTTGAAGTGTCTGTTACAATTTTCATTGTTGATGATAGATGTATTGTTTTGGGGTTCCTGAATATCTCGTAGAGGCTGTGTAATTTGGATATTTTCAGCTAGGCTAACTCCAATATTTGTGTAGTATTTGTTGATATAATTGAGGATACGTGTAGGATTGTCGTGAAAGTGGAGTTCTTTATCATCAATGAGTAGATTTTTGATGGTATCATCTTTTTTCTTCTGTGAATATGAACTTTCCCTCAAAATTGACCATACGCTTTTAGGGTCATAGTTTGATGTTATCAGTTTGTTACGATAGTACAATTCTTTGGCTTTACGTATTATTAGAGAACAGATGTTTCTGTACCTTTTGTAGAAGAAATAAAGTGAAGTATCATATGGGCTCAGTTTGACTTGTTTGTGTAGTTTGTCCCTTTTTTTAATGCAATTTACGATGCTTTGGGTAATCCATTTTTTAAGTCTAACTTTGCGGTGTGGGATAGATATGTGTATAGTTTTGGTGTTTTGGGTAATGAGAGTTTGTAGATATGTTAAGAAGAAATTCCAGGCCTCTTCCGCCGAGTTAAATTTTGTAAGATGTTCCCATGTTTGATTTTCTAAACAATGGTTTATGTTAACGTAATCAATTTTTTTTTTGTAGTGCTATTTTGGAAAATTGTGTTTCTCGTTGGTGAAGTCAGGCCTATCATAGTTGTGTAGTGATCTGTAATTGAGGATTCATATACTGCACTACATATTTGACTTTTTGTTTTAATCATAACGTGATCTATGCACGATTCCGAGTCTTTGGTTACTCTGGTAGGAGTGTTAATGGTGCTTATAATGCCATGTTCTAGAAGCATCATTTGGTAATCAATATTTTGAGGGTGACCATTAGGAAGTATGTTTATGTTTAGATCACCAGCAATGATGATGTTTTTGTATGAAGTGAGTTTTTTTAGGTGAGAATCCAGAGCTATTATAAATGGTGAAATGTTATGTGTGGATGGTGATCTGTATATGGCGAGAACACACGTGTCTGAGTCGATGATTATTTGTAGGCAGTTATTATTTATCAAGTCGATTTCTGAAACAGAGGCGTTAAGACTATCATGTAAGTACAGAACAATCCCATCATTTTGAGTTTTATTTTTTAATGTGTGATATGCATTATAATTATTTTTCTGTTTTTTTGTAAAAGATTTTGATATCCAACATTCCGTTAGGATTATAATTTTGAAATCTGTTTTAAAGTTGTATAAGAGTATGTCAAGTTCGTCATAGTTATGATTAAGTGATCTTATATTTTGGTTAAGTAGTTTAAGAGAGCCTGGATTGTTAAAAATAGAATCACAGAGTTTTGTGTCATTGGTTGTATAATGTTGGTGAGAATTAATTACAATGCGAGATCACCTAGAGTAATTTGTTCAACTACCGCACGCGGTAAACTTCCTCGAACCACCCACATCGGTGGAACGGGACAAAAACCAACCAAATTTAGGTTTAAAAAGGAAATAATAATTCCTCGGTCACTATTATTGACACATTTCACTGTCCGTGAAGCGGATTGAATTTAATACTGCGGATTATAATTGAATTTATGGATTTCAAACCGACCATGTCAAATGTACGACGTTCTTCCCTTCGTCGCACATTCAAGAAGTCGGGAAACGGGACTCGCTCCCACCCACCTTGTCCAAAATGTTGCCAGCGTATAAAAAATAAAGCCCTATAAACGACTTCTGCATTTAAGAATAATAAAACCAGTGACTAAATAAAAGATGTTATGAATTCTTTTCATAACACCCTTTTAACCTCTTATTTCAACATTAATCATCCTCTCATGTTGACAAGTGGGGCAACGGGAATCTCTTATGAAAATACTACCCACAAAATCGTTCATAACGACATGTTATTCTGAAAAAATACCAATAAATAACAATATACACTATTTATGTAAATGCAATGTGATTTGATACAAGTAAAGCTCTTTTACGTATTTTTATTGTTTATGGTTGATTGTGCAGAAACTGGGAATGGCCAATTTGATGGAGATTTTGTTTAGTTTAGAGTTGCCCCATTTATGCGAGTGCAGGTACATAACAAAAAAAACATCTGTTATTTTGAAAGATGGTTTGTTGGCGGAAAAATCAGTTGGGTAAAGTTAGGTTAGAAAAGGTTTTAAGATTTGAGTACCGTATCCAGAAAGGGTAATTAATTATAAAGATGGAGAATATTCTCAATTTAGGAGGTGGAAATGGGTACCGCCGCCCCGGGAACCTTTAATGGATAACCAACACCTCTGCCATAGGTCACCCCAAGTGGTTCGCTGCGTTTGATGATTTATCAGGGGTGCCCGGGTTCATGGGGTGAGGTTTGTCTAGGTCTTGGAGGTGGATGACCAGGACATACTGAACCCTAGATTCCTACCCACCCCTTAAACCCTTTTCCTTCCCAGAACTCTCCTCTCCTTATTTTCCTTTAAAAACATCCACACAGCATTCCCAAAGATGACATAGGCCCTGAGGGAAATAATTTTCTTCAGGGCCTCCTGTGTGCAGCTCATGTAAAAATAAAAAAAAATCCCTCAGGGCCTATGTCATCTTTTGAGATGCTGTGTAGAGGGTATTTTAAAGGAAATTAAGGAGAAGAAGTTGTGGGAAGGACAAGGTAATAGAAGTGGGTAGGAATCTGGGGTCAGTGGGTCCAGGAGTGACGGGTGTATGAATCCATCCCTCCCACTACAGTGCAAGGCGATGTTCCAAAAGAGTTCAGCTTGAGAGGTCACATGGTCTCCCTCAACCAGTTTCTCCCGATCCGACCTACCACGCAGCTGGTGGGCAGACACATCGGCCGCCAAAACCACGGACAAACCTCACCCCATCAACCCGGGCACCCGTAAGTCACCAAACGTAACTAACTACTTGAGGTGACCTATGGAAGAGGTGTTGGCTATTCAACAAATGGTTCCAGGGGCGGCGGCACCCATACCCGCCTCCCAAATTGACTCCTTATAGTTACCAAATCTATCTTAAAGACAGAAAGCAAAAAACAAAAATTGGGAATAATTAAAGTTCAGAGTCAAAGATAAAAAATTGAGTACACAGTAACTGGTATCAGAATTATCATACACGCATAATAAATATATTAAAATAATGAACTGCAATGTAAGATATCCAAAGTGGAAGATACTCTCAGTATCGCCTTGGTGTAAGACTACCATTCATAATTGCTTGAAATGGCTTTAGCCGTGTTTGATGACCAGATCTGAATAGCAAGATACTTCCCCATCTTTCTCTTTCCCATCTCCTTCCCCTCCCTACTACCTTCAGTCTCACAACATAACCCAATTGGGGATTCCATAGTCTAGTCAGACGGGAGCAGTTGGGACTATTTTCAGGTGTTCACTTTAAAAAGGCAAAAACTACGTTAAAAAAATAATGCTTCAACCGGTTCGCTACAAAACCCAAATTAAAAAAATTATATCCTTCAGTCCGCCTTAGGACGTTTCAAAAATCTTACAATTTCTGTCTCCTGACAAGATACAGACAGATATATACTCGTACGATATATTGAGAACGGGTCGTTTTTACGACTCGTTCTTGAGTTCAACAGCTTGGCTGTGGAACGATTTACCGGCCTCTGTGTTTCCTCCCTCCTACAACATGGGTCTCTTCAAGACCCATGTTCACTCCTTCCTTTCCTCAAAAAGACCCTCCGCACAGCATCCTCAAAGATGACATAGGCCCTGAGGGAAATTATTTTCCTCAGGGCCTCCTGTGTGGAGTAAATGTAAAAAAAAAACTTATATTTCTTGTATCTCATTCGGTGTGGGAGGGTATGGATTCATACGTCCGTCACTTCTGGACATACTGACCCCCAAATTCCTACCACCCCTCATACATTTTCCATCTCAGAACTTCCTCTCCTTTCTTTCATAAAAAAACCCCACGCAGCAACGCCAAAGGCGACATAGTTCACGAGGAGAATTATTTTCCTCAAGGCAAGATCCTCATGTTAAAAAAATCGCTTTTATCTTTTTTACATTTGAATTGAATAACTTTAATAAAAATATTATTCCATACAACTAGTTATTATCAAAGGTATTACGGAAAAACTCACAAGCCTTATATATTTCTTTAAAAATCAAAGAAACGTGGTAAATAAAAAGGATATGAAAAAGGTCTACTACGCGTTATGTGATTCTCGAATTGAATATGGAATCATAGGATGGGGATCTGCTACACATACGTACCTACACAACCTGAATACGATTCAAAAAGGAATCATAAAGACCATATTGAAAGAACCGATTAGAACGCCTTCAATTGAAATTTTCAATAGCTTCGACGTACCAAATGTACAGCAAATATATGCCAAAAATATAATATTGAAGCTTTTCAAAAATAATGAATCCTCTACTTAACCATGTATGCATAACACTAGATCGAATAAAAACGATATAAAAAATATTCCAAGTTTTAAAACCACATTCGGACAAAGAAACTATACATACTTTGCAACAAATCTCCGTAACATCCTTCCCCAAGACATAAAACTAATAAAAAATCCTAATGAATACAAATCAAGAATAAAAATATGGCTAAAAGAGGTCAACGAAAAAACCCTAATGAAGACACTCAAAACGACATAGAAGACAATTAACCATATTTAAATAACTTTAGTCCGCCTCGGCACAGGACCCCCTACTGAGGAGGAATACGAAATACAATATTTTATACTTAATTAAAATAGTGTATAAACATAAGAAACATTAGCAAAATCCAGTGACCCTTACCAAAATCCCGATGAAGGAACACAAACCTCTAATCTTGCTGAAGCTATTAGTTTGGGCTACTATATTAATTAAACCTTTCCGACTGTTTGATGTTCATAATTGCAACGCAAGTAGTTATTTAGATTAGTGCTATTCTATCTTATAAACTCCAGTGCTTCCAAGGAAACGTTCGTTGACAATATAAATTTATTTAAATTGAAATAATAAATCTCCCGCAATCATAATGACTGTTATTTCATGAGACCGTTTGTTTTCCTCTGCCAGAAATTCTACTGAAATTCCAGAAGTTACGTTTAATGCAAATAATACTACACGTTCGTGCCCGAATGAATAAATTTTCTCGAAGGACGGAAATAGCTTTGATGTATTTTTTTCTTTTTCGCTACCTAATTATATCTATATATAATTATAATATATCATTTGGATATTTCCTGCTACATTCTAGTTCACAATAAAACAGTTCAAAATTATTATCAAATAACTCTTAACAAGAGTACGCAGCGTTTCCCGAGATTTGTACACTTACTTTAAAAGTATTGTTTCCTGCCTTTACACATTCATTTACTTTAATAATCATACAATATATATAGCACCTGAGCCATAATAACAGTGACACAAGTCCAAAAATTGCATTGTTGAGTTAAGTATGTAGAAATGTTCCTGGATATCTACTCGTATTATACCTTCGATAAAAATGGCACAATCCTTGACACAATAATTGTTTTTCTGGCCTTAAAAGCGAAAATGTCATTGTTATATTATAATATTTTACTCGAATTCAAGCAAAAATAGTGGCACAATGACCATTAATATTTCAAAAACCAAAGATATGTAACGATACAACTTTTGTAAAACCACGCTTTTTTTTCTAAGACACTATATAAAGAGGTAAGATTTGTTTGTTTGTTTATTTGTTTGGATTAAATAGGCTCCGAAACTACTGAACCGATTTGAAAAATTATTTCATTGGTGGGAAGCTACACTATCCCCGGGTGACATAGGCTATATTATATTTTCAAAAAAGTTAGGGATCCTTACTAAAACTCCCATAATGTAACCCAAGGTGTAAAAAAATTACCTAAAATATTCTTTGCATCGCGTGCGCTCCGAAAACTATTGATGATAGAATAAAATAATTTACCACAACTTTGCAGCACACATCATTATTTACAAAAAGTGTAGCGACAGCATATGTCTAGCTATTATATTTTTGCCACAATAAGTGTTATTTTATTTAAAAAAATTAATTGAAACGCCGCTAGAAAAGGCTCTTTATTTGTATCTTAGTATAAATTCTTATCAAAATAAATTACTCTATATTCAAGACTGCTTTAATACCTTTATATAACTTTTTTAATTATTCAATTTGGACATCCCATTCGAAAGATATCACGAGTTTAAAAATCTAAGTATTATAAAAAAATTGCGTGGTCGCCGGTCACCCCGCTCGGCTTGCTAGGCAACATCTTATGCGATCTAGGCGTCACTGGGATACGGGCCGTACGGGAGGAGAGTCAATTTCAAAAGAGAACAGAATAGGGAGAACACTTAAAATTGCGATAAACAGAATAAAATGTGAGTATTAGAAAAAAATTGCGTGGTTGCCGGTCACCCCGCTCGGCTAGCTAGGCAACATCTTACGCGATCTAGGCGTCACTGGGATACGGGCCGTACGGGAGGGGAGTCAATGTCAAAAGGATGGATGGGGAACGCAGGAAGGAAAAGGGACGCATGAGAATATCCATTTATTTATTTATATATTAACGCTAAACATTTTATTTCTTTAAAACAATTTATTTCTTTTAATGGCATAGCAACGCATGCCGGGAACCAGCTAGTTTGTTAATAAACAGCCGAGCTATTCCCTAATTTTTGTGAGATCGATAACGTCCGAGATCTCCTGTCAAACGAGTGTCAGATTGTAAAGTTGGCAACGCTGGCTGTCATAGCTGTCACATATTTTATGAATGCGTGATTATTTATTTTACGTTTTTAATTGAATACTGTGGTAATTTGCACGACAAAGTTATTAAATAAAAAAAGCAACGGGTGGAGATGTCGAATATTCGAATTTCATACTGACGTTTGGCTGTCATCTAGTTTACTGACATACGTTCAAGTAATACAAGTTTGAAGTTCTTAAGTCACTATTGCGACGATTGTACTTCGCCTGTGGTTAGATTTCTTCTAAATAAAGTGTTTTTCCGGCATTATCTGCCACTAACAATTATACATTCAGCTACTAAAGAGAATAAACAAACTTGATTCTCTCAAACAAATACGAGTGAAATATAATTTGATTAATTTTGATAAACTAAGTAATTCATTCAGAAATTTCGCAAATGTCAAATCCACGGTAAACAACTTTAAACATACTTTAAGTGGATAAATAATCATGTATATTTACAGTATTTCGTGTTTAAAACTATGTTAGGGTGCCTCGATGTCGGCTTCTAAACCAACACCAGGGCCCAAAACACGTCCCTGACTAGCTCTCAGCGGGACTATGGTACTCTCTATTCAGGGGGGTGGGCAGCTCAAGGCTAGGGAACTTCTCTCCATCCTCCGGTGACCCACGGGATCCTCACTGGCCAACAATCCTCCCGCCGTAGCAGAATAATAACAATGTTAAATCATTTAGACATGTATTGTAAACTCAAACACATACATAGGTTTCTACAGTACAATTCAATTACAAGAAATGCAAATTACACAAACCTAGCTAAAGTGTTTAACTCTCTCTTACTCTCTCTCAAAACGAAACTCTCCGAGTCGTGATTTCCGCGGGGGCCCTACATTTCACTGAATTACGGACAACATTTAAGGAGGAAATCAAGATACAGCTTACATGTAGGTTGGCAGGAACCTCGTCTCATGTGGCAGCTTCATCAGGCACTTTCGTAGTCTAAATAGACCGAACTATAGTGGCAAAAGACTGATTCTACTCAAAAGTATTTCAATAATACATCGCGGCCCCATTGAATTGGGTCCGCCGGCTACAAGTGAGCCGCGAGCGTGCGTTCTCAAAGGCGCTCAGATCTCTTCTGTCGCGAGCGCAGCGGGAATGCCGAGTGGCAGGGCACGGGGGAGAGGCAAGGAGAAACAGGATACGGGGCGGGGAGAGGCGGCGGCCGAGCCGTGTGGACTTGTGCTGTGTTCTGTGCTCTCGTATTTACTCGCTTCAGGGGCGTATCGTAACACTTCCCCCCGCGCTTGGAAAAAAAGCGACGTGGCAATGGAGCTGTAGGAAAAAAAAAATCCTCTTAAACTTTCATTGGGGTTTTTGAGAGATTCGTTGCTTGAGAGATGCCTAGCTAGAACATGCAATTTATGTTATAGTTTAGGTCACAATGTTTGTAGGGAATGGGTGAGGGGTACATACAATGTTTGGAAAAGAACAGTTTTGGTGAAAGTACATGGTGTGAAACAACATACAAGATTATGCAATTGAAAGATGACAATACATGGTTATGCAATTGAACAAAATAACAATACATGGTTATGCAATTGAAAAATAACAATTCATATTTGTACAATCGAAGAACAAAAAAAACAAGAACAAAAATGCCTGTGTGATTCTAAAGTTTCATTGGTCTGGGAGCTAAGTTTGCGAAGCGTGGATTTGTTTGGTTTCGGAGAATTTCGAAGAGGAGGACGTGGTTTCACAGATTCTAAGGATTACATTATCATTGTAATCAGACCCCTTTGAGATAACACTCAAAAGTACACTTGGGCCTTAGAAAACACTTGGTTTCGTCGAAAACGTCGAAGTTCACGAAGTGGAGACTGTGGTTGCTGTGCCGCGACTATGGTTACAGAGGTCATTGAGGAGGAGCATCCAGTGTCTGCAGACATACCAGTACGAATCCTAAAGTGTTATTAAGGTAAACACGGATCGTATATAATGGTTATTGAAGCATAATGTAGCTCAACATAACTTGTATTGGTACGCATTCAGCGAATACTGGAAGTCAAGGTAATGATGGTTTACACATGACGATATATGCGTCACTGCATGACAGCGCAAGAGACGACATGGTTGGCATCGATAGCAAGAGTAAGAACAAACCTAGGAGCTAGCGTGCCCAAAAGGTGGTTCAGAGTGTCATAATGTATAGTGGGACAACTCAACTTGCTGTGGCACGACAAAACAACATACATATGGGCGGTATGGTCTGTGCTTTCAGGAACAAATGCGTAGAAAAATGGCAGCAGGAGCGACCTAGTAACCACAGCGCGTGCTGTCAGGAAGTGGAGCTCAGCTTGGCTGTTGGTGATGACATCCGCCTGGGCTTCTTTTTAATCCGGGAGAAATTATTATTAGAGCAAAATTCTTGAAGTTTACCTGCCTAGGGACCAATGAAGAAAAGGTTTGGAGAGAAAAAAAATGTGTCCAGATAATGAAATAAACGAAGTTTTAACCACCGACCCAGAGAGTGACGAAGAGAGAGTTTTCTAACTACATTGTGATTACATGAACATTTTTCTTTACCAGGATGACTTGGCGTTTGCCGAGTGACAATATGTCTTGGTTAAAAAACAACCGGCCTTCCATGGCCTATGTTAACATAAAGGTGGTAACATTTTTGTAGAATTTCAACGAACAAGACAAAGAAGTCGTGAATGAGTCACGGTAAAAGCAGAGAAAATTCAATTCATGAATAAAGGTTGTCAAAAGGAGACAGACGGTACGCCAAGTGCATATCGTACATATCCAACATTCATGAATGTGTTTCGTAAAATTGAGAAAAAGAACAAAAGGTGAGACATATGCAGAGAGTGAGGGAGAAAGCCTGCTGATAATTGGTTAGTTTACCGATTCGCACTCCCAGTGAGGGCGAATTATGGTTAACAACAGATTTTCCTCTTCATAACATATACCTGAGAACATGATGGTGAGGAGAAAGGAAAGGAAAAGGAAAGGAGTTGAGTGACGAAACTTGCTAGAGACTGGACTAATTTCCACTTCAAACTCCATGTGAGAATGAAACATGATCAACCAGCAGATTTCCTGACTCTTTACAATTGTTAAAAGGATGAGGAGAAATTTGAATACACATTAACAAAGAGACTAATCTTTTGCGTGTATTGGGCAAAAGATTAGGGGTCATTTTAAAAACTCCTGCGTGATTGTGAGAAAAGACAGACCCTTGCTCCAATTTCACAAACCTGGAGGTTTTCTTATCCGTTCCCCAGACAACGAGTTGGGTGGTTTTGTGCTCAATCGATTAACTCCCACAGCACTATGCCCCATAGTTAGCAGTGAAGCTACAAACTAGTCCTTTTGGGATAGTAGATACTCCTGGGCTTCTTTCCTTTTTGCAAAGAAGTAAAAAAAAACAGGAGGTCCACGGGCATTGGCGTTGAATGACAACAAAGGGTTGTGGACTACATTTCGTAGATCGCACACAAAAGGTTTGATATTATTTCGTTCGCACGACTCATGGTAAGTGTTTTAACGTCTCCACGTATAGTGTATAAGAACATGTAAGTACATACAAGATAAAACTCAATTATAGACAGAAGTCAAGAGTTTATACAAAGCCTCTTAAAGAAGATGGCAAGGCCGATATTATGTCGTTCGCACGAATCACGGTAAGTGTTTTAACGTCTCCACGTCTCGTGTACAAGGGTTGTACACAATTATACATACAAGCGGTACTCATGACAAATGAATGACACACGACCAAAATACAAAAGCGGTACTCATGACAAATGAATGACACACGACCAAAATAGATTGTACAGAAAGGGTGGTACTCATGACAAATATGTCACACGACCAACTCAATAACATTTAGCTATGAGCAAAAGTGATTATGACGAACTTCTCGTATCGTGGCAGGTATTTTAAGGATCCCTCCTATAACGGTGGGTGTTCTAAGGATCTCTCCTATGACGGTGGATGTTCTAAGGATCTCTCCTATAATGTAACAGGGTTACGTTTAAATACAACACAATAAACGTTAATGATGCTTGATTTTAACACATTTTATAAAGATTCGTTAGATTAACTAACTCCGTAGCCCAAGAGCGTACGACAGAGAAGATAGACAATTTGATGCTACTTCATGTGTTACAAAATACAAGGGTGATGGCAGAGTATAATTCTACTTACACCAAGTATTTAAAACAAAGACAGACCTATAATGGTTTTACATACTGTCTGTTGTGGCAACCTGCAGTGAGGAAGACCAAAGAAAAGGGACCAATTACGGTTTTACATACCCTTTGTGCAGTTACAAACATACCAGGTTATGTGCAATTTGGGTTGCAAATACTTGGTTAAATGGACACCTAAAAGTTGTGAATTCCAAAATCAGGATGACCATAAGGTTTTATTAACCTGTCTCGTAGGGTTGAAACGTGTCATATAAGACATACGTAACGTACAAGCAAAAAAACAAAATAACAAAAAGGTGGCTTTGTTATAACAACCAAAGACCGGATGATTCGGTTTTACGTACTTTAGTTGAAACGAGCCAAATTGATTTATATACAGGGTTATAAAGACCAATCATTGGTTTTATAAATACGAGTTCCAAAATGGACGTGTCGATATCCAATTTGGGTACATGAGCATGAATTTGGGTAGGACGCCATCAATTTTTAATTTAAGAGGAAAAAATTGAAAAAAACTTATATACACGAGGGGCGACTATGTAAGTAACCACTGTTTGATTTTCATGCTAGAGATACCTCGGAAGGTTTTACAACTCATGATGAACAAGATAAAAGGAAAAATTGTAAAAATAGATAACTGGTTCTGAGTCGGAATTTAATACTTTGGAATTTACAAAACCCGACTTCTAGAACGACACGCCGATGGGCAATTGTCAACTACTTTACATGAACAAAATAAACAGGTGAGAAAGTTCCTTTCCACACGACAAAAATGCAACAAAAAAATAAATAAAAAAAATTACAAAATTACATGACAAGGCAGGGTATGACGTGGCATGAACATTGCGTAGTGTACGTGTTGAGACAATAAATGGGCTCGCGACTTCCCAAACATTGAAACTCGAAAAGTGTCTCCGTTCCAAAGTGATCAGTTTTAGAACAGGTGAAAAAAATAAAAGAAAAAAATTGCCGTGAGGGAAAGAAAAAACAGTGCAAAAACAACATTTGAAAGTGACTTCAAGGAGAGTACGCATTAATTTACAAAATAATTTACAACTTGTTTCATTTACGAAACGATGGGCATGTGATTGACACAATACACGCCTGACGTAGTAAGACTCTGTAAGCTTACAAAAAAAAAGTGATACATACTGGATCATTTTACGTTTGCTGAGATAGTGGGGGCAGTTTTACTTGACTCCTCACTTCCAGACTTTACAATGTCCTTAATGTGGTAATTACCAATGTGCTTTCCAGATGAGTCAGACAAGGAGTACACTAGGTCTGATATTTTCCTTAGGACTTTGGCCTTCACGAAACGTGGTGCCAGCTTAGCAGAGAAATACATGGCTCCTTGGGAAAGTGTGTTGTTCTTTCTCCAAACTATGTCTCCTGTATTGAAGGTGACATGTTTTCTACGTAAGTTATATCTGTCCGCACTCTTTTGGTGAGCCAGGAGCAAAGCATCAGTGACTTCACTGTAAATGGCCGACAGTTCTTCCAAGCGATGGGCATAGTCTGCGGTAGGGTTGCTTGTGGTGGCAGATGACGTAGGAAAGTTTGTGTCCCTATGTAGAGAACCATGGACGACTTGTTCCATGCCGTGTTTTAAGAAGAAAGGTGTGTAACCAGTGGCCAGATTAACAGTGTTGTTCATAGCGGCCTGAATTTTATCTAGGTTTTTACACCAAGTGCGTTGATCTTTATCAACTAGAATAGCTAGAGCTGTGTTGATTGTTTGGTTGTAACGTTCGACAGTGTTGTTTTGGGGAGTGTACAAGGTGTTATAATAAATGTCCTTGATTCCGTATTTGGCAAGAAATTCTTTGAATTCCTGGGCAATAAACTGTTTTCCGTTATCAACAATTACGGTTCTGGGTGTTCCGTAAGGTATAAAAATGTGTTTTTCCAGAAGTTTGATGATGGCGGACGCGTTGGCTCTTTTTAAAGGGAAGATCCAACAGAATTTGGTGAAAACATCCACTACACTAAGTATGTGCATGTGTCCGGCATAACTTCGAGGAAAAGGTCCGACGAGGTCCATTGACAATGACTGTAGGGGTCTGTCGGCGCGTTTGGGGTTACCCATTAGGCCGGCAGGTGCTGCCGTGCTATGTTTATAAGCTTTACAAGTTTCACATTTAGAGATATAATTGCGAATTTGTTTGAAGAGACCAGGCCAGTAATACTTCAAGGAAATCTTTTTATACGTCTTGAAAGTTCCTGGGTGTATAGAGTCGGGAGCACTATGATTGTTAATTATTATTTGTTCTCTTCCTTCGAGGGGAACGACAAGTTTCCAAGAGTAATCTTCGAGGATGGATAGTGGTGCCTTGCAATTACGGTATAGTTGTCCTTCTTTTATGATAAAATTAGGAAACTTTTGTTGATTATTTTTACAACCTTCGAAGATTTTCAAGTACCATTCATCTTTTGTGGGTGGAGGGGGGGCAATTGTGTCAACATTTAATGAAGCCAATTCAATTCTTGAAAGAGCGTCAGGAACAATATTGTCCGCGCCTTTACGGTGTACAACATCAAAATTGAATTGAGACAAACGGGAGGCCCAACGAGCGAGTCTACCGGAGGGATTACTTAAAGAGATCAACCATTTCAAACTACTATGGTCTGTGACTACAGTAAATTTGCTACCGTCTATGTAACCGCGGAAATGGTGAACAGAATCCAATACAGCCAATAACTCCTTTTCGGTAATTCCGTAGTTTTTCTCGTGTTTATTTAGTGTACGGGAAAAATACGCTACAGGGTGTTCGCCATCTGGGAATTCTTGAGTTAGGACTCCACCGATTCCTACGTTGGAGGCATCCGTGTGGAGGGTAAAAGAGAGTGCAAAATCCGGGCAATTCAGAACGGGGGCTTTTTGAAGGGCATTTTTTAAAGTTGTAAACGCTTCTTCAGTTTCAGCAGACCATCGGAAGTTGCTGACACCTTTACGGGTGCCGGTAATTTTATTTAAGGGGGCTGCAATTGTGGAAAAGTCTTTGATGAATCTTCTGTAGTAACCTGCAAGTCCAAGGAAACCTTTGACTTCTTTCGCGTTTTTGGGTCGGGGGAAATTTGCCATGGCTTCCACCTTAGCGGGGTCTGTTCTTAGACCTTTTTCGTCGACAATGAATCCCAAATAACGTAAACGGGACTTACAGAATTCAGACTTCTTCAAGTTGATGGTTAAACCAGCGAACTTGAGTTGTTGAAAAACCTTTTCCAACATTAATAGGTGTTTTTCAAAGGTGTCGCTGACGATGATGAGGTCGTCAAGGTAACAAAACAGGCTGTTATCGACTTCAGGACCGAAGAGTTTGTCCATCAGTCTTTGTAATTCGGCGGGGCTGTTCTTTAGACCAAAGGGTAATCTTTTAAAATGGAACATTCCCCTACCAGGTACAACGAAAGCAGTTTTTTCACACGATTCTGCGTCCAAAGGTATTTGCCAAAAAGCTTTGCTTAGGTCAACAGAGGAGATGAACTTGGCGTTGCGCAGTTTGTCTAAGGTCGCGTGGACGTAAGGTAAGGGGTATGCGTCAGCTTCCGTACAAGAATTTAAACGTCTACTGTCGAGACAGAAACGTGCGGAGCCATCTTTTTTAGAAACCAAAAGAGTTGGGTTGGTCCATGCACTTCTGCTGGGAACCACCACACCCATTTTTAACATTTCATCAAGTTCTTTTTCCAAAAGTTTAAGCTTTTGGGGGGCTAAGTTGTAATAACGTTGCTTTATGGGTGGGCCATTGGTTTTAATGTGGTGTTCTACCAAATTTGTCAAACCCAATCCACATTTTTCGAAAGATATTGATTCGAATTTATTGACCATTTCCTTTAGTTGGAGAGCTTGGTCCGTGCTTAAATTTTCGTGAGGTATTATTGTGCGGATCTCACTAATTTGAGCAGCAGTGGAGGTTTCGCCAAGAGTATTAAATACTTGGGGAGCAACGTTAAAAGCCTTCCAGAAGTCAACGCCAAGGATGAAATTCTGGGATATAGAGGGCACTATTAGAAAATTGATTGTAATTATTTTATTGTTACAATTAATTGGCAGTGCAAGGGTACCGATGACCGGCTGGGAAACATTATCCGCAGTCGTCAGGTGTGTTGTTTGTGGCGAAATTTTAAAATCACTGTTAACAAAAGGCAGGTGAGCATTGTTGCCAAGACAGCTGACAGATGCACCGCTATCAAGTAATCCGGAAAAGGGCACATTGTTAACAGAGAAAAGAGCATAGGGTCTCCCATCTTTAGCTTGTTTGCAACAAACCGAGGAAACATTTAAGGTCTGGTTAAAATACTTAATGTGTGATAACCAATCAGTCCATTCTTTAGACCTTGGTTCAGAATGGGTACCTGAGAGGTTATTATTTAGTTTTTTGGCCTCTTCATGTAGAAATTTGGTGGGGGCTTGGAGAAATCCACCTGAGGTCTGACATCGCTTGGGTTTTGTAACCTTTCTGCATTGTGCCTTGATTTCTTGAAAATGTTGCGCAGTTCGTCGCGTGGAGGAGAGCGGTCCCTAGAGTGGTGTCTCTTGGAGGTTCGGGGTTCCTTGGATTCCAGAAGTCTTGCTTGCTTGAAACAAGTAGCGGCCAGGTGGCCTACTTTTTTGCAAAAGGAGCACACTTTTTTGTTGTCGAATTCTGGCTTTAAACCAGACGAACGGCTTGGCACAACCACATTATTCGACACATTCTTTATGTTTTTCCTATCCTGGTACGATTCCAGGAGGAGGCAGACTTCGTTTAGCTGGGCCAGGGATGCAATTTTCTGTGAGGTGATGATGTTCTCGTATTTGCTTAAAAGGCCATCAGTTATGACTGGTAATAGTTCAGCTTCCGGAACAGGATGTGAAAGCTTGATGTTGATGGACTCAGCCCTTTCTATGAATGTAGCCACAGGTTCATCTACTAGTTGTTTAATAGATAGTAGAGATAGTTTGATCCGGTGCTGGGCCTCCTTTTTTCCAAAGCTAGAGATTAGGGCAGCTCTGAGTTTATTCCAATCTTTGCATTTAGTCTTTTGGATGCGGTGCCACGGAATTAATTCTGGGGAGATGAGTTCTATAAAGTTTCTCCGTAGAATCTCGAATGGGATATTTTTGATTGTAGCCGTTTCTTCAATACGGTCAATGAAATCCAGCACATCGGAGACGCCATTATATTTGACTTTCCAAGAGGATAAATCGTAAGTTTTATCTTGTGTCAAGATGGGTGCGACGTCCTGTTTTATCATTACATGCGGCGTAGGTTCTTTGTCAAGATTATCCAAAACTTGCGTAGCCGAACATGAATTATTTTCGTTGGAGGGGGCGAGATTTATTCTCCTAATGTACTTTTTGTTGAATAAAAGTGCATATGCCTTCAATGTAGATTTAGATTTGCTTGATGGCGAGAGTCCTCTATCCCTTAAAGCAGCTTGTAAGTGGGCTTTGGATAAACTATGCACATTGGGAATGGTACCCAAGTTGGATGGTGTAATAGCTTGCTTGTCCTCCATTGCGAGTTTCCTGGGTGGTGAGGAGAAGAAAAAAAATTGGCCAGGGGTTTCCTTTAGAAAGCGCAAAAATTAATTTTTTGTGAGGCACTTTTCACTTGGTGATCACTGTTGGCACTTCCAAATGTGTTTTGTATACATGACACCAGAATTCTTGTCAAGGAGAGGCAGACGAGAAAAAATTTTGCGTGGAAAGACCTTAGTGGTAAAGGTTTTTGTATTTCACTGACCACTTTTGAGAAAACTGTGAAATTCACAAGTATTTATTTATTTTAGAAAAATTTTGCCAGGACTGACCTTTAGAAAACAGGTTTTTTATTTTCACAAAACACTTTGCACTGAGAAAGGCACTAAAGTTCACAAAAGGCACATTTCTGGCAAATAAAGGACAAACTTCCGGATGAAAATGACTGAATATGGGGTTTATTGCATCCAACCATATTAAAATTGTTTTATTTATTCATGGAATCAGTCATTGGCTTTATTATTATTCCACTTTTCACTTATGTAAGGGAAAAAACACAATTCACTTTCACTTATGCTGAAAAAAAAACAGTACCTATAATGTACAATGGGGAAAGAAAGTCATTATTTTGTCCATTTGGAGAAACATTAAATTGTACTAATTTGACAGACACAAGTGGGCCAATTGGTATATTGTGCAGGAATAATAAAAATACGTAAGTCCGAAATTTTCATTAAGGAATTCGCAAAATAACTGGGGTTCCAGAATCAATGATTTCCGTTGGTATCCCGGTTCAGTCATAAAAAACGGTTTGGATTTAAAACGCAGCCTAGCAACAGTCGGTTAGGATATCGGCGGGAACAAGGCATTTGCGCGCACAATCCGGAATATCGCGTGAAACAAAGGCCGTTGGATTTGGCGCGGATTGCTGTTGCTACGCGCTCGCTGTTTGGTGACGCGTGCGCAATCAGATTCGCGGCGTTTCGGGTACTCAAAATGGCCGTTGTTTCAACTTGCGATGCAATTTATAATTCCAGTCAGATCCGTTATGGATCTAATTTACATATTGGTTTCTGTGGTTTTTTCACAGGATTCACTGTAGAATAACAAGGCATAATTAATGTTTACAAAATAGTTGTTATGCGGGAAGGATTTCAACAAAGGAAGGTCCCGCAAAGCGACCGGGATAGAGAGAAAAAAAATTCCAACCCCACGATCGGGCGACAGTTGTTAGGGGGAGGATTTTGACAAAGAAGGGTCCCGCAAAGTGACCGGGATAGAGAAAAAAAATTCCAGGCTCCACGTTGATGCGCCAATTGTTAGGGTGCCTCGATGTCGGCTTCTAAACCAACACCAGGGCCCAAAACACGTCCCTGACTAGCTCTCAGCGGGACTATGGTACTCTCTATTCAGGGGGGTGGGCAGCTCAAGGCTAGGGAACTTCTCTCCATCCTCCGGTGACCCACGGGATCCTCACTGGCCAACAATCCTCCCGCCGTAGCAGAATAATAACAATGTTAAATCATTTAGACATGTATTGTAAACTCAAACACATACATAGGTTTCTACAGTACAATTCAATTACAAGAAATGCAAATTACACAAACCTAGCTAAAGTGTTTAACTCTCTCTTACTCTCTCTCAAAACGAAACTCTCCGAGTCGTGATTTCCGCGGGGGCCCTACATTTCACTGAATTACGGACAACATTTAAGGAGGAAATCAAGATACAGCTTACATGTAGGTTGGCAGGAACCTCGTCTCATGTGGCAGCTTCATCAGGCACTTTCGTAGTCTAAATAGACCGAACTATAGTGGCAAAAGACTGATTCTACTCAAAAGTATTTCAATAATACATCGCGGCCCCATTGAATTGGGTCCGCCGGCTACAAGTGAGCCGCGAGCGTGCGTTCTCAAAGGCGCTCAGATCTCTTCTGTCGCGAGCGCAGCGGGAATGCCGAGTGGCAGGACACGGGGGAGAGGCAAGGAGAAACAGGATACGGGGCGGGGAGAGGCGGCGGCCGAGCCGTGTGGACTTGTGCTGTGTTCTGTGCTCTCGTATTTACTCGCTTCAGGGGCGTATCGTAACAACTATTTAAAAACGGCGAAGCTGGCTGATATCCATGGAAAATGCAAATAACAACCATAGAAAATCACCCATATCTGAGTTTATGACAGGCAGCGTTGCCAACTCTACCACCCAAATCTGACACTCATTTGACAGGAGATCTCGCACGTTATCTTAAGATCTCACAAAAATTAGGGAATAGCTCGGCTGATTTAAAATACACTCAAACTCGATATTCAAACTGCTCTCCTAAAAAATTTTTTTTTTGATTTGTGCCATGTTATTCCCCAGGTACGATATGTACATACGTATCTTTAATATTGATCATTTGATTATTTGAAAGTTCCATTACTGAAGGGCTAATAACGTCAGTGGAATTAACTTAGATAACTTAAAAGAGTTTAGTAGATTGACTTAGAAATTCTATAACAGTAAAGCTGTTCACAATTCACGACGCTCTTTGTTCGAAAGTTCTTGCTGCTTGATTTATTTACAGTACAAATACCTTTAAAAATAGAATAAAACATTTTGCTTACATAAAACTGAATTTCAAAACAATTATACAGTGTAAACAAACTAATATAAAATTTACAATTTAAATTAATTGAAATTTGCAACCCACTACTTCAATCTCATGACTGTTTTAAAAAATTAATTGATAAGTTTAAAATATGGTAGGGATTAAATTATTTTAATCCCGAAACACGGGAAGCTTTATTGACTTTGTACCTACCTTTCCAAAAAATCAACACTTGTGAAAGATAGTATTTTTACCGAAATACGAGATTTCATGTCAAATGTCTTTTAAAAAGTTTTTTTCGTTCTACTCAGGTTTGAACCTTCCTACCCAGTAATCGGAATCAACCGAGCTGCCGACTCTATTTTCATATCCGACCGGTCAGTGGTTGAGTGTGCATCGCGTTTAGGTCTCACCCAGGCGTTCCGTGCTCGATTTCTCGGCTGGCTAAGTCCTCCATCACGACTCAAGCAAAATTTTCGGCTTACTGTGGTGGTAGTGGGAGATTTTAAAATATTGTCGGTTGTTCGTAACCCGGGAAAGTTTGTCTTTCTAAAAAAAAAATATGGCTTTTAAAATATATATTTTTTAATTTGTTTAATTGGGGTTAGATCCTTCTTACTCAGTGATCGGAATCGTCCGCGTTGCAAGCTGGGTCAAATCCGGAGTTGGTTAAGCCGATATTTATTTCGTATATTCAAAATAATAAAAATAACATTTTTTATTCCGGGATGTGAGGAGGATGATACAATCACACACGTTCCATATAGTTATACATACTGATAGTATTTTTTAAATGTAAATTCAATAAATAACAAGAAACACAAGTAATAGGTATAAAAATAAATTTAAAAAGTAAATGAATAATTAACAATTATGCAGCGCGTGGTTTTGAGTGAGATTGGTCCAGTGCTCACTCAGGCTTGGCACTTGGTGTTGGAGGATGCGTTTTTTTGGTGGCCATTATCCGCATCCTGACTACAGTGACCCGGTGCCGGCGTCTCATCAGGCCGGCGGCGAATCCATTCAGTCCTAGTTCCGTAAACATTGTCGATACCAAATATTATTATTCACGCGTCGTTGATATTGGATTCGGAGTCTTTCCATCGAGCTGATTCAGTAGTGACTCCATGTTTCACACGTATACAGACTACTACAAAATGCACCGATAAATGTTTTTTTTAACATTATTGCTGCATTGGGAGAATCTTTGGGCAATCATATTAGACAGTATACTGAAACTTCCCTTTGATGTTCATTGTCACCATCATCCGAGAGGACTTCAGTAATATTGTGCCCCAAACATTCTACGGTACTTTCATCTTCTTGTATCTTGTCGAGATTTTTTCCATGATGGATTGCGATTTATTGTGGTCATTTGCTTTTTCTTCGCAGATTTTCATTCATATTCTCAACCATATAATGAAACCACCACAAAATAAGACACTTAAAATCTAGATAGTACTAAAACACGCAGTAAAAATCTATGACGAAAATGAGATATTTTATTTATTGGGTTTTAAATTATTAAATATACATAGGGAGTTCGAATTTTCGTAATTTTAGAGGCAATTTTGGTAATTATATGTGAGATATTGAAAATATATATTTTTTTAAATATTTGCCCTAACTACCAAATAAATGTGACGAAATATAAAATAAGAAGAATTCAGAAAAGTATTTTCACGGGCTTTCATTTAAAGGGCACACACGTAGAATTAAAAGAGACAAACGAATGATTTACGTTGAAATAACAATCAGTTGACCGGATATCAGAAGGACGCGGGTTCAAGTCCCGTCGGCAGCATTTATCTTTTCTCGGGAGATTTTTTCAATGTTGATGAGTGTTTCAGGTTAATAATTATTGCTTATAATAATTGTTACCCTTTGTGCTATGCATAAAAATCTTGACTTAAACATTAGTTTACCAATTAAAAATAATAATAATTTCACCTGTCTTCTCCGTATTAGAGTTTAGAAAATATACAGAAAGATTTACATCGTTTTTCCGTGACAACATTTGACTTGCAAGCGGGAAAGTCAAATTTGTTGCACAAAATGTTTTGTTGGAGTAAACACATTTAATTTAAGAAATCGGGTAGGTCTACATTATTTTTTTTATTGTTGATTTTATATTTAACTAGCTGGTACCTACCCGGCATGCTTCGCAATGTAATAGGTATAAATATATATTCAAAAATATATTTTTTTCCCTTCATTTCCTTTTCCACGCGTCCCCGTTCCCCTCCCGCGTTCCCTGTTCACCTTCCCCGCCTTCCCTCTCCCTCGTTAACCTCCCCCCCCCCCGCGAACCAAACCTAACTTACCCTCCTTCCTTCCTTCCCTGCCGCTAATATACAAGGTGTCCGAAAACTCGTAGTACAAGCGGGAAACTGGGGATTCCCCATCACATTTGGAATTGATTTTGTAGTATAACTTTTTTTGATTTGAGCTTTTGTTTTCGAGTAAATCGAATCAGAAGTTGTTTTTTTTTATGGTCAAATTCTTATAAATTATAACGGACGATCATAGTACCTAACTAATAAAAACTATTGAAAAGAAAAACAAATAAAGAATTCCGGATTTTAAGCATTATTTTGAAATCGCCCAAAATTTAATTCACTGTAAAAATAAAATAATTGGTCATTCGACGGTTAAATAGATCATCGTAATATTTTCGCAGCTTGTAGTAATAACAAAATCCGCTCTGTCTATTAGCTCCTTTCAATAAACACGTGAAATAAGAGACGCGCGATAGTTTTCAAGAAGTAGAATCATTCGCAGCTTGTACGTATCGCATTCCAAAACAAAATTAGCTATCTCTATTCGCTCATTTCAATACACGCGAGAGAAGAGGCTAGAAGATTGCGGCTATCTTCGGACCTGTACAATCACGTGTTTTCGGGTTGTATTGTTTATGCAGTTTTCGGTTCACGGCTCACGCGATTTACGCGTTTTGTTGACATTTTTTCTATCAACAACCCTTTCGTTCATTAAACTTTAAAACAATGTGTGTTTGTGTACTATTTTGTGATATTTTCGTAGTTTAACGTGATTAATTATTGTGTATTACAATGGAATAATACCAACGCCTGTTATTATGTTTTTGTGATGTACCAATGACATTTTAATGTGTTTTTTGTGATTTGCCTAGGGTTTTTGGATTTGAAAAGGAACATTACTACATAATGTCAGTTGGAAAACAAATATGCTAATAATTTCTCTCACAAGGCTTATTCGAATTGGCCGAAAATCGTTCGTATTACTTTCAACTGGAGTAAATTATTGCCCGCCGCTTATTCAAATTGCTCCACAACAAAGTAAATACGTTAATTAACCATATTTTAATGCCTAGAAGAGGTGGAAGAATAACTTAGTAAGTGAAAATAAATAAACTATGGACACTATTTATTTATTTATTTATTTATACTGGGTTTTACAGATGTTTACACTTACATGAGAACAATCCAGTTATAAAACTCAGTTATTACACAATTATAAAAATCTACAATTACATACAATTAAATACAAATAAATACAATTAGAAAAACAAAAACATCACAAATAAAAATACAGAATTATATACAAGGTCACTCAAGTAACACATTGCAATGAGTGGTAAAAGACATATGAAATACGCGAGCATGCATAGAAAGACAATTCACACAACATAATTAGTTAGTACTTTTTAACAGCGCTAGAACTTTTTTTTTAAATCCGTACAAATTGTCAACGAAAATATCCACATCAGCGCACTCTATCTTGTTATACAGTCGACACATCTGGGTCAGAGGGCTAAAGTAGGCGATATTATTTTTAAATGTATTCATATGAAAAATGTTATGGCGTCTTAAACAATGGGAATTGGGGACATTAATTTCAATACTGTTAAGACATAATGTAGTATCAAGATGGCCGTGAATAATTTTATGTAAACATATAAGATCAGTCAATTGCCTTCTAGTTTTAAGTGTATCAATCTTGAAGTAATCACGACGTACATCGTATGATCTGAGATGGTCGTGTAGTCCACATTTGAAGGATAACATTCTTAGTAATTTTTTTTGAACTGATTCTACAATGTTTTCATATTTGCAGTAATGTGGATTCCAAATAGTGCTTCCATATTCAAGTTTACTTCTAATTAAGGCATTGTAAAGTGTTAGAATTGATTGAGGATCTTTGAAAGGTTTACATATTCTGTGAATAAATCCCATCATTTTTAATGATTTGCACTTAATGTTGTTAATATGTACATCAAATATGAATTTAGAATCAAGAGTGATTCCTAGATCCCTTATTGAAGAAACTTTTTTGAGAATAATATTATTGATAACATAAGAAAAATCCTTTATAATTCTATTTCTAGTAAAGTTTAAAATGTAACATTTTTCAACATTTAAGTGCATATCATTGACAGTACACCAGTTATTGAGTGTGTCGAGGTCATTTTGAAGCAGCTGATGATCGGAAACAGACTTAATTTTACGAAAAATTTTAAGATCATCGGCGAAAAAAGCATAATCACAGTTTAATTTCGAGCCAAGGTTATTTATGAATATAAGAAAAAGCAGGGGGCCAAGATTTGAACCCTGTGGTACACCAGAAGTTACAATTATAGGGGATGATTTGTATCCATTAATAAGAACTAATTGAGTTCTGTTATACAAATATGATTTCACCCAGCGTAATAGGTCTCCATGTATTCCAATTTGTTCAAGTTTTTTTAGTAAGATGGAGTGGTTAACTCTATCAAAAGCTTTTTGGAAATCAGTATAAATTGTATCTACTTGTAATCTTTCATTAAAAGAATTACAAACATAATTACAAAATTCCAAAAGATTTGAGTTGATTGATCTTTGAGGAACAAACCCATGTTGCCTAGTGCAGAGAAGGGGTTTAAAATGTGAAAAAATACTTTTATATATCAGAGATTCAAAAACTTTAGCAAAACAGGATAGTATACTGATTGGCCTATAATTTTTTATTAAAGATTGGTCTCCCGATTTTAATACTGGGACCACGTGTGCTTTTTTCCACAGATCGGGAAAAGTTCCCGTGGTAAGGGATGCATTAAAAATTATAAAAAGCGGTAAACATAAAGAGTCTGCACAGCAACTAACAAAGAAAGGAGGAATTTTATCAGGTCCTGGGCCCTTACTGGGATCTATTTTACTCAAAAAAAAATTTATTTCATCTGCACTAATATGTATTTTACCCAAATTGCTTTGATTGTGTTCAGTAATGTTTGGCATTGAATCATTAGTAGATGATTCCGACTTGGTATAAACAGATGAAAAATATTTAGAGAATATGTTTGCTATGTTTTCACCGTCATTCGCGGAAATATCGTCAAGATGCATTACTTTAGGAATACAATTATTTTTTCGTAATGATTTTGAGTACGACCAGAATAACTTTATGTTACCTTGCAGACCACTTTCGACAGAGTTGATATATGATTTATAACATTCACTTTGTATTTTTTTTGTAAATTTCCTTAAATAAGAGAATTCCCTATAATCTGACTCATAACCATGTTTTTTTACCTTAAGTCTAACTTTGTTTTTTTTCTTAAGAAGAGCAATCAATTGCTGATTAAACCAGACAGGATATTGATTTTTTGTTTGAGTACGATATTTTTTAAAGTATTTGTCAATAATTTCCCACAATTTTTCATATAATAAGATTACCATGCTATTCACATTTTTATTTTTAAAGAGAGTTATCCAATTAACAGACAATAGATCCTGTCGACATTCATCAAAGTTTCCCTTCCTGAAGTTATATTTTGAATCGCTTCTATTCATTTCTAAGAATTGATCTTTATTTTGTTTCACTATAATTTCAAATGAAGGGTGATATTGATCCAATTTGGTTAAGCCTGGTGCTATATGTATATCAATGTTAACTTTATCTGAAAAAACAAGGTCCAATAAATTTTCATTTCTATTTAGTACATAATTGAATTGATACAAATTGCAAATTGATGAGAGATTGACAAGACTATGTGCTTTCATGCTTTTATAATTAGAAGGGGAAAGTACATTATTTTTGAATGAATTGTCAGGTATCCATTTAATTTCGGGCAAATTAAAATCACCAACAAAAATAAACTGCGATTTGGAAGTTGAAAACTTTAAATACAGATCCTGTAATTTTTCAATATGTTTACAATAATTATCAACGGTTACACTAGGAGGAATATAGAGGATGCATATAAAGATGAGCGAGTTGGAACGAGACTTAATTACAAGCCACAAATCTTCATTGTCACTCTCCCACTCCGTTTTTCTTGACACAAGAAGTTTTTTAGAAACGGCGGCTAGAACTCCGCCACCTTCTTTAGACACAGATTTGGTTGACTCACGATCTCTTCTAAATATTACATATCTATCATCAAACAATTCTTCACTAAATATCGTTGAGTTCAGCCATGTTTCGGAAAAACAAATAATGTCATAATTATTGATTAAAATATTATTGCGTACACTTACAGTCTTTGTTCGAATACCCCTCACATTTTGATATAATATATTTAATGCATCAACAGCAAGTACCTCGCCATCTATTTCGGTATGCTTAGATGCCATAGTCAATGGTGGAGAGGTCCTTCAATAGTGCTGCTTTGTAGGCCGGACAATCCTTATCTCCGGTGGGGTGGGCACGCGAAGCTGCAGGCTTTCCAAAACGTGCGCATGTGGCGCAACTGGGTGCTGCAGCAGCAGCGGGGCAGGCCTCACGCGCGTGTCCTTCTACACCGCAGTGGGAGCATCTCTTGGTATCTTTACAATACTTGTGCGAGTGTCCGACCATTTGGCAATTCAAACACACTGTAAGTCCAACAAAGTCACGCACACCGCAAACGGTCCAGTCCACAAATACGCGTCCTTGTTGCACCAACGCATGACGAATGTTAGCAGGCACCGAGTACACTCTGTGGCAAGACGGTCCGGTTCGAGCTCCAGCCATATGACTTAATTTGCACTTGGATACACACTCTTTGAAGTCACCAGCTTCAGAGATTCCGGAGAGGGCCTTCTCTAAGAAGTTCTCGTCTGAAAGTTCACGGGGCACATTAAAAAATATTATTCTAGGCTGCCTCTTAATTGGAAGACGGGCACTCAGCAAGTCGGAGCTAGATATAATAGGATCATTTAAAAGCCTTTCTTGTTCTTGGCTGCTGGCAGTGTGGATAATTACTCCTTTGTTTTTGATATTTTTTACTCCCGTTATCCTTACTCCTAACTGTGATGGCTTAACGATGTCCTTAATTATTTTTTTTGTGCCATCGCTATCATCAACCCCCGGTAGTTTTGGAAAAAAACATACAGATGGTCTCGGTTTCCCTATTTTGATGCTGGTACGAGTGAGTGGTGGGGGCACTGGGAGTTTTTTCTTTGTGACTTCAGCGAAAGAAAGGCTAGCCTCTGTAGCATCAGCCACTCGGCGCATTACTGGACCCAGATCTGATTCAAGCTGTTGGATTTTATCCAGTAGCTGCTTTGCATAATTTTCCGCCATTTTCTTCTCAGCCTGCAAGACCTTGATGTTAGCTAGGGCCGAATTTAGGTCTCCTCTAAGTTCTTCCTTCTCTAGCAAAAGTTGTGCAACGGAGCCGAGAACAGTTGTCACGTTTCTTGATACTTTGAGCTGCTGCTCTTTGGAGACTTTGGATGGTTTTTCAGCCAAAGCGTCCTGTAGGGCTTTTAGGGCGATTTGGGTACCGGATAATGTCTGGTGTCCTGATACATGACTAATGTCAGGGTTGGTTTCGGCTTCAATCTCCTCAGCGTCTGAGTCCGAAAAAAGATTTTGCAGCTTATAAATAATTTTAAAGTAGCATCTTCGAACTGTCAAAATAACATTTCCGTGTATCGGTAACCCTAAAGAACCCGAAAAAATTTATTAGATATATTTTTTTTTAAATTTGAATGTAAAAATGCTTAAATTGAAAATCTTTATGTTTATTTAGGTTCCCTATGTGATGTAGGTTCACCAGTTTTCCGCTTGTACTACGAGTTTTCGGACACCGTGTATATTTAAAAAAAAAAGAAAGACAAACATTCCCGGGTTACGAATAACCCAACAATGTCTATAAATCTCCTACTACCACCACAGAAAGCCGAAAATGTTGCTTGTATTATGATGCAGGACTTGGCCAGCCAAGGAATTAAATACGCGACGCCCGGGTGGGACCCAAGCGCTATGCCCACTCAACCACTGACCAGTCAAATATGAAACACATATTTTCATTTATACAAATTCCATAACTCCACAGCTTACCATTCCATAGAGTAACGTTTGCGGGCTTACAACAAAACTAAAACATTTTTGAAATACAAACACTTATGCAGTAATAAAAATGTTTAACATTGGTTATATTTATTTGGTCTCTATTGAATAAGTAATATCTAGGTGTATGATTCCCATCCCCAATGTTCAGATAAAAGCATATCCGTGTTCCCGCATGAATCGGCTTGAAAAAAATGATTTTACTGAGAAAACTAAAATAGCTTCCCTATCACATAAGTGATATTTATGCACGCTGCGAAGTAAAAAGTTTAATAAACACTTTTTTTTACTGGACCCCTGTTTCTACCTCCCACATTCAAGATTCACAAGTAAAAATGAACTTTTTTTATTTTTTTTTTTTTTTTTTATTTCCAAATAAAGTCCCGTTAAACTGATTGATATCAGTTTGTCAACGGGTTCTTTTGACATTTCATATTATTAAATTATATATACACATATATATATATACACATATATATATATACACATACATATTGCATACATATATATATATATATATATATATACATACACGCATACACATATATACAAATACATACACACATACATACATACATAATATATTATGGAGAACAAATTGTTAATAAAATTTATAAGAAAATCAGAAAAGAGAAAATGAACAGAAACAAAGAAAAATAAAACAGAGATTAGTACAAAAAAATTCTTTCACTTAACCATTTCTTCAGCGTACATTTCCTTCTGAAACTCAATTCACAACTTTTTATTTCGTTGGGTAACAAGTTGTAAATTTTTGGAACAAGGTATTCTAAAGTTCTTTGACCGTATTTATTTAGGTATCTGGGAATTACAAGTCCATCGTTTGCAGTTAGTCTTGTATTATGAACATGAACCACTAGTTTATTATATTCGGATTGAGATGTATGCTGACTCACAATTTTAAGCCACAATATAGCACGAACAGATAATAAATTTACAGAGTTGTATAGTAACGATTTTGGTACATCATGTCTTTGTTCGTATTCAGTTTTTTTCAATAATAATTTTACCAAAGAATATTGTACGTTTTGCACTGAAAGAAGGTTTGTTTTTGTTGAATGTCCCCATGTGGTTATTCCATATCTTATTTGGGATTCCGCCAATGACAGATACACTAATCTAAGGGTATTTAGTGGAACAAAAAACTTCAGTCTATAAAGTCTGTTCACTATAGCTCTAAGCCGTGTGCAAACTTTTTGTATATGTATATCCCATTTAAAATTACAATCAATTGTTAAGCCTAGGTATACGTATTTAGAAACTAGTTCAATATTTTTACATGAGCATGGTTGTATTATAGAATTATGAATACAATTAAAATCATGAGAAACAATTTTAGGAGTTATGGTGATGTTGGCATGAGGAGATCTGATGTGCATAAGCTTCGTTTTTTTAGCATTGATTATGTCTTTAATAATTATAATTATAACAATCTCTTTAATAATTATAATTCTTCGATAATAGTCCATGAATGGCGTTTGTTTGCGTGAATTATTCACATACTTCCTGCGGATTACGTCAAAAAACAAAATAATAAATTGAATCGCCTAATATGCTTAACGAAAGGAAAGGTTGGAAAGAAGGCCACAAACTCACCCAGTATCTTCTTTGGTCTGGTGTCTTTCTAGTCCCTTCAGCCGTTGGTCACATTTGTTACGTTTGTCTCTCGTAAAACACATAAACAATTCATATAAATAATTATATAACCATTAAAATACATCTATAACCTTCACAAAATATTCACTCAGGCACTTCATAAGATTGAACTGATTGTGCGGGTATTTATAAAAATCACTAAATATCGACTAAAAATGTGTGCCATTGATATAGCGAAGCAGAGCGGTCACAAAACAAAAACAAAAAACGAAGACGATGTGACAATAAAGTTGTCTGTGGCCAATGTTCAGGGAAGGTAATAGAAGGAATGAATAACTTTAGGCTATTCAATCAACTTAATTCAAACCGTCGCACGTCTGAATGTATCATAATCTGTAACAACTTCGCCTTGAAAGGGTTCCTTTTAAAACCACAGTATAATAATAATAATAATTGGATGACTTTTATAGCGCCATTTTCGTGAGAAAATCACCTCAAGGGCGCTTTACAAATTCATTTATAGGTACATTAAATCTATACGTCTATACCTATATACTACAAGTGGCTTATAACTAAGATTGATAAATAATGACATACAACTAAGACTTATCTCACTAGTGACTTAGAACTATACTTATTTTTATAACCGAGTTTGTACTTGCAAGTCATTATACGAACAGAGCAGTATTGTTACTGTCCTCTTTGTATCATGACTTGCAACAGTCTTATAATTAGTTATTTACGACTAACATACTTATTTACATTTATAACCACATATTGTAATGGTTACTGCCATAATACAGTTATAATACGAATAGAGCAGTATTGTTACTGCTCCATTCGTATTATGACTTGCAACTGTCTTAAAATTAGTTATTTAGGACTAACATACTTATAACATTTATAAACACATATTGTCATGATTACTGCCCGTGCTGTCAGTGTAAGTCATGAAAATATAGCAAAAAAATAAAAAAAGTTTATACATAATAAATTGTGAAATATTGTCACAAATTGCTTAATATCGTAAAAGGTGGTAGTGAAGATATATCAATTTAGGTAAGTCCCGTGGACTGAGTAATGGGATACTACTGAAAAAAGGCAATTATTTTTCTGGATATGATAATGTGAAAAGGTGAGTTTTGAGCTTTGCTCTGAACTCAGATGTGCTGTCGATCTTTCGTAAAAATGAAGGGAGTTTGTTCCAAGCTGTTGGGCCTGCCACTGCAAAAGCCCGGTCTCCGAAATTGGTATTGGGATTGCGCATAGGTATTGAGAGTCTACCCATGGCTGTTGAAGATGCTGAACGAAGGGTTGCTTGCCTAGTGTTGACATCATTTGGAATGCACAGTTCCGACAGGTAGGGTGGCGCCATGTCGTGTGTTGCCTTAAAAACCATCCAACAGAGTTTGAATTGGATTCTCTCAGGACACTTAAGCCAATGAAGGTTCCGCAGATGTTGAGAAATGTGAGAATACTTGGAAACGCCGGTTATCAGTCTTGCTGCAGCATTGAAAACTGACTGAAGTCTGTCAGTATATGTTTTAGGGAGATTTGCATATATGCCATTGCAATAGTCAAGTCGTGACACAACGTAAGAGTTTACCAGCATCTTTGTGGCCTTAGTCGGAATATTTCTCCTTATAGATTTGATTTGACGCAGGTGAAAGAATCCCGCGCTTACTGTTTTATTAATCTGGGATTTGAGGGAAAGATCTTGATCTAGATGTACACCTAGGAGTTTAACGCCATTTTTAGGGATGATGTTACAGCCAGAAGTAATGAGAGGTGATTTGTCTAATATTGACTGACGCTTTTTGTTGCTGTCCAAATAAATTCTGTTTTGGTTAAAAAAGTATGGTAGCATTTAGCGCCCAAATAAACAAACATAACCTATACTTTTCCCAGATTTCCTAACCGGTATTCAACTAAATCTAAGAATAATAACCTAATATTGAATTGGCATAGGGTAAAGCTTCACTACCGGATAAATGTATGTTTTAACACGAGCAACACGAATTAATTTCGTCATTTGCGGGAAAAACTTCGACACCTATGCCTAGCAGGCTTTGCAACAATACAATAATAAATAGAAAAGCGTTTTATACCATACTATTAAAAAGGTATGCATACCATACTCTTCTAAAAAAGAAGTTACTACCAACGATAGGTATATGCTTCTGTTCGGGCAGTTAAATCACCATGGCGGTAGTGGATAATAGTTGGACCATAAAACCTTAGTGGATGATCTAATATCTGATTAGGGGTAAATCTACATGACAGACAATCAATGGGATTATCTGTGCCTGCGATATGGCAATAACGGGTAGCCGATAATTCTGATTGATTTTTAGTTAATCTATTAGCCACGAATGCTCCCCGTCTAGGATGAGACGACTGAATCCAACAGAGTGCCACAATGGAATCGGTAAATGCGAATATATTATCAATTTTCAAGCGCTTTTAAGGTTTCTACTACATTATACATTCATTTTAATAAATCAACCCCTTTACGGTTTTCTACAGCTACGGCCGTTTACTTGTTTTTGAATTACGGGTAGAACAAGGACAGTATTCTCATATGACACCTGTGCTCTAAAGATTGCAATCCGTTAGTTAAGAAAGGAGAATCCATCAAACGTACCACCCGTTGCTGCACAGTCAAGGGTTTTTTTAAAGATATTTTTAAGCCCCAGACCAGAGGTGTTTGCCAAATTCAACCGTGGGGCGCATTTGTGATTTGTACAGGTGGCCGAGTTCCACCCAGGCGTCCCGATTCCCCCTACTGGCTAAGTCCTCTATCACGACACTAGCAACATTTTCCACTTTCTGTGATGGTAGTAGGAGATTTTTAAATATTGTCAGTTTATTCGTAATCCGGGAATGTTTGTCTTTCTTTATGAAATTTAATCATTTATTACTGTAAATTAATTAATTTTAATTATTATTTAATTATTACATAACTAATTAATGTATTATTAATTTAATTAAATTTGAATGTAAGGGTCCTGTCAATCACGGAAGAATGGTCACTGTCACCCATCAATATTATAAGAAGCAAGTTACGTCATACGTTCCTTTGAATGCTCCATGATAACGTTGATACGAGCTCTGCCTAGGAATACTGTAGACTGTTTAACTTCCATCCTTTGCTTCACCGATATTTTTATTCTGCTCCTTACAATACCTATTTCAATTAATTAAATAAATGCTATTGTGGAATAATCAATGGTCACAAAAACCCAATCATGTTTTATTTCGCAAAGAGGGAGATCAGATCCCTTCCCAATAAAGACTACATGCTAGTAGTAATTATAGAAACCCGAGTAGTTTGGCTTCAAAGAAACTGGGCATCTTGTGTAGGGTTAGCATATTCTTCAGTAGTGACAAGTTTCTCACCCTCTACTAACCTCAAGTTCGCTCAAATATTAGCCACCTCTGGGTTGTAGCCCCAAATACTTGATAAACCTACTTGATTCTGTGCAAAAGAGGGTGATTCGTCTGATTGGCAATCTGTTGTTAACAGACATGTTGCCGTCACTAATTCACAGACGCAATGTAGGCGCATGCTGGGTTTGTTCTACACAGATTTTATTGGAGCCTGCTCTAAAGAACCAGCAGAATTAATCCCTTGTGCACCGGTGCACGTGCGTGAAACTCGACGGACAAGAGCGTAACATCCGTTCCCAGTTGATGTTGGCTTCATGAGAACGGGTGGTTTCTTCGATAAGTCGGCTCTACATATTTACTTAATATATTATATTTATTTCATAAACCATATAAATTTATTACATAATTGTTTATTATTATTTATTTTTTGTTAATAATTTAATTCTACTGTGGTATGATCACCCTATTATTGCATCTGGTAAGCCACAACAGGTACCTTGTATTTACATATTTTAATAAAATAAAATACTGTTTTGTTTAAAACCACGAGTTTTATTATTTTTTTTTTTTTTGAACCGACCGGTTTCGCTTTACTCAAGCATCATCAGGGTACAAATTAATACTAAACAATAAGTCATAATGTGTGCTTATATAAAACAAAATATAGAGGGAGAAAAAATTTAGAGAGAGACAAAATATAGAGGGAGACAACATGATACAAATATAACAAACACATCGACGGCCATAAAATACATTAACCTAAGTTCGCAAGTAATGGAAAAAACCGAAAGATAATTATGTGACTAATGGGTTACAGTAATAAATTTGGAGGAACAAAGCATCAACTGACATGGTGGTAAGGAGCACTGGGAATTTTTTTTATTAAGGGTTTATTGCCATTAAAAATTATTAATAATTTTTCTACTTTAAGTGTTAAAAACCTTCCTTCTGAAGTCAGACCTGCCTTTTATACGAATAACAATCTAGGTAAATTTCTAATTAATTCTAAAGATAAGGACAACAAATTAAGTCATTCGGGAATATATATTATATATTAATGCTCAGTTTTTCAAAAAACTCACTTTTCGCTTGACGGGAAAATCGACCTCACCGCCCCTCGCGTTTCACCAACCTCAAGGTTTAATTTGGCTTGGCGACGCAAAAATGCCGCTGGCACGCCAAAACGACCTCTCCGATCCTCGAGTTTCGCACACCTCAAGGTTCAATTTTGTTCAAAGGAAATTATCCCTACGGCTGACACGCGAGAATGGACATTAGCGTTCGGTATTTTAAAACACTTCAAGGTTCACAATCCTTCGAAGAGTCGATTATTTTCCAGCCACTAGCAGTTGTTTTTTTTTTTGATAGGGGAAACATTTCAATATGTTTGCCAAAACTTTACGGGAGACATCTAGCGGTGCGGAATACAAGTATGGATTATTCACATAAGAAAAAATCAAATATCTATCGAATACTATTGTAGTTCTATTTTCATCCGTTCGAAATGGCAGCTTCGTCTGAATTTAAATAAATACGCTCGCTTCACGATTTTCTCGAAAAAGGAGGAATCAACATAACGACAGTATTCGTATAATGTTGCTATATGCTTGGTTTTGGAATGCCTAATTTTGGAATGTTATTTTTTAATATTCAGAATGTTTCTTACTAAAATTTTTAACTTTGTCAATAAATAATATGGATACATTAAAATATAGTGAATATTTAACTGCTGTACCTACACTAAATAGAAAAAATACATTATTTTAGTTGTGGAAGAATTTCTTTTACCTCATTTCATGAATATTGTTTGTTCTTTTTTTTTCTACTCATTTATAATTTCATATTATTATTTGAAATATATAATATTTAATAATATTTTAATTAATAATATTTTAAATATATAATATTTTAAATGAAGTTCTACATACTTTACGCTTGACAACAGCGAAAAAATATGTAAAAAAATTTTTTTTTAGGGTGTTTAGTTGTTATTTTTTCAAAAAAATAATTTTTTCATGCTATTCACAGGTATATTTTAAAATTTTGTTTTTAAATAAAGCATCAAAGTTAATTTATTAAGAATATCTTTGTTCTCAATAAAAAAAGTTTACGAAAACCATGTTTTTTCTTAGTAAGCATTAACATTTTTTACCCCTGAAACATGTATTTTTTTAAATGGCATCACTGGACACTACGTATTCAAGCTGACAGCTTATTAAAAGTTTTATTTTCTTAAAGGTAAAGGTAATGAACAAGATGGCGATTACGGGCTTATAATTTATAATAATTATACACTGACTGGTTAACTAAATTACTGATTGCAAGTAGGTAGGATAATGATATAATATATAAAATATATCTTCATTGATAATTTTATGTAAATTTTCAACATTTTGAAGGTATTTATTTATTATTATAGTGTCAAGCAACATATGTTATGTCAGTAGTCAGTACTATTAGTCATAAATATAACCTAAATGGTCCTCTGTTTACAGGAATGAAGTTGAAAAATGCCGCTATAAATATTGAATGTTTGAAATTACCTATTTATACTGTAAAATCCTCAGTGATAACATAACGATGCAATCTTTCAAAAAAATGAACAAAGGAATCTATCAATTTACAAGATAATTATTATTGAAGGTATTTATTTTCCATTTTTTATTATTTTCATTAAAAAAACAGCAATTTACAAGATAATTATTATTAAAAATGTATTTCCTATTGTTTTAACCTACAATCACTTTCTGAACTTATTTGTGGGTGCAAACATCTTCATTTCAAATGTCGTTATATTTTCTAGCAGTGAAATAGTATAATGAGGGTTCAATAAAACTCAACAAAGTGGAATTTCAACACCCCCTTGAAAAATCGACTAGAATGGGCCAAGGCACACCAAAAAATGACCAATGACGACTGAACAGGTAAACCGATGTGTGTTTCAATGAATCCCGCATGTTTGAAACAGTTGTGAATGGTACTTTGTGACATTTTATTCCAGGCATCAGCCATAAGAATTGCATTTAGCACCGTTATTTTTGCATCAAGACAATTTATCATTTTAAGCACAAGATTCTTTCCAACATTAGTTTTGAGTGACCATATTATTCCTTAATCCATTGACTGTAAGACTGACACCCGTATTCAGAGTCGATCCTTAAAAGTTGTCAAAGTCAAGTGTCGGTCTTACCTTAGCAAAGGTAAGTAATGTCCCCGGCCGGCTTTTATACATTTAAAGTCATCCCGTCATAAGGTTTATTTTAGGTTAACATCATGTTTTCAAAATAAGTATGCATTCTTTCATTCTTTGTCGATTTCAAATCAGTATAGACATAATGTAAATAACAAGTTTCATCATAGCTGCATCACAAAATGCAATATTTTCGTTTCACAAAAGTAGAACAGAATTTTACAATAGATATCTACTAAAAAGACGCATTTACCTGATAATTACCAGTTGCGTAGAATCTCAACGCGATAGCTACCTGAATAACAGGAGGTATGGGCAAGCCTCTATTATTTACTAAAGTGTAATTTGGAAATAATATAGGAATTAATAAATGCATTACAGTTGTTTTCTCCAACCGATATCGCTCCTTAAATTGGCGGTCACTTGGCAAGTTAAAGGTACCTATCCCACCAACCTTGAGTTGTGACAGCTAGAAGTCAAAGTAAGCAAGAATGCGCGTGCGCAGTGTCGTAGAGACTTCCAGACTTCAGTTTCTGAATACAAAAAATGTGCCGAATGTGGTCGCATATGCTTTAAATATGGTCACCCGGATGACAATCGGCACTCGGAAGGTAGATTCCTTACTATGTGACGTCACACCGACCTTAGGTGTGTCTCTGAATACAAAACGGTGTTTCTTAAAGGAAAGAAAGGCTCCTTGAACTAAAGGATCGACTCTGAATACGGGTGTGTTTTTGTATTCAGCTAAAGGAAATTAAGTGTTTTAGGATAAAAATCAACTGTGTTAGAAATCATATCAGTAACTATAACCGGACATAATTGATTAAAAATGTGAAATAATAAGCGACATAAGCGAAGTCATTATATTATCTGACGTTGCTATAAAGAATTTTATATGAAAACCAAACTTCGCTGTGTAATTACTAAATTTAAATAATATTTGTGTTTCAAGATACTGCAGCTGCACTGATGTCCACTGGCTATGTTGATCCAATATTGAGTAAATACCGTGGAGATTCATCATTGCTGAGGATCATGTACCCTACTTCAATTTCCATGGTGGATAAGGATCTTTCTTCCGCTCCCCGCAATCCTGCGCTATCTGGATAGCCAAGGACATTAACGTAAAATAAAGCCTGAGCTTTTTTTTAATTCAGATTAAATAAATAACAATTATTATACACCTAAAAAGGAAGGACAGCAGCATCCACAGTATGTATAGAGGGACCGCGTCTGGTAGGCATGGGTACTGCTGCCCCGGGAACCACTTATTGGATAACCCACACCCCTGCCACAAGTCACCCCAAGTGTTTTACTACGTTTCGTGACTTAGCAGGGGTTCCCGAATTCATGAGGTGAAATTTGTCTAGATCGTGGCGTCGGATACGTTTGTTCACTTACTGCGTGGCGGTCAGGATCAGACAAGACTGGTTAACGGAGACCTTTTGATTTTTCCAGCCGGATTCTCAACCCATCACCTTATGCCTCATTTGAAGGAATGGATTCATGCATCTATTACTCCTGGACCCAATGACCCCCAGATTCCTATCCATACCGTCGTACCTTTTTTCTTCCCAAAATTTCCTTTCCCTAAAAAGATCCTCGACACAGCTTCCCTAAAGATGACGTAAGCCCCGAGGGAATTTTTTTCATCAAGATTCTCCTGTGTGAAGCTAATGTAAAAAAGGGCACTTTATTAACTTTAAATAATATGATGACCACATATTATCTGTGATCATTTTTATAAAAATACATATTCCTTTTTGTATATTATAAGAACAATCAATCAAAGTTGGTACCTATTTAAAATACCTATCTACAATTCTTGATTCGATTTAAAGTATTAGATAAGTACTTTAAATAATTTCATTAATTGAAAGAGTTTCGAAAATTGAATTTTGAATTAACAATCGGTGGTTTGTAAAAAGTCATTCTCAAATTGCGAGATAGCACATTTTCAAAAGTTTTGTAAGATATTTTGTCATGATTAAAAAAACTTTTCAGATGTGTTGTCACGTGGTTGTAATAATACAGCTATCTACGCAAGGACGGGAAGAAGGTGTTTTGAAAGTTTCAAACATTTTATGTATTAATATAGCAATACGTAGACATTTCTGTACTCATACATTCCCAAACACACGTATTTTTATTTATATAGTAGATAACTGGTTGGCGGAGACCTTTTGATTTCTCCAGCCGGATTCTCTCGAAGGAATGGATTTGTGCATCCATTACTCCTAGACACACTGAGCCCCAGATTCCTACCCATACCGTCATACCTTTTCCTTCCCAAAACTTCCAGTTCCTAAAAAGATCCACGACACAGAGTCCCTAAAAATTACCTAAGCCATGAGGGAAATTGTTTCCCTCAGAGTTCTCCTGTGTGGAGCTAATGTAAAAAAGGGAACTTTATTAACTTTAAATAATAAGTAATCACCACATATCTGTAGTCATTTTTATTAAATAATAATTTGCAACCATATATTTATGTACATACAATACTATATTTTGTGCCCCATTTATGTAAATTTTAATTTTATATGTTTTCATTTCATACAATTTAATCCACAAGTCTGAGCATGAAAATATTTTTATCTTTTGTTTGAATTTTCTGTTCTTCTGGTGATTTTCACAAAAACATACAATGTAATCTTTGTATATAATTATTGCCAATTTTTTCTTCTTACTCTTTGTATATATCTTTGTGTATTATATGTTTTTTCTGTTATTATGTGTTTCATGACAGTAGGCGTACTTATATACAATGCACAGTTGCATTAAGGAAGGTTATACCTCATTACACAAAATATAACTAAATGACCCCGTAGGGATATGCCGAGATGATGTACCGCCAAATAATGAAAAAATAAAACATATTTTCATTAAAATGCATCGAGAAAAATTTACTTTACTATTTACTTTATATACCAACGCGTAAGTACAGAAAAAATCGACACTGTGTTGTATAATATTTGATAGTTTCATAGAATTTGAACTATTCCTTTAGAAATTTTCATGCTTTGCATATTTATTCCCTTCTAGGTTTGTACATAAAAAAAATTTAATCTAGATTATTAAGTTACATTTGTACTGTGTCTGAGATGGTACGCTAAACTGAAAATTAAATATAAAATCTACCCACCCGACCAAAATTAAATCTAAATTAATAAATTACATTTGTACTGTCTCTGAAATGTTAAGCTTAACTGAAAATGAAATGTAAAATGTACCCATTGGCCTTAATGATCTAATTTATTTGTAATACCTTCTTATTTCCCATCTTTGCATATTATTTTTAAATAACAACTGTATATTGACAAAGAACAATGTCGGATCTGGTAAAAATTGAAAATTGCGCTGTTGTTTTATTTACAAAAAAAAGTTGTTCTTGATCTCAAAAACAGTAGAAAAAAACTAAAAATATGCAGAAATGAAACGATAAACAGTACTATTGCCGAACTATAAAATCGCACATCTGACATTGTTCTTCAGGACCGTTGAATACTTTTACATACTTTTAACTAATCTTCCAGTTTCCTTTAGTTGGTTCTTTTTCGGAAGATAAAAAAATATATCATTGAACCAACATATAAAAAAATAAATACTTTTATTAAATTCAAACATCGTTTTCATTCGACCACACATCCAAAAACACTCTGTCGACTGGTCAAATGATTAACAAAAACTATCAAATTGACCGTTACTAAGGATCTATGCCATTTATGAACATGTGAATTTGGCGCGCACTCCGCCCTGCAGAATGCTAGACTAGAGCAGGCATTTAGATCTATGTCTATTTCCATAATGATTGTCTGAGAGCCTGTTTCCATTTCTGTTTAAACAACAAATGAAAAAAAACTGTTGGCGGACGCTCTTTTCACTTCTCCATTTAAAAAAATTAACTACACAAATTGGATGTGGGGTGTCCTGTTCACACTTCTGTTTAAAATGGAGGGACAATAATCAGTTGATCACAAAGACGCTGCAAGCATGCTTCCTTGCAAATGGGAAACAGGCGAATTAAAGGGTCGAGATGTAGTGGGGTTCTCGCTGGAATGACAAGGGTTGCAATTAATGCAAGTGTGAATAACTTCATACAAACCAGTAAGCAAGTAAGTTCTGACACGATTTTTAAACATGGACTTTGACCGAATTTTTAAACAGTGGGCGTTGACCATCATGAATTTTAATAGTTATATTGTTAAAATTAAAATCCATTATTCACTTGGCGGCTATTGTCGTCAAAGTTTTGTTTTTTTTTTCTTCTCTTATTTAATCCAAAATATTAACCTATGACCTATTATACTAATAGGTTCTTAGTTTGGCTTTAGTTAAAAGAAGAAGAATAAAAAACAAACCTGAAAAACTATTTAATATTATTATATCAAAACATGGAGTGAAGAAAAGATATCAAATCGTCTGTTTTTTAAATGAAATACCTACTAAAATGCATCATTTTCCATTTCCGGAAACTAAAATACTTCTCATTATTATCTAACTGAGAGGTCGACAAAGTGTTGCTCCGAAGCCGTATGCGGTTTATGTAATTACACAATATTTTGTTATCAATTTAACCTTTATTAAGTATGAAATCAAGTTTTATTTAGCGTAGGGGAGAGCAGGTAGGATTCCTACGGAGGGAGCATTCGTACAGTAGTCATATCTACACTATTCTACATGTTAAATACGTTTTCGCACCAGTTTACGAGCAGTAGTTTTACGATTCACCTTTGAAAACATTCATTCGTAATAAGTTTTGCTCAAATTATTTAAGTAATTTATCATGCTTTTTGAATAAGTGCCTTAGATTAATATGTAAACATTAATTTTGTGATAACCTTAACCGATATTTTTATTTTGAATTTATGGTTCGATTGTTTTTGTTGGGGTACCTTCGCACAGTTATGAGTGGGGAGGATTCGTGCTACGTAATACCAAAGCGAAGGAACGGTTTACTTATCAGACGTCTGTATATTGCCGCCACACAAATCTGCTTCTACAGCAGAACAGTTAATATATTTAGATTTAAAAAAGATCTAACTATGTATAGCATTAGTAGATCCGTTATGTGTCATTATGACACATTACCCTGATGGTTCATTTTAATGAACACTGAAACTATGAAAAATGATTTTATGACTTATTTTAACAAGTTTTTAAAACAACATGTTGTTAATTATTACTATGTTTAAGGTTTATTCTGTCTCAATTTTAATCTCAATAAATTTTTAATTTCATGTAAATAGCTTTTTCAATTACTGTGAACGGAGGCTCCCCATTAATACGAATGTACCCCACTCTATGTAAGAAGCTACCCCCACGCATGGGGTGCTTTCGTACGATCTCCAATTTTTGGGAAATTCATCATAGCTTTGCCATGTTACTTTGAATCAACACTGAACTACAATATTATTAAATCCAGATATGTTGGTAATTCAGCAGTATTGAAATTATTTTAAAAAACATCCCAGGTTTTGAATGGTTTGAGGGCAAGGCAGGGTTTATCCTAGCGGGTTTGTGTAATAATGATTGATTGTTATGAAATAAATATTCCGTATTAACCGTTGACGTTTGTTCCGAAGAATTACCATTATAATAAATGTTTGCTAAATCAATAGACTAGCCTCTCAAATTTTTTTTTTAATCGTAATGTAGGTACATATTTGTACTTTCAATTGCGACCTGAACTCCACGAAATTCATAATATTATCCTTTCAACACTTAATTTTCTTATCGTAGCGGGAAGGATGAATTCTAAATTAGAATTCATCCTATTCTAATGAATGAATGTAAAATAAAACATTGATTTTCGTTCACTGACATGTGACATGTGTCATCAATGTCATCATAGAAAAATCATAGAAAAACGATAAAAAAGATAATATTATTATTCTTTTTTTTTAATTTAAGGCACATAAATTAAAAGTTGTATACGAAAGTATTAATTAAAATATCTATTTCGATGTACAAGCACTAATATGATATACAAAGACTACTGATTTAAATATTAGCACACACTCCTCGCTTCATTCACGTTCCCATGTCAAATCTTTTAGTGTTTTAACCCGTTTAATGCAATGTACAAAGACTATAACTGATTTAAGTATTGACATACACTCCTTGCTTCATCCACGTTCACACATCAAATCGTATAGTATTTTAACCCGTTAGTTGCCTGCAACGAGCAAAAGCTACTATTGGTACCTGTTCGGATATTGTGCATCAAAATAAATTGATGCACTCAGTGGGCAGGTACTGAAAATAGGAACTATATTTTCGCTTTATCCACATTCAAACATCGTTTTTCTTCATATATTTAATTAAACACTCGCTCCTCGCTTTGTGTTTTAACCATAAATACACCAATCCAACCCCGTTTTAAGTTAAAGTTGAGTTAGTTTTGACCCGTTAGTTGCCTGTAACGGGCAAACAGCTACGCATCGTTTTTTTCTTTACATATTTAATTAAACACCCGCTCTTCGCTTCATCCACGTTCACACATCAATTTGCATAATGTTTTAACCCGTTAGTTGCATTTGCAACGGGCATAAGCTAGTACTATATAGTATTGTTTGGTTTTTCAAAAAACTCACTTTTCGCTTGACGGGAAAATCGACCGCACCGCCCCTCGCGTTTCACCAACCTCAAGGTTCATTTTGGCTTGGCGACGCAAAAATGCCGCTGGCACGCCAAAACGACCTCTCCGATCCTCGAGTTTCGCACACCACAAGGTTCAATTTTGTTCGAAGGAAATTGTCCCGACGGCTGACACGCGAGAATGGACATTAGCGCTCGCTATTTTGGAACGCTTCAAAGTTCACAATCCTTCGAAGAGTCGATTATTTTCCAGCCACTAGCAGTTGTTTTTTTTTTGATAGGGGAAACATTTTTCATCGTTATCAATATGTTTGCCAAAACTTTACGGGAGACTTCTAGCGGTGCGGAATACAAGTATGGATTATTCACATTAGAAAAAATCAAATGTCTATCGAATACTGTTGTAGTTCTATTTTCATCCGTTCGAAATGGCAGCTTTGTTTGAATTTAAATAAATACGCTAGCTTCACGATTTTCACAAAAAATAGACTAGACAGGAAACTCACATAAAATTGAACTGACACATTTTAAGAGCGAAAATTATATAAATTTGCGGCGAAAACTGGAACTACTAATGAAATCAACCAATTCGGCTCAGTTATAGTTCCCGCCGACAGGTTCGCATTAAAAAAAAAACCCACAAATTAGGCCTTAGTTTCAATGCAATGAAAAATACTAGAGAGAATGTTGAGACAGGTCAGTTATCCGAGATGTCAAAACAAAACGGATCTCTCAGCGGTTTGGGTTGTTGTTTTTCGGGAAACGGCATTGCAGCCGAAAAAACGATCCCCGGTTAGATGTTTTTGAAAAATTCGGTACCAGGCAATATAAGGCAACTTTCAACACCAAAATGTCGTGTCCGTTCCATGTAAAAAATTTCAGGGTCGCCGAAAAACCTATAAAATTTTCCAAAAAAAACAAGAAAATACGTGTCCATAGATTCACTTCAGTAGGGTGGATATTTACCGGCCAGTACAAATTATGTTATTAATTCAGGGTAGGTACCTACTTATCTCGGTAGTATTGCAAATAATATGATGAAAAAAGCTAAACCATTGCCGGAATTTTGTAAGGAGATGCGCGGGTACCTACCGGAATGGGTAGTTGGACAATTATTTAGGTTTTTGATGCAATTTAATTTACTAAGGTAATGTTGTTTCCACGATACTGAATAATTTAACAATTTTTTAAAGTTCATTTTCACTTTCTGTGTAAGTTCTGTTTTTTTATCAGTAAATGCCAGTTGCATCATAAAACTGAAATAATTACAGAACTTGAATAGAATTCGAACCGAACTTTTACAGAACGTTAAAATTGACTAGAAAAATTGAAGAATTTTTAATTTTGTTAAACAACCCAGCCTAAATATGTGTGTTTATAACTCTCTCTTTTTGCACTCGGAATTTAGGTAGGTACCCATCTGCATATAACAACTCGATATCATCCAACTATATTGCATACCTATTAGTTTTCTAATTTTACAATTAAATTACTTGAAGTTGAACGGAATATTTTTTTAAAAGTATTAAATTCATATAGCGCTTTATTTTAAGCAGTAAAACTACTGGTGAGTTCTGGCATTATAAAATTTGTATGAAAATGTACGTACGCTCATAACTTCCGAAGGACTGCAACAAATTGAAAAATTCTTTTTTTGTTCTGTTCGTTATTGTTAGTACAAGGTTTGTATAAAATTACTGGTGAGTTCTGGCATTACGAAATTTGTAAAAAAAAAATTTATAGGTGGCGCGCGAGCTGTTTGAAAAGTAAATGTACCGGGAATTAGTGTATGTAAAGCGGCAGGTGGATGGGGGGGGGTGGAAACAGGAAGGGGGGGGAGGGGGACCTGGGAGGGGGGAGGGGGACTTGGGAGGGGGTTTGCGATACGGAGAAGCCTAGGAATGAAGTGGGGTGAGGGAAGGTGAGGGAGGCGGAGTGGAAAGGGGAAGAGGACGCTGGTGAGGAAGGGGGGGAAGGGGATCGGAACAAATGAGAAAGGACACGCAGGTAGAAACAATTTCTTTATTAAATGGTATAGCAACGCATGCCGGGTACCAGCTATCTTCTATATATATATAAAAATCAAAAAAATGTTTGCATGTGTGTATGTCCGCCATGCGATGCTAAACCATTCATCCGATTGCGATGAAACATTGGGAATTTGATGTGCGCATGACTGCTATGGTTCCTGTATACAATAGTGAGGTCTGGCAACACGAAATTACGCAATGATCAACCGTTCATCCGATTGTGATGAAACTTTGGGGATTTGATGTGTGCATTTCTACAATGGTGTTTATATACTAACGTATAGCAGGTTTTTGCTGCTAGGTCCTGCGGACGGCTTTATGCGTAGTTATATGTTTAACCGCTAAGCGTTGCTAAACCATTCATCCAATTGCGATGAAAATTTGAGGATTTGATGTGTGCATGCCCACGACGGTTTCTGTATACAAAAGTGAGCTCTGGCATCATGAAATTACGCATTGCTAAACCGTTCATGCGATTGCTTTGAAACTTTGGGGATTTGATGTGTGCATGTCTACAATGGTGTTTATTTACTAACGTATGGCAGGTTTTTGCTGCTAGGTCCTGCGGGCGGCTTTATACATAGTTGAGTGTTGAACCACTAAGCGTTGCTAAACCATTAATCCGATTGCGATGAAAATTTGTAGATTTGATGTGTGCATGCCCACGACGGTTTCTGTATACAAAAGTGAGCTCTGGCATCATGAAATTACGCATTGCTAAACCGTTCATGCGATTGCGATTAAACTTTGGGGATTTGATGTGTGCATGCCTACAATGGTGTCTATATACTAACGGATGGCAGATTTTTGCTGCTAGGCCCTGTGGGCGGCTTTATATATATTTGTATGTTTAACCGTAGGTACCTAACCGCTTACTATGAATTATTTTTCTGTTAGTTAGTAAGTCAAGTTAGTTTTAACCCGTTAGTTGCATTTGCAATGGGCATAAGCTAGTTATATATTATTGTTTGGTTTTTCAAAAAACTCACTTTTTCTGGCACGCCAAAATCGACCGCACCGCCCCTCGAGTTTCACCAACCTCGAGGTTCACATTCGGGTACAACCGATTAAGACTTTTGATGGATCCGAAAGTGACCTTTCCGCTCCTCGAGTTTCAAAGACCGCAGAGACCATATTCGGTTCACGGGAAACTCACATAAAATCGAACCGCTACATAATTGACAGCGCCAAATTACGCAAATCAGCGGCGAAAACTAGAACCTCTGAATAAATCTATCACCTTTGGCCTCGGTTATATTTTCCGCCGACAGGTTTGCACTCCAAAAAAGGCAGAGAAAAATTAAGACACTCATTTCCATACAATGAGAAATTTATTCTAATTTATTGTACGGCGTTTTTGAGAAAAAATGACATTTTAAACATGCTTTGCGGGATCGTAGATTACGTAAAAAAAACACTTTCTGCCGGAGATGTTTTTTAATAAATATAAACATTACAAGTTTTAGAAACTTTTAAAACCAAAACATGTTTAGCTCCCCCTTGAAAATGTTTCACAATATTGCAATCAAATTCGACATTTTTCTGACATTTGCGAAAAATTCACTTTCATCGATAAATGCAAATCGTTTGCAGCCTGTAAAATTGGCTGGTATATTAAAATTTTATAATTTTTCTCGAACTTTGCAACACTGAAGATGGAGTCGTGATGGCGTTAAAATCCACTACCACCTTAAAAAAAGCAGACCCCGCCCTAATAGGTTTTGTATGAAGAATTTTTTTTTTTAATGGCGGATTTCAATTTGTGTGATTCGGCAGGGCCTTAATTTAAGCAGGAATTGTGCAAATTTGTGCATCGGTCTTGCCTGTTTAAAAAATATAATTATGGAATATTATCTGTCTGTGTATGATATAGTAGGTAAGTACCTAATACAAAAGCGCTAGATTTACCCGCGCTTCAACAGCAAATTTAAATGTCAAAAGAAAACGGATCTCTCAGCGGTTTGGGTTGTTGTTTTTCGGGAAACGGCATTGCGGCCGGAAAAACGATTCCGGCTTGGATGTTTTTAGAAAATACGGTACCCTGAAATATTAGGCAACTTTAAACAGTAATATAACGTGTTCGTCTCATGAAAAAATGTTCATGAGGATATGATAAACATATAACATTTTCCAAAAAAATGAGGAAAACGGGTGCCATAGATTTCAGAAGTGGAGATTTTTACTGGCCAGTTTAAATATGTTCCTACAGGGTAGGTACTTATTTCAGTGGTATTGCAAATATGATGAAAAAGCAAATATTGCCGGAATTTTAGTAACAAATGCGGAGGTACCTACCCGAATACGTAGCTACACAATTAAATGCAATACTTAGGTTAGGTTGTTGTACAACGATACTGAATAATTCAACATTTTTTTAAGGTTCATTTTCAAGTTCTTCGTAAGTTCTATTCAAGTTCTGTTATTTTATCAGTACATGCCAGTTGCATCATAAAACTGAAATAATAACTGAACTTGAATAGAATTTGAACCGAACTTTTACAGAACGTTAAAATTGACTTGAAAAATTGAAGAATTTTTAATTTCGTTAAACAACCCAGCCTAAATATGTGTTTTTTTTTACGTATGTATGCAAGTACCAGCACTCAAAATTTAGGTAGGTACCCATCTGCATATAACAACTCGGTATCATCCGACTATATTGCATACGTATTAGTTTTCTAATTTTACAATGAAATTACTCGAAGTTGAACGGGATATTTTTTAAAAGTATTAAATTCATATAGCGCTTTATTTTAAGCAGTAAAACTACTGGTGAGTTCTGGCATTATAAAATTTGTATGAAAATGTACGTACGCTCATAACTTCCGAAGGACTGCAACAAATTGAAAAATTCTTTTTTTGTTCTGTTCGTTATTGTTAGTACAAGGTTTGTATAAAATTACTGGTGAGTTCTGGCATTACGAAATTTGTAAAAAAAAATTATAGGTGGCGCGCGAGCTGTTTGAAAAATAAATGTACCGGGAATTAGTGTATGTAATGCGGCAGGTGGGGGGGGGGGTGGAAACAGGAAGGGGGGAGGGGAGCCTGGGAGGGAGGAGGGGAACTCGGGAGGGGGTTTACGATACGGAGAAGCCTAGGAGTGAAGTGGGGTGAGGGAAGGTGAGGGAGGCGGAGTGGAAAGGGGAAGAAGATGCTGGTGAGGAAGGGGGGGGGGATTCCTGGTTCCTGGATACAATAGTGAGCTCTGGCAACACGAAATTACGCATTGCTCAACCGTTCATCCGATTGCGATGAAACTTTGGGGATTTGATGTGTGCATGCCTACAACGGTGTCTATATACTAACATATGGTAGGTTTTTGCTACTAGGCCCTGCGGGCGGCTTTATAGACATTTGTATGTATAACCGCTAAGCGTTGCTAAACCATTCATCGGATTGCGATGAAACTTTAGGTTTTGATGTGCGCATGCCTACCATGCCTTTATGGCAGTAGATACCTACCCGCTTACTATGAATTTTTTAAGTTAGTTTTAACCCGTTAATTGCATTTGCAATAGGCATAAGCTAGTATAAATTAAATTGTAATAATTGTTCGGCTTTTTATATCGGTAAGACAACACGTAATGTTAATATTAGGATAAAGGAGCATCTTCGTTGCCTCAATAATAACGGTTTTTCAGAATTCGCCAACCATTTGATCGATAAAGATCATACGTTTTGTCATAGCACCGGTGCTAAAATCTTACATAAAAACGGACATGGTAACAGACTTAACAATTTAGAGGCACTAGAAATTAAAAAAGCTGTAAAAACCAAAAGTCATATACTTAATAATCAATTAGACATATCAAGTAGTCCGATATTAGGTCTGTTTCCAATAAACCCTTAATAAAAAAAATTCCCAGTGCTCCTTACCACCATGCCAGTTGATGCTTTGTTCCTCCAAATTTATTACTGTAACCCATTAGTCACATAATTATCTTTCGGTTTTTTCCATTACTTGCGAACTTAGGTTAATGTATTTTATGGCCGTCGAAGTGTTTGTTATATTTGTATCATGTTGTCTCCCTCTATATTTTGTCTCTCTCTAAATTTTTTCTCCCTCTATATTTTGTTTTATATAAGCACACATTATGACTTATTGTTTAGTATTAATTTGTACCCTGATGATGCTTGAGTAAAGCGAAACCGGTCGGTTCAAAAAATTAATAAAACTCGTGGTTTTAAACAAAACAGTATTTTATTTTATTAAATATGTCAAACCACAAAGTGATTGCTTTCTACAATAATACATATTTTAATATTTAGTTTACAGTATAATGTTATTTTTGCCAACAATGAGCATACTGCCCAGCTGTAATAATTATTAATAAGTAATGTTTATATAACTGTACTCAGTGTTTCTACTACTCAGTGCTTATTTTTTTCAATAAATAAATAAATATGGAACAGGCTACGAGCATCTGTTTTCCCCCTTTATATATCCGGGCCTCTTCAAGACCTACATTAATAAATCCATTCCTGCAGCCCCTACCTTAACCCGCCTCACAACGCTGCCCAACCCGGTGGCGACATAGTTCTCATGTCTTTACACTATACAGACACGGGCACTCTTATTAGGTGACACATAAAAAATAAATTAAAAAGCTATCACAAGTATGACGAGAACACCTGTGTACAGATTTATCAAAGTAGTTAAATCGGTGTTATTATTAGCTGTTAAAGTAAAGCGTACGTGGGGCATAATAATGGTAAATAGCGCTGTGTAATTATGCTGTTAATATTTTATTAAACACACAAAATTTTGTACATAAAATAACGGGTTCTTTATTTCATGCCGTTTATTTTTCCCCTTTTCACAAATTAATGCCACTAAAATGGGCCGAACGCTTTAGTTTCCACATTTTATGACCATCCTACATCCCTGCGCATACAAGTTTCATTCAGAACACAAAATTTTATATAGCTTTACAAATAAAGCTTTACCCCCGAAATGTGCCGCAAAGAAAGTTCTGACTTGTATTTTACTATCGACATATTTTCACGAATTAGGGGAGTGGGTATTTATATACCGCCCCATTGTCATCAGAGGTTCTAGTTTCCCTCGAGGAAGTCGAGTCCAAAAGAGATAAACTTTATTTCGCGTGAATTATCTTTGAATTGATTACTGAATAAGGTTTTCCAGGTTTGGGTGTTGTGATTTTATTTAATGTATTTTCGATGTGATCACTTACCAATCGTTAGAGACTCGTTAATGTTTTGAATTTTTAGAATATCTATCTTTTTATAAAGTCAACAGTGAAATTTTGACACCGTATTTTTTGCCAAAGAGTCGAAGATGTTGTTGTTACCCCTTTGACTAAATTTGCGCATTTTGGGGTAGGTGCCCCGGGCGTTGAAATACCTCGGACCCCGGTTCTTCTAAGTATGTTGAAAATAATATATCTCTAAAAGTGAATATAACTAACTAGCCAAAATGCCGTTTCCCCGCAGGGGTTGGCAGAGAGGACGGACAGCCAAACAACCTGGTTTTGGCACACCCTCTTTGCCTCATTCACATTCACACATAGTTTATTATTCTGACTCTTGACATGGCCCGTCTCAAGTGTCTGATTTACTTGATCGACTTCTTCTATCATTCACATTTGCGTCATACATTCTTCTTATACTACTTTATTCGTTCATTCGCTCTACATGCCCAAACCATCTGAGGGTCCCTTTCTTAATCTTACTCATTACTAGAGACCGGATTATATGCAAATGCATATTTGCATATGCATTTGCATATTTAGACCTTTTTCAGCGGTAGTTGCATATTTTAGCTAAAAATTTGAGATATTGCATATTTACGTTCGATCTTGTTCATCATTCAGATGCCTCATATTTCTCACATAGTGACATCAAGGGTATTATCAATGACTTCGATAGTGCAGAGGCTTTGGCAGTTTTCTAGTGCAAAGAAGCGTTTGACGACGCTAGTATTCAAAAAACTAGCTATGATTAGCACTCATTTCGCCTACATACCTGCAAGTATAAAAACGCTTGAAACTCATGGATTGGCGCTGAATGAATTCAGATTATGAAGAAAATTCACCTTATGAATTCCTCGTTATTAAAGCTATTTCCGAGTAAACTTAAAGAAAAGTTTGAAAGCTTATTGAACAATAACCCAGGGTTTGAATCCTTGTTTAAAAATTAATAGCTTCATCAACGGGACAGGTGAAATTTTTCCCGGCACAATAAGTTAAAAAATCGCACCCATAGACATATGAATATTGATAGACCAGAACATAAAGGTGAGGGGTAGAAGCCAACTACAGCGGGACGAAGGGCAGGAAGATGGCTTGGTGATACGTGATTCGCCAAAACTCAATCTGACAGTATATAGGCATCTCGCACTATAAAATCATCATTTAGTTCTTAAAAGTAAACTCTGCTTTTTAATGAATAGACCTTTTTACATGGGAGCGCAAATTGCTCGCCACGCAATGAACAAATTTGAAGTTCAAATACGTCAAAGTAAGGTCGCCTATTAGGTCGAGTCCAATATTTTGCTCCTGTAGTTAGTTAATACACTTTAACAAATGTTTCATAATTTACTTACCCCAGTAAACAGTGACGGGCACACACCGTGTATCTCGGAGTGATAGTGTATGTATGGGTGGTTTGGTATATTTATGGTGTATGTTCAAAAACGATCATATTATGTGTTCTGAATTAGCTTAAAATAGTGTAAAATAATGCTTGCTTATGGAATGTAATACAACAATTGGGTTTATTCTCTTTTTCTCTTCTATGTTTACACGTATTTATAGCACAAGCCACCATTTTTACCGTGTTATTTACGATGAGAGCTCGACACTGGTCCGGACACGAATGATAACGTCACATTTTTTAGATTGACGCGTGGCTCTCGCAAGCCCAGCCGGTTCCGAAAAATGGTTCCAACGGGAGGGGGAAATAATACGCTTTTTATCGCTTAGGGCAAGTCCATGTATTTTGTACGTCCGTGATCGCACCCAAATTTAAATTCTGTCCAGTCACATCAGTAAGACGTAGAACGTTCCTTTCCGCTTACAAAAATATATTAAGCGGTCGTAGACACAATTTTTCTACAGAACATTTAGAAAAGTAGTCACATACGTTTTTAATGGTAAATTGTATAATTCACTGTTAAATACATTTTGTAATTGATATTTTCAAAAATTCGATTGTTATCCTTGAGAACTAAAAGCTTACTAAAATAAAAAATAGGTAAAAATACGACTTCCTGTATTATTTTGGCCCTTTTTATGGATTTTCGTGCATATTTTAGCTATTTTAATTGCATATTTGCGTGCATATTTTAGGCTGCTTTTGTTGCATATAATCCGGTCTTTACTCATTACCCTTACATTATTTGCAAATCTCCACATTTCTCACATGATCTCAGCGATATCATTTCAACAGCATTCAGCCTGCTTTCATCCTTCCTCTGCCAGTTCCATTCTCACTGCCATACATCAGGGTAGGTACCGGTAATCCATTTTGGACTGCTAGCTTCGCTTCTTTCGACAGTTTTATTAGGTATGGCATTCAGTCCTCCGTTAATGGAGTTACCTGCATTTACCCTTCTTTCAATATCTCTATCAGCCTTCCCATCTCTCGTACACGGTTCCATGCCAACTCAGAATGAAACCAACTCAGAAACACCTCAGAAAGGTCGTGAAAAGCTATTATAAAACAATTTTAAAATAGCCGGTAACCCTAACCTAACTTAACTTATTTATCCTTAAAAAATTTCATCACTCTTAATGACCTTTCTGCGGTGTTTCTGAGTTGGTTTCATTCTGAGTTGTCCGGTCACCCTCGTAAAAATACTACCCAGATACATAAACTCGTCCACCTGCTCCAAGTTTTCATCATTCACAACTATATTGCACACTGTTTTTGTACTTTCTCTTTCAAACACAATGACTTTAGACTTATTTGTGAATATCGAAGCCTAAATATGCATTTAACCTATGTATGTAAGCCTTGAATATAATATATATTATATTTCTTAATATTAATTATAAAACAGATTTCAAACCTCTGATACGATATCAGCACTTTTATCACGTTGGTAAATAAAAACCTCAATAATACAATTGCCCGAGGCGAGGTATTTTTCTGCTGGTCCCTCAGAAAATAAATTGATAAAAGGTATCCATGGTCCAATGGTAATCCATTTTGATAAGAAGTTTTGGAGAATGGAAACAATTTAATTCTAAACCGAATAGTTAGACAAACTTTTACGATCTACCCTATACCCTTCCCAAATATAATAGATCTCCGAATTGACAGTAATATTGACCAAATAAAATATATAAACTTGTGTACACGCTCAGCTGAACGTAAAATAAAAATAAAATCTATATATATAAATCTCTGTATCCCTTGGTCACGGCATAACCTCAGAACGACTTTACCTATTTTTTAAAAGTTTTCTAATACTTTATAGAAGGTTCTAACGCAAATAAAAATTAAGAATTGCGCAGAAAATTTAATAATTTCAGAAAATTTAACTACTATTTTACAGTTCGCGCGTTTGAGAAAATTAAATTTAGCAGGCAGCTTTTAAAAGAATTGTCTATGGATTTTTTAAATTATAGATATTTTAAATAGGTACCTATGTTAGGTACCAAATTTGATTGATTGTTCTTATAATATACAAAAATTAATGTTTGTAATATACGATAAATGCAAATTTGAATAAAAAATTGTAATAGGTGGCACGCGAGCTGTTTGAAAACTAAATGTACTGGGACTGAATATATGGAACGAAGGAGGGGGGTTTGTGGGATGGGGGATCGGGAGAGGGGAGAGGGTTGGCGGGGAAGGGAGAAGGTGGAAAGGGAACGCGGGAGGGGAGGGGATGCGGGAGCGGAACGGGTACGGACATGCAGGGAGAAACAATTTATTTCTTTGAATATGGCATTGCAACGCATGCCGGGAACCAGTTAGTAACAATAATAAATATAAACAATTAAAAATAAAATTTATAAAAATAGACCATCGATCTTCTACACAGAGGTCTTCCGTTTAACAAAATATCAATAATCTATATAAACTTATGTTGTGTATGTGAATAATGTATCTAATTTCAATGTCTCTCAAAAGTTGTCATTAAGAGGGCATTACCAGCGGCCGAAAATTCAAATTTCATCAAAAGACGGTCTCGCGATCGGAAGTATTTTAGAACGAGATAGAAATACCACATTCGCTCCGCCGCAAGCAGCATGTCCCACTCAACTGGCGATATCTATAGGATGGTTCAGACGACATTGATATTGAATTCTCGGTTCCAGCTTTTTCCGAATAAGTAGTAATTTGTAATTTGTTTACCGAAGTGCATAAACATAAATAGATACAAGTGAAATGCGTAAAAATAGTGGGTATAAAATAGGTACTTACGTAATATACAAATTTCTTGATTTTTGAAATGTTTTTATGAGTATTCTGTTGTTGTTTTTTAATTGTATTTCTACTGAGTGATATTCAGTTTGATTGTAAGAAATATCTCATTTTTACATATTTATTCTTCTCACAATAGGTATTATCAGTAATTTGGGAGGCGGGTATGGGTACTACCGCCCGGGAACCAGGGAGATTATTGTTGGTAATCTAAATTAAATTGAATTTCAAAAACCTCACCCCATGTACCTGGGTTCATTTATTTGTCCGGATCTTGGCGGCGGATGCACCTGCCTGGCAGGCCGGATCAGGAGAGACTGCTTGGACCTGGGAGATCTTTTACCTACCCAGCAGCACTCTCCGAAACATCTCCTTACAGTGGGAGGGATAGATTTTTTCATGTCCGTCACTCTTGGACTGACCCCCAGATTCCTACATGCCCCTGATACCTTTTTTCTTCCCAGAATCCCGAACCCAATTTGGGAAAAGGAACTCAATTTGGACCCCTAGATTCCTACCACTCCTGGTACCTTTTTCCTTCCCAGAATCCAGAACCCAATTTGGGAGGCGGGTATGGGTACCGCCGCCCAGGAAACCATTTATTGGATAACCAACACCTCTGCCATAGGTCACCCCAAGGGGTTCGTTTCGTTTGGTGTCTTACTTGCCCGGGTTCAAGGGATAAGGTTTGTTTGAATCTTGGCGGCGGATGCGTCTGCCCACCAACTGTGTGGCAGGCCGGATCGGAAGAAACTGGTTGAGGGAGATCTTTTGACCTCTCCTGCAGGATTCTCGGAAGCCTTGCACTGCAGTGGTGAGGATAGACTCATACATCCTCTTGGATACACCGATCCCAGATTCCTACCCACCCCTCATACCTTTTTTCCTTCATAGAACTTCCTCTCCTTCCATTTTCTAAAAAGACCTTCGACACAACATCCCCAAAGATGACATATTTATTCTTATTATGAAATATTTTCCTGTATGGAGCTAATGTCAAAAAAAGTAAAATATATTTTTAACGTTTATATTTTTACCAAAATTATGTAATTCAACTATAAATAAAGATAACCAAAAAAACAGCAGCATTATAATAAAAAAAATAAGTATGTAATATATAGCAACAAGCATATATTTTAGTATAGTCTACATAATATATGTACAGAACTTGAAAATATAAAAACAGTAGGATTGTTAGTAGTTGTACAGTGAAAACAGACCGCAATACAATAATGTGAAGGTTGTCCAAGAATTAACTACCTTTGCTCGTTGTTTCTCAAAATATGGTGGCACTAGCGTTAGCTCAGACTTTCCCAAAAAACCGAGCGGTGATCCGGCTTGGTAGCTGCTTCAGTGCGATCTTTGCGTTCGTTTGAGAAAGACGCTCCGTTGTAGAATCCCGCCCCCTGCGAGGTGCGCTCAATTATTCGCTTTTTCAATTTAGAGGAAGTTAGCCCTGTTGAAGTTCATAAGCTTGCAATTTTAATCCCAGATGTCAGTAAGTCTACCACACAAATGATTTTGAGGGAAAAATGGAGTATGCAAATTAATGCTCGTTGCGCAAATGCGCTCGGATCTCTTCGAACTGTTTTTCCAACCAAGGCGAAACTTTTTTGGATTAAAAAATGGGTTCACCACCTAACCCTACCAAAAAGGCAATGAATGACATGAATTACACCTCTTTCTTCACCTGAAGCAACACATGGACGAAAAATCTTTGGAGACCGACCAGGATGCGGAGGGAGAGTTGATTGCATTTTTGACGGCGGAGTTGAACGATAAGGGAATGAAGACCTGGTTCCACGGCTCACCAGACTATGTCTCTATGGCATTATTAATAGAATAAAACTGAAAATAATATAAAATATACTGAATATACAAATATATTAGAGACTTGGTCATTAAAACAGAAATTATTAACAAAAACACGATTTGAATTACACAATCACAAATTAAAACCATAATTTTTACGGGAAATTCACGCGCATGGTGCATGCATATGTCTAGCCTCTCTTTCGCAGCCAGTTAAAGACATTTTTTATTAGTAATAGTTCAAAACAAAAATTGTACAGTATTTATTAAATGTGTTACTAAAACACTGTTTAACAGAAAGTAACTTCTAACCTGAGAAAGTTTAAGTTCTTTTAACAGAAAGTTACTTCTAAAGAGCGTTTTAATTTTTTTTAAATATTGATTTGGATTCACCAGTCGTTCTTAATATAAAACACGATCCATAACCATTCAAAAACACAGTATCAAATTTCTTTATAATATATTTTTTGGACAAATTAGAGAGGCGTCAGAAATTTACATTTCGAATGAACGTCGTTAGTAAGCTCAAAAATCATCTGTCAAAAAATTAAATAAAGCGAGTACACATTTCTAATATATAATTATTACCGAAATTAGTGTGTTAAATTAATCTAAGGGTAAAAAAAGAAACAACCTACCGGAGAGCTAAAGAAAAATAGAAAATGACAAATGAATGCTTGCTAAAAGCAAATAAAGATCTTATAAAAATAAAATGTGAATGGATGTGGGTAAACTTTCGAAATCACTGGAAAACGATAATAGGAATATTTGTCTCATTTTCCACGCTGATGTGCACCTTTAGTCCAGTCAAGGAAGGAGGTGTAGAGTGCGTGAGCAGGACCCTAAGCGATTCCTCCAGAAACTTGTTTAGGGTGCTTAGGGTCTGAACATACTAAAAGTACTGACGTCTAGGTATGAGCTAGCGGGGGGAGGGGGAGAAGGTCCCAATGTTCTGATTCCGCTTATATCTCGAAAACGGTGCGTCACAGAGAAATTTTTCTTAAAATAAGTAAAAGCTTGTAAAATTATCTACAACTTTTTTTTTATACGTAATTCTCGAAATTTCAGCCGTTTTTAAGTTACACGCTCCACAAATGTAGACATTTTCGAAAAAATCATTTAACCTTACATTTTTCATCAAACATTCCTTCATATCGTCTAAAATATTCATCAAAGAAATACATTTATTTTAAGGAAGTTATAAAGAATTTAATTCCCTTTTAGAATATATATATATACAAATGCAAATTAATCTCAAACCGGTCAACATTTACAGCAATTTTAAGTTTTTTCGTAAAATTTTGTCATGAGATAATTATAATTTTCATTATAAAATACAATTAAAAAAATTTCAAGTGATATTATTTTTTTCTACTTTCTTTAAAAATTGGCTTTAAACTGTGGTCACACGTATTATTAGGCGAACGAACAAAATGTGTGTCAGTAATAAGATAAAAAACAGCTTTGTCTGAAAATGATATTTTACGAAAAAACTTAAAATTGTTGTAAATATTTACTGGTTGGAGATTAATTTGCATCAAAATATATATATATATATATATATATAATTATATTATAAAAGTAAATTAAATTCTTTACAACTTCTTAAATATAAATTTATTTTCTTTGTTGAATATTTTAGACGACATGAAGGAATGTTTGATGAAAAATGTGAGGTAAAATGTTTTTTTTTCAAAAATATCTACGTTTGTAGAACGTGTAACTCAAAAACGGCTGGGATTTCGAAAATTATATAAAGAATAAAAGTTGGAGATGATTTTATGAGCTTTTACTTAATTTCAGAAAATTTTCCTCTGCAACGCACCGTTTTCGAGATATAAGCGGAAATCTGAAAATTGGGACCTCCCCCCCACCCCTTAACTCACCACCTAGACGTCAGGACTTTTAGTATGTTTACACCCTAAGCACCCTTAACAATTTTTTGAAGGAATCGCTTAGGTTCCTGCTCACGCACCCTAAAACCTTTTGGATCATTCATTGACTGGACGAACTTGTCTTAAGCAAAGTAGATTCAGAATCAAATTGAATTTGAGGACGATTTACGCAGATTATTGTTTATAAATTAATATGTTCGTAAAAAGAAAAATAAATAAGTTAAAAATAGAAGAAAAAGTAGGGTTAAAAGCTTCTGTTCCCGTGGTGAAATTTGAGTCCTCAGTTTTCCGCTTCTACCACGAATTTCCTGACACCGTGTGTACAAGGTTATGTTGCATGTCTATAATTTGCGCAACGTTGGGTATTAATGCTAGTAAATTATTGTTCATAATTAGGTCACCGTAATGTACCACGGGTTTCCCGCCACCGTGTATATGTCGCAGGCAAACCGTAAAATCAGGCCGTTCTTGATGCGTCTGAGGCACTTCACGATCTGCTGCCAGGCACTTCACGAAGTAACTAGGCGCACCATGATCTGCCTGATTTTACGATCGACCGCCGACATATATAAGGCAATGAAGTATGCGTGTAACTCGCGCAACGCCGGGTATGCAAGTAAATTATTGTTTATAATTACCACGGTAATAACAATGAACCTGTCACCGTAATGTACCACGTATTTTTCGACACCTTGTATGATGACACACGATGCGCCTCAGGCACATCACGATCTGCCGCCATTTCACGATGCATCAGATCATAATGTGGCTAGGCGCAACACGATCTGCCTGATTTTACGATCGGCCTACGACATACATATGCAAGGTAATGTTGCGAGCGTATAATTCGCACAACGCCGGGTATTAGTGTTAGTGAATTATTGTTTATAATTACGTCACCGGAATGTACCACGGGTTTCCCGCCACCGTGTATATAAGGCAATGTTGCTTGCGTGTATTAATGCTAGTAAATTATCGTTTATAACTACCATAATACGGGCATGTGCCTAGCGTGGTAGTCGAATCACCTGTAAAACTGTACACACATTATACATATAATGAATAAAGAAAGTTAAAAAAAAAAAAAAAATTACCGCGGTAATTACAATTGAATCGGTCACCGTAATGTACCACGTATTTCCCGACACCGTGTACCTATACACGGTAAGGCTGGGTAGTATTGCTAGTTTATAATTTCCGCGGTATAAACGGATAAATCGGTCACCGTAATATCCATGAATCACAATGTATTGAAGTTATTACCCATTTTCATTGATCAAATATACTTTGTCGAAGCCCATTTACGCGTACATAATAATATATATATAATAAAAATTTGAATTGCACATACCTATGAAACTTTACAGTCATTATTTACTTTAGAATGTTGATTCTTTTCTCTAAAAATTAAACAACATGTTATAAAAAATACACAATAAATCTGACAGATTCGTTCCAACGACCCTGTAGCATATAAGGTATGTACAATGTAAATTGATAATTAAATATTACTAATCTTTGTTTTTTCTCGTTATATTTCTCCCAGTTATGTTTTTGGTGTGGTAATTTTGATTTTTTTATGAAAGTTCTCTTTTTATTGATTTTTCTCCCCGTTTTAAGCGGACGAATAAATTTAAAATGTTATGAACTGGACCGGCGCGGACAACACGACCGCTCGCTGCCGTGAATCGACAGCATAAATAAACCAATCATTAGATTGATAACTTCGCGCTTTTTGTATGGACCAAGTGTCAACGCTATTTGACCATAAACATGTCAATATTTGACGAATTTTTATTCGATTTGAGATCATGTCGTCACACAAACCATCGACAAGGATAGAGGAAACAAAAAAAAGACTCGACCATAGACAATATACTTCTCTTTTAGTTCCTACCCAATTCATTAGCCTAAAATATTATTTTAAAAATAAAATGAAATGTCAAAATGTTCCCCCAGGGCAACAGAGCCATCTGACGGATTACTGTCTTGAGAAAATGAGCTTACTTTTCTTACGGCTCATTTTCTCCGGACAGAGCTTTGTCAGATTGAAACCCGTTGCCCTATGAAGAAACCAACTGTCGTAAAAATAACCTAAAATTACTTAAAATTTCAATCCCTTCAAAAAGGGGAGTACAATTTCAAATAAGATTTAGCTTTTCTACGATAGTATCGACTTTGACATTTCTCTGGTTTCAACAGAAAAATGAAAAACTCAATGAAACGTTTTAGTATTTTATTAAAAACAGGAAATACAAGAATAAATAACTAACCATCACGCCATTTCCCCGCAGGGGTTGGCCGATAGAACGGACTGCCAAAAAACTCGGTCTTGGCACACACTATTTGCCTCATTCACACTCACACATCGACTCATACATACTATTCTGACTCTTGACGTGGCCCGATGCAAGTATCGGATTCACTTCATCGTGTCAGGTTTTCCTCTGGCGTCCCTGATTTCATCTACCACTCACATCTGCGTTGTATATTCTACTTACATTCCATGCTTCGTTCATTCGCTCTACGTGCCCAAACCATCTAAGGGTCCCTTTCTTAACCTTACTCATTACGATCAGCCTTGCATTGCATTGCTTGATCATCAATAATAACAATATTTGGATGATTTGTGTAGCGCCGTTTTTGTAAAAAGTTACCTCAAAGGTGCACTGCACAAACTTATATTTCTACAATCCAATTTCAACTACAAATTAGACAATCCATTACAACAAATTATGGCTAAAACTTGCATCCACCGGTTCATCGATCACTATCGATACTAACGATTTGACCAATGAACGCTTTGCTGCATAAAAATGTTCATATATTATTTTATTAATACTCTGTACAGGCAGAAAATATATAGGACCATAGGTGGTTTTACCACACATCCTCAGGGATCTCATTTCTACAGCATTCAGTCCACTTTCCTCAGCCAGTTCCATGCCTCACTGCAATACAACAGGGTAGGTACCAGCATTCCGTTGTGGACTGCTTAGATAGTTTTTTGTTAGCGCCAACGGCATTCAGTCCTCCATTAATAGAATTACCTTCATTTACCCTTCTTTCAATATCTCTATCAGCCTTCCCATCAGATCTCTCATACACATACATCCCACGATATACAAACTCATCCACCTGCTCCAAGTATTCATCATTCCCAACTATATTGCACAATGTGTTCGTACTCTCTTAACTGATAAAAATAGTACAAATTTAGAAAAGCTAAGCGTACTGCGAATATATTGCTCCTGCCGCATCCTGGTCCAGTCCATGCAGTACTCTTCCTCCTTCTTGTGTTCTCTCAAGAACAGTGGTGCAAGATAGTGGTGGAACACGTCAGCCCCCCATCTCCTGACATGACACCACAACGTTACTGTCCTATATACCTACAACAAACAATCATAATATGTCATCATTAAGGTGCTAAATTAATGCTTTTATATGTATTATTATAATAAGGTAAAATGCAAACAAACCCTGAGACCTGTAGGCGCGAAACGTTGCTCGTGGAACGTGCTCTCTACTCTAGGGAAATGACACTAGTAATCTCCACCAGCCTGTCAGCTGTAAGGGTATCTCATTATATCCGTCACAATTTGGTGTTTCGAGCTGAAAATATTAAAGAAAATATCTCGTGAGATACATCAAGACGGATAAAAACAAATCAAGATAAATGCAAATGCATAAATGTTTCATATAAACGTTTGTACCTGCAGGTTATAATGTTTTTCACGAGCATCATCATATCACGAAATGAGACATTTTGCGATACTAGTAGCCACAAACATATGCACGAGTTCTCAAAATCGGGTAATCAATGTATTTAAGGCTGCTAATTTCACATCGCACCTATTTTACTTGTTCAGGAAGCAACTTTGAATTCGCGTAGCATGTAAATAAACCGTTGAGAGCAAACATTTTGATAAATTAATTCACCCAGCTGTCAACAGCTTCTCCATAGAAAATCAAAGTTTTCCCATTGGTGGAGAGATAGTGTCGTCACACAGTCATAGATATTATCCATCTTTTGTGTTGGTTGAAAATTAGGATCGGAGTTATACCCCCCTGATCGACAGATACTAAGAACTAAGAGTTTTGTTTAGCGCCGTGCGCGTCAAAATACAGAATAAAATATTCACAAAAGCGTGTCGCAAATTCAACAGAATTATATACTCGAGAAAATATTTTTGGTTAAAAATTATTGCTAATATTTCAATAACGTCTTAAGTTAAATTTCTGTGTTAAAAATTCCGAGAGAAATCAATTTATAATTGTGTAATAAATAATTCAAGTTGTAGTATTTTCGGCACAAAACGGGTGCTTGGATTTTTATTTTAATGATTTTATTTGAAATTAAATTAAAATTCTAAATTATATTTTGCCTAGATAATGAACAGTTTTATAATACTGTATTACTATTTGGTATGATATATGTATTGTATAATAACTTTACTCGTTTGAAAATTAACAAATATTGCCATCGACCAACAGTAAAACTATTTTTTTATTAAAAAAATGTTAACTTTTTCAAAATTTAAAATATAAGTTTACCACATAAAATAACGATCTTTCGAAATCAATTTATCGTTTTTCTGTAAAAAGCTTCGACACGTCTATGAGCTCATTCAAAAATGTCATTTTTCAGCTTTGTCTGGTTATTAACTCTTAATACAGGTAGTATATTATGTAGTTTTAATGTGTCTCAATAGAGGTCAGTAAGTTGTACTATACGAGATAGACTACTGTAGGGTCTCTTATTTATTTATTAATTTATTGTAAGAACTTTGTACATTGCATAGAGTTTTGTGTTATTTTATCCGCCCTGTGTCCCTGTGTTATGGCGAGTAAAGTTAAGTTATACAAATTAAATTAATTTACAAATATATAGATCATGTTTTCTAAATGTAGTAATTATAATTTATTTATTTTTTTTTTTATTCAGAGAAAGATACATAAATTACAATAAATTCAATATAATAATTAATTACATAATATGTGTACATATTTGATTTATCCCCATCAAAAAGCAGGGCTTGTGTGTATGGGGGTGTTATTATATTGGTTTAATTGTTTTATTTTTTATATTCAGTTCAAATTTTCGGTTTAATTTTTAAGGTGAGTTTTAAATTTTTTCATATTACTGTTCATGTTTCTGATTTTTTCAGGAAGTGAATTAAAATTTTTACTCCGAGATATTTATGACTTAACTGTCTTAGTGTTTTTTTACATTTTGGAGTAGGAAGTATTGATGTTTGTCTAAGATTTCTGTTGTTTTTAAATGGTGCAACTTTATTTTGAATATTATCTTTATAAATTTGTAATATATTATATTAATAAACAATTTGAAAGTAAAATGCAAAAGTCAGTCATTTTAAATACATGTAGGATTACGAAATATTTTTTTAATATTTATATTGAGGGATCAGTAGAATTTGCCGGTCCAGTTAGGAGTTCCGTCGAGCCGAACTCTCTGATATGAAAATGTCTGAAGTCGGTGAATATTTTTTCCCATTTTTATTTTATTTTTTTATTAGTGACTATTTAAATACAGGTTTGATGAGAATTACAAGATATGATAGTTTATATAACTATTTCATCTGTTTGTTCTTTGTTGAAAAGCGAGTAATTTTACAACATCACACCTCCTTCCCTCGTCGACTTTCTACTACCTCTCTCGCTGTTCCTAGTTACTACTCTACACTAAATAATATGTTTTAAGAGTTGCAATTTGAAGCAATTAAGTTTTTTTTTTAAATTTAAGACGTTTAACTTTATCGTTTTGAAAATTTATTATTTGAAATAATTAATAATTTTGGTACACTTAAAAAAGTAATCCAAACTCAGTTATTTTTGATATTTTCAATGTTTATTGATGTTATTACTTAAGGAAGCTACCTAGTTCAAAAATAATTCTAAAATTAACGCGAAATTCAATTCATAATGGTATCAATTGTGTTGCATATAAGAGTTTGTTTGTAAAACAAATATATTTGTTGCCTACCAAATAATTAATACAGACAAAATGTTATTAATTTATGTTTATTAAATAATTTTTTTCTAAGGTCGTCGTAACAAACTTCCCACGGCTTGTTTGTATTGACAAAGAAAATTCCGGCGATTTATAGCGAAAATATTTTTTTTTGATGTTTTATTGAGTTATCTTACATTTATTTGTTTAACTCTTTCAAACTCTGTTTTTCAGAAAGTTGACTTATCTACAATATTTACTTTTGTTGTTTCGAATTTTTGATGTTTTCTTATAAATACAATTATAAGAAAACATCAAAACTTTTAATTCATTAATTGTGAAACTTTACTTACTTTGGGGCAGATTTGAAAACTATAGTATCTTTGAAAAAGAAAATTTTTTTTTAGGATTTACATAGTACCTACCTTTTTATAAATTAACTCCACACAGGAGGCCCTGAGGAAAATAATTTCTCTCAGGGTCTATATCATCGGAGATGCTATGTGGAGAGTCTTTTGAGAGAAAGCATGAACATTGGTTTTGAAGAGACCCATGTTGTGGGAAGGAGGAAACACAGAAGCCGGCAAATCGTTCCACAACCGAGCTGTTGAACATAAGAACGAATCGAAGAGAAGACCCTTTCTCATGTGACAAATTTCAACCGTGTAAATATGATGGGCGTGCGTTTGGCGTGTTTCCCGACTATGCACCGGTGCTGAAGGGATCAATGACGCAAGTTCCTCGGAGCATCTTCCATTGAAATACCGGTAGAACAAGGATATCATTCCCACCCTACCTACCTTTATTTATTTGTATATTCAGACCCTCCACAAACAATGATATTAATTTTACTAATGCAGGATAGGGAAAAATCAATTTCCAAGGGTTTGCAAATATTTGGGTAGTTTGTTTCTGTAAAAGTAGGTGTAAGGTAGTGCTGAAATGGCGCCACCTTAGGTCAGAATATGGGCATGGTGCCCTATCTGCGCGTTCGACTGCCTACGGCCCCCAAAGACTTGCTTGCCCCAATACCAACAGAAAAATATATTACACTGGTACTCACACTTCGTCATCTTGCGATGTCGTTTGCGGTTCTAACGGTGAAAACCGCATGAAAATCCGTTGCGAAGAATAATAGATCTAAATGCACAGACAGCGGGAGCCACTCCATTTTATACTTCGAGTATGTAAACATTATATATTTATTATGGTATTTTTGTATTATTTATGTATATATCAGTTAAAACTAGTTTTTACTAACTGTCTTTGTTAAAAGTGAAATTTAGATTGAAAATACAGATACTGTTTATTAAAATATTCAATAACTGTTAATTAAAAACCTAATCTAACCCAACCTAACGTAACCTAACCTAACATAACCTAACCTAACCTAACCTAACCTAACCTAACTTAACCTAACCTAACCTAACCTAACCTCACCTAACCTAGCCTAACCTAACCTAACCTAACCTAACCTGATGTCACTCGGCCAATCAGAATAAAGCACGATGAACTTTGACATCAGTTGAAATAGTTTTAACGGAATCATTTCGAGAGCACGCTTTTTGTCTAGTTATAACTAGTTTTCACTGATATTCAGCAGATAATTCTAGGCATTTAGTGAAAACTAGTTTATATTTGAGAAAACGCGTTGCAACTAAGAACGGGTTTAAACTCAAACATCTGTATATATTTAATATTTTTGTTCTACATGTAACCTCATATGTTATTTATTATGAAATCATTTGTTTGTTATCCTTTCTCATTTCGCAATGTATTTGGACGTTTTGGCAAAAGTTTTTAACTGCTTTTGCAAAAAAAAAAAATCTGTTTACCAAACTGCTGCCGCCAAGTTAGGAGATATCAGGTATGCGTCCAAATAAATTATCATCACAAGAAAGTTTTACTGTAAGAAATGGTTCCAAGAATAGAATTGGACGCCTAACTAATGGCACGTGCTGCCATGGAGCTGTAATTAAATTAAATAATTTATTCGAAAAAAGGATTTTCTCTGTGGTTTGTCATAATTCCAATAAAAAACACTTAAATTGGTTTGTAACCACTTTATTTGCATAAATTGCTCTTCCTGTTTCGGAAGTGCCCTTCCTTTACCATGATAATATGAAAACTAAAAATGGATCAAAAATGCTGACATATATTAAACACAAATTTTTAGTTCTTCAAATTTTGCAAATTCACTTTGTGGCGCCATTTTATTAATGAAATACTTAAAAAGACATTTTTTTAACACGATAATTATCGTAATTATATAAGTATAGAAAGACAGGCGTGGGTAGAAATGGAAGTAGTGGGACTGGGAGAGGTGGATAAGGGAGGTGCTTAGAAGATCAACAGGGGGGGGAAGAGGTGGAAATAAGGGGGGGGGGGTGCTTAGAAGATCAAAGACAAAATTACAATGGAAATATGTTTAAGATATGGTTATTCACAAATTTAATAACAATTTTAAGATACTCGTAGGGTAAGTCTAATTTTTCGATATTGAAATTGTAGGTCAACAAAGGTGAGAGGGTAATTATGACTAGAACATAGCGGTTAACTGAAAATATGTCTAGAATAGGCCTGTATAAAGAATGCAATGGGATTCAATATACAAGTAATATATACTATATAATTAATATTCCTAAACTTAAATATTTCATAGCTTTGAGAGTACGGAAGTGATGGCTATGGGATGGTAGTTGGAAATATCGGAAGATTCTCAGTAATTGGTTGGTCGATCGCCTTTTCCCAAAGATCTGGCACCTTCCAACTTTTTGAGTGAGAGTTTCAATGGGAGTACTAAAGTTAATTCTGCAGAACATCCAGGACCTGCAGGACCAGGGCGAGTATTTTGCCAGGCCGCTGGTTTTGTCGACTTTCAATTCTTTCAAAACCCGGAGAACCTCCATTCATATTCTTCTGTACCTATGGTTCCTTAATTTGGAATCCGTAGTGCGAAAAAAATGGAATTTTCCGTGAAAATGTTCCTTAGTAACACATATTTTCGCAGGCCGAACTATCCAACCTACCATCTGGCCAGGTCAGAGGCAGTAAAGCAGTTTTGCAGAAATTTCTCCAGATTGAACAAGCGAACAACCAGAAAGAAGGACTACCAGTTGGTAGCAGTCGCGCTGAGCTCTATTTTAAGTTGTCTTGCAATGCAATTCCATGCACATTTTTGGTATTTGGAAAGGTTATCCAAGGAACCAATTTTCCGGACTCTATTTTAATCGTTCGAAATTCGAGCATATTTTTCAATAGGTAAGAATACTGTAATAAAATCCAAATAAATGAAATATTGGTGAAAGTATCCAAAAACCAAGTACTGCTTTCAAAAGGTGAAGAAATACGCTTAAAAATTTGATTATTAGAAATAACCAGGTATGTAATTATTCAAATATAAACATTTTGATTACAAACTTTAAAAAGTTTCTAAAACTGGTACACTTTATGTTTACTAAAATTACTGTTAACGTAAAAAAAACACACATTTTATAAGATAAATAAATTATAAACGAAATTGCCACCTCACTTTTTGTCGTTTCATGTAAAAATAATTATTAAAAAATTGACAGATTATTTTTTTGTTTTCAAAATGTCGTTGGAAACTTTGGTTTTATTAAAGTCTTCATTTTAATAATTTCGTGGTTAACTTTTACATTTGAATATAAAGTGAGTTGTTTTTTTTCTTTCCAATGCCGTTTAGTTCATACTTTTCACTATGATAGTAAGAGAGACACGACAATTTCTATGAGATCTATATGAGTTCATATAAATATGATCTCACGTGATTAAACGGATTATAAATAAAACATGTAATGTACGAGACCTATAGGCCTGCACAAAAACTGTAGACAATAAGCGCCGGCATACAGAGACGCCCGAAAATCTAAATGTCTTGATAGAGATGTGTTCTCTGCTTGACAGCTGTTAAAGTTCCGTAGCATGGTCACAAGCTTCTATGCTGGACGGGCATCTTCTGCCGCGTATTAAGGTGGAGTGGTATTGCGTCTTCCACCGTGCATTGCGAGATGGAATACTCTTGCATCGGAGCATTTAGGCTGCGGTGGACGCTGGTTGCTAGTAATCGAGACAGGCTGCGCCCCAGATGGTGTATGTTATCGTGGATTGCTGCATATCTAGCACCAGCATCCTAGGGGGGTGGTCGCAGCAACTCACATGTTGATTGGCTTCAGGGTAATCGGTCTGCCTTCTATTGGGCGTGACGGGACTGCTTGGGGTGGTCGCAGCAACCCACATGTTGATTGGCTTCAGGGTAATTGGTCTGCATTCTATTGGGCGTGCTGCAGATGCATAACACGCCCCTCTAAATGTTGTCATCATTTGACAGACATGGCGTCATCATCAGGTAGATCTGCATTCTATTAGGCGTGGCGGGAATCCAAATCATGTATCTTGCTCAGGCGTTATCATCAGGGCAGAGAGATGCAAGGCTCGATGCAAGGGGCCCCAGGCTAGCAGCCCGGAGCAAGATGGCCCGGGGTAGCACAGCGACTTCAAGGGCTTGGTAAGAATCAGCAAGTTCAAAGGAGCCCGAGGATGGCCATGGGGCTCAGGCGTCAGAGTTTTGTAGGTTTTATTCCTTCGGGTGCTTGAGGGTGAGACTGGCGACTTGGATCAATTTGCGAACCCGATGGCAAATCAGGTAGGTGCTTTGCAGAGTTGCGACGATTACTGACGGTGAATGACTGAATTAAGCTGCCCCTTTGGTACAGTCTTTTATAGTTAGGTGGTAGGGGCAGGTGCCGGTGCACGTGTTATTCGGCAGGTACCGTGTGCAGGTCTGTTCGGCAGGTACCAGTGCACGTGTTGTTTACGTCTTCTTCTTTACCCAGGTGGCCGTGCACACCTGCGGTGGCAGGTGTTGTTTACGTCGTCTTGTTTATCCCAGGTACTGTGCACATCTGCTGTGGCAGGTGTTAAATGTTGTTTATGCCTGCCTAATTATCCCAAGTGGCTGGCGCAAGTATCTGCTTTGGGAGCATGATCTATTTCACGTTGGAAACGTTGTGACATGAATATTTTCGCACTGTCTAAAATGCAGAATTTGTCTTCAATAATAATGCAAGAAGAATTTTGCTGTGTTTCATCTAGACTGCATAACACGTTCGATACATATAAGCAGTTGTGATTGCCATGTCTGAAGTTAGTTTTTGGGTTATGATGAAAGATGGTGCGAAGCTCGGAATAATTGATTAGGTAGATGACGATTTGATGGAGAATGGGATGTAATAATAATAATAATAATAATTGGACAATTTGTAGAGCGCCGTTTTTCTGAAAAATCACCTCAAGTAGTAGCAATCCATCGCTGAGGTAATTTTACCTCACCCACCTCTCGTGCACAGTTGATAGGTCCTCGGAGGTAAATCGATTGCACTCCGAGGATAGGCGCAGAAGCTTCATTGTATATAAAATGATTTCATATATTATTTCACTGAGCTTAATAGACTGCTATTCATATCCATCCTACTTCCTACTATCAAACTATAATATATTATTATTATAAAGGCGAAAGTTTGTATGGATGTGTGGATGGATGTAAGGATTTTTGTTTGGATGTTTAAGGACTCTTTCACGCAATAAATTCTGGATGGATTTTAATGAAACTTTACAGTAATATAGCTCATACATCAGAATAGGCTGTAGGCTATAACTTAGAGCTCTGGCATTATGAAATTTGTATAAAATTATACGTTCATTGTCCAGACTAAAAGCAAAGCGTTTCTACGTAATCGTTTGACATGCGCTGTCATTTTGTTATTTGTTTAGGTTGCTATGGAGATCCCTTTGACAGTTAAGATTTACAGCGCTTGTTTGATTGTTACGTTGAGGGTGGTGGGTGAGTGGGTGAGGCTGGAGGGGGCGTTGTGGGGGGGGGGGGTTGAGGAAGGGTTGGGGGGATTGGGGAGGGAGTGGCGCGTGCGAAGCCGGGGGCAAAAGCTAGTATTATCCGTCGTCAGCGGTGCAAGGCGATGTTCCGAGAGAGTCCGGCTGGAGAGATCAAAAGGTCAATCCTTCGACCTTTCTCTCCCGATCCTGCATGCCATGCAGCAAATGGGCAGACGTATCCGCCGTCAAGCCCCTGACAAACCTCACCCGGTGAATCTGGGCTCCACCGCTTAGTCACCAAACGTGGCCAACTTTGGTTATCCAATAAATGGTTCCCGGGGCGGCGGAACCATACCTGCCTCTCATATTGAATGCTAGAAAGTGGAGAGTGGATTAATAATGTTCCTGATAGAATTCCTATGTGTAACAAAGTGATTGGACTCCAAGAAATTTCATCAAAAAAATTGTTATGTTCTCTTGTTTACTATAGCCAATATGCATAACATTTAAGAATTGCACATCCCGTGAAAGAAGCGGGAAATTGTATTTTTTTGTTTGTTTTATAAGTAGATATGTCACTTTTAATGCACAAATTTAAATATTTATTTATTTATTGGTGGATACAAAGTACAAATTACATATTAGGAAGCTTTGCCTGTCCAACTAGGAAATTAAGACTTGTTGTATGTAAAAAAACCCTAATGGCGTTAAAAAATTATGCACATTTTCAAATTTTTATATTCGAGTCAGTTTTGATAGTAATGAACCTACAGTAAAACTTTAAAAATATGAATATAGTTTCCCACGCGTAGTTAATGAAATGCGTACCCTACAGCTACATTGTATCTGTATCGGAAAAACGCAGTGGAAATGACAGGTAAAATCAAAATAGTTTATATTATTTGACAAGATATAATTCCGAGTTCTGCACGGAAAAGAGCAAATAATTCCGAGTGGAAAATGTTTCCTTTCCAGGCAACACACTTTGTGCGTTTGACACTTACTTTGCAGGCACATTTTAAAAGAAATTAATTTATTTATCACTTTGGAGAGAATAAATTGTCGATCTTCTTTGAAATAATGATTAAATTTTAATTCGTGTACAACTTTTAGCTATTGCGAATTTCTTTGCTGATAAATAGCTTTTTTTATTTAAGCGACTATAATATAAAATAAATCCATAAGCATACAAAATATAATGGTTATGTAAGGTAAAGATATTGTATTTCTTAGTCCTCCTCACTAAGGGTTCCTGTGCCGAGGCGGACTAAAATTGTTTAATTATAGTTTATTTGTCTTCTATGTCGTTTTTAGTGTTTTCGTTGAACTCTTTTAGCCATATTTTTATTCTTGATTTGTACTCAATACATTTTTTTATTAGTTTTATGTCTTGGGGAAGAATGTTATGGAGTTTAGTTGCAAATAAGTGCAGTTTCTTTGTCTGAATGTTGTTTTATATCTTGGAATGTTTTTATGTCATTTTTATTCAATCTAGTGTAATGGATACGCTGTCTAGTAGAGGATTCAGTATTTTTGAAGAGCTCCAATAATATATTTCGTCAAAGCTATTATATATTTCAATTGAAGGCGTTTCAATAGGTATCTACTTTCGATTTGGTCTTTATTATTCCTTTTTGAATTGTATAATTCCTTTTTGAATTGTAATTCCATATTCAATTTGAAGTAAGTAGTTTTTAAAAATTAATAGATTGATTAGTTTTAACCACGTTTATTGTTTATAAAAAACAAAATGTTTAGTGCGCGATGCTAACTTCCTCAGGGTTTACTTAAAACTGAAGAAAAATAGTTTTTCTTTCAGCTCCGTACAATAAAATTCATTTAATTAATAACAGTGTAGACTTTAATGAGCACTTTTATTGTTACCGTGAAGATCCACGATGACGGTACCGTGACGACACGAAGAAGGCAATAAACGTGCGTTCCTTATCACAAAAATGCTGCAGCTCTTTCAGAAGAAGAAATAGTCTTTGAATTGAAATTAAAAAACTTTTTCACTTTGTTCTACTTATTTATTTTCACCAGTACCGGTTTCATCCTACTACGGACATTTTCAGACTGGATTCAGTATTTAGTATTTTTGAAGAGCTCAATAATATATTTTTCTGAAAATTTATTTATTTTTATTTATTTTATTTATTTATTTATTTATTTATTTATTAATTTTCAACGCCCTGGTGGGCTTTTACATTACATGTTTATAATACAGAGACAGGTTTTTAAAAACAAAAGATAAACTATAAAAAATAACTAGTACACGTCATAAAAAGTATACAGATAAATTAAGGAAAGATAATACATTACAATAAAGGAGAAAGTTTCTAAGTTGTAAGTTGTAAATACATGACAAAATGCAAGATACATAAAAATAAAATGGTAACAAGTTTTTACATTGTGGATTAATATGGAATTATACGAATAAATGCATCAAAATATTCTACATAAAAGTGTCGTTCAGGTATTTCAAATAATGGTAAACTTGTGTTAAATACATCGATATTAGAAGTGAATTTGTTTCCTAAAGTGTGAAGTCGAGAAATAGGTGCATGTATATGGTAGTTCGTCCCAGAATTATTGTTGCAGAATAATACGTTTTGCCTTGTTGCTCGATTGGGTACCCTGAAATCGATGAGATGCAGGAGTTCGCAACAATCTAATTCAGAATGAATAATAGATTATAATAAAACAAATAAAAAACTTTATTCCACTTAATTTTATTTGACCTTAACCGGTTTCAGCTCGTCAGAGCCATCTTCAGACTGGTACAAATAATTCTTAGCCTACGGTTTATATACATAACATATGGGGGAGGGGGAGAGGGGTAGTCTACAAGGATTTTAATGAATTATTTTTGTTACTGAGTCGTTTTAGACTGTCGAATTTCTAAGTATTTTGGTAATTCAATAAAAACCTGGTGTTTATCCGGTATAATTTTCATAATAATTTTGAAATTAAAATATGTATTTAGGTTTGACCATTCCCACTCCAATGTAAACATGCATCCCTTCAAAAAGCAATTAAAAAATCCCATTGATCATAGATATGTATAATAACGATTTGACAATAAAATTAGTCCATTAATAATTCCAATTACTTGTAAGGTTTTTCCCTAATCAATAGATATTGAAGTGAGCTACAAACCCAAAGTAATTAGCTCACTGGAATTACCAAAATACTTAGAAATTCGACAGTCTAAAACGACTCAGTAACAAAAATAATTCATTAAAATCCTTGTAGACTACCCCTCTCCCCCTCCCCCATATGTTATGTATATAAACCGTAGGCTAAGAATTATTTGTACCAGTCTGAAGATGGCTCTGACGAGCTGAAACCGGTTACGGTCAAATAAAATTAAGTGGAATAAAGTTTTTTATTTGTTTTATTATAATCTATTATAATGGACTTCCACCACGAATTAACAGTTTCAAAAACAGAATGAATAATTTTAAACAAAAAAGTTAGGTCATTTATTTTTCTTCTGTTTTCTAGGGAATGCAATTTAAGTGTATTTAGTAAGGATGTGTAGTTAATGTGTTGAATAGGTATGTGTAACTTGAAGTTAATAAATCTTAAAAATTTGTGCTGCACTCTTTCGATATTTTTTATATGAATTTGATAATATGGGGACCAAACTATGGAATTGTATTCCAACAAGCTGCGTACAAGTGACAAATATACGATTTTTATAACTTCTAACGAGTTAAAGTCTTTGATTGTTCTAATTATAAATCCTAGTGTTTTCATGCCTTTGTTGGTTATCTGTTGTATGTGATTTATAAAATTTAATTGCGTGTCAAACACAACTCCAAGATCTCTAATTTCATTGACTTTTTCTAAGATTTTGTTATCAATTGTGTATTTGAAAGATAGTGGGGTCTTTGTTCGACAAAACGTTAGTGTCTTACATTTATCGGTATTGAGGAACAAGTTATTTGTGACACACCAATTTTGTAATTTGTCGATGTTTGACTGTAGGATTAGGCAGTCACCTATATTGAATATTTCTTTGTATAATTTGATGTCATCGGCAAAAAGCAGAACTTCTACATCGTTAAAACAGCTTATGATATCATTTATGAATATTAAGAAAAGGATGGGGCCGAGATGACTCCCTTGCGGTAGACCACTAGTTGCATATAATAACTTAGATAAAGAATGTTTAATTTTAACAATTAAGATTCTGTTAGAAAAATAATTTGAGAACCAATCCAACAACTTGCCTCTCAGTCCTAAGGCATACAATTTACTAATTTTATGTGATACTTTGTCGAAAGCTTTTGAAAAATCTGTGTAAATACTGTCAACTTGTTTTTTTTTTGTAAAAGATTCTGTAATATAGTTATGGTAAAGTAACAGGTTGGTAGCAGTTGACCTACCGGAAACAAATCCTTGTTGGTTTTTATCAATTACTTTTAATATTGATGGATAAATTAAATCAAGAACAAGGGATTCAAAGATTTTTGGGAGCACTGATTGTATACACATAGGATGGTAGTTTTTAATGTCTGTGTCGTCACCTTTTTTGAGAATCGGGGTAATATAACTAGATTTCCAACGGGTTGGAAAATGTCCAGAAGAAAGTAAGCGGTTAAATAATGTGGTGAGTGGACCGAATATTGCAGATGCGCATTGTTTGAAAAATATTGGTGGGATGTTATCTGGGCCTGCAGATTTGTAAGGGTCAAGTGAAATGATTTTATTTAAGCATGATTCCTGTGTAATGGTGTAGTTCTGTAGATGTATTGTGTTTTGATATGTGTATGATGGTACGTTGTTATCTGATATTTCACCTTCGTATACACTTTGGAAATGATCCGCAAACAAATTAACAATATCAAAGGTGCTATTGGCTATTTTTCCATCATAATGCATTGTGGGGGGTAGTCCGTACTTTCATTGTTTAATTTTTTAACAAAATTCCAAAGATTTTTTGTTCCTAGCGCAGTTTTCTCAACGGAGGTGATGGGTGCTTTATAGCATAGTTTAGATAGTGTTTTACACTTCTTTCTTGTTTCTGAGAAGTTTGAGTAGTCGGTGATTTGTTGAGTGAGTTTAAAAATTTTTTGTAGCTGTTTTTTTTGTTTCAGTAAGAGTATAAGGTCTGTGGAGAACCAAATTGGATATGTTCTGAGTTTTGGTGTATATGAGGGGACGTGTGATTTTATATTTTCAGAAAATGTTTCATAGAGTTTTTCTAGTATTTGTTCGCTATCACTGTTATTAGTCAAGAAAGTCCAATCTGTATTAGCGAGTTGGTAGTTAATGGAATCGTAATCGGCATTTTTGAAGTTGAGTGTTGTTTGTTTCAGTGGTGGTTTGTTTGTGTACATATTTACTATAATGTGTAAGGGGGGGGTGATATTTATCCACCGGTACGAGCTGATCGTTTGACATTTCAACACACAGTTTAGAGCTGTTTGATAGGGCAAGATCTAGAAGACGATCACATATATTAGGTACAAAATTGTGTTGATGCAAATTTAAATAGTTTATCATATCTATCACTTCACGTGCTGGGTCGTTAGAACTTTCGTTAGTAATATAACCATTGTCACTAGAGTTCCATTTCAAATTGGGAAGATTATAATTGCCGACGATAATTATTTTCGATGTAGGATTTTTTGACATAAGAAATTCGATGTCTTCGCAATGCTTCTTGTAGGTTTGGATGTCGGAGTTTGGTGGTATGTATACAGTTCCAATGATGATTTTTTCCATGGGAGTAACAATTTGTACAAGTAGTTGCTGCAGTGAGGTATTTTTCGTGCTTAGTTTTTTCACGGATATATTTTCCTTGATTGCAATCAAAACTACGCCTCCTCTGGATTTGGTACTGGATTTTGGGTTTCTGTCACGGTGAAATATCTTGTGGTTTGTAAAACCAAGTTCAGGAGATTTTATTTCTGGAACGAGCCATGTTTCAGTAAGGATAAATATATCATGTCCGTGTAAAGGTACCGTTACTTTAAGGTCATGCAGTTTTGTACGAAGTCCTCGTGTATTTTGATAATAGATTTTGATTTCATCAGGGCATTTGGTCCGGCATTTTCGGTTAGTTAGGCCATATCCAATAGTGGATTTTAGTTTTTTGAGACATTTACTATTGCTGGCTTATTATTCATGAATTTTATAGTAAGTCCGACTTCGACTTCCAGGGTACGGTTTGCCAGGGTTTGTCTAAGATCATTTAGGTATTGCTTTTGTAGAGGGGTTTGGTCGGAATAGATTTTGCAATCAGTGTGAGTTAGAGCTATATTTTTTCTACGCAATAATGTCCGTAGTAAGATGAAACCGGTCCTGGTGAAAATAAATAAGTGGAACAAAGTGAAAAAGTTTTTTATTTCAATTCTAATACAATGGAATTTCACCACAAATTAAGAGATAGTCTACTCCAAAAGAAAAAAAAGTAATCATTTTCTTGCATCTCTGACACCGACCGTACCGTGACGTCTCCGTAGACCCCTGCAATAATATCTACTAGCCGTCACGATATTTTTGAAAGTATTACAGATGATAGTTACAATGATAATACTGAAGTGCAAGTGAATATATTTGAATACAGTCATAAGGAAGTATACCTTTGAATGAAGAAAGTATATATTTATATATGGTATTCAATGATAATATTGAAGTATGAGTGAATTCCAAAAATTCAAAAACGTCAAACTTCAAAGCGCTGATGGTTTTGCTTGCAATCAATCTTAAACATTTATAACGCCACAGCTCTTTCTTACACACTAAATAACAATTGTCGAAAATGAGACAAATGATGAACGTATGTCAGCACCCCCCAAAGGAAACATACAAATAAATAAAATGAAACACCATTCCCGTTGCCGTAGCTGAGCCGTAATAAGATATTTCTGTTTCCTACAATGGAAAAAAGTAGTACTTTGGAGGAAACAGACACACGTTCTTTGTGTGTCTCATCTTTTGTCTCTCCATTATTAATGTGTAAGAGAGAGCTGCAGCATTACAGCAATAAGGATTAATTGCCTTTTTTGCCATTACGGTACCGTAAACGTGGGTCGTCACGGTAATAATAAAAGCGCTCATTGTCAACTTCATTCGCATAAAAAAATCGGTGAATCTTTTGAAAGCACTTAAGTATTGCTACATCACATGAAGTTACGCAGGGTGGTTTAGACTCGACTTTATATAATATTATTAGATAAAGTCACAAAAGGTCAATGTAATAATAAAAAAAGGTTACGATAGGTAAAGACCATATCGCGCAATTTATGTCTACCCTCGACAAGGATACTAAAATTTTTACCCTTTACTACACACAATACTAAGCGAAACTTTAGCTCATCCCTTCAGGAAATTATGGCCCCACATAAGTAGTAGCCATGTAATAAAATTTTATTGGAAAGAGACATAAAAGTTTCTAATGGATTATTCGAAACATTAAGGTTTTCAGTAATGTTCTATTCCACAAAATTTAAAACTTTTTTTTATTCCGTCTACAATTTGGTATTTCCACGTTTTCTTGCTTAAAAAAGTTAAACAAAAAATTACGATGATTATGGCATTTTTATTTTATTTTTATGTTGACGAATAAATTTTCTACAGCGAGTCAAAATTTCCCATTTTTGAATTACCGCTAAAACGATATTTTGGGGCGGGGCTTCGAGTGACGTCATGAGCGGAGACGCTCATTGACAGTGTTTATTTATGCTGGCCAGCTGGGCGACGCTTGTGACGTCACAATCTGATATGCCAACCACGGGCCTTTTTTATTTTGTCAGTTTTAGATCGTTTTTAAAATCAATAATATCGAATGAAAGCGTAAAAAAAAAACATTTTTAGTAGGATGATTAAAATCAGAAAAACGATCATGGAACTGAACCCCTCGTTTGTGGAAATACTCCAAATACATTTTGATACACGATAACAAATAGTGAACGATAATTAACATTGAGACAGTTTTAGGCAAACATTGAAACAATTTCGATTATACCAAATTTAAAAATTATTAACATTTTGATAACTTTTCTGGTATTTCGCTAAGGCAACGTTTTATGGCTGGAATTCTTTTGTAGTCAACCAAATTGGAATAAAATATTGATGGCATGTCGAAAACATTTTCTTTCTAGAAAAACATTTTCACTTAATTTTGTTTATTTTCCAGAATTTTGTAGATATCTTACGCCCCCGAAGATGGTAGGAAATGGTACAAACCCTACTCACTTTTTTTTATCAGGAAACGATAAAAAAATCAGTCTTTGCAATTATTCATAAGATCTTCCACTTTTTACTATGTTATAAATATACATATCTTTGAGGAGAAATAAACCCTAAATGAAATGGTTCGTGTTCAACACTGTTTAACTCTGCCATTTTTTCTGAAAAATATCGAGTTTGAAGTGTAATAAAGATAAGGTGAAAAATTATTTTGAATATGTGATGATTTTTTTTAAATATTCATTAGTTCAACATAGGAGACCTTCAGAAAAAAAATCCCACTCAAGGCATATGACTTAGGGATGTGCTGTATGGAGGATCTATTTAGGAAAGGAAAAAGAGGAAGTTCTAGGGAAAAAAGCATGAGGGTGAGCAGGAATCTGGGGGTTAGTGAGTTCGTGGATGAATCCATCCCTCCCATTGCTGTGCAAGGGGATGTTCCGAGAAAATCCTGCTATAAAGGTCAAAAAGCGTCCCTCAACCGGTCTCTCCCGATCCGGCCTGCCAAGCAGTGGGGACAGAGGTGTTGAAAATAAATCGTGCCGGGGCAGCGGTACACCCACCCGCCACCCATTTTCTTAAACACTTCTTGGGTTTCTAATAATCCGCCATTTTAATTTCCGCAAAATCATCAGCAATTTATAAACCGAAAAAATTGTTCTGTGCAGCGAATGATGGAGAACTTATTTAACGGAGGGTTAAAACCGCTGTTTTGGTGGCCATTCCAAAGATTGTCCGGGATGTGTCTAAACGGATTTTTGTCAATACACCGCCGAATAAAATCATTAGTTAAACCACTATAGTATTCACTGACCACTTAGTAACCAAAGAGATACGAGTGTGGCGATGGATTACTTGGGTATTAAAGGATTTTCAGTTGGATGATGCATGTAACCAGTTTCATCACTTCCGTGTTTAAAGTAATTTCTTTCACGAACAGTCACGTATCACGCTGCTTGATCATAATATTATATCATTAAAAGTAATTAAGTCGTCATTCATTATTAATTCGTTCTAAAAACATTCTAAATTATGTAAAAGAACCTTATAAGCAGTATTATTAGCATTTTCTTTGAATTATTATCTTATCTTTAAATATCCAGGATGAAAAATTATGAAATATTAACCAAAATAAAGCTTCATTACTGTAGGCCTAAAATTACAAATAAATACACAAACACATCTTGTTTCCTACTAACACCACTTGTTACTTGCCACTTCCATTCCTATTTCCCCATATTTACGCGTCTAATAGACACTACATAAGGCACTTTTTTAGATACTTATATATTGTTTATGTATGCAAAATAAGATTAAATTATGTAAAACCATTACATAGTGACTCTCCGTGAAAGAATTTTAATATTGTGGAATTTTTGTAGTTATGTCCAAATTGATAAACTTACCATAACATAAAATCTGGGTATCTTTTAGAATTTAGACGAGCTGGAGGCAACCGATACGATTCTCCTCTTTAAATCGATTAACCGGAATGATGTTTATAATAAAGCAAACACGGGTAAGTATTTTCGATATTATTTTATGGAATGGAAGCATGGACGCTTACTGAAAAACTAATTAGGCGTCTTGAGGCATTCAATATGTGAATTAATACCTTATGGTTCGGATTAATTGAGGAAAAGAAGTTATTAAAACTATAAAAATCCGAAAACTTCAATATCTTGGACATGTGATGTGACATCCAGAGAAGTACGAGATCTTGCATCTCATAATGCAGGGAAAGATTGCTGTGAGACGGGGCCCTGGAAGAAGGAGAACCTCATGGCTGAAAAACATGAAACAGTGGTTTGGCCAGTCTACTGTAGAGCTGTTCCGGGCCGCAGTAAACAAAGTCCGCATAGCCAACATGATAGCCAACGTGCTTTGAACGGACAGAGCACAAGAAGAAGAAGAATCAGGGGTATAACTGTGGTTATATATAATTATGGTTAGACAGGGCTATAACTGTTGTTAAATACGCTAACAAGTTGACAATTTTTTTTTACATAGAGTTTAACATTAATCCTTCCTTATATATCCAAGAAAATCAAATTCAAATATGTTTTTGCCACCTGAAAAATGCGAACATATGTGATTGCCCTTATAACGGATGACTAATATCAAATACTTAGTTATTATTTTGACAGTGATTAAAAATGGAAAGAATATATCATCACTACAGCAAACAAACTTAGAAAATCAATATACTTCCTTAGACATACTCGCCACCTTCCTGGACTTAAATAAACTGAAAACAATTTACTATGTACTATGTCAAGCTTTAATCGAGAACGGTATTATATGCTGTAGAGAAGCAAACGCTGCCGCCATTGTTCCGATTTTTACAGCTCAGAAACTATGTCATTATAAAGATTATACTAAAACTACCGATCACAAGCGGTTTGTATGAAATCTTTTGAAGAATCTGTGTTTTGGACATAAGGCAACTTTATGCCAAAAACATACTAGATTATCTCTTTAAATACAGAACTGCCTTTGAAAAGGTCCTAACTGCTCGAGATACTAGAACCAAAGGAAATAATCTGTTACTTATTCCTTTTTCTTAAACAACATTTGGCCAAAGAAATTTGCAATGCAGCTGCACAATGCACTTCCACTGGCCATTCGACAAAACATAATTTGTTTTAAATTCAAATCAGACACAAGTTTTGGATCATCAGCCAAGACAGATCTAACATTAAAGCTTTTATCAAAACCAATATACCTATAAGTATGCATTTCCAATGTTACGATGCTAATTGTATTTTACTTTAAACGTAACATTGTGTTGTAACTTTTTTTTTTGCATAGTTGATGTAAACTGATTAAATTATAAACACAGATGTATGCATTTCCAATAGTACGCGCCCTTGAGGTGATTTTTCACAAAAACGGTGCTCTACAAATTATCCAGTTATTAAAGTTATTACGATCGTCTGTTATTTTCAATGGATTATTGTATTGTTATTTGTATTTTTATTATTGACTTAGCAAGGGTACCCGGGTTCATGGGGTGAGGTTTGTCTATGTCTTGGCGGAGGATGATCTGGACACACTGAACCCCAGATTCCTACCCACCCCTCTTACCCTTTCCTTCCCAGAACTCTCTATCATTTCCTTAAAAATATCCTCCACATAGCATCCCCAAAGATGACATAGACGTTCCCCAAAGATGACATAGAGGGAAATTATTTTCCTTAGAGCCTCCTGTGAAAAAAAAACCTGTTATGTTTTACTTCTTCAAACTTTGCAAAATTACTTTGTGGCATTATTTATTATTTAATTAATAACATATCACTTTGTATAAATAATAATATAAACAATCACTATAAAAAATCAAACAATATAAACAATTTTTTTTTTTTTTTTTTTTTTTCAATTATCTTTATTAGCATATGAATTATAGTATACATTTAGATAATGTTATAATTAGAATACATGTTCATGATCGAATGTTAATACCACTCTTCCATAGAAGCATTAGCTTGTGTCTGGAAGAGTAGTGTACATTTTTTAATGCTATATTATGTTATGAGTTCTTAAATTACTATGTGAATGTAAAAAAAACAATAAGTTGTAAGTTCGGTGATATGTAATTAAAAGTATTTTTCTACTAATAAACAATTTTACTATTAGAATAAAGTATCTTGAGTTATTGTAATTAGTTGTTAAAAACAAAACAAAATTTACCTTATTTGAAAAACGGGGTATCACTTGGAAACTGAGTTATAAGTTGTTCTTGAGATTAGATTAGTCGGAAACTTTTTTTTTGAGATTATCTTTAAAAAATTTTTTAACAGAGTTTATTAATTGGATTTTATCATTAATTTTTCTAATTTCATCCGGTAATCGGTTGAAAATAAGTCTTCCTTGATAAGTATAATAATTTTGTGCGAAGAAAGTGTTTAATTTTGGGCATGAAAAAATATATTTATGTCTAGTACGATTTTCAGTTATAAATTGATACTTCTCTTTTTCTTTTATAATTTGAATCAATGTATTTCTATTGTACAGATCTTTGAAAGAAGGTACTTGGAATTCCTTAAATAATTTATCCGTTGGGTAGTCAGATGGTTTTTTTAATATGATTTTAATAATTAGCCTCTGCACAACTTCAATCACTTTGTTATGTTTTAAACTGTATCTGCTCTCAACACAGAATTTCCTAATGCGAAGGGCATAGCATGTTACTAATTGTAGACTAGAATTATTAATAAAGATTAATAAAAATATATTTAAAAAAAAAACCTCCTGGTGCCAAAACTATTTTTGACACTAGGAAGGTTTGAGAATGCTTTGAATAAACAGCAGTCGTACGTTGACCGCCGAAGAGCGCACATTGAAATAACCAAAACTTGTGCAGAAAAGTAATATTCGCTAAGGTATGTTTTCCTAGCGACAGGTTTTTGGCGCAGCAGGAACTGAATTCACTTTATTACGTCGCGTCGTCGGCAAGAACGTGAAATATATTACGCTGCGTGAAAGTGCTTTCCTAGTGTATTCGGTCAGCAAACCGACCGTGCGTCAGTTTCACAAAATGGAGACATCTGCAGTAAGAGAAAGAGTGTCGCAATATTACATAAAGAAATTGTGGATGATAATCAGGAAGAAGAGTTCGTAACGAGACAATATATGAAAGTTGTAATGAGATATTTGAGAATATTTGAAATCATAGAGTATCGCATGATTCTGTACAAACACAATTAAATGTTCGTCCTCGTCAGCAGAAAACCTCACTGTCGGCAATTTGGCAGTACTTTATGACATTTTGAAACCCTCAGGATATTGAAAACGCATTAGCATTCAAGAAACAATGGCAAAGAGAGGGCAAAAACGCTGCGTACAACGCAATATACTTCTCTGAAAGCAATCGGGTCTATCGCGTCGGCGCAATACGTTCCACACCGACGTGATGCGTTGTCTAGGAAAACACGTCCAATCAGTTTCTTGGAAAGAGTTGGCGCTCAGCGTATCACGTCGTACACGGCGCAAGCATCTGTCGTTAAGAAAACATACCTTTAAAGTAAATCAAAGGTTTTCAGCGAAGTGCATAATGGAACTTTTCTGCGCAGGATCTGAAAGTTCGTTTTTAAATGAATCGCCTGGTACAGCGAGGCTAAAAATGAGTGATATATGTAAATGATAATACATTTAAAAGATTCTTACAAAATAGTGTACCAAAATATTCAAATTTTGAATTAAGCCTGAACTTTCGTCTTCCCGATTTGGGATTCTTAGTTAAGTTTTTAGGCAGCCAGCAATTTGCAAGCCATTGTAAAAAGGAGTAGAATTCCTAAGCAGATTTACTTTTCGAAGACTTAATAAATTATAGTGCGAGATGTCTGTATACTGTCAGATTATTTTATTGACAAATCACAAAGAAGGAACGGGCAAAGTCACTTCCCTTTTCCGCGCAAATTGGTTTGTTCCCTTTTCCCTGATGGGCTGGCATATATGTAAATGTGGATGTACGTGATACCGTATTATTAGAGATAGTTACTATGTGGATCTTTGATTAGACCCTTGTTGTGAATGGAAGAAAACGAAAATCGGAATATTATTCCACTGCCAAGCTGTGAAGCATGAAAATCAGCTATAAAAACAAACTATTTTCGAAAGTTAGATTTTATCTACAACAACATAAAAAAATTTGGGCGTGTCGGTCCCGGCTGTTGTTGATGAGTGTGAATTACATTATCACGGATGTGTTTCTCCTTTTTTTGGCTTTAGCTAAATTTTACACATACGTACAATAACTCGTCATACATACGTCATTAATAATTTTTATTAAATTAATAAAAAAGCTCAGTTTCAAAAGATTAGCGCTTCGTTCCTAAAACCAAACGCAACGTTTTTTTTTGTTGTAAATTACAGTTTAACATGTAAGATAACATGTAAGATAAATTGTTAATAACATTGATTTTGCACCACACCATCTTTATTTTTTAACCAGGGCAGACCCGTAAAAAAACCACACTTAATTACAATAAATGTAGGATTTTTGAAGCTGAAATTACGCTTACATGGTACACTGGTATATCGGGACAGCTGGTAATTGGAGCCAAAATCAAAGGAACAGAAACAAATACTAATTTACTGTGGTATCTGGGACACCATCCCGTATTGGGATAAATTCCTATATAAAGTTGATGAAAAATGTGACCCAGTAAATGAATTTTCGTTAAAAGGGAATAACCAGACACAACCGGAAATGTGTAATTTTTAAATCTAATACTGGACGTATCGACTCTTAAAAAAATGTATAGACTGATTTCGAAAGATTTTTATTTCATCTAGAAAAATTGTGTTTTTAATTTTAAAAAAAAAGTTAATTTTTATGACAATAAGATTATACTGTTGGTCGCTGGTAGATTTGTTAAATTTTTAAACCAAAATAATGTTAAATTATATATCACCCATTTCAAATCATTACATAGTATAAAATGAAGTCGCTCAAAATGTATGTGCGCTTAGATCTTTTAAACTACGCAACGGATTTTCATGAGGTTTTCACCAATAGATAGAATGATTCAAGAGGAAGGTTAATATGTATAATACATGCTTATTATAGTAGAGATAAGCCGAGAAATTCAAATATTCAATTCAGGCAGCGGGCAGCGGGCAGCTGGCAAGCGGGTGGTGTGGATTTTATAAAGGGTGGGTATAATATAATATATGTATAATACATGCTTATTATAGTAGAGAAAAGCCGATAAATTCAAATATTCATCATCATTACATAGTATAAAATGAAGTCGCTCAAAATGTATGTGCGCTTAGATCTTTTAAACTACGCAACGGATTTTCATGCAGTTTTAAATAATAGATAGAGTGATTCAAGAGGAAGGTTTATATGTATAATACATGCTTATTATAGTAGAGATAAGCCGAGAAATTCAAATATTCAATTCAGGCAGCGGGCAGCAGGCAGCTGGCAAGCGGGTTGTGTGGATTTTATGGTGACCCGACAATTCGTCCGGCGACAATTCATCCGGCGACAGTTCATCCGGCGACAGTTCATCCTGCCGACAATTCATCCTGCTGACAGTTCATCCTGCCGACAGTTCATCCGGCCGACAATTCATCCGGCGACAATTCATCCGACCTGATCATTTAGAAGATTTTTTCTTGAAGTAAGTATGCAAAGAGGATATACGGCCGTACAACCAAAATCGATATACTTATATCTGAAGGCATCTTGAGTGGAAATCCGCTGTAAAAATATTTTTACTAACAATAATTTAGACTCTCCGAAGAAGCATGTGTGAATAACAAAATACGACATACTTATACGTGCAGTCGGCTTAGCAAAAAACCGGAAAGATTCCGACTTGCATATAATATAACTTTTTTATCTGAAATTAACACGATCTTTTTAGGGTGAATTGACTAATTTGTTAGGATAGGTTAGGTAAGGTTAGGTTAGGTTAGGTCAGGTCAGGTTAGGTTAGGTTAGGTTAGGTTAGGTTAAGTTAGGTTAGGTTAGGATAGGTTACAGCGGATTTCCAATCAAGATGCCTTCAGATATAAGTATATCGATTTTGGTTGTACGGCCGTATATCCTCTTTGCATACTTACTTGAAGAAAAAATCTTCTAAATGATCAGGCCGGATGAATTGTCGGCCGGATGAACTGTCGGCAGGATGAACTGTCGGCAGGATGAACTGTCGGCCGGATGAACTGTCGCCGGATGAACTGTCGCCGGATGAATTGTCGCAGGATGAACTGTCATGGAACCGGATTTTATAAAGGGTGGGTATAATATAATATATGTATAATACATGCTTATTATAGTAGAGAAAAGCCGAGAAATTCAAATATTCATCATCATTACATAGTATAAAATGAAGTCGCTCAAAATGTATGTGCGCTTAGATCTTTTAAACTACGCAACGGATTTTCATGAGGTTTTCACCAATAGATAGAATGATTCAAGAGGAAGGTTAATATGTATAATACATGCTTATTATAGTAGAGAAAAGCTGAAAAATTCAAATATTCAACTCAGGCAGCGTGCAGAGGGCAGCGGGCAGTGGGCAGCTGTGCAAGAGTGTGATGTGGATTTTATAAAGGGTGGGTAATGGCGTTGTGTTTTGTTAGCCATAGCAACGTGTGTCCGGATCTGCTAGTAACATAATATATAATAGTAAAATAAAGTAATTCGGTAGGCATTCGTAAACGTAAAGTTCTTAGTAAACTGCCGGGCATGTAATGGCTCGTACACACTTGCGAGCCGAACCGCTGAGACGATTCCGTGAACCGCTGATAAAAATATTTTTTCAACACAACTCGAACCACGAACCACCATCCATGGCAAAGAATAGAACCTACTCAAAACGGCTTTTAGGCTCGCAAGTTATACGCGGCATAAGAAGTCATATTTTGGGTTACTCTTATTATTATAATATGTATTTACGACCGGTCAGTGGCTGAATTGGCACCGCGTCTGGGTCCCACCTACGGGTAGTGAATTCAATACCTCGGCTTTCTAATTACTTTGTTAAAACACTTTTTATTATAAAATAGAGTGGCTTTTAACAAAGTGGTGCGTTTAAAGATTTTATATTTATTATGAAAAACAGTAAAGGAAATCCTTTTTTACGATTAAAATTTTGGCTCACACGACTTTAAGAATTCTGTGAATAAATTGTTCAGCTATTGTTGTATTCTTATTATTTAAAAAAAAAAGTTTTACATTTCCATTATTTCATTACCTTCCTAGTATCAGTATTAGTATTCCAAAAAGACTAGAGAAATAGATTATGTTACGTAAAGGAATAATTAAAATATTTCTTTTTGAAATTAACCCAAATTCTGAAATGATTTTTTTCCTGGAATGAATTCAAATTACTTTTTTGCTTGCTGACGTATACTACTTCAAAAATATTTATCAATTTTTTTGTCCAGCTTCAGTTCACGAAAATACTGTTATCAGAAAAAGTCTGCAATATTTAAAAAAAACGGGAGCATTTAATTGAAAAATATTTAAATTTAGTTATTCAGTCAAGTCGCTTGAATGACAATATAATCAAATGAAAACAAATCAGTTTGTATAATTTTCACTTTACCCCGACGAGGGGAGCCATTGGTTTTGAAACACGATGACAATTTTGATTAATTAAGTGGTGTAAAAGAGATTTGTTTTCATTCAATTAAAATGACGCCACCAGCTGTCTATTGAGATGATTTCCAACTAAATATTTTTTTACGTTAACTCCACACACGAGGCTCCGAGGAAAATAATATTAGGGCCTACGTCATCTGTGAAGATGCTGTATGGAGGGTCTCTTTGAGTAGAAGAAGGAGTGAACATGGGTCTTGAAGATGCCCGTGTTGTAAGAAGGTGGAAACACAGAGGTCGGTAAAAATGAGCTGTTGAACTCAAGACCGAATCTTGGAAGCCACCCGTTTTCATGTGTAAAAAATAAACCTTGTACATTGTACATATGCGCGCGTTTTGCATGTTTCCCGACTATGCACCGGTGCCAAGGGGATCAATGACGATAGCTCCTCGGAGCATCTTTCATTGAAATACTGGTAGAACCAAGACGGCATTCCCAACCGACGCCTGTGCTTTGAAGATTGCGATCCGTTTGTTAAGATGGGAGAATCAATCAAACGGACCGCTCGTTTCTGCATAGAGTTGAGGGTTTTTTCAGATATTTGGGGCTCCAGATCAGAGGTGGCTACCAAATTCTGGGTTGAACTTGCGATTTGTACAGGGTTAGAAATTGTGTACTGTTAAAGTGTCTACGTAAAGCAGTTTTTGAGAGGCTTACTGAACTCTGGCTTCGATGGACCCCTCGAACCTGAGCTGGTCACTTAGAGTTACACCAAGCATATCAATAGAGAGCTTGTTTGGAGATTCTTTCCGTTGAAGGGCACTAGATTTTCATTTCGATTCCTTTTAGTCGTAATCAAACATGATTGTGACTTTAAAACATTAAATTCGACGAGATTATTCTTACTCCTCAAGAAAACACTATTTTCAACCAACCCATTATTTGCTTCAAAGCCCTTTGAGCTGTTGAAGTCCGTGTGCCCTTTGAGGGCTTATCAAATTAAAAACTATCATGGACTGTACTGTCATCCGTGTAACAATGAATTGGTGCACACGAAAAAGGATCATTGACGTGCAACAAAAACAAAGTCGGAGACAGAACCACTCCCTGTGTGGATACCAGCATTTATCGAATGCCAGAAAAAGGTAATATCATCAGCAACCAGAATCGACCTCTCCTTCAAAAGTCAGCAAACCACGTACACAAGGACGCGGGAAGTCCGTAAGAAGGTAGTTTGTTGACAAGTCCTCGGTGCCGAACCCGATCAAGCTTTGAAATTGTCCAGTGCAACCGTTTGGGTCTCCTCCAAGCATGCACCACACACGCAAAAAGATCACCGCACGAGCGGTTCCGCCGGCACCATTATTGACGGTCGTTAATTGTTCGGAATTGGTATTGACGGTCATTTATAATTTTCGAAATATGTGAGCAGTTTTCGTTCCATCATCTTGGATAGAAGTGATGTGATCGCTATGGGGCGGTTGTTGGCCGGGTTGGAGTGATCATCTTTTTTTTGGAATAGGGTGGATGACCGCTTTTTCCAACCAGAGGATACAGAGCCAGACTTCAGGGACATTTTGATGATCTTACTCAAAATTGGAGCTATTTTTTTGAACTGATATCTAAAGCGCAATATTCTGATACGGATATGTTCGGCGAATTTATTGTTCTTATTCCTATAGCATACGAGTAATTAAGAAAAAACTTATGTGTTTTGATTTTTTTATATTTTTGTTGCACTTAGGTATATGAATTATTGTACCTACGAGTTCTCTAAAGTCATCCATGTGGAATTAGCTTTAGATGTATGTATTCCTATTTTTTTATATTTAGTTTATGTTTTATTTGTATATGTTGTAATCTTTTTTAATTATGTTATAGGTTGTGTTGTTTCGAATGTTATTTGTATTTAATATGTAAAATCCCAATAGGGCGTCAATAAATAAATATATCTCTTCGCCCAGCATGCTCGGCGGACAGATCCGCCCGTGTATTCCTGCGACTGACAGATCGGTCTGTCTGTCGTTCACGAGCTGATCGTATGCTCGCCGAGCATGACCTCATTCGGTCGGTTGTCCCGCAAAGTGGTGTGTTTTAAAAAAATATGCGAATATGCGAGCGAAGCCGGGAGCAAAAGCTAGTATAATATGAAACCAAAAAGGCAAATGTTTTGAGAATAAATAATTACTTCAATATTTTTAGTTTATTTTATTCTTTGAATAATAAAAATAAAATTTTCTCGGCTTCATCTTTACATGAGTAGAAATAAATATTGGTAATCAATTTAATTTAAAAATGGTCTTTCGAAAAAGTGAAAATTAATTTCCTTCATTCTGGTAAAAAAACATCGAAATTCATAAAGAATTTCCATCATTTCATAGAATAAAAAGGATATAGCATTTATCTTGTGACGTGCATTCATCAACGAATTGTCAATGCCAGCGTCCCATTCTTTTTAAACCATTTAAAAAATATTGAAAACCTTTAGACTATTTTTTTAGCTTTTCGGGACAACTTATAACTTGTTACTAAAAACTATGTACTATTATTTTAAACAACTACTTGAAACTATTATTTCTGTATTGATTATTAAATAATCGAATTATTTGGCCTTCTATCTCACTGCTACGCTAATGACCAACAAGTTTACTTTTACTACTTACCAGAGTAAGTAGACAGTCTAAAAACTCGCATAATTGTATGTCTAGCAGCAATTACCCGCTGGACTACCTCAAATAGATTGAAACTAAATTCATCAAAGACGGAGTTTCTCTGGACCGCCACAAGCAGACGTCAGCATAACATTGATAACTCCTCAATAAACATTTCAGGAAGCGACATCACTCTAAAGACGTGTATAAAACTACTGGGTGTCAATCTGGACGCTGATTTCTCCCTTAAAACTCAAATGAACAGAACCGTAAGCACGGGGTTTCTTTCAATTAAGGAAAATTAAAGCGGTAAGAAGAAACCTGCCAACCTTTTTCGCGTTTAGATTATTGCAACGGAATATATGCAAGTCTTCCAAAATATCAAATCAACAAATTACAATCCGTTTTCAACGCTGCGGCAAGACTTATCACCGGCATATCTAAATATTCCCATATTTCAGAGCATCTCAAAAATCTTCACTGGCTCAAATGTTCTCAAAGGATCCAATTCAAGCTCTGCTGGATAGTATTTAAGTCCCTTGACGGAATGGCTTCGGCTTACTTATCGGAATTCTGTATTCCATAAAATTCAAATTCTCGACAATCAACCCTAAGGTCAGCAGCGTCATCAGCTATCGGAAGGTTAAAGGAACCAAAGCGCACACCAAATACTAAGTTCGTTGAGCGCGCTTTCGGAGTGTCAGGACCCAAGCCTCGAATGGACTGCTACGTGACTTAACAATGATCATAAATTCAGCGGAATTTAGAGCTAGACTTAAAACTCACCCTTTCAGAAAGTCGAATCCATAAACTCAAAATCTTTCACCTTCACTTCAATTCCCGTGGTACCGTAAATAACTAACCTGTAAAAAAAAACTATTTTCAAGCGTTTGTAAAGGTCATTTCATGAACATTCTCCAGCCCTAAAGAGTCCTAAATTATCCAGTCTTTTATAATAATATCAACTCTATTTTTGCCACTAATCTTTTCATAAATGTAATACTAACAGTGATGAGGGTAGCAAATAATGTAAAATCATACATTGTCCAGTGTGTTAGCTGTAATGTCCTCCGCGTGCAAAGTCGTATCTTCTCCAAGCATAAACTTTCTAATTAAAGTGTGTTTATCGGAAGTGACCTGCCATGTAAGGATGTTTCTGTATCCATTTGTAAATAGTAAAATTAGATAGAACTTAAGAATTCTTAATAAATTGTACAGCGCAAATTTTTCACAAAAACGGCGATCAATAAATTATCCAATTATTATTATCTATTATTTTTGCTTTTTGATATTTTTTTACAACGTGTTTACACCATATGCCTACCATAATTGTTTAATAAGCACTTGATTCATAATCATATAATCACTAACCACAACTAAATATTATAAATGGAACTGAACTGGTTTAAATTATATTCACTATTTAATGTACAATTACTTTATACACAACTGTATGCTTCCTAAATAAACATAAATAAAAACTCATATGGGTAAATATCATAGAAATCGCTGGATTCATTACTATCACAGTGAGAAATAATTTGATCTAAATCTAAACGGTATTGAAAAGAGAAAACACCACTCTATATATTCAAATCTAAAGTTAACCACAAAATATGTACAATAAACACCTGTAAGAAACCAAAGTTTCCGTCCACAATTTGAAAAAAAATTAAGAAACTTTATGAATTAAAAAAAAAATCGAGTACAGTTCGCACGTGGTAGAAGTGAAACATTCACCCACACAATGTCAACCAATATGAGCCTTGAAAAGTCAGCTCATAATCAAAGCGGCAAATGTGATGGTGATGAGGTTTCATTCTATCTCATTCTCTCGCAGACTTAATCCTATAGATGTATGTGTTTGTCTCTTTTTAGTGTTGTTTCCATTTCATCGCGTTTCAAATCACAACGCTAAAGAAGTTTCGCTTCAAAAACTATTTTTACATGAAACGACAACGAGGTGATGATAACGCTAATAATACACAACCAACTATCAATCACACTCACTTACCATGCATGATTTAGGCAACAAGTTTGGTGGTATTGTAGATATATTCGCTGATTCCCTTTATAACTTAAAATGCAATTTAAATCAACACTTTGTGGAATCCTACAAATTATTGTAACGTGGGTATAAGATATTTAACGATTTGATGTGTTATTTGTATTTTTTTTATATTATATTTTATTTATTCATTTATTTATTTATTTATTTATATGGAATTTCACGCCCGGCTGGGCTTTTACATGCATTTTTTTTAAACAAAGAACATCTAAATATAAATCTAAAAAAAAAAAAAATCATAAACAAAACAAAAACAAAATCAAAATCAAAATCAAAATCAAAATCAGAATCAGAATCAGAATCAATATCAATATCAAAATCAAAATCATAATCAAATCTAAAACAAAAATAGAGTAAAAAACAAATTGAAATAAAAACAAAATACACCACCATGCAAGATGGAAAAACTGTAAATTGGGAAAGTGCAATACATGTGAAATAATTCGAAGCAGAGCTATGCAGTTGGATAAATGAAATTTGTGGTTCTTCTTTCTGATATAAATTCTACTATGGCTTGTTTATATTTAGTGAATGATGTGTTAAATATGTCAACAACATCTTTATAGTTATTACCCAAATTTTGTATACGGCGATCGGGGGTATAAAATTGTGATTCTGTGTTGGAGTTGTCACAATAGAATGGTAGATAGTGCCTCAATGTTGAATTGTGAGGTATATGGAAAGAAATCAAGTATAAAAGTTCAGGGCTGTCAATTATTGAATTTATGATTTTATGTAAACATGTTAGGTCATATACTATTCTACGTTCGGATAATTTTAATAAATTAAGTTGACATAGTAGATAATCATAGTTGATACATTCCCTTGTAATACCCATTCTGAAATTAATATATCTTAAGAATTTATTTTGAATTCTTTCTATCGTGAGTGAATGACTAGCATAACTAGGTGCCCATACTGTCGAGTTGTACTCGATTTGACTCCTAACCAATGACATGTACAATTTTTTAATGGTTTGGATATTTTTAAATTGGCTGCAAATTCTTATTACAAAACCCAGCATTTTCAAAGCTTTATTTGATGTAATTTCAATATGATTTATAAATTTCAGTTTTTTATCAAAGTTTACACCTAAATCATTCACCTCGGTTACAGCTGTTAGTACTACATCATTAATGGAGTATTCATAAATTATTGGATTTTTTTATTCTATGAAATCTCATAATAATAATCACATTTACTTAAATTTAGTTGTAGATAGTTCTCTTGGCACCAAACAAAAAGTTAAAACAAGTTATTAGACAATATTTGACAGTCATTAATATTTCTTATAGCTTTATATATTTTCATGTCGTCGGCAAACATTAAAACTTGAACATCGTTGAAAATAGAAAGAACATCATTCACAAATATCAAAAATAAAATTGGTCCCAAATGTGATCCTTGTGGAACGCCGCTAGTAGCGATAAATATATATGAAGTAAAGCCGTCGATTAATCATTATAAATTTTGTTCTAGGTTATTGTCAAATATTATATTGTTTAAAATATTTCACGGTTTTACGCTATATTCTTAAAAATGTATGTATGTGTAATCCTCGATAACTTAAATATTATTTTATAATCCATGTAAAAGCTCCTGTGGGCGTATAATAACAATAAATAAATAAAGAAAATTCGTTTTTAGAGTAAAATATACGTGAGTTTTTATTGTTTTTCATTACCAGCAATTTAAATTGGAAAAAACGTAAGTGGAGCCATTTATAAACAACAACAAAAATCTAAGTATGGTGGAGATCTTAAAAGTACCCGTAATACATGTCAATAGTATGAATGTATGTTTATGACAATACTTTTTACGAAAATAAATATTATGTTATGAATTATCTTCCACTTAAATAAGTAAACAAGAAAAGTGTATTTAAAAAATATATATATATATTTTCAATTTGAATGAATTGGGTACAATAAAAAGCTAATGTAAATGTTTCTCTTGCGTTTTCTTTTTGCCCTAAGTGCTACTTCAATTTATGATTCATGATTGATTGAGCTATCATTTCCAGACTGAGTAAACTTTTCATCCTAGTATTTTTGTTCAAGACAAATCGTTGTCTTGAATCAATGCTAGGTTATTTTTATTTATTTTTTGTTTTTTTAAATGAAAACCACACAAGAGTCCCAACTGCTCCCGTGTGGAGCCAGTGAGACTATGGCATCCCCGATTGGGGTATGTTGTGAGGCTAAAGGAAGTGGGGAGGGGAAGGAGATGAGGAAGAGAAAGGTGGAAAAGTACCTGGCTATTCAGATCTGGTCAACAAACACTGCTTAAAGCCATTTCAAACAACCTTTCAATTCTGAATGGTGGTCCTTACAACAGGGCGATACTGAGAGTAAATTCCACTCTGGAACGTGCCACAAATGTACAAATAACACAAATTAATAAAATAAAATGTATTTGCCACGCCGGGATTCGATCCCGCGACCTTCGGGTTGCGAGTCAAAAGCCTTGCTGCTAGACCACACCGGCCGTCAATGGAATGATTGGATGATGATAGGATGGAATGATACATCTCATTTTGATGCTTAATGTCATGAAATTTTTTGAGGCCCTGTGGAAAACAATTCCCTCAAAGCCTAGGGGATGCTGTGTTGAGGTTATTTTTAGGGAAAGGAAAAAGGGGAAATTTTTGGGAAGAAAAAAAGTGTGAGAGCTGTGTAGGAATCAGGGTGTCAATGTATTCAGAAGAAACGAACGTATGAATCCATCCCTCCCGCCGCGGTGCAAGGCTCTGATCCGTGAGGTCTCTGGCTGAGGAGATTCTGGCTGGTGAGGTCAACAGGTCTCACTCATATAGTCTCAATCGATCGCCACGCAAAAGGTGGGCAAAAGCGTTTGTTTTTTTTTATTAATGAAAAAATACAGATACAGACGTCAATTGACAAGAATATACAAAAAAATAACTAGAGAACTCACCTGCATCCCAACTATTTCTCACGAATCAACTTAACAGCAGATAAAAACATATACAATCCATATTTTATAAATATGGAAAAGACGTATGTGTATATACATAAGAATATTATTTTACAAATAGAGAGATGAAAAAAATGCGCAATATCCTTATAAAAGTTTACAAATTATTTTTGGAAAAATTTTGATGGTTAAACCAAAAACATATCTATAGATAAAAAATAATTTTATACAGAAATTTAAAAAAGAAAAGTAGTTAAAATTATAAACCAAGTAATGTCTAAGTTATTGTACTTTGTAGGAAAACAGCCTTCCATTTTCTACTAAAAGTACTGCGTGTATCGAAAAATAAGTCAGAATCCTTGAAGTTTTGATTTTGGTTAAACGATTCGCACATTCTTCTGATTGAATCCCTGACACCAGCATTTGTACGCGTCCGGCTAATGTGGAATAAGTCGTTAAGCCTTGATACTCTTATTGGTATTTTGAAGTTTATTAGTTTCAGTAGGTCAGGACAGTCAATGACGTTGTTGCAGATTTTATATAGAGTCATGAGGTCAAGGTATGTTCGCCGGTTAGATAGAGTAGAGACGTTTTAATTCGAGAGCATATTTATGTACCCCCGTTTAAAGAAGAAGATAGGTTTCAGGTTTTCGAAATTCGCGGCTGTTTCTGATGACAAATCCTAGCATGCAGTAAGCTTTATTCACAATATTCTCAATATGCGCATCGAAATGGACTTTGGAATCAAAAAGTACGCCTAGATCTCTTATACAGTAAACGCGCTCGAGTAAATAGTTACCAATACAATAATTGTGTATGATAGCATTGTGATTTAGTAAAACTTATTTGCTTACATTTGTTGTAACTTAGATAAATTTTGTTTTTATTGCAAAATGCTTCGAACCTAACTAAATCGCTTTAGATGAGCAGACAATTGTTTAAATTTCTAACAATGGCAAACATTTTTATGTTATCTGCGTACAAAAGAAATAAACAATGCATAAAACATTTAGTAACGGTGTTAATAAAAAGTATAAATAATAGCGGACCCAGGATTTACCCCTGTGGCACGCCAGAAGTAACTGGTTCCCACTTACAAGTATGTCCTCATCTTTTTGTTAAATACGAGACAAAACAACGTAATAAGTTACCCCTAATTCCGTTGTACATAATTTTTTTAATAAGAATAAGATGGTCAATCTTGTTAAAAGCTTTTTTGAAGTCGCAGTATATTGCATCTACCTGGTGGCCTCGATCTATCCTACTGAATAAAATTTTTGTATAAATGAGTAAATTACTCATGGTAGATTTGCCTTTTACAAACCCGTGTTGTTGCTCTGAAATTTTGGTGGCAAGCTGGGGATATATATTATCATGGACAAGTCTTTCCAAGAGTTTAGGGATCGCCGAGAGAATGGATATTGGCCTATAGTTTTCCACTCTGTGACGTGAGACACCCTTATGGACCGATATAATATAGGCCAACTTCCACCTATCAGTGAAAACCCCGTCACTCAGGCATTTATTAAATATTATGGTGAGCGGCACACACAATGACGATGCAGCAGATCAAATGGTGCATTTCCATGCTTGCGAAGCCTACGCAAACCTCCACAAGCTCCAAGCGTACGCAAATCTCGCCTGGCATTTGGAAGCCGTTTACACGCTTGTGACTGTGTCAGTACCATGTCAGTACGCTACCAACACCCGAGCATGGCGGATGCCGAACTTGTGTCGGCTATTGCGTTTGGTTTAACAAACTGTTATTTGAAATACAAGCAAAATATAAAAAAACAATATAATATTGTCTTGTCTTATAAAAAAAAAGTTATTCCAACAAAAATCATATGTTTTTTTATTGTAACAAATAATAAATCATCAATAAATTATTATTAATTTATATTGACTTTTTAGGTAAATCCAATAAATTAAATTTGTGCATTCAAATTATGTACTTATACATTTTTACAAGTCAGACATGCCTATTACGTCATACATATGTCTCGTAATGTTAATTATCGATATACCGCATGGAGCAAAAACGGCGTGCATTCGCCGTCAGTTCGGAAATTACACTGAGCGCATAAATATACTAACCCCTAGATCGATATCTTCGGGCTTTCTCCATACTAGTGACTTGGTCGTCAAACTTAACTGTCAAAATGACTTGCGTGGCGCGAATTGACTAAAAGATAGAGGAAGTTTATTTGTCTACCATAGACAATATAATCGCTCTGTCCTACTTCATGGATTCATTAGCCCAATAAATCATATAAAAAATAAAAATGCTTCAGAGCGGCAAAATTTGAAATTCTGCTTGCATTAGAAAAATGAAAACTCGGGGTACATGTTTAAATATTATTTTGTTTTCACAAATACAGTGGATAAGTGTTACAAAAACACAAAATGCTTTATACAAAAATATGAAATACCTTCCGTGGATATATTTCAGCCACCTCACAGCAAAAACTGCAACATGTCTTCTGAAATAAATATGTCACATTAAACAAAGTTTGGGAACGGAACATAGAATACTTGTGATGAACAAAGTTTATATGCGACGGGCCACTTCAAGAGTCAGAATAGTATGTGTTAGTCGGTTTACATGAGTTCGGTGAGTCCAAATAAGTGAGAGGCTTATGGCGGAGAACAAGTTGTTAATAATCGTCTGCAACAGGGCCTTTCTTTCTTTATGGTGGAGAACGAGAGGTTAAACTAAAGCTCTACGAGCATTATTTGACCCTACGTATGTGCAAGTAATTATAGCAAGAGAAATAAACTGTCACCTTTCTTTGGAATCATGCGACGTGTCTTCAGCTGGGACGTTGAACTCTCCTCTGGTGTTCCTGTTATACCTGAAAATTGAAAACAGTTTTTACTATATTTGTATCTCAAATATTACTTAAGATTTGGCATGACAACTGATAAAAAAACTGCAACATGTCTTCTGAAATAAATATGTCACATTGAACAAAGTTTGGGAACGGAACATAGAATACTTGTGATGAACAAAGTTTATATGCGACGGGCCACTTCAAGAGTCAGAAAAGTATGTGTTAGTCGATTTACATGAGTTCGGTGAGTCCAAATAAGTGAGAGGCTTATGGCGGAGAGCAAGTTGTTAATAATCGTCTGCAACAGGGCCTTTCTTTCTTTATGGTGAAGAACGAGAGGTTAAACTAAAGCTCTACGAGCATTATTTGACCCTATGTATGTGCAAGTAATCATAGCAAATAGAGAAATAAACAGTCACCTTTCTTTGGAATCATGCGACATATCTTCAGCGGGGACGTTGAACTCTCCTCTGGTGTTCCTGTTATATCTGAAAATTGAAAACAGTTTTTACAATATTTGTATCTCAAATATTACTTAAGATTTAGCATGACAACTGATAAACTTGTGTTCACTAAACAACATTTTGTATTGAATGCTACCATTTAAATACCCCACATACATTGAAAGTAAAATTGAACAAGGCAAGGAGTGTATGCGAAGACTGAGTTGTTTGACGGTCCGTCCTCTCTGCCTATCCTGCAGGGAAACAGTATGATAGTTTGTTTTAAAGCATTATCAATTTTACCTTGTACGAGGTCTTGTATGAAGTCTTGTATAAGATGGGCATTTTTAACGTTGACGTTTCAAGCCTCCACCTATCTTCTGGGGTGAAAGACGATCGACGGATGAGTCTTTCTCCTTCTGTCCAGAGGGTTTTCAGGACTTCAAGCGGCATGCCAGGTGAGAGACGACATCATCGCATCCCCAGCCACAATGTATGATCTCACAATGATGGTCACAAATCTGACGTTAACAATGTTATGAAATGTTCCTAAAGTATAGGCTTCGATACGTTAACAACGTTTTTATGAGGCGGTAGAACATTTTCTGAAATAAATATGGAAAAACATTAACCACTAGTACCCATAAGCTTGCCTTTACGATAAAATCAAAAAACCTCTATATTTTAACCTCAAATATTGATTTACAGATAAATTAAGGTGAATAATGTTTTATGTAATTAATTACCTGATTTCTTGATCAACACTAAACAATTGTTTCACCTCTAGAATTCATGTAAGCATTTTTTGAATAAAATATGTTCATCGGCAAATTATTAAAACAACGTGCAACGGCGTCCGTAAATAAACATAACATGGCGGATGGCAAATCCATAGATGCAAGTCTATTTCCTGCAGATAGTGCGGTGTGCGGTTTCCTGCATTTGGTACCATAAATAATACATACATTTGGTACCTTTTTTTTAGTGACGTAGGTGTATGAGCATCTCTTTCTGACACACGCAGAGAGCGAGAGATGGCGAAAATCAAAATTACAGACCTATCTAAAATTCAGCTTTGTCTGTGGTGTGTGGCACTTTCGCTAGAGTAAGAGTTATTTATGGTCACAGGACACACATTTTGCTAGAGTTATACGCCCCTGACTGAGCGTTTGCCGAAGCTTGCCGCTGGATCCGACCCCGACTGGATCGGCGGCAAGCTCTTGCAAGCCTACGCAAACCCTACGCAACCCTACGCAAGCCAAGACAAACGACCTGTTTCCACTTTGGCGTTTGTGGAGGTTCGCGTAGGCTTGGCAAGCGTGGAAACGGCGCATAAGAAAAAACGCTGGCATTCCATTGTGACCCGCACCCTTGTTAATATCTAGTGACTTTAAACTCGATTGCACTTCTTTTTCCGTTCGTTCAATGGTATAAATGTGCGCAAGTCCAGAGTCCTAAACTGCCTCAAGTTGGTCGATGTTAATTTTGTCATTGATAGAGGAGGGTTCGAATGTTTTTTTTTTTTTTTTTTTTATTCTTCATTTTAAACACCCGCTAAACCGCCAAAGCAGTTTGTCAGCAGGTCAATTTAACAATATTAATATAACACAAATGAAAAATTGTAACAAGATACCACAATATAGAAAATAGAAACAGAAGAATAACTTTTAAGTAATTACAATATAAAAGCATAAAATACAAATACAGACAGATATAATACAGGCAAATTACTCATAGTTATATTATACACAAGATTAAAACAAAATTCAATTTAAAAAGTCTTGATCTATTAGCCATATTTTCAGTTTTTTTTTAGATCAGTGGTGCAATTCGATTCGTTTTTTTATGTTCATTGGCATCTTATTAAATATGGTTGGGACAAGATAAGCGAATGTCCGTTGTCCGTATTTATTTACAATTTTGGGAATGGACAACCCCTCATTTTTAATTAATCTAGTGCCATATGCATGATCTACTTTTTCCTTGTACTTTGAATCCGACAATAGGTTTTGGCATACAATTTTAAACAATAATATCCCTCGCACAGGTAATATACTAATTGACTCATATAATAATTTTATGTTTCTTCTTTGTGCATAAATGCTTTTGCTTACCAAGAGCTTAGTCATAGAGTTCTGAATTGTTTGAATGTAATCTATATTTGTCTTGCACGAGTTTCCCCAAGAAGTTATTCCGTATCTGATAGTAGATTCCGCTAGTGACAAATAAATTATTTTCAATGTACTTATGGGCATAAAATATTTAATTTTGTAAATTCGTCCCGCAATAGCTCGCAGGCGTTTACAGATGTTGCTTATGTGAATATCCCATTTCATATGCCTGTCTACTGTTATCCCCAAATATACATACGTTTGTACAAGTTCAATGGTTTCGCAATTGCATGACTGTGGAGAATTGTGTATACACTCAAATGTATGCGACTTTATTAAAGGCGTAATGGTATATTTGGCATGTGGAGATCTTATATGCATTAATTTAGTTTTTTTTGAATTGAAGAATTCAGAGAACATATTACAGATTTCCTGGGCATCGTTAGATTTGCGTCCTTCGAAGGACATAGCAGCAGGGTATCCATCAGATAATTTTTATGAGCATATGTATGAACAAAATCTTTTGATATTATTTTGCAATGAACATACGCTGGACTCGTATTTCAATTATTAACGCGAATGCTCTAGTGATTGTGCAGAAATTCTGAACAGAAATAAGATTGACGGCCAGCGTTGTCGAGGGGTAAGACTCTTGACTCATAATTTAGGTCGCGAGATCGAATTTCACAATTCATTCATTTAAAATAATATATAGTATATTTGCTGCACGTTCCAGAGTGGAAGATACTCTCAGTATCGCCCTGGTGTAAGACCACCATTCAGAATTGAAACGTTGCTTTAAATGGCTTTTGGCCGTGTTGGGTGACCAGATCTGAATAACCAGGTACTTCCCCACATTCACCTTTCCCATGTTTTTCCCCTCCCCGCTTCCTTCAGCCTCACAACATACCCCAAATTCGGGATACCATAGTCTTACTGACTCCAGACGGGAGCAACTGGGACTCTTGAGGTCTTCACAAAAAAAACACATTTAGGGGAAGATTGGCACCATTCATACACGGGGAAGCTTCATACAGTCACTCCTACAGCTTGTTAGAACAGCGTATTTATTTAGCTTTTCGTGTGTGGGTAGGCGTGGGCGACCGTCAGTTGTCCACGAAGTTAGCCGCCATTGCGGCCGCTTCGAGCGTCACGAGAGGGCGTAATGTGTTTTCGCATGCTCAAAGTAAATATTTCCTCGATGTTGTTGGATGTTTCGTGCTTTAGTGAACCATCAAATTCTATAGGTTTATTGCTCAATGGTAAGTGACTACAATCAAGATAATATTAATGTATCCATTTTGTGGATTTGTCTGCATGACTTATGTGTCGGTAAAAATCTGTTATTTTTGACTTTCGGGGCACATTCGTACGCCTTCTCCAGGGGCACATTTGTATTAACGAATTTCTTTTCATTTCAAAAAAAAATTAAAAAATGAAATAGGCGCACAATAACTAGGTGCATAAAAATAAATGAAGAAAATATGTCTGCGGTAATGAAAGATGTTTTGAAAGGAAAATTATCTTATTCTTATCTCTTGGAGAGTCGGGTAAAGAAAATAAAAGATAAACCATATCAGTCTAAATATACAAGTTACCAAGTATTTTCTACTAAAGAAGAGTCACAATGAATGTTCTCGTACCCATGTACGAATGTACCCCGTGAGTGGGGTAGATTCGGACATTTGTCGGCTTTGGCTAAAATTCAATCCATTAATTTACTTTAAAAGTTATTGACTTCAAACTTTTTGAATAAGGAGCGGAACGAATGATGTTATGTTATAATAACTGATTGAGAAATCTATCTTTAATTATCAATTTTTGAAAAATCAAAGTCTAAAAAGTGTACGAATGGTGCCAATCTTTCCCTATTTGTTTTTAATATATTTATGTATCCAATAAATGATTCCCGGGCGTTGGTTATCCACTAAATTGGCGGCGGTACCCATATCCGCCCCCCAAATTGATAATAAGCACCTAATGGAAAAAAAATAGCATTCAAATAAATATGAATATCCCTAAACCAATTTGTCTGCACATTCACAAAAACAAACACATAAATATAAAATTTGACAGTTCTGTAAGAGCTGACCAATACTCTCATACATACGCCGTTTATAATATTATTTCTTATAAGCAAAATCGCCCTTTAGTGGACTTGAATATGATTTACATGATATAGGTAATATAATATAATTTCTCAAAAATATTAATCTTACTTTTTAATATTATAAAAAAAAAAATATTTCCAATTTCTTTAGAACATCTGTTTTTATCGTTCAGTTAAATTTTTATTTTCATTTCTATTATGGTTTATGTATTTATGTAGTTTGTTTTTAATTATTATTTAAATATGTTTTTTTGTAGTTTTTATTTTTTCCTACAAAATATTATTTTATTAGTCCCTACGTTATAAAATAAACTATGTAATTATGACTAACGGGCATGTGCCTAGAATGGTAGTCGAGAAAACACAATAAAATACGTAAAAAATATTAACCTATCTACGTCATTGAACAATAAAAATATCAATCAATATCAAAAGCACCCTTAGTAATTCTATAAATATGAAAGTGTGTTTATTTGTTTGTTTGACCCTTGTGAACGAAACTTTAACATCTGTAATTTCAGGAGTGATTGACTACTTTTTTGCATAGGAATAGTTAGAGGACTGGGAAATGACACAGGCTACTTTTCATACCGGAAAAATGTTTCATTCTTATGGGAAATTGTTTACACAGTAATACCTCCTTTAAAACTCGCGAGCGTATCAAAAATGAAAATGTAGAATAATAGAAATATATAAATCAAATAATGTAAAGAGTTTTGACTCCATTGTAATGAGTTCGGATGATAAAAGAGATATTTTCATTTTTTAAATTTAAAAATTTCAAATGAAAATGCCAGTCATTCAAATAAAAAAAATTCATCGTATTTATTGAATTGGTAAAAATCAATATGATATTTAAGTCACGCGTTATTGGAGATTCAATCAACATTAAGAACATTGTAGTGTTATTCAAAAATAACTGCCGCTAACGTAATTTTTACAGTATGACTCCGTAAAAATATCTTTTATTTTACTTTTTAAATGAGGATAACAAAATTAGGACTATATGAACACCACATTAAAGCCTACAATCTAAGTTCTATACTCATGATATTAATATATTGTCATATACAAATGCTCATATATTCGTGTGGTTTCCTTTGGTTTTCATCTGGGCTATGTCGCTTTTGATACCCAAATTGTAACTCCATTAAATTGTTAAAATGAAAGGTCTGGAGATATGATATCTAATATTCTAGATGTATTAATTGTTTTCTAATACGAACGATTAGGTACACACTGTATATTAGCTATTTGTATTTGATTTGGCTTGGAACGTTCCTGAAGGAAAAATTATTCTATTGTAGAAAGCAATCACTTTGTGGTTTGAGATATTTCATAAACATAAAATCTTATTTTATGTAAAAATTCTCAGTTAATACTTTGTCCCTGTCGATATATTATTACAAACCATTAGTCTGTATAAATGGCTGTCGGTTTTTCCTATTTCCTTTTTACTGATGTAAATGTATCCTTACTGTTTGTTATATTTTTATCTTATTGACTCCCTCTGTGTGTATATATAAGCACACACTATGTATTTCTATTTTATTTTATTCTAGTCTTAATTTTTACCCTAATTATGCTTAAGAAAAGCGAAACCGGGCTGTAAATAAATTAATAAAAACTCGTGGTCTCACACAAAATAAGTGTTTTATTTATTTTTTATTTAGGAAAAATGATTCTGTTAATTTAAATAAAACACAGTTGAAGTGAAAGAAGCTAAGCAATATAATATAAGTTGCTAATATAAATTACATTACTTTTATTTTTGTATGTATTGTTACTAAAAATAACAAATTAAAATGGATAAATTCTATAATATTGGTTACGATAAAAAAAAAAGTACAAACAATTTTTTAACGAAGATTATCGTTTTATTGTAATATCATGATTTTCTATCCAAACGTTCAAACAAACAAAGCATTTTCCATCTTTCTGATTGGAAAATACTTTTAGACTTGGTATAAATATGTACGAATCTACTTTTTGAGATCAAACAATCTGATTTACGATTCTTTTTGTTTGTTATTGTTTGTCTTGAAACTGAGGCCATTTCATGATTTTCTCAAGGATACCAGCAGACTGGGTTGTAAAAAATAAAGATTTTTGTTTCGAATGACGCCTATTGGTTGAGATCCTTTCACTCATCGTACAAAATAAGGTAAAACACCCTCTCGCTGACAATTTCAGCTATCACTTTTTTTCTAAAATCGACCTTGTATAATTGAAACAAAATTTGTGGAAATGAATTTTTGGGAACGTTGTTCAATTTTAAATAATGAAATCTGACTTTTTTGGTAAATTTATTACGGCTATGTTTCTATTGTTTGACATTGCTGTTGGTATTTCTGACATATCAAAATCAACATACGCGAATCCAGCATCCGAAGATGTTGACCTACAAATAAAATGAAATGCAATGTGAAACAAAATTTATATTATAACTAAATAACTAATCACGCCGTTTCTCCGCAGGGGTAGGCAGAGAGGATGGACCTCCAAACAACTCGGACTTGGCACACGCCTGACGCTTGACATAATTCTATGTAAATAAAGTGATACCGTTTAAACGAAAAATGGTATTTTCTTTTAATATTATGAAATATTTAATATTAATCTTTAAATAAAAAAAACTTAAATTAGAAAATTGTTACTTGATGTAAAACATCACTTACATTATGGCAGAGGAAGAATGAAAGTAGACTGAATGCTGTAGAAATGAGATCCCTGAGGCGAATGTGTGGTAAAACCATGTACGATCGTGAGAGAAATGTATGAAATGTAATAAATGTAATCCGCAAAGAATGCAAGGCTGATGTAAGCGTGATGTGTAAGATTAAGAATGAACGAGGAAAGGAGTGTAAGGAGAATATATGATGCAAATTTGAATGCTAGAAGAAGTCGCGGACGCCCGAGGAAGACATGGCACGACCAAGTGAATCAGATACTTGAGTCGGGCCATGTGAATAGTCGGAATAATAGAAGAGTATGTATGAGACGATGTATGAATGTGAACGAGGCAAAGAGTGCGTGCCAAGATCGAGTTGTGTGGCGGTCCGTCCTCTCTGCCTACCCCTGCGGGGAAACGGCGTGATGGTTAATTAGTTAGTTTATATAATATTTTGTCCATCTGTAACTACAACCAAATTCAATACAAAGTCACATTTAATTTCGTGTCATATTTTTTAAGTGAAACTTCTATAGCCCCGCTGTGGTTTGGATTTCGGATGTAACGGAAATGAGGGTTACTGCACCTGCGACGCATCAACTGCGCTCATCGGCCGCTTTGATTATGATGTAATTTTTAAAGGCTCCTATTGATTGAGATATGAAACGGAAATTACGCTAGGTCTGCGCTCATTGGTCGCTTTAATTTTGACCTCACTATTCAAGTAATGGTTGAGATTTTATTGGTTAAGTTTCACTTCTACCGCGTGTAAACTGGACTAAAATATTTTTTTTATTATTCTTCACTAGCAAATCTAGTGCAGTTTAGCAGAAACTCTCCCTCGAGTTGTCAAATATTTCAATTCTGTGCTCCTACATGTAATAAATTACAAACAACCAAATCTTTGAAATGTGCGTGACTCGCTCAACCTTACAAGCGCAGTTGCGGCCTTTAGATTTATAACTGGGGTTAAGAAAGTCAATCTTCGGTAGGGGAGGGTGATGTCGAAAAACATACTATTAAACTACAAATTTCAATATTTTACTCGTGCTTGTGAGAAATAATCAAAATATTTCATTTGAACTGTAATATAGAAGCTTCTAAAAGCTTGCATAGAGATTGATACGATAAAATAATTTACATTATTGTTTGTTGTTTCTATTTTAATTAAATCATAACTTTCTAAAACTAACAAAAAGCTATTTTCAATTAGTAAATTTCATACAAATGCGTAACAATCAGTAAAATCTGCTTCACGAAATAATTTTACCTTTCTCGTAAAGGAATTTATGCTCGATTTAAATACCGTTGTATTTTGAAACATAATCCAATTGCTTTGTGTGAATTTTGAGCATACAGGTAGTAGACAGACACGGCTATGCTTCTGCGAAAATCTCAAGCGTTAAGTGTAAAGTTTTAGGTATCCCTGATAAAAAGGATTTCGTTTGGATTCAGCTGAATCAGAATTAATAATAAATTGTGCATGCGATCTAACAAGTCAAAAAACTAACCGTATTTGTATGAATTTTGGAAGTGAATCGATCAAAGACAAAGGATTGCATCACAATAATAAGATGAGACCCCTCTTTTTCAGCATCGTCATCATCATTGTCTTCACCTTATCCTATTCGGGTCGGGGACCCACTGCATCGACGAGGTGTCTCCATACGCCCCTGTCTTGCGATGAATGTTCGGCCTCCGTCCATGGCAGTCCCATCTTCTCCTCACAGATTTTCTGTAGTTACCTCGCCCAACTGTGTCTGGGGCGGCCCACTGGACGTCTACCCTCTGAAATCGCAATCAGTATTTTCCTAGGAATCCGGTCATCAGATATACTTAGTAAGTGTCCAAGCCACCTCAGTTGCGATTTTTCTATGAAGAGTAACAGTGGTTCAATGTTTAGATCGTCTCGGATCGTCGAGTTTCTTATATGATCCCATTTCGTAACCCCTTCCGCTCCTCTCAGGTACCTTATTTCGGCAGCTTGGACTCTAGAGCATGTTCGTTCGTTTAGCATCCATATCTGGTGACCGTAAGTAAGCGTCGGGCGGTATACCGTTTTGAACACAGCCATCTTTGTCCTGATTTCACTTACCCCTCTTTTTCGCTTTTATTTATTGGTAGAAGATTTTTTGTTTACGATAGTATATGGCACTCAAGTCCTCAAGGTTGGGGACAGCGGTATGCAACCGTTGAACCTCAAGGCGTAGGTGTACCATGGTGTGTCACGGTGCCAAGAGTGCAACGAGTAATGCTGGATTGATTTTGTTTAATCGTCAAATCAGAGTATTATAATATATATTTTGCCATTTTCTTGTAAATTTTCATATTAGTTTCAGTTTTCAGGTCCTAACACGTATGACTTGTATATGGTAAGAAAAGGTTTCGGCGCACAGAACTTCGACAACCATTTAAGGCGTTGTGTTGATTGACATAGGTTGCCGTGGGTAAAACAGGTCTGACGCAAATTCCATTAAATTTTCATGTTTTGTTACACATTTTAGGGTTGTCTTTTGCCGGCAAGCAAAATTACTGTTGACGTTTTGTAATAAATAATTAAGTCATATACTGGGAGTTGCTGGTACCGTTCTTGCGTATTTGTTTATTAATAAAAATATATAATACAGGGTGCGGCAGAGAGGACGGACGGTTTTTAAAAAATCCTAAAATAGTAAATTTTTACTCAAACACAAATTTATTGATGGAATCAGGTTCGCATGGAAATAGCATTTGAGACAGTCAAGTGTGGAAAATCACACCAGGCATGTGGTTACCTACATGGTTAACAAGCAGAATTTCCGTTATTGGGCTAATAAAAATCCGCAACAGTTACACGAAAGACCGCTGCACAGTCCAAAAGTAACGGTTTGGTGCGCTGTATCGCAAACTTGCATCATTGGCCCTTACTTCTTCGAAGACGGTAATGGTCGTGCTGTTACCTCAGAGCGAACTCAGAGCGAGCTCAGAGCGAGCTCAGAGTGAACTCAGAGCGCTACGTCGAAATGATCACCAACTTCTTTTTTCCTGAATTACGACGGCGACGTGTTCTAATCCGACGTGTGTGGTTCCAGCGGGATGGGGCGACCGCCCACACAGCCAGAGCATCAATGAACGTTATTCGCCCTCTCTTCCCTGGTCGCCTTATTTCCAGGTTTGGCGATGTTCATTGGCCTCCTCGGTCCCCAGATTTATCCATATGCGATTTTTTCTTATGGGGACACCTCAAGGCTAGAGTATACGAGAACAAGCCCCGAACTCTGGACGAATTGAAGGACGCAATTGGCGTGAAAGTCGCCCAAGTTGAGAGAGCGATGTTGGAGAGAGTCTACGCGAACTTCCAAGAACGCCTCCAGCACTGCATCAACGATTTCGGCCACCACATGCCTGATGTGATTTTCCACACTTGACTGTCTCAAATGCTATTTCCTTGCGAACCTGATTCCGAACATTATTGAAAGATCTTCTCTCAGACGTCGGTAAGTTCGTCAATATACAGGGTGCGGCAGAGAGGGCGGACGATTTTTAAAAAAAATCATAAAATAGTTAATTTTTACTCAAAAACAAATTTATTGATTTATCGTCAATAAATTTGTTTTTGAGTAAAAATTAACTATTTTATGAATTTTTTTAAATCGTCCGCCCTCTCTGCCGCACCCTGTATATTGACGAACTTACCGACGTCTGAGAGAAGATCTTTCAATGATGTTTTATCACTGCGTATGCGACCCTAGATATTGAAACCATTTATTTTATGATCACTCAAGGGCATAGCTATAGCATACACATGAGAGGCATTCGATCCTAGTGAAGGGGGTAGGACAAGGGAGAAATTATAAGAAAGTTTTACGACAACTTATTATTTACATCACATTGATAAAAGAGATGGTGCAAATATGTATTTTTTTTATTTGCAGAAATGTAATCTGCGAGCACTATTTTAAATTTTCCTACGCAATACTGAGGCCGATGAGAGGGGATGAACCCCCCTCCATAAATCCCCCCTTTCTTTAAATACGCCATTGTAATCACTTTTATTTTGTGTTGTTATAGTTCCAAGCTGCCATACTTCAGAGGTGGAGTCTCCCATCTTTCATGTGCGCCTTCTGCCCTTTCGTGCAGGTTCTCAGCGTCACCGTGAGCGTCTTCACACTGACGGCAATAGCAGTGGATAGGCACAAGGCCATATTGGATCCCTTGAGGTAAGCCTAAAGTAAAGTAAAGTTTTTATGAAAGTAAATAAGTTTTTTCACTAAAATAGTTATCCAACTTATGCAATTTAGTGATTTTCTTCTTTCTCCGTGGAATTATATAATAATTATAAGAGAAAAAGGGATTAAAAAAAATCAAATAACAGCTCTTTAAAACCGAGATATGAAGGCGGTTTTCAGATTAGAATATAACGTCATGTTGTACGTTACCGTGAAAATGTTAGCATAATGCGCTTCTTTCTCAGCTTTTTAAGTAAGTTTTTACATTTGTAAAAATATTTCACTGAAATTTGTTCCATTGGTGTTATTTTAACTTTATAAATTATTGATTAAAACGCATTTATTCAAGATTATTAATTCACCTTTTCGACGAAAGAAGAAATCTTGATTTACTTAAAATTAAACTTTGGACGAACGCGTGGGCTCATAGCGACGCGGCTTCGCACACTGATTGAGATAGAGTTTCCGTACACCCACCCAACCACACACACACCCAACCACACAAAATCCGTTCCCCATCTTCTTCTCCCCTTTACTACCCGAGTTCCGTTACTTTTGAGTCCCCGCGTATATATTTAAAAACTTAAATATAAATTAATCATATATTTTCGTATTTTAATTAAAATTTGTTTATATTTTGCTTTAATTTAATTTCCTCTGTTAATTCGCCAAATATCTTCACTGGTCCCTAAATACACGCATCACCGATTTATCTAACCTGACGTCTATTTTTTAAGTCATTTTTTACGTACTCGTCTTCAGCACCAATAAGAAAGGAGAATGAATGCCGGTCCAGTTCTTTAAATTTCTCGACCATAACAATAATAATTATTGTCGCCTTCTGATTCCAGGATTTCTCTCAATTTACCTGTTCACAATAAATTAAGGGGGGGGGGTTATTTTCTTATGAAGAAGATGTCTAATCTCTCTACTTTCCATTATTAAGATTAATTTTTTTCCAGACACGATAAGTAATATGATAGATCCAGAGTTGAGTTTAAGCACTGAATGGATAGATGCACTAGAAATGCTGATAGTTTTGAAAGGAAACCAACGACGCCACTGACTTAGTATCTTTTGTTTCAAACTTAATCGCAATTTGCTCTGTCACTTTCCTGATCGTATATTGCCATCCCATTTGATCGTATTGAAAATTTAAAAAAATACACAGTTCCGAATTGGAATTTAACTAATTTAACGAATTTAACTAAAGGATGGACTTTTGGATCACGAAATTCGCCCACATCGCACTTATTGTTTTCTTTGTATTCCTTAAAAGTCACTTTCATCTACAGATCAGAATACTCATCTTCTATTACTAAACAAACTAAACACTTCATAGTCTGGCATTATTCTAAAAATTTTCAATTTTCATTTCAAAAGTTTCATGTAAATATCGTTTTAGATAACGGTGCTCATAAAATAGAGGGATGAATATTTGAAAATTTTTGAAACTAACACTCTACACTCCGATTAATTCATTTAGAATTCTAGATAATCGAAATATTTCAATGAATTTTTAAAGACCGAGTTCATTTATAATTATAGCTGTGATTTAAGAGATGACTAACTAAAACATTAATTCAATGTAGGTTGTAGAACAAGCTAATATCCCTTTTCGTATATTTTAGGGTGGATAATTCAAAATCTGACTTATTGATATTCACATTCTGTTATTTCCTTATGATAAAATAACTTAAGGCATTATTTTTTTACGTTACAAATATACAAATCAATCAAAACATACTAATTTCGGTTGTATGTGCATGCTTGAAGAGATGTTAAATATTTCTGCGAGAAATTATTCACGTTTAATGAACTCTTAATTTAAAAATTGGAACGGATTGTAATTCACATAAGCGATGTAGTAAACAAAAACATTATTTTATTTTAAACTACCTAATTAAAAAAAATTTAGATTTTCGTTATTTTTTTGGGGTGTTATGCCGTGTTGCGCTACCTCCTTCTTCAGCCAACGTTTCGGACAACATTGCATCATCAGGGCAGATCCGACACATCTGTCGGATCTGCCAGATCATTCTAAAGAATGAGGAAGCGCAACACCCCAAAAACAAAAATAATTAATAATTCTCTGTTTGAAATATGTAACTATTGCTCTGTGAAAATTTTTGACAGACGATTTTTCAATGACATCTTGACACTTTTTCTGACATCTCTCAACTTTTTCTTTCAGCTTCACAAATCCTGCAATTACAATATCCCATGATTTTTCACGGTTCTTCGCTAGTTACTTATATGAATTCATCACCTTATATAGCAAATCACTTATTTCTCATGCAGCTAAAAGATAGGTTACAGAAATATTCTCTCGAAAGTCCACCTGTCTACACTTACAACATTTATAATTCAGATACAATGATAACCACGTTCGATGGCCTCATAAGAAATAAGCTGGAGTATGCTAGGTGTGTGTGGACTCCGCACCAATAGAGTGGGCATCGCGTTTGGGTCCCACCCAGACGTTCCGTGTTCGATTCCTTGGCTGGCTAAGTCCTCCATCACGACTCGAGCAACATTTTCGGAAATACTATACATACATACATAATTCTTCTTTGGATAGCCTTAGATTTTTTGTATAATAAGGAAGTTGAGGGAAAAATATTTTGACTTATAAAAAATATGTTCATGTAGATAAAAAAATATCGATTCTAAATATATGTCTATATTGTTATTCTTAGAATTCATTAAACCTTCTTAAATATCCATCGAAAAGCTACGAACTACAAACGCTTCATGAATGGTGGAAAGAATTCTGACGTCATCGGAACCTCAGTTTGTACGAAGAGCGGATCACCGAAATGTCTATGGTGCATCTCTTTCAATTACACGAGAGATGGTTTGTGTATGATGATGGAGGTGTATAGGCCAAACGTCGTTTACTTATTGGCCAAACGGTTTTGCATTCTATCCCCTAAAAGTCTTTTTAAGTTTAGTAATTGGTGGTTTGGTATATTTAGTGGTTTAGTAAACAAAGTTTATGTGATGCAAAATCTGTTTAAAAAACCACATACCATGTCAGAAATCGTATATATTCAAGGCCAGTCCGACTACCTACCAATCGTTGATTCTGACATGTTGATTTTATATTTAAGATTTACTGATCACATTAGTGCTGAAATTTGTGAAGTTAGAGCTTCCTAGTAAATACATCAAATTATTAATTGTGTTCATTTGTATGTTTATTTATTTATTTATTTACGGACTTACGTCCAATTTACAACATGGTATAACGAAAATTTGGGAATGTACATTGTAAGGATGAAAATGGTACATGAGAGCAAAGACAAACAGAAAAAAATAGAAGTGTCAAATCAAGTCAATACTTTGCAAAAAATTACATTAAATTTAAAATATCATCATTTATTTAAAGAGCGACAGAATTCATTCAAACTTATACCAAAAAAATCAAGGTCTTGTCGTGAGTTGACCATTCTACACATTCTGGAGAGTGGTGAGTTGTAACCATAATTAGTGGAGTGCTGATTGAGGAAGAGTAGGTCTTTATTTCTGAGTCTACGAGAAGGTATATTGAATGGGATGAGTTGTAGTAATGTAGGTGAATCGATTATGTAGTTAATAATTTTGAAGAAACAGATGAGATCGGATTTTTTCCGACGGTCTTCTAAAGGAGAAAGGTTTAGAGTTTTTTCAATTTCAGCATACGAATAATTGCCTCGCTCTAATCCTAGCCTCCTAGCAATCCCTTTTAGGAACCTATGTTAAACGGATTCATTATGAAGAATTTGGACAGCATAAAAAGGAGACCATATAACACAAACATATTCAAGATGGGGGCGAACCAAGGAGCAGTAAAGAGTTCTTAAGGTATTTATGTTTTTGAAGTCGGAAGTGATTCTAGTGATGAAACCAAGTAGTTTGAGAGATTTATTAATAATCACATTTAAATGTTCCCGAAAAGAAAGCTTGCTATCAAGAGTGACACCAAGGTCTTTAATATATTGAACAGTTGTTAGGCAATTATTATTTAGTTTATATTCGAAAACGATCGGATTTTTAGATCTGTAGAAGGACATAATTTTGCACTTATCGACATTTAGTTCCAAGCAATTAATTTTACACCAGTCATTGAATGAGTCAATATCTGATTGGAAAAGAAGGCAGTCATGGTAATTTTTTATTATTTTTAGGATCTTGTTGTCATCAGCAAAGAGCCAAAAGCGCGTATTTGAGAAAATGCTAATAATGTCGTTTATAAACAAGTAAAAAAGAAGCGGGGCTAAATGTGCTCCTTGCGGTACGCTGGATGTAACTTCAATAATAATAGACATAATGTTATTTATTTTAACTCTTTGTTTTCTATTACTTAAATAAGAACTAATGAAGGATAGAAATGGGTCTCGTTTACCTATAACATATAGCTTGGCCATGAGGATTGCATGTTTTTCTGTCAAAAGCTTTAGAAAAGTCGGTGTATAGAACATCTACTTGTGATTTATCTTCTAGGCCGTTGACTATGGTATTGGTGAAGGAGAGTAAGTTTGTAATGGTAGATTTAGCAGATCTAAAGCCATGCTGTTCCTCAATCAGGACATTTTTTAAAATAGGTGTTATTTTCTTTGTGATTATAGACTCAAAGATTTTAGGAATATGAGATAAAATCGATATAGGTCTATAGTTTTCTACGTTCGCCTTATTACCCGATTTAAAAATAGGTCTTATATAGGAAACCTTCCAGGAATCCGGAAAAGTGGCAGATGATAGTGATAAGTTATATAATAAATTAATTGGCTCAGACACAGTAGATTTACATTCTTTCAATAATATTTCAGGTACACCATCAGGACCAGTGCATGATTTGCTGGGAAGATTTTTTAAGTAGTTGAAGACATCAATAAGTGTGATTTCACAATTATTAAGGTCAATAGTATTAGCATAATTAAGTGGAGGGATGGTACATTTGTTATCGGAATAGACGGAGGAGAAATGTTTAGCAAAAAGATTGGCAATATCGAAATCGTTGGTAGCGTGAGTTTCATTAAATAATAAACTTGAAGGGAGATCATTAACAATACGTTTTTGTTTAACAAATTTCCAGAATTGTTTAGGGTTAAGATTTAATTTGTCTCAGTGAGTTCAATGTACGATTTGTAACATGTGGCAGATTCAATTTTGGATGAGAAATGAGAAAATTTTTGATAAAGCACTAAGTTGTTCGTTAATTTGAATAATTTGTGTATTTTCTTTTTTTCAATAATCAACTGCTTTAATTTCACACTGAACCAAATAGGTAATTTAGGCTGGGAATAAGTTCCCCTTGGAACGAACAAGTCTATGGCATGAGTTAAACATTCATTGAATTTAAATACAGCATCGTTAATATTGGTGTTTGATAACATAGAAGTCCAGTCATATTGGGCAAGATACCTGTTCATTAAGGTGGGTCATTTAAAAAAAAATGATAATTTTAGATTCTGTTAGCGATAAAAGGGTGCCAAATGGGTTCAAACCGAGATGTTTAAAATTTTTTAAATTTCTGATACGATCTTCTTCCTCCGGATTCACTTCAAAGTTTTGAAAATTTTTATTTTTAGAGGTATTTTCTAGTGTTTATAAAAGTTACTACGAATCCTTTATACTATATTTTTTGTAATATTATATGGCAAATATGGTACGTATTTACGAATTCTAACCGAAAAATACCTGTAAATGAACAGAGTTTCATTAGTGACCAACGTACTACACGAAAAATGATAATAGGAAATGTGGATACCGTTAAAACAAAACGAATGAAAACTGCGTTGAAAAGAAAACTTCTGAAGCAAAAATCCTTGCGTACGTCTAAAAAGGAAAGCACAAGTAAGCCAACTACCTCTCTAATCGATATTTTCACGTCTTCTGCATCAAATGAATCCGATTGCAATGATGTTTTAAAACCAAATGTTGTATCTCAAATGCCTCAGAAGCAGGCTGCGGTCACTATTAATTATTCTACACTGTCGAAAACTTGTGATAGATATGGAGTTTCGGATAGAGCAGCGGCAGCCATTGCCTCAGCAGTTCTGTATGACATCAAGTCTAATATTCCAGTTATTGACAAAAGTAAACTTCGCAGAGAACGTAAAAAAACAAGGGAAAGTATTAAGGTACAACACATAGTTTTACAAATACCCGCATTATATTTTGATGGCCGGAAAGATAAAACATTAATTATCAGGGAAAAAGGGGGGAGGCATTACAGAGAACTAATCATTGAAGAGCATATTTCAATGATAAAAGAGCCAGACTCAATATATTTGGGTTATATTGCACCAAACTCTGGCACGTCGAAAGTTATAGAAAGAACAATTGTCGATTATTTTTTAAAGGAAGAAATACCATTTGAACCATTAATGGCTATTGGATGTGACGGAACGAACGTGAACGTTGGAAAACATGGAGGTATAATACGTTTGCTTGAAAAACGTTTGGATAAACCATTGCAATGGATAATTTGCTTGCTTCACATGAACGAGTTACCATTTCATCATTTGTTCACACATCTTGACGGTAAGACATCTGGACCTCAAACATATTCAGGGACAATAGGACTAGCTTTAGAAAACTGTGAAAAAAAGCCTATTGTTCATTTTCAGAAAATTGACGGAGAGTTGCCTGAATTATTAACTAAAAACCTTAGTACAGATCAGTTATATTTGTATAAAATCGTATCTGCAGTTATGGTGGGGGAATTACCTGAAGATTTAGGCCACAAATCTCCTTGAAAAATGTCTCATGCCAGATGGCTTACGCGTGCTAACCGAATTCTTCGTCTTTATGTTGCAACGGAAGCTCCTACAGAGAATCTTATTATTTTAGCAACGTACGTTGTTAAAGTTTATGCTCCGACTTGGTTCAGTATTAAAACTCATCCCACCTGTAAAGATGGAGCACGTCACCTATGGTAGCTTATTTCAGCGTCTAGATACTTATCCCCTGAACTAAAAACTATAATTGATCCAGTCATAGAAAGAAACAGTTACTTCGCACACCCCGAAAATTTACTACTTGCAATGTTAACTGACCCTCACAAGCATATCCGGGAATTAGCTGCGCGTCGTGTTCTAAAAGCACGCAGTAAGAAACTAAGTAAAACAAGGCTGTTCCAACTTCCAAACATAAACCTCGATGCATCATATTACTACGACCTTATTAATTGGCAGCAAAATGTAACCGAACCCCCAATACTGAAGAATATATCGGATGAAGATCTTCAATTATTTGTAGCACAGGGGGGAGAAGGTAAATTGCCTCTTCTGCGTCTGCCATGTCATACTCAAGCAGTTGAAGAGCTGTAAAGACTGTTACTGAAGCCTCGACTACTTTATGTAGGAAGTCTGCAAGAGAAGGTCTTATTAAGGCAAAGATTGAGTCTTGCAAAATAATGCCGAAATTTGAGAGTAAGAAGGATTTTGCTGGTATTTGAATACACTGTCTTGAGATAATGTTAATTATAATCATATATTTTTTTAATAAATAAGTCAGAATATTCTCTCTAATTTGTGTTTTATTGAAAAAAAGTTCATTTTTAATTGTTTATCTAATATTTTTTAGAGATTTAACAAGGGTGGGTTTTTCTCTATTTTGTGAAATTTCAAACTCAATCCGGAGGAAGAAGATGAAATCCAAATATTATAAAAAAAATTACGTGATTTTACATCTTCATTTAACACCCTTTTATCACTAACAGACAAACCAAAACAAGTTTTTTTTCCCCCATACAATCGTGACCCGCCTTACTGTTCATGCCAGAATAATCACCTTTGTTAAATTTGTAGTGGTATGTAGCTGTTGATTTCAGAGTATCACTTTTGAAAGGATTAGAGAAGTTAATGTCGAGTGGTGGGTGATATTTATCTATTGGTAATATTGAGTCAGTAGCTTCACATACACAAACGCTAGGCATGTTGGTAAATATCAGATCAAGACAGTATCCTACACAGTTATTGATCGAGTTAAATTGGAACATATTCAAGTAGGCATAGAAATTTACTATTATAGAAGCTTGAAGGGAAACATTATTAGGAGTTTTCACACCCTGACTATCATTTAAGCCACACTATTTTAGGTAGATTGTAATCACCGCAAATAAATAAGAAATCGGCATTAATGGAAACACGCTCAACTGCTTCAGTATGTGACTTATAGATTTCTGTTGAAGATGAGGGGGGAATGTAGACACAACCAATGACAAGTGTCTTGGAACCAAGTAGAACACAAATAAATAATTGTTCAGATACATTGTTAGAGGATTCTAGAAAGTGGCAAGGGTATTTTTTTTAATACATATCATTACCCCGCCACCTCTACGCTTGTTAGATGAGGAAGAGCGGTCACAGCGAAAAATATTGTAGTCATGTAGTCCAAGTTCGGTTGAAGCAATATTATCTGATAGCCATGTTTCAGAAAGGCATAAAAAATCATAAGGGCATATATTAACGGAGCATCTAAAGGAGTTAAGCTTGGTATTGAGACCACGAATATTTTGATAATACGATGAAAAGTTAGTATTAATAAGGTGTCGATTCTGATTGAGCCTAAAAAATTGACACGAGATAATTCGCGTCTCTCAGTGGCTTGGCGGGCAGGACAGTCAGGGGAGCCAGTGTTGTGAGTGGCCGGTTTTCTGAAGAATTTGCATGTTGCACATGCTGGTGGCTTTTCGGGAGTCGGGCAAGCGTCGCGATTGTGTCCAAGTTTTCCACAGCGAGAACAGGTAGGCGTGTCAGCGTTACATTTCGACGCTGTGTGGCCATAAAGTTGACAGTGTCCACATTTTTAACTGTCAATCCAGTCCCTTACGGTATGTATTTGCCAGTCCATAGCCAGTTTGGAGAAGCGAATGAGGGAGTGACGAACAGAAGGAGGAACTCTGAAGACATGCGTACATGATCCAGTACGAGGTCCTACTTTATGAGAGAACTGCAGTGTTTCTTTTAATTCATTTAGATGTTACAATAAATATAAAACATTTTTACAGTATTAAATAACAATCATTACGTATTCTACCCATCTGACATCTGATGTTTCGCCGTAAACCTCACTAGTTTTGTTCAAGTATATTAAATTAAGACGCAGATGATTTGGGAGATCCAATCACTAGAGAAGAGTTTGACCTCGCACTAAAAAATCTCAAAAACGGGAAAGCACCCGGAATCGATGACGTTCCGGGTGAACTCATTAAGCCAGCAGGAAAAGGAACTACAGATGCCCTGTATAAAATGATACAGACAATGTATAAGACTGGAAAGATACCGGAGGATTTCGAGAAATGCCTAATTGTCGCATTACCAAAGAAGGCAGGCACGACGAAATGTGAACAACACAGAACTCTTAGCCTAATATCCCATGCCTCAAAAATATTGACTAATATCATTCTAAAAAGAATCGAACCAAAAGTAGAGAACATCCTTTCCGGAGACCAGTATGGCTTTAGAAGAGGTGTAGGAACCAGAGAAGCAATATTGTCGCTACGAATACTACTAAAAAAAAGAATAAAAAGAAACCAAAACACATTCATCGCATTCATAGACCTGGAGAAGGCTTTCGACAAAGTAGAATGGAAAAGACTCTTCGAGATTCTGAAGAGAATTGATATCAAATATAGAGATAGACGAATAATCCAGGCGCTATACAAGAATGAGGCCGCTATAATTAGATGTGACAATGATACAAAAGAAGCCAGTATAAGACAAGGGGTGAGACAGGGATGCTCTCTGTCACCTGTTCTTTTTAACGTTTATATACAGAGTGCGATTGACGACTTGAGAGAGAGAATGAGTCACAGAAAAGGTGTAAAGATACACGGGCAAAAGGTGGATATGATAAGGTTTGCTGACGATATTGCTTTGGTTGCTGAAAGCGAAGAAGAACTGCAAGAGGCCTTAACAACCATGCAAAGCATTCTTCAAAACAACTACAACATGAAGATAAATAAAGACAAAACAAAGCTGCTGACTGTAGGCCGAACGCAACACCAGATGAGAGTAGAGATGGCAGGAGTTCCACTAAAGAACACCAAGGAGTTTGTCTACCTCGGGAGCAAAATAACATGGGACGGTCGGTCTAAGAGCGAGGTCGACAGCCGTATACACCAGGCTAGGCTTGCATTCAATAAAAGGTCGAAAGTAATTGAATCAAATAATATAGACCTAAAACTGCGAATACTCCTCATCAAGACCTATGTGTGGAGTATCTTGATGTACGGCTGCGAAACATGGTGCCTATCCGAAAGAGATAAACGGAGACTAGAGGCTTTTGAGATGTGGTCCTGTAGAAGATTATTAGGAATTTCCTGGAAAGACCACATTACAAATGAGGAGGTTCTCCAAAGTATCGAAGGAGGAAGGCACCTGCTTAGGACCTTGTCCGAAAGGCGTGCAAGATGGATCGGACATGTTATACGACAAGAAGGCCTCTTGCATACCATAATGGAGGGTATGACCGAGGGGACAAACTCTAGGGGACGCCCACGCCGAGAGTACCTGGACGACCTGCTGGTGGACGTGCGCTGCTCATCATATGCAGAACTCAAAAGAGCCGCACAAGACAGGGAAGAATGGAAAAGAAAATTAGAGGAAATTGCTGCAAACCAATCCCAGGATTGAAACCAGAGAGAGATATTAAATTTATTGATTGCGCAGAAAAGTCTCACAGTGAACTGCGCTGTAAACCGTTATCTTACTTTCGGTCTTTACTTTTTTGTGCGGCGGCCTGATTTGGCGGGTGGCACTTCAACCAACGGCAATCGGCCAGCGACGGCAATACCATCTTGTGAAGAGTTTAAGCGCGAGAAACAAAAGTTCTACCTTTAAATGTTAATTTAACTATGAAATCTTGATCAATTTTCTTTTTTTTTTTAAACATCAATTCTGATAGACGGTTAACATTGATAAAAAAATTTACTGGAATTCCTTATTGAAGAATTTAAAAAATCTCCATACAAAATTCCCAAGCGACGCGTTTTTCTCAGTTTAAACGACGTCACACCCACACCCCGCCTCTTACCGCTCGGATTCCGCTCGTTTTGACGGGCTTAATAAAATTTAAAGTTTGAGAATTAATTTTACTATGAAAACGAACTTAAAAAAAAAAAAACAATATTTAAGTTTGAATGCGAACATCGATAAAAAAAATAAAAAAATGGACTCAACTTCCTCATTATTATCTTTCTAGGTGTAAAGAGTGTGAAAATAATAAAATTGTCCGGTAATTGGATGTGACTCCGGTAATTGGATGTGACCCCGTACACAACAAAATCAATTTTAAATCCCTAATAGAGGACATACATAATGAATCTTGGTCAAATGTACTAAATGAACCCGATCCAAACAACGCGCTGGATACATTTATGACCACAGTTGGAACCTATATTGCTAAATATACAACAAAAAATACCCCGATAAACTACTCACATAAAGAAAAAAAAATAACACCCTGGATCACGAAAGGATTAGTAAACAGCATTCATAAAAGAGACACAATGCACATGCAAGTACGCAAAAACCCATATGATGACAAACTAAAAAATAATTACCTGCTATACAGAAACCTTTGTAATAAATTAATCAAACAAGCCAAATACAAGTACTACAAAAAAGAAATAAAATCCGCCAAAAATGATCCCAAAAAAATCTGGAAAATCGTCAAAGATATTACTTTCTCCAATACGAAAAAAGACTCGAAGATCAAAGCACTGTTAATAAATGGAAACAAAACCCTTACAAAAAATGAACCTGGTAAAATAGCTAATTTTATTAACTCCCAATTTGCAAAAGTTGGATCTAACTTAGCTGAAAAAATTCTTTTAAAAAACGGCACAACAGAAGACTCTTTAACCAAACTATCCTCTACCATGCAACCAAATCATTCGTTTTATGCTCACAAAATAAGTACAAAGGAAATATCGGATTTAATTATTTCTCTCAAACCAAATTGCGCTGTGGGCCCAGATAACCTCTCCAATCATATACTGATTAGTCTCCGAGAACATATACTTATACCACTTCAACATATTTTCAACCAAAGTTTCAACCTCGGCTTTGTCCCCGATCATCTAAAAATAGGTTGTATTACTCCAATACATAAATCGGGAGACAAAACGCTGATCTTAAATTACAGACCAATCACTCTCCTAAATTCGCTATCGAAACTACTAGAAAAAACTATGAAAAAAAGACTGCTCGCATACCTTGACAAACACAAACTGATCTCCACCCGTCAATTCGGGTTTCGAGCGAAAATGGGAACAGAAGACGCCTTATCGGAACTAACCACCTACATAGTGAAAAACCTAGATGGCGGTTCAAAGGTGTTAGGAGTGTTCTTAGACCTAGCAAAAGCTTTCGACACCATCTCACACAAATTACTCCAACAAAAACTCAAAAACATTGGCATAACAGGTCCACCACTAAAATGGTTCATCAGCTACATTGAAAATAGACAACAAATTGTAAAAATCAATAATCAAGAAAGTGACAAAGTAGGCACCAGGTATGGAGTACCCCAAGGCAGCGTCTTAGGTCCCATACTGTTTCTCATCTACATTAACAGTCTAACGGAGATAAACCTAGGGAACATAGAGTACAAAGTAATCAGTTATGCAGATGACACTGTAATCTTATTCAAAGCCCAATCATGGGAAAACGTCTTCAAAAACACGGAAGCAGGGATGACTGAAGTAAATAACTGGCTAATAAATAATCTACTGACACTAAATATTTCTAAAACAAAATACTTAACTTTCAGTAAAACATTAGCTGGTCAGCCAGATAGTCGCCCACAACTACATCTTCACACCTGCACAGTTACCTCACGCTGTGTTTGTCACAAAATTGATTATGCGCAAAATATTAAATATCTCGGTTTAACTGTTGACAATAACTTAAAATGGGATCTCCAAATTAACCTAATTACAAAAAAAAATACGGAAACTCTCTTACATCTTCAAAACAATTCGAAATATTATGTCACTACCTCAGCTAAAAAATATATATTATGCACTCTGTCAAAGTATTCTAATGTATGGTATTTCAGTATGGGGAGCAGCAGCAGAGACTCACCTCAAATCACTTAAAATTAATCATAAAACAATAATCAGAATTATGTTTAGAAAGCCTTATCAACATCCGACAGAACAGCTAATGATCAACAATAACCTATTAGACATAAATAAACTATACATAAAAAAGATCATCTACAAAAACTGCATAAAAATATCACCACACTTCATAACTCACTCGCAAAACACTAGAGCAAACACACACAATCAATTACAAGTACCACATATCAAATCAAATTTTGCAAAAAAACATGAATCTTACTTGGCACCATATATATTCAATAAGTTTGTAGCCCAAACAAAGACCTACGTCGCATCTAATAATTTGAATTGGGTTTTCAAAAGATTTTTAAACTGGTTGAATGTCAAAGAAAGAAGAGAGATAAGTAATATTCTTAATATCTAATATTATATATTTTCTTTTATTCTACTCTGTTTTTAAATTCTGATATCCTCTTATTTTATTATTATTATTTTTACTATAATATATATGTTTATTTTTTTATTTTTTTTACCACTTACTTGTTTTTATGTAATTAAAAATTGTTAGTTACCAGCCTCAGAACAGACTCTGTCTAGTGAGGAGGGTAAGGAAAAAAAACTGTTGTACATAACTAATTATAAATAAACGCCCGGGTTGCCGGCACTGAAATTGAAAATTGAATTGAATTGATGGTTAACCTGTTGAACAATAATTTAAAAAAAAACATTTAATTCTCTTGTATGTATTTGTAAATATTAATATTTAAACAATTAAACTTTTTATACCGATGCGTTAGTCGAAACATTTATTTAAACGCACTTCTAATAATTATTGTGCCAAACACGCATCTCATAGGAATCCTTACAAATCCCTAAACCCATACCCACTTTCAAATGAACGTGTATTTAACTTTACAAAACTGATAAACAACCATTTATGATACATTAATGTTTATTTTATAATAAAATAATATTAACAAGATACAATCCAATGATCAATATTTACATTACGTAAAAATTATACTTTAAAACTTAATAATTATGCTACATGTTAAAAAACAAATTTAATCAGTGATTCCTGATAATATTTGGAATAAAATTTGTTTATGAAATTTTGGTCGCTGGTGACTTTTTTGGATGCCTTTTTTATCCATTTGTTTTTCTTCCAAATAAACAATATTTTAATAATTCATTATTTTTCATATGAAAATCAACTTTTAATAGCTTTGAATTTTTTTGTGATCAAATAACTGTGTTTTCGGTTCATAAAAAAACGGAAGGAATAAGATGTATAAATAAACTGAGAGTATTTTTATAGTTAGAGCGCTAATATCATAATAAGGTTAAAATTTGGGTGGATTTTGAAATAATTAATTCTACGAACCGTTTATTTCCGCTGTTAGACAGACGGTGGATTAATTTTGTTGACCTAAAAAATAGTGAAAAATAAGATTGATTTTATCATTTGTAATAAAATTCCTTGCCATAAGAAAGGTAGAACAGCAGGTAATCAATTGAGTGCACGAACCTATTTACCTATATTATACTGTAATAGCTGAAAATGGTTCTGTGTGACTAAAAATATTTCTCAAAAGAATTACATTTTAATATCGCAATTGAGGGTTTTTTCACATCGTCATAAATAAATACAATTTCATTGTTATACAAATAATAATTCGCAAACGCTTATTTTGATATAGTTTATTTTACATTATCTCCACCCAGTCCCGAATAAAATCCTCCTCCACAAACCATCTTTGGGGATGCTGTGTGGAGGGTCTTTTTAGGGAAAATGATAAGAGTCAAAAGGAAAAATCAAAAGGTCTCCGTCAACCAGTATCACCCAATCTGGCCCGCCACAAGTAGATGGACAAACACACCCGCCGCCAAGATCTTGACAAACCTCACCCCATTTACCCGAGCACCCCTGCTAAGTCACCAAACTTGGCGAGCCACTTTGGGTGACTTATGGCAGGGGTGTTGGTTATTAATTAAAAAAAAGATTTAATTACTCACAGAAGGTAGAAAACTCGGCATTATAGAAATTCTCATTTATAGACACTATTCTTAGATTCGAGTGCTGAATGGTAAAGCTATCAAGAGTGATATTATGAATATACTATCACTGTGATGTGAATAAATATTCACTGTGTGCAGACTCATAAAACATATTCTTTTATTTTTCTCGTCTCTTAAACCCTTTGATGTTTTGTGGACATATATGGAGATTTATTCTTTTTCTTTTTAATACTTTGTTTTAACGTACTTTAATATATTTATTTAGATTTATTTGTTGGAATTTTAAAAGTTAGATTTATATGCTGGCATTTACTCATATATGCATATCTGACGTATTTTTTAAGTACTTACCAAAAATTTTATCTTTATGAAGTAATGTATTTTTTAACTCTTTTAAACTTTTAACAAGTCTAATTATTTTTTCTCTTTTAAACTGTTTATTCGTATTCATCCTTCAAGGGAATATTTTAAATATAACATTGGCTTCTTCATGTTTATTTTGATAAAATATTATGAACTCCTTTTTCTTTAATTATAGTATTTTTAAGTGTTTGTAATATTACCTGTCTCAGAATATAATAGATATTATTACATCGTCTAGTGGGGCAGCTAACTTACTAGTATTATTAGAATATTTTACCTCAATGAACGCCCGGCTTGCCAGCAATTAAACTAAATTCTTGTCAACGCGCCGACTAACCCGAAAGCCGTACGTAACCCACGCCCTTTATGTTCGTACCCTTAAAATCAGTCAAGCAGGTTTCGAGATCATGAACTGTCTCCTCTTACTACTCAATACTATAACAACATAAAGTGTTTAAACATTACACCTACGAAGTATGTTAAAAAAAGGTGACTTCCCAAATTTCGCGGGCTATTCTATTTTTTGTTATGTAGGTACACATTATGCCCCCGACATAAGTTGACATATCAGCCATTTTACATTTTTAAAGATTAGATGTGTTTTGGTGTGCCTGGCGAATTTTTGCTAACGAAAAAAAATAAAAAAATCTGTATTAAGTTGTGTGTTAAGAATAAAAAAAAAATGTGCTTTAACGTACTTAAAATGTTGACTTTGACATTTGGCAAGTCTACTTTTAGCAAAAAAATTGTTTATAAATGGTACAAGCTCTTCACACAAGGCCGAGAATGTGTTAATGACGATGCCCACCCTGGACGCCCCAGCACGTCAACAACCGATGAAAACGTTGAAACAGTAAAGAAAAGTGCTATGGAGAATCGTCGAATCGATATTATAGAAGTTGCTGAGGACGTCATATCGGTTGGTTCATGCTTTGAAGTTATGGGCCGTTTGCATGAAGCAATACGAAGAAAACGCCCGATTGTGGCAAAACAATTCATGGCATTTGCATCACGATAATGTGCATGCTCACACATCGTTGTTTGTTCGTTGCATTTTTTGGCCAAAAACAACAATGCCTTTGCCACCGTATTCTTCGGACTTGCCCCCCTGCGACTTTTTCCTGTTCCAAAAACTGAAAAGACCCATGAAAGGACGGAGTTTTGCCACAATTGAGGAGATAAGAGAGAAGAACTCAAGTCTACCCCAAAAAGCGCTTATCAGAAGTGCTTCGAGAATTGAAAAAAACGCTGGCACAAGTGTATTATATCTGATGGGGATCACTTTGAAGGGGACGAAATAGATATTGATAAATAAATAAATGCTATTCGAGAAAAATTGAGGTCACCTTTTTTTAAAAATGCCACCATAATTTAAAAAAAAAAAAATATACTAACTAACCATCACGCCGTTTCCCCGCAGGGGTAGGCAGAGAGGACGGACCGCTATACAACTCGATCTTGGCACACACTCTTTGCCTCGTTCACATTCATACATCGTCTCATACATGCTCTTCTATTATTCCGACTCTTCACATGGCGTCATGCAAATCCTCTTCTCTTTTAACCTATTCTCATTGGTTATATCTTCTTTTTTCTTCATTTTCTTTAAGCCATCGGCGTTGCGAGTACCCACTGATCAATATTTGAAAGATATTAAAATGATTTATTTTCTGAGTAAAGCTTATCATATAATGAAGGCATTTATAAATAGAGAAATCTTCCTTTCGAGTACATTCTGAAAAGATAAACAATTGGATGCTCCGTATTTATGATTCAAGCCAGATAAAATTTAATTAATTAGCAATCATTAAAAATGCTCCTATTCAAAGAAGTATTATTTTTGTAAAAGAGATCGACGATAATTCCAGTAGAAAAATATGATTCTCACAAATTTCTGCGAAAATATCGTTATGTAACGAAACGCAAAGTTATATTTTATTTAACCTGTGATCGTGTGGTGGCGCTTTGTATGAATATTGTAGTTTACTACGAGTGCAACCAAGGAGCCATTTTTTAATCGCCGACTCTTGATGCCGTAAATATGGCATAATAATTAAAAAATAAATTTCTTTTGACCGTGAAATTCTCAATTCATTACTATTCATGTGCTCATTATTCCAACGGAAGGAAAGAAGAATTTATTCCAAGGGAAGTTCTTAAGTGCTTTTCAATTTTGCTTTTCCACCTGCAAGTTTTTATGATTCCGCGCTACTTTTCCTGGTATTTTCTAGATATTTCATTACAATTCAGTGGTGCTCTAGAAGTTCCGTTGACTGCCTGCCCATTATAACAAGGCTCTACGATCCAAGACTTGCATTCGTTTGGCTGGAACTAGAATTGTAACCTTAGAGAAAAAGTTTTTCCAGTTAACAAAAAGTTTCCAAAGCCGGATTTTTGTTTTTCTTTGTTTATATCTGAAAAATATTTGTAACAAAAAACTCATGGAAAGAACACTTTACATTAATTAAGTGTTTATTGAAAAACTTTAACAGTCTTCTAGAAAGATCGAAACACTTCACTTCTGGAATAGGTTTTGTTTTAACGATTGGCAGAAAATAACAAACCTTACAAGTTTTAGGTACCTTCTTAATTATTCTGTGTTAATATATAATAATAATTATTAGACGGAATGTTAGGGTATGTAATTTACTTAAGACAGTGATTCCTTTTATTATTATTATTAAGTTATAATTAAGTAATATATATGTAAATAAATAAATAAATAAAATAAATAAATAAAAGGAAAATGAAATTTCTGTCGCCGGTGTCATTTTTGATGTTTTTGTAACTAAAAACATTCTTAAGATCTTTGTTCATACGAAGCAGATACTTTGTGATATTATAATCTACTTCTACTATACACTATATAAAGAGGTAATATTTGTTTGTTTGTTTGTTTGTGTGTTTGTTTGCATCGAATAGGCTCCGAAACTACTGAACCGATTTGAAAAATTCTTTCGCTGTTGGGAAGCTACACTATCCCTGGGTGACATAGGTTATATTATATTTAAAAAAAAAATAGGCATCCTTACTAAAATTTCAATAATGTAACCCAGGGTGTAAAAAAATTACCTAAAATATTCTTTAAATCGCGTGCGCTGCGAAAACTATTGATGATAGAATAAAGTAATGTAGTACGACTTTATAGAACACATCATTATTTACAAAAAAAGTCGCAACAGCATATGTCTAACTATTATCGTTATGCCACAATAAGTATTCTTTTATTTTAAAATTTTTATTTAAATGTCGCCGCTTGAAAAGGCTCCTTATTTGTATCTTGGTTTTTATCCTTATCAAAATAAATTACTTCATATTCAAGACAGCTTCAATACCTTTATTTAACTTTTTGAATTTTTCAATTCGAATATTTAATTAGAAAGATATCACGAGTTTAAAATTGTTAGTATTAAAAAAAAGTTTCGGCTACGGGCCGGGCGGGAGAGGAGTCGAGAAATGCAGTGCCAGGGGGGTTGGCGGGACGGGGGAGCGGGAGAGCGGTGGTGGGGAAGGTGAAAGTGGAACGCTGGAGGGGAACGCACGGGAAAGGACATGTAAGGAGTAACATTTTATTTATTTAAATATGGCATATATTATAAAAGAAAGTCCAAAAAAACGTGCAGCTCGCAAAAACTCAGAAATGAGTCCCGGTTCGATCAAGGGAGTTATATGGTGTGGTAGATCTCTATTCCCCCTAGGGAATAAGGGTATCCGTTTTTACCTAAAGGGCGTGCTTTTAAAGATATAAGGGCTGAAAGTTTCGCCCTCTTGAAATTTCTAGAACAGTCTTCCGGAAAGTTCTAGAAGGTTCCATAGAGCTGTAGAAAGTTGTGGAAGGAGTGGCGGAGTATGTCGTGGAATGATCAGGAATAGGGAATCGGGAACATCATTGTGCAACATTCCAGAACACTATCTTATTGTCCTGAGCGAAGCCGGGTAACCCAGCTAGTTTAAAATAAAACGATAACTTTGTAAACACCACTTTTATTTTTTATACTTTATGCGGCCCTGGTTTCGCTACAACCGTAGCTTCTTTAGGCCAGTGTAATACTCTACTGTAGAGTATTATACAGCCCGGCCATTATCGGCATAAAGTAAAAGAGTGGTATTTAGAAAGTTTATTATTTTATTTTAAATTAATAAAATTATTAGATACCTATCGAATAATTAGGATCGGGTGGGAGGTCGGGCAGTTACTCGGCTAAATAAATAGTGATGGCGTGTGGAGGATTTTTTGTTATTTTTTTGTGTAAGCTCAAGACCTGTGTCATCTTTGGGGATGCTGTGTGAAAGGTATTTTTAGGAAATGAAGGAGAGGAAGTTCTGAGAAGGAAAAGGGTATAAGGGGTGGGTACGAACCTGGGGTCAGTATGTCCAGGAGTGACGGACGTATGAATCTATCCCTCCCACTGTGGTTCTAGGAGATGTTCCGAGAGAGTACGGCTGGAGAAGTCCAAGGGATTCCCTCCCGCTCTCCCTCGATCCGGCCTGTTATGCAGCTGGTGGACACATCCGCCGCCAAGACCCGGACAAAACTCACCCCACAAACCCAAGCACCCCTGCTAATTCACCAAAAGTAGCGAACCACTTGGGGTGACCTATGGCAGAGGTGTTGGTTATCCAATAAATGGTTCCCGGGGCGGCGGTAACCAAACCCGCCTCCCAAATTTTAATGTTGTTGGATTTGAAGAATTTACAAAAAAAAACTTCAAAAAAGTCCCCGGAAACCAAAATTTCTATTACATTTTTTTACAACAAATAATGTCAGACATCTCTGGTTAATGTGAGTTAAGTACTCGAACGATCTTCACACTCTACATATTAATTACTTTATGGCTATGATATCTATCTTGTGTGAGCCAATGTTTCAAATGGGCAATAACCATTGAGGCCTTCAGTTAGGAGAGAGGAAAAAAGTCCAATTTAATAAGATCAATCATTTTTCTTTCGTCAGCTTCCTTTAACCATTTTCTTTATCACATGATATTAAATCTTTCAGCGTACGAAAGAAAAGTTATTTTTGAAGTTTTTTGACATTCTGAACCCAAAAAAAGGATTTTCTTAAATCCAGTTTTGAAAGGTTCTACTAAAGCGATATGTCAAAACATTTTTGCCTACGGAGAAACGCGTAACATTCCGACTGTACCTAAATCAAATGCATGATTGTGCGCAAAATGCCCATTTGATTTTGCGATAATGTTTGTGATACTTTTGTTTATTTGTTACGATTTCCTCATTTTCTTTTATTTCTCCGACCCTCGGATATTTAGATTGTACACAGAAGTGCAATAATAATAATGTTAGAATAAAAAGACAGAACAATTAGTCATAATAGACCCGATATAGTTTTACATGACAAAATTAAAAAAATTACTTATATCATTGATGTCGCTATTCCAAATTCTTGTAATATTCAGAAAACTGTTTCTGAAAAAATAAGAAAATATATACAGATTTAGGAAATGAGATTAAAAGAATTTGGCATTCTCAGACTATACAAATATTATCATTTGTTATTTCGGCTACTGGCATTATACCTAGCTCTCTCATTCAAAATTTAGGCGTATTAGATTTGTCAAAGATTTTATATATAAAAATGCAAAAGTCAGTCATTTTAAATATATGAAGGAACACGAAAGATTTTTTAAATATTTATATTGAGGTATCATTAGGATTTATCGGACCAGTTAGGATTTCATCAGAGCCGAACCCTCTGATATGAAAATATCTGGAGTCGGTGAAATATTTTCCCATTATGTTTCTGGTGGATTGACGTATTGTTCTTGTATTGTTTTGTATTTATTATACTTATATAGTGCACTTTCATTACGTGAATTTACTAGATAATCATTTGTGGAAAAGTGTGTGGAAGGGTTTAGTCTTTCATTTGGGAAAGATTTAACCCGGAAATAAAATCTGGAGCACCGTAATGTACATCTAAGATTACAAATTTCTAATTAATTACAATATTTCATGTTCACTACTTTTTTTCTAGTTTAATGTAGCTCCTACAATACATCTTGAACTTTCCTATTAGCGTGGACTTTAAAGTTTCTGGTAGCGTGTTATATAACTTCATTCCCTTGTACATACAGCAAACCATTCTGCGTATTCGCTTTGTCCTTTTTTGTAGCCTGATTTCCTTGCACGTCCTCCTGTTATGTCTGTGAATCTTCTTGTTGTACACAATTTCATTTGAGAAGTATTTTGGTAACACGTTGTTTAATATTTTGTGGATAAATATCATCGTGTTCAAGGTCAGCATCTGTTTCACGGTTAACCAATATAATTCCTTTAACATTTTAATTATTTTTTAAAATCTATTTCGTCGGAGTATTATTATCATTGCCCTGTTTCAAAAAAAGAAACCCATTTTAAAATAAATCTTTGGAAACATAATATTTTTTTAGAAGTAAAAACTTTTTAGCACCGTTGTTATTTGAAAATCGATGAAAAGGAAACGAGCTACCCTAAAAAGAGACAAACACGTGCATCAATAGGATTAAGTCAGCAAGATAATGAGATATCAATAAAATATTTTTTAATTTACGAGTAACTTGGTTCCAATATAATACAATAACCCAAAGTCTCCTTTGGTGTAGTGGTATAAAGCGCCCGACGAACCTCTGCAGACATGTCTGCAGAGGTTCGCGGACGTTCTACGAAATCAAAAAAATATATAATTTTTATTTTGTAAAATCAATATCCAATCTTCAAACCACTCAAAAATGAACAGGCAAAAGCAAATGCAAAAAAAGCGACATCGAGCGACTCCGAAGAAGAAAACACAAATACTAATAAGATGACCAAATGTATAAGAAAAAGTGAACTGGAATTCGATGACAAAAATATGGAAAAAATCTTCCTTCACATTGATAAAAAAAGTGCTTCGTAGTCTCCCTACTCTTGTCTTCTTTAGTTTTTTTGAAGGATTCACTTCTACCGCATGTGAGCTGCATACTCTGATTATTTTAATCAATTTTATGTGCAAATACCAATTCAATTTTCAAACGAATATCTTCCCAACGTACTTTGCAAGTTTTAATAAATAAATCATTTGTGGGTAATTCAACTTATTTGGCGTAAAGGTGTAGTCTTAAATATTTACCTTCTCCGATGTATTTATACTAATTAGAATTAATTATTCCGACCTGATAGCTTTTCAATGCGAATCACGCTTAGAGAAAACGGTAACACAGCTGAAATTAAACAAAACGTTTCAAATGTAAAAGTAATATTCTTACATGGATTTCTTATTTATTTGATTAAGTTTAATATTCCTGAGTGGGTCGAGGTATAAATTGGTTAACATTTGCCTTTTTCAGTATCTCACAATCACAATTTTTTTTACTCTTATTTTCTCCTTTTCCTTCGTCTTCTAAGGTAAATGTGTAAACACTGCAAATTTTTGGGAACTGTTATTGTCACCGATTTTCGATAAGCGAGTCGCTTTTTGCAACTGTGGAGCTTCTAGTGGAGTTTTCGACAAATTTTATTTTCGAGTGCTGACAGTAACAGTATACGATCAGGAAAGTCAGTTGGTGGCATCTAACATATATGTTCCCAATAAACTGTTATTTGCCAATAAAGTTGTAATTTATGGTTTTCCACCAGGCCTCCCTAAGTCCATTATATCCAAAAGGGTAGCTTTAAAAACGTGAATACCACAATTTTATTGTAAAAAAAAACATTACGTTTGGCAAAACCTTCAGTCGTATGAAATGTCGCTGATCAACGAGAGTATTTCTCCTTAATAAATTTACCGAATCTTTTAAGGTGGATTCACAGAATTTAAACAATTCAAAAGTTTTCGATGTTAAAATCTTGTTATTATTTCATTAAGGGTTACTTGTATTTCAGATTTGCTATTTTTGTGGTTATAAATTTAATATGAAATTTGATGTATTGTTAAAATGCTATGAAACAACCGGCCCTAGTGTTATAATTATTTAATGGAATAATTAAAAACACTTTGTTTTTACCACTATAATCTTTATTTAAAAAATCAACTTGTTTCGAGAACGATATTCTCTTCATCAGGACATTATATGTACTAAAAACTAAATTCCTCTTTCCATCTCCCCCCCCCCCTCCCCCCTCCCTCTCTACTTCAATTTCTGCCCACACCTGTCTTTCTATACTTGATAATTTAGTTTTTAGTACATATAATGTCCTGATGAAGAAAACATCGTTCTCGAAACGTGTTGATTTTTTAAATAAAGATTATCGTGGTAAAAAAAAAGTGTTTGCAATTATTTCATTAATAAAATGGTGCCACAAAGTAAATTTGCAAAATTTAAAGAAGTAATAATTATTTATTTATTTTGAATTTCACGCCGAGCTGGACTTTTACATGTTTACTATTTTTGAAGTGAAAACTTCTTTAGCACCGTTGTGATTTGAGACTCGATGAAATGAAAAATAGCGTCACAAAAAAGAGACAAACACGCACGTACATGTATAAAATTTAGCCTAAGAGAGAATGAGATAATATAATCAGTCTCCTCTTTGTGCGGTGTTTCCACTTTTGTCTACTTTAGTTTTCTGAAGGTGTCACTTCTACCGCGTGTAATTTTTTTACAAATTTTTTCCAATTTACAAACTATTTTTTTATTATTTTGTGCAAAATGGCAGAAAACGCTAGGAAAAGTCAACACCAGACCACGAGATCATCAAAAAAAAATTAATTAGTCCGATGATAGTGTATACGTGTGTCGAGTGTTGCAATCTCACATGTTGCAATGTTCTCACCCCCTGCGTAAAAATTTCCAGTGATATATGCCAAATTAAGTAGTTGTCAGAATTTAAAAAAAATTGTTTTTAGAAGTAATTATTACGTTTTTTTGTTTTTTTTACAGATCGACCCAAATTGTATGGGAAAATAAATATTATTGAATAGGTATAAAGAAGTGACATAAAAAATGTTCTTTTAAACTCGTTAAGAAAAGTTACCATAAATACATATAATAAGTGAAAAAAATATTTGCGTAAAGGCAATTGTTAGGTTGGCGCGATTGACTCGCGTCACCTCACGGGTCGGAAAAGAGCGGAAAGCCCTCTCTGCTTAAATGATACCAAATACCTGGGGTTCTCAAAGAATTGAACTACCCACACACAAAAAGCAGAGTATCTCACAATAACGTACTTACGGGCGATCTGCGACGTTTATGCTTGTGGCCATAAATGTACCAAACCACCCATCTTGTGGCTCACATTTGGTTTTTGTTCTTGGATTTGCGCTCACGCTGTTAGGGTTTTATCACAGACACTTGTATAATTCGCATAAAACGAATTAGATGAACTAAATGACCAAGCATAATCACACAGGGCGATAGTTCATTTAGTCAGGTTGAATACAATTCAAGCGTTTGGTGTCCTCATTTTAACTCTTGTTTCAACTTGTGTACAAATTGAAAAAATTCAAAATAAATTTTTACGTATTTCTATTATTGAAATCAATGTCAATTTACACAGTAAAATTAACTTATCGAAATTATCTGAAAGACGATAAATATTTGATCTCCTTTTATTATATAAATTGTTCATTTAATGTTCGGCATATACCTCCAAAATATACCACGCGAAATATTTTATTCTACAACAATAACTTCGCAATGAATTCTGTGTTACAAAGAATACATATGTAGGTTGGGCAATGAACTAACTGATGTCGCTGACATATTTAATTTAAACTTCGATGCACTTAAAGCCAAACTAGTCCACCACATGAATGAGAAATCATTTTATTTTATTTCGATTATTCTTTTTTTTCTTTTTTTATTGTTCGTATTCTAGATGCAAACAACGAGTAATTAAGTAAAAAATTAATGTGTTTTGATTTTTTGTTTTTGCTTTATTTTGTTGCTCGTAAGTAAATTAATTGTACCTACGAGCTCTCTAAAGTCATCCATGTGGATTTAGCATAAGATGTAGGTATTCTTATTTATTATATTGATTTTATGCTTTAGTTCTATATTTTGTAAGCTTTCTTAATTATTTTATACTGTTATAAAAAAAATTATATTTGATTTGTAAAAGCCCAATAGGGCGATAAATAAATAAACAAATAACTTTATACAACACTCATTAATCCCGTACCATAGCGGACTCTTCCAAGAAGCAATGTATTTTATAACCTTATTCAAGGTGTGAAAGGTGATAATATCAACAAGGAGGCAAAAAAGTGAATTCAAATATAAGATTAGGAACATGGAATGTTAGAAGTTTATACAGCGGTAAATTGGATAATACGATACAGGAAATGGAAAGATTAAAAGTGGATATTCTTGGAATTAGTGAACTGAGATGGACTGGCAGCGGCATACACCAACATGAGAAGGGAAATCTATACTACTCAGGAAGTGACCCGCAGGACAAAAATCGTCGAAACGGAGTTGCTATATTTGTCATGGAGAAGTATGTAAAATTTGTTAAGAATTTTGTACCCATCTCGGACAGAATAATATTATTACAATTACACTGTCAACCCATCAACAATAATATTATTCAAGTGTATGCACCAACAGCGGAAGTGAGATATGATGGTGATGTGGAATCTTTTTATGACTCACTAGCCAGTACATTGCAAAGTTTGAAAGGAGGAGAAGTCAATTTTGTCATTGGCGACTTAAATGCCAAAATTGGTGAAGGTCGCCGCTCTCATATAGTTGGTGAATATGGCTTAGGCATAAGCAATCAAAGAGGTGATAGACTATATGAATTCTGCCAGGATAAAAATATGGTTGTATTAAATACTTTGTTTAAACTCCCGAAAAGAAGGCTTTATACATGGAGATCACCTCAGGATGGAACAATCTATGATATTGTCAGGAACCAAATTGACTATGTGTTAGTAGACCATAGATTCAGGAACTCTGTAAAGAGAGTTACCACGTACCCTGGTGCGGACATTGGTTCTGACCATGTTTTGTTAACTGCCGATATTGTTTTATGCTTAAAACAAATAAAAAAGCCCAAAAACAAAATTAAAATGGATATCTCGAAACTCCAAGAAGAAGTGGTCAGAAATAAGGTATCTCAGACTTTGAACGATAATATTAGACTACTCTCTCGTGATCCATCAATAGAAATACAAACACAGTGGGATAACCTGAAGTCAGTTATATGCGAAACCTGTGATACAAATTTGAAAGCTGATAAGCAAATTAGAAAACAGAATTGGATGACTGACCACATTTTGAACTTAATGGATGAGAGACGTAAACACAAACATAATGAGACACAATATAAAAACTTACAAAGAACGATTAGATGTGAAATTAAAAAAGCCAAAGAAGAATGGATGAAGTCACAGTGTGAAGAACTAGAGTCGTTCAGTCGTAGTCACAATGCATTTAAACTTCACAAAAATTGAAGGAAATTACAGGCACTTCTAGAAGAATTACTCCATCATGTTTAGTTGACGATTCCAATAAATTGATATTGGATGAAAAAGATATTTTACAAACATGGGAAAAGTATATTCATGATACATTCAAAGATATTAGACCTGACATTAATATTCCTAACGATCAATTGCATGGACCATCGATTTTAAAATCAGAAATTCTTCATGCGTTAAAAAGACTTCAGAACATAGAAAAGCGTGCGGATCAGACGATATTCCAGTTGAGGTGTTGAAGCTCTTTGATAATGAAAGTGTTGACTACTTGTTAAGGTTATTTAACTCTATATATGACACAGGGAATATACCCCAAGATTGGCTAAAATCCACCTTCGTGACATTACCTAAAAAACAATACCCTAAGAAGTGCAGTGACTATCGATTAATAAGCTTGATGAGTCATGTCCTTAAATTATTCCTTAAAATAATACATGCCAGGATACGCGATAAGTGCGAGCAGGACTTAGATGACACTCAGTTTGGCTTCAGAAATGCGTTCGGTACGCGTGAAGCATTATTTTCTGTCGAAGTACTATTGCAAAAGTGTCGTGACCAAAGAAAGGAAGTCTTTGCCTGTTTTATTGACTACGAAAAGGCATTTGACAGGGTAAAACATGCTGACCTAATGAAAATGCTTGCGGATTGTAACGTTGACACCAAAGACCAGAATTTCATTAAAAACCTGTATTGGTTCCAAACAGCAGAAATAAGACATGGGAATGAGAGATCTAATGCAATCGCCATTCAGCGTGGAGTACGACAAGGATGTATCCTGTCGCCACTATTATTTAATCTTTATTCCAACTATGTCTTCAAAAGAGCCCTAAGTAATACCTAGAAGGGTCTCAAGATCAACGGAGTTGTCATTAATAACATAAGATATGCAGATGATACTGTATTACTAGCTGACAGTATCAGTGACCTCCAAGACCTATTAGATCTTGTTAATAATGCTGGTGAGCAACTGGGCCTAACAATCAACGTCAATAAAACTAAATGGATGACTTTTGGACGACTAGATCACTCTGGATCAATGATTCAGTTAAATGGTTGTAATGTCGAAAAGGTGGAGAGATTTAGATACCTCGGCAGTATCCTCACGGAGAATCTTGACCCAGATATAGAGATTAGGTGCAGAATTGAAGCAGCAAGAACTGCATTCATAAAAATGAAATCCCTCTTCTGCAATGACAATATAAGCTTAAAATTAAGGCAGAGAATGCTAAAATGTTATGTGTGGTCGGTTTTGCTGTATGGTTGTGAAACATGGACCTTTAAAATAAATACCATGAACAGGTTAGAGGCTTTCGAAATGTGGCTTCACCGGAGAATTCTCAAGGTCCCATGGACCGACATGATCACAAACATAGAAATTCTCAGGCGGGCTAGAGCAGATAGGGAACTGCTTACATTAATTAAAATCAAGAAAATTTCATATCTGGGTCATATACTTCGAGGGGAGAAGTATCACTTGCTCCATTTAATATTGAAAGGCAAGATAGAGGGTCGCCGAGGGCCTGGTAGGAGACAAATGTCTTGGCTGCGAAACATACGAGAGTGGACCGGGATTAGAAGTGTGGAGGAGCTATTCCGGGCAGCGCAAGACAGAGAGACCTTTTCAAGAGTGATCGCCAACGTCGGGGGGACCTGATAAGGCACATAAAGAAGAAGAAGGCAATTAATACGTCGGAATGGACGGAAGGCGATATTTATTTGCACGCTTTATCGAAACTATCTTAACCTTATGTTATTACAAAGCAAGAAGTACTTTATGACGACTCTAGGTTAATATGATGCTAATAATAAGCTGTGGTAAGTAGGGATCGCAAAAACTTTCTAATAAATGCCCCCCACCCCCCCTTTCTACCTTCCCCCCTTCACATCACAGGATCGAACCCCTCCCCCTCCTCACGGTCGACTCCCCCTCCTCGTGTGAATGAAATAGCTACGCCCTTGGGATATGATTATTCACGATATACGGCAGCACTCTAACACTCGTTAGAGTGTGCTAACAAGACAAGAAGTACTTCTACTGGCCGCGAGATACAAATTAATAATTAATCGTTTTGCGGATTCAATTTAATATTTGAATCTTGTCTCTGCCATTGACGGAGAGCAAAACAAAACCATCAGGCATCATTAGTATAGTATTATAAGTAATGGTTTATTAGATTATTTTTCTATCGTTCTTATACAATGTAAAATGGATTACTGCTTACTCTATAGACCGTATTTAATTGATACTCGTAATAATGTTTAAACAAAGAAAAATTCTAAGATATACATGTAGGCGTTTATTATTATCTCTTACTTTACCCAGATTTTTTATTTTATTTATTTATTTATTTATTTATTGACGCCCTATTGGGCTTTAACATATAAAATACAAATAACATTTATAACAACAGTACATAACAAACTTAAAAAAAGATTAAAAAAATATACAAATAAAGCATAAACTCAATAAAAAAATAGGAGTACATACATCTAAAGCTAATTCCACATGGATGACTTTAGAACTCGTAGGTACAACAATTCATATACCTACGAACAGCAAAAACATGAAAAAAATCAAAACACATTAATTTTTACTTAATTACTAATATTGGAAAAAGAACAATAACAAAAAAAACCATAAACAAAAGAAAATCGAAATAAAATAAAATTTACTCATTCATTATTTACATCTAAAAAGTGGTGGACTAATTTGGCTTTAAATGAATCGAAGTTTAAATGAAATATGTCAGCGACATCAGTCAGTTCATTACCCAACCTATGTATTCTTTCTACCGCAGAATTCGTAGCGAAGTTATTGTTGCAAAATAAAATATTCCGTCTAGTATATTTTGGAGGTATGTGTAAGGATAACAATTTGATAGCGTCAGGGCAGTCCAACCTTGAATGAATAATTTTATACAATAAAAGGAGATCAAATATTTTTCGCCTTTCCGATAATTTCGATAAGTTAAGTTTACTGCGTAAACTGACATAATTGATTTCAATAATAGGAATACCAATTTTGAAATTAATAAAACGTAAAAATTGAAAGAAGGGTGAATGCTGGTAACTCCATTAATGGAGGACTGAATGCCGTTGGCGCTAATAAAAAACTGTCAAAAGAAGCGAAACTAGCAGTCCACAATGGAGTCCTGGTACCTACCCTGATGTATGGCAGTGAGGCATGGAACTGGCAGAGGAAGGATGAAAGTAAACTGAATGCTGTTGAAATGAGATCCCTGAGGCGTATGTGTGGTAAAACAATGTATGATCGTGTGAGAAATGTGGATATCCGCAAAGAATGTAAGGCTGATGTATGCATAATGAGTAAGATTAAGAAAGGGATCCTCAGATGGTTTGGGCATGTAGAGCGAATGAACGAAGAAAGCAGTGTAAGAAGAATATACGACGCAAATGTGAATGGTAGAAGAAGTCGTGGACGTCCGAGGAAGACATGGCACGATCAAGTGAATCAGATACTTGAGTCAGGCGATGTCAAAAGTCAGAATAATGAGTGTCAAAGAGTGTGTGCCAAGACCGAGTTGTTTGGCGGTCCGTCCTCTCTGCCTACCCCTGCGGGGAAACGGCGTGATGGTTAGTTAGTTAATTAGTTAAAAATTTATTTTGAATTTTTTCAATTTGTAAACAATGAGAGTTGAAATAAGGACACCAAATACTTGAATTGTATTCAACCTGACTTCTAACCAAAGACGTGTATAACAATTTTATGGTTTTTATGTTATTAAAGTCTTTAGCAATTCTGAGAATAAATCCAAGCATTTGTAATCCCTTACTGGTTATACTAATAATGTGATTCAAGAAGCGTAATTTAGAGTCAAAGATAACGCCAAGGTCGTTGAATTCATACACTTTTTTTAGAGTGGCATTGTTAATTGTGTAGTCGAATAATAAAGTAGTTTTAGATCTATGGAAACTGATCGTTTGGCATTTGTTGATATTAAGATATAATTTGTTTACGATGCACCATTCATAAAGTTTATTTAAGTTCCTTTTTAGAGTTAAACAATCAGAAGAATTTTCGATAGATTTAAACAGCTTTAGATCGTCAGCGAATAGAAGAAAGTGAATATTATCGAAAAATAATGAAATGTCGTTAATAAATAGTAGGAAAAGAAATGGTCCTAGGTGGGAACCTTGGGGGACTACACTTAAGGCAAAAAAAGTGTATGAAGTTGTGGAGTTAATTTTTACAGATAGTTTTCTATATGATAAGTAGCTTCTAATCCATTCGAGAAAGTTGCCGCTTATTCCCAAGTGTTCTAATTTTTCCATTAAAATGCGATGAGAAACAGAATCAAAGGCTTTGCTAAAATCAGTATAAATAGTGTCAACTTGATAACCCTTGGACAGTGCATTAGAAATAAAATTTTCGTAAAGCAATAAGTTAGATGACGTAGATCTGCCTGGCATTTATATGGTGATAACATTACAAATATGAATTCTGGCACAATTAAGTTAAATTCCATTTATGAAATATGTTTCACCTTTAAATTTAATAATAATGACATCAATTGACGTTCGACAACTCTTGAAAGAACACTGAAAGAGTCAGGACTTGAACACCAAACCGTTATATGTTCAGAAAGTAAGTGTACTGATTTTTTGATTTTTTTTTGAAAAAGTGTATTAGAAAAAAAAATACAGGATATTGTTGATATACTTGTTGACTATGTTTCTAAATAATTGCCAACCCGTTCGATACATGTGGTGAGCCGTGGCACAAGTATCTTTATGCCTTCCTCGAAGAATTCCCCCTCCACTTCAGGACCACTTTCTGCACCTGCTCAGATGATCATCTGAAGACGCCAAGTCAGGCGATTACGGTGGGTGGCTCAAAACATCCCAACCAAATGAGTCCAAGAGCATATTGGTTGCTAAGGCTGTGTGAGGGCGAACGTTTTCGTGAAACAAGCGCACTTCTCTGGTCAGCATTCCCCTACTTTTGTTTTGAATGCTCCTTTTAGTTTTTTCAGCGTATCACAATATTATTGTGCGTTGATGGTCTCAACCTGAGTCAGAAATTCGACTAAAATTATGCCCTTTCGGTCCCCAAAACACTGAGGCCATGAGTTGTCTGCCCGAAATTGTCATTTTCAATTTTTTGACAGATGGGAAATTGGTGTGACGCCACTTTGACGACTGTTTTTTTTTTCAGGCGTTTAATAAGTCACCAATTATCATCTTCAGTCACGATATAGAGCTCATAAATCCTCACCTTTTTTCTTGTAGGTGTTATTCCTTCCGCGAGAAAAAATCGGATCACAACTCCTGGCGGGATTTTTTTCCGACATCTTTCCGACAACTGGACACTACAACGTGAGTTTACGTACTACAATGTTCTTGCGATGCTCGTTCTCGTCAGGAGACCCCCTTCTACTACTCAGTGTTGAAAACCCTCAAAAAACAAAAAACCACCACCCATTATAGTCACAGTACACTTACTTTCTGAACATGATAAGTACATTATTTTATAAACTGCATTATATCTGGGCTTGTTATTAATCAATCTTCTACCTTATAAATAAAGTAACCATACAATTAGTAATACAAATGATAGTATTTATACAAACAAAGTGATTCTGTATTCAATCCGTAAATTGAAATGGTTTCCGGAAATTTTATTAAACGTTGTATCATTGCTTAAATATTTTAGTATTATTTATTATACAGTATCAATTTCATCTACTGTAATTGATTCTCAAGTGATTCTTGATCCCCAAATAATGATTCGCTTATTTTAATTTTTGATATAATTAGAGAAAAATCTCTCAAACAATCCCTAAAAGGGATATTTATTTGTTCCGTATTCGGAATTTGCTATTCAATTAGTAAATATTAAATAGAAATCTTGAGAATATTAATGTATTTTGACTAATATGAAATACGTAGTACGGGAGTACTATGTAGAGTACGAAACAAATGGTTTACTCGCTTAACACTTTCGAACCACATATTTATTTGATAATACGAATATTTCAGCATTTTTTCCAGTGAATTATATTAGCGACTTTCATTTTACAATTGTTGGCATTACTGGCTTTGCGTGCTTGTTTTCAAAACATGTCATTAGAGAACTAATGTTCTTTAAAAGAAAAGTTGCAGTAACTTCTTATATTGAAAAAACTTAAGTAAAATTTTCCCAATAAGAGCCCGTTCCCAATTCCGTTTAAAAATCGGTCGATAAAAAATCGGTCGATAAAAAATCGGATGACAAAAAAATCGGATATTAACGCAGACACTGCATGATGTTTCGTTGCTACTAGGAGCGAGCGGGATTAGGGGCGGGGTTTAATGCGGATCACACCGGAACGACAAACCGGCAAGTGTGAACCGCTCTATACAAACATATGAGCGAGCAAGTTCCGACACTAATTTAAAACTATTCTAACCTTCCGGCAAAACGTGCCAGATCCGTTTTTTAATCGTTCGGATACGTGTCAACAGCTCCATATAATCTCTACAGCCACTAGAACATCCGATTTTTATACGGAACGGCGTCCGTTTTTTAAACTAAAATGTGAATGAGCTCTTATGCTACAAGTTTTGCTTACTGAGAGTTTTAATTCAGGTCTCAAAGGGTAAAATAGTTTTACCGGCGTTTACCTAATAAATATCGATATACGATAAAAATGCTAATAACGATATTATAACATGACATTATTTTATAAAGCAACCTTTTTTTCTGAAATGGGTTGCGAAGTTATAAGTTTGATCTGAAACGACAATATTTCATGTCTAAAAACGATTTAATCCCGAAACTTTTGTTATTAGTTGTTATTATTAGATTTTTGCTGGTGAGCATATTTCAAATCGATATTTTGGAAAATAATCGGCAGTGGCGTGCCGTGGCTTCTATTAAACGTGAATACCACACAAGAGTATCAACTGCTCCAAAGTAACTGGAGCCATTGAGACTATGGCAGCCTTCAGCCTCACACGCAACATGTGAGGCTGAAGGTAGTAAGGAGGGGAAGGAAAAGGCGTAGATGAAGGTGGGAAGTCCCTGGCTATTCAGATCTGGACACAAAACTTAGCTAAAGCCATTTCAAGCAAAGTTTCAAACCTAAATGGTGGCCTTACTCCAGGGCCATACTGAGAGTATCGTCCACTCTGGAAAGTGCCGCAAATAAACTATATATTATGTTTAATAATTAAATCGTGAAAAAACACAACGGGATTTGATTTGAATGGACAGAATTTCCGCTCGATCACGGAGACTTGTCAGAGGCTGATTTTAGTTTACAAAATATGTAAGATAAGCATTTTATGAGTTTGTATAACAAGCAGAAAAATGATAATATCGTTTATATCAACAGCTAATAAGCCCCACATCCTCAGACGGCAGTCTACACTTATATTACACTAGCTTTTGCCCCCGGCTTCGGACGCGCCACTGCCCCCCCCCCCCCCCCCCAATTCCTCCCCTTCCCAACCCCCCCCCCCCTTCCCTCATCCACGCCCCCAACTGGGACTCGAACCCAGACCTCTCCGTCTGAGAGCGGTTAACGCGCTCGTCCCGGTTAGACGGAGAGGTCTGGGTTGTAATTGGGACGAGCGCGTTAACCGCTCCCAGACGGAGAGGTCTGGGTTCGAGTCCCAGTTGCGACCATTGTCTTTTTTCTGTTTTTCTGTGTCTTGTTTTCTTTCATATTTTCGTTTAGATTATTATTGTTAACTTATTCTAATATGAAATATTTTTCACTTCGTTTATTGACTTTAGTCGAAAGCTAATTAAATAACAAAATCCTCTCAAATTCAACATGGCAACATAAAAGTCAGTAATATCATACGATACGAAATACTAGATATGAAACGCCGTTGAAGTTAATAACTTCAATTGCGTTTCGTAAGAAAAGCATCGTGACATAATTTCAACTTATATTATGATGCTTTTCTTTTAACCGGTGAAATTCCACGTGGAACTAATAACTTAGTCGAGATGCGCTGAAGTTTTTCAATTACCTAACGGTTTCCCAAACCCAAAGTCAAACGGCTGATTCCATCAACATTATCTTCCTGTTTTCTTTTCCTTCTAGAACTCATAGGTCAACCATCTTTATTTCTTCGAAGAAGTCAGTCTTTCGTTTAGCTTGATTCAAAGTTGGAATGAAATTTCAGCAATTTTTTTAACATTACATAATATTAACCACTGGAGCGATTTTTGACAAATATTGGCGCCATTTAAATGTCCCCATTGGTTTTCGAATTCTTGAATGTGCAATTCTTTTTTTAATACTTGTAGCTCTCACGTTTGTGATTTTGGACTTAAAACAAAGCTATTGAAATTCTTTATCTATTACTAGTGGACCCAGCCACACGTTGGTGTGGCTAACGAAACACAACGCCATTACCAAACCTTTATAGAATCCACCCCGCTTGCCAGCTGCCCGCTGCCTGAAATGAATATTTGAATTTCTCGGATTTTCTATATCACAATAAACATGTTTTGTACATATAAACCTTCCTCTTGAATCACTCTATCTATTGGTGAAAACCGCATGAAAATCCGTTGCGTAGTTTTAAGGATCTAAGTGCATAAACATTTTGAGCGTCTTCATTTTATACTATGTAATTATGAATATTTGAAATTCTCGTCTTTTCGCTACTGTAATAAGCATATATTATTCATTTACATAAACCTTCCTCTTGAATCACTCTATGTATTGGTAAAAACCGTATGACGATCCGTTGCTTAGTTTAAAAGATCTAAGCGCACACACATTTTGAGCGACTACATTTTATACTATGTAATGATGACAATATATGTCGCAAATCTGAACTTCGTAGACTATTTTGGAACTAAATAATAATTTAAAAAAAAAAATTTCACGCATAATTTCTAATTAGCTGTTTACGGTTAAAATTAAGTAATTTTTCCATAGATATGTACCTTTCATTATCAAGTATATCACACACACTATACATAAATTGAAAATATTCTATGTTGACTTGAATAAGTACCTCTCACGGCAGTTTCAAAATAACAAACATGCAGGATTCACGCGGTTATAAACTATACGATTTTTTAAATATTTTTTTTATAAATCCTACAAATATGAGATAAGTGGTAAAATACAGGTTAATTAATTGGCTACATATATAGCACTATAATAATTTTGTATGACTTCATGTTAAAATTCGAAGGTATGATATTTTTATGATCTTCTAGAAATCTCGAGCAATCGAGGCAGAATTATTTATTTCGCGTGATCGCTCTAGTGGTTAAATGATGTCTCACTAATATATAATATGATTTTTATTAACAGTGCCAAGCCATCCAAGCTGGTAGCCAAGCTGATAATAGGAGGAATATGGCTGGCCGGAGCGGCCGTGGCCACCCCAATGGCCATCGCGTTGCGGGTCCGGCTTGTGGAGGAGAGTGATTTGGGTAAGGACACATCTCATACCATTCTCATTTATCTCGTCATTCCGTCATAATGCCATTTTTACTGCCACTCAACATCTCTGCGGCCAGTGGTAATCGCATATCAAATCTCTGTAAAATTAAACCATACCCTTTGATGTATTATATTATTATTGGACTATTACACCGTAATTATGGAACGGTGCTCCTCAAAGCGAAAATAAAAAAGCGGTATTTCTGGAAAATAATTTCCAATACGTAAAATGGCTTTATCGAATTATTAAAGTAAAAGCTTTACGTAGAACCGAGTGACGTCAATTTAGGAAACACTAGTCACAGTTAGGAAACTGAAGCAGGCGAACACCTCTTTTTTATTTCACCAATTTCACAAATTGCACCACTTAAAAAGTTGATGATAAAAGGCTTATTTCTCGTCACCACAAAAAAAGTTTTATAGAAATTTTTAATAAGCTCTAATTGAGATTATATTGGACTCAAAATTTACTCACTCTCTTTTTGTTATTTAGCCAAATAATAAATATAAAACAGGTGAAATGCTTCACAGAGATAAAAATAAACCTATTATTACTCTCCAGCAAATACCAATATCAAAAAAAAAAAATCGAAGGTGTCAAAAAATATTATGATTTCACATCCATGCAATCAAAGGTTTTAATCAGGGCCACATTTAAATTATTATGTCTTCTTCTTCCTTACTGTCCAAAATATTTGCCTAGATAGGCTGTTCTCGTTTTCAGGCTATATCTTCGCTTCGGTATTGCTTTCATCCAGGCCGTTTCTCTGTGGTATTTTGGAGCATTGAGTCATCCAGTAATTCTCTGCTCTTCCTCTGGATGACTGTCGATGAAGCTCCATAGACATTGCCCGCTGTGTGGTCTGGTGGTCTCCGTCTTGGGTGCCCATACATACCATCTCAGCTGTCGTTCCTCCAGCTTACTGTTTATATCCATGACACCCAGGAATATAGATATATATTTATATTAGCCCAACGAGGAAGCCCTGATGAGGACAATAATTCCCTTCAGGACCTATTTTTAGAAAAGAACTACTGAGATTAAAAACAAAAATTTTAACAAAACAATAAACGACTTAAAAAATGCACCAAAATGTAAAAAAATAATTTCGTACGATTGTTATTTTTGGAGTCGGTGTAGGGTGAGATGTGGAGATCTTGGCTGACACCGACTCCAAAAATAAAAATCGTACGAAATTATTTTTTTACTTTTTAGTGCATTTTTTGAAGTCGTTTTTTGTTTTGTTAAAAATTTTGTTTATTTTTTGATTTTTAGTGACGAGCGTGCGTAAAGAAGTTTCACTTCAAAAAAAGAATCATCGAAATCTGTTGGCGTAATATTGAGTTATTCGTCCATTTTACGCGCACATACTTATTGCAAATTTAAGACAAATATGGTTTTCTCATGGATCCCATTGTCAAAACTAGACCAAATTAAAATGGGACCACACGGGAAGCACCAGCTTTCTAATAAAAAAAGAATCATCAATATCGGTTCACCCAATCGAAAGTTCTGAGATAACAAACATAAAAAAATTAAAAAATCGTCAAATTGATAACCTTCTCCTTTTCGAAGTCGTTTAAAAAAGTTATGAGGGGTGGGTAGGAATCTGGGGGTCAATATGTCCAGAAGTGACGGACGTAAGAGAACATCCCTCTCACTACGGTGCAAGGCGTTGGGTCGAAAGCTGGATAGGTCAAAAGATCTCCTTCAACTAGTCTCTCCCGATCTGGCCCGCCATGCATTAGGTAAGCAAACACATCTGCTGCCAAGACAAACGCGACCCATTGAACCCCATCACCTCTACCAAACGTAGCAAATCACTTGGGATAACCTATAACAGGATTGTTGTTTATCCAATAAATAATTCCCGGAGCGGCGGTGTCCAAATCCTCTTCACAAATTCTTTCAAATAAGCGTTCAGCCCGATGCGCTAGTCCCGGGTCAGAAAAATATTTCTGAAGGTCTTCTGTGTGAAGATATTATATAAAAAAATATGTTTATACAAATCAATAAAAAATATAGATGTGATTTGGGTAAGTGCTTTTATTTTCAATTGATAAACTAACGTTTTTTAAGACAAGATTTTTTATGCATAGCACAAAGGGTAACAATTATTATAAGCAAATAATTATCAGCCGTAAACACTCATCTACATTGAAAAAATCTTCCGAGAAAAGATACATACCGCCAACGGGAAAATAATAATTAATATTTGACAAGTTAAAGTATTTCACCAATAAAAAAATGTAGACATAATTTGTCTCGTCGCCACCTAGCGAGAGATTTAGCACTAACAACGCCTCTATCATAAAAAAAGTTGGTTGTTTTCAGGTGGAAAAATGTAATAAGCTTTTATTCTCTTCTAGTTTTATTGACAAATGGTACTACTAAACACTTCAAATCTCTAGAAGTAGTGCTCTGAGTCGCTCTTCAATTTTCCAAATGAAATTACAAGTGCTGGTTTTATAAAGAAGTTATATGTTACAAATATGTAACTTTCCGTTGTCTGACGGTATAAAAGGTTTTCTTTTGTAATGAAACAATTAAGTTTGTTTGAAATATTTCAAAAGTCTCGTAACTTTCTTTGAAACCCAGACTTAGATATTAATATTATATATTAGTCTTTAAAACATTATTTTTTTAAATATATAGTACGTTCTTATCTCATTGATTTCCCATGAATTAAATAATTTCCGTCATGAATTAAATAATAACATTTATATCGTATATTATGCTGGTTTTCATATTAACTTTTATTTGAGACTAAACACAAATACCTTCTGGAATTAAATTTGAATATTAAGGAAGGATTCCTTAAAAAACTTAAAGAGCTTGAAAAAAACTTTCACAGAACGTGAAAATTAAGTTAAAATATTTGATGAATTGTTCATCTATTCAAGTTCTGTTATTGTATCATTATAGGCCATTTGCTTCACAAAATTGAAATAATCACTGACCTTGAATAGAACCTTCACAGAAAGTGAAAATTAAATAAAATATTTCTGTACCCTAAAGGATAAACCACACATGGCTTGAGACTTAGCTATGGATTTACATGGTTTATCCTTTAGGGTGCAGATTTGATGATTGGTCTATCTTTTTAAGTTCTGTTATTATATCGATATAGGTCTGTTGCTTCACAAACCTGAAATAATCACAGAACTTGAATAGAACTTTCACAGAACTTCTAAATTAACTTCAAATATTTGATGAATTTAAAAATTTTTTTTGAAGAAACCCATCTTAAGTATTGTTATTTAATTTTACCAAGTCGTATTTCCGTGGGTCCCATTAAAAACATTCAAACCGAAAACACTGTTATTTTTATTTAATATTCATTTTTAGATTTCAAAATCAATAATCTTACAATATTAAGGGAATAAGTTAAACGTTTTGCGTTAAAAGCTTACAATAATAAACATGGTAAAAAAATTATACAATTGGTAAACATTCATGGTTTCGAAAATCTTACTAAATAATCATAAAAAAGGAAATTGCCAAAAAAATTGGTCATGGAGAGATATACATATATTATCGTGATTTATTTTTGGAGTATTATCTCGTGTTGCTTTATTCCTTCCTTAGCTAATATTTCCGACAGCATTACAGTGTCCATCATCAGGGGGCAGATGTGTGCCGCCCGTACCTTGCGATAGAAAGTTAATTGTAATTAATGTAATTAAGACCTCTGTAAAAATCACCCGTCCGCATTCTTGAGAGATTACTTCAAATTATTTTTTTATAAATATTTCTGTTAAATTTTGTTGAAAACTCCTCCCCTGTGAATTAATTTCTACGAAAATTAGAATAACGTTGATGTTTGGATTTAAACTACTGGTTCTTGAATAACTAACGAACTTTTTTTTAATATTTACTCCATACAGGAGGTCATGAGGAAAATAATTTCCCTCAGGGCCTGTGTCATCTGAGATACTGTGTAGAGGGTCTTTTTGAGGAGAGGAAGGAATCCAAATTGGTCTTGAAGAAACCCGTGTTGTAGGAAGGAGGAAACACAGAGGCCGGCAAATCGTTCCATTGCCGAGCTTTTGAACACGAGAACGAGTCGAAGAAGCGTCCCGTTCTCATGTGACAAATGTTAACCGTGTACATATGTTGGGCACGCGTTTGGCGTGTTTCCCGACTATGCACCGGTGCCGAAGGGATCAATGACGCTATTTCCCCGGAGCATCTTCTATTGTAATACCGGTAGAACAAGGCTAGCATTCCCACCCAACACTTGTGCTCTAAAGATTGCAATCCGTTTGGTAAGACAAAATCTATCAAACGGACCGCCCGTTTCTATCGTATTTTGAAGCTCCAGACCAGAGGTGATGACCAAATTCAACCGTGGGGTGAACTGCGATTTGTACAGTCCTCAGAAAGTTCTGAGGATTGTACAAATCACCCAACATTAAATACCGGTCTGCATTCCTGAGAAATCACTACAAACTATTTTCTTTTCTTTTAAATATATCTGTTAAATTCTGTTGAAAACCACTCCTTTGCGAGTCTTTCTATGAACAATGGAATAACTTAAATGTTTGACTACCGTGGTTCTGAATAATTGAGGTATTGTGGAATAATTAACGAACTTGTTTTTTTAGGTCTACATATTTTCAATACAATATAATTTGTTTTTTTATTAGTAACAAATAGATAAATAAATTACAAATAAATTTTATACAGTAATTAGTTACATTGTAGATATATTTGATGTACCCCATAAGTAAGCAGGGGGGGAATTATACACAATTGTTTAATTATGAATTCTTCTTGAAATTATGCTTGCATTCTTAATGTTAATTCGTGTGTGAACTAGACTTTTCGTAATTATCCTTACGTCCAGTGCTAAAAGCTTTCGTAATTATCTTTACATCTGGCGTAAAGAACAATATTTCTACAATATACATGGTAATCAAAATATACCACAGGTCAAATAAATTGTTTTGCCAATGGTCATTATCATTTATACAGCACGAACAAAAACCTACATGATGTATTAACACTGCTTTGCTTTGTAAAAGTATCCATTTCGACCCTGGTTGAAAAGGGTCAGCAATTGAAAAAAAACGACTGTTTACAAGATATTATTTAAAGAATCTTAGCAGTATTCCGAGCAGTAAATTGTGGTAAATGACAATTTAAAGGCTTCTGTAGAAATGACCCGTAAAAAAGAATTTTTATATCTTCCGATACTAAGTATCTAGTTGATAAAAGTTTAATTGATAATTTCTATTCACATTTTTTTTACATTTTGATTTACCAAATTTTTTTCGTATTGTATTAAAAATAAGAGTAAAAATATATATTTTTTTTAAATAATAACAATAAAAATACAATTTAAAACTTTAGGTTTACCAAACAAGACTATGACATCCTTAAACGAATAATATTATAACGTGGGAGAGAAAGGAAAGGGAAAAGAAGAAAAAAAACGAGTGACCACAGGACTGATGTAAAACTTCATTAACTTATAAAAGAACATATGACATTGGGGTGATATTGACATAGACATTGACATTCCAGACAATATGGTTTGTTGCATTTCGCACAGTAGTACAACTCATGCGTCTTTTTTTCGCTGGGTAAAAGTTGCTTAGTTTCCTTTTAGATGCTCCGTTTCCTTTTTAATGACATTGATCACTGATCGCATCGATTACCGTTCGCATTACACTTTTCGTAATAATCACCAATTTTGTAACACAAAAAAACAGAGTGTGCAATTCACACACGGTAGAAGTGAAACCTGAAAAAAAACTAAAGTAGACAAAAGTGAGGAACTACGAGGCACCGCACAAAGAGGATACCAATTATACTATCTCATTCTCTCGCAGGCTAAATCCTATAGTTGTATGAGTTTGACTTTTTTTAGTATCGCTATTTTTCGTTTCATCGAATTTCGAATCACAATGCTGCTAAAGAAGTATTTATTTCAAAAAATGTCAGTGAATGCTGTTTAATTTGGGCCGGTCAGAGGCCGAGTTGACATCGAGTTTGGGTACCACCAAAACCTCCTAGATCACATGTGATCTAGGAGGTTTTGGTACCACCCAGGGGTCGTACGTTCAATTCCTCCATTACCGCACAAGCAATATTTTCTGATTACTCTGACGGTAGTAGAAGATTTTCAAATATTTATTTAACGCCATAAAAAGCTTTTACATTACAATGATAAGATTAGAAGTTACCGTGGCACAGAAGAGTGAATCAGTCGTACTAAGAACAAAATTGGAATGAATTAGACAAAAATAATATAAAAGCGATACAATTGTTTTTTTTTTTTAAACTCGGCAGTTGGTTTTTTACAAAAAAATAGAATTGAGAAGAAATATAAAAAGAAAATTGTGCTCGTGTAATACTTGTAATAATGGAGAGCATTTTATATAAACAGAATGAAAATATGTAAAGAATGGTAACTTGATAACAAGTATAATCGTTCAAAATTGTCAACATCAAAATTTGTTCATAAATTAGTATTGTAATTTTCAAATCGTTGAGTTCTTGGTATTGGCTTGTAAATAAAGTAATTTCGACTTGAAATTATTGTTTCATTCAAAATTATATTATTTGGTTGACATGTTCTGAAATTTAGCTCTCTCAAATAAGGGCTGTCAGTAAGTAATAATAATTATGGAATAAAAATAATAATTTTGAATGAAATAATACGTTTAGTAGTTAACATTCTTCTGACTGATAGATAAGATGTCTTTCTATTGTCAGGTTATTCGTATCCCGGGAATGTTTGTCGGTTTATTTTAAAAAAACTCAATAAAGCTGAATACGTTTTTTTTCTCTATTTGCTTTTTATAATAAGGCTACCTGACCCGGAGAACTTCGCACTGCCTCAGAATAAATAACTGATGTGTTAACTTTTAGCTGAATTAAATTCAGTTTTTTTCTTAAATTAAAAATTACACAATGAAGCAATTATCGATGCGCAACTGACTGTGTTTTGTTTTTGTCAGTATCAGAGATGGCGTTGTTACGGATTTATAATTTTTGTGATTTTCTTACTTTTCCATTTCTTTATACGTGTGAGGGAGATTTAATATAATTACTGTATTTTTCCTTTGGAAGGGTGCGACATACATACGTTCACCGTTCGTCCCATTTTCGACTGTTGACATTTAGTGTGTATGGCCGGGCGCAAACATTAGGTTTTGCTTTCATAAACATAGGTTTAAGAACAAAGGCAAAACAATCAGCGCATAGACATTTGGCGATTTTGACAATTTTTGGAATTCACTATTCATATTATACTTCTCACAATATTCCTGCAGCTCTTTCAAAAAATGATAATTCGTTCCATATATAATATTTTCCAAAAAATGATAATTATGCATGAGGATAAGAATTTTCTTCATAATTACTTATTTCGTGAATTTTTCCAATGTTTTAATAGCTATTCTGCTATTCGGGGAGCAGTCAAATCAATATAATCATATTAATGGTGTAACTAACCCAAATTTGTTTTATATAGGTACTTATGAGTATGAAAATGTATTCGTTCCTTCCCTTTAATGTACAATATCAACCTGTAAGAGTTTGTTTTGTTGTATAAAACTCATAACTTTGGGGTTCTAAAAACTATTTTTAGATGTTGGTTACAAAAAATATCAGTTGCGTGAATCTCGTATTTCAGTAAGTGTGTAGTATGTTGTAGTAGTGTGTAGTGTATATAGTGTACCTAGATTGAAAGTTCGTATCGTATTTGAATGGCTACGTAGTAAACGATCTTTGACAAAATTTTGTTTTGGCGAAAACGGCTGTATTATTTTTTTACATTAAATTTTACTCGGGTAAACCATTTAAGCATAAATTAAGCCTCAACGTCAAAAAAACCACTACCCCACTTTCGGGAAAAAAGATTAAATAAGCATGAATATCATTCTTGAAAATGAAAAGCTCCAAAACGTATAAGAAACGAAATATTTGGGGTTATTCATAGACTCTAACCTGTCGTCGAACTACCATGTTGAATATGTAAAAACCAAAATTTCCCCGAAAACTGGAGTACTCTATCGACTTCAAGATTCAATTCAATTCAATTTATTTATTCTTTCAAAAACATTACAAGGTTAAACATTTTAATCTGTTTTTAAAATACAATTGTAACAGTATTACATTAAACATAAATGATAGACTACAAACTATACAAGCATTAATAGAGCTCGCTTTTAAAAACAGCTTCACTAACGCTAAACATGTCGATATCGGAATTTTTTTATATTTTTTTTATTTATTTATTTATCTATCACTCACACACCAACACTAAATCAGCCTTTAATTCCGATATACACCAGCACAAAACACGATCACAAAATCAAATATACCTATCGTCGATTTCGTCATCTACTAAAACGACGAAATTTGGAATTAACTTATTACAATACGTCGCACATATTACCTAATGACTTAAAACTTCCAGCATCAAAAACAACAAAAAAAAACATTGGCAAAGGCTCTAAAAGGATATTTTCTCAGCAGCTTTTTTAACCAGCGACGAATTTAGATGCCTTTCTTTGTAACTCTTGTAAATGTATAAAATGTGTCTAATCCGGTTTAAAATCTATGTACTCTTCATTGGACTACCCTTTAAATTCATATATTTATGTGAACATAATTTTCTTTTAGTTGTATAATGTTGTACTTCCCGAAATGAATTTTATTAAACTCATTGTATTATAAATGTTATGTAATATATTATCACTACTAAATAAATGAAATAAAAAGATGAACAGCTGCGCGTCATTTTTTTTGCAAAACTTAAATTTAGATTTGCGGCAAAAATACCCAACCAAACTAAACACTTTTTAATCAAAATTTATTTAATTTTTTTTTCATCTGCTCCAAGAGGCACTGAGGAACATAATTGCCCTCGGCGCCTTTGTCATCTTTGGGGATGCTGTGTGGAGGGTCTTTTTAGGACAGGAAGGAGAGGAAGTTCTGGGAAGGAAAGGGTTATTAGGGGTGGGAAGGGATCTGGGGTTAGTGTGTCCAGGAGTGACGGACTTATGAATCCATCCTTCCCACTGTGTAGCAAGGCGATATTCCGAGATAGTACGGCTGTAGAAGTCAAAGGGACTCCCTCAACCATTCTCTCCCTATCCTGCCTGCCATGTAGCTTTGCCGCCAGACGCATTCGTCGGCAAGACTCGGACAAACCCCACCCCATGAACCCGGGCACCCCGGCTAGTTCACCAAACGTAGCGTACCACTTACCCATAACCGCCTGCCAAATTGTATAGCAAATATAAAGTACAGTACTATTTCATTTATTTGTTTTTCAAAGATGAAAATCGTTCGTCCATGAGTTTGGAGGCTACTTTGGCAATTTTTGGTGAGTACTTTTGGTAATAATTTAGAAAAATTATTTTATTTACATAGTATAATAATTATAATAGTATAATTATTTTATTTTACTTACATATAATGAAATATATATTTTAAAATAAAAATTATTATAAAAAGCACTTTCATGGGCTTAAATTTAAAATACAAATGATTGATTTATCGTTGGCAGGCAAATTTGTCTCGTATAAACTTTAATTTTCTCTCAAAAAACGCTTTTTTACGATGATTATATTTTTTTGTAATTCATTAGGAATTATCCATATTTCATTAAGGTTGGATACGGTTTTTTTTATATTTATCATTAATTCACAAATAATTTCCAAGTTCACTTCGATAAACAAACACAATTACATAAAATGGCATTCGTCTTTTGATAAAAATAATAATTGTTGGGTTTGGTTGGGCATTTTGGTCCAAAAACCAATTTTACGTTTTGTTTGAAAAAGATCCTGTGATGAAAATTTATTAGATAATGTTTCGTCTCTGTGATTGTACTGATGTATCAATAAACTACTTTTTTCCACTTTCTTTGATTGGAAGTTCTAGAGATGTCTTTTTATTAAAAGCGTTCCGATAAGATTCAGGGTGGCTGAATTGCTCTTTCTAATGCAAAATTCTTGGAATGATTCCGTTTTCGATAATATGTAATTGGCGTTCATTTGATCCAACAACTTTTCGAATCTGGCTTCCTAAAGCGGTATTAAAATTTCTCGCATTTAAAAGAAATACAAATCACAAACGTTTATCGCCCGTAGGAAAAATATAAAATAATAATAATATCTTTATTTGGAACAGCTTTACAAAGATACATAAAAAAAGAGTGCTAAAATAAAACAGTAAGCCTAAAAACATGTTTTCGCTGATAAATTTTTTTTTTTTCGCTGACAAGAAAAATATAAAGAAAAACTAAGAAAAAAATAGTTAAGAAAAGCTAAATTAAAACATAAACAAAAACTAAGAAAAAAATAGTTAGGAGAAGCTAAATACTTAAATTTTCATGATAAAATATGTACATAGGTACCTATGGTTGGGCTCTGAAAGTCGTAAAGCACGTGTAGAGAGGGCCAATGGCCTTTTGATCTGTCGCGATTTAGAATAATTATGGTTAAAGACAGGCTAGAAAGAATATAAAAATGTTTTCGTGTCCACCCTCACAAAGTGTGAAAACGAAATGTTCTTTAAGACTTTAGCCTGTTTCGAGACTGAGTTACTTCGTAGCTACTCTAATTATGAAAAAGGTCAACGTTTACGTGCCATTTTAATTACTTGAATTATCAAAAAAGATCAATCAAACCTTTGGTATGATAAGATTTGAGATTATCACGGCCAAAAGTATTATCGTGACTTATTGTTGGTTTATTGTAAGCTAAAAAAGGAGGTAATGCAACATGGCATAGTAAGCCTAAAATAAATTAATTTAAACATTTAGTATAACCATTACCAGTCGCTACCCATCCGAAGTTGCATGAACTTTTCTCCACTCTTCTCGGATCTACGATTTGCGTCGCTACGTATTTTTACCAAGTCTGGTCGAAACAACGCGTTTTCGGAAGGTCTTGATTCATATATACGAGTATAATTATAATGTACTTTATTTGATCAATATTTAGAAAAATACATTTCAACCCCTGGTTGTTTCTTGTATGGGATGTATTACGTTTTGTTTTTATTTTTAATTTGATAAAATAACTTTGCATAGGTTTTTAAAACATTTTTTTATAATGTGGGCCTCACTGGGAGCTTTACGCGTGCTGAGGCTCCCATTTTACAATTTAATAATATGTGAACTAATACATTTTAATAAAATAAAATAAAACTTAGACGAAATGAAATAAAATAAAAATAGGCATTGATGAGAAGAATCTTTTTTTTTTACCAATATAAATAATAAGTTCCTGTCGAATGCAATGATGTGTTTTGTAATGGTTTTGTATATACGTATACGAGTATATGTTTAATTATTTTATGTTTTAAACTTTACGTAATATTGCCGTTTTTGTTATTTAATCAATCTTTTAATCGTGTCTGATTTTTTTTTTGTTTTCCTTATATTTTATGTCGGGTCGAATTGTGAAATGATTATTTTTATCGCATGGAATTTGTGGTGTCTTTGTCCAAAGCCTGTGTTTACAGTCGGATTTTTTTTGTTTTTGTTTTTTTTACGCTTATCTAACTTATCTGTTAATTCTAGTTTTTGTTGAATTTGTTTCTTTTGGTTGAAATTTAGTTTAGTATGTTTTATGTATAATTGGCATAAATCCAACAATTTGAATATTTGGTCTGTCATTTATTCTATGGTTTTTAACACAGAGATTTGCACAGACAACTATCTTGTTAAGTATTACCTTTAAGATGTGTATATGTGATAAAAAATAACATTAATGTAATAATAGAATATGGATTTTTTTTTAAATCGCTAATCTGATGTGTGTGTAGGTGTTAAAAATGCCAAATTTCGCGTTCAGTATCGCATGACGACTTTCGTGAATTTATTCCAGCGCGAATGAAGTCGTGACTATAATCAGCCCCTATAACAGAAATTGAAGATTCAGTGATGATATTAACTTAACACCTTTAAACTCCGAGAATGGCATGGCAATTAGGTATGAGCCAAATTTGCTCCGTAGCTATTTTTGCAAACATAATTATATATTTTTTATTTTTAACTTTATGAGTAAAAACTCAAATTATAATATTGAATTGAATGAAAATAAAAAATATTAGCGAAACTGAATCAAAATCTGAAGACAGACTTGCAGAAAAAGTCAATAGATGTCGCGCATTAAAAATAAAATGCTTAAATATTTATCCAGACACTATCTAGATAACATTTAGTTCGAGTTGAATCTTGCAATCATATATAAAGATAGCAGCCAATAATATGTGCATTAAGAATATGAAGATGGTGTTGGTAGTTCTTAGTCGAAGTATGATACAGTTAAAAGTGACCGAATTGGAAATGGGTTCCATAGCTCAATCGATAGAGCATTGGCCATGTAAGCTAAGGTATCTGGGTTCGAGTCCCAGTGGAACCAATATCTTTTTCTGATTTTTCTGTTTTCTGATTTTGATTGAGTTCCGCTAATATTGTCTTCATTTAATTAAATATTTTAATTATATTCAGTTCAGTTCAGTTTTAGTGCGGGCAATTATTTTATTTGCCTTTACATACATGGTTTTCATTTACCCGCCTCATTAGACAAAGTCTAGTTTATATTACTTTTTAAGAAACTAATTATATTGCAGTGAGAGTGTAAGAGAGTGGCACATCCCTTTACACATTCATTTGAAGTTTCTAGAGATCAAGATTTTATTTAGGAAACTTGAGAGCATGATCCAGTGGCAAAAAAGGTGTATGAATCTATATATTTTAATGGGGATCCAATTTATAAATTCGAATAAATTAAACTCAAATTTGAGCAATAATTTTTTGGATTAGGTGGATGATTTTTTAAATGATTTTGGAAAATCCGTTGGTATTTTTTTATTTATTGGATTTATGTTTTAATTTTAAAAAATTTCAGGAACCACCGGTCTTGCCCTCGGTTGCTATGCTTTGTACATTGATTATTTTTTAAGAATTTTGATCATCTGAAGTGTTCTCCACAATTACTCAACATATCAGTGGTTGAGTGGGCATGTTCGATTCCTCGGCTGGCTAAGTCCTCCATCACAATACAAGCAACATTTTCGGCTTTCTGTGGTGGTAGTAGGAGATTTTCAAACATTGTTGGGTTATTCGTAACCCGGGAATGTTTGTCTTTCTTTTAAAAAAAATAAAATATATTGCAATTTGAGCAGATATACACATATATTTGTTTATTATTTTAAAAAGAGAAAAATATTTTTACCATTGACGAAGAAGATATCATTAATAATATAAATGAAAATATGAAAGAGAACAAGACACAGAAAATAGAAAAAGATAATGGTCGCAACTGGGACATGAATCGAAACCTCTCGTCTAACCGAGACGTGCGCTTTTATCAATTAAGCCATTGCCACCTTCCATCGAACCGTAATAATTCTCTTCTCATATTTAAAAAATTTAGAATTAACCATATTATCTTCGACTAATTTTTCCACATCACGGGCAATACCTTTTTCATTGCAAACGATCATTCTGAGAACTGGTTTGTAACCTATGTAGATAGCGTCTCCGATAAATATATCCAATTTTATTTATATGGAACATATATTGTCCTTTTTTTATAAAAGTCTAAATAAATATTCAATTTAGATTATCAGTAATATATTCTTCTTCAATAATGTACAACATTGGATGGAATAACCTTTAAAAGTTATAAAAAGAGAGTTGTTCTTATAAAAAAATATATATTTACATTTGTTCTGAGGTCTGCATATTATATTACTTTGAAAAAGAGTTATAAATTATTTATATCTGTTCTGAGGTCTGCATATCTGTTGTTATCATTATCTTAATCACTAGTGGCGCCTTGTTATTTGTACCGTTGAACTTTTCAAACAGCATTCTGGATGGAAAAAATAAAATAGCAAAACTTGGAATTTTTGAGTTTCAAAAATTTTGACACTATTTTCCAACCAATTATGCAAAATGTTTTTTTTTTTCAATTTTTCCGGAAGAACTTTAACGGAAAAAAATCATGGATCAAAACTTTTTCAATTGATAATTTTCAAACTTCATAATTTTTTTTTTTTTTTTTAATTTCAAATCCAATTAAAAAATTCAAAAGAAAAAAATCCAGCATATGAACTCAACTTCACTAAACTAAAGTAAAATGGTATATTATATAAAAGTATCTTCAAGGTTTAAAGCTCTCAAACTGATTTGGTTAAAATTGCTATTGGAGAGGTTGAGTGGAGAAACTCGAATTTTGTATCATAATAAACAATTTTGGCGGCGTTCTTTAATTTCTTGAGCTCCGATTGGCGTAAATTTCTTAGGTAATTTCGTTACTTAAAAATTAGTTTTCATTCGTCCGGTGAATTTCCAATAAACGAAGCCATATTATGACATAAATATATTACCGAAGCATTTACAAATGGTTGTTCGATTGGATAGAAAAGAAGATATGTAACTACGTGAGTACTTTTTTGAACAAATTCTAATGATTGCTTGTACAAAGGGGCAAAACCCTAATAACAGGGAACTTAATTTGGTGAAGCCCATCAAAAATCCAAAAATCCCCCTGCGGAACCTACGGCAGCGGGTCTATCTACCAGTTACAATTATTGTTTTATGTTATGCTACGGTAATTTCAACCTCTCTAATAACACAAAAAAAGAGTTAATCTTATAGTGTGTTTTGCTTCTGTTAGTTGTGTAGTGTTTATTTATTCTTTCATTTCCAAATTGTTTTTTTTTAATCAAATCTCTACCTGTTGACTAGATCCAGTTTTTTTAATTGATTTAGATAGCTAGGAATAATATAAAACCTATTTGGTTTTAAGTAGTGCTGTAAAAGGCTTGTTAAAAGGTAGAATTCATTGAAATACACAGCAGAATTTGTTCATAAATTAACTTTTTTTATAATATATTATGAAAACAATAAGGAATGATTTTTAGGAACTTGAAAAGAATATGCAGCGTGCTAACAATAAACAATGACCTACAGGAACATGATAATAATAAATCAAGACTTAGGAACTTGATAACAATGTAGAACGTAATAAAAGTTTTCAAACAAAATTTTGTTTTATACAACACACATTTCAAATCATACAATCATGCAGTAAAATAAATCAATAAATTATTTGGGAAAGTTACTTATCATGATTTTAATTTTAGTTCAAATAAAATAATAAAAAAAAGATCCGCGCTCCTGGTTTTTGACGATAATACTTCAGTTTGTCTATTTATTTACGGTCTTACAAACTAATATATTAGAAGAAAAATTGCATTTTTATTTTATTTTATTTATATATTATTTATTGTAAATAAACAAAATAATAATATAATGTATTTTTATATTATATAATATTATTTCGCTTAGACATTGTTGAAAAATTATAAATAAGTACTTATGATCAAAAAATAATTACAAAAAGTACATAATTTTAATAGTTTTATCATCACGAGTTTGAGCATTTTTGAATGTGGGTATTTATCAAAGCAAATTTTGAATGAAATAAAATCGATATTGAGTTATTATGTTAAAAAACTGGTATGGATAATAATTAATCTTTCTCACCGGAAGCGCCCTGTACAGTTGCAAGGTACAATTGCAAGATCATTGTTTGAATTTAAATTCTCAGCCGCTGGTTAATGGTTCTTAAGGTGTGACGTGAATTTATGGATGGCCCCAAATGATAAGGGATGACCTTTAGGAACTTGATAATATGGAATGTGATAACATTAAATAATGATCTATACGAACTTGATAACAATATAGAAAGTTATAAAATGGACAGGTTTAACAGAATATTTTTAAAAAAAATGTCCTTAATTTCACCAAAACATCTAATTGTGGAATATTATTTTCTTAGAGATAAAAACCTACTGACAGAACTTGTTAAATGAGCGAGAAGTCTTATAATTATTTTGGTATTTTCAGTGGATCCACAAATAATCCACCGGAAGCTATTCTGCAGCAACGTCCACCTCAGCACCACCGCCATGGTGACCTACAGGATCGTCCTGTTTCTGCTTCAAGTGAGTACTACCTACCCATAGTTTTAGAAAATCTCCTTAATTTTGTTGCTCGCGATATCTTATGGAAAGTTCCATAAACGGCCTGGTACTTCAGATAAGTTTTTAGATTTTCACAGCGCAACACGGCATAACACCCCAAAAACTAACAACGGAAAAGGCCTGGTACTTGTCAATTCCAAAACTGATCAGGAATAACAGCTTCAGATGCACTTGAAAATGGACTGTAAGTACCAAAAATTAAAAAAGACGCACTTTGAAAATTTCAAAGTACTCAAAATGAAACGAGAGGAAATTTGCGTTTTCTGAAATTGGGTGATAATATGGGCGTGGGAAAAACAAAGTACGCAAAGCAAAGGATTAACCAATCACTTACCAGTGTACCTATCTCTGCGAAGGAGCACGCGACCCAAAGACAATGTAGTTTTATAGGTATCGCCACAACAAAACGAACCAGTACAAAACGATATTTTATACTTCAAATTCCTTTTTTTTTTTTTTTTTACTTAAAAACGAGAATTTTACTTAAAAACGAGGACACGAAAAACTTTCTTCCGAGGTAGTTGCAAATCTTCTTGTATTTTCAAAAATGCACTCGAATTTGCACTATTTTTCTTTCCATTGTTCCAAATTTAAAATAGTTTTCCAGCAAAGTGATGTAGTTAGGATGTAGAAACTGGATAAATGACATTCCAGTAGGAACTAAGTATATTCTAAAACCATAATTATATTTAAAAACCAAACAGTACTTATAGTTACATATAAGTCAATTTTTTTTAAGTGATAACAATAGTTTTTAATGTTAAATAGGGTGCATTAGTGGGACAATAAATCAAAATAAGTTAATAGTTATAAGTAGTGAGTTGAAGGTTGAAATACACGTACAGGTCATTTTACTGATTATGTTAAAAAGAGCCCTTGGAGTAATTTTTAAATGATTCATAAACGGCGGAATAATTCAATTACAATTTTAGTTGTTTATTTTTACGATGTTTTTTTTATACCTTTCTCAAATTTTGTGTTTTAATCAAAATTAATTACAAATTTTTCGCTGATTGGCCTTGCCAAACTTTTTTTAAAGCACTGGTGAGTAATGATGTACGTGTAGAAAAACTCTAGAGAATGTTTATCAAAATTAAATTTTAACAATTAATTAACACCAAAAAATAATTGCTTTGATGATAAATTAACCTCAAGGGCGCTTTAAATACAAGTCCAATGAAGTACCGTTTATTAACTTTTCTTTATTTTAATATTTTATAATAAAGTAATAGTTTGAATACGCTTTTAAAAAAACGTTTTTTCATACCGGTTCAATCCACGTGCACTTTTCAACCAGTTTGTAGCATTTTTGACTGAACGTAGCGAAGTCCTGTTTTGACTCGACCACTTTGCATTTCGTTTGTCTGTATCTGTTCCGTGTTCTGTCAAAATCCTGTCAAGAAGGTCGGCTTGTTTTTTTTTTTTTTTTTTATTCCTTTATTTTTCCCATATTTTACAATTTATATTTACATATTTGAAAATCATAACAATAATGTGGGAACCCACTAAGGCGCAGCCTGTGCGTGGGTAATATATTTAAAAAAAGTTTTTTTTTTTTTAGTACCTAGAAAAAAACAAACAGGGGTATATAAAGCAAAAACAAAAATTGTTTAAAACATTTTGTACAAAAAGTGTATACAATAGTGTACGGTTAAATAAGTGTAAGTGTAATTAATGATATACATTGTAATAATAGGTGTAAAGTTTGTGAGAAAAGTGATATAAAACTAAATAAATAGAGTTATATATGTTTGATAGTACCCTTTTATTCAGCCAGAGTGCACGAACATTGCGACTGTTGCGATTCGTCATTGTGTATTATTTAGCAATTTCAAACGTAAAATCGACTTCAAAAATACCCTTAATAATAGGTTGGTATGAATATACATAGTGTCGATTTTTTTGTACTTACACGCTGGTATACACAGAATATAGAGAAGCAGATTCTTTCTTCGAAAATATGTTTTGTATTTTTGTTATTCGCGGTTCACCCTCTCTGCACATCCCTTCGGGGTCACTTAGTTATATTTTGTGTAATTAGGTTTACCTATTTTGCCTAAACCAACTGCACATTAGGTATATAAAAGTACGCCGAGGGGCCAATTATCGGCGGATCAACTGTTACCTTGGAACCTTGCAGAACGGAATGACTGGGCGGCATTTTTCATACAAATTTTAAATTTGGATTTTAGACGAAAATACTTGACCAAACTGTATAATTATTTTTTATTCAATAGGCAGAGTAGTTATCTAGTACGGTATATGTTCTATTGATTATTTTCGTTTTAAATTATAAAATATAGTCCAATAAATAATTCAATATTTCCTGACTTTAGTTGCAACATTCACAATTTTTCTAAATTTAATAATAATTATTAAAAAATTATCTTTCTTAATCTACTACGTAAATATAATTAAATATAAAATAAAAAACAAAACATCCTTTACAAAAAGCGTTTTTAGGATTAAAATTGTTTTTTTTTTTTATTTAAACCCATTGAATGGCTTTTACATTCAAGTGATAGGTACATGATATTATAAATAGATATACAGTAGTACACAGAAGATTATCAGTATTACAATAATAACAAAATATGAATGTACATTTAAAGTATGTGTGATAAAAGCAAGTATTTAGGTATAGGATACTAGTAAGTGTTACTAAACTAATAATCAATGTTATAATAACAGAGAACATATTATTTACAATTATTTAGAATAAAAAAGATCTAAACAGAGGGTACTTGTCAGAAAAGTTGTCAACAGTGTTAAATTTATAGACACTATGTAGCAGAGTAAATTTTTATTGAGTTTATTGTTACCTTCAAAGTTATCATTGTTACTAAGCAGGTATTGCTAATAAGCTTACTTTTTCAGGTTGTCCGAGATATAATATCTACAGTTTTGGTTTAAAAAAAAAAAATTATAAAATAATACATTTAAAAGCTATCTCTCTTCAGTCTGATAGTAAAGATATTTGAAGTAAGTAGTTAAATATTTATTTATTATGATTTTCCCACCCGGCAGGGTTTTACATGCTATTTATTACAAAGAACATCTAAGTAAGCATACAAAAATTAAAAACAAAATCAAAAGCAACATCTAAAGCAAAAACAAAGTAAAAAACGAAATAACGTTGGTAAGATCTCGTAAGTCGATACTGAGCTACGTAGTTTGTTTAGTTAAATTAAATTTAAATTTAATGTTCTTCTTTTCAATATCGATTGGGTAGTGACTTGTTTATATTTGGTGAGTGGTGTGTTGAATATATCAACAACATCTTTATACTCATTACCCAAATTTTGTATACGGCGAACGGAGGTATACAATTGTGATTCTGTGTTGGAGTTATCACAATAGAACGGTATATATTGCCTCGACATTGGTTTGCGAGGTATATGTAAAGAAATTAAGTATAATTGTTCAGGGCTGTCAATTATTTAATTTATGATTTTATATAAACATGTTAGGTCATAAACTATTCTGCGTTCAGATAATTTAATAAATTAAGTCGATATAGTAGATAATCATTGTTGATATATTCCCTTGTAATACCCATACTGAAATTTATGTATCTTAAGAATTTATTTTGAATTCTTTCTATCGTGAGTGAATGACTAGGATTATAAATGAATGTACAGAATGAATGAATGAATGAATGAATGAATGAACTACAAATAGACAGAAATATCCATCTACATACGTCCTTACCCATATAAAACAAATTAAAATTATAAAATCCTTAATAATCTTTTACTACTGTACTGTATCTCTTCCCTCATTTATAAGAAAACTCTCTTTATGTAATTTACCCACACTTTCAATCATCTTTATGTTTAATTGTTAATTATATTACTCTTGTATATGATATGTAATTATGTACCTCTACGCCTGTCTCAACACAGGTATACCCTAGCGAGACAGGCATCGAATAATATATTGTAAGCATCACGTATATAGATCAATAAAAAAAATAAAAAAAAATAAAAATGTACGATAAATTTGAGTGCCAGCATATCAGTCCTGATGAAATAAATGTAATTTAAATTGAAGCCCTTTAAAAGGTGAAATTATTTTTAAAATAATTATTATAACTCACAAATAATCACCCAAGTTGAATCTGATATAGAAAAAAATCGATTTATTTAATGGCCTACATTTTATAACTTGAAACATAAATAAACAGAGTGGCACATATCCGTAGATATTTGCACATACTAGATATTTGCTGTACCTTTTGATTGAAAAAGCAATATTCAGTTTGATCAAGTGTTTTGGCCTCAATTTCAAATTTTAGGGGGTATTCCAGTCTAGATGTATGAATTGTAGGTATTTTTCCAGGTGCTATTAAAAAAACAAATAAAAATTTTATTAGCCATTATTTTACCACATATTTATTAACGTTTGAAGAATACATTCTAAAAAATCAAAGGAAAAAATTAAAAATTCAAAAAGTTACAGGGTGTTGAAGTGGGGTGTTTCAAAAAATAGCCCGCCCTGGTCGACGCAAGTTTGCAACCCTCCTAGTAATCTGAAAAAAAAAAACAAATCAATTCTTTATTCGAACAATTACTGCAATTGCCTAAGGAAAACTTTTTAAAAAAATTCCGCAAAATAACGGCTGTCTGAAATAAAATTTAATTTTGCCAGTTTTTCGACTTTTCCGAATTTGAAAAAAAATTGTAAATATTTACATTTTGTTATTGTTTAAGTTAGTGTTTAATGTATAGATAAGGCTCACACTAAATTTCAAATAAATTGGTTCAGTAGAACTTGAAATATCGTGACAACCGTCTCAAAAAAGTAGTTCCGAGAAAAATTCGATTAAAGTTTTGTTCTATTGAGATTATAGTAAGATTCCGTCTAAACCGCGACACTAAAATGGCTAAAACTTAAAAAATAATTCTAAAAATCCCTTTAAGGAGATATTTTTAAACATCTAAGCTACCGAAAAATGAAAAAAAAAATCTAGACTAGAATTCCCCCTTAAAGAGCGTTATACACGAGCCCGATTTTCAGCCCGATTCCAATTAGACACAAAAGTCAACATTTTTCGCTTTACGCGATCGCTGTTTTCAACTCTTTTCATACCTACGATTTCAGTAGGCATCACAACAAATAGTATGGTTCATGTGTTGTTTGCAGTGATGACAATGGAAATCCTAGATATGAAAATAGAGGTGAAAACAGCGATCGCGCAAATCGAAAAATGTTGATTTTTGTCTCTAATTGGAAACGGGCTGAAAATCGGGCTCGTGTATTACGCTCATAAGTTCCTCTTAATCACTATTCGAGCGGTTGAGCAACTTTGAGTGATAGCTTTAGAACGCATTTCAACGCAAAAACTTAAATACAACTCCGTCCATATTACGATCCCCTCGATGAAAAATCTCGCAATAAAACATCAAATGAGTTTATAGCATCTAAAATGAGGCCAACCATTGGAAATTCGAAAATACACAGTCTAAAGATAACTCTTTCAGACATTCGAGGTATATCTAGATATATGTGTAAACGTATTTATATTCAGGAAACCATTGATCTGAAGAGCTACAAATCAGACACCTCGTAGATTGGCGTAAATACCTACTTTATTCAATACATAGTTCATTAAAATCTCTTACTCCACTGAACTGAAGGTTACTCATAAATATTATGTGTAATCTTTACATTCTATTTATGTCAGTGGTTCTTAAACTTTTTGTAACCATGGAATGTAACATTTTATAACTATAACTTTCAGAATTTAAAAATAGCCACGGATCGCTGTCAATGAAAATTGTAGGAAAAGAAAATGATTTTTAATAATCACTTTTATTGGTTATATATTTAAGAGTGAACCGTGCCCTGTAGACCACTGACACTCGTGTCATGGGCACCAAAGGGGTCAATCGACCCCACTTTAAGAAACCCTGGTCTATGTTTTGCAAGCCTTCTTATCGAAATTTGTTTCTTTAAAACGTACTTTCAATGTAGAAAGGTTGTAAAACATAAATAATTATTTATTACTTTTACATATATAAGTAAGTAGGTAATATTAAGCACTTATTTATGTATTATTATTTGTAAGTTTTTGCAACTTCAATAATTTATGGGCAAATTGGTGGGCTTGCGTACTAAGAGCGGAAGAAGGAGAAGAAAAAGAAAGATGGCGGCAATTTGTAAAAAGATGACGTAAATTTAAGTATATAGTTTGTAATTGAAACTCGTGAAAAGTCGCGTGAGACGTATTAAAAAGAAGTGGCAGTGTAGTACTTGGTAGCACTAAAATCATCCTGTCATGTCGGGCATAGAGGCCTGCAAATTTTTGTTGTTCCACCATGTTGGATTTTACTTTGCAACTGGTATGGTATTGGCACGTGGAAAACGTTGTGCCGTTTCCCTGTTTTTGCCTTGTTGGAGGGCATTTCGATTGATTGTTGAAAGGAAAGTTAACCTTTGCGATCGATGCACGCAAATTTTTATTGATAAACAAAAATTTTAACAAAACAAAAAACGACTTTAAAAAATGCACTAAAAAGTAAAAAAATAATTACGTACGATTGTTATTTTTGAAGTCGGTGTCAGCCAAGGTAACTACATACATAGGTAGTTATAGGTGAGATGTGGATATCTTTGCTGACACCGACTCCAAAAATAACAATCGTACGAAATTATTTTTTTTACTTTTTAGTGCATTTTTTAAGTCGTTTTTTGTTTTGTTAAAATTTTTGTTTATTTTTTTTTATTTTTAGTGACGAGCGTGCGTAAAGAAGTTCTACTTCAAAAAAGAATCATCGAAATCTGTTGACGTAATATTGAGTTATTCGTCCATTTGTCGCGCACATACTTATTGAAAATTTAAGACATATATGGTTTTCTCATGGATCCCATTGTCAAAAATGGACCAAATTAAAATGGGACCACACGGGAAGCACCAGCTTTCTAATAAAAAAAGAATCATAAATATCGGTTCACTCAATCGAAAGTTCTGAGGTAACAAACATAAAAAAATAAAATTTAAAAATTACCGTTGAATTGATAACTTCCTCCTTTTCGAAGTCGTTTAAAAAGCGTCTTTACCCATCCCACATCGGGAGCCCTCTTTATGGTTGCTGATACCTATTAGATCTTCCTACTTTTCCTGGGACCTAGCTGGAATTAGCCCTTTATTCTTGAAAGCAATGAACCCGTGGCAATTATTTTATAAATACTTTCAGCTTCACAGAACTCACAATTTATAACATTATTTGATTATCTACGTACTCGTTCTAGTAAATAAATAAAATGTAAAATGTTTGTGATTTTATCTTTTGAGCCATTCGTTATATTTTAATGATTCTGCGTAAAACTTGATTTAAATCGTAATCGCCGATGCAAACTAGTTTATTTTATATACCTACAATACAAATTATACAAAGTATTGACCTTATATAACTATTTTTTATATAATAATAATAACCTATTTATTCTGAATTGGGGACGACTATCAAGGTCTGTTTAATATTTTTAGATTTAGCATAAAATATAATTTATTTAAAAAAAACTCCAAATAATCCAGAATAGAGAAATGAGACAATAATTTAACTTTGATAAATATAAATCATCAGGGAAAATATTTATCGGTATTAAACAAAGATTTTTCATTAAAGTTTTAATTTTTATCAACAAAGTTTGTTAACAATTTGCCACCAACTTACTTCAGAGACAAACCTCTAAGTAGGCTGTCCAAAGGTAAAAAAAATACCCAATTATAAATCATTTTACCCCATGACTGGAAACAGTTCATCAGATACTGCAAAACTGATATTCAGTTCATTGTGCACTCGATGAACTTACATAATAAAAAAAATGGGGAGCAATAATTATAATTAAATAAAGAAGTGTACATATATAAAAAATATAAGTTTTTTATATACCTGATACATGCAGTTATTATTTTACTTCCAAATAAAGTTTTCGAACAATCATCCTTTAATAATACGCCACATGTCATAACAAAATATATAATTTCATTTTGAAGCAGAAGGATTCATGCCCTTTTTTAAATATTTTTTATAGGATTTACATATAAAATATTTTTTATATTTTCTCATTTTTAAAACAAAGTTAATTGATTTAATTGTAAAAAAAAATCAGTTAGCATGAATATCTGCAGAAGTTATGAGAACGTAGCCACGAAAATAAAAAATTTGGCTCTTCTGAAAATGTACGTTTTTGGAGTTGCATCCGCATACTTCTCAGGTACAGATATAAAATGGGATTTTTACTCTAATGGCCTCGTATCGTATCGTAACAATAACGTTCGGAACGAGATATTGATTGATGATGAATAACGAATAGAAAATTGCTCTGCAACTGTTTTAATAAAATATATGCAGAAACGGACAATTTTAATGACAATAACATATAATCGATTCGAAGTTATTTTAGTCCTATCAGGCAGAAAATGATTTGCTTCAGAACAGCCTTTGTGAGAATCGGTTATATTATGTGCTCTGTGAAATGTCAAGTAGACATGGGCAGATTCAATCCCAGGAGAAAATCGATTCAGTCTGATTCCTCCATCCTTTTAAATTGATACCCTTTATTCGTTTCTTTAATTCAATTAATTCCAAAAAAAATAAAACAAAACTTATTTATATGTATACATAGATATATTATCTAATACGCGGTTTTCACTTAAGAAAACTAAAGTAGACATGAGTGGGGACGCTACGAAGCATCGCACAAAGAGAAGGCCGAAAGGCTACAAAAAACCGCACAAAGATGAGATCGATAATACTACGTATCTCAGTCTCTCGCAGACTACATCCTTTAGATGCATGTGTTTGCCTCTTTTTATTGTCGTTATTTTTCGTTTCATCGAGTTTCAAATCACAACGGTGCTAAAGAAGTTTTCACTACGCAAAGCACTCTTCTTAGGGTGAATTATGTCGTTCTGAAAAATTGTAGGTACTAAAAACGAAGCGCGACGGGGTTAATGAAATATTTTAATGTGTACTTAGATAATATTATTTTTCAAAAAAAACATTGACAAGAAAAATGTATTTATATTAGGCTAGCAATTAATAATTAAAATTAAACAGTTTTTGTAATTCTCCTTAAAGTTTCACTAATTTTATTTTATTTATTAAACTTAAAATTGTTCTACTTCACGTGCCAAAATATCCCAATTGGGGATGCCATAGTCTCATTAGCTCCAGACGGGAGCAGTTGGGACTTGCGGTTTCACATTTTTTTTTACTATTATCGCGCTTTCATATATCCGATCCGGTCACCTGGAATAAGTTTCACTCAAATAAATATTTTCAAATGCACCTACTTCAATGGTGAAGTTAAAACCATGCGCCGAATAAAAACTAATTAAAAGTCTGAGCGACACGCGTCATACAATTTATTACAAAAATAAAGGAATAAATCACTCGATTATCATTTATCACGGTCCGACAGCGACTGATGTTGCCACCATGATACCATAAAAACAATAATATAAATAAACATCGTTGTTTCTAAACGCATTGCATAATTTACGCACGTGTGAGGGAGAAAAAATATAGGATTAACTTTCGCTTTTTGGTCTTTAGCAAAAGTTCAGGGTCCCGTTCAAATTTCGCCCAAAGATGACGGCTTGGCCGCGCGGGAACTAACGACGAACCGATTCTCTGCGGGCATCAAGGAATGAATTAGGAACTTCTGACTAATAAGTGTCTTTTGTCTTGCTGTGACTTGAATAACTTGCATTCCGCGGACCTAATAATGACTCGATATCTTCAACAGAATAGAATTGAGCTGTCCGTTCGGATCGACTCGATTCGTGGGACTTGTGATTTGGTACGACGACGTCACAAATGTTTTGATTCCTTTAAAAAGTGAAACAGAGATTGGGGTTGAGAATTGAACAGACTTGTAAGACTATGACGAACAGTGGGGCTGGCGGGACGATTGTGAAATAGACGCGACACTCGGAATTCAGAATTACTTGACTCTTCGCTGACTCGATCGCTTGTCGGTTTAGTCCAAAGATATTGTGAACCCTTTAGAACTGCGCTACCTCGTGTCGCCGATATTGCTAACCAATACTATTACACACCTTCGCTTACGCTAAAGTATCCGCCCCTTTTCGAACTATTATAACTATTTTGTATTTGAGTACTTCACAAGAGTCCCATGCATCTGTGTACCATCCCACTCTGAATGCTGACTAACTGTCCCAGGCGTTCCGTGTTCGATTCCTCGGCTGGCTAAGTCCTCCATCACGACTCAAGCAACATTTTCTGACATTCACTGAGGTGGTGGTAGGAGATTTTCAAATATTGTCGGGTTATTCGTTAAAAAATAAAGATTTTAAAAGAAAAGCATGGCATTTTTTTCTACCACCAATCAGCATTGACACCAATAAATCTTATTATTTTTAATTGCTAAACTAATGTAGAATGAAACACTAGTATATATTGAATTATTTGGCGGGTGGAAGATAAGCCGACGTAGCCCAGTTGGTAGAGCAGTTGACCGGATATCAGAAGGACGCGGGTTCAAGTTCCGTCGGCGGCATTTATCTTTTCTCCGGAGATTTTTTCAACGTTGATGAGTGTTTCAGGCTAATAATTATTGCTTATAATAAAAATTATCTACAAAAAAAAATTCAAAAGAAATAATATGTTTGTATACATATATTTTTTTTTACATAGCCCTGCTAATTTTACGAAATATCGATAGTCGGTTATTAAAATAATTCACGTCCCCCTCACTAGCTTCGTCATGGCGGCGATGTTTGCTTTACCGGGGCCTTACGTCAATTATAACTTTGAATAATCATTAAAAAATTATAACTCACTCTAATTTTGTACTTAGCGGTGAAATAAAACTCAATTTATCTTGAAGTTCACATTGCTTGTCGTATTTTTACATAGTTGTATTGAACAAGACGGCATTTTGAATAAAAGGGGCACAAACCGTGCTCGGTTACGACACATAATCAAATAAATGAACGAATTCTTTCCGTATTCATACTACGCGCATTACGCCGTAGTCCGCCCATGGTCTGGCGGCCAACGTAGCATATCTCCCTTTGTTTCTATTATCTGTGGTTTAGTCGGTTGGCGGTTTTGTCGCTTGGACTGGGGACGGGAACCCTCTGGCCTACAGGTTTTTTTGTATAGATTTACTACGCGGAATACTACACGTGATTGGCAATTTCGCGCCACGCGCCGCCTTTAGTAGGTGTACCTATCCGCGCAACAAATATACAATATTTACAGAGTACATTATTATTTTCTTACCTCAAAATAACATGAATTATTTAACTGTAAAATAAATTAAAAGAAATATCGTGCTGTTAAAAAATCGTACGATGCAAGGCCAAGGGTAAGAAATAAAGATTTAATTCCTAAATGAGAATCATATTGAGTGTGTCACAAGATCAAATCATTCAATTTTGCCCACGTCTAATGTCAAGTGATACAGTTTTCACTCCTTGATTAAAGGGAAATACCTACCTACATGTATAAGTTGGCGACAAATGGGGGCGTTTTGGTGCATTTTAGTGTCTAAATATTTCCAGTTTAGATATATGACATTTCAGAATGTGAATACAAAAAACTTCAATGGGTTTTTACGCACGATTTTTACCGCTAGGTGTCACATTTGAAAGACGGTGTCATTAGGTTAAGGAACTGTCGAATCTCATACGTTTTCTACGTCATTTAATGAGACAATTTAAAGTTGTTGTCATAATAATGCCGCCAACTTGTCATAGTTTGCAGTAACAATTATGGAAAGTTTGACAAGATTATATTATTTAGGTTAGGCCGTACATAAATTAATATTCACATCTGTGTACGTGTATTACGTAATAAAAATTAAAGCAATACGTTTTTCATCATCAATGTAGAAATATTATAAATATGTCGTCTGTTTAACAACAGTTTAACCACAGTCTGGTTTAACCACAGTTTGATAATGCTTTCCGAAGGCAAAACAATTTTCGTACATAACAACAGTTACGTATAAAAGAAATAAAATGTTAAAAAAATAAATGGAATTTTACAATTTAAACATGATAACAATAAATAAAGTGTAGTTTGCAAGCTGTGTATTTAAAATGTCTTTGTCCAAATGTGGTTTCAGCAAAAGGAGTTTGGAGAAGTTCTGTGCTCCTGACTCGGGTAGTTTGTGTTGATGTCTAGGGTGTTTTGTTGTTTTGGTGCAAATTAACTGGAATGGTTTTTGTAAAGGGCTGCTTTGTGTCAAAGTTTCAGAATTATTTTTATGTTTAATTTCGGTGCTTTCATAATGGGATCAAGGGCAGTAGAAGAAACATTACCCCTAGCTAAAATTCCGTACTCCATGTATGATTGGCACAGGGGGTAAAATAATGATTTTTAAAAATGTCATAAATTGTGGTTAGGGGAATTGCGTGTTTGTTTGAAAAAAATTATAGTTTTACGAATTTTATTTGTAGTGGTATGGATATGTTGTTTCCAATTTAGGTGTGAGTCAAATCCTAAGTATTTGATATTTTTACTTGTTCTAGGCATGAGCAGCCACCATTCTGGTTTAGGGATGAATTTTTGTACTTGTATATTTTTAATCTTAAAGCCAAAAATATCTTGAATCTTCCAAAGTATCTATTTAGTACAATAAATCGAATTCGTCGACGCTGTTATCAAATTGGCTGTAACGTACTCAATAAAACATAGGTGTGTTCAATATGCCTCGGCTGCGTTTCAATAATTCTCTGCAACAACGCTCATGTACACCTGTAAATCAATTAAAAACAATGCAGTAAGTTGGAGAATATCGTGAATTGAGGATTTTCTATGATTACACCTGCCCGTCAACTCGTGAATACACCTTTTCAAATGGAATTAAAGGCGCCTTCATTCCCCTTTCTTATTCATAAAGCTTTCACTACTAGAATGGTCTCTATTATACGGCTTTAAATGACTTTGGATTTTGTTCGTCTCAAATTAATAAAGAAAACTAAAAAAAACACAGCAAAGATGTCAACATAAACGTACATCTGTCAAAATGGGTTAAGGTTAAGCCTGTAGATAAAAGTCACAAAGCATTTAGTTGATTTTCATAGTAATTGTATGCGAACATAGATTTGACTTATTTATTTTTTTGCTACCTAGATAGTTTTCCAAGGTTAGTACTTTTAGATAAAAGTCCTAATCTTGGAGGACTGTTTCTGTAGAAGGCACAATAAATATAAATAAAGCATCCTGAAATTTAATATCTAGCTTAGTTACCGGCTTGGGAGGTTTGTAAACATGTAAACTTAGTTACTGAGATTTTTTACAGAATTTGAACAATTCATCAATTTTTTCAAATTGAAATTCAAGTTCTGTGAAAGTTCTTTTCAAGTATTATTATTATTTCATCATTGGCCGGTTACCTTACAGTACTATGATAGTAACAGAATCTAAATAGGACTTTCACAGAATTTAAAATAAGATTTGTACGTAGCGTAATATTTTGCTACTGACTTTAAGATTATGCAGAGCGGTATTAACATATTATGGCGGAATAAAATCAAAATTCCTAATTTACATAATCACCAATTTGTGGGATAAACTATGAGATATGAATGTACCCAGTGTGTAGCTATATAATTTGGTGAAATATAAGCATACATTTTATATTCGGCTAAAATCAAGGATAATATAGTGAAATAAAATTGAATGTGAAATTGTTTACATATCCTTACGACACAAGTAAAAGATTATGTAATTTACTTATCTAAGAAATACCTAAAGCATTTGAGAAAACCCAGCAGACTAATATAAACATTCAGTAGCTATATAGTGCTTGATGGTAAAAATAATTTATAATGGGAAATGCTTTTGAATAAATTTGTGGGCAGGTGAAGGAATGGTGTAACGGAGTAATGGGGGCAGATATGATATATAATGATAATTATGTAAATAATGCGTTACTCGATATGTAAGTAGATAACCGGTCAGTGGCCGAATTGGCATCGCGTTTGGGTCCCACCCAGGCGTCCTGTGTTCAATTCCTCGGCTGCATTTTCTGCTTACTGTGCTGGTAGATTTTCAAATATGGTCAGTTTATACGTGAGCCGGGAATGTTTGTCTTTCTTTAAAAAAAACAAATTTTGTTGCATTTTGTATTCTATCAAGGGTCTAACAGAACGTACCCGAAGGATTTAATTAGCGATTCCTGAACATATTTGGAGTAAAAATACACAAGTAATTCTGGTATCCGATATTTTTTTTTAAATTTCATCGATCTTAAAAATGTCATCTATATTTTTTACACCAAACATGCTGAGGAATCGCTGGTCAAAACCCTTCGTCTACACGCTGCTACACCCTTTATAATAGGTATTAGACAAACATAACATTATTAACAGCCCTCAAAACACAATACCCTTCGATTATTTTTTTCATTTTCTAAAAATATCTGCCAATTATGTTTTATTTTATTACGATTCCATTTGTTTTGTCAATCCAAATAAATATGTTCACTTTTAAAAATTTAGGTCGGATTAATATAAAAGACTTCTTATTTGACAAACACATTCAGAATTTCAGAAATTTCAGAAATTCAGAAAACACACGTTTTCAACCTTAGTACTAACCGCAGTCTGAAAACACGGAGGTAAATGTGTTTTAAAAAAATAAAATGATACCCTATAAAATGGGCCATAAGCGGTGTGTTGTAGAAACCGCTTGATGAACGATTTGATTTATTCATAATCATAACCTTAAAAACCGAATTGTCACCTCCATAAGAAGAAAAATCGCAAATATAGGTTTGAGATTCATCCCACGCACGTGCATTAATATAAAAAGCTCTGCTGGTCGTAACATTAAATGTAATCAAGTCACTGTAATATATAAAACGTCAAAATAGAAATTAATTAATCTTAATTTTTTTATATAATGAACAACAGATCACTTTGTTTAAACCACTATATTATAAACAATATATACATGTTTCGATAACAATCTTATCTTCACCAGAATATGTTAATTTAAAGAAAATAAATGACAAACAAGTATAGACTTATTAGAATAAAAATAATAATATAATTGGTCTATACTTGTTTGTCATTTGTTTTCTTTAAATTAAAATATCCCGATGAAGATAAGATTGTTATCGAAACATTTAGATATTGTTTATAATATAGTGGTTTAAACAAAGTGATCTGTTCTTCATTATATAATTAATGATGCCACAAAGTAATTTTGCAAAGTTTGAAGAGGTAACTTAATTTTTTTGTTTAAAAATTACTTCGAACCCTCTGCAAGTTATTAGGTATTAAGGTTGATGTGATAAAAACATAGTTCTCTTAGTTTAGGGAAGTTAGGATTTTTTTTTCAATGTTGTCGGCCACAGTGCTACAAATTTTGGGAGCCTCTGAAATAGTCTCCTCTAAATTACTTTATTTTTATTTTATTCAATTTCAAACAAATCATTCTGCACTAACGATTTACTAAGCTGAAAGAAACTTAAACAAGCATATTGTTGAGTGTGAATTTTCTTTGAAGTTGATACTAATGACTTTATCGTGTTTTAGTACTTTCAGTTCTTAACTTTGTAATAGTTTCACAGAATTTATCATTAGAGTTTCTATTTTTCACGGGCATCCAATCCAGCATAATCACAAAATAACATTTTTTAAATATATTTTAAACTAGCTGTTTCCTGACATGCGTTGCTATGCCATTTAATATAGAAATAATTTCTAACTGAGTGTCCTTTCCCATTCGTCCCGTTCACCTTCCGCCTGTCCTTCCTCTACCGCATCCCCTTCCCTCTCGCGTTCCCACTCCGCGTCCGCGTTTTCCACCTTCCCTCTCCCCACTCCACTTCCCCCCCCCCTTCCCGTGTCCCGCGAACTCCACCTGCCAAGTTCTTCTCCCCCCTCCCAGGTTCCCCTCTCGCGGTCCCACTCCGCCTCCTCCACCTTCCCTCTCCCCACTCCACTCCCCCCCCCCCTTTTTTTGTCCCGCGAACCCCACCTCCCGAGTCCCCTCCCCGGTACATTCAGTTTTCAAACAGCTCGCGTTCCACCTATTGCAATTTTTATAAAAATTTCATAATGCCAAAATTCATAGTTTTATACAAACCTTGTCCTAATAAAAAAAATAATGAACACAAAAAAAAAACATTTCGACGATTCATTTTTATTTATATATAGATGAAAATATATGATTTTCTTGTCTTGATCCTTTTTTCCCTCATTTTCTTCTACCTGTATTACATTTTTAACAATCCATAATTTATTTTTGCCTTTACGTGACTGGATAAGCACATTTCTCTAAATTCTTACCTTGGAGTTTGCGCTCGTACGAGTGTATAACCTTGTTTGTTTCTTTTTTGTTTTCTCTTATTCTTGTTCTACTTTACCTCTCGTTTATTTTTGTTGTACTGTATTGTATGTGAAACTTATACACATGATATCAAAATACCCACGAACAAAATATTTAAAAAAAACTCCCATTTACAGATCGTAAATTCCCGCTTCGTAAACTCATCGGGATTGCACTAGCAAGAAATGAAAATACTAAAATAAAAATTAAAATCAATTATAATAATTTATTTTAACAATTCGTAAATATTTAAAACGTGTACCTACAAGTGCACTTCAAGACGATTGGTTACGCCAATACACATACCTACACATACACATACCTACATAGCACGCATACATACTGTTACTGCTTGGATTGATATTAATAATGTTGCAAATTCCTCTCCTACCTTGCTCCAAAATCCGCACCTTTAACTACCTTCACCACGTGCACCAGTCTGTAATTAACCGCCCGCGCCGCAACATATCATATAGCCATTGCGCTCCCGCTATCTGTGAATTCGCCACTTACATAATCCCGCCGGGTCAAATAAACGAAACGCACGCCTATTGCTGTTTCTGTGCCTATTGGATTGGGGAGAAAGCAGACAAGTGCATTGGCAGCATGAGAGTTCTTTATCCTTCCGGTGAGTCCTTTCCTTTCTATGCAGCATATGTTCTACTCATTTCCAGGCAGTAGCAGTAATACAAAATCAAGGTCCTTCGTCAGTCATTCTTTACACATATCTATCCACTCTACATACACACAATCTCATTCAACGATATTAGTTCCTAGCCAAGCAGATTACCCGCGTTAAAGAAACAAATGCTCCAGTGGTGATTTTTAACAAAAGGTCCAGAAAATGTGGAATGTCTTCCACGCTAAAAGTTCACCTGTTTTGTGAATAACATTTTACAATTATTATTTATTTTTTTAAATCTAGGAACCCTAAAAGACCCATGTTCACTCCTTCCCCTCTTCAAAAAGACCCTCCACACTCTTTGTCCCCAAAATATTTTAATTAAAAAAAATATATTAAATTTTATAATTAGTTCAGAAATATACACATGTGTATCTAATATTTACATAATAATAATAATGTTCTATATTTAATACTTTAATCAATACTTTGTACTTCAGGAATTCAACTCTTCGTTATGTGTAAGCACTATGAAACAATACATTATCTCACATATATTCTACTTCTTCAATTTCATCAGATTCATTGAAGAAAAAGATAACACTTATAATTTAAACGAAAATATGAAAGAGCACAAGACACGGAAAAATAAAAATATAACGGTCACAACTGGGGTTCGAACCCAAAAAATCTCACATCTTACCGGGACGAACGTCTGATTCAATTAGGCCACTGCCACCTTTTTATTTAATCGTCATATTTGTCAATCTCGTATTTCAAATTTCTGAATTAACAATATTATCTTCGAGTATTTTTTTCCATATTATTGGCAACTACCTTTTTCATTGGAAACAATCGTTCGAAGAATTGGTTTGTAACCTAGATAGTGTTTCGGATAAATGTATCCGATTTTATTTATATGAAACACCTACTGACGTTTAACGTAACACTAATATATATCTTTTTTGGGAAGAATTCGGCCTAAAATTTCCGGAAAAACTGCCATCACCATTTACAATTCAATTATTGCTCCACACTTCAACTACTGTTCAAGAATCCTTTTCCTGTGAAATGAAAGAGAACAGAATAAGTTTCAAATTCTCCAAAACAGAGCAATGAGACTAATTCTCCGAAGAAATAGATTTTCGAAAATAAATAAAATGTGAAAGGAACTTAATTGGTTAACAGTGAAACAAATGCTGACCTTGAACACGTTGATATTTATTCACAAAATATTAAACAACTTGTCACCAAAATACTCAAATAAAATCGTATACAATAAGGACATTCACAGACATTACACAAGGACGTGCAAGGAAATAAGATTAAACAAAAAGGACAAAACGAATACGCAAAACAGTTTGTTTGCTATACAAAGGAATTAAGTTATATAACACACTACCAGAAACTCTAAAGTCCTCACCAATTGAAAAGTTCAAGATGAATTGTAGGAGCTACATAAAACAAGAAAAAAAGAAAGAAAAAATACAGTGAAATTGAAATATTATAATTAATTAGCTGAAATATAAAATATTATAATTAATTAGAAATTTGTAACCTTAAATGTACAAATTACTAAAATAAAATTCAAATTAAAAAAAAAAAAAAATACTAATAATCTAAGCGGAAATATGAAAGAGAACAAGACACAGAAAAATAACAAGATTACGGTCGCAACTAGGACTCGAGCCCAAAATCTCTCGTCTTACCGGAACTTTTATTTTTATTTTCTTTTTTAAAAGTTAGTCGCGACCGTTATCTTTTTATTATTTTTGTATCTTGTTCTCTTTCGTACTTTCGTTTAGATTATTAATGTAATCTTCTTCTCCAATGATATATTACGTCGTTGGGATTAGCATGAGACGATGTATGAATGTGAACGAGGCAAAGAGTGTGTGCCAAGATCGAGTTGTGTGGCGGTCCGTCCTCTCTGCCTACCCCTGCGGGGAAACGGCGTGATGGTTAGTTAGTTAGTTAGTTAGGAATTAGCCTTCAAAAGTTATAAAAAGAGGGTTTTTCTAATAAAAATTGAACTACCAGATTCGTTTAAAACGAAGACAATTTTATTTATTGTTTTGAAGAAATATAACATCGACATGTGCACACAAAGATATAACAACAAAATACTTTATAATATAGGATGGAAAAATAGTAGATAACGAATAAAAACTTTTATTGGTATATTATACAAGCATCTGCAATACGACTGAAAATACCATTGAAGAAATCAGATAGAAATGTTTTGCTTTTTCAATTGCTGAATTTATAAAATTGTGTATTCCTACACGTACCAAAATTTGTTGAAGTAAATTATTCCTCTCACCCTCATGCTAAGAAATTCTTCCAGTAAGTCCTACAATGTTGTACTCGTTAGGCGCTTTTGGTATCACCATCGTAAAAATTCGCCTGTTTATGATCCTACATAAACAGATACAAGTAATAATGCCTTCCACCGACGAGACGCTTAAATTAGGGATACGTTTTAAGTAGGTACTTGCAGAGCCGTGAACATCTTGCGGAATGAGCTGAGATTTAACAAGGTTCAACTAAGTCTGTACTAGTCCCAGCGAGAGGTCGTGCGTGGCGGCATCAATCTAGTTACTTCTGTATTTTTTGTTTTCATACAAGACGTGTGAGAAGAAGGTATATTATCTAAATGGTTTTGGTTGTGTTCACAAGTTGTTGTATTCACATAATCAGGTTCTCCAACTCGTCTTGGAAGGAGATTAATAATAATAATAATAAATAATAAATATATCTTTATTAAACAAAAATTGCAAGATTTATAACTAAAAAAAAAATAAACATTTATATAAGTAAAAAGATTAACAATAGAAAATAACATAAATATGAACAGTAGGTTGAAGAATAGAAAATAGTTATAAATTTAGGTTTTTCGTAATCCGCCTCACTAGGCTAGCCTGTGTTGAGGCAGTAATTTTTAAGTCAATTTCTATTACTTATTAACATACCTACACTTATATTAAAATATAATCATACAATGGATTTGTTGCATTAACAATAATTTTGAATAATAACAATCAGTAGATTGATTTAATTTCGAATTTGGGTAAGCGCGCCGGTAAAGGCCCTATCATTATTTTTTATCCAAATTTTAATTTGTAAATCACATTTTTTTACTATATATGGAAGAATGTTATAAAATCTTGTTTTAAGGTATCTGAAATTTAGTTGAACAAAAGTAGTATGCATTATGGGAATTTGTAGTAACGATTACTTCTTTGGAATAACTAGTAATAAATAAATAGTACTTTATGTTAACCTGGATTTATTAATTCTTCGCGTATTACAAGTGTTGTGACTGCGAGTACTCAACCTAACTAGAAGCTAGCTGAAATAGATCTGAATTATGTGAGTTCCTGCAAACTACACCCCGGCCCTTGGCCCCCCTAGTGCACAAACTCCGAATTAAACTAACTGCTATCTTGCGGACTTTCGGAACAGCTAGTATTATTATGGTCGTAATTAAAACACGAAATGAACTGAACAATCTAGTTTTCAAAATCAGTAAAAACTGCATCAAGTCATCAGGAAGAAAATTCATAAAAAAACAAATATAAAAATAAAGTATAATACTTTTTTAACATTAGCTCCATACAGGATACCCCGAGGAAAATAATTCCCCTTAGGGCCTATTTCATCTTTGGGGATGATGTGTGGAGGGTCTTTTTAGGAAAGAAAAGAGAGGAAGTTCTGGGAAGGAAAAGGATATGAGGGATGGGTAGGAATCACGGGGTCCACTGCGGGGCAAGGCGAAAGTCCGAGAGAGAACATCTGGAGAAGTCAAAGGGACTCCCTCAACCACTCTCTCCCTGCCATACTGCTGGTGGGCAGACCCAGCCGCCGCTAAGACTCGGAAAAAACCGCGCCCCATGAACCCGGGCATCCCTGGTTAAGTCATTAAACATAGCGAACACTTGGGGTGACCTATATCAGAGGTGTTGGTTATCCAATAAATGGTACCCATACCCGCCTCCCGAATTGAAGAAACTGCCCACGATCTACTGTTTTTTTTTGTATTAAATGTTTAAATCATCATAAAATAAAATAAAATAATCTAATACAATAATTGTATTACGTGGACACCAGCACAGGTATAATACTTAGCGAGGTCTGCTTAATTAATATTTGAATTCTCTTTCAATGTAATTAAATAAAATAATGTTCAAAACGATCTCTGTTTTACGTCTCATTTAATATAATTTTTATATCTTTTCTTGAATTTTTCAAGTTAAGAAGATCTCCTAGCCCTGGACACATCCGGAATAAGCTACTTTAGGGCATTGTCCAATAAAAAACATAATCAATAGCCTACAACGGTGTTTTATTATTCCGCGAGTATATTCTTACGGAATGAAGCGACGCGAAGAGCAAGGCACGTCTAATCCCCCTAAGGCCCTCCTTTCATTGAGAAACTTACAAGCGACTCGATCCACATGCGCGTATCATATGCGCCGATCGTAAGTACCCCCCGTACGATTTTGCTGGTGTCCGCTCACGGCGCTACGCGGTGACTGTCGGTTTCCACTCAGTTCCACGATACCGACAGTGCTGGTCGCACGCGACGCGTCTCGTCATTTATGTCAGCTACTTAATTCGTTTGACGTTTGACAGAAATGGCATCGGAAATCGGAACAAGAAAGTAATATTAGATTTCCTCTGGAAGTGGAAAAACATGCGTGTTTATACAACTATGCTTAACCAGAATGCGTAAGAAAGGATTTAGTGGAGAGGGCATGGATTGATGTTGGAATAAAAGTCAATTTGACAGGTATGTAATGTTGTTTACTTTTGTCACAAATAATATCAAACACAATAATTGAACTGCCAAGGTAGCGAAGCCCGAGGAGTGATAAAATAGTTGGCTAAATAATCGTTCATACTTGGGATTGGCATCCATTTAATACATTCCATTTAATGATAACCGTTTCTCCAACGACTTTTTAAATTGTGCATTCTCCTCTCGCGAAATAAAAAGCCAGGCTCGTAAATGTCGATCCTTCAACTAAGTACCTGGAAAAAATAATTATTAAATTAAAACTTCTGTTATCTTTTTCAGGGCCCGAATGTAAAGAAACACGGAGGAATATTCGCAGTGTTTTTATCCGAAATCTGAAACCTGCAAAAAGTGGATCAGCAGCGAAGAAAAAGAAACCTTACTATTTAAATGAAGTCATGCAATTTACACTACAATTTATTAAATGGAAAATTCGGAGGTGGCTCTATTTTATCAAAACTTTACACCAATTGTAATCCCAGAACCCGATGATTCAGAAATTGTGATCCCAGAATCTGATTTAAACGGCGAAAAATTTGACTTATCTTAAGTTACCCACTATGTATAAGTAATAAATAAACATATATTATGCTTTTCTTACCTGAGCTTTATTAATATTTTCCCTCGATACTGACACACTCCCGCATAGTTGTATTTTTGTAATGGATACTAGGGGTCAATAATTGCACCAAGTTTAAGTAAGTATCCTTCGACATTCAATTAAACTTGTTGTCATCATTCTCATACAGTTCCTTGGCGGCAACGAATGCCCTACAGTTCAGATTTTTTTCGATGTATGGGTGAACCCAAATTCTCCTATTACATCGCTTTTTATTCTATTATCTTCGTCGCTAAAATCGCTTGACATCGTGTTTACTGAGCGGCTGCACGTGAAAAATGATTAAGTTCAGTATATTTCGGGTAGCGCCATGTACGGAGACCAGCATTAAAAAGTTGTATATCAGCAGGGTACTTGTGGTTGCGTCACAATTACGTAGATTGTCAGTATCTCCATGAAAAGAGGCCCTATATCTGGGAGGCGACTAATACAATACGAATATACGACGCGCTATCGGCCCTACTGCAGATGGCATAAGGATTAAATTCGCAGTTGGGTAACGCCTCTTTTAATGCACTGGAAAAAAACATCGCCAAAATTAATGTTTTATTTTATTTTGTGAAGTTCATTAACAAAGATTAAAATGTTTTCCGATTTTTTTCTAAGAAACTTAATTAGCTACATTATTCAATAAAACCATATCCAAAAAAGGGTTTGTAAGAAGGAGATTTTTTAACTTCAAAGCATTTTATATAGGCCAGATACTTTATTTTTTCCAGGATTATTAAAAGACTAATAAAAAAATTACTCAATAATTTCAAAGACTAAGATGTGTTCTACTTACAGTATTTAATTTAAGCATCTATAATAATATTTCTAAGCTATCAAATTTTCAAACCCAAAACACGTAATTTTGCATGATTTTGTATTGCTTTGCATTGGATTTCGGGTATCTTAACATGTTGTATTTTTTCACAAATTTATTCCTCGATGGTTATTTATTTAACAATATTTTTTTATAACTCAATTTGAGATTTTTATAGTTCACGGGCTGTAATCGCTGTGTATTTTATGTTGGCTCTCTTTGGTTATTTTACAAGAGGAAAATATCACTTTTTTACGAAGTCAGACTTTTCAAAGGTACCTTATTTGTTCACTTGTTTTGTAAAAATACTTCGAGAAAAATGTTGGTGTTTTCTCGACTTATGTACATACAATATTGATCTTAATACATATGTGATAATTTCTTGTATAATTCTATAAATTTCGTTTAAAGTTTTATACTAAAATAGTACATATTTACCAACACTTGTATTTAGGTATTGCGTAAATAGTGCGATAAAGTTATTTCATTTCAACCGCCTGAAGAGATTTTATTTTTATTTATTTATTTATATTCTCACCATACATTTTGTTGTTGTTTTTTTTTTACATAAATTAACCTCACTAGGACTAATGCCTGTATTGAGGTTAATAATTATAATTTGAGGATGCATTTTACATGTAAACACAATATAAATACACTACTAAACTTTTAAAACACTAATATTACATACTAATTACCCATCTATAATTACCATTTAAATAGTTTTATTGACGTACTGTAATATGATAATATAATATAATAATATGAAGACCAGATGGGTAATTTGAGAATGATTTGTAACAATATTTTATACCTGCCAAAAGCAAAGTAAGTTCAAAAGAACTAGGGTGACACTTCGATTTGTGCAAATGGAACTCAAATATCTTATTATTTTTAAAAAAAACTTATTATTTAAAAAAAAAATCTTATTATTTAAAAAAGGACAAGGATGAAAATATAGTATGCCAATCCTCAGTCAACATAAATTTCTTAACATTATTTTTAAATTTAGTTAATGAATTGGAAGACTTGATGTAATCTGGCAGAATATTAAACATAAGTGGAGCCTGATATAAATAGTTTCTTTGGCCAAAAGATGTTTTAGTATGTATTGCCACAAAGTTCATTGTTGAGCCAATTCTAGTGGTATGGGTGTGTTGGGTTCTTTCTGCAGATTTAGTATTGATAAAAAATCTACAAATTATTTTAATGATGTACAGCTGTTTTATACACATAACATTAGATTCCTTGTAAAGTAGTTTCGATGGATAACGAAATTTTTTTTTGTACATGACCTTAAGAATTAATTTGTGAGCAATATTTAGTGGTTCTACATTGGACTTTAGACAGGATCCCCAGCATACTATATTGTAAGAAAGTCGAGATTGGACTACGGCATAATAGACAGATTTTAATTTCTCTTTATCCAATATATGACGAAGTTCTTTAAAAATATAGGTAAGTCTCCTGATATTTTTTGTTAACATATCAATATGGTCGTTCCATCTCAAATATTTATCAATAATTACACCTAGGTACCTAATACAGTCTACTCTTTCTAAAGGGTGGCAATTACAATTTTGCAGACAATTGTGTATAGTTATATTATGAATGTAGGATGGCTGACTTTTTGATGATATGCTAAAAGTTACATATTTTGTTTTTGATGTATTCAAAGTTAAGATGTTATTATTTAGCCAACTCTTTACTATTCTTAATCCTGAATCACATTTTTCAAAAGCATCTTTCCAGGTTTTACCCTCAAATATTAAAGCAGTGTCGTCTGCGAAACTGACAATGTGACCTGGAATATCTAAATTACACAAATCATTAATGTAGATTAAAAACAATATTGGTCCAAGTACACTACCTTGTGGAACCCCAAAAGAGATTTGTTTGCTTTTGCTTAAATTATTATTTATCTCTACTTGTTGTGTTCTATTGCTAAGATATGATTTGAACCAACTTAATGCTGTACATTGAATTCCAAGAGAAAATAATTTTTTGAGGAGTAATCCATGGGAAACCGTGTCAAATGCCTTTGATAGATCTAAGAACACAGCTAAGGCTTTGTTTCCATGATCCAGGGCACTAGTAACTTTCGACAATACCATCAATACTGCATCACTCGTTCCTTTATTTTCTCTGAAACCAAGCTGATTGCTAGAGAGTAATTTATTTATTTCTAAGAATGATACCAATCTCGACTTAGCCAATCTCTCTATTACTTTTGAAAGCGTGTTGAGTAAGGATATAGGTCTATAATTATTGACATCTAGTTGATCTCCACCTTTAAAAAGAGGAATCACTTTAGCTTTCTTACAGTGAGAAGGGAACATTCCACTCTTGAAGCTAATATTAATGATATGAGATATGGGACTAGCTAATTCGGATACATGGAGTTTATATATCATAACACTTAAAGAATCAATACCGCATGAGAAAGACATTTTTAAATCATTTATCACATTTGTCACTTCATGAATGTTAGTTGGCTTAAAAACAAAATTGTCCCCGGTAAAGTGAAGTTCAGATTTAAAATCATTTACAAGAAGCGTCTCACTTGTTTTATTATCACTGCACAAATTGTTAGCGAAACTTGGACCAATGTCTCTAAAGAAGTCATTCATATGATTAGTAATTTTATTTGGACTCTCTTCCATTGAAGTAATAATATTGTTAATTCTCATTTTTTTTATGGTAGTTTGCTCTTTTTTAAGGTTTATAGCCTCCTTTATAATGTTCCACTGTTGTTTAATGTTGCCATTGACGTCATCTAATTTTCTTCTGAAATATGCTTGTTTTGTTGATCGTATTATCCTAGAACACCAGTTTCGATATCGCTTATAATATTCAAGCAGTTCCAAGTTAAAGATTTCTCTTCTGCACCTGCTGTGCAATTTATCACGTGTTCTGAGGCATTTGATTAATCCAGAATTTATCCATGGTTTTAGCTGTTTCATGATATGTCTCTCTTTTTGTACTGACGTACAACTTTGCACATGAGTTTTCAAACATTTAATGAAATTATCAGTTGCCAGATTGACGTCATTTGTTGACAGAACTATATCCCAGGATTCCTCCTTTAATTTGGTCTTCAAGAGGTTGTTGTCAACAACAAATTTAGGTTTTGCATTATTATTTGAAATATTATGTAGATTTAAGCTCATAAACTTCATTAAAATTGCATAATGGTCGGTTACGTCAGTAGTAAAAGCCGCTCCCTGTGGTTTAAATTTTGATTTTGCCATAATATGATCAATGCAGCTTGATTTGTTAGGAGTTACTCTTGTTGGTGAGTTTATTATGGGCTTCATACCATGAAACGCCAGAAGTGATAGGTATTTCTGTGTTTTTATGTTCTTCAAATCAAGGGTATCAATATTTAAGTCTCCACATAAGATAATCTCCTTATTTTGCAAGGATTCAGATGCAAGGAATTCATTCAATGAGTCAAGAAAGTTGTCTATTTTAGTCTGGGATGGAGATCGATAAACAGCTATTAAACATATGGTATTGGATAATTGCATTTTCAAGCAGTTTGCACTGGGGAGAGCAATTTCCTCCACAGTAACCTGAATGTTTTGCCTTACGTAGATAACTACTCCATCATTTTGCAAATTGTTTATCATTGTTTTGTAGACTACGTACTCTGGAATGCTAGGCATATTAATTACACTGCTCAGCCAAGCCTCTGTAAAGACTAGTACATCCGGACGATGATTAATGCAATCTAGCACAGAAACAGTTTCATCAAAATTCTTGCTTATACTTCTAATATTCATGCATAGTAAAGAAAATTTTGAATCTTTCAAAAAATGTTTGCAAGATAATGAATCTTCAAAAATTATGTTAGGTTCAATATTGTCAGACATATTAATTATGTTTTCTATATCATCCATTTTTTTTTTTTTTTCGGTAAAAGTGTCAGACTTTGGGAGATGATTACGACAATTTATTCAAATCATCTTCGTGTTTGACGATTAGAACTCTTGAAGATAGTTCTGGGTTCTTTTTCACACAAATTTTATTGTTCCGAAACCATACAAATTGAAATTTAGCTTCTTTAGCTTTTTGTTTAGTTTTCCAAAGAAGGGCTTTGGAATATGATGATAGAACTTCTCCAATGAAGATGTTGCTGTCCTTCAATTGCTTTATACTTTTGCGTGCGTTGAGAAATTCAGATTGGGATTTTTCATCTTTGAAATGGATGATCATCCTCTGAGCTCCGGGTTTATTAATAGTTTTATCAGGATATTGAGTAACTTTATTTATTCTACCTGGTTCAATCCGAATGTCAAATTTTTTTATGAATCTTTCCACGGTTTCCACGGAATTTTCATTCATCAAGGTTTCCAGGCCAGACAATTCAGCACAATTATAGCTTACATTTTGTTGTTCCATGTCAGCAAGACGAATTTCTAAATTTTTTATTTTTAGATCTTTGATAGAATTTGCGTTTTCTAAGTTATCCACATTTTTTTTTAATTGCATCATATTTCCGATGTTATTAGTTATTTCATCATATTGTTGACCAATAAATTCAATGCTTTTTCTCATGTCGGATATCTCAGATTCGAGATTTTTTTTCAATGTTGATGATTCAAGTTCAATTTTTGCAAAAACTTGTTGCTTAAATTCTTCCATTTTTTTATCCATATATTTTACAATTTTTCCAAATTGATCCTCGTTTACTGCTGGAGAATCCGATGCCTTAGACCTAGTTTGCACTAGATTCTGATTGTTGGGCATTGTAAATGATTAACTTAAAGAAATAATGACTCACAACTAAATGTTGAATGGTGGTCACCCTACAACACACTTTATGATCACTGGTAAACGGAATGTAATATAGTAGGTACAAACTTATTGTTGTGAATACTAAGAGTGGTTAAGCAGTGGAGTATCACAAAGCAGACGTCCTCACTCAACAACAGTATTGTTACGACTGAGAGATGAATTTATAAAACTAAAAAATTGCTAAAGTTTTACCTTGAAATGGGTATAAAACATAATACTTAACACATGTTTTCACACTTTGAAAACCACAGCACTCAGCAAACGTTTACACACTCATTTGTGAATTCTTCACAATGCGAACAACGAGGACCAACTTTTCGCAGAAATTAATTATTAAAGTATGATAAATAAATTACATTCATACTTTCATCATTACATTTGACGGTCTCAGTGGTTGAGGGTAATACTCTCGACCAACAGTCCAAAGGTCGCGAGGTCAAATCAAAATAAATTTTATTTGATTAATTTGTATTTTGAATACAATAATTTAAATTAATGTAAGGTATATTTGCGGTACCTACCTTTCAGAGTGGAAGATACTCTCAGTATATCTTGGATTAAGAATAGGTACCTATGCTTGCATCCTCCCGAGAGTATTATTTGTTTTAATCTTTTAATAATTGTTGTATAATTATTTATTAAAATCGGCCTTTACTTTTTTTTAAAACCGAAAAAGATTTACGTCCAAAGAAAAAATAAGGATTACTTTTAAAACATAGCAACTTCCTTTTGCAAAATTATATTTTTTGCTATGGGATAACTTATCAGGAATTGACATTCTTCGCTTAAAAGGTTAGTAATTATTATTGGACGATTTTATAGCGCAATTTCCATGAAAAATCACCTCAAGGGCGCTTGTAACTTATCATTTTCATTGTAAATACCAATTACAGTTATGTTATTAACCTCACCTTGGGGTTTTATGCCATGTTATGCTACCTCCTTATTTAGCCAAAGTTTCAACATTACACAACTACCCTGATGATGGACACTGTAACGCTGTCCGAAACGTTGGCTAAAGAAGGGGGTAGCGCAACACGACATAATACCCCAAAAATAAATCACCATAACACGTTTGAATGTGAAGATCTCAAATCATGTCTCACCTTTTCAGTTCAAATAGAAACACAAAAAAAAAATTAATTATAATTTTTCGCTCTTGTTATACGTTTTACACAATAAAAGTTACCGATTATTACGCAATAATTTTAAACTCGATAGTCCAATTTTTTTTTTAACAAATCACTTAATAAAAAACATAATTTAGACAATAAATAGGTACCTAGTCCCGTGAAACTGCCACATGGCTGCTTTTCTGCAGGTTCTACCTCATTATACGAGTACATTCAATAATATTAGAAATAAAACTTATTTATAAATCTTTCTTTTTCTGCTTGGTTGATTCTGTTTTTTTACAGATATTTAGATTTTTCATTCATAATCCACACATTTTTCATTCATGATAAACACCATTCTTAAGAGTTAATAACCAGACAAAGCTGAAAAATGACATTTTTGAATGAGCTCATAGACGTGTCGAAGCTTTTTACAGAAAAACGATAAATTGATTTCGAAAGATCGTTATTTTATGTGGTAAACTTATATTTTAAATTTTGAAAAAGTTAACATTTTTTTAATAAAAAAATAGTTTTACTGTTGGTCGATGGCAATATTTGTTAATTTTCAAACGAGTAAAGTTATTATACAATACATATATCATACCAAATAGTAATACAGTATTATAAAACTGTTCATTATCTAGGCAAAATATGATTTAGAATTTTAATTTAATTTCAAATAAAATCATTAAAATAAAAATCCAAGCACCCGTTTTGTGCCGAAAATACTACAACTTGACTTATTTATTACACACTTACAAATTGATTTCTCTCGGAATTTTTAACACAGAAATTTAACTTAAGACGTTATTGAAATATTAGAAATAATTTTTAACCAAAAATATTTTCTCGAGTATATAATTCTGTTGAATTTGCGACACGCTTTTGTGAATATTTTATTCTGTATTTTGACGCGCACGGCGCTAACCAAAACTCTTAGTATCTGTCGATTCACGGCAGCGAGCGGTCGTGTTGTCCGCGCCGGTCCAGTTCATAACATTTTAAATTTATTCGTCCGCTTAAAATGGGGAGAAAAATCAATAAAGAGAGAACTTTCATAAAAAAATCAAAATTACCACACCAAAAACATAACTGGGAGAAATATAATGAGAAAAAACAAAGATTAGTAATATTTAATTATCAATTTACGTTGTACATACCTTATATGCTACAGGGTCGTTGGAACGAATCTGTCAGATTTATTGTGTATTTTTTATAACATGTTGTTTAATTTTTAGAGAAAAGAATCAACATTCTAAAGTAAATAATGACTGTAAAGTTTCATCGGTATGTGCAATTCAAATTTTTATTATATATATATATATATATATATATATATATATTTATCTCCTCTCGTAAAACGTTGATCTTGCGCGACGGTACACCAGTTTTAAGTTGATCCGTTCGGACGTGTTGATCCATCCGGATATGCTGATCCATTACACAAGCTGGCATACACATCCTGATCCATGTGGATCAATTTATACCATCAAGATTTAGCTGTAAGCCACGCCCATTGTTCGGTGTCTTATACATTTTACACGTTTTTTTTTGTTGATCCATATAAATGCCAAGTTTTGACCGCCAACAAAGGTGCCCGTCTGTCGTACTTTTCAGCTTCTTTTAGTAGGTACCTGTACGTTCTTATTTCAAGTCGTTCTATTTCATTTCTTTTTTAATGTATTTTGGTTTAAGATTTAATTTTTATTTTGATTTTGTTTTTGATTTTGATTTCGATTTTTTTTGATTTTGATTTTGGTTTGAGATTTTAATTTTGATTTTGATTTTAATTTTTATTTGCATTCTTATTTTGATTTTTTAATTTTGGTTTTAATTTAGATTTTGATTTTTACTTTCATTTTGATTTTGATTTTGGTTTGAGATATTGATTTTGGTTTTGATTTGAGATTTTGGTTTTGGTTTTAGATTTTAATTTTGATTTTGATTTTGGTTTGGATTTCGATTTTGATTTTGATTTTGGTTTTGGTTTGAGATTTTAATTATGATTTTGACTTTGATTTTGATTTTGGTTTTGGTTTGAGATTTAGATTTAGATTTTGATTTTTGATTTTGTTTTTGATTTTGATTTTGATTTTTGATTTCGATTTCGATTTCGATTTTGATTTCGATTTCAATTTCGATTTCAATTTCGATTTTGATTTTGATTTTGATTTTGTTTTCGTTTCCGCTTCTAAGACCCGCACAAACCTCACCCCATGAACCTGGGCACCCCGGTTAAGTCACCAAACATAGCGAACCACTTAAGGTATACCTTAATTTTGGGAGGCGGGTATGATTACCACCGCCCCGGGAACCATTTTTGGGTAATCAACACCTCTGTCATAAGTCACTTTGCAGTGACATTCGTGACTAAGCAGGAGTGCCCGGTTCAAGGAGTGAGATTTGTCTAGGTCCGTGCGGCGAACGCGTTCGCTGACCTAATGCGTGGCAAGCCGGATTGGGAGAGACTGACTTTTTGTGACTTAGCAGGGCTGCTCGGGTTCAAGGGATGAGATTTGTCTAGGTCTTTGCGGTGAACGGGTTTGCCCACCTACTGCATTACGGACCGGATTGGGAGAGACTGGTTGAGGGAGACCTTATTTTTCTTACATTAGCTCCACACAGGAAGCCCTGAAGAAAATAAATCCCGTCAAGGCCTATGTCTTCTTTGGGGATGCAATGCATTATCGGGGAATACGTATGATTCCTCGATAATGCATTGCATTACGATCTCTACGAATTCGGAAGTCGCAAGAACAAATTGCATTACGATCAATAAGAATTCGGAAGTCGCAAGAACAAATTGTGGCGTGCGCAAGTAAATATTATTTTGATTTAAATGTATAATTCAACGATATCTAAGGGGCATTGCGACCTTGACTACGAATTCGGGAGTCGCAAGTTCGAATTGTGGCGTGCAGAGGTAATTTTTATTTAAAACGTTTGTATAATACAACAATAATGCAGTGCAGTGCGATCTTGACTACGAATTCGGATGTCGCAAGTTTAAATGGCATGCGCCAGTAAATTTTATTTTGATAAATACGTATAATTCCTCGATAATGCGTTGCCTTACTATCTTGGCTACGAATTTGGAAGTCGCAAGTTCGAATTGTGGCGTGCGCAAGTAATTTTTATTTTGATATAATTCCTCGACAATGCGTTGCATTACGATCTTGACTACGAATTCGGAAGTCGCAAGTTCGAATTGTGGCGTGGCCAAGTAAATTTTCTTTTGACAAATACGTATGATTCCCCGATAATGCATTGCATTATGATCTCTACGAATTCGGAAGTCGCAAGAACAAATTGCATTACGATCAAGACGAATTCGGAAGTCGCAAGAACAAATTGTTGCGTGCGCAAGTAAATATTATTTTGATTAAAATGCATAATTCAACGATATCGAGGGGCATTACGATCTTGACTACGAATTCGGAAGTCGCCAGTTCGAATTGTGGCGTGCGGAGGTAATTTTTATTTGATAGTTTAGATGTTGATTTTGATTTTGGTTTTGATTTGAGATTTTGGTTTTGGTTTTAGATTTTAATTTTGATTTTGATTTTGATTTTGGTTTGGATTTCGATTTTGATTTTGATTTTGATTTTGATTTTGGTTTTGGTTTGAGATTTTAATTATGATTTTGACTTTGATTTTGATTTTTATTTTGGTTTTGGTTTGAGATTTAGATTTTGATTTTTGATTTTGTTTTTGATTTTGATTTTGATTTTTGATTTCGATTTCGATTTCGATTTCGATTTTGATTTCGATTTCGATTTCGATTTCAATTTCGATTTTGATTTTGATTTTGATTTTGTTTTCGTTTCCGCTTCTAAGACCCGCACAAACCTCACCCCATGAACCTGGGCACCCCGGTTAAGTCACCAAACATAGCGAACCACTTAAGGTATACCTTAATTTTGGGAGGCGGGTATGATTACCACCGCCCCGGGAACCATTTTTGGGTAATCAACACCTCTGTCATATGTCACTTTGCAGTGACATTCGTGACTTAGCAGGAGTGCCCGGTTCAAGGAGTGAGATTTGTCTAGGTCCGTGCGGCGAACGCGTTCGCTGACCTACTGCGTGGCAAGCCGGATTGGGAGAGACTGATTTTTTGTGACTTAGCAGGGCTGCTCGGGTTCAAGGGATGAGATTTGTCTAGGTCTTTGCGGTGAACGGGTTTGCCCACCTACTGCATTACGGACCGGATTGGGAGAGACTGGTTGAGGGAGACCTTATTTTTCTTACATTAGCTCCACACAGGAAGCCCTGAAGAAAATAAATCCCGTCAAGGCCTATGTCTTCTTTGGGGATGCAATGCATTATCGGGGAATACGTATGATTCCTCGATAATGCATTGCATTACGATCTCTACGAATTCGGAAGTCGCAAGAACAAATTGCATTACGATCAATACGAATTCGGAAGTCGCAAGAACAAATTGTGGCGTGCGCAAGTAAATATTATTTTGATTTAAATGTATAATTCAACGATATCTAAGGGGCATTGCGACCTTGACTACGAATTCGGGAGTCGCAAGTTCGAATTGTGGCGTGCAGAGGTAATTTTTATTTAAAACGTTTGTATAATACAACAATAATGCAGTGCAGTGCGATCTTGACTACGAATTCGGATGTCGCAAGTTTAAATGGCATGCGCCAGTAAATTTTATTTTGATAAATACGTATAATTCCTCGATAATGCGTTGCCTTACTATCTTGGCTACGAATTTGGAAGTCGCAAGTTCGAATTGTGGCGTGCGCAAGTAATTTTTATTTTGATATAATTCCTCGACAATGCGTTGCATTACGATCTTGACTACGAATTCGGAAGTCGCAAGTTCGAATTGTGGCGTGGCCAAGTAAATTTTCTTTTGACAAATACGTATGATTCCCCGATAATGCATTGCATTACGATCTCTACGAATTCGGAAGTCGCAAGAACAAATTGCATTACGATCAATACGAATTCGGAAGTCGCAAGAACAAATTGTTGCGTGCGCAAGTAAATATTATTTTGATTAAAATGTATAATTCAACGATATCGAGGGGCATTACGATCTTGACTACGAATTCGGAAGTCGCCAGTTCGAATTGTGGCGTGCGGAGGTAATTTTTATTTGATAGTTTGTATAACACAACAATAATGCACTGCAGTGCGATCTTGACTACGAATTCGGATGTCGCAAGTTCGGATATTGATTTTGGTTTTGGTTTGAGATTTTAATTTTGATTTTGACTTTGACTTTGATTTTGATTTTGGTTTTGGTTTGAGATTTTGATATTGATTTTGATTTTAATTTTGATTTTGAATTTGATTTTGACTTTTGATTTCGATTTCGATATCGATATAGATTTCAATTTCGATTTTGACTTATGATTTTGATTATGATTTTGATTTTGATTTTGTTTTTTTTTTCGTTTTCGTTTATGCTTTTAAGACTCGCACACCCTATGAACCTGGGCACCCCGTCTTTAGTCACCAAATATAGCGAACCACTTAACGTATACCTAAAATTTGGGAGGCGGGTATGGTTATCACCGCCCCGGTAACTATTTTTTGGGTAATCAACACCTCTGTCATATGTCACTGCAAGTGGTTCGCTACTTTTCGTGACTTAGCAGGAGTGCCCGGATCAAGGAATGTGATTTGTCTAGGTCCGTGCGGCGAACGCGCCCACTTACTGCGTGGCAAGCCGGATTGGGAGAGACTGTTTGAGGGAGACCTTTTTTTTAGCTCCACACAGGAAGACCTGAAGAAAATAATTCCCCTCAGGGCCTATGTCATCTTTGGGGATACTGTGTGGAGCGTATTTTTGGGTAAGGAAGAAGATGATGTTCAGGGAAGGAAAGGGGTGGTAGGCAGACGCGGCCGGTGCCTTAAATTTTTGATGGTTCACCGAGTAATTTATCAAAAACGTAAAATAAAAGTAGGTAAAATAAAAATAAAATTAGACAGCCTAGTAACTCATAACTCGTACAGTGCCCTTGAGGTGATTATTCACAAAAAACGACGCTATACAAAGTATCCATTTCAAAGTTTTCTTTGCAGATTTAGGTACTATCTTGGTTGATAATTAAATGTAGTTTTGGCGGGCCATTGGCCATAATTCTGCTTTTATTTTCATGGTTCATATATATTTTATTATAGTCTATATTTATTATTACATCACTAATTTTAAAAAGGCAAGGAAATTTATTTATATATATAAACAGCGATATCAGAATATTTCTATAATATAATGATTTAGTAGGCGGCTGACGTAGGCAAAATGTATAGCGAGCGATATGCTGAAATAGGCCAAAACTAAATGATCTTTTATCTATTATAGCTAAGACTGTTAGCCCCATAAAACAAATTTAACCGGTTAAATAATTATAATTTAATTGTTTCGACTCAATCATTGTTTTGCCACCGCCAACCGCCTACAAAATGAATAATAACACAATAACAACATAGCGTAAACGTTTCTATTTGTAGCGCATTCACACAAACAAAAGGTCACAAAAACTAATAATGACAATGTCAAATCGGTTCCCTCTCGATCAAGATAATATCGCACACGATGACCCGTTGACTCATCGTTTCATTTTACAAGACCAAAACACAATTACTGTCTTATTTAAACCCGACTTAAGAATAGTCATTTCGCTGGAACCATTTCTTCGGAACTCTTCGGACAATTCCGTCATCCGCATGCCGCACGGACAGCCGGCACTCGGTTCCTACTGTTCCGAGCCGATATAAAGTGCGCGCGGGAAGCAATGCTTTAGGCCCCTATAACTATTCTCTACCAATTTCATTTGCACAATTTTATAATTAAAAATATTATGTAGGAATACGATGAGCTGCAAAATGTTGTTCAATTTTGTTGGCGGTTCGGCGCACGAGTGCACTTTAGGACGGGCCGCGCCTGGTGGTAGGTGTGAGTAGGAATCTGGCGGTCAGTGTGTCTAGGAGTGAGGGACATGTGAATCCATCCCTCCCATTTCAGTGCAAGGCGATATTCCTAGAGGGTACGTCTGTAGAAGTCGAAGGGACTCCCTCAACCATTCTCTCCCGATCCGGTCTAACTATCTAATCTGACATCTAACATATAATCTAACGGTGACCAGGCAACTCAGAAAGAAACCAACTCAGAAGCAAATCAGAAAGGTCATTAAGAGTGGTAATAAAAATATATAAAAACATTTGTTAAATAGGTTAAGCTAGGTTAGGGTTACCGGCTATATTAAAATTATGTTTTCATAGCTTTTAATGACCTGAATTATGAGTTGGTTTCTTTCTGAGTTTGCATGGAACCAATCTAAAACTATTTAAAGAGGAAAGATTTGATTGTTTGTTTGTTTGCATTGAATAGGCTCCGAAACTAATGAACCGATGTGAAAAATTCTTTCATTGTTAGGAAGCTACACTATCCCCGGTTGACATAGGCTATATTATATTTTAAAAAAATTAGGAATCGTTACTAAAACTCCAATAATGTAGCCCAAGGTGTAAAAAAAATACCTAAAATATTCTTAACATCGCGTGCGCTGCGAAAACTATTAACAATAGAATAAAATAATGTAGTACGGCTTTGCAGAAAACATCTTTATTTACAAAAAGTGTCGTGACAGCATATGTCTAACTATTATAGTTATGCCACAAAAAGTGTTTAATAGTAGAAGTGTGTTAGATTAGAATGATCGCCTTTCGAAACGGTGACCAGAAAACTCATAATGAAACATACTGAGAAAACATAGGTTGAATAGGAAGTTAGGTTAGGGTTACCGGCTTTTTTTAAATTATATTTTCATAGCTTTTGAGGAGGTTCTGAGTTATTATGAGTTGGTTTATTTCTGAGTTGACATGGAACCTTTCGGAACATCGCCTTGCACCGAAACGGGAGGGATGGATTCATACGTCCGTCACTCCTGGACACACTGATCCCCAGATTCCTACCCACACATACTACCCTTGTCCTCCCCAGAACTTCCTCTACTTCCTTTCCAAAAAATACCTTCCACACAGCGTCCCCAAAGATTACATAGGCCCTGTGAGGGGAATTATTTTCCTTCGGGCCTCCTTCCTGTGTGGAGCTAATGAAAAAAAAAAACCTCTACCAGTCTCTCCTGATCCGGCTTGCCTCGCAGTAGGTGAGCAAAAGCGTTCGCCGCACGGACCTAGACAAATCTCACTCCTTAACGAACCACTTGGAGTAACGTATGGCAGAGGTGTTGATTAGCCAAAAAATGGTTCCCGGGGCGGTGGTAACCATACCTGCCTCCCAAAATTTAGGTATACCTTCCTCATCAAAGAAAAAAAAATAAAAGAATAAAAATATAGCTATTATTTTAGCTCATTGACATAAGCTCCACACAGGAAGCCCCGAGGAAAATAATTCCCATCAGGGCTTGTGTTATCTTTGGGGATATCTTTTTGAAGAGACTCCCTTAACCATTCTCTCCCGATCCGGCCTGCCAGATGGTGGGCACACGCGTCCGCCGCCATAACCTGCACAAACCTCAACCCATAAACCCGGGTACCCCAGCTAAGTCACTAAGCTTAGCGAACTACTTAACCTAGACCTACAGTTTGGCAGGCGGGTACGGGTACCGCCGCACCGGGAACCATTTATTGGATAACGAACTCCTCTGCCATAGGTCTCCCTAAGTGGTTCACAACGTTTGGTGAATTAACAGGGGTGCTCAGGTTCTTGGAGTGAGGTTTGTCTAGGTCTTTGTGGCGAATGCTTTTCCTCACCTACTGCGTGGCGGTCCGGATCGGGAGAGGCTGCTTGAGGCAGTCATAATCTAGACCTCTCCAGCCGGACTCTCTCGACCCCAAGTAAATAATAATAATTAAATAACTTACATTGCTTAAAAAGTGAATCTAAAAGGTTTCATTATCGCCATGACGGCCGGCGTAGTACAGCAAAAACTCAACCACCGAAGGTCACGGGATCGAAACCCGGCGTGGCAAATAAATTTTTCTTGGTTAATTTGTGTTATTTCACAATTTATTCATATAAAATAATATATAATATATTTTACTTATCAGATTGATTACCATAGGTAGGTAGGTACCTATGGTCTGGAATTTTAACATGAAAAATTATTACAATTTGGAAGGTGAGAGTGGTACCGCTGCCCCGGGAACCATTTATAGGAATTTTAGGAACAAATGCAGCATAAAAATAAGAATATGCATAATATGAATAGCTGCATTTACAAATGCAGTTATTCTTATTATGTTGTTTACAGATTTTCTTCATTTTTATTGTTTCATTGGAAATAAGGTTGCTTCCTGTAGTGACGACCGGCGTAGTCTAGATGTAATCAGTGGCGGCCGCTGCCCTGAGAATGTGGTGGTTCACTGACAATCCGTACCTACTTATGACAAAAAAATTAAATTAGGAATTTTTTATTATTAATTTATTTTCAAACAAACTGTTAATCCCTCTTATATGTATATTCAACACTGGTTGCACTCATTTTGGTAATAAAATTATATATTAACAAATTATGTTATTAGTATTTAACATAATCAATACAAAAAAAAATACAAAACAATGACAATTATCACGTGACGGGTCAATATAACGCGCGCCGCAAGACGCAAACGATCTACGATCTTCGCCGAAAATCGATTGTATTCGTGTCACCTCGGGTCCATAGTTCATGGTCAATCGGTAAACTTCGGCAAGGATCGGATTATGTTGGGCCGGTGGCACGCGAATCCAAGCCAAATTCTGGTGCAAATAGCGAAATCGACGGGCTTTCGATGTTTTAAATATCCCGATACGAGGCCGCTCGGCGGCCGCGCTATGGGAGATTAAAACCGTTCTCTCTGATAATATTCGTAGCATTATATTGTATATTGGTAACTAATATTTTGAAATGATTAAATTAGAGATTTGATAGATTTAAATTAGATAAATTAAATTAGAGATTTTTTAGTCTTTAGTAAGTAAATAAAGTAAATTTAGGCATTATATTTTGGCAGTGCTGCACACGAGCGCACTGTGCGACCAGCCGCCCTTGGAGGTAATGCTCTTGACTCGTACACCGAAGTTCGCATGGTTTATCACAATTTATTAATTTAAAATAATAAATGCATAGTATATATACTGGGCGTAGGTACTGTACAGGGCCCGCAGATACTTTAATAGTACACAACTGCTAACCCTGTATAAATCGCAAGTGCGCCCCACGGTTGAATTTGGCAGCCACCTCTGGTCTGGAGCTCCAAAATACCTTAAAAAAAAAACCCTTGACTCTGTGCAGAAACGGGCGGTCCGTTTGATAGATTCTCCCATCTTAACAGACGGATTGCAATCCTTAGAGCACAGGCGTCAGGTGGGAATGCTGTCCTTGTTCTACCGGTATTACAATGGAAAATGCTCCGAGGAACTAGCGTCGTTGATCCCCTCGGCACCGGTGCATAGTCGGGAAACACGCCAAACACGCGCCCAACATTTGTACACGGTTGACATTAGTCACGTGAGAACGGGTCGTTTTTACGACTCGTTCTTGAGTTCAACAGCTCGGATGTGGAACGATTTACCAGCCTCTGTGTTTCCTCCCTCCTACAACATGGGTCTCTTCAAGACCCATGTTCACTCCTTCCTTTTCTCAAAAAGACCCTCCACACAGCGTCCTCAAAGATGACATAGGCCCTGAGGGAAATTATTTTCCTTAGGGCCTCCTGTGTGGAGTTAATGTAATAAAAAAAATATATATTTGCGGCACGTTCCAGAGTGAAAAATACTCTCAGTATCGCCATAGTGTAAGTAAGACCACCATTCAGAATTGAAACATTGCTTGAAATGGCGTAAGCTGTGTTTGTTGACTACATCTGAATAGCCAGGTACTTTCCCACCTTCCTCTTTCCTATCTCCTTCCCCTCCCCACTATCTTCAGCCTCGTAACATACCCCAATTGGGGATGCCATAGTCTCACTGGCTCCAGACGGGAGCAGCTGAGACTCTTTACTATAAAAAACAAATAAAATTACTTAACATGAAATATATTTTACTTTTTATTTACCTACTATTAAACATTTTCGGTAGCATATCTCTTTTGTGTTTGAATATCTTGTACAAACTGACTGCGATTGAACGTGCAAAAACAACACGAAAGTTTCAACATTATAGTGCGTGATAATTTTTCTCACAAGGCAGCACGAACACTTTTACTTACATTTTAAACTCATCATATCTTTCTAATGAATTGTCCGATTTTAATAATTCAAAAAGTTAAATACAGATATTGAAACAATATTGAATATGAAGTAATTTATTTTGATAAGGATTAATACCAAGATACAAATAAAGAGCTTTTTCTAGCGGCGACATTAAAATTAAATTTTTAAAATAAAATAACACTTATTGTGGCATAACTATAATAGTTAGACATACGCTGTCGCGACCTTTTTTTGTAGATAATGATGTGTTCTGCAAAGTCGTAGTACATTGTTTTATTCTATCTATAATAGTTTTCGCAGCGCACGCGATGTAAGGAATATTTTAGGCATTTTTTTTACACCTTGGGTTACATTATTGAAGTTTTAGTAAGTATCCCTATTTTTTTTGAAAATATTATTTAGCCTATGTCACCCGAAGATAGTGTAGCTTCCTAACAATGAAAGAATTTTTCAAATCGGTTCAGTAGTTTCGGAGCCTATTCAATGCAAACAAACACACAAAGAATCAAATCTTTCCTCTTTATATTTTAGTGTGCTGAATTATGAGTTGGTTTATTTCTGAGTTGACATGGAATCTTTCGGAACATCGCCTTGCACCGAAATGGGAGGGATGGATTCACACGTCCGTCACTCCTAGACACACTGACGCCCAGATTCCTACCCACACTTACTACCCCATTCCTTCCCTGAACATCCTCTTCTTCCTTTCCTAAAATACGCTCCACACTGCATCCCTAAAGATGACATAGGCCTTGAGGGGATTTATTTTCTTCAGGGCTTCCTGTGTGTAAGAAAAAAAGGTCTCCCTCAACCAGTCTCTCCCGATCCAGTCCGTAACGCAGTAGGTGGGCAAACCCGTTCGCCGCAAAAACCTAGACAAATCTCATCCCTTGAACCCGAGCAACCCTGCTAAGTCACAAAAAGTAATTGGGATGACGTATGACGAGTTGGTTATCCAATAAATGGTTCCCGGGGCGGCGGTACACATACCTGGCTCCCAAACTATAAGTCTAGGTTAAATGGTTCGCTACCTTTAGTGACTAAGCCGGGGTGCCCGGGTTCATGGGCTGAGGTTTGTACGGGTTTTGGCGGCGGACGCGTCTGCCCACTATCTGCATGCCAATCCGGATAGGGAGAGAATGGTTGAGGGGGTCCCTTCGACTTGTTCAGTCGTACTCTATCGGAACTTGCCATGCACCGCAATGGGAGGGATGGATTCATACGTCCGTCACTCCTGGACACACTGATCCCCAGATTCCTACCCACATATACTACCCTTGTCCTCCTCAGAACTTCTTCTCCTTCTTTTCCTAAAAATACCTTCCACACAGCGTCCCCAAAGATTACATAGGCCCTGAAGGGAATTATTTTCCTCAGGGCCTCCTTCCTGTGTGAAGCTAATGAAAAAAAATGTCCCTCTACCAGTCTCTCCTGATCCGGCTTGCCTCGCAGTAGGTGAGCAAACGCGTTCGCCGCACGGACCTAGACAAATCTCACTCCTTAACGAACCACTTGGAGTGACATATGATAGAGGTGTTGATTAACCAAAAAATGGTTCCCGGGGCGGTGGTAACCATACCCGCCTCCCAAAATTTAGGTATACCTTAAATGATTCGCTATGTTTGGTGACTTAGCCGGGGTGCTCAGGTTCATGGGATAAGGTTTGTGCGGGTCTTAGAAACGGAAACGAAAACATAAACAAAATCGAAATCCTAATCGTAATCGTAATCGAAATCAAAATCAAAATCAAATAGGTAGGTAGGTACCTATGGTCTGGAATTTTAACATGAAAAATTATTACAATTTGGAAGGTGGGTGTGGTACCGCCGCCCCGGGAACCTTTTATAGGAATTATAGGAACAAATGCAGCATAATAATAATAAGAATATGCATAATATGAATAGCTGCATTTACAATTATTATGTTGTTTACAGATTCTCTTCATTTTTATTGTTTCATTGGAAATAAGGTTGCTTCCTGTAGTGACGACCGGCGTAGTCTAGAGGTAATGTTCTTGACTCGTACACTGAAGATCGCGTGATCTATCACAATTTATTCATTTAAAATAATATACGTTCCAGAGTGAAAAATACTCTCAGTATCGCCCTCGTGTAAGACCACCATTCAGAATTGAAACATTGTTTGAAATGGCGTTAGCCGTGTTTATTGACTAGATCTGAATAGCCAGGTACTTTCCTACCTTCCTCTTTCCTTTCTCCTTCCCCTCCCCTCTATATTCAGCCTCATAACATACAATTGGGGATGCCATAGTTTCACTGGCTCCTGACGGAAGCAGCTGAGTCTCTTTACTATAAAAAATTAATAAAATTACTTAACATGAAATATATTTTACTTTTAATTTACCTACCATTAAACATTTTCGGTAGCACATCTCTTTTGTATTTGAATATCTTGTACAAACTGACTGCGATTGAACGTGCAAAAACAACACGAAAGTTTCAACATTATAGTGCGTGATAATTTTTCTCACAACAAGGCAGCACGAACACTTTTACTTACATTTTAAACTCATCATATCTTTCTAATGAATTGTCCGATTTTAATAATTCAAAAAGTCGAATACAGATATTGAAACAATATTGAATATGAAGTAATTTATTTTGATAAGGATTAATACCAAGATACAAATAAAGAGCTTTTTCTAGCGGCGACATTAAAATTAAATTTTTAAAATAAAATAACACTTATTGTGGCATAACTATAATAGTTAGACATACGCTGTCGCGACTTTTTTTGTAGATAATGATGTGTTCTGCAAAGTCGTGGTACATTGTTTTATTCTATCTATAATAGTTTTCGCAGCGCACGCGATGTAAAGAATATTTTAGGCATTTTTTTTACACCTTGGGTTACATTATTGAAGTTTTAGTAAGTATCCCTATTTTTTTTGAAAATATTATTTAGCCTATGTCACCCGAAGATAGTGTAGCTTCCTAACAATGAAAGAATTTTTCAAATCGGTTCAGTAGTTTCGGAGCCTATTCAATGCAAACAAACACACAAAGAATCAAATCTTTCCTCTTTATATTTTAGTGTGCTAGATTAGATGTTCTTCAGCCGTACTTTCTCGCCTTTCGGAACGTTAATTATGAATTATGAGTTGGTTTATTTCTGAGTTGACATGGAATCTTTCGGAACATCGCCTTGCACCGAAATGGGAGGGATGGATTCACACGTCCGTCACTCCTAGACACACTGACGCCCAGATTCCTACCCACACTTACTACCCCATTACTTCCCTGAACATCCTCTTCTTCCTTTCCTAAAATACGCTCCACACTGCATCCCTAAAGATGACATAGGCCTTGAGGGGATTTATTTTATTCAGGGCTTCCTGTGTGTAAAAAAAAAATGTCTCCCTCAACCAGTCTCTCCCGATCCGGTCCGTAACGCAGTAGGTGGGCAAACCCGTTCGCCGCAAAGACCTAGACAAATCTCATCCCTTGAACCCGAGCAGCCCTGCTAAGTCACAAAAAGTAATTGGGATGACGTATGACTAGTTGGTTATCCAATAAATGGTTCCCAGGGCGGCGGTACACATACCTGGCTCCCAAACTATAAGTCTAGGTTAAATGGTTCGCTACCTTTAGTGACTTAGCCGGGGTGCCCGGGTTCATGGGCTGAGGTTTGTACGGGTTTTGGCGGCGGACGCGTCGGCCCACTATCTGCATGCCAATCCGGATAGGGAGAGAATGGTTGAGGGGGTCCCTTCGACTTCTTGAGCCGTACTATATCGGAACTTGCCATGCACCGCAATGGGAGGGATGGATTCATACGTCCGTCACTCCTGGACACACTGATCCCCAGATTCCTACCCACACATGCTACCCTTTTCCTCCCCAGAACTTCCTCTCCTTCTTTTCCTAAAAATACCTTCCACACAGCGTCCCCAAAGATTACATAGGCCCTGAAGGGAATTATTTTCCTCAGGGCCTCCTTCCTGTGTGAAGCTAATGAAAAAAAAATGTCCCTCTACCAGTCTCTCCTGATCCGGCTTGCCTCGCAGTAGGTGAGCAAACGCGTTCGCCGCACGGACCTAGACAAATCTCACTCCTTAACGAACCACTTGGAGTGACATATGACAGAGGTGTTGATTAGCCAAAAAATGGTTTCCGGGGTGGTGGTAACCATACCCGCCTCCCAAAATTTAGGTATACCTTAAATGGTTCGCTATGTTTGGTGACTTAGCCGGGGTGCTCAGGTTCATGGGGTGAGGTTTGTGCGGGTCTTAGAAACGGAAACGAAAACAAAAACAAAATCGAAATCGAAATCGAAATCGAAATCGAAATCGAAATCGAAATCGAAATCGAAATCGAAATCGTAATCGTAATCGAAATCGAAATCAAAATCAAAATCAAAATTAAAATCAAAATCGAAATCAAAATCAAAATCAAAATCAAAATCAAAATTCAAAAGTCAAAGATAAAATCAAAATCAAAATCAAAATCAAAAACCAAAATCAAAATGAAAATCAAAAGTCAAAATCGAAATCGAAGTCAAAATCAAAATCAAAAGTCAAAATCAAAAGTAAAAATCAAAATCTAAATCAATATCAAAGTCAAAATTAAAACCAAAATTAAAAATCAAAATCAAAACCAAAATCAAAATCAAAATCAAAAAAAAAATCAAAATCAAAATTAAATCTAATATAAAAAAACATTAGAATTGAAATAAGAACGTAAAGGTATAATATTATAATTTTATAAAACACATACAGCAAAATGCATTACTCAAAACAAAAGATACAATATAAGTTAGGTTATGCAGAATGTATAAAAATATGTATTCTTCATAACCGTTTTAAAAATTTATCTGAAGTATTAGATATATTTTTCCACCAAGTGCCGTTGTATTACGTTTTACAACTTCCATATCGGCTCAACCAATGAACAGTAAAACCAGATATAGGTAAATGTTTTTTATGACCAATCAGAAGGTTTCGTTCATAACGCCATCTTGAACGCCATTCTGATTGGTCATGGTCAGATCAACAATTTTATAGTAAAAGCACATATAGGTACATAAGATATACGATTATGTGGATCAACAACGCGTGGCAATTTGGGCGGATCATCAACGCATGGTGATTTGGGCGGATCAACAGTTACGAAGCGTATGATTTCCATACAAATATCGAAAATTATATGTGTAGTATTTCGTTTACTTTTACTGGGAAACTGGCAACCTTGCTATTTAATGTAACGTTGTTGCCAAATCATACAGAAGTAATCCATTAAAGCCAAGTTATATGGTGTTAAAGGTGGATCAACACTGTCTAATAACTTCTTACTGGATCAGCATACTACGAGAAGAGGTCAATATATATATATATATATATATAAATATATAAATATATATATATATATATATATATATATATATATATATATATATATATATATTTATCTCCTCTCGTAAAACGTTGATCTTGCGCGACGGTACACCAGTTTTAAGTTGATCCGTTCGGACGTGTTGATCCATCCGGATATGCTGATCCATTACACAAGCTGGCATACACATCCTGATCCATGTGGATCAATTTATACCATCAAGATTTAGCTGTAAGCCACGCCCATTGTTCGGTGTCTTATACATTTTACACGTTTTTTTTTGTTGATCCATATAAATGCCAAGTTTTGACCGCCAACAAAGGTGCCCGTCTGTCGTACTTTTCAGCTTCTTTTAGTAGGTACCTGTACGTTCTTATTTCAAGTCGTTCTATTTCATTTCTTTTTTAATGTATTTTGGTTTAAGATTTAATTTTTATTTTGATTTTGTTTTTGATTTTGATTTCGATTTTTTTTGATTTTGATTTTGGTTTGAGATTTTAATTTTGATTTTGATTTTAATTTTTATTTGCATTCTTATTTTGATTTTTTAATTTTGGTTTTAATTTAGATTTTGATTTTTACTTTCATTTTGATTTTGATTTTGGTTTGAGATATTGATTTTGATTTTTGTTTTGATTTGAGATTTTGGTTTTGGTTTTAGATTTTAATTTTGATTTTGATTTTGGTTTGGATTTCGATTTTGATTTTGATTTTGATTTTGGTTTTGGTTTGAGATTTTAATTATGATTTTGACTTTGATTTTGATTTTGGTTTTGGTTTGAGATTTAGATTTTGATTTTGATTTTTGATTTTGTTTTTGATTTTGATTTTGATTTTTGATTTCGATTTCGATTTCGATTTTGATTTCGATTTCGATTTCGATTTCGATTTCGATTTCAATTTCGATTTTGATTTTGATTTTGATTTTGATTTTGATTTTGTTTTCGTTTCCGCTTCTAAGACCCACACAAACCTCACCCCATGAACCTGGGCACCCCGGTTAAGTCACCAAACATAGCGAACCACTTAAGGTATACCTTAATTTTGGGAGGCGGGTATGATTACCACCGCCCCGGGAACCATTTTTGGGTAATCAACACCTCTGTCATATGTCACTTTGCAGTGACATTCGTGACTTAGCAGGAGTGCCCGGTTCAAGGAGTGAGATTTGTCTAGGTCCGTGCGGCGAACGCGTTCGCTGACCTACTGCGTGGCAAGCCGGATTGGGAGAGACTGATTTTTTGTGACTTAGCAGGGCTGCTCGGGTTCAAGGGATGAGATTTGTCTAGGTCTTTGCGGTGAACGGGTTTGCCCACCTACTGCATTACGGACCGGATTGGGAGAGACTGGTTGAGGGAGACCTTATTTTTCTTACATTAGCTCCACACAGGAAGCCCTGAAGAAAATAAATCCCGTCAAGGCCTATGTCTTCTTTGGGGATGCAATGCATTATCGGGGAATACGTATGATTCCTCGATAATGCATTGCATTACGATCTCTACGAATTCGGAAGTCGCAAGAACAAATTGCATTACGATCAATACGAATTCGGAAGTCGCAAGAACAAATTGTGGCGTGCGCAAGTAAATATTATTTTGATTTAAATGTATAATTCAACGATATCTAAGGGGCATTGCGACGTTGACTACGAATTCGGGAGTCGCAAGTTCGAATTGTGGCGTGCAGAGGTAATTTTTATTTAAAACGTTTGTATAATACAACAATAATGCAGTGCAGTGCGATCTTGACTACGAATTCGGATGTCGCAAGTTTAAATGGCATGAGCCAGTAAATTTTATTTTGATAAATACGTATAATTCCTCGATAATGCGTTGCCTTACTATCTTGGCTACGAATTTGGAAGTCGCAAGTTCGAATTGTGGCGTGCGTAAGTAATTTTTATTTTGATATAATTCCTCGACAATGCGTTGCATTACGATCTTGACTACGAATTCGGAAGTCGCAAGTTCGAATTGTGGCGTGGCCAAGTAAATTTTCTTTTGACAAATACGTATGATTCCCCGATAATGCATTGCATTACGATCTCTACGAATTCGGAAGTCGCAAGAACAAATTGCATTACGATCAATACGAATTCGGAAGTCGCAAGAACAAATTGTTGCGTGCGCAAGTAAATATTATTTTTTTTTTTTTCAAATTTTGCAAATTCACTTTGTGGCACCATTTTATTAATTGAATTATTAAAACACTTTGTTTTTACCACAATAATCTTTATTTAAAAAGTCGACATGTTTCGAGAACGATGTTCTCTTCATCAGGACAATATATGTACTAAAACTAAATTATCAAGCATAGAAAGACTGGCGTGGGTGGAAATGAAATTAGTTGGAGGGGAGGGGGGAGAGGGGCGGAAAGAGGAGGAGCTTAGAAGATAGACAGGGGGGAGGGGGTTGCTTAGAAGATCATAGACAAAATTACAATGGAAATATGTTTAAAATAGGGTTATTCACAAAATTAATTTGGTTATTAATAATATTTAAATTACTATTGACATTTTTCCTAATTTCTAATATTTCTAAAAGATCTAATTGAAAACCACTAACGTTAGTATGTAAAATTTTAAAACCCGTATTTATATCAAATGAATGGTTAAATTCAATTAGATGGTTAGCAAATTCCGAATAATTATTGCTATTTAGACATCTCAAGTGTTCCTTAATCCTCGTTTCAAAATTTCTGCAAGTTTTTTAAACAAAATTCATAAAAACATTAAATTTACATTAGAAATAGGAATTAATTGTAGCATAAATTTCTTAGATTTAAACCTAACTGTAATTAAAAATAAGATTGAATTTAATATTTTTAGAAAAGAAACATACGCTGATATAATTATACACAACTCATCTAACCATCCATTTTCACAAAAACTCTTAGCATTCCATTATTTGATCAATCGATTAATTAATATCCCGCTATCCCCAAATAATTTCAAAGCTGAACTTAACACAATTAAAATAATTGCATCTAATAATGGTTATAACCCCAAATTAATAGACGACATATTGAACAAAAAATATAAGAAAAAATTTCATTTGTCCTACATTTACCCATTGCTTAGTGATAATATCAAAAAACAATGGAGAAAAATATTGTTTGTAAATCATCAAACCTCCAATTTAATCGGGAAAAAAATCCCTAATACAATACAGCCAGCTTTTTATACCAATAATAAATTGAAAAATTATATTTTAAATAACAAGGACAAAGACCAAAAAATGAAAAAATCCGGAGTATACCAATTGAATTGTAATGATTGCAATCATTTTTACGTAGGTAAAACTTGCAGAAATTTTGAAACGAGGATTAAGGAACACTTGAGATGTCTAAATAGCAATAATTATTCGGAATTTGCTAACCATCTAATTGAATTTAACCATTCATTTGATATAAATACGGGTTTTAAAATTTTACATACTAACGTTAGTGGTTTTCAATTAGATCTTTTAGAAATATTAGAAATTAGGAAAAATGTCAATAGTAATTTAAATATTATTAATAACCAAATTAATTTTGTGAATAACCCTATTTTAAACATATTTCCATTGTAATTTTGTCTATGATCTTCTAAGCAACCCCCTCCCCCCTGTCTATCTTCTAAGCTCCTCCTCTTTCCGCCCCTCTCCCCCCTCCCCTCCAACTAATTTCATTTCCACCCACGCCAGTCTTTCTATGCTTGATAATTTAGTTTTAGTACATATATTGTCCTGATGAAGAGAACATCGTTCTCGAAACATGTCGACTTTTTAAATAAAGATTATTGTGGTAAAAACAAAGTGTTTTAATAATTCAATTAAATATTATTTTGATTAAAATGTATAATTCAACGATATCGAGGGGCATTACGATCTTGACTACGAATTCGGAAGTCGCCAGTTCGAATTGTGGCGTGCGGAGGTAATTTTTATTTGATAGTTTGTATAACACAACAATAATGCACTGCAGTGCGATCTTGACTACGAATTCAGATGTCGCAAGTTCGGATATTGATTTTGGTTTTGGTTTGAGATTTTAATTTTGATTTTGACTTTGACTTTGATTTTGATTTTGGTTTTGGTTTGAGATTTTGATTTTGATTTTGATTTCAATTTTGATTTTGAATTTGATTTTGACTTTTGATTTCGATTTCGATATCGATACAGATTTCAATATCGATTTTGACTTTTGATTTTGATTATGATTTTGATTTTGTTTTTTTTTTCGTTTTCGTTTATGCTTTTAAGACTCGCACACCCTATGAACCTGGGCACCCCGTCTTTAGTCACCAAATATAGCGAACCACTTAACGTATACCTAAAATTTGGGAGGCGGGTATGGTTATCACCGCCCCGGGAACTATTTTTTGGGTAATCAACACCTCTGTCATATGTCACTGCAAGTGGTTCGCTACTTTTCGTGACTTAGCAGGAGTGCCCGGATCAAGGAGTGTGATTTGTCTAGGTCCGTGCGGCGAACGCGCCCACTTACTGCGTGGCAAGCCGGATTGGGAGAGACTGTTTGAGGGAGACCTTTTTTTTAGCTCCACACAGGAAGCCCTGAAGAAAATAATTCCCCTCATGGCCTATGTCATCTTTGGGGATACTGTGTGGAGCGTATTTTTGGGTAAGGAAGAAGATGATGTTCAGGGAAGGAAAGTGGTGGTAGGCAGACGCGGCCGGTGCCTTAAATTTTTGATAGTTCACCGAGTAATTCATCAAAAACGTAAAATAAAAGTAGGTAAAATAAAAATAAAATTAGACAGCCTAGTAACTCATAACTCGTACAGTGCCCTTGAGGTGATTATTCACAAAAAACGACGCTATACAAAGTATCCATTTCAAAGTTTTCTTTGCAGATTTAGGTACTATCTTGGTTGATAATTAAATGTAGTTTTGGCGGGCCGTTGGCCATAATTCTGCTTTTATTTTCATGGTTCATATATATTTTATTATAGTCTATATTTATTATTACATCACTAATTTTAAAAAGGCAAGGAAATTTATTTATATATATAAACAGCGATATCAGAATATTTCTATAATATAATGATTTAGTAGGCGGCTGACGTAGGCAAAATGTATAGCGAGCGATATGCTGAAATAGGCCAAAACTAAATGATCTTTTATCTATTATAGCTAAGACTGTTAGCCCCATAAAACAAATTTAACCGGTTAAATAATTATAATTTAATTGTTTCGACTCAATCATTGTTTTGCCACCGCCAACCGCCTACAAAATGAATAATAGCACAATAACAAATAGCGTAAACGTTTCTATTTGTAGCGCATTCACACAAACAAAAGGTCACAAAAACTAATAATGACAATGTCAAATCGGTTCCCTCTCGATCAAGATAATATCGCACACGATGACCCGTTGACTCATCGTTTCATTTTACAAGACCAAAACACAATTACTGTCTTATTTAAACCCGACTTAAGAATAGTCATTTCGCTGGAACCATTTCTTCGGAACTCTTCGGACATTTCCGTCGCCGATATAAAGTGCGCGCGGGAAGCAATGCTTTAGGCCCCTATAACTATTCTCTACCAATTTCATGTGCACAATTTTATAATTAAAAATATTATGTAGGAATACGATGAGCTGCAAAATGTTGTTCAATTTTGTTGGCGGTTCGGCGCACGAGTGCACTTTAGGACGGGCCGCGCCTGGTGGTAGGTGTGAGTAGGAATCTGGCGGTCAGTGTGTCTAGGAGTGAGGGACATGTGAATCCATCCCTCCCATTTCGGTGCAAGGCGATATTCCTAGAGGGTACGTCTGTAGAAGTCGAAGGGACTCCCTCAACCATTCTCTCCCGATCCGGTCTAACTATCTAATCTGACATCTAACATATAATCTAACGGTGACCAGGCAACTCAGAAAGAAACCAACTCAGAAGCAAATCAGAAAGGTCATTAAGAGTGGTAATAAAAATATATAAAAACATTTGTTAAATAGGTTAAGCAAGGTTAGGGTTACCGGCTATATTAAAATTATGTTTTCATAGCTTTTAATGACCTGAATTATGAGTTGGTTTCTTTCTGAGTTTGCATGGAACCAATCTAAAACTATTTAAAGAGGAAAGATTTGATTGTTTGTTTGTTTGCATTGAATAGGCTCCGAAACTAATGAACCGATGTGAAAAATTCTTTCATTGTTAGAAAGCTACACTATCCCCGGTTGACATAGGCTATATTATATTTAAAAAAAATTAGGAATCGTACTAAAACTCCAATAATGTAGCCCAAGGTGTAAAAAAAATACCTAAAATATTCTTTACATCACGTGCGCTGCGAAAACTATTAACAATAGAATAAAATAATGTAGTACGGCTTTGCAGAAAACATCTTTATTTACAAAAAGTGTCGTGACAGCATATGTCTAACTATTATAGTTATGCCACAAAAAGTGTTTAATAGTAGAAGTGTGTTAGATTAGAATGATCGCCTTTCGAAACGGTGACCAGAAAACTCATAATGAAACATACTGAGAAAACAAAGGTTGAATAGGAAGTTAGGTTAGGGTTACCGGCTTTTTTAAAATTATATTTTCATAGCTTTTAATGACCTTTCTGAGGAGGTTCTGAGTTATTATGAGTTAGTTTATTTCTGAGTTGACATGGAACCTTTCGGAACATCGCCTTGCACCGAAACGGGAGGGATGGATTCATACGTCCGTCACTCCTGGACACACTGATCCCCAGATTCCTACCCACACATACTACCCTTGTCCTCCCCAGAACTTCCTCTACTTCCTTTCCAAAAAATACCTTCCACACAGCGTCCCCAAAGATTACATAGGCCCTGTGAGGGGAATTATTTTCCTTCGGGCCTCCTTCCTGTGTGGAGCTAATGAAAAAAAAATACCTCTACCAGTCTCTCCTGATCCGGCTTGCCTCGCAGTAGGTGAGCAAAAGCGTTCGCCGCACGGACCTAGACAAATCTCACTCCTTAACGAACCACTTGGAGTAACGTATGGCAGAGGTGTTGATTAGCCAAAAAATGGTTCCCGGGGCGGTGGTAACCATACCTGCCTCCCAAAATTTAGGTATACCTTCCTCATCAAAGAAAAAAAAATAAAAGAATAAAAATATAGCTATTATTTTAGCTCATTGACATAAGCTCCACACAGGAAGCCCCGAGGAAAATAATTCCCATCAGGGCTTGTGTTATCTTTGGGGATATCTTTTTGAAGAGACTCCCTTAACCATTCTCTCCCGATCCGGCCTGCCAGATGGTGGGCACACGCGTCCGCCGCCATAACCTGCACAAACCTCAACCCATAAACCCGGGTACCCCAACTAAGTCACTAAGCTTAGCGAACTACTTAACCTAGACCTACAGTTTGGCAGGCGGGTACGGGTACCGCCGCACCGGGAACCATTTATTGGATAACGAACTCCTCTGCCATAGGTCTCCCTAAGTGGTTCACAACGTTTGGTGAATTAACAGGTGTGCTCAGGTTCTTGGAGTGAGGTTTGTCTAGGTCTTTGTGGCGAATGCTTTTCCTCACCTACTGCGTGGCGGTCCGGATCGGGAGAGGCTGCGCAGACATAATCTAGACCTCTCCAGCCGGACTCTCTCGACCCCACGTAAATAATAATAATTAAATAACTTACATTGCTTAAAAAGTGAATCTAAAAGGTTTCATTATCGCCATGACGGCCGGCGTAGTCCAGCAAAAACTCAACCACCGAAGGTCACGGGATCGAAATCCGGCGTGGCAAATAAATTTTTCTTGGTTAATTTGTGTTATTTCACAATTTATTCATATAAAATAATATATAATATATTTTACTTATCAGATTGATTACCATAGGTAGGTAGGTACCTATGGTCTGGAATTTTAACATGAAAAATTATTACAATTTGGAAGGTGAGAGTGGTACCGTTGCCCCGGGAACCATTTATAGGAATTTTAGGAACAAATGCAGCATAAAAATAAGAATATGCATAATATGAATAGCTGCATTTACAAATGCAGTTATTCTTATTATGTTGTTTACAGATTTTCTTCATTTTTATTGTTTCATTGGAAATAAGGTTGCTTCCTGTAGTGACGACCGGCGTAGTCTAGATGTAATCAGTGGCGGCCGCTGCCCTGAGAATGTGGTGGTTCACTGACAATCCGTACCTACTTATGACAAAAAAATTAAATTAGGATTTTTTTATTATTAATTTATTTTCAAACAAACTGTTAATCCCTCTTATATGTTTATTCAACACTGGTTGCACTCATTTTGGTAATAAAATTATATATTAACAAATTATGTTATTAGTATTTAACATAATCAATACAAAAAAAAAAACAAAACAATGACAATTATCACGTGACGGGTCAATATAACGCGCGCCGCAAGACGCAAACGATCTACGATCTTCGCCGAAAATCGATTGTATTCGTGTCACCTCGGGTCCATAGTTCATGGTCAATCGGTAAACTTCGGCAAGGATCGGATTATGTTGGGCCGGTGGCACGCGAATCCAAGCCAAATTCTGGTGCAAATAGCGAAATCGACGGGCTTTCGATGTTTTAAATATCCCGATACGAGGCCGCTCGGCGGCCGCGCTATGGGAGATTAAAACCGTTCTCTCTGATAATATTCGTAGCATTATATTGTATATTGGTAACTAATATTTTGAAATGATTAAATTAGAGATTTGATAGATTTAAATTAGATAAATTAAATTAGAGATTTTTTAGTCTTTAGTAAGTAAATAAAGTAAATTTAGGCATTATATTTTGGCAGTGCTGCACACGAGCGCACTGTGCGACCAGCCGCCCTTGGAGGTAATGCTCTTGACTCGTACACCGAAGTTCGCGTGGTTTATCACAATTTATTAATTTAAAATAATAAATGCATAGTATATATACTGGGCGTACTGTACAGGGCCCGCAGATACTTTAATAGTACACAACTGCTAACCCTGTATAAATCGCAAGTGCGCCCACGGTTGAATTTGGCAGCCACCTCTGGTCTGGAGCTCCAAAATACCTTAAAAAAAAAACCCTTGACTCTGTGCAGAAACGGGCGGTCCGTTTGATAGATTCTCCCATCTTAACAGACGGATTGCAATCCTTAGAGCACAGGCGTCAGGTGGGAATGCTGTCCTTGTTCTACAGGTATTACAATGGAAAATGCTCCGAGGAACTAGCGTCGTTGATCCCCTCGGCACCGGTGCATAGTCGGGAAACACGCCAAACACGCGCCCAACATTTGTACACGGTTGACATTATTCACGTGAGAACGGGTCGTTTTTACGACTCGTTCTTGAGTTCAACAGCTCGGATGTGGAACGATTTACCAGCCTCTGTGTTTCCTCCCTCCTACAACATGGGTCTCTTCAAGACCCATGTTCACTCCTTCCTTTTCTCAAAAAGACCCTCCACACAGCGTCCTCAAAGATGACATAGGCCCTGAGGGAAATTATTTTCCCTAGGGCCTCCTGTGTGGAGTTAATGTAATAAAAAAAATATATATTTGCGGCACGTTCCAGAGTGAAAAATACTCCCAGTATCGCCATAGTGTAAGTAAGACCACCATTCAGAATTGAAACATTGCTTGAAATGGCGTAAGCTGTGTTTGTTGACTACATCTGAATAGCCAGGTACTTTTCCACCTTCCTCTTTCCTATCTCCTTCCCCTCCCCACTATCTTCAGCCTCGTAACATACCCCAATTGGGGATGCCATAGTCTCACTGGCTCCAGACGGGAGCAGCTGAGACTCTTTACTATAAAAAACAAATAAAATTACTTAACATGAAATATATTTTACTTTTTATTTACCTACTATTAAACATTTTCGGTAGCATATCTCTTTTGTGTTTGAATATCTTGTACAAACTGACTGCGATTGAACGTGCAAAAACAACACGAAAGTTTCAACATTATAGTGCGTGATAATTTTTCTCACAACAAGGCAGCACGAACACTTTTACTTACATTTTAAACTCATCATATCTTTCTAATGAATTGTCCGATTTTAATAATTCAAAAAGTTGAATACAGATATTGAAACAATATTGAATATGAAGTAATTTATTTTGATAAGGATTAATACCAAGATACAAATAAAGAGCTTTTTCTAGCGGCGACATTAAAATTAAATTTTTAAAATAAAATAACACTTATTGTGGCATAACTATAATAGTTAGACATACGCTGTCTCGACCTTTTTTGTAAATAATGATGTGTTCTGCAAAGTCGTAGTACATTGTTTTATTCTATCTATAATAGTTTTCGCAGCGCACGCGATGTAAAGAATATTTTAGGCATTTTTTTTACACCTTGGGTTACATTATTGAAGTTTTAGTAAGTATCACTATTTTTATTGAAAATATTATTTAGCCTATGTCACCCGAAGATAGTGTAGCTTCCTAACAATGAAAGAATTTTTCAAATCGGTTCAGTAGTTTCGGAGCCTATTCAATGCAAACAAACACACAAAGAATCAAATCTTTCCTCTTTATATTTTAGTGTGCTGAATTATGAGTTGCTTTATTTCTGAGTTGGAATCTTTCGGAACATCGCCTTGCACCGAAATGGGAGGGATGGATTCACACGTCCGTCACTCCTAGACACACTGACGCCCAGATTCCTACCCACACTTACTACCCCATTCCTTCCCTGAACATCCTCTTCTTCCTTTCCTAAAATACGCTCCACACTGCATCCCTAAAGATGACATAGGCCTTGAGGGGATTTATTTTCTTCAGGGCTTCCTGTGTGTAAGAAAAAAAGGTCTCCCTCAACCAGTCTCTCCCGATCCGGTCCGTAACGCAGTAGGTGGGCAAACCCGTTCGCCGCAAAAACCTAGACAAATCTCATCCCTTGAACCCGAGCAACCCTGCTAAGTCACAAAAAGTAATTGGGATGACGTATGACGAGTTGGTTATCCAATAAATGGTTCCCGGGGCGGCGGTACACATACCTGGCTCCCAAACTATAAGTCTAGGTTAAATGGTTCGCTACCTTTAGTGACTAAGCCGGGGTGCCCGGGTTCATGGGCTGAGGTTTGTACGGGTTTTGGCGGCGGACGCGTCTGCCCACTATCTGCATGCCAATCCGGATAGGGAGAGAATGGTTGAGGGGGTCCCTTCGATTTGTTCAGTCGTACTCTATCGGAACTTGCCATGCACCGCAATGGGAGGGATGGATTCATACGTCCGTCACTCCTGGACACACTGATCCCCAGATTCCTACCCACACATACTACCCTTGTCCTCCCCAGAACTTCTTCTCCTTCTTTTCCTAAAAATACCTTCCACACAGCGTCCCCAAAGATTACATAGGCCCTGAAGGGAATTATTTTCCTCAGGGCCTCCTTCCTGTGTGAAGCTAATGAAAAAAAATGTCCCTCTACCAGTCTCTCCTGATCCGGCTTGCCTCGCAGTAGGTGAGCAAACGCGTTCGCCGCACGGACCTAGACAAATCTCACTCCTTAACGAACCACTTGGAGTGACATATGATAGAGGTGTTGATTAACCAAAAAATGGTTCCCGGGGCGGTGGTAACCATACCCGCCTCCCAAAATTTAGGTATACCTTAAATGGTTCGCTATGTTTGGTGACTTAGCCGGGGTGCTCAGGTTCATGGGGTAAGGTTTGTGCGGGTCTTAGAAACGGAAACGAAAACATAAACAAAATCGAAATCCTAATCGTAATCGTAATCGAAATCAAAATCAAAATCAAATAGGTAGGTAGGTACCTATGGTCTGGAATTTTAACATGAAAAATTATTACAATTTGGAAGGTGGGTGTGGTACCGCCGCCCCGGGAACCATTTATAGGAATTATAGGAACAAATGCAGCATAATAATAATAAGAATATGCATAATATGAATAGCTGCATTTACAATTATTATGTTGTTTACAGATTATCTTCATTTTTATTGTTTCATTGGAAATAAGGTTGCTTCCTGTAGTGACGACCGGCGTAGTCTAGAGGTAATGTTCTTGACTCGTACACTGAAGATCGCGTGATCTATCACAATTTATTCATTTAAAATAATATACGTTCCAGAGTGAAAAATACTCTCAGTATCGCCCTCGTGTAAGACCACCATTCAGAATTGAAACATTGTTTGAAATGGCGTTAGCCGTGTTTATTGACTAGATCTGAATAGCCAGGTACTTTCCTACCTTCCTCTTTCCTTTCTCCTTCCCCTCCCCACTATATTCAGCCTCATAACATACAATTGGGGATGCCATGGTTTCACTGGCTCCTGACGGGAGCAGCTGAGTCTCTTTACTATAAAAAATTAATAAAATTACTTAACATGAAATATATTTTACTTTTAATTTACCTACCATTAAACATTTTCGGTAGCACATCTCTTTTGTATTTGAATATCTTGTACAAACTGACTGCGATTGAACGTGCAAAAACAACACGAAAGTTTCAACATTATAGTGTGTGATAATTTTTCTCACAACAAGGCAGCACGAACACTTTTACTTACATTTTAAACTCATCATATCTTTCTAATGAATTGTCCGATTTTAATAATTCAAAAAGTTGAATACAGATATTGAAACAATATTGAATATGAAGTAATTTATTTTGATAAGGATTAATACCAAGATACAAATAAAGAGCTTTTTCTAGCGGCGACATTAAAATTAAATTTTTAAAATAAAATAACACTTATTGTGGCATAACTATAATAGTTAGACATACGCTGTCGCGACCTTTTTTGTAAATAATGATGTGTTCTGCAAAGTCGTAGTACATTGTTTTATTCTATCTATAATAGTTTTCGCAGCGCACGCGATGTAAAGAATATTTTAGGCATTTTTTTTACACCTTGGGTTACATTATTGAAGTTTTAGTAAGTATCACTATTTTTTTTGAAAATATTATTTAGCCTATGTCACCCGAAGATAGTGTAGCTTCCTAACAATGAAAGAATTTTTCAAATCGGTTCAGTAGTTTCGGAGCCTATTCAATGCAAACAAACACACAAAGAATCAAATCTTTCCTCTTTATATTTTAGTGTGCTAGATTAGATGTTCTTCAGCCGTACTTTCTCGCCTTTCGGAACGTTAATTATGAATTATGAGTTGGTTTATTTCTGAGTTGACATGGAATCTTTCGGAACATCGCCTTGCACCGAAATGGGAGGGATGGATTCACACGTCCGTCACTCCTAGACACACTGACGCCCAGATTCCTACCCACACTTACTACCCCATTACTTCCCTGAACATCCTCTTCTTCCTTTCCTAAAATACGCTCCACACTGCATCCCTAAAGATGACATAGGCCTTGAGGGGATTTATTTTCTTCAGGGCTTCCTGTGTGTAAGAAAAAAATGTCTCCCTCAACCAGTCTCTCCCGATCCGGTCCGTAACGCAGTAGGTGGGCAAAACCGTTCGCCGCAAAGACCTAGACAAACTCATCCCTTGAACCCGAGCAGCCCTGCTAAGTCACAAAAAGTAATTGGGATGACGTATGACTAGTTGGTTATCCAATAAATGGTTCCCGGGGCGGCGGTACACATACCTGGCTCCCAAACTATAAGTCTAGGTTAAATGGTTCGCTACCTTTAGTGACTTAGCCGGGGTGCCCGGGTTCATGGGCTGAGGTTTGTACGGGTTTTGGCGGCGGACGCGTCGGCCCACTATCTGCATGCCAATCCGGATAGGGAGAGAATGGTTGAGGGGGTCCCTTCGACTTCTTGAGCCGTACTATATCGGAACTTGCCATGCACCGCAATGGGAGGGATAGATTCATACGTCCGTCACTCCTGAACACACTGATCCCCAGATTCCTACCCACACATACTACCCTTTTCCTCCCCAGAACTTCCTCTCCTTCTTTTCCTAAAAATACCTTCCTCACAGCGTCCCCAAAGATTACATAGGCCCTGAAGGGAATTATTTTCCTCAGGGCCTCCTTCCTGTGTCAAGCTAATGAAAAAAAAAATGTCCCTCTACCAGTCTCTCCTGATCCGGCTTGCCTCGCAGTAGGTGAGCAAACGCGTTCGCCGCACGGACCTAGACAAATCTCACTCCTTAACGAACCACTTGGAGTGACATATGACAGAGGTGTTGATTAGCCAAAAAATGGTTTCCGGGGTGGTGGTAACCATACCCGCCTCCCAAAATTTAGGTATACCTTAAATGGTTCGCTATGTTTGGTGACTTAGCCGGGGTGCTCAGGTTCATGGGGTGAGGTTTGTGCGGGTCTTAGAAACGGAAACGAAAACAAAAACAAAATCGAAATCGAAATCGAAATCGTAATCGTAATCGAAATCGAAATCAAAATCAAAATCAAAATTAAAATCAAAATCGAAATCAAAATCAACATCAAAATCAAAATTCCAAAGTCAAAGATAAAATCAAAATCAAAATCAAAAGTAAAAATCAAAATCTAAATCAAAATCAAAGACAAAATTAAAACCAAAATTAAAAATCAAAATCAAAACCAAAATCAAAATCAAAAAAAAAATCAAAATCAAAATTAAATCTAATATAAAAAACATTAGAATTGAAATAAGAACGTAAAGGTATAATATTATAATTTTATAAAACACATACAGCAAAATGCATTACTCAAAACAAAAGATACAATATAAGTTAGGTTATGCAGAATGTATAAAAATATGTATTCTTCATAACCGTTTTAAAAATTTATCTGAAGTATTAGATATATTTTTCCACCAAGTGCCGTTGTATTACGTTTTACAACTTCCATATCGGCTCAACCAATGAACAGTAAAACCAGATATAGGTAAATGTTTTTTATGACCAATCAGAAGGTTTCGTTCATAACGCCATCTTGAACGCCATTCTGATTGGTCATGGTCAGATCAACAATTTTATAGTAAAAGCACATATAGGTACATAAGATATACGATTATGTGGATCAACAACGCATGGCAATTTGGGCGGATCATCAACGCATGGTGATTTGGGCGGATCAACAGTTACGAAGCGTATGATTTCCATACAAATATCGAAAATTATATGTGTAGTATTTCGTTTACTTTTACTGGGAAACTGGCAACCTTGCTATTTAATGTAACGTTGTTGCAAATTCATACAGAAGTAATCCATTAAAGCCAAGTTATTTGGTGTTAAAGGTGGATCAACACTGTCAAATAACTTCTTACTGGATCAGCATATTACGAGAAGAGGTCAATATATATATATATATTATTATGTACGCGTAAATGGGCTTCGACAAAGTATATTTGATCAATGAAAATGGGTAATAACTTCAATACATTGTGATTCATGGATATTACGGTGACCGATTTATCCGTTTATACCGCGGAAATTATAAACTAGCAATACTACCCAGCCTTACCGTGTATAGGTACACGGTGTCGGGAAATACGTGGTACATTACGGTGACCGATTCAATTGTAATTACCGCGGTAATTATAAACGATAATTTACTAGCATTAATACACGCAAGCAACATTGCCTTATATACACGGTGGCGGGAAACCGGCGGTACATTCCAGTGACGTAATTATAAACAATAATTCACTAACACTAATACCCGGCGTTGTGCGAATTATACGCTCGAAACATTACCTTGCATATGTATGTCGTAGGCCGATCGTAAAATCAGGCAGATCATGTTGCGCCTAGCCACATCATGATCTGCTGCATCGTGAAATGGCGGCAGATCGTGATGTGCCTGAGGCACATCGTGATCTGCCTGTTTTTACGATTGGCCTGCGACATATACAAGGTGTCGAAAAATACGTGGTACATTACGGTGACAGGTTCATTGTTATTACCGTGGTAATTATAAACAATAATTTACTTGCATACCCGGCGTTGCGCGAGTTACACGCATACTTCATTGCCTTATATATGTCGGCGGTCGATAGTAAAATCAGGCAGATCATGGTGCGCCTAGTTACTTCGTGAAGTGCCTGGCAGCAGATCGTGAAGTGCCTCAGACGCATCAAGAACTGCCTGATTTTACGGTTTGCCTGCGACATATACACGGTGGCGGGAAACCCGTGGTACATTATGGTGACCTAAATATGAACAATAATTTACTAGCATTAATACCCAACGTTGCGCAAATTATAGACATGCAACATTACCTTGTACACACGGTGTCAGGAAATTCGTGGTAGAAGCGGAAAACTGAGGACTCAAATTTCACCACGGGAACAGAAGCTTTTTACCATACTTTTTCTTCTATTTTTAACTTATTTATTTTTCTTTTTACGAACATATTAATTTATAAACAATAATCTGCGTAAATCGTCCTCAAATTCAATTTGATTCTGAATCTACTTTGCTTAAGACAAGTTCGTCCAGTCAACGAATGATCCAAAAGGTTTTAGGGTGCGTGAGCAGGAACCTAAGCGATTCCTTCAAAAAATTGTTTAGGGTGCTTAGGGTGTAAACATACTAAAAGACCTGACGTCTAGGTGGTGAGTTAAGGGGTGGGGGGAGGTCCCAATTTTCAGGTTTCCGCTTATATCTCGAAAACGGTGCGTTGCAGAGGAACATTTTCTGAAATTAAGTAAAAGCTCATAAAATCATCTCCAACTTTTATTCTTTATGTAATTTTCGAAATCCCAGCCGTTTTTGAGTTACACGTTCTACAAACGTAGATATTTTTGAAAAAAATCATTTTACCTCACATTTTTCATCAAACATTTCTTCATGTCGTCTAAAATATTCAACAAAGAAAATAAATTTATATTAAAGAAGTTGTAAAGAATTTAATTTACTTTTATAATATAATTATATATACATATTTAGATGCAAATTAATCTCCAACCAGTAAATATTTACAACAATTTTAAGTTTTTTCGTAAAATATCATTTTCAGACAAAGCTGTTTTTATCTCATTACTGACACACATTTTGTTCGTTCGCCTAATAATACGTGTGACCACAGTTTAAAGCCAGTTTTTAAAGAAAGTAGAAAAAAATAATATCACTTGAAAAATTTTAAATTGTATTTTATAATGAAAATTATAATTATCTCATGACAAAATTTTACGAAAAAACTTAAAATTGCTGTAAATGTTGACCGGTTTGAGATTAATTTGCATTGGTATATATTCTAAAAGGGAATTAAATTCTTTATAACTTCCTTAAAATAAATGTATTCCTTTGATGAATATTTTAGACGATATGAAGGAATGTTTGATGAAAAATGTAAGGTTAAATGATTTTTTCGAAAATGTTTACATTTGTGGAGCGTGTAACTTAAAAACGGCTTAAATTTCGAGAATTACGTATAAAACAAAAGTTGTAGATAATTTTACAAGCTTTTACTTGTTTTAAGAAAAATTTCTCTGTAACGCACCGTTTTCGAGATATAAGCCGAAATCCGAACATTGGGACCTTCTCCCCCTCCCCCCGCTAGCTCACACCTAGACGTCAGTACTTTTAGTATGTTCAGACCCTAAGCACCCTAAACAAGTTTCTGGAGGAATCGCTTAGGGTCCTGCTCACGCACTCTACACCTCCTTCCTTGACTGGACTAAATGTGCACATCAGCGTGGAAAATGAGACAAATATTCCTATTATCGTTTTCCAGTGATTTCGAAAGTTTACCCACATCCATTCACATTTTATTTTTATAAGATCTTTATTTGCTTTTAGCAAGCATTCATTTGTCATTTTCTATTTTTCTTTAGCTCTCCGGTAGGTTGTTTCTTTTTTTACCCTTATATTAATTTAACACACTAATTTCGGTAATAATTATATATTAGAAATGTGTACTCGCTTTATTTAATTTTTTGACAGATGATTTTTGAGCTTACTAACGACGTTCATTCGAAATGTAAATTTCTGACGCCTCTCTAATTTGTCAAAAAAATATATTATAAAGAAATTTGATACTGTGTCTTTGAATGGTTATGGATCGTGTTTTATATTAAGAACGACTGGTGAATCCAAATCAATATTTAAAAAAAATTAAAACGCTCTTTAGAAGTTACTTTCTGTTAAAAGAACTTAAACTTTCTCTGGTTAGAAGTTACTTTCTGTTAAACAGTGTTTTAGTAACACATTTAATAAATACTGTAAAATTTCTGTTTTGAACTATTACTAATAAAAAATGTCTTTAACTGGCTGCGAAAGAGAGGCTAGACATATGCATGCAATTTCCCGTAAAAATTATGGTTTTAATTTGTGATTGTGTAATTCAAATCGTGTTTTTGTTAATAATTTCAGTTATAATGACCAAGTCTCTAATATATTAGTATATTCAGTATATTTTATATTATTTTCAGTTTTATTCTATTAATAATGCCATAGAGACATAGTCCCTGTTACGATCAATGCACTAGGTGAGCCGTGGAACCAGGTCTTCATTCCCTTATCGTTCAACTCCGCCGTCAAAAATGCAATCAACTCTCCCTCCGCATCCTGGTCGGTCTCCAAAGATTTTTCGTCCATGTGTTGCTTCAGGTGAAGAAAGAGGTGTAATTCATGTCATTCATTGCCTTTTTGGTAGGGTTAGGTGGTGAACCCATTTTTCAACCCAAAAAAGTTTCGCCTTGTTTGGAAAAACAGTTCGAAGAGATCCGAGCGCATTTGCGCAACGAGCATTAATTTGCATACTCCATTTTTCCCTCAAAATCATTTGTGTGGTAGACTTACTGACATCTGGGATTAAAATTGCAAGCTTATGAACTTCAACAGGGCTAACTCCCTCTAAATTGAAAAAGCGAATAATTGAGCGCACCTCGCAGGGGGTGGGATTCGACAACGGAGCGTCTTTCTCAAACGAACGCAAATATCGCACTGAAGCAGCTACCAAGCCGGATCACCGCTCGGTTTTTTGGGAAAGTCTGAGCTAACGCTAGTGCCACCATATTTTGAGAAACAACGAGCAAAGGTAGTTAATTCTTGGACAACCTTCACATTATTGTATTGCGGTCTGTTTTCACTGTACAACTACTAACAGTCCTACTGTTTTTATATTTTCAAGTTCTGTACATATATTATGTAGACTATACTAAAATATATGCTTGTTGCTATATTTTACATATTTTTTATTATAATGCTGCTGTTTTTTTGGTTATCTTTATTTATAGTTGAATTACATAATTTTGGTAAAAATATAAATGTTAAAAATACATTTTACTTTTTTTGACATTAGCTCCATACAGGAAAATATTTCATAATAAGAATAAATATGTCATCTTTGGGGATGTTGTGTCGAAGGTCTTTTTAGAAAAAGGAAGGAGAGGAAGTTCTTGGAAGGAAAAAAGGTATGAGGGTTGGGTAGGAATCTGGGATCGGTGTATCCAAGAGGATGTATGAGTCTATCCTCACCACTGCAGTGCAAGGCTTCCGAGAGAATCCTGCAGGAGAGGTCAAAAAATCTCCCTCAACCAGTCTCTTCCGATCCGGCCTGCCACACAGTTGGTGGGCAGACGCATCCGCCGCCAAGATTCGAACAAACCTTATCCCTTGAACCCGGGCAAGTAAGTCACCAAGCGAAACGAACCCCTTGGGGTGACCTATGGCAGAGGTGTTGGTTATCCAATAAATGGTTTCCTGGGCGGCGGTACCCATACCCGCCTCCCAAATTGGGTTCTGGATTCTGGGAAGGAAAAAGGTACCAGGAGTGGTAGGAACCTAGGGGTCCAAATTGAGTTCCGTTTCCCAAATTGGGTTCGGGATTCTGGGAAGAAAAAAGGTATCAGGGGCATGTAGGAATCTGGGGGTCAGTCCAAGAGTGACGGACATGAAAAAATCTATCCCTCCCACTGTAAGGAGATGTTTCGGAGAGTGCTGCTGGGTAGGTAAAAGATCTCCCAGGTCCAACCAGTCTCTCCTGATCCGGCCTGCCATGCAGTTGGTGGGCAGGTGCATCCGTCGCCAAGATCCGGACAAATAAATGAACCCAGGTACATGGGGTGAGGTTTTTGAAATTCAATTTAATTTAGATTACCAACAATAATCTCCCTGGTTCCCGGGCGGTAGTACCCATACCCGCCTCCCAAATTACTGATAATACCTATTGTGAGAAGAATAAATATGTAAAAATGAGATATTTCTTACAATCAAACTGAATATCACTCAGTAGAAATACAATTAAAAAACAACAACAGAATACTCGTAAAAACATTTCAAAAATCAAGAAATTTGTATATTACGTAAGTACCTATTTTATACCCACTATTTTTACGCATTTCACTTGTATCTATTTATGTTTATGCACTTCGGTAAACAAATTACAAATAACTACTTATTCGGAAAAAGCTGGAACCGAGAATTCAATATCGATGTCGTCTGAACCATCCTATAGATATCGCCAGTTGAGTGGGACATGCTGCTTGCGGCGGAGCGAATGTGGTATTTCTATCTCGTTCTAAAAAACTTCCGATCGTGAGGCCGTCTTTTGATGAAATTTGAATTTTCGGCCGCTGGTAATGCCCTCTTAATTCATCTTTTTTAACCCGTCCATCTATCTGTTTAATTTTCGGAACAAATCGCAGGTCTCGTGGATATCGTTGTCTCCCTTATTATCATGTTTAGAAATATGGTGTAAACGGCATTAGAAAGAGAAAACACCAAGCTGTATATTTAAATCTAAAAATTAAACCGCCAAATAATAAAAATGTACACCTTTAGGAATCCAAAGATTCAGACCGCAATTTAAAAAAAAATGAAACTTTAGAATTTTTTTAATTAATTATTTTTACATGAAACGACAAAAAGTGAGTTTTAGTTAAGAAATATTCCATTTATTTTGATTTTATTGCGAAACGGAAAAATTTTGATTCTCTGGAATAATACGGTCGAGGTCTTGGGGGTTAATTAGTGTTTAAAAAAAAATTAAGAAATACATACCTAATATATTTACGGCCTTACTAAAAAACCCCGTGAAAAATTTATTCAATTGACAAACGGCCGAGGATGTGAAAACATTACTAATTAAAAAAATGTTCTTGGAAAAAAATACACACCGTTTACACAGCCTGGGGGGCTAGTTTATCTCTGTTTTAGGGATGATGTCTGAACGAAATTTGGAATTTTCCAAAGTATTTTGAATGTTCTATATATTTCTTATTTTTGAAGGTGCCGTAAAAACAAATACCATTTTTAAAAACTAGATAAAATTACCTATTAGATTTGTGTATTTGAAATACAGTATAGTTTAAAAAAAACTGCCATATTTTAAGATTTAAACACGGAAAAATGTGTAAAATAATTTCTTACCAAAACATTTTTGATGAAAGTGTACAGAAATATTTAAAAATTTTAAATTTAAAAAATACAGAACTTTTATATAATGAATTTAAAATGAAACTGTCACCTCACTTTTTCCTCGTGCATACAATAAAAAAATTATAAAAAATTTCAAAGTTTTTTTTAATGCCAAAAAAATAACCTTAAAAATATCTCTGACATTTCAACACATTTCTTGCACCACTAAAGATGTTAATTTCTTTGATAAGCTTACCAACACGTGAATTTGATATTAATATTTAGAAAAACCACCACTTTTATGAAAATCTCATAAAATAAATATCATTAAATGTAAATATGAATTTTTATATATCATATAAAAAACTTTTTGACATTTCAACTTTGAAAGTACAATTATTGTTATTATAACTTCACTAAAACTTATGAAAAACCACAAAAAATACGGTAAATATATCAATTATATGAATATAAGAGTGAATTAGTCATATTAATAAAATTTACGATCACTTTGGTAATATTAAGAAGCACATCGCCGTACCCAAGTAATATTTCGCGGCTTAAAATATGTTTTCACTGCGAACAGCGAATGCGCCGGCGCCCCCATCTAGCGGCCATGAATGAAAACATTGAAAACAACAATTTTGTATGAACATTACTAAAAATTGCACTGCTGCCAGATTTTAAAACCTGTTTTAGCGTGAAATTTTTTATTGGTAGAATTTCGGGTTTTAGTGTAAATTTGTTGTACGGATGTTGCTACAAAAACACAGGCCATCGGTTGTGCTGTTGTTTTTTTTTTAGTAAGGCTGTTAATGTCTACATTTTTTATTACATATTTTGTACGCACGACTCCTTACTACTTTAGTTTTGGACATTTTTGTGCCTTTCTCATTGCTATCTATGCCTATATCATTTTCTATAACGTGGGCTGAAAAGAAAAGACTGTTTGGAAATATTTAGTTTTCATAGTAATAAAACTACATGGATAGAATATGTTTGAACGATGTGTGTATTTAGGTTCATGAATTAAATTCATAAGCAAACTTTTGATTCTGCCAGCATTTTAGGAAAAACTAGCTTCTGTTACGTGAAATTAATAATTAATTAATCCAACATATGTTCATACAGGCCTTTGTTGTTCAAAGCCTCGACCGGGCGCAAGGTGGGACGGCGCGGGGCGTGGTGGAGTCGGTGTGTGAAGGTAAAGGGTATAGCGTGCATTATTTAGTTAATGCTTTAAAGCCGATTCATGAGGGAAAAATGGTGGTCAACAATGTTCACGTACTTTGAATCACAGTTTACAAGACCGCCATAATCTCGTAAATACAATTACGAATTTTTGGTCTCATTTCTTCTCTTTACTGATCCTTGGTTCCCTGAAGGCCCCACGAGGGAATAGAATGATTGCTTCATGATTGCTACGAGTATTTGGTATTAGACAAAATTGGGAGGCAAGTATGGGTACCGCCGAGTAACCATTTATTGGATAACCAACGCTTCTTCCATAGGTCACCCCAAATGATTCGCTACGTTTGGTGACTTAGTGGGTTGTCCAAGTCTTGGCTGCAAGCGTACGCCCATTTACCTGACGGCGTGCCGATTCAGGAAAGAATGGTTGAGGGTGACCATTTTGCCTCTCAAGCCGGAATCACTGAACCCATCGCCTTGTACCGCAGTGGATGGATTCATACGTCCATCACTCTTAAACTGAGCTATTTTCTAATGTTCTGATAAATTAACTGCCAAATTGTACATAAATATGATTTAAGGTTGGCGCGGCCAAAAGAAGTTATTATTGTGATTTATTTCATCGTGCAAACATGCATTACTGGACACTACTAAAGGAGGAAGCGCACCACGGCATTATAACCCATGAATAAATCACGAACGTCAAAAGGCAGTTGAAATATATTTTCTTTAAAGAAAGGCAAACATTCGTTACGACCAACCTGACAGTATAAATAATTCAGTAAAAGCGAAAGATGTTCTGTGAATTAGCAAGGAATTGAACGCAACGTATTTCTCAAACCAGAAACTAACTAATTTACCCTGAAAATGAAAGTTTTCGAATTGATAACGAGTTCGGTACTTAAAGAGGATTTTTATTATATTTTATACTATAATTTTCTTTTGCCAGAACTTGTTTATTACAAACTAGCTGGGGTACCCGGCTTCGCTTAGCATAACATTCCAGGGTGTTTTGGAATGTTCCTTCGAAACTTTTAGACTTTTAGACCGATATACTCCGCCATTCCTTCCATAACTTTCTAGAATTTTATCGAACCTTCTACAACCTTCCGGAAGACTGTTCTTGAAATTTCTAGAGGACGAAACTTCCAGCCCTTATATTTTCAAAAGCACACCCTTCAGGTAAAAACGGGAACCGTCATTCTGTAGGGGGATAGAAATCTATCACACCATATAACTCCCCTGATCGTACCGGAACTCTGAATTTCTAAGTTTTTGTGGGACTCACGTTCTTTTGGACTTTCTTTTATAATATACTAGCTTTTACCCGCGGCTTCGCTCGCACGGTATTAGTGGAAAATTACTTTATAAAGAATTTTCCCACGGTAATGAAATTTTTTTCCGTTATAAAAAGTAGCCTATATCATTTCCCATTCCTCCAATTATCTCTTTTTAAAAAAATCACATAATACAAACAACAAATAACGATAAGACAAATAAAATTCTTGAGAATGACATTTCGCAAATATAAATTCTATTTTAGAAAATATTTAAATTATAGAATTAGAAATTTATTTTAAGTACCTACTACCTTTATTAATATTTGAATCCAGAGTAACAAAATGACAATAAAAATTTTTAGAGATAGGTAGATATTAACTACGAGGCCAACTTTATTTTCACTCTTTTTAAGCACAACAATGCACTATTTTTAAGCCTAAAATTTAAAAAAAAAAACATTGTTTCCAAGGTTTCCAATTTGTTTGACGTTTGCAATAACTCGATTTTGTTAGGGACAGAAAACGTATGATACATAATTTCATAACGCCACAGCTTATTCATTACGCCAGAGCTTACCAATATTTATAGCCTTTGTTACTCGCAAATAATGTAGCTTTCGATTAATGAAAGAATTTTTAAATTCCATTCTATATTTATTGCGTGAAAGAGTAAGGACCATCCAACCATCCATACAAACTTTTGCATTTATAATATTAGTAAGATATTGATAAAAAGTTCCACATATTAGTCAACCTAAGCGTATGTACATTTATAAATAAAATAGGTATGCTAAAATATATATATATGCATGTTAAGGGGTATAGCACGTATCCGAAGGATTTTTACAAGATGTTATGTATATAACATAGGTTAATTGTCGTTTTAAGTTAGTACTGGAATCTATGAGGCGGCACCTTAGCATTGTCTATTGTTTTTCATCCTGGCAACACCAGAGAGGAGCGGAAATGGGATGGTGGCACTTCCCGGCGGGTTTCCGCCCGCCGGAGGTCGAGTCGGGGATTGGAGATAATCGGGGAATATGAAGTGCATCGGTGCCAAATCATAGATTCGAGAAGTTCCCGTAAAGTTCGGGCGGTTATTATAGTGCCGTTACAAGTTTATTTGAGTTCCCGTTATGGTTTCGACCCCGCTAGTCGCGCTCCGGAAAAAGTGTTGTGTTCACACATGGCCGAATTGTATTTCGGTTAGGAATAGGAAATTTCAATCTGGACAGTAAACGCCCCTGCCTTTAGTCCCAGAAACACCGTGGGCTAGTATGATTTCCGGCCAATATAATGTTCTACCCGATCTCCGCCAGGAAATCTCCTGGGGTATCAATTCACCATACACGTGCGTGACTCATCATTTGCAACCAACGCCAGCTTACTTCACCGTGGGACGTGGAGTAGCCTTATTTGCTCATGCTGCAGATGCCAGAGGGTTCCTGCCACCAATATAGTCAGCTTACTTCACCGTGGGACGTGGAGTAGCCTTATTTGCTCATGCTGCAGATGCCAGAGGGTTCCTGCCACCAATATAGCCAGCTTACTTCACCGTGGGACATGGAGTAGCCTTATTTGCTCATGCTGCAGATGCCAGAGGGTTCCTGCCACCAATATAGTCAGCGCGCATCACCGTGGGACGTGGGCCGCTGCACCAACCTTAGTCACCGGGAAGATCCCTCATCGTCTAAACGATCGCGTTAATAGTCAGTTTACTTTAGCTTAGTTTTCGGTTATGGTCTGTGGGGGTAAGTTCTATCCTATCTGTACTATTACATGCAATATTTTAAATAAACCTATATGGTTAGTCCATTTATAATTAACCTTTTTTTTATTTACAAAACCTGGTAATTCCTGCCTATGCCTGACATCTTAGAACATAATTCCCCGCTCTGGGAGGGGGGAACTCTGCTCTACCGCTGTGCTGGTCGATTTGGCGGGTCTGAGGCTGAGGATTCCTCGGGATCAGATCCTGGCGCGTCCGGTACTAACCGGCAAAGCCATTTCGACCACTCACTATAATTAAATCCCTTTAATAAATATGCCGACTATTTTGGGCGACTTTGACCCTAACAAAGACATTCCTGTGCACATTTGTCATTTTGCTGTCTGATGATTTTTTTTTCAATTAAATACAAAAAAATATTTTTCCTTCACACATCGCCACTTAATAGTCGGGAATAGCCTAGCCGGGTCACGTGATACGCGCCCGTCTCATTCCAGCAGTAGCATAGTAGAGACACCGCGCATATCACGTGATCCCGTCGCGACGTATGATAGAAAATATATATTTTTTTAATTGCAAAAAATAATATCGAGCAGAAAAATGTCGTCCACATTTTTTACTCAAAATATGCTGAGGAATCGCTGGTTAAAATCCTTAAGGTATGTGGCTTTACACCCTGTATATATATCTTTTAGTAAGCTTTCCATTTACTGTGGGGCCATTTTTCCGTACGCGCGAGAATTTTTTGGCGCGATTATTACACTGCGGGAATTTTGAATATTCTGCAAATCTCTGAAATTCCTGACGTGGTAAAATTTTACCCAAATGAAAGTTGAAAATGTGGCGGGCACTTACTTACTTTACGTATGCTATAGTAATGACCGGTCGGAAAATAGATGTGATCTGATGCACTGATGCATGAAGAGGTGGTAGTTTGATGAGGTCCTGACTTAACTTAACTTAACACTTTCTGTTAAAACAGGGATACATTTCTAAAAAAAAAATACATGTTTAATTTTATTATAAAGGTCAACATTTGCCTAAACCGTTTCTGTTACTGTTATTTGTATAATATAGTTTGTCCTTTCTCATATGCATACCATATAGTGCCTACTCTTATTTTATATATTTATAATTACCATACCTTTGTATGATTTATTATTATTTATTTATTATTATTTATTTATTTATTTATTATTATTTATTTATTTATTTATTATTATTACATCATTATATGATTTCTATGTTTTATACTTTTCATATTATTTTATATTCTACTATATTCTTCCTAACTCTTTTATATTACTCTATAGCAATTTAAATTCCTTTATATTTTTTGTATATCATATAATTTTATGTAAATAATTTCTTAATTCTTTCACATTCTTCATATTTCATATTTTAATGTACCTACTGTATATAAAATCGACCACCACAACACGGGCATGTGCCTAGCATGGTGGTCGAAAAATCCCCAATGTATGTAATGAAAAATCTAATGTATAAAGAAAATTTAAAAAAAAAAAAAAAAAAAAAGAGAAAAGCCGAGAAATTCAAATACTCAATTCAGGCAGCGGGCAGCTGGCAAGCGGGTGGTGTGGATTTTATAAAGGTTGGGTAATGGCGTTGTGTTTTGCTAGCCACAGAAACGTGTGGCCGGTTCTGCTGGTATTAGTATAATTAACAGTTGTTGTTATTAGTATCTATTACTGACACAGTTTTTATTTTATTTTTCGAAATGTTTGACGACAATAATATTACTATATTGATTATGATGAACCTCTTCACGCAACTAATCGACCGTGCGTATACATATATATCAATCCATCAATTGATTAGCCGGACATATCCGAAAAGTAGAAATTTGAGTTGTGCGTGCAAGTTATACGTAAAAGTGTATCCTCATCTTCTATCTGATACAATACTCAGATTACCCGTAAACACCACCAAATCAATTATAATTCATTCATTATTAATTTAGTGAATTAAACAAAATGTTGATGTTTCCCGTCACTATGAGGATATTTCAAAATGTCGTATTACCTAATTTACCGGACCTTAATACCTCTTCGTCTGTCCGTAAATTTGTTTGTGCATTCCGCTTCTATTTCAAGATGGTGACCGTTTCAATGGCTTTTGGATTATAATATACTAGCTTTTACCCGCGGCTTCGCTCGCATGGTATTAGTGGGATTACTGTATAAAGAATTTTCCCACGTTAAAAAAAAGAATTTTCCGTGATAAAAAGTAGCCTATGTCATTTCCCATTCCTCCAATTTTCTCTGTTTAATATAAACAACAAATATCTATAAGACAAATAAAATTCTCGTACCAACTTGTTTTATTTTATTTTAGTTTAACATTTTTTTTAATGTTTGCATACAAATAAAATATTGAACATCTGAATCGAAGTTGTAACTTATTGAAACTGCGATATTAATCCAAATTTGGGAGGCGTGAAAGGGTACCGCCGCCCCGGGAACCTTTATTGGATAGCCAACACTTCTGCTATAGGTCACCCCAAGTGATTCGCTACTTAGGTGATTTAGCAGGGGTGCCCGGGTTCATGGGGTGAGGTTTGTCTAGGTCTTGGAGGTGGTTGACTGGTAAATATTGAACATCAAATTCCTTCCCACCCCTTAAACCCCTTTCCTTCTAAGAACTCTCCTCTCCTCCCTTTCCTTAAAAAAACCCTCCACACATCATCCCCAAAAATGACATTGGATGGAAAATTATTTTCCTCATCGTCTCCTATATGGAGCTCATTTAAAAAAAATATATATTTAAAACAAAGTCTGGTTAGTTACACCATTTATAACTCAAGAACGGCTAAACTGATTTTTATGATCATTGAGCTGTTGAGGGCGAGCTTGGGACTGTTCTGGTGTTTCAGCAGCCCGTTGAGATGATAGATATTCAGCATGCTGTTGACGGCGAGCTTGGGATTGTTCTGTTGACTCAGCAGCTCTGTGTGCTGCCTGAAACAACGCATGTTTAAGTTTTCGCACTTAAGCTTGTGGAAATGTCTCTTCAAGTCTTGCAACTTTCATAGCTCGAGCTTTATTAGGGCTTTTGCTTAGATTCGAGTTTCGTGGCATAATTGTTATTATTCTTGCTGGAAATAATTATGGTAGAAAATTTCAAAATTTGAGAATGACATTTCGCTAATAGAAATTCTATTTTAGAAAATATTTAAATTATAGAAATAGAAATTTAGTTTAAGTACCTACTCCCTTTATAAGTATTTTATTCACATTTGAATCCAGAAAAACCTAAAAAAATAGTCCACTTCAAACGCTATGCTTAATAGCAAAGTTATGCTTTTTGTTCGGAGAATAAACATTTTTAGAGATATGTAGATATAAACTAAGACGCCAAAAAAGTACTCTTTTTAATCACAACAAAGCACTCTTTTTAAGCCTAAAATTAAAAAAAAAAAAAAAACATTGTTTCCAAGGTACCAATTATTTTGACATTTGCAATAACTCGATTTTGTTAGGGACAGAAAACGTATGATACATAATTTCATAACGCCACAGCTCATTCATAACGCCAGAGCTTAACAATATATAAAGCCGTTTTTACTCGCAAATAATGTAGCTTTCGATTAGTGAAAGAATTTTTAAATTTCATTCGATATTTATTGCGTGAAAGAGTAACAAACATCCAACCAACCAACCAACCAACCATCCATACAAACTTTCGCATTTATAATTTTATTTATTTTTATTTATTTTATTTTTTATTTATTATTACATTTATTACATACAAGAAAACAATATAAAAGGAAGCATTGACTGCCCAAATAGGAAGGTTTCCCGTTTTAGGACAGTCAACTTGGCAGGTTGCGTGTACATAATTTCACATTAGTGGATTCAATAATAAATAACAATAATGGTACATATTGGGGGAGTTACTTAGATATTAGGTACAATATCGGATATAAGTTGTGTTATTCTAGGTATACAGCAGTAATAAACAATAAAATCCAGATAGGTACATGTAAAATATAAAGTAAAATCCAGATAGGTACATGTAAAATATAAAGTAGAACTAAAATATAACAAATGTAAGAAAGAAAAATAATTTAAAAAAAGATTTTTTTTTTATGAAAATACAATTAAGCAGTAATAAGCAATAAAATCCAGGTAGGTATATGTAAAATATAGAATAAAAATATAATATATAAATATAAGAAACAAAAAATAAAAAAGAAAAAAAAAAAGAAGAAAATAATTTATAGGAAAATACAAATACAAAATCGAAGAAATCAACTCAGACTACGTTTTTTAATAATTTTTCGGAATCTGTCCTACCTAAGTCTAATAACCATTTTGTAATTTTAGTACCGAAGGATGATAATTCACACAGTTTCAATTGAGAGGGGATTTTGTTGTATATTTTTGGTCCCAGGTATGAGAAAACTTTTTGATAAGCCGCAGTATTGCTTGTTGGAATAGAAAGGTCGTTTTTGCTTTTACTTCTGGTTTGATGATTATGATCGATTGTTATCGTTTTGTTTTTATTTGTATGGACGCAGATTGTTATTTTTTTATGTAACATTGTCGAACATCAAGCACCTTAAACTCCTTGAAGAGAGCGTCGCTCGAGTATCTGAAGGGTTTCTTCATAATGACGCGTAGAATGGATTTCTGTGCCTTCAGTAGCGGGTATAATGTTGTTATACCTGTTCCACCCCATCCAATGCAACCGTAGGTTATGACGGAGTTACAGAGCCCGTAGTATAATTTTTTAATGTCTTGAGTTTTTATAATTTCCCGCAATCCTATAAATATATAAATAAGCTTGCGCACTTTATTAGCTGTGTTTTCAATTTGTTGTTTCCATTTAAGGTGGTTATCCACTATTATACCTAAATATTTAATAGATTTAACACATTCAAGGGTTTCGCATTTACAAGTATGGTTATTATTTCCAAGGCTACACTTAATATTATGTATTGTGAGGTGATGAGGTGTTTTGGGTTGACCTGCAAGGGTAGCGCTAAATGTGAGATATTTTGTTTTTTGTATGTTTAGTGTAAGCAAATTAGTGTCCAGCCACTGTTTTACTCTGTTTATACCCGTGTTCGCAAGGTGGTGTGTTTCTTTCCAATCATCTCCTTCAAACAAAATAACTGTATCGTCAGCGAACGTGATAATTTTGCCACCAATGTGTTGGTTACAAAGTTCGTTTATGTATATAATAAAGAGAAGGGGCCCAAGTGTACTTCCTTGTGGTACCCCAAAAGTGTATTTTAGTGAAGTGCTAATAGCCTCGTTAATTCTGGTTTGTTGAAATCTATTAGATATATAACTTTCTATCCATTGAAAAGCTTTTCCTTTTATTCCTATATTTCTAAGTCTCTGTAAAAGAATTTTGTGAGATATTGTGTCAAATGCCTTGGCCAGGTCCAGGAAAAGGGCAATAGTTTTCTTGCCACGGTTCATATTCCCTGCAATAGTTTCAGTGAGACATGCGATGGCATCATCCGTTCCCTTACCCGACCGAAAGCCGTATTGGTTTGGACTTAGAATGTTATGTTCCTCCACATATTCGTTTAACCTAGTTTTGAAAAGCTTTTCAATGACTTTGGATATCGCGCTTAAAAGTGATATTGGCCTATAGTTTTCTACAAGAGATTTAGGTCCACTTTTGTGAATTGGGACAATTATTGATTTTTTAAAGTGATCAGGAAATATTCCTGCTGTAAAACTTAAGTTGTAAATATATGATAGCGGAGCAGAAATCTGATTTTTAATTTTTTTTAGTATTTGTGTATTTAGACTATCTGGACCCTTTGCATGTGTAGTATTGAGGCTGTTGATAATTTTTAAGACCTCTTCTACAGTAGTTGGTTTAATATTAAATGAAAAAGATTGTTCCTTAGTTTCAATTGTCGATGCTAAAGAGTCTTCCGTTTTCTGGGTTTCTAATAAGATTTTATTTGCTAGATTTGACCCAACAGATGCAAAATATTGATTAGTGTGACATGCAATTGATTGATTGTCAGTTATAATGAAATTTCCGGTATTTAATTCTGTTACAGATGCACTAGTGTTTCTTTTACTTTTAGTTATTTCTCTGACAACATTCCACATGTTTTTGCTGGAATTATCCTTATCAAGTAAGAATTTATAATAACGCTCTTTACATTTGCGAATAACGGTTTTGCAGATATTACGGTATCGGTAATAGTTTTGCTGTTTAGTGGCGTTCAATGGGTCTCGTTTAGCTATTTTATGAAGGTGATTTCTTTTGTGTATACATTTAACAATGCCGTTTGTAATCCATGGTGTGAGATGTATTTTACTATATGGAATGCGTTTAGTTATTGTGTGTTTTGTTATGATTATATTGATTTCATTAAAAAAATAGTTTAGAGCATTGTTAACTTCAGTCTCTTTGTAAACATATTCCCAATTTTTATTATTAAGATCATTTAATAAACCCTCATAATCGATAATCTGTTTGTGATTAATTTTATGTTTTTTGGGTTTGAGTTTGGGATACTGATTGCAGTGGTGTAATGATCAGTGATTGTATTATGTATTACAAATGCATTTGAATTTGTTATATTTCTGGTATATATATGATCCAAACATGTGCTAGAGCTATCTTGTACCCTAGTTGGAGAATTAATATTGGAAATAAAGTTACTTTCAGCCATAGCACAAAAGTAGTCGTCGGACTGCCTATGCAATACTTCTCCTATAGTATTTATATTCATGTCCCCGATCAGTATATATTGTGCATAATTCTTAGTTTTTTTTAACTCACCAATAAGATTATCCAGGAAATCTTGGATGTCATTGAACGATGGTGATCGGTAGATAGCTAGGATACCTAAATTCTCATTAATGTTGATTTTTAAACAATTACACTGATTTATGTTAATTTCTTGTACTAAGGAATTTAATGTGATGTCGATATATACTACTATTCCGCTATTTTGGTTAATATGCCATGTTGTATGGTATTCGTTATAGCCTGAAATTTGTTTGGCTATGTATGAATCATTTAACCTGCATTCAGTGAGAATTAGTACATGGAACTTTACCACAGATTTTATTTCTTCTAAAAATATAAGAAAATCATCCAAGTTTCCCATCGTTCTAATATTTTGATGTACAATATTAATCCTATTTGATTCCCAATTAAATTGCATAAATTTGTTAGTGTTTTCAAAAATTATTTCAGTATTTGGCACTATGATACTGTCGATTTCATGTTGAAGATCGTTTATTACCATTAGAATTCAAAAATTAATTGTTGTTTTCTGGGTAAAGTTTTAAAACAGTATTTAATTATCATATAAATACTTGTAGTACGAAATATGTAGCGACAAAACTGTAAACAAAATGATGTAATTAGGAAAAATAAAATATATCTGAGTAAGAAATAATATCTGAAATAAAATCCAGGAAATAAATAACGTAGTATGTAGTTAGTGTGTGGCATTTGTTCTTTCAAAAAACAGTAAAAATTAGTATAAGTATGAAAAATAAGTAGTATCTGGGTTATATAAAATATGTTGATTAGAGTTCTCTTTTGCAGAATTATTAGTAATATTACTAATAAATCAATTGATAATCTTATAATAAGTGTAGTTACCATTCTAGAGAGAATAAAGATTGCAATTAAAGTTAATGTTAAAATTAGAATTAAAATTATTCCAGTGCAAATAGGAGTTATGCAAAAACCTAGGTGTTTATATAAAATAGTGATGTTATGTAATAGAGAAGGAAATGGCGATATAAAGCGGTAGAGAGTTGTTTTATCACGATAATTAGAATAAAGAGCAGATAGTCATAGTTTCGGTATAGCTTGTTCTGAATCAATTAATATAGGGCGAGAAGAGTCATCTTTTTTCATGTAGATTAGACCTGCTTTCGTCCAGACGTACCTATATTTACATACAGTCGCACGTTGGCGAGCTAGATACCAAAGCCGTTTGCCTTTAGACGTGAGGAGTTCTGAGACGTAGATGGGTGTAACGGGGCCAGACAGTCCGATTGATCCCGTGTTTAGTTTGTCCCCAATCTTTTCGCATGACCTGTTATATTTTTTTATAGCATTAAGGAGCTCCTCTTTTAACGCTATTGAATTAAAATTAATTACCACTGACCTAGGTTTAACTGTTGGAGGAATATTTTTGTTTCTCTGTGATATTCTGTATATATTATAAATATCATTAGTATTTAGTTGGCAGTCTACTGTTTTACTGGTGTTGAATATAATGTCTTTTAAGGTTTGTGATGTTTCCTCTTTGAATTCTGGAAGCCCTCGAAGTTCCAAACAAGTATTGTTAAATCGTCTGTTCCTGTTTTCTTGGTCAATCTCGATCGCTATTATTCTTTTTTCAAGGTCTTCATTTCGTTCTGTCAAGAGACAAATTTTTATTTCATTTTCCTTGTTTTTTCCGCTTTCTTTTTCTAAAACCTCAATTCATGAATTTAAGGCTAAGTTTACTTGTTCATGTAGTTTTTCCAAATTATTTATTCGATATTTTAAATCTTCTTGCTGTTGAGATATGCTTTAATATAAGTAAGATTTAAGTGTATAATATTAGTAAGATTTAAGTGTTAAACCGTCGTGTTTATTTGGACTTTCTTATTCGATATTTTTCAAAATTATGGTAGCAACTTGCCTCGGTAAATTTAAAAAAAAATTGCCATTGAGAAGGTAAGGTTTTTTAGAAAAATTTGTATAATTCCTTATTTTAACTTAAATTATTAAGGTTTATAATTAAAAAGAGTGGGAAATAAAATATTTGCCTACAAATAACAGATTTCAGAGAAAATTTTGTTTTTGATTTATTAAATATTTCGGAGGATGACATGGCACGACCAAGTGAATCATATACTTAAGTCAAACTATCTCAAGAGTCATAATAATAGAAGTGCATGCATGAGACGATGTATGAATATGAATGAGGTAAGGAGTGTGTGCACAGACTGAGTTATTTGGCGGTCCGTCCACTCTGCCTTCCCCTGCGAGGAAACGGTATAGTGGTTAGTTAGTTAGAAACGTGCTCTATTACTGTTAATTAAATTACTAGTTTATATTTACACTTTTATTATTATTTAAATTCATTTTTAAACTACCGATAGGGTGATTGGCTTACGAATATTTGCACATTTAAGAGTTGTTCATCTCCAAAAACTGCATGTTTCATAAATGAATCATTTTAACGAATGAAATTAATGTGACGTAAAAATTTCAGCTATAATTTATGAAGACAACTTTTTCTGAAGAATTTATATCAGAAACAACATTATGAAATTAAAAAAACACGAGAAAAACTGACCCGAGAGGAGGGTGTTTAATTCGCAGTCGTGATCATTTTTTGTCGCCATGTCACGAGCACAGCATCCGACAATATCTTCTGTCTGTACGTTCTAGTAGTTAGTAGATGGGAATAATTTATCAAAGAACATCGTTTCATTTATAAGTGTTGTATTAAAACCCCTTACAAAAACTAAGTCCTAAGCTATTTGTCCTGTAAGCAAATGACAATGAGACTTGACATCTAAGACAAAGGGGAAACGGGAAATGAAATAAAATATGACCTGCTTATTATTTAGTAGCGTTTGTTTCGGGTTCATGGGTCTTGGTGACGCATACGTTTGCCCACCTTACTGCGTGGCGGGCCAGAACTGGTTGACTTGTTAAGGGAGACCTAACCTAGACCTATCAAGCAAGACTTTCTCGACTCATCGCCTTGAACCACAGTAGGAGGGATGAAATCATACGTTCGTCAATCTTGGACATAATGACCCCCAGATTCCTGCCCACCCCTCATGTCTTTTTTCCTTTTCACAACCTCCTCTCCTTCCTTCCTTAAAAATACCCTCTACACTGCATCCCCAAAACTGACATCCTGAGTGATGCTAATGTAAATAAAAAATAATCTTCTGGAGCCATTGAGACTCCCAATTTAGGTATGTTGTGAGGCTGAAGGTAGTGGTGGGGGAAATAGATAAGAGGTAGATAGAGGTAGATGGGGAATTTCCTGGTGATTCATATCTGGACACTAAACGGCTAAAGTCGTTTTAAGCAACTTTTTTAATTCTGAGTGGTGGTCTTACGCAAGGTCTATACTGAGAGTTTCTATTGCTCTGGAACATGCCGCCAATATACTTTATATATTTTTTTAAATTAATAAATTGCGAAAATAATTCGAACTAGTCGAGAGCCTTGATCATGGAGGCCGTCAAATTGTTTATTCTGGCCTAAGGAAAATGCAAAACAACGAAGCTCTGGTTTTTTTTTTATTTCAAAAATATTTTGTAAAGAAGTGTTAAAACACCAGAATACTGTAGGTACAACATATCATGTTCCTACAATACTATATATGTGCGTCAAATTAAGGGTAAATATATTTTCTTGAAAAATCCCGTTCCACATTTTTATGTTTTTTGGTACAAATCTATGACTCAATAAAATACCTGTGTAAATGAATTTCATATTGTGATAAACCCCCTCCCCCTACTCAGTAGTAAAACCTACCTCTTGGTTTCCAAATGCTGCTACATTGCTACAGCTACAGGCGCAACCCCGGCCGGCCTTTAAAAGCTCGTAGCTCGTCCGTTCTCGCGTCTCTCCCCTGCATTTCTTTTGCAGCGCCTTTTCAACCCCATCACGCAATACTTTTATGCAAACGTGACGAGATGCTCTTAATTAATCAATTGTAATTAACCCCACAACGTTGTGTACTTTTTTGTTTGAGTGGTTTGGTATAGTTAATCCAATTTAATTCATAATTTATTTGTGGTAAACCCTTGTTCTTTTAGATATGGCGTGTTACAATTTGCAAGGCTTCGAATAACAATGACTGAGTCTGACTAGCTTGAAAATTAACTAATTATCTATCTATATTCGTTCAGCTTCCTCCCCTAGCACCTGTTATACACCTACGCTCATCGACGACTATTTTTATTGAAGTAATCTGCATTTTCCCTCCTAGCATCTAATATATAAATTTACATTCAAACGGCGAATTGAGAAGATCCTACCTTTCGATGCGATGTCACGTACTCTCTGCAGCTCTATAAAATGCTATCATGAAAATAATTTGACATTTATGTACATTCTAACAAAAGATTTACACTCAAAGCAGTACGGAGTGCAATAATTCTACACTTATGTTCTAGATGCAGTTTGTTAGTTAGCTAGCTTGTTTTATTTTGTTAATTTGATTCTACGGGTAGGTATTTTGGATTAACATGAGACAGAACATGTGCTGTTTAAATAATTGGACTCCTCCATAGCCCAACTGATAAGGTGATGGTCATAGACCGCCGAATCAGCTTCCAATTCCAACGCCTCCGGAGAATGTTAAGGTCGCAAGCGACGAATGAAAATCGACATGTTTTGCCTTCTGTCGGGAAAGGGTTTGATGTGTGTTTCTGGATCATAGAGTGGTAATGGGAATATTATCGACCAATAAGCCGCCAAATTATAACTATGTTGATGATGATGATGAAAGGTCATCTCATACCGTTTGATATGAGGGTCTGCTCCGATTAATGGCGTGATTGCCGGTGTCAGGAACTGTTCAGGAAATGTGTGGGTGGCACGAGGTTTTGGAACGTGACATCCTACTCTGGCTTGATGATGATGTTGTTGATTCTGAAGTTCTTCAGCATGCCGATGACTTGAGTTCCATTAACTCCTAAAGCATCGGCATAAACATTAAACCGAAGTTGATTAGACAATCGGCAATGTCAGGAGATCGGTGGGGCCGCTCTCTCCTCTGATCTGGCGATGTATGAATTTAATTAAGGAAGATTTTGATGTCACCGATCCTCGCCTTGGCAGTCACTCATGTCCTCAATAGTCCCGTTCTCCGTCCAGCACGCCGCCTCGAACCAGTAGAAATAATGATTACGTTTTTCCTAGGCACGCTACAAAACATGCGCCAGCCTGCAATCGCGATGGTCATCGGTATTTGATTTGAATGAAAAATACGTCCTCTCGCATAACATACACAAGCGTAACTTGGGACCTTCCCCTATATGTGTTACGGGCATATGCTCTACGATAGGCGTACCCCAAGCTCAAACTCAAATATCAGCTCAAAGAAGGAAGGTCAAGCTCGGCGTCCAGGGTGCTGGGTCCAAGAATGAAAGGCACCAGGTCGTGAATCTGGCTTCCCTCCCTTCTATTTTCCCGGCTGCCCTTTCGTCCAGAGTACATTCCCACCCTGATGCTGGATGATCCCTATTCCTATTGTGATGGAGTTAAAAGAACTTTTGCTACTTATGTAGGTGGATATAACGCATTACGCTTAAAATATGAATACCTACTGACGGCTTCATTCAACCGACAATGTGAAAGTTTTTGGCTAAATCGAATATCGAAGGAAATATACCTACCTAAGCGTAAACCAAAAGTAGTTAAGAAAACTTATCCGGATTCCAACAAAGAACCGCCGTTCGGTTGCCAAACGATTCCATATGTCATGTTCCCTTCGTTCCGCCGACAAGGCAGACCCCACACGAGCGTAACCTAAAAGGTAGTGAAGCCCACGCAAATTTCGTCACTTCGTTTCCCCCATGACGAAGGTAGTCCGGCCAGATCGTAATCTTCGTCCTGCATCAAACTGGCCTCCCGCGACGACAACTTTTATCCGCTGGTACCTCGGAGCGGCGGTAGAGGGAGGGCGAAATGGGTGCACGTCCTTTGTTCTCCTGAAGTCCCCCAATGCCTTAGTGACGTACATACGTCGACATCATGAAATGGCTCCGGCCACGCTTCCAATCCAGTCTAGAGCGGGTACGAGATCCACGTTACCGAGAAGTGATCACAAGGGATTCCAATTTGCTCGGACCAGACACGACCATCGCTTACTTCGCCTCCACATTAGAAAAATAGTGTAAGCCCACCTGCATTTCGATCACATCGCCCCCGATAAAGTCGCGTGAGATACTTCCTCATGGTGAAATAGGAAAGCCGGACCCGTTAATCCATTCGACAACCGCCGTCCATTCTCGAGTCGTAACCCGCTCAATTAAGTTTGAAGAAAAAGAGTTTGTTAATTAAGTAGGTGGATATAGCGCATTACGCTTAAAATATGAATACCTACCGACGGCTTCATTCAACCGACAATATGAAAGTTTTTTGCTAAGTCGAAAGAAATATACCTAACCGTGAACCAAAGGTGATTATATGATAAGATATCGAACCAAGTTTATGCAAAGTCCTATGTAAGAGACTTGTTGTGATACCTAAAGTTTGGAATAAGGTGTGGGAAATTTTTGGAATGGGAATTCAATTATGTCAGATTTTGTTAGTAATCAAAAATGCCCATGCTACGCACCCTTCATAAACCGTTATATTACCCAATGCCTTTTCAAAAACCTTCCTGAATATAGTCCCCTAGCTACGTTTAAAAATATTATTACGAAACTCGTAAATAATAATTATCACCTCAAAGGCGCTTTACACATTAATTTATACCTATATTCTATACCTCTGCATTTTGTTACCCGTTATGTATTGGAGAATACCCAATAACCTAGTTTTCTCGACCACCAACAAAGCACTTTTAAAGGATTTTATTGTTGTTTTGTGGTTTCAAAATCCCGTCTTTTAAATGAAGTCTCTCGTCTAAGATTTATTGCCCGAAAGTGTCTTTTGTGCTTCAAATAGTATTTTAGTTCATTGAACCCCAAATTATTATCTTACAACGGTATTGTCTCAAGAATCGTCGCCGGTCAACATCAGGCAGCTCCGGATCGACTTACGGAGGGAACGCTCCTTTTTTACGATTACCGATAATTACCCGATAGCTTTTTAAATGTTACCGTTATAATTTTCCGATTAAATCATCCGACTTAGATGACATGTTTCCTTATTAAAGGCCCCATTAAGGTAGCTATAATAATAATACTAATACTTGAACGAACCACATAGCACCGCTTTTATGGAAAATCACCTCAAGGGCGCTATATAAACTATAATTCATGTTTAGATCTAGAAAACTACAAGCTAGACGAACAATTATAAAAAATTAAAATACTCGGGGAGTAATGATGATTCTATTGTTTTAACCCTGCTTTGTACGAAATCCAAACATTAATGTTGTTAATAATTAATTCAATTTTTCAAACTTACCAAAATCGCCATGTTGCACAAAATAATTTCACAAATCAATTCACTACTCTAATATTTAACTCAAACAAGCATTTCTAAACCACAACCCGTCATGCAGTTATTTATTCCAAGATGCAGCCGTCAAACACAATTCTCGCGTCGATTCGTTGTAAAATTTTTCCTGACCCTGATAAACGCCCCGAAAGCCCGTCCCGTATCGATAATTGACCACCTCAATTTACAAATTATATTATTTAACTTCATGAACTCGCAAGCCGCAATCTCTGACTTCCTTATTCGCGTGGACTCTTTTTGTTTAATAAAGACGAACTATTCTTTGTTTAATTAAAATGAAATATCCCCGATTTAGAAGCACCGAGCTGGTCTCCTCGCGACTCTCAGAACTTGACGATCTTAATTCTCAACAGGATCTCCCCCTGACTGTCCTCTAACACTTCCCTGCCCCGACTATCTCCTCTTCCAACTCTCTGCCCCCTGACTCCCCCCCATCTACTTGTGTGGTTTCAATAATATATTAGTCACTTCTTCAAATCTTAAGTGATAAACACATCTCCCAATATGCATATTTCAATCGTTTTAATAGTGTTCTGTCACATTACATCCCAAATTCCAAGAAATCAGTGCAACTTTCATGTTTGCTATTTTTTTGTGTGTAACCTTTAGATAACAGAATACAAACTAATTTTGTCTGCGCCGAAGTCATAAATTATCCCAATAGCGCTTAAAAGAAGAGCTCAGTGGCGTACTTCAATCTAATACTCTTTCTCATTACTTGCGTCGACTTTATTGGTTATATAATAACATTATATAAGCATTGTCTGTACACGTTTTCGTTCTTTCTGCGTGCGTCACTATTTAACGAATTCTGCAATCTTATTTTGACAAATATGTCAAATATTTCAACCCGTAATCGGCGCGTCGCTCTCGTATATTTAAATGCACCAACGATCAATCTTTATTGCCTAATTTTTCAACTCCCCACTGCCATAGAAAATGCACAAGACAATTGTTTCACAAATCAATTTGCTCGCGTTAAAGTCAGTCACCACTCGGGCAAATATCCATCGGCCGCCCCTGACTTGATAATGAACCTGAAATATCCATTAGGATTCCTCCTCCAACCAAAGTATTTTGGCACACGTGTTTTTCCTAGTAATGGCCCGGTTTCATAAATCACCCTTAAGAGTTGGAACAGAGAATTGTATTCTGAAACCATACCTTGTTACAAAATTAAATATATTTCTAAATCGATCTCTCAATTTTAAAAGAATTATTTCGTAGGCCTAAAGGTGAGATCATCACAATATATGCTTGCTCAAAAAAATATTCGATTTTTCAATAGAATTTTTTTAAGCTGTCAATCGTTTTCCTTTTGCGTTTTATTGAGTTCTATGGGTTATTTTCAGTATATGTACGATCACTTTGTGCAAATATTTTGTCAGAGGATAATTTCGTGCTATGACTGTCGATCAATTAAAATCTACGTATTGCTCCCGCATTTATCCGACTTCGAAAAATCCGCACATTTTATTACCCTTTTACTTCAATACGCCAAGACGTATCGAAATTCTCCGATTTCGAGACTTCACAGTCTCGGAAATAAATATTCTAATCTGGGTGATATAATATTTCATCTTATATCTAATCAGTATAAATGTTGTAGGTATATTCTATCACTTTTTTCTTCTAGACGCAAAAAGACCTATGTTCCTACACTACCTACCATATAACTTCTATGCTTCTACTATTTCGTTTTGGAGAATCTTTAAAATTCAATTATATGCGTGAGGATTCTTAGTTTCTGTTCACATTTTTATCTATGTGTTTTGTTTTGTGTTTTGTTGCAACCTTTTTTGTCATTATCTTTATATTTTTATTTATTGTTTTAGTTTTTATGTATTTACTTTGATCCAAATAGTTTGTAAAATTTTATAAGAAAAGCCCTCTAGTGCGTGTAATAAATACATAAATTTCTTATTTTTAAGTATTTTTTGTAGATACATATTTCAAATGAAGAATTAACAATATTAACTAACTAACTAACTAACTATCACGCCGTTTCTCCGCAGGGGTAGGCAGAGAGGACGAACTGCCAAACAACTCGGTCTTGGTACACATTCCTTGCCCCGTTTACATTCATACAACGTCTCATAATGCTCTTCTATTATTCTGACTCTTGGCATGCGCCGACTCAAGTATCTGATTCACTTAGTCGTGCCATGTCTTTCTTGGGCGTCCTCGACTTCTTCTACCATTCTTTTCCACTATTACCTACATATATTTGTTGGGTGACCGGACTACTCAGAACGAACTCAACTCAACATCTCGTTAAAACCGGTCATTAAAAATGATAAAAAATATATTAAAAAGTGGTTAAATAGTTTCAGTAGTAAACCTAGGTTAGGGGGCATACATTAATTACGTGAGCAGTTTTTCTTCCAAGCTAGACCCCCCCTGAATATGTTTTGTCTGAAAGGTGATTAAATTGATAGAGTGTAAAGTGAATGGGTATTAAAATTGTAATATATTCCATGTGTAAGGATCCATTTCGTTATTTGTTTTATAAAGGAATGGGGTTGGCTCAACGATATAGTTTGAATACGGAAATAAATCGTTCATTAAGTTGATTTTTTGAAGGTGTACAGTAGTACTGGTTAACAATATCGGCGAAACCAGGAAGCACAGTCCCACCTTTAGTAAAAACTGCCGATAGCACATCTTTTATATTTCAATAGCTCTGTATTTTAGAAAGTGATTTGTTTACATTTAATTAAAATGAAACCACAAAGTGAATTTGCGATGATTAAAAAAAATAAAATTGTTCATTCTGAATTTGAAATATTAGATCGACAAAAATGACTTTAAAATAAGATTTTCCAATGGGGCTTTTGTCACAATACTAGAGATCTTGGGTATGAGTCCCAGTTGCGACCGTTACCTTTTTTTATTTTTCTGTGTCTTTTTTTTTTTATATATTTATTTAGATTTATTAGTATTAACTTGTTCTTCAATGATGTATTACATTGACGGGTATAACCTTCAAAGGTTTAACCAGAGTTATTCCAACAAAAAGTTTATTGGTTCGTATTTATGTATACGAGTACAATATGCTGTAAAGAACGAACGAGAAACGATTTATTCCCTCGGGCTAATTTGTTCGCTTTTCGGAAATTGTCGTGTATCCCTTTCTATCGTGGTTAGAAATATGATCTAAATATTCTAAACGGTCTTAGAAAAAGAAAACATCACGCTTTATATAAAAATCCAAAACTTAACCACAAAATAGTTTTAGGAAATCAAAGTTTCCTACCACAATTTGATATAATTTCAAAAATTTGGGAAATTTTTATAATTATTTTTACGTGAAACAACTAAAAAAAATGTGAGTTGACAAAAATTTTTATATTATATTATCAGTAGGTAGTCTTAGTTAGAAAAAAACGTAAGGTGGGCCAATTTTAAAACTTTTTAACGTTTGCTTTAAAAATTTCATCACCATTCAAAAAACCTTTTTTAGTTTTCGATTGCGTTAAAAAATATCTAATTTTTTTGGATTTTATTACAAATTGAAAATATTTTGACCTTCCAGCAAAATAGGCCCAGGCCTGGGGAAATAAAGCGGTGACAAAAACCTCAGGAAGAATACAATCTAAGTGCACAAGCAAACTAAAGCAGCGAATCAGCCTTTGGAATCACGAGTGGTCGTATAACCGTCGCATCAGGGAACAAAGATACGAGTAGTCGTTAGGTCAGCCGTCGGTCAAATAACATGAAAGGGTATTTTCAAGCAGAATTATCCCTCTCACGTGTGGACATGCGATCAACGCGAGTTGCACGACGACACAGGTTAATGGTTGTTGGGTGAATATTTACGAGCCAAAAAGATTCTGTGATAGTACCTTAACGGTGCGAACAACGTGCCTACAATCTACAATGTAACGAGCAATGGTGGCCGGCAATCCGCCCGCAATCCCCCACTTTCTCTAAACACCCCAGAACACGGTCATCCCAAAAATACATTTTACAGATTTCATTTTTCAACGTGAAAACAATTTTATCTTGCGGACTCATTCATCCAAACTCAACATCCAACTGACATGTTTACCTTTCCACAATGGAATGGTTAATTAACTCGTCGAACTATGAAAAGCTAAACATCCTTTCATTTTAAAGAAAAATGTGTCGGTGAAATTACAAGGTGAAAGAATTGGTGTGTTAATTATCAAGGCATATTCAGTATTCAATTGACTTATTTTTTTTATTAACTCCAGGAAACGTTCATACTTGTGCCAATATATTACTGAGATGAATATAAATTTAGAACCCATTCAAGAATATGTATGGTATAAGTTTAACAAGTCTAGGCATATTGAACATTTAAAATAATACTAAAGATTTTTCGGCAATAAATTTATAAAGTTGTTGAAGACTTCTAAATAAATAAGAAATGTCAAAGTGTTTTTTTTTGTCCCGTGCTCACAAAATCTCAAATTTTGTGTATTAACTTAATGAAAAGAAAATTTATCGAAATGAATAATTAATGATATCGATGAAAATTCGCTTGGCTTGTGAAATCAATAGACTTCTTCCCTTGCGAAATATATTTTGTGTACATCTTTAGCATTGTTACATCCATTAAAAAATTTCTAAGTTTTAAAATAAAAAAAAATTATCACCAAACAATTAATTAACTACTAAATTTTTGATGAAAACAAATTCACTTCAATTTTCTTTAATATAAATATTACTCCAAATTTAAATTTGTTCGAGATTAAAAACTAAATGGAACAGAAATAGTTTTCTAGGCTCTTCCTCATCCTTTGATGCCGCGAAATTTCAATTTTTTTAATGAATTTTTCGTTTTTGATATCGTTTGGGAGACTGTTCACTAGGGAAAACATTTTCACGTGAAATAGAGTAATTACTTACTAAAATTAAAACAAATAAAGTGCGACAGTGAATACGACGAAAAACTGCTGTGATTTTTGTTTTATAACCTCGCTAACAATTTCTATCCAGCATTTCCTAGAGTAAATACTATTCATCTTCAAGTGATAATAAAAAATATTAAATTTTGCAAATAATTGCAGCTATGGAATTAGTGATTTGAATTTTATTTCTTTGTGGAATTCCATCCTTATAAAAATACACAAGTGGAATAACTATGTAGAGATTTAAATTGATTTAAATATTTAATAATAATCATCATGTTGGTGTCGTTCCTCTGAAGAGTAGAACTTTAATGTTAGAACTATATAATCACAGCTGAATGAGTTTACTTACACTAATGTTAGTTTTTTTTTTGTTTAGAGTTTTCGATAGTGATTCTAATATCTATGGTCTTGGCAAATATGAAACTTAACTAATAAAAAATATTGTATTTGAAAAATTGGACAAGTAATAAAAAAAAGCATTATAAATTAGCTAGAAGAACAGTGTGGATTTAGAAATAAACAATCATGTTATATGGCTCGCAATCTAGTTCTAGAGAACTGGAAACAAGATTCAGAATGAACAAATATGGGTTTTCCTGGACTTAAGCTTTCTAAACTAAAGATGAAGATATAATTCAATATTACTGGAATAACCTATAAAGGTTATATTAATACATCATTTAAGAAGAAAACAATGCTAATATATCTGAACTATTATACGAAACATGAAATAGAAGAAGACACAGAAAAAATATTATTTTTCTATGTCTTGTTGTGTGTAGATTTATTAGTATTATCTTCTTCAAAGAGATATATTTATTGAAAAAAAACTATCCAATAATTAAACATAAAGAAAAGCAATAAATGATTCAAAGATTATCTAACTAATAGATACCAAATCCCAAAAGTGAGCGTAATCTCAGAACTAATGAATATGACCTTGGGAGTACCTCAAGAGTCTGTTCTCGGTCCTATTATTATTTTTAAAATGTGTAGTAAAAGTATAAACTTAGTAAAAGTGTTTAAAATTTTAAAATAAGAATATTGTGCTGACGACGATGCTTATATATAAAGGGAGAAGATTTTGAAATCATAATGAATCTTTTTGCCCTGAAGAAGCTACGGTTGTAGCAAAACCAGGACGGCATAAAGCATATATTTAAAAAAATAAAAGTGGTGTTTACTAAGTTATTGTTGTATTTTAAATCATAATGAATGATTAAAATGAAGACCTAATAATGTATCCAAATGACTAAAGAAAAACTAACTAAAAATGAATATAAATAATACAAAATTTATGAAAATTGGAAATTGAAGAAAACACAAAATAAAAAGAAATGTTGATAGACAGTGAAGCCTTGAAAGAAGTATTTCAAAAGAAATAATTTGTGTAACTAGGCTCCAAACTGACTTTTTCTCAATACACAATACAAATTATTGAAAAAATGCCAAAAAATAAACTGTTTTTTAGAATAAGAGATTTCTAATCACAGTCTCCAGTATAAATGTAAACAACATCAATCATTGTGCTAGACGTATTTTACTATAGCAGCATTCTATTATTTTCCAACGATGGATTAATAAAACAAATGTCAGTATTACAACATAAAGCTATAAGAATTATGCTGAAGAAAAATAGATGAACGAAAATCAATGAAATGTTGAAGGATTTAAATATCTTGTCATTTTAAGTTCTTGTCATTTTAAATTTTCTGTGAAATAAATGTCGGATTTAAGCATCGTAATTTAGCAAGGTTGGTAGCGCGGTTCATTCCGATTATTCCGAAGGAAGGTTCAAACCTCAGCAAAACTAAAAAAAAAGTTTTCGTTTTTGTCAGAAGTGCCGCTTTGTAACATCTCTATGTTTTTTTTTTTTCAATTATTTCTGGCTTTCACCCTTCAAGGGTGTTCTAGGCCATCATTCAAAATTAAAGAGAAAGTAAAGGTTATTTTATATATCAATTTTATTTAAATGAGCAAATTTAAGAATTATATGAAATATTGGAGTAGAGTTGAGACTTAGTAGAGATGAGATATTGAATGGAGGGGAGGCAATTTTAGATAACGCTTCATAGAAAAGAGGATATTTATTTAGAGAAAGACAACCAAAAAATATGTGATCTAAAGTTCCCACATCTAGACCACAGAACTTACAATCTGGGGATTCAAGGACGTGAATTTTAAAATGGAGAGAAGGAACGGAACAATGTCCGATTCTCATTCGAATAAGGGAGAAAATTTCTTTTTTGGAAAAATGGGGGAATTTTTGAAACCATGGTTTTAATGGGATAATCCTTTGTATTTATGCGTAGCAGGCACCCTTGGATTGACTAGCAATATTCCAATACTCTGTCCAAGCATTGCGGGATCTATCTTTGAGGATGGAAAAAATATCAGATAGGGGAATATGGTTTTCTAGGGTAACGGTAGGGTTAGACGCTCCTTGTTTTGCCAAGGAATCAGCAATATCATTACCCACTATGCCAACATGTCCAGGAATCCAAATCAGAGTTACAGTTTTTCCAGAGCTTTGAATGGAGGATATCAGTACTCGAATAAGACATACAAAGTGATCATCAGGATGAAGAAAAGGACTGGATTTAAGTTTTTGGAGAGAACTGAGTGAGTAAGAAAGAACAAGAGAATGTTAAAAATTATTTTTTATTATATATTTAAGAGATTCAATTATTGCAATGCACTCAGCAGAAAATATTGAAAATTGGTTTGAAATTGAATAAAATATTCTGTCATTAGAATTATTGTGGTAAACGTTGATACCTATACCACAGTTAGGAGAGTCCGGAGATTTGGAGCCATCAGTAAATAAAAGAGAAGAGTTGGGCCATTTAGATGAAATAATGTCATTGAACATATTATTGACAGTACGGGCTGGGAGATTGGAATGACTTTTAAGGATGCCGATCCCTTCTAAAATCGTTGGGGATAAGGTGACGTGACTATATTTTAATTTGAACAAAGGAAGAAGATCATTTTTGATAATTTGAAGCTCTGAGAGAGAGCGAAAATTTTTACAGATGGCAGGAAGAGGTTTAGTTCGAGCTCTGATTGTAGATGATTGTGTTGAGTCGTTAAACAACGAGACTCTGGGAATAACCTGATGACATATAGAATTTAAAAATTTGAGAACAAATTTGTCAGCAAATAGTTGACGCCTTAAATAAAGTGGGGGATCAGAACATTCCACTTGTAGGGAATTGATGGGCGACGATTTGCATCGCTCCGGTTATAATTCGCAGTGACTTAGACTGAACCTTGTCTAACTTACTGAGTGCATTTTTGGATGCAGTACTAAAAAGTGGGCAGGCATAGTCGAGATGGCTTCGAATAAGCGCATTGTAAAGCAACTTAATGCAAGATGGATGGGCACCCCACCAAACGCCAGTCAATGATCTGATGATATTTAAATTTTTTTCACATTTAGTAACTATATTATGAATATGGGAAGACCATTTAAGTTTCCTATTGAATGTTACTCCCAAAAATTTAACTTCAGAGGCGTTGGGGATTGGAGAGTTTTTAAATTAAATTTGAACAGGGGGATTTTTATGACGGTTTGAGAAGGTGACACACTGTCTCTTTTGGACTGAAAGTTCAAGACCATTTAAAGTGAGCCATGTACAAAGGTCATCCATGGCTTTATTAAGATATTTGACGGCGAGTGGGACGATTTTGGATGATAAGAAGTAACTATGTCATCTGCAAATTCAATAACTTTTACTTGAGGGGGAATAGCGATATGCATATCGTACGTGTATATATTATACAGTAAAGGGTATAATACATCGCCTTGGGGTAAATCCTTCCAAATTGATCTACTCTAAGGAGTGACATCTGGAAGCTCAACAAAAAATTTTCTATCGAGAAATAGATTATTAATTGATTGGACAAACATGGGGGGTAGGCCAAGGCCTAAAAGTTTTTTTTAAGGATTGGGATGGAAACATTGTCAAAGGCGCCTTCTATGTCTATAAAGACTGCAAGACATACTTCCTTATTAGAAATGGATAGATTAATATCAGTGCTGATGATGGCAAGGTTATCTTGCGTAGATTTTTTTTTCCTAAATCCAAATTGAGATGGAGAGAGAAGCTGATTACTCTCGACAAAAAATTCTAGCCGATTTTTAATTAATTTTTCATAAATTTTACTAAGGGTGGATGAAAGAGCAATTGGCCTTGTAGTTGGATCCAGAATTGGGTGATTTGTTTGATTTTAGGATTGGGATGATTATTTGAGAACTCCAGTTATCAGGCATTATGCCAGTCTGGAAGATTTTATTTAAGATGCTTAAGAAGTAGTTTAGAACATTTAAATAATAATAATAATAATAACGAATTAATTTACCCAGAAATTTAGGAGGTAGAGGTATAGTCAAAATAACATCTTTAAAACATAATCAGGTAGAAATGCTAAGAAATTTTTTCCATAGGAAAGCTGATAGTTCAGAAATGCACAAAATAATTTGCAAGGCAGATAGAAATATTTCACCATTAAATTTATACGACGAGAATGCCAGCATTCTTATAAATACCAACCAGGAATTATTAGATTCCTGGTCAAATAAAATTCTTCACGCAAAACACTTCAATTATCTCAACCAAACATATGTTGACAAATTTTCGTCAAACAAATGGTTGAGTATTGGAGAGTTGAGCGCAGAAATAAAAGGCTTTATGCTTGCCATACAAGATAGAGTCATTAATACTAAAAATTATAGGAAGCATATCATCAAAGATGCAAATCAAATTGATGATTTATGTAGAAAATGTTTGGCTTTTCCGGAAACTATAGAACATATTATATCGGGATGTTCTGTATTAGCGCCGTCCGAGTATACATTTAGGCACAATCAAGTTTTAAAAATAATTCACCAAAGTTTGGTAATTAAACATAACTTGATTGACTGCCGTAATGTACCATATTATGAATATGAACCAAATTCATTTTCAGAAAATGAATTTTATAAAATTTATTATGATAAAACTATTCTGACAGACAGAACAATTAGTCATAATAGACCCGATATAGTTTTACATGACAAAATTAAGAAAATAACTTATATCATTGATGTCGCTATTCCAAATTCTTGTAATATTCAGAAAACTGTTTCTGAAAAAATAAGAAAATATACAGATTTTGGAAATGAAATTAAAAGAATTTGGCATTCTCAGACTATAAAAATATTACCATTTGTTATTTCGGCTACTGGCATTATACCTAGCTCTCTCATTCAAAATTTAGGCGTATTAGATTTGTCAAAAAATTTGTACATAAAAATGCAAAAGTCGGTCATTTTAAATACATGTAGGATTACGAAAGATTTTTTAAATATTTATATTGAGGGATCAGTAGGATTTATCGGACCAGTTAGGATTTCATCAGAGCCGAACCCTCTGATATGAAAATATCTGGAGTCGGTGAAATATTTTCCCATTATGTTTCTGGTGGATTGACGTATTGTTCTTGTATTGTTTTATTCTTATATAGTACACTTACATTGCGTTAATTTACTAGATATTCATTTGTGGAAAAGTGTGTGGAAGGGTTTAGTCTTTCATTTGGGAAAGATTCAACCCGGACATAAAATCTGGAGCACCGTATAAAAATTCCTTTCTTTACAAACATCTAAAGATAATGATATCCTCACTGGGATTTCCCGTGCTGAGGATTTCATTTACATATTATAATTTAATTTTAAGAAATTAATATGAATTTGTTATAAACATATAGGTATCATGTAGTATTTTGTTAAATAATTAAAAATTAAATATAATTGTGTTTTTTTTTTATAATTCAGTTCAGTAGATTCGGTTTTAGTCTGTATTTGATATCAGTATATTTTCTATTTCTGTTCTCCCTATATTTAGTATCCAGCTTTTTATTTGAGATTTAAATGTTATACTGTTGAGGTTTTTAAGTGAGAGTGGTATTTTATTGTAAAGTTTAATACCATAATACAAGAAGCTTTTTTGCCCAAATGTTGTGTTAGTAGTTACTTGTTGGATATGTTTTTGACCATGAGATCTAGTGTTTCTAATGTACGTGTAAGTTGTCATTTCTTGGGTTTTGTACTTATGAATGTAAATGAGTATAGTTTTAGAATACAGTTGCTTAATTGATATGATGTTAAGATTGTTGAAGATTTCATCAGTGCTAGTTCTTATAGGAACTTTCAGTATAATTTTCATTATGGATTTTTGAGTTTTAATTAGTGGATTTAGTATGTTTTTATTTGCACTGCCCCATCCGATAATACCGTATTCTAACAGTGATTGGCAGAGAGCCATGTAAATCTTGATTAAGTCTTTTTTAATGAGGACATTCCTGATAGTTTTGAAAAATTAACTTAGTTTTTTAATTTTATTATTTAAATAGATAATGTGTTCGGTCCATTTTAAGTTTTGGTCAATTTTTAGACCCAGATACGTTATATGGTCAACGTTTTCTAATGAAGGACAATTACAATGCTCATTTAAGTGATGCTGACTATGAATTTTCAAGTTCAGGTTTTCTTCAGAGTTTTTCTTATTTTTTATTTTGAAAGTGATGAATTTGGTTTTATTAGCATTAAGTGTAAGTGAATGCTAGTCTAGCCAATTTTTAATTCTTTTAAGTGTGTCTTCTGCTTTCTTAAATGTCTTCTGCTTTCTTACATTATCATTACTATTTTTGATAATGCTATAAGGAATACCATCTCTGCCTGGAGATGAATCCTTGACTGTTGATAAACAATTTTTTAATTCAATTAAAGTGAATAGAGAGTCTAGCCAATGATCAGACATAGGAGTGTTGTGGATGGGAGTTATTACATCTAAGTTAGGTACAGAAGGGGGGGCAATTTTGTCCAAGAACTCATCTATCCATTTAGAATGAGACGCTCGAGGAGATGTTGAACTGAAGGAGGATCGAAATCTTCGAATCATAGACCAAACTTATTAATTGTATGTTAGATAATTCTCCATAGTCATATTGTGACGATAGGAAAGAGATTTAGCTTTCTGAATTCTCACAACCTTGGAACATTCCTCATCCCACCAGGGAGTCGGAGGGAGTTTTTTAAGAGATTTGGTTTTAGGGGGAGGATTCGATTTATTTATTGCAGTTATGAGCATTGATTTGAAGTTATCGTAGCCATCTTTGACAGATAATATATTGGTAGAGGGTAAATTTTGTATAAACTTTTTGTATAAACTTATCCATATGCGAGTTAAATTCGTCCCATATGGTGTGTTTTGTTTTAATCTTCGTCGAAATATGGGACTTGTCTGATTGGAAAGAAGTTTGATAAGTGATGGTGATTGGGAAATGATCACTGGAGCAAGGATCAGGGGACACCACCCACGAGGAGAGAGGTGCCAGATTTGTAGAACATATGGAAAGATCCATTGCACTGGGGTTTGTGTTGGGGCGAGAGATTCTCGTAGGAGATCCGTCGTTCAAAAGGAAAAGGTTGGATTCATCTAAGAAATCCATCACACTTCGACCGTCTCGATCAGAGAAAGCAGAACCCCAGACGGGGGAATGGGCATTAAAATCGCCCAATAAAAAGAAAGGAGGGCTTAGCAACCAAGCTTGCTTATTGAAGTGCGATGTTGGGGGAATATAGATAGAAACAAAAGATGTGTCCTTTATTTTAGCTGCAACCATTTGAAAGTCAGCATTGGGGGGTTTGATAATATTTATTGGGAAAAACGGTAGGGATTTTTTAATAAAAAGGGCAGCACCGCCGCCCGTACCTTCCGGGCGATCATCGCAAAGACAGGAATACCCTCCCACATTAAAGTGGGTGGATGTAGTAAACCATATCTCCGAGACAGCAGCCACAGAAACAAGGTTTGAATTAAATAGGTTAAGAAGATTCGATTTGTTAGAAACAGCACTGCGGCTATTCCACTGATGTATTCTGACATCTTGTAGAGCCATTTTGAATAAATGATTTTAAAATGGAAATAATAGAAGCAGCGTTGGACGGTAAATTAGTTTGAGAAGAAATTAGGTCAATTAAAAGCATAATTAGAGTTTGTATAAATGAAGAATTATCTTGGGAGAATTGTTCAGAAAGCTGTTGGCAGTTTGTTGAGGACGAATTATAATTGTTTTCACACCCATTTGTGGCATTTGAAAGAGGAGAACCATTGGGATTTAAGAGAAGCGAGTTGTGTTGTTGCTGATTATATCCAGGAGCCGGTTTAGAGATAGGGTTTTTGTATGTGAATTTAGTAGAGCGAGAAGATGTTGAGGAGAAGGGGAGAGGGTTGGATGGAGAGTTACTGGATAAAACCTCGGCAAATGATTTTTTGACAGGTGGGAATAGTTTAGAAGCCTGCAGAAAAGACAAGTTCTCAGAGGCCATGGAAATTTTAATATTTTTTTGGCGAGATTGCTCAGGGCAAGAAGAGTGAATGGCGGAATGAGTGCCTGAGCAGTTAAAACATTTAGGTGACGAGAGAGAAGAACATTGGTCAGCCGTGTGGTTTTCTCTACATTTGAAACATCTGGGAAGGGATCAGCACGCAGCTTTGGTATGACCAAAACGGTAGCAATTGTAGCATTGGGTGGTGGGGTAAGTGTAAATTTCAACTGGTAAGGAGTTGAAAAATAAATAGATATGGGAGCGAAGAGATTGTCCTTCGAATGTGATCACAACAAATTGGGAGGGCTTCCAGGAAACGTTGCCCTCAGAGGTGTCCTTATAATTTAGCCTCCTGGCTTTTATGGAATTGCCAATATGTTGGGGGGTTGAAAAAGAAGACAGAATTTCTGGAATGGACAGATCGGTAGAGATACCCCTGACCAGGCCCATACGAGTGACATTGAAAGTTGGGATGTACGCCTTGAATTTAGAATTAGATGTAATAAAAATGTTTTTAATAAAGTTGTTGGCGGCTGAACCTGAGAGGAATTCAACAGAGATTCGGAAGCGACCCTCGGCTTTTACACCTCCGGGCTTAATCGAAAGGTTCTTGCTGGTTGAAAGGAATTTACCAAATTCAAGAGGATGAATGGTTTTACCTTGCTCAGTTTTTTGCGCATAAACAATTTAGGGGCCACAGGAATGAGTAGAGTAAAAATTGGTTGGGGGAGGTTGAGGAAGAGCTGGTGGAGACTGAAAAGTAGAAGGAGAGTCATGCTTTACTGGGGAAGAGGGACTAAACTTCCTTTTTTTTTGTGGAAGTTAGAATGACTGATTCACTGTCAGAAATTACAATATTTTTACCATCTTGGGGGTCAGGAGGAGGATCTGGGGGCTTTTTAGGATGTCCAGGAGGGAAATCCTCCTCAATTGTTCACAAAATTACAAAAAAAAATATGTATGGAAAGTGACAGTAGTGAAAAAAAGGTTATAAATATCTGGAAATCAGCAATGAAAAGTGACTCCTGGAAGATCAGAAGGGAGAAGAATCCTCAAGGAACAACACACTATACTTTATTGACCAGAAAACATAAAAATATTAGTTAAAATAATAAAAAATATTATTTTTTTAAGAGAGAAAAACAAAACAACTGATGACAGCCAAATTTTCAAAATCCGAATCACATCTTTATGTTATATATCCAAATAAATAGAATATTTTCCGAAAACTACAACTATTTTTGAAAGGTAATGAAATACGTTTACAAATGTTATTATAAGAAATAAAAATATTATTTTTCAAATATTAAAATTTTGAATACAAACAAAAAAAAATGAAAAAGCTCAACTTGCGTTTTTTCTACATTAAACAAGCTGGTACCCGGCATGCATTGCCGGGTATATGCCAATATATGCCAATGCCATTCAAAGAAATAAATTGTTTCTCCCTGCATGTCCATTCCCATGCCTCCCCGTAACCCTCCCGGGTCCCCTTCTTCTCCTGCGTTCCCCTTCCACCTTCCCTGCCTTCTCCCTCCCTCAACACCCTTCCCATGAACCCCACCTTTTTCTTTACCTTCCCCCTCCTGCCTTCCCACCCTGCCGCTAAAATATATGAAATAACCACATTTTAAAACCTCTTGCACACCAACTGTAGTAATTTTTTAATATAAATTTTATAACGCCAGACCTCACAAGTATATATAGAAACACTCTTCAAAATCTAAAATTACTCTTCTAAAATGCAATGTTCTGCAAAAATTTATTGTCAATCCATCGATTACTTTCCGAGGTTTGCGGAAACAAACATACGGAACCTTAATTTTTATATAAAGACGTATATAAGATAAGATTTCTATTCTTGAAAAAAGAAAAACACACAAATATTTTACGATTCGAAATTTTGTACATTCTTCTCAAATTGCTATCGGAAATTTTGGTTTCATGGACGTGCACATTAATATTTTTCTACGGTTAAACTCCAGGTTTGAAAATAAACCGTTTAGAGCTTAGATCATATTTCCCAGTTCAGTCACCCAACCCAAGGTGTTGATTATGTATTTTATTTTATTTGGAATACCAACATAGCTATTTCTCACAATAAGTGGCATAGGAACTTCTGTTCAATATTTTACTGAGCCCTTTGGATTGTGTAAGTTGTCACGTGTAGTTTGGTACCCATATCGCATACTTTCCTGTTCCATCAAAGACTCCTACCACTGAGTTACTTTTCAGTATACCTGCTACTGAGCCACTTCAGATTGTTCATTCTTCTCAAAATTCTATCGAAAACTTTGGTATCATGAAGGTGCACATTTATATTTTTCTATGGTTAAACTCAAGATTTGAATATAAAGCGTGGAGTTTTCTCGTTCAAACGCCGCTTAGACCATATTTCTCATTACGACAGTAAGGAAGATACAACGATTCATATAAAACCCAAAATTCATTTGAAAGTCGACATAATAGTTTAAGAAAATAGTTGCCTTAAACTACAGGTCGTTTTGTATTGTTTTTGGAATTAAATCGAAGAACTTCATTTAATTTGTTTGTGATTAAAAAAAATATTACCCCAGTCACTCTTACAGCATCGTAAATTTGCCTTTAGAATATAAAGGTTTCTTGGAATTGCGATAACTGATTAGAAAGTGCCTAAAATCAAGGTTAGATGTTTTATTTTAATCAAGTTATTAATAGAACGTCAATTAATGGAGTCAAACTTTCAATATTAATCGAAAATGAGATCTTTTCAAACTAATATTTTTTCATAATATCTTATTAAAATGTCGCGGTTGTAAAGAGAAAGGTACCGAATTAAAATATAGCATCACATCAACGTTTCACTTGCCGTTCGTTCGCAATGTTTTTTTTTCCAACATTAATAAGTCTGAGTTTAACGAGTGACGTTATTGCTGAAAAATTCTCTCATAATCTGTGGTAAAAAGAGTAGACATTTCTAGGAAAAAGGGAGTTTTTTTTAATCAAACCGCTAAAGTCAGGGTGTAGAAGGCCTCAAAATATGATATTCATTGTTTATTGAACTCATTTAGACCAACACTTTTTTAATAATCGTTAGTGGTACTTTTGCTAAACCTCACACTACCTGTTCATTATCTCCAGTTGAAAGGTATCTCAGAAATTTAAAAAAAGAGAACTAAAAAAAGATTGATTACAAGTCTTCGCAGCTAGATAACTATTAAGATGTCCCTTTTGGTGCTAGGTAATACACCTACTGATTTATTATCTTAACATTTCAAGAAAACATATTTTAGCAGCATAGAAATGTAGCGCTTTAGGGTTTATTTGCGGTTAATAGAATTTTTCTTCCAAGGCCATTCCCGATTAACAGATGAAATTCCATGAAATCTTTCCTGGTATTATCAGAGAAATCAAAAGCATCCGGCGATCATGCATGCTCTATGCTAACCGCACAGCGGCCGACACACTGTTTCTACTACACAGTAGTGGGGGAAACTACTGCTGACCGTGGAAAATAAATTTATTTTGGAATTCCATTTTTTTGGCCCCTTCGGCTTGTATAGCCCTGTGCCTGCTCAATCGCATTCGCTGCAATATAATGGCATACTGATTTGTATCATTGTGCATCACTCGAAAAGAAACTTGCATATACATTACATATTTCGTCGGTGTAGCGCAAAAAGTAATTGAGTAACATTCAAAGAAAACATAAAGTCATTAGTAACCTGATGATTTCTATTTTGATGAATTACATTTTATACAGTATTAGAGGGTTCACTTAAATTAAAAAAAAAAATTTTTTTCCTGCGTGTCCTTCCCATGCGTCCCCGTTCCCGTCCCCTTTCTCTCCGGCGTCCCCTTTTCCTCCATCTTTCCCTTTCCACCTTCCCCATCTTCCACCCTCGACATCGGTTCTTCCTTCCCTCCCTAACTATATATGAAATACTCTTTTTTCAAACAACTCGCGCGCCACCTATTGCAAAATTTTGTGTACAAATTTCATAATGCCAGATCTCATCAGCATATATAGAAACCGTCGCAGATGTGCGCACAGCAACTCACCAAAGTGTAGCATATGTCAATATAGGCAGCATACTTTTGACATCCGACAGGTTATAATCACAGAGCAAAAAGAACATTCTTCTCAGGATTGTGGAGATCAGGGATTGGTGATCATGCATATAAATGAAAGCACGGTTTTAACTAGTGAAATGTAAAATAAACTTTATTGCACTCAGCAGGGGAAATAATATCATAAGGAAAGGTTATCAAAAACATAAATACTTTGAGCATTTAGCAACAAATTTGGAGAGAGAGAGTTATTCGAATTTCTGTTAATTTTTAATACGGTATAATCACTACGTCACGTCGTAGTGATTCTCCTCCTTCATCACGCCGCATCAAGTTCAACAAACAGCAATCCCAAGACGCCGTCCAGCGCGTCTCGGGGAGCCGCTCGATTAAAGGGAATCCACCCAGCAAAATAGGCACGGCGATTTGTCACCCATCAGGCGGCGCGAACAAATCTCGCCGGCCAAAAAGACAGCAAAAGCATACTTGCGGGCAGAACATCACCCGTTGATTTAAGCCGAATAAAACTTAAGCACGCGGGTCACTTCATCCAGCGCCATCTGGCGAGGGATTAACAAAAATAAAAAGGCTTCAATGCGATTTGGGTCGTCACACACTCTCGTGACAGAACAAAATAATATTTCCAGGCTACAAAGCACTAGAATAAAAACTCCACCAGCACAATCGCCCCAAAAACCCCGCCGCAAACAAAACCTAAGTTACGTCCGCCGCCATGATTCCAAAAATGACGTTTCCGGTCTCATTCCAGTTTGGCCAACCAAAAAAGGTAAATACGAAAAAAAAATTAATAGATAATTAACAGTACCTACTTTACGCAGTTCCTGCTCGCGAAATAGATATGTTACAAAAGTTTCATTCCATTTTCCTCCCGTATCCCCTTCCCCTCCCACCTTCCCCGCCTCCCCCCTCTCTTGTCACCCTTCCCGCGAACTCCACCTCCTTTGTTGCACTCCCCCTCCTGCCTTCCCTCCCTGCCGCTAAAATATGTGAAATGCACATATTTTCAAACAACTCGCGCACCTGTAGTAAATTTTTATACAAATGTCATATCGCCAAAGCTTACCATTATATATAGAAATACTCTTCTTTTAAAATTCAATGTTCTGTAAAAATTTTGAGTGAATTCATCGACTGCTTTCCGAGATTTGCGGACACAAACCTACTGAACCTAAATTTATAAATATTATTTTTTTAGATAAATGATTTCTTCCTCCCAAAGCAGCCGTTCTTTAGCCAAAACCATGTTGATCTCTTCTTCTGCTCATTGTTTTCATAAAAAATATACCAAATTATTTTATAATTCTGTTTTACCAAAAATTCAATGCATGCGCTACCTCCCATATTTAAAACATTTTATTTAAGAATGATACTAACGTGACCGGCATCCGGTTGTGATAACCCCCCCCCCTACGAAGTAATAGTAAAACCTTCACTTGGTTTCCAAATGCTGCTACAGTGCTACAGCTACAGGCGCAACCCCGCCCGGCCTTTAAAAAGCTCGTAGCTCGCCCGTTCTCGCGTCTCTCCCCTGCATTTCTTTTGAAGCGCCTTCTCAACCCCATCACGTAATACTTTTATGCAAACGTGACGAGATGCTCTTAATTAATCAATTGTAATTAACCCCACAACGTTGTGTACTTTTTTGTTTGAGTGGTTTGGTATAGTTAATCCAATTTAATTAATAATTTATTTGTGGTAAACCCTTGTTCTTTTAGGTATGGCGTGTTACAATTTGCAAGGCTTCGAATAACAATGACTGAGTTTGACTAGCTTGAAAAATAACTAATTTTCTATCTATATTCATCCAGCTTCCTCCCCTAGCACCTGTTATACGCCTACGCTCATCGACGACTATTTTTATTGAAGTAATCTGCATTTTCCCTCCTAGCATCTAGCATATAAATTTACATTCAAACGGCGAATTGAGAAGATCCTACCTTTCGATGCGATGTCACGTACTCTCTGCAGCTCTATAGAATGCTATCATGAAAATAATTTGACATTTATGTACATTCTAACAAAAGATTTACACTCAAAGCAGTACGGAGTGCAATAATTCTACACTTACAATGCTAGATGCAGTTTGTTAGTTAGCTAGCTTGTTTTATTTTGTTAATTTGATTCTACGGGTAGGTATTTTGGATTAACATGAGACAGAACATGTGCTGTTTAAATAATTGGACTCCTCCATAGCCCAACTGATAAGGTGATGGTCATAGACCGCCGAATCAGCTTCCAATTCCAACGCCTCCGGAGAATGTTAAGGTCGCAAGCGACGAATGAAAATCGACATGTTTTGCCTTCTGTCGGGAAAGGGTTTGATGTGTGTTTCTGGATCATAGAGTGATAATGGGAATAATATCGCCCAATACGCTGTCAAATTATAAATGTGTTGATGATGATGATGAGAGGTCATCTCATACCGTTTGATATGAGGGTCTGCTCCGATTAATGGCGTGATAGCCGATGTCAGGAACTGTTCAGGAAATGCGTGGGTGGCACGAGGGTTTAGATCGTGACATCCTACTCTGGATTGATGATGATGGTGATGATTTTGAAGTTCTTCAGCATGCCGATGACTTGAGTTCCATTTACTCCTAAAGCACCGGCATAAACATTAAACCGAAGTTGATTAGACAATCGGCAATGTCAGGAGATCGGTGGGGCCGCTCTCTCCTCTGATCTGGCGATGTATGAATTTAATTAAGGAAGATTTTGATGTCACCGATCCTCGCCTTGGCAGTCACTCATGTCCTCAACAGTCCCATTCTCCGTCCAGCACGCCGCCTCGAACCAGTAGAAATAATGATTACGTTTTTCCTAGGCGCGCTACAAAACATGCGCCAGCCTGCAATCGCGATGGTCATCGGTATTTGATTTGAATGAAAAATACGTCCTCTCGCATAACATACACAAGCGTAACGTGGGACCTTCCCCGAAATGTCACGGGCATATGCTCTACGATAGGCGTACCCCAACCTCAAACTCAAACATCAGCTCAAAGAAAGGAATGTCAAGCTCGGCTTCCAGGGTGCTGGGTCCAAGAATGGAAGGCACCAGGTCGTGAATCTGGCTTCCCTCCCTTCTATTTCCCCCGCTGCACTTTCGTCCAGAGTACTTTCCCACCCTGATGCTGGATGATCCCTATTCCTAGTGTGAGGGAGTTAAGAGAACTTTTGCTACTTATGTAGGTGGATATAACGCATTTCGCTTAAAATATGAATACCTACCGACGGCTTCATTCAACCGACAATGTGAAAGTTTTTGATAAATCGAATATCGAATGAAATATACCTACCTAAGCGTAAACCAAAAGTAGTTAAGAAAACTTTTGCTACTTATGTAGGTGGATATAACGCATTACGCTTAAAATATGAATACCTACTGACGGCTTCATTCAACCGACAATGTGAAAGTTTTTGGCTAAATCGAATATCGAAGGAAATATACCTACCTAAGCGTAAACCAAAAGTAGTTAAGAAAACTTATCCGGATTCCAACAAAGAACCGCCGATCGGTTGCCAAACGATTCCATATGTCATGTTCCCTTCGTTCCGCCGACAAGGCAGACCCCACACGAGCGTAACCTAAAAGGTAGTGAAGCCCACGCAAATTTCGTCACTTCGTTTCCCCCATGACGAAGGTAGTCCGGCCAGATCGTAATCTTCGTCCTGCATCAAACTGGCCTCCCGCGACGACAACTTTTATCCGCTGGTACCTCGGAGCGGCGGTAGAAGGAGGGCGAAATGGGTGCACGTCCTTTGTTCTCCTGAAGTCCCCCAATGCCTTAGTGACGTACATACGTCGACATCATGGAATGGCTCCGGCCACGCTTCCAATCCAGTCTAGAGCGGGTACGAGATCCACGTTACCGAGATGTGATCACAAGGGATTCCAATTTGCTCGGACCAGACACGACCATCGCTTACTTCGCCTCCACATTAGGAAAATAGTGTAAGCCCACCTGCATTTCGATCACATCGCCCCCGATAAAGTCGCGTGAGATACTTCCTCATGGTGAAATAGGAAAGCCGGACCCGTTAATTCATTCGACAACCGCCGTCCATTCTCGAGTCGTAACCCGCTCAATTAAGTTTGAAGAAAAAGAGTTTGTTAATTAAGTAGGTGGATATAGCGCATCACGCTAAAATGTGAATACCTACCGACGGCTGCATTCAACCGACAATATGAAAGTTTTTTGCTAAGTCGAAAGAAATATACCTAAACGTGAACCAAAGGTGATTATTATATGATTAGATATCGAACCAAGTTTATGCAAAGTCCTATGTATTAGACTTGTTGTGATACCTAAAATTTGGAATAAGGTGTGGGAAATTTTTGGAATGGGAATTCAATTATGTCAGATTTTGTTAGTAATCAAAAATGCCCATGCTACGCACCCTTCATAAACCGTTATATTACCCAATGCCTTTTCAAAATCCCTTTCCTAAATATAGTCCCCTAGCTACGTTTAAAAATATTATTACGAAACTCGTAAATAATAATTAACACCTCCAAGGCGCTTTACAAATTAATTTATACCTACATTCTATACCTATGTATTTTGGTACCCGTTATGTATTGGAGAATACCCAGTAACCTAATTTTCTAGGTCACCAACAAAGCACTTTAAAGGGTTTTATTATTGTTTTGTGGTTTCAAAATCCCGTCTTTTAAATGAAGTCTCTCGTCTAAGATTTATTGCCCGAAAGCGCACTTTGTGCTTCAAATGCTAGTTAGTTCATTGAACTCCAAATTATTATTTTACAACGTTATTGTCTCAAGAATAACTTCACCCAACAAAGGTACTTGCTAGCCGGTCAACCCGGAAACGTGCAAAGCCCCTCGCTCCCCATCGCTCGACAAAAAAAAGGGTCCTAGATTCCTAAGGCTTGTAGTATACAAACCCTAAATGACTCTTTCCTGCAAGGCCCGTACTAAATATGTTAATAATTTTATACAAACTTACCAAATTCGCCTTGTTGCACAAAATAATTTCACTAATCAATTCACTACAATAATATTTAACTTCAAACAAGCATTTCTAAACCACAACCCGTCATGCAGTTATTTATTCCAAGATGCAGCCGTCAAACACAATTCCCGCGTCAATTCGTTGTAAAATTTTTCCTGACCCTCATAAACGCCCCGAAAGCGCGTCCCGTATTGATAATTGACCGCCTCAATTTACAAATTATATTATTTAACTTCACAGATATGAACTCGCAAGCCGCAATCTCTGACTTCCTTATTCGCGTGGACTCTTTTTGTTTAATAAAGACGAACTATTCTTTGTTTAATTAAAATGAAATATCCCCGATTTAGAAGCACCGAGCTGGTCTCCTCGCGACTTTCAGAACTTGACGATCTTAATTCTCAACAGGATCTCTCCCTGACTGTCCTCTAACACTTCCCTGCCCCGACTATCTATTATTATATATTACTATCTGAATTATTCCCGGTTTACGCGCACCAAATTATTACTCTGCCGTTTATCAAAACTCGATGATTTTTATCCCGTCCGCGCGCCTCCAGGTTCCTTCCCTCACTGTCTTTCTTATTATATATTACTATCTGAATTATTCCCGGTTTACGCGCACCAAAATATTATTCTGCCGTTTATCAAAACTCGATGATTTTTTCCCGTCCGCGCGGCCCTAGGTTCCTTCCCTGACTGTCTTTCTTATTATATATTACTATCTGAATTATTCCCGGTTTACGCGCACCAAAATATTATTCTGCCGTTTATCAAAACTCGATGATTTTTTCCCGTCCGCGCGGCCCTAGGTTCCTTCCCTGACTGTCCTTTCTTATTATATATTACTATCTGAATTATTCCCGGTTTACGCGCACCAAATTATTATTCTCTCGTCTATCAAAACTCGATGATTTTTATCCCGTCTGCGCGGCCCTAGGTTCCTTTTCCGACCGTCTTCCAACACTTCCCTGCCCCCACTGTCCAGTTCCAACCCCCTGCCTTCTGACTCCCACCCATCTACTTGTGTGGTTTCAATAATTTATTAGTCACTTTTTTCAAATCTTAAGTGATAAGCACATCTCCCAATATGCATATATCAACGTTTAATAGTCAAAAATGTCACATAATAACTCTTATTTCAGAGAATTTTGTGTAGAAACCATGTTCGTTATTTTTTGTGGTGTAAACTAATTTCGTCTGCGCCGGAGTCATAAAGTATCCAAATAGCGCTTAAAAGAAGAGCTCAGTGGCGCACTTCAATTCACTACGCAAACACATGTGGTTATTTAGTGGTAAGGACCCATAAATCACCCCCATGAATTGGAAACAGAGAATCGTATGCTGAAAACATTCCATGTTACAAAATTGAATATATTTCTTAATCGATCTCTCAATTTTAAAGGAATTATTTCGTAGGCCCAAAGGCGAGATCATCACAGTCTCCCCTTTATGGAAAAAAATAGTGGAGGTAGATAGAAATCCAAACTACAATCACCTATTTTGTTCCAGAACTTCAGCAGTAGTCAGCCCGTTTGGACTCGCCTTAAATCTTTGTGCCTTTTTTTTCAAAATTGTAATGATGAATATTTCCTAATCCGGCCCTGTCCTGTACGTCATCGCATCCCTTCCCTATTCCGTTTCTACGTCGGCCTTGCCCAATGTTTGTCTAATGTTGAAACTACGGTCAATGTACCTTGCGTTACGCCTACATATTTCCAGGAATTTGTCCCGGTTACCACCTACAACGGTACCTAGTCATGGTACCCTAACTGTCTCCTATTGTACTCCCCACATAAGCCGACAATGTATTATGTGAGTAGTTAGTTGTCTATTTTTGCCCCCAAACCAATTAATACTAATTTTATTCAACGCCTAACCTTTTCACCGACTTACGCTGATTTTAACTACCCACCGCTTCACAAAAACTCCTTTTGCGCAATTCGCAAACCCTTTCACAAACTAATACTAAAATTGTAAATGTTCCAATGCTCCACATCTCACTGTGTCTAAATTCATAATGTATTTTTCTCTATAAAATATCCCAGAGTGTTTTCCCCAATTCGGCTCTGTCATTGTTAACGGTAATACGGCTATCACTCGTAAGCTTGCTCTGTCTATGTTCCCCATTTTCAGAACACTGTTGAAACTGTATTTGCTTAGCCGCTGTTATCTGGTTTTAAGAGGCGATCAGGTGACGTTTCACCCATACAACTTCCCTTACAACATGGCAAGCATATTCTAGCATAGATCGCTTAAGTCGGTACTTCTCCCCTTAAAAGCTCCTTTCGGTTTCACATAATGGCCGCCTCGAAGGTCCGTCTGCATTTTTTTCTCCAAAATATCCCTACCGTAATTATACGAAGTCTGACCGACCTTTCTTGTTGTTTGTTTGTTTTTTTTTTCGCTTACGGAACTTTGCCCAAAATGGACCTGACCGTTGTTCTAAATTTAACAATTTGGTACTGGGGACCAATATCATCATAAAAGTATTTAACTGCTAAAAAATGCCAATTGTCTACAGTAGGTACCTAGTCATTTTATTTCTCCAGATTCATACGTTTGAGTACGTAATTATTATTGTAGTCCTTTAAATCTAGTGCATTATTAGAATTAAACGTTTTGGATACGTTCATTCTGTAAGTCGGGTTGAATATTAGCAAACAATTTATTTTTAAAATTAAATTTGCCATCAAGAACCGACTTCCTCCCCTCACATCGGAATACCTTTTATTCCCTATACTTATCGGAGGTTGCCTAACATTTTACCTACCTCTCCTATCTTTAATTTGGTCTTATTGTCTTCACGCCTAATCCGGTTCACGTCACTAATGTTTATTCTGCATGTATTTTGTTTCTCAACAGATTCTGTTTCTTTGAACTATTTAGTTAAACTAATTTCGTTTAATCCTGTACAGATTATTTTGTAATTACGTTTCAAAATAATGCTTTTATTCCGACTGTCACCCACTTCTTGTGATGACCGGCTGTAGAAAGGGTTTCAATTTACCGTTACGTTAAACGCACAAACCTATTTGACACATATCTCCGCTAGTCGGCACTCGGTTTAATGGCCTCCCTTTTTTTTGTTGTTCTTCACGCTGAGTGTTAAATGTTTAAATGATCTACCCTCAAAATGAAAGAGACCCTTTTTTTCTATCGTTTGTTGGTGCCCCTTTTTTTTGTTAAACTATCTCTATTCAATATAACGATTAGGGTAGATTATCTATGTTTACTCTGGTAAACAGAACTACTCAACGCTGGTCCGATTGCATAATTTTTAAACTAATCGTACGGTATCCAATTTACCAAACGTTCAAACCCAATTGAAGGTTGACTAATATCAATATTATCACCCCGGCGATTTGATATTGAATGCATCATTGAAGGACTATCTCCCCTAATAACGTAACGCCCTTTCTCACTTTATCGAAGGTGGGATATCATTAGTTTCTCTTGATTAATTATTGTTCCAACTATTATTGGAGTACAGCGCTCCTCCCCTCAAAATATGATACCTTTAACCTGCGTCTTATCGGAAATTGGACATCATCAACCAACCTCTCCTAAATTTATCTGGTTAAGCTAATGTGTACATTATTGCACTACCTACTCTCTTGATTTATTTTGTTTCACTTTTTATAGACGTATGGCGCTACTCCCCTCAAAATATGATACCTTTAACCTGCGTCTCATCGGAAATTGGACATCATCAACCAACCTCTCCTAAATTTATCTGGTTAAGCTAATGTGTACATTATTGCACTACCTACTCTCTTGATTAATTTTGTTTCACTTTTTATAGCCGTACGGAGCTCCTTCCCTCAAAATATGATACCTTTAACCTGCGTCTCATCGGAAATTGGACATCATCAACCAACCTCTCCTAAATTTATCTGGTTAAGCTAATGTGTACATTATTGCACTACCTACTCTCTTGATTAATTTTGTTTCACTTTTTATAGCCGTACGGAGCTCCTTCCCTCAAAATATGATATCTTTAATCTGCGTCTTATCGGATGTTGGGCATCATCGTCTTATCTCTCCTATCTTTATCTAGTTAAGCTAATGTAAACGTTATTGCTAATTCCTCTGCTACACATCTATTTTCCTAGTACTTTACTTTTTTTTTTCGTTGTGTTTTCAGTCATTTTCGGATGACATGCGAACCGTTATACCTACTGTATTATTTTTTTTTTCTATTCTTGTTTAACCTTTTCCACGCGATCGTAACAACAGTTGATACGGCAAAAATCCATGCCTCACACGCGCCCGTATCAGACCTTGTTACGCCAACTTCGACTGCCGATATCACAGCGCTCCTATGTAACAGTTTTTTTTCCCGCTCACTAGGACATTCGTGTAACTATCACGATGCTGACATCTTCAGGCATATTTCGAAAATAAAATTGTATTTCGTAAAGAACATCGATAATCAAGTGAATGTGTCGTCGTGCGTTTGAGTGCCATAGTTCATAATTTAGTCAACAGATGGCGCTAGTAGTCATTCGCTCTTTGCGCATGCGTTTCCGATTGATCATAGTGGACAAGCGTCGATAACATTTATTGTAGAGATCTCGCGTATTCTAAACGTTTGTTTGTATTGTGAAACTGTGATTTTGACTTTACATAAAAATTTTATTAATTTAAGTGTCATCAGAATTTTATAACATGTCTATTTTGGTTATAAATTAGTTACAAAAGTGCGTGTTTATTTTCGTGTTCTTTTTCGTACTGTTTCAAAGTTATTAGGAAACGTTCACAATAAGTTTTTAGTGTTTGAAATTAACTTTAAGAATAAAAATGGCCCATATTTTGGAAGATGATGAAATTGAAAATATACTGCAGATGTTGGATTCTGATTATGAAATGTCCGAGGATGAATTTGTACCTTCGGAAATTTCAGATGCAGAAACTCAAGCTGATGAGTCTGTACGGGAAGAAGCAGAAACTCAAGCTGATGAGTCTGTACGGGAAGAAGTGCTACACTCCTGGGTGTCAGGACCTCATATTCCAATAGTACACGAATTTGATGATTTTCAATCCGGCATTTCTGTACAATTTAACGAAAACTCAACAGAAAGTGATTTTTTTGAACATTTTTTGAATCGCTCCATTATGAATGAAATTGTAAGAGAAATACATAACTACCATAGCTTTGTTCTCAATACAAAGGAATTTGGTGCGAATTCAAGAATTCATAAATGGAAGGACACAAATATTGAAGAAATGTATTTATTTATTGCAATAACCATGCTAATGACAAGAAACCAACACTTGACTATTGAAGAGTATTGGAGTACAAATATATTTCTTAGTTCGCCTATTTTTGGCCAGATCATGAGTAGAGATCGATATCAACTGTTATTGCAAAATTTACATTTCTGTGACTCAAATTCGCCGTCTACAGATCGTCTTTATAAAATAAGGTTAGTTTTAAATCACACCCGAACACTATTCAAACAGTCTGTAATACCTTATGAAGATCTATGCATAGATGAAAGCATGATTGTTTTCAAGGGTAGGCTTATTTTTAAACAGTATATTCCATCGAAACGACACCGCTTTGGAATCAAAATGTTTGTTTTGTGTGATGTGAAAACTGGATACATTCTTGATTTTATAATTTACTGTGGAGAAGGCACGGAAATAACGGATGAGCAGAACTTGGGAATAACCGGCGCTGTTGTAACCACACTTATAAATGATTATTTTGGCAAGGGGCACAATTTGTGGTGTGACAATTGGTACACAAGCCCAAAGTTATTCCAGTTTTTGCATTCGGAAAAAACGAATGCCTGTGGGACAGTAAAAAAAAACCGTAAGGAAATGCCCAAATTTAAAAATCTGAAAAAAGGTGAATTTGAGTCAAAAAGCCGCGGTCCCCTTTTAGCATTAAAATGGTGTGATAAAAGGGATGTTCACATGCTAACTACCTTGCACGATGACATATTTAAAGAAACAGGGAAAATAAATCACCGAACTAAACAACCCATTCACAAGCCCGCCTGTATAATCGATTACAATAAATCTATGGGAACTGTTGACAAAGGCGACATGATGCTGAGCAGTTTATCATGTATGCGAAAGACGATAAAGTGGTATAAAAAAGTCTTTTTTCACATAATTGACCTGTATTTATTGAATGCACTTATTTTGCACACCCAAGTGACAGGTATAAAAAAGCCGTTAGCAGATTTTCAATTGGCGGTTATAATGCAACTTGTTGAGAAATATAAACCACAAGTTACACAAATACCACAGCCTACAACATCAGCCCACCTCAGTCCATTTCGGATTCTGCCTAAACATGCCACTAAGCATATGGCAGGATTGATTCCAGCAACCGACAAATCAAATAAACCGCGCAGACGATGTCGTGTATGCCGACTTACAAATAATAAAATGCAGTTAACGAGATACATGTGTAAAGAATGCGGTGTGTCGTTATGTATCGAACCCTGTTTTAAAATATACCATACCTCAAAAAAATTGTGACCGGCGTAAACTCCTCTTAAGTGCTTAGATAATTAAAACAATATTTATTATATGACAAAATCTATTCGTCTCGTGTTATTTTTAAGTGTTGAGTTTTAGAACTTGTTTATTCGAATTAATAATAATAAGTGATTGAGGTACCACTTGTGTCTATCAACGCAGTGTCCTGAGTACAAGCACGCGGGGAAATGGCGCCGCCTTTAAGATAACATGGGTATGTTTTTGTATGGAATTTAATGTTTTTGTTTTTATAAACATCTAGGAGTGTTTACAGACGACGATTTGGTTTCAAATTGTAGATAATAATCTCATCTGTTTATATAGTATGATAAATCATGCCATAATATGCTGTAATTGACATAAAATTGGATGGATAGGTATTTGAAAACATGTACCGCGTATGGGTATTGAACAAACGGAGTAGTTCAACGCGGGGAAAAGGTTAAGTCATTGTATAAAGCCCAGCAAAATGCAACACTTTGTAATACCATACCTCCTGGTCACTTAGCAAAACTGTGATAAACCCCCCCCCCCTCCTAACGACGAAGTAGTAGTAAAACCTTCACTTGGTTTCCAAATGCTGCTACAGTGCTACAGCTACAGGCGCAACCCCGCCCGGCCTTTAAAAAGCTCGTAGCTCGCCCGTTCTCGCGTCTCTCCCCTGCATTTCTTTTGAAGCGCCTTCTCAACCCCATCACGTAATACTTTTATGCAAACGTGACGAGATGCTCTTAATTAATCAATTGTAATTAACCCCACAACGTTGTGTACTTTTTTGTTTGAGTGGTTTGGTATAGTTAATCCAATTTAATTAATAATTTATTTGTGGTAAACCCTTGTTCTTTTAGGTATGGCGTGTTACAATTTGCAAGGCTTCGAATAACAATGACTGAGTTTGACTAGCTTGAAAAATAACTAATTTTCTATCTATATTCATCCAGCTTCCTCCCCTAGCACCTGTTATACGCCTACGCTCATCGACGACTATTTTTATTGAAGTAATCTGCATTTTCCCTCCTAGCATCTAGCATATAAATTTACATTCAAACGGCGAATTGAGAAGATCCTACCTTTCGATGCGATGTCACGTACTCTCTGCAGCTCTATAGAATGCTATCATGAAAATAATTTGACATTTATGTACATTCTAACAAAAGATTTACACTCAAAGCAGTACGGAGTGCAATAATTCTACACTTACAATGCTAGATGCAGTTTGTTAGTTAGCTAGCTTGTTTTATTTTGTTAATTTGATTCTACGGGTAGGTATTTTGGATTAACATGAGACAGAACATGTGCTGTTTAAATAATTGGACTCCTCCATAGCCCAACTGATAAGGTGATGGTCATAGACCGCCGAATCAGCTTCCAATTCCAACGCCTCCGGAGAATGTTAAGGTCGCAAGCGACGAATGAAAATCGACATGTTTTGCCTTCTGTCGGGAAAGGGTTTGATGTGTGTTTCTGGATCATAGAGTGATAATGGGAATAATATCGCCCAATACGCTGTCAAATTATAAATGTGTTGATGATGATGATGAGAGGTCATCTCATACCGTTTGATATGAGGGTCTGCTCCGATTAATGGCGTGATAGCCGATGTCAGGAACTGTTCAGGAAATGCGTGGGTGGCACGAGGGTTTAGATCGTGACATCCTACTCTGGATTGATGATGATGGTGATGATTTTGAAGTTCTTCAGCATGCCGATGACTTGAGTTCCATTTACTCCTAAAGCACCGGCATAAACATTAAACCGAAGTTGATTAGACAATCGGCAATGTCAGGAGATCGGTGGGGCCGCTCTCTCCTCTGATCTGGCGATGTATGAATTTAATTAAGGAAGATTTTGATGTCACCGATCCTCGCCTTGGCAGTCACTCATGTCCTCAACAGTCCCATTCTCCGTCCAGCACGCCGCCTCGAACCAGTAGAAATAATGATTACGTTTTTCCTAGGCGCGCTACAAAACATGCGCCAGCCTGCAATCGCGATGGTCATCGGTATTTGATTTGAATGAAAAATACGTCCTCTCGCATAACATACACAAGCGTAACGTGGGACCTTCCCCGAAATGTCACGGGCATATGCTCTACGATAGGCGTACCCCAACCTCAAACTCAAACATCAGCTCAAAGAAAGGAATGTCAAGCTCGGCTTCCAGGGTGCTGGGTCCAAGAATGGAAGGCACCAGGTCGTGAATCTGGCTTCCCTCCCTTCTATTTCCCCCGCTGCACTTTCGTCCAGAGTACTTTCCCACCCTGATGCTGGATGATCCCTATTCCTAGTGTGAGGGAGTTAAGAGAACTTTTGCTACTTATGTAGGTGGATATAACGCATTTCGCTTAAAATATGAATACCTACCGACGGCTTCATTCAACCGACAATGTGAAAGTTTTTGATAAATCGAATATCGAATGAAATATACCTACCTAAGCGTAAACCAAAAGTAGTTAAGAAAACTTTTGCTACTTATGTAGGTGGATATAACGCATTACGCTTAAAATATGAATACCTACTGACGGCTTCATTCAACCGACAATGTGAAAGTTTTTGGCTAAATCGAATATCGAAGGAAATATACCTACCTAAGCGTAAACCAAAAGTAGTTAAGAAAACTTATCCGGATTCCAACAAAGAACCGCCGATCGGTTGCCAAACGATTCCATATGTCATGTTCCCTTCGTTCCGCCGACAAGGCAGACCCCACACGAGCGTAACCTAAAAGGTAGTGAAGCCCACGCAAATTTCGTCACTTCGTTTCCCCCATGACGAAGGTAGTCCGGCCAGATCGTAATCTTCGTCCTGCATCAAACTGGCCTCCCGCGACGACAACTTTTATCCGCTGGTACCTCGGAGCGGCGGTAGAAGGAGGGCGAAATGGGTGCACGTCCTTTGTTCTCCTGAAGTCCCCCAATGCCTTAGTGACGTACATACGTCGACATCATGGAATGGCTCCGGCCACGCTTCCAATCCAGTCTAGAGCGGGTACGAGATCCACGTTACCGAGATGTGATCACAAGGGATTCCAATTTGCTCGGACCAGACACGACCATCGCTTACTTCGCCTCCACATTAGGAAAATAGTGTAAGCCCACCTGCATTTCGATCACATCGCCCCCGATAAAGTCGCGTGAGATACTTCCTCATGGTGAAATAGGAAAGCCGGACCCGTTAATTCATTCGACAACCGCCGTCCATTCTCGAGTCGTAACCCGCTCAATTAAGTTTGAAGAAAAAGAGTTTGTTAATTAAGTAGGTGGATATAGCGCATCACGCTAAAATGTGAATACCTACCGACGGCTGCATTCAACCGACAATATGAAAGTTTTTTGCTAAGTCGAAAGAAATATACCTAAACGTGAACCAAAGGTGATTATTATATGATTAGATATCGAACCAAGTTTATGCAAAGTCCTATGTATTAGACTTGTTGTGATACCTAAAATTTGGAATAAGGTGTGGGAAATTTTTGGAATGGGAATTCAATTATGTCAGATTTTGTTAGTAATCAAAAATGCCCATGCTACGCACCCTTCATAAACCGTTATATTACCCAATGCCTTTTCAAAATCCCTTTCCTAAATATAGTCCCCTAGCTACGTTTAAAAATATTATTACGAAACTCGTAAATAATAATTAACACCTCCAAGGCGCTTTACAAATTAATTTATACCTACATTCTATACCTATGTATTTTGGTACCCGTTATGTATTGGAGAATACCCAGTAACCTAATTTTCTAGGTCACCAACAAAGCACTTTAAAGGGTTTTATTATTGTTTTGTGGTTTCAAAATCCCGTCTTTTAAATGAAGTCTCTCGTCTAAGATTTATTGCCCGAAAGCGCACTTTGTGCTTCAAATGCTAGTTAGTTCATTGAACTCCAAATTATTATTTTACAACGTTATTGTCTCAAGAATAACTTCACCCAACAAAGGTACTTGCTAGCCGGTCAACCCGGAAACGTGCAAAGCCCCTCGCTCCCCATCGCTCGACAAAAAAAAGGGTCCTAGATTCCTAAGGCTTGTAGTATACAAACCCTAAATGACTCTTTCCTGCAAGGCCCGTACTAAATATGTTAATAATTTTATACAAACTTACCAAATTCGCCTTGTTGCACAAAATAATTTCACTAATCAATTCACTACAATAATATTTAACTTCAAACAAGCATTTCTAAACCACAACCCGTCATGCAGTTATTTATTCCAAGATGCAGCCGTCAAACACAATTCCCGCGTCAATTCGTTGTAAAATTTTTCCTGACCCTCATAAACGCCCCGAAAGCGCGTCCCGTATTGATAATTGACCGCCTCAATTTACAAATTATATTATTTAACTTCACAGATATGAACTCGCAAGCCGCAATCTCTGACTTCCTTATTCGCGTGGACTCTTTTTGTTTAATAAAGACGAACTATTCTTTGTTTAATTAAAATGAAATATCCCCGATTTAGAAGCACCGAGCTGGTCTCCTCGCGACTTTCAGAACTTGACGATCTTAATTCTCAACAGGATCTCTCCCTGACTGTCCTCTAACACTTCCCTGCCCCGACTATCTATTATTATATATTACTATCTGAATTATTCCCGGTTTACGCGCACCAAATTATTACTCTGCCGTTTATCAAAACTCGATGATTTTTATCCCGTCCGCGCGCCTCCAGGTTCCTTCCCTCACTGTCTTTCTTATTATATATTACTATCTGAATTATTCCCGGTTTACGCGCACCAAAATATTATTCTGCCGTTTATCAAAACTCGATGATTTTTTCCCGTCCGCGCGGCCCTAGGTTCCTTCCCTGACTGTCTTTCTTATTATATATTACTATCTGAATTATTCCCGGTTTACGCGCACCAAAATATTATTCTGCCGTTTATCAAAACTCGATGATTTTTTCCCGTCCGCGCGGCCCTAGGTTCCTTCCCTGACTGTCCTTTCTTATTATATATTACTATCTGAATTATTCCCGGTTTACGCGCACCAAATTATTATTCTCTCGTCTATCAAAACTCGATGATTTTTATCCCGTCTGCGCGGCCCTAGGTTCCTTTTCCGACCGTCTTCCAACACTTCCCTGCCCCCACTGTCCAGTTCCAACCCCCTGCCTTCTGACTCCCACCCATCTACTTGTGTGGTTTCAATAATTTATTAGTCACTTTTTTCAAATCTTAAGTGATAAGCACATCTCCCAATATGCATATATCAACGTTTAATAGTCAAAAATGTCACATAATAACTCTTATTTCAGAGAATTTTGTGTAGAAACCATGTTCGTTATTTTTTGTGGTGTAAACTAATTTCGTCTGCGCCGGAGTCATAAAGTATCCAAATAGCGCTTAAAAGAAGAGCTCAGTGGCGCACTTCAATTCACTACGCAAACACATGTGGTTATTTAGTGGTAAGGACCCATAAATCACCCCCATGAATTGGAAACAGAGAATCGTATGCTGAAAACATTCCATGTTACAAAATTGAATATATTTCTTAATCGATCTCTCAATTTTAAAGGAATTATTTCGTAGGCCCAAAGGCGAGATCATCACACGGTTAAAGTCGTTCTACAGAATGAAACCAGAAAAAAAATATTTTCTGAATGCCTTCGTAACAATATTCGCCTTAAACATTCCCTTCACCGATTCTAGATTAAGCAATTTACAATCAGAATATGGGGACAATTGTGCCTAAAATGTATTGAGATATAAAAAAATGCTGGAAATTTTCCTACAATGTTAAATAAGCTGGAGTATTAGTTCGAATTTCTCTTCGTGCACAAATTTTGTTACTATTGTAATAAAGATGTTCGTGTGGAAAATTCCTACCGATATTTTTTGAATAGTTTAAGAACTATTTAATGCGCAAAATGTTTTTTCTCTGGTTGTACATGGTTACAAGAAACCTAATAAAAGCTGACTCTGGGAATCATCATTCTATCCTTTTTTTCCTTATAATGTCGTTAAAATATGCGCCCTACAGACTGAAGCCAAGGTTCGTAGAAAATGTTTTTAACAAGGTTAGCTTATCGAGCGATTACATAGCTAGAAGTCCATTTCCACTGCGAGATTTGATTTACCTATAAACGCCTCTGAATCCAATTGAAAATGATTTATTTTTAATATTGACCATCACATTATTAAACACTATGTCAAAAAATCTTGAAAAAGCAATAAAAGGGATATATCTGGAAAAAATGCAAATTCTCTCAATAAACCAAAATGGCTTTAGAAAAAATAGGAACACAGAAAAGACAATTGTCACTGAAACCGAGTTTATTTAACATAATCAAGATTCAAAGTTATATCAATTTATTTAGACTTATACAAAGCTTTTTAAACAATTTCACACGAAAAACACTTTAAAAAACTAAAAAACATCGGTTTCAATGTTCTTTAATTAAAAGCAAAAAAGTATTTCCATCACAAGTCACCACTGATCGCACTGCTACTCGTAGCGACGGGATCACGCGATATGCATTCTCTCTCTCTTACGAAAGAAGCCGCCTTTAGCTTACACCGAAATATTTGGGAATGTATAATTATGTTGACCGGGAATCCTATGTTTTATGATAATTAAATCTGAAGAATTAAGATAGTGAAAAAACTTCTTTATTTTTTTTCACTTTTTACTTTATATTTGTATTTATAAAACATTGTGTTAAAAGTCGTGAATATTGAGAAATGTTGAGAAATTCTCTAATTTGTTTTGAAGTTATTGGAACGCCTACCGTGCAAAGGTAATACATTTCATATCCTTTGTTTTACAGAGTACGGAACAATATTTTGCAGTATCCTCACCCACAAACGGACAGCATACACTCCCGTAATTCTCTTGATGTATTGCAAATCAAAGGTTCGAAAGAATCCAGCAATAATCAATGCGCAATTACTATAGAAACTACAACTCCACATTCTCGGATTACTGGGGCGGAATTCCGGAGGGCGGACATTCATTTTTCACGGTAAATTTGAAACTAGATACGCCTTTAAGCTTTATTAAGGGATTCGAAAAGGACAACAGGGTTTTTTATATTGACCCTTGTCGCACTTACGTCCAAAAAGGTCAACCTTTTCCCGCCTTCAAAACATTTATAATGCGTTGTTAGGTTCTGTGGACAAGTCAGTTCGTAGTTTAGAAAAATTCTGCTTCTCTGCATACCACTTTTCAAAAACAAAATTCTAGGAACTGTAGTCGATAAGCTAACCGGAAAACAAAGGATAATGATAATTAACACACTTTTGAAAAGTGATATAAAGTAATATATTAAAACAAATTAAAAACTATTTTTCCGTTTTATATAAAATCGTGAAAAGCGATGAAATAAAAGCTTGGTCCACTATATATAATATGTATTTTTTTAATGTTTAATATATTCTTATCTAAAAAAATTACATGTTTTTATACATAAAACAAAGTTTTTCTTTAAAAAATGCAATAGTTTATATGTCTTACACCAAGCTCGTGTTATAAAGGCGGAGAAAACGAGTATAAACCATAATTTAACAAAGGAAAAAATATTTTTTTAATATATATAATAAGAATATGTAATTAACAGTTGTTAACAAAAAAATCATATATTTATATATATTTTTATATAAAAAAAATTATAGTTAAGGAATATAACAAAATGAAGAAGAGGAGATAAACAAAAGAAAGGAGAAAAACAAAGAAAAAAATATATATCTGATATTACAATTGTGTTGAGAAATACAGTATACAATATAATATAGTGATCTTAATAAGTTATGAATAGAGAGTTTTTATTGATTTTTTGAATTTTTCATATTTTTTTTCTTATAATCTTAAATTAACTGGTAATTGGTTAAACCATTTAACTCCAATTTATTTATAGAATTGTTGAGCTGTGGTAGAGTGCTACAGCGCGGGACAGTCATAGTGCCAAGAATATTTGTTCTAATGCTGTTTAAAAAAGGAGTAAAGATTATATTAAAATAAAAAGTAAGGTAAAAAGTAAAGTAAATTGTTTAGTAAAGTAGACGATGAAGAAAACATTAAAGTAAAAAGTAAAGTATAAAGTAAAGTAAAAAGTAAAGTAGAAAGTAAAGTAAAAAGGAAAGTTAAAGTAAAGTAAAAAGTAACTTAAAAAGTCAAGTTAAAAGTAAAGAAAAAGTATAGTAAAAAGTTAAGTAAAAAGTTATTTAAAAAGTTAGGTAAAAAGTTAAGTAAAAATTAAAGTAAAAAGTAAAGTAAAATGTAATATAAGAAGTAAAGTAAAAGTAAATTAAAGTAAAAAGTAAAGTAGAAAAAAGTAAAAAGTAAAGTAAACAGTAAAGTAAAAAGTTATAAAAAGTTATAAGTTATAAGTTAACAGTAAAAAAAAGGAAAAAGTAATGATTAATAAGGTAAGAAACAAAATTATAAAAGTAAACCAAGTATAATCGATAAAATGTTTTAAGCATAAAAGCTTTAAGTAATACACTTAGAAGGAGTTAGAATAGTGCCAAATAAACATTGTCACTGTCCTGAGTTGTAATAAAACCCAAAAAATTTTGTAGAGTCATCTCTGAAAAATTCAGCATTCTTCCATGTCCCCGTTCCCAAGAATTTGGCCGATCCTTTTCGAAGAAATGGTGTACGTAAATAATTGAGACACACGTTACACGTATTATATAAGTGACTATAAAAATATATTTAGTGTTACCGAAATGTTGTAGTGTATATTTAGTAAAAGGTACACCCCCCCCCCCCCCCACTCCTCCCCCACTCAGCCCCACTACCCCCCCCCCCCCCCTCCTCCGCTCCACCCCCTTCATACTCGTTACGTTCATTTTTAACGATGTCCCCTGTTAAAACGTAACAATCAAATACGCGCCCTTTCGCATTCATGATATTGGTATAGCTGTTGGCTTAGGTCAAAATGTAGATTAGTACCTATTTAATATTTTTAGGTACACTAAATAATAATACTCATAAATATTTGAATTTTTGCTATCAAAGGAATCTCCATAGTGACCATAGTAACCTAAACAAATGACAAAATGACAGCCCACGTCAAACAATTACTTAGCAACACGCTTTGCTTTTCGTTCGGGCAATAAACGTATAATAAATAATTTCATAACGCCACAGCTTATTCATAACACCAGAGCTTACCAATATATAATAGCCAATATGACTCGCAAATAATGTAGCTTTCGATTAGTGAAAGAATTTTTAAATTCCATTCAGTATTTATTACGTGAAAGAGTAACGAACACAAATCCATACAAACTTTTCGCATTTATAATATTAGTAGAAGTAGGATATAAATACATAATTACGCTCTGAAAGGTTATTCTGTATTTTTTGTGTTAAGATAGCGTTACGAGACAATTAAGAAAAAGAGGAAAAATCCTTTGGATGTCGGAAGGATTTTCTATGGCTTTTAATGGCTTGTCTATGCCCATAAATATACCAAACCACCCACTAGATCGATAAATTCGGGCTTTAGTACGTAAAAAATTTGGTCACTATTTCACCATCAAAATGCAATATTTTTTCGACTTCTTTTTTTTACTTATCACTTGTGACGTCACGCACCATAGACGAAGATAGAGTAAGCAACAACAGAACAATGCGCGACCATAGAGAATATAATTTTCTTTCGGGGCCTACTCAATACCACCCAAATCATTAGCCTAAAATATTATTTTAAAAATAAAACTCATAATTACATGATAAGAATTTTATTATAAACATGTAAAAAAAAAGGAAATACAAGAATATATAATTAAAATGATTATGCGTTCCTACAAAACTATAGAATTTAAAATATTTTCATCTTTTAACATAAAAATTTAAAACTCAGAATTACATGTACACATTTTAAACAAGAATACAATATAAGCAGGTTATATTTCTATAGCAAATTGCCACATGAGGAAGTTGTTTTAAAGATAAATTTCTCTTTTGAACGTACCTATTATATCTTTCGGCAGGTAAAAATAAATTTATCATATTTCCAAGATCCACGGAGACATTAGTTTGCATAAGATGTTTGATTCTTCATAAGGGGCTCAAAAAAACATTATATTTGTTTATTTGGCATTTAAAGTAGCTCAGCTCACCATATTTTCCCTGAAATCATAAAAAATAGGATAAGTTATATTTTCTAAAAACTACATTGGTTCAGTTATGGAAATTTGTAAAATAATGCATTTTTTATTGTTTTTGTGTATGTGTATTATAGTACATACATATGTATGTATGTGGTTACATTTCCTCCCATGTCTTTTAACTTTTAATTTATTTATTTATTTATTTATTTATTTATTTATTTATTTACGGACTTACGTCCAATTTACAACATGGTATAACGAAAATTTGGGAATGTACATTGTAAGGGTGAAAATGGTACATGAGAGCAAAGACAAACAGAAAATAGAAGTGTCAAGTCAAGTCAAGACTTTGCAAAAATTACAGTAAATATAAAATATTATCATTTATTTAAAGAGTGACAGAATTCATTCAAGCTTATACCAAAAAAATCAAGGTCTTGTCGTGAGTTGACCATTCTACACATTCTGGACAGTGGTGAGTTGTAACCATAATTAGTGGAGTGCTGATTGAGGAAGAGTAGGTCTTTATTTCTGAGTCTACGAGAAGGTATATTGAATGGGATGAGTTGTAGTAATGTAGGTGAATCGATTATGTAGTTAATAATTTTGAAGAAACAGATGAGATCGAATTTATGATAACTCTCATATTAAACCAAGTTCTAGGATACCTACTTACTTAAATAACGAAGCCTACTCAAATACATTAAATTTGACTGACGTTTTTGTAAAATGAAAGTTATAAAAATAATAATTACCTCTGCATCATGCACCATGCCTGATAGTATTTCCCTTAACCTCATGTAACCATCTCCAGAAACAGAAGCGAATGTATTGAAGTGTGGATAAAGAATGTTATATTGTAAACAAGTAAAGTTTTGTCGGTTAAGATTCCACTGAAAAATATGAATAAATTTATTAATATACTGATAAAAATATAAAAAAAATGTTGAAAATAAAAACAGAAAATGCAATACAGAAAACATATTTACCTTTTTTAAGATGTAATCGTGATGTTGGATAGCGTCAATTATTAGATCCCAGGTGAAACATAAATATGTTCTGAAAACGGAACCATGTACATCAGTTTAAAATACAATTCAGCAATAAATTTCAAAAAACACTTTAGGAACAATGAAATAACAACCAAAGGAAGACTCCCACCTGTAATTTTGTTCCAATTGCGGGTCCTGTTCTCCCATTTTTCATTCGATCGTGAATTCCGAAAATTCATAATCGTTACTTATTGCCATCTTATTGCGTCGGAAATGTAAATGTCAATTGTCAATCAAACGTAAATAAAGCAGAAAAATGCAACAAAAATAAAAGATTCCTATTGGTTGATTTAGTAGCCGGTGACCATAAACAAATCGAAGTGGACTTATGAAGTCACCCAAAGATTCTGACCACGTTTTGGCTCGGAGTAAAGAGCGTAATACACGAGCCCGATTTTCAGCCCGATTCCAATTAGAGACAAAAGTCAACATTTTTCGCTTTACGCGATCGCTGTTTTCAACTCTATTTTCATATCTACGATTTTATTAGGCATCACAACAAACAGTATGGTTCATGTGTTGTTTGCAGTGATAACAATTGAAATCCTAGATATGAAAATAGAGGTGAAAATAGCGATTGCGCAAATCGAAAAATGTTGACTTTTGTCTCTAATTGGAATCGGGCTGAAAATCGGGCTCGTGTATTACGCTCATTATACCCGCCTGTCTATGCCTATCGTGTATTGATGTCAGTAAGTGTGGATTAATTACCTACTTAAAAATACGACTTACTATGTATTATTTCTTATGTAAAAACCCCGAAAAAGGGCGTAAATAAATAACTACTTACTTATAAACCTAATAGGCGTTCATAAAAAAATATTCGTTTGACGTATTATTTTGGTGTTTGCACGCAATAACATTCGATTCGTACATTTTCCCGCGGCTGACTTCACTTAACAGGATTAAGCGGCAGGGCGCCGTCATCACCGGCGCTAGCGTAACTACTTTTTAGAGATAAGTGTTTAACACAAGGGCAGTATTTAGCTCGTCAGCGCGATACGTAATACCGCATTTAAGAAAACTGTAAAAATGTGTCGTACATGACCAGTTTAACACGCGTTAGGCTATCGCAGAAGATAGAGAATCACCCTTCTAACCAAATTAAATTATCTATTATTGATACCTACTCTTACCTCATATTTGCGCTTTTCTCTGCCATTATAAATATAAATATTATATCTGTTATATTGCCATCATCATGCTTACTGGCGCAGACCCGTGGAAAATAACGGGACAGTCTTGCCAAATTCTTGCTAAATCAATTCTAATTTTGATAATGACCATTATTATTGACCAAGCCCTAAAACCCTTGCTACGTTATAGAGCAGTTTGACAGTAACCTTAGGCAGAGTACAAAGACAACCAAAATTTAGTGTTTTAATGATGATGGTCATATAATTCTCATGAAATCACTAATATATATATATTTTTTTATTAAATTATTAATATTTTTTGTTTTAATTTAAACAAATGTAATTTTTTTTTAAGTTGTCCTCTCCTAAACACAAGCAACTGCTTTATTAGGAGAGTGATTGAAATATTAATGTATATATTATGTTGTAAAACTGTAACCTTGTTATATTTTTAAATAATAAAAAAAAAAAAAATCATAAAAAACATAAATCTTTACCTGAATTTGCAACATTGGACAGTATCTATTTATACCGTAGCGTCTACGTGGCTGAATTTCAGAACCCAGCTACGAGTGCATGTCGGCCGTCACGCCATACGCGCCGCGCCACAAATAACATCTGTGTACGTAGAATTTCACACAAGGCTACTGTTATAATTCGGTTTTGAATTCAAAAATTCGACACAAGATGTTCCGTCAGCAGGTCGGAGGGGGACGACTCCCCTTAAATATAACTGCTACGAATTTAAGAATATGTGATATCTCTCCGGATATGAAAAGATTGACGGTAAAACACGTTATATCAAGTGGCTTTATATTACATAAGACGTCATTGCCTTGTCTCGGTTATTATGTCCCGGTGAATAGCTACAGTGGATCTGAGGAATGGGCTGTTTTTGAAATCAGTTCATATTGGATCTATAAAATGGTCAATGGTCACCAACACAAACTGGGCGAAGCCGAACCAAAAGCCGCCCACAAGGCCTAGCAGTAAAAACCTGCGCAGCGGGATTTTAACAGCTAGTTTCTAAATTATTATTGTATAATTACTGCCATCTATCCTTCTCAAAAAATTCAAGCCTTCGCTAAGAGTGCTCCAGCCTTCGCTAGTGGGTGGTGTTTCACGTCCAGGCGTCGTTTCTTGTAAATACCTCATTTTTTATAAAAGAGCTGGTTCCCGTAGATATTTCTCTTTTGCTGTAAAATAATCGAATAACAAGGCTTATTCGACATTCTTTCTCTTGAACGGGTAACCGGCCCCCAAGACTAATTTGAAGAGCATCTAAAGTGTCTAAAATTGTGAACAAAAAACTTTAAAATCTCGTGGAGTGTTTATTAATTGTAGAAGGACCCTACAAATCATAATAATATTTTGGTTCAATGGTTATCAATAATATTATTCTTTGTTCTTGCCCAACATTACAAAGCAGTTTTTAGTAGACGTAAATTGAATAATTTTCTAGACATTTTCTGATGTACGTAGTTTTATTTTCAGTACTTGACTCCGCTCTGCGTGATCACTTGCGTATATGCCCGCATGGCCCTCAAACTGTGGGGCTCCCGGGCGCCAGGAAATGCGCAATACTCCAGAGATGCCAACCTCATGAAAAACAAGAAGAAAGTAAGTAACCATCCCATGATTTCTTTACTGTAGTTGCATTTTTCCACACAATCTTCCGCACCGAAAACCATTTATTGGATTACCAATACCTCTTCCATAGGTCACCCCAAGTGGTTCGCTAAGTTTGGTTACTTAGCGGGGGTTTCCGGGTTCATGGGGTTAGATTTGTCCGGATCTTGGCGGCGTACAGTTAGTAATTTCAGTTATCTAGCTCGACTTTATTATAAAACTCTAAGTTTCTTTCTGGATTTAATTTTAATTAATTTAATTAGGTAGATACCTAAATGTCTAATCTTTTTAGAAATTGAAAAAAAAAACATTTTAGCTGCTTGCGACGTCACGACAACACCGAAAAAACTTACTACCCTTTGTTATTAATGCTTCTAATTTCTATCGGTAGGTTATTGAAGTTAATAACAATTTTCTTTAGTATTTAGATTATAAGTTACTTTATTAACGTTATAGTGAGGCTTACAATGAATATTTAACTGGACAAAACGTCCGTTCTATTGGATGCTCTAAGTTATCCTGAAGCTAGTGAACTCGACATTGAGGAAGCCCAGCTGTCGATCATATACCATTGCCTATTTTCACAACCGTTTGTGCATTAGCTTATGATGGCCGCCTTGGTCGAAGGGTAAGGCTCTTGACTCACAAACGAAAGATTTTGAGTCAAGAGCGTCAGAATCCTGGCGTGCGCCAGTAAATTTTATTTGATTAATTTGTGTTTTTCAAAATTAATTCATTCAAAAATAATATATATAGGTGGAAGATACTCTCAGTATGGCCCTGGTGTAAGACCACGTAAGTTCGGTGATATGTAATTAAAAGTATTTTTCTACTAATAAACAATTTTACTATTAGAATAAAGTATCTTGAGTTATTGTAATTAGTTGTTAAAAACAAAACAAAATTTACCTTATTTAAAAAACGGGGTATCACTTGGAAACTGAGTTATAAGTTGTTCTTGAGATTAGATTAGTCGGAAACTTTTTTTTTGAGATTATCTTTAAAAAATTTTTTAACAGAGTTTATTAATTGGATTTTATCATTAATTTTTCTAATTTCATCCGGTAATCGGTTGAAAATAAGTCTTCCATAAAGTAAGGTTTATAATTTGCAGTCCTTGTTTCTGTGATATACCTATAACTGATTGATATCCTCTAACTGATTGACTTCTTAAAACTATACCTATTTTATCACCATCATCCACCTAATTACTCGTACATTTGGTTTGTGAATAAAATATTCTTGAAAATTATTTGAATTATTTGACAACATGTTGTGGCTTGTGAGTATGAAACAATTTTATTATTTGTCACATACCTACATACAAACCTTATCCCTACTTTCTAAATCCTTTTTTCGTTTTAATTAATCTTCTTGAAGTTGAACAATCTAAGCCTTCTTTTGACTAACAAAAATACGTACTTCAATACAAAGTTTGCTTGGGGTGGTTATCCCAAAAGCATATCATACAAATCAGAAAAGCTTTTTAACCATTTAACGCCATTTGACTGGAAACTTAATTTGGACCCTAATGAATCAGTATATCTCACAAGTATTCTTATAATTCCTCCATTCATTAAAAAAAACTTGAGAAAATTATTTAGGTTTTCGAATTCTTGTTTCTAGAATTTAATTTTTTATTAATGGGGTATTTCCACAAACGAGGGATTCTGTTGAAAATGTACGGAATATTTAAAGACCATTTTTCTGATTTTAATCATCCTACTATAAATGTTTGTTTTTTATGTTTTCATTCAATATTATTGATTTTAAAAACGCTCGAAAACTGACAAAATCAAAACGGCCCGTTTTTTCAAATGGGTTTGTGACGTCGCAGGCTACGTCCGGCTAAACCAGCACAAATAAGCACTGTCAGGGAGCGTCCGCACTCACGACGTCACACGATAGCCACGCCCCAAAATATCGTTTTAGCGGTGATTCAAAAATGGTAAACTTAAACTCGCTCTAGAAAATTTATTCGTCAACATAAAAATAAAATAAAAATGCTTTAATCATCGTAATTTTTTGCTTAATTTTTTTAAGCAATAAAAAAAATACATGGAAATACCCCTTAAGAGCCGAATTAAAATTTAAGAGAGAATTTAAATTTCGTCGAACGATGATCTTGCGATCGCACCCTTGCAACTCTAAAGGACGGTTCCGATGAGAAAGATTAATCATTCTCCATACCAGTATTTTAACATAATAACTCAATATCGATTTAATTTCATTCAAAATTTACATTGATACCTGCATTCAAAATGCTCAAACTCGTTATGATAAAACTATTAAAATTACGTACTTTTTGTAATTATTTTTTTATGTTGGTTTTGAAGTTCTTATAATTGTTGAATAATTTAAAAGCAAAATAAGAATGTTATTTTTTTTAAATATATTAGTTTGTAAGACCGTAAATAAATAGACAAACTGAAGTATTTTCGTCATTTTTCTATGATTTTGTTTTAACTAAAATTAAAATTCTGAAAAGAGGCTTTCCTAAATAATTTATCGATTTGTTTTACTGCATGATTATATGATTTTAAATGTATAATACAAAATTTTGTTTGAAAATTTAACAAAACTGCCAACAGCCTATGGTAAAACCGTATTGTACTAAAAATAAACACATTTTCTCAAAATTTAAAACAAAGCTTTACTAGATAAAAGGGTCTTTCGAAATCAATTTATTATTTTTGTGGAAAAGAGTCCATTGTTCTGAAATTTGATTTAAAAGTGTCATATTTCCAATTTTGTTTGGTTATTCCCTCTTAAAGCACTCGCACTTTATCGACTGTGAAATTTTGATGAAAACCCGTTGAGAGAAAATATTATAGAACGCAAAAAAATGTTGTGGAAACTATGAAAATATATTTTACTCTGTGAAGGGCATGTAATTGAAAAGTTCAAATTACAATCACTAATTTCAACTAAATTAGAATTAAAACCCTCTTTTGCACTTTATAAAATGAATTTGTACTAATTAAATACCACTTTCCGAAGTTCCAATGTGAAATAATGTATATTGCGAGGCCTCGATGACAGAATTATACGACTTCAAGCATTTAAAACAACAATCAAAAAGTTTTCAAAAGGAAGCTTTCGAAGAATCTGTATTGGAATATTGTTGGTTGTTTTGTGAGTGAATATTCGACTAAATTGTATCAATTTAACAAAAGTAAGCATTGGATTCTTCGGTTTACTCAGAATTACAGCCGATTATATTCAATAAAGTCGTAAATTTAATTGTAATAATATTATAATTATAATATTTTATTCCAAACCAAAGTTGTCATGGGTTGTCCCCAATAGGCAAGACCTACTTGGTGGTTACTTCATGACGACGCGTGACTATTTGGTGTTATTTTTCTCCATTAAAAAAAAAATTAAATGAAAACATCATTTTTAATTAAATGAAAACAAATCACTATGTAAAACACATCCATTTAATCAAATTGATCTACATGTTTCGATACCAAAGGTTTCTTCATCAGGATACGATTAATATTAATAATAATAACATGAGACAAATAAGAACTATAGACAAAAATATTATAGGGAGTGGTGATTAATTACTTAAAAGTATCATAAAATTATTAAATATGTAAAAATTTTGAATATGTAAAATTGCATTTAAGTGTATAATTAAAACAAACAATAATAATCAAGATGTCCAATCACAAAAATTAATTATTATAAAATTTAGTATTAATACTAAAATTAATTAATATGAAAATAAATTAACGAAATGGCCATTTTAACACTTTTTCTAATTTGTAAAATTTCTAAGTTATCTAATTGTAAACCCGTTGTGTTTGTGTGTACATTTTGTAACCCTTTATTTATATCAAAAGAATTACTTGTTTCCAAAATGTTTTTGAAAAATTCAGATTAATTATTATAATTTAAACACCTTTGTTACATTTATAAAATACATGATATATTACGTGATAAATTCCTTCATACAATGAAGAGATTTCTCGGCCAGCTTTGTTCCTTCCAACCGGCTTGTTCATCGCATTCCTCTTGGTCTGGCTCTGAAAATTTCAGGGCATGAATGCAAAAATACTACCATAATATATGCTTATTTTACCTTATATTGATTACTCGGCTAGATTCTATTAGTAAATTCCTTAACCTTTACTTACCTGGAGATAAAACTCACGTATCACCCGAAAGGGGGTTACAAAGGTCACATAGGACTAAGATCACGGAGCAATCGTGCCTCTTAATATTCCTTTTGCCCTTTCCAGTAATACTGGGATATGTTAGTATTTTTTGACCTACCGTTTTAACCAGACATCGCCCATCTTTGCCTAGCAGCAATCGAAGCAAATAAATAAATTTGCTTTGATTGCTCGAGATTTCCCAGAAGTTCATTTTTTTAATTTTTCGCCAACATTAAAAAAGTCATAACTTCGAATTTTAACAAGGAGAGATACAAACTTATTATAGTGCTATACAGTCAATGAATTGACCTGTATTTTACATCAACTAATAAAATGTTTCAAATAATTACAATAAATGTTTTACGAATGGCACGAAAATGTGGTCCATTTTCGGACCGCTACCAATCGTAGAAAAATAAATGTGCATTTTTCGACCAAAATCGCTCCAGTGGTTTTAAGAGATGCAAAAAAGTAGAAGAGAACAAAGTCAAGAAAAACTTAAATATACAGGGTGTCCGGGGGTAAAGTGCATTAACTTCAGGAGGTGATTCTACACGATATTATAAGTAAACGAACAAAAAATTTAATAAAACAAAAAACGACTTAAAAAAATGCACTAAAAAGTAAAAAAATAATTTCGTACGATTGTTATTTGAGTCGGTGTCAGCCAAGGCAACTAGATACATAGGGAGTTATAGGTGAGATGTGGAGATCTTGGCTGACACCGACTCCAAAAATAACAATCGTACGAAATTATTTTTTAACTTTTTAGTGCATTTTTTGTTTTGTTAAAATTTTTATTTATTTTTTGATTTTTAGTGACGAGCTTGCGTAAAGAATTTTTACTTCAAAACAAGAATCATCAAAATCTGTTGCCGTAATATTGAGTTATTCGTCCATTTGTCGCGCACATACTTATTGCAAATTTAAGACATATGTGGTTTTCTCATGGATCCCATTATCAGAAATAGAACAAATTAAAATGGGACCACACGGAAAGCATCAACTTTCTAATAAAAAAAGAATCATCAATATCGGTTAACTCAATCGAAAGTTCTGAGGTAAAAAACACAAAAAATACCGTTGAATTGATAACCTCCTCCTTTTCGAAGTCGTTTAAAAAGATAAATGACTTTTTTCGAATTTCCAACTTTTAAGGGTAATTTTGTTGTAAAAAGATAAAATTAGACTGGCGTGTGCGGCCAGCATTATGTTCCGCTGTTTCGATACGGGTCAAACACAATCATGCAATGTTGCCATAATCGCGCCCGGCAGGCTCTCAGCAAGTAATATCGTACCTCACCCTAAGGATTTTTAGTAGGTACGCCTTTTTTATGGGAAAAAAATGTTGGAATTTCGGAAAAAGTTGTTAATCTTTTAAACTCCTACCATCATGTAGAATCACCTCCCGAAGTTAATGCACTTTACCCTCGGACACCCTGCTTTTTTTAAAATGCAGTCTTTTGCCGAATACTTTTTTCTAGAATAACCTAAATTATGCAGTACGTGATTCAAAAAACAACTCGGAAATCGCACATAACTCTTGTTTGGAGAGAAACCTCCTTAGTTGCGGGTGGGTGAACGAGGCTTTCAACAATAATAGGTACCTAATCCGTTTTAGAGCTGACTTTATCACCCGGCGCACGTACATACCTGTTTTATTCTTCAACGGGACAAAGTGAGGTCTACCATTTAGTTAGTTTATTCCCTTTAACGAGGGTTATTTTCGTAGTAGTAATCTCCAGACAACGAGCGCTTTTATTATTAACATGACGGTACCGTGACGGCACAAAAAAAGCAAAAAACGTACGTTATCACCGTTATCCTTATAATGCTGCAGCTCTTTCTTTCACATTAAATAATGGTGAGACAAAAGATGAGACACATAATATACATACTTACGTGTGTTTGTTTCCTCCAAAGTACTACCTTCTTTGGAGGAAACAGATATATGTAGGTACATCCTATTACAGCGACGGGAATTGAGTTTCATTAGCCGTCGCGGTACCGTAATCGTGGATCTTCACTGTAATAATCAAAGCGCTCATTAGGTATATTTTTGTATTCCCCTATTTTCTTCTCCAAAACAAGACCAACTTTTAAGATTTTTTTTCACCAAATGTATTAAAAGAAAATATTGTATTTGCTTTTTTTTAAATACTTACATTATCCACTTTGTGTACCAAACATCTGTTGATGGCGTTCAAACTAGGCAATTTTATTGATTTTTGGGTAACTATAAGAAGTAACGTATTGAAAAATGCAAAAGGTACAGATGTCAATATCAACAATGTATCAAAAATGTTTTGACTTATGACAACATCTAAAGATAAAAGTGGGGAATACGATTATTTGGACAAAACCCATCCCTGGTTTCCCCTTAAAAGCCTGTACAGCAATTCAAATGAAATCAAGAGGCACGTTTAATGCCTAATGGGTGTTGTCATCTGGGACTAGAAAATGACCTTTTACGAACCAGTGGAATTCACCTTCGTACGTGTGAATGTTGGTCAATTTATTGAATCATCGATTCGGTTCAATTTTGTCGATCGTAATCTTATCGACAAAATTGTTGATGCACTCAAAACTATTGACGTGAATTATTTGATTTGCTACAGTACCAATTTATACAAACGTTTGGGATTCAGACACACCTATGTGTAATAGTAATGAAATTAATATATTGCACATCTAAACGTTTTCCAGCAGGATAATAATATGGATCCATGATAAAAAAAAACAGAGTGTGCAATTCACACGTGGTAGAAGTGAAATCTTCAGAAAACTAAAGTAGACAAGAATGCGGAGGCACCGCACAAAGAAAAGACCGATTATACTATCTCATTATCTTGTAGGCTAAATCCTATAGATGTACGAAGGGGGACCCATTTTTCGACAAGGGATCCGTTAGGTTTACTACTGCTGAGTCAGTATGCGAAGTTGTATCGTTGTAAGTGCATCGGTTCGCCCGTGAGATTTATTTTAGTAAAACAACTTTTTTCCATTTCGGCGAAAAAATTATGGCAGATTATCGAGAGCAACGCGCAGCTGTGAATTTTTTTTTCCTGTTGGGGAAATCGGCAAACTATTGTAATGCTGACTGGTTATGGGGATGTTGCCCTAGGTAAAACCAGAGTCTACGAGCGGTTAATTGGAAATTTTTATTGAAGACAAACCCCGTTCGCTACGTCCCTCAAAGTCAAAAACTGACGTAAACGTCAACAAAATCAATGCCCTCGTTCGTGGAGAACGTCGCCGAACCATTGATCAACTTTGTGAGTTGTCTGGAATGTCATGGAGTTCAATTCAGAGGATTTTAACCGAGGAATCGCAAATGAGAAGGGTTTCAGCCAAATTTGTCCCCCGCTTTCTCACAGACGAGCAAAGGGGGCGTCGACTTCAGCCATGTTAAGAGCTTCAAAATCAGCTCGAAGAGGACCCTGGATTTTTTTCCAAGATCACCTAGCCTCCTGTGATTTGTATTTGTTCCCCACACTGAAAGGAAAGCGTTTAGTCACTGTGGAGGAGGTAAAACAAAAATCGCCGGAAGGCCTAAAGGACATTTTTTTATATGAACACCGCACAAGAGTCCCAACTGCTCCCGTCTGAAGCCAGTGAGACTATGACATCCCCAATTGGGGTATGTTGTGAGGCTGAAGGTAGTGGGGAGGGAAAAGAGATAAAGAAGCGGAAGGTTGGGAAGTACCTGGCTATTCAGATCTGGTAATCAAACACGGCTAATTCCATTTCAAGCAACGTTTTAATTCTGAATGGTTGTCTTACACCAGGGCGATACTGAGAGTATCTTCCACTCTGGAACGTGCCGCAAATAAACTATATATTATTTTAAATGAATAAGACAAATTAATCGAATAAAATTTATTTGCCACGCCGGGACTCGATCCCGCGACCTCTGTGTGCGAGTCAAGAGCCTTACCGCTGGACTACGCCTGTCATCCCGATAAGTGAATTTAAATAGTGTTTTGAACAACGAAAGAAGCGTCTGGAGAAATGTGTTGTAGTCAACCGAGAATATTATCAAGGTGATAAAAATTTGGTGTACCTTAAATATTTTTGTGAAATGAAAAAGTTATGAATAATAACCCTTTTTTGGGTCCCCCCCTCGTATGTACTCTGTAAATACTCTTTTTAGTGTCGCTATTTTTCGTTTCATCAGGGTTTCTACACACAACGGTGCTAAGAAGTTTTCACTTCAAAATAAAACATGTGTGCAGTTTGCACACGGTAGAAGTGAAACCTTCAGAAAACTTAAAATTGTCAAGAATGGGAGGCTACAAAGCACCGCACAAAGAGGAGACTTATTATTCTGTCCCATTCTCTCGCATGCTAAATCCTACAGATGTCTCTTTTTAGTGTCGCTTGTTTCATAGAGTTTCACTTAACTTTTTTTTGTTTATATATGGGAAAAGTTTTTGAAGTAGCGCATGTGTTAATTAGCCTTCCCATCATAAAAGATTATGTTTTTAAAATAACAAAATATTACGAGGAATATTAAATATCTACGTCAAAAAACATACTGTTGAATAAAATCCGGTGTATTCGGTATACCAAATATTTACGATTAATTTAAAAAAGAAATACACAGAGAAAATAATTAATTATTTTTTCTGGTTCAGTTGGCGATGACAATTTTTTTAGCTTTATTTAAATTAGACGTGTTGTCTAAATTAGTTAGAAGTAGACATTCAAATAATATTATTTAATTGAATTTGACATATTTTGTACGCATGTTTTTTCAATTACATACGTCATAACATATGAAGTGAATATTCATAATTTTTGCGACATGAAACGATAAATAATTTTTATTTATTTTCCTATTACTTTAGGTTTGCTTCTTTAATTTCTCGGAAGTTCGAAAAAGTTTTTAATTCGAGCTGGTTTGAAAATGGGTAAAAAATTTGGAACAAACACGTCTCGTCTTTTTTTTAGATTTAACGGTTTCGTAAATCATGATGTCTCATATGAGAGCTAATATATATTATATTAACCCTCACAGGAGACCCTGAGTAAATTAATTTCCCTCGGGGCCCATTTTATCGTTTGAATGGTGGAATGCTGTGTGGATGGTCTTTTAACGAAATAAATTACAGTAGATTCTGGAATGGTCATATGTAAGAGGGGTGGGAAGGAATCGAAGTCAGTTCAGAGGAGTGATATAATAATTCATTAATCCCACTCTCCCCTCAATCGGAATCTCCTTCAATCAGTCTCTCCCGGACCGGCTCGCCACGCGGCTGGTGAGACACATCCGCCGCCAAGTCATGGACAAGCCTCACCCCATGAACCTGGACATCCCCGCTAAGTCACAAAACGTAGCTTTCCCCTTGGGTTGACCTGGCAGTGGTAAAGGTTTTCCAATGAATGGTTCCAGGAGCGATCGAGCTCCCTTTTCTATAGTTTAAGTGCGACTTGAAAACAAAGTGACTGCTTTATAGTGAATATATTTTATGCGAAGCAATTGACCCGCTACATATTCTCACTGCCTTACATATAAAAAAAATACTTCACAACAGTTAAACGATGTTTTTTCTTACACATTGCATAAAGACTGTACATTTTCTTTTTCGGATTATTACTAATAAAAAATATCATTATTATGTTGGCAACAATGAACATCGATATACAGGCGCATGCGCCTTGTTTTTTTCACGAGCGGCAATTTTATATTTTAATCCGAAAATCAATCTTTAAATTGTGCAAACTTAAAGTGAAAACTTCTTTAGCACCGTTGTAAATTGAATCTCGATGAAACGAAAAATAGCAACATTAAAAAGAGACAAACACATACATCTTAAGGATTTAGCCTGCGATGAGATGTGATAAGATAATGCCGTGAGATAGTATAATCGGTCTCGTCTTTGTGCGGTGCTTCGTACCCTTCCCACTCTTATCTACTTTATTTTTCTCTAGGTTTCACTTCTGCTGCGTGTGAATTGCACACTCCATTTTTTAATAACCAACGCTTGATGAGTTTTTACATATTTTTATAGTTTACATAATGCAGTGTATACTGAGAACAAAAGAAGTTTTGAAGGCTCAGATAACAAAAAGGGATATAATATGCGGAAGGTATGAATTAACTTACTTTAAGTTTAAATTATAAGAAAGAGAAAAAAACAGTAGAACCGCAGATAGTAAAAAATATATATATATATATTGTAGGTTAATAATAAATAAAAAAAGCGCACTTCAATGAAAATAAAAGAGAGGAACAAGGAACAAGTAGTTTTTACATTGTGGATAAATTGAAAGAGTATAAAAATACGTTCAATACGCAATAGTTCCTTTGCGATACCCCTAAATAATTAAAATATTATTTTGTTAGGTAAAAATATGGTTCAGATAGCTCTGTATTACTGGTAAGCTTTAATTAAATATGTCGAAATTTAAGGTGAATTTGTTTACAAGCGTGTGAAAGCGATGAATAGGTGCATGTGTGTAGTAGTTGGTCCCGGAACAATTGTTGCAGAATATATATTTTAATTGCTCGATATATATATATATAATTCGTAGTGAATAATTCTTAAGAAAAAAGTTCAGTCGTTTATTTTTATTCTGGATTTAGGATTCTAGGGAATACATTTTAAATGTATTTAGTAAGAACGTATAGTTTATATTGTGTTGAACAGGTGTGTGTAATTAAAAGTTGATAAATCGTAAAAATTTGCGCTGTCCACTTTCAGTATTTCGTATATATTATGAATTTGATGGTTTGGGGACCATACTATTGAATTGTATTCTAACAAGCTGCATACTTGCGACAATTTACCATTTTTATAACTTCCAACTAATCGAAGTCTTTGATAATTCTGATTATAGTGTCTTCGTGCCTTTATTAATAATTTTTTATATGCGACTTAAAGTGTCAAACACATCTCCAAGATCCCTAATTTCTTTGACTTTTTCTAAGATTTTGTTTTTATTTGGTATTTGAATGATAGCGGGTTTTTTTTCGATAAAATGTTAATGTCTTCCATTTATCGACATTGAGAAATAAGTTGTTAGCTATACACCAATTGTGCAATTTGTCGATGTTTGACTGTAAGATTAGGCGGGTGCTTATATAGGATATTTATTTGTATAATTTGATATCATCGGCAAAAAGCAGAACTTCTGCATCGTCGAAACAACTTATGATGCATTATAATAAAGTATTTACAATTCTATTGTCAACGTGAACGGTCGCGCACAGTGCATTACATTATTATTGTCGCAAAATTACCGCAACCGTAAAACTGAACGGAACGCACCGAGGCGCTAGGCGCCGCGCAGTTAACACATTATGGACACGGCCATCGAAAACATAAAAACCGAAATAAAAAAAATAACTACCGTAAAAGACTCAAAAGCGAAAACAAACCTTGAACAAAATGTAAACATTCTAGAAGAACTTTGGAAAAGTGAAAGAATCAAACATCAACAAGAAATAATAAACCTACAAAAAAAAATCATCGAAAACCAAGAAGAACTAACTAAGAAAATAGAAAAAATTATAGAAAAAAATAATAAAAATACCATGTCTTACGCGCAAGTTCTAACAAAACAAGCAAACAAAAAAGAAAGTCCACAAGAAGAGAGATTCTCTATAATAATCTCATCATCAAAAAAAACAACTAAAGCTGAAGAAATATGTAACGAGATCCAGAAAGATATCAAATTGAACCATCTAAAGATAGGAATAAATGGTTTACGAAAAACAAATAAAGAACAAATCATCATATCATGCCCAAAAAAAGAATACACGACCACGCTTACGGAAGAAATAAAAAAACTTGACCCTAACTTGGAAGTCAAAGAAATCAAAAAGAAAAAACCTAAATTAATAATTAAAGGACTCAAATCAAACCTATCGGCAGAGGAAATAATCAGCGGAATAATCAATCAAAATGAAGGAATTCAAGATATTATATCAAAAAACGAAGAAAATAAAATAAACTTTATAACTGAAATAAAATATAAACATCCTAAGGAAAATCAACATGATGCTTCGGATCAAGAAGATGACAAACAGCACAAATTCTCAAACTACATCGTCGAAACCAGCGGTACAACGCGAAAAAGTTTATTAGCATTGGGAAAACTAAACATCCAGTACCAAAGAGTTAAATTAGAGGATTGTGATCCATTAACCCAATGTTACCACTGCTGTAAATTTATGCATACAGCCTCGAGATGTCTACAACGAACGAATCCATCAGTATGCCCTCACTGTACAGGTGACCATATGTTCGCCAAGTGCCCGGCAAGAGAAACAACACCTGTTTGTGCAAACTGCACGTCACAAAACAAAAAATATGGTGAAAAAAACAATACAGACCATAAGGCTTTCAGCGACATATGTCCATACAAAAATAAAATGCTTAAAGTAGCTAAAGACAGAATTGACTACGAATAAAAATGGCAGACTTCTTATATAATATACTAGACGAAAAATATAATATTGACGAGAAAACATATAACAGCTTCCAAGAATACTGTATCCACCAAGACGACCTCAATTGCAGCCCTTTAATTCTACACATGAACGTAAGAAGCATAAAACGAAACATAGATGAATTTTTAACAACAATTAATAATAATCTCAAAAAGCCGGTATGCATTGTGTTAACAGAAACTCATTCATGTTGTGAAGTGACGTACAATATACCGGGTTATAAATATATATCAACGGCAAACCGAATAAACAAGAACAGTGGGATCGCTATGTTTATTCAAAATCATTGTGACATATTGTGCGAGGAAGAAATTAAAATGAGTGGAACAAACTGCCTACATATACAAATTAAGTATTATAACAAAAAAATTGATATTATCTCTTTGTATAGAACACATTCATCCAGTGTCTGTTTGTTTATTGATGAATTAAGACAAGTCTTGGTAAACTTTAGAAATTCAAATACAATAGTTTTAGGTGACATAAATTTAAATATATCACATGATTTTACATCGAATAATAAAGATAACTACCTAAACATGATGGCGGAATTGAATTATGTACCGTGTATAAAGTCTTATACTAGAAACGTCAATGGGCAACGTCCATCATGTATTGACCATATTTTCACAAATATCAAAGATATAAATAATATAAATTCTGGAATTATAAAAACTTCAATTACCGACCATTACATGACTTTACTACATTACAACTCAATAATACCTCAGGCGATTAATCAACACTGCGGACTAACTGCTAATAATAATAATGAAATAACTGTTATTAATATTGAAACTTTAAAAAATAAATTATCATCTGAATTATGGTTGGATATACTCCGTAACGATAACGTCAATGAGTGCTGTAAAATTTTTGAAAATAGATTAACTAATTATATAAATGATTCAAAAAAAATTATTCATAAGGGAAACTCAGCCAAATTTCGTAAAATCAAACCGTGGATAACACATGGACTCGTTGTGTCCGTAAGACACAAAGAATGGCTTTACAAAGAAACTAAAAAAAAACCACTGGACATAAATTTAAAAAATCATTTTAAAGAATACAAAAATAAATTAGCTTCTCTCATAAAAAACACTAAAGAAAAATATTATAAAAATAAACTTGATGACTCCGAAAACGACAGCAAAAGAGTTTGGATTATAATAAATGAAATCCTGGAAAATAAACAAAAAAATAAAAATAATCCCATAAAATGCATAATACAAAACAATAATATAATAAACTGTATTGAGGAACCTAAAAAAGGAGCAAATGTATTTAATGATTTCTTCGCAAATGTTGGAAAGAATTTAGCAGAAAAAATTTCAACAAAAAAAAAAAAATTATATTGAAAATACTCCGAATACAGAAAATAAACTAGAACTTTTTGAACCTACTAATCCGTCCGAAATTATACAAATTATATCAAAAATGCGAGGTGGTTCTGCTCCGGGATTTGACGGCCTTTCCGTAAATATATTAAAAAATATTAAAAATCTTATTTCTACACCAATCTCTCATATCATAAACAATAGTTTTAAAACAGGAACTTTCCCGAGCACATATAAAAAAGCAATAATAACTCCAATTTTCAAATCCGGTAATCCGGAGGACGTCTCTAATTACCGACCAATTTCGCTTTTATCTAATATATCCAAAATTTTTGAAAAAATAGCTAAAAAAAGACTAACTGCATTCATAAAAAATAACTCAACCATAAATAAAAATCAATTTGGATTTACAGAGGGAAAAAGTACCCAAGATGCAATCGCAAAAATATCATCAAGTATCCAGAGTACCCTAGACAAATCGAATAAATGTATAGGAATTTTTATCGACTTACAGAAAGCATTTGACAGCATCTCTCATGAAAAACTCATATTAAAAATTAAAACAAAATGGCATTGACCATATAGCCCTTAAATGGATAAAAAGCTACCTAACAGAGAGACCTCAAATTGTAAAATTAAACCAATCATTTAGTACATCATTAACAAGTAAATTTGGCATCCCTCAAGGTACCGTCCTCGGACCATTATTGTTTCTTATATATGTAAATGACATTTTCCAACAGAAAATTAAAGGCGAATTAATCTCTTATGCAGATGATACTGTATTATTAATAAAAGGTCAAACATGGGAACTAGTTAACAAAATTGCAAACGAAGATATTAATATCTTAAAATCATGGTTTGATAATAACCTTCTCACACTTAATGCTAAAAAAACAACATATGTCTTATTCTCCTTACAGAAAATACCTAACCAGAAAGTTAATATTAAAATCCACGATGAAAATTGTGACAATGTAAGCTGTAAACAAAATGATCCTTTTTGTACTGTAATTAACTCTTCTACTGAAATTAAATATCTCGGTGTAATTATTGATCAAAACCTGAAGTGGAATAGTCACATTGCAGAGCTAGTAAAGAGAATAAGGAAATGTATATATATATTTGTTAGATTACGAAATATATTGAATGTAAAAATAATCAAAAATGTGTACTATGCCCTTGTTCACTCTTTGCTTATCTACGGAATTTTAGGTTGGGGAGGTTCTTACAAAAACAATCTAAACTCAGTAAAAGTTTCACAAAGAACCATCATTAAATTAATCCTTAAAAAAAAACCTACCTTCTCAACAGAATCACTATTTAAATTATTTCCAGTACCAAATGTCGATGACATATTTAAGCAAGCTTCTATTATTAAAATGTGTAAAGAAAAAAATAATAAAGAATATGAAGAATTTTACACATTAATGAGAAATGGAAATCAATTTATTACACCAAATTTTAAAACAACACAAATGCACAACCATTATATTTACCAAGCTATAAAAAACTACAATAATCTTCCTTCTGAATTGCGCTGTATTTCGAACCAATCAGAACAAATAAATAAAATTAAACAATTTTTCAAAAAAACTTACATTAAAAAATAAATATTTTATACAAAATATATTATAAAATGTAACCTAAGTAAGAACTGTGGCTCCCTTATCAGGCACAAGAGCTCCTCTTTTCTGATAAGGTATACATGACCAATCATGACCTTGAATATGATATTTTGTAAAATATGTATAATTAAAATGTAACCCATGTTTTATATTAAATAAAAAAAAAAAATAAAAAAAAATTATCTATTATATGCTGAAATAAAATCATTAATTTAGGCGTCATTTTAATATTTTAATATATCATAAGTAAAATAAGAAAGCACTTAAATAAAAATAAAATTTAAAAAAAAACAATTAGGTGATCCAGGAAATCAATTTGGAAGGCGGGATTGGGTACCACCGCCCCGGGAACCATTTATTGGATAGCCAATACCCCTGCCAGTCACCCCAAGTGGTTCGCAACACTTGGTGATTTAGCAGGGGCGCCCGGGTTCATGGGGTGAGGTTTGTGTAGATTTTGGCGGCCAATGCGTTTACCCTCCCACAGCGTGGATCGGTAGAGATTGGCCGAGGGACATCTAACCTAGACTTCTCTGACCGGTCTCTCTCAACTCATCGTCTTGCACCGTAGTAGGAGGGCACCTTCACTTCTAGACATCTTGACCCCCGGACTCCCACCCATCAGTCATAACTTTTTCCTTCCCAGAATTTCCTCTTCTTTCTGTCCCTAAGAAGACCCTCTGCATAGCATCCTCAAAGATATAGGCCCTGGGGGATTTTTTTTTCACGGGGTCCTGTGTGGAGTTAATGTAAAAAAAGGAAACTGCTGCATCTTTACAAAGGTAAATGCGTATTCAGTATTACTCCAGCTTACATAATACATACGTTGATATATAAATTATTCAATCAATATTATTAAGCGAGTTATGCTGTGTAATTATTATTACGCATGACAGCTGACGCTCTCTGTAGGCATTATCAAACTGTGGTTATGCCACTTACAGATGATATATTTAGACTACTTCAAGATAGGTATTTACGATGACTAATTTCTATTTTCAGAGTTAAATGACTGAAATTATTATTAATTATAATTATTTCCCCAATTATTGTTTGTACTTGTAATTTCCCAAATTGCATCGTTATCAAAGGGAAGAACAGCTGTCACGCGTAATAATAATTACACAGCAGAACTTGTTTATAATTTTTTTTAATTACGGTGCTCCAGATTTTATGTCCGGGTTGAATCTTTCCCAAATGAAAGACTAAACCCTTCCACACACTTTTCCACAAATGAATATCTAGTAAATTAACGCAATGTAAGTGCACTATATAAGATAATAAATACAAAACAATACAAGAACAATACGTCAATCCACCAGAAACATAATGGGAAAATATTTCACCGACTCCAGATATTTTCATATCAGAGGGTTCAGCTCTGATGAAATCCTAACTGGTCCGATAAATCCTACTGATCCCTCAATATAAATATTTAAAAAATCTTTCGTAATCCTACATGTATTTAAAATAACCGACTTTTGCATTTTTATGAATAAATTTTTCGACAAATCTAATACGCCTAAATTTTGAATGAGAGAGCTAGGTATAATGCCAGTAGCCGAAATAACAAATGGTAATATTTTTATAGTCTGAGAATGCCAAATTCTTTTAATCTCATTTCCTAAATCTGTATATTTTCTTATTTTTTCAGAAACAGTTTTCTGAATATTACAAGAATTTGAAATAGCGACATCAATGATATAAGTTATTTTCTTAATTTTGTCATGTAAAACTATATCGGGTCTATTATGACTAATTGTTCTGTCTGTTAGAATAGTTTTATCATAATAAATTTTATAAAATTCATTTTCTAAAAATGAATTTTGTTCATATTCATAAAATGGTACATTACGGCATTCAATCAAGTTATGTTTAATTACCAAACTTTGGTGAATTATTTTTAAAACTTGATTGTGCCTAAATGTATACTCGGACGGCGCTAATACAGAACATCCCCATATGTTCTATAGTTTCCGGAAAAGCCAAACATTTTCTACATAAATCATCAATTTGATTTGCATCTTTGATGATATGCTTCCTATAATTTTTAGTATTAATGACTCTATCTTGAATAGCAAGCATAAAGCCTTCTATTTCTGCGCTCAACTCTCCAATACTCAACCATTTGTTTGACGAAAATTTGTCAACATATGTTTGGTTGAGATAATTGAAGTGTTTTGCGTGAAGAATTTTATTTGACCAGGAATCTAATAATTCCTGGTTGGTATTTATAAGAATGCTGGCATTCTCGTCGTATAAATTTAATGGCGAAATATTTCTATCTGCCTTGCAAATTATTTTATGCATTTCTGAACTATCAGCTTTCCTATGGAAAAAATTTCTTAGCATTTCTACCTGATTATGTTTTAAAGATGTTATTTTGACTATACCTCTACCTCCTAAATTTCTCGGTAAATTAATTCGTTCTATAGCTGAATTTGGGTGATGGCAATGAAATTTTGTTAATGTAGTTCTAATTAATCGTTCTAAGCTATCTAAATCTGTATTAGACCATTTAATTATGCCAAATGAGTAAGTTAATAGAGGTATTGCCCAAGTATTTATCGCCTTTACTAAATTTTTAGCAGATAGATTGCATTTCAAAATTTTTCTGATTCTAGTTTTAAATTTAATCCTAATATCATTTTTAATACTTGTATGATCTAATCTATTTGATTGCGGATATCCTAAATATTTATAAACCTCATCCCCTTTCATACTTTCAATTTTGAAATTTCTAAATATACCCTCATCTCCATCTACAATTTTACCTTTCTCTATATGGATCGTTCTACATTTATCTAAACCAAAAGTCATTTTAATATCATCTGAAAAAATTTTAACTACTCTAATCATTTTCTCTAAATTTGGTTCAGAATTCGAATATAATTTTAAATCATCCATAAATAATAAATGAGAAATTATATTTCTCTCTCTTGTATTAACTGTTTTCATTAATTGAATAATAATATTATTGATTATATAAATGAAATTAAAATTAAAATGGAGTTCTACAAATTAAACTTGATAACATTACAATTATTAAGCACTCTCTTATTTTTGGATGCTTCCAGACGGTTGATTGATCTTTTATTTATTTTCATCAATAACAACAACAACCCACATAGAATATTGTCGTATATATCCGCGTCTGCACCAAAATTCTGCGTTGTTGTGTTAGGTAAATTCAAAGCCAATATCGTATATTATTAATGTAGCTATATTTTGTTACAGGTTATAAAGATGTTATTCATCGTCGTGGCTCTGTTTGCCATCTGCTGGCTCCCACTTCAGATGTATAATGTCCTTCAAGATACGTTTCCGGGAATAAACGAGTAAGTACCAAACATCAAAATACTTTTTTGGAAGAAAGTAGTCATATTTGTTTCACATATTTAATGAAATAAAACAATTACTTTATTTACAGCCACGATTATTTTAACACCACCGGTTTCGTTAAACACAAGTATTATATCAGGTTATAAATTAAACCGATAAAAAAATACATCGTGTGAGCTTACACACTATTATGGACACATTTTTCTCTTTCTCTCTATTACTATGCAAAATGTTAAATATTAGAATATGTTAACAGTAATAATCTAAACGAAAATATGAAAGAGAACAATACACAGAAAAACAGAAAAAAGGCAATGGTCGCAACTGGAACTCGAACCCATACCTCTCCGTCTAACCGGGACGAGCGCGTTAACCAATTTCGCTATTGCTACCTTCTGTCAAACCGTCGTATTTGTCAATCTCATATTTTCAAATTTTAGAATTACATTATTATCAACTAATTATTTTTCTCCATAATTAGTTGATAATAATGTAATTATAAACCACTTCTTAGAATGATTGTTTCGAATGAAAAGGGTAGTTGCCCGTAATATGGAGAAAAATAATTAGTTGATAATAATGTAATTCTAAAATTTGAAAATATGAGATTGACAAATACGACGGTTTGACAGAAGGTAGCAATAGCGAAATTGGTTAACGCGCTCGTCCCGGTTAGACGGAGAGATCTGGGTTCGAGTCCCAGTTGCGACCATTGCCTTTTTTCTGTTTTTCTGTGTCTTGTTCTCTTTCATATTTTCGTTTAGATTATTATTGTTAACTTATTCCAATATGATATATTTCACTGATGGGAATAACCTAAAAAGAAAACAAAAATTTAAAATACGCCGTAAACCAAAATTTAAAATACGCCGTAAACCGATGGGAATAACCTAAAAAGAAAACAAAAATTTAAAATACGCCGTAAACCAATCTCTGCAAAACTGCCTCGAAACATCGCTCGAAATCAATGGAATAGAAACTAAAAAGGAAGAAAATCCGAAAGTACCTGTAGAATGTATCTTCAAAAAAATAGGGTGCGAGGAGTTACTAAATAATAATTCTATAATTAACGTTTATAACAACTCCCTAAAGAAAACTATTTCTATAAAAATGGCAACAAAAGAATTAAAAGACAGGATTCTTTTACAAAAAAAGAAAGCGGGATTTTTCTCCGCCAAAGATATCAACCACTCCTCTTCAGTAAACCCAATCTATATTAACGAAAAACTGACCCCACAAAGCAAGCAACTCCTATGGCTAGCAAGATCGACAAAATCCATGGGATACCAATACGCGTGGACGAAGAACGGGAACGTCCTTCTCCGCAGAAACAAGGATTCGCCAATAATATATGTCAGAGATGCAAGCGACATACCTCTTCAATAGCATAGTCTCCCTTGGAACTTCAAAGAAAACCACCCGGACACAATCAAAATGGCCCCATCTGAAGATTACAGCATTCCTGAAACTCATGAATTTGAAAATATTGAAGATGTAAACAGATTATTTATTGATACATCCTTCAATGTATTAAACATGAATATCCGAAGCATCCGAAAACATTTCGACGAATTCTGTATCCTATTAAATTCGTTATCTTTCCAAATTGATTTTATAGCACTCACTGAAACGCAAATGCGCGAATGTATCCCGTTCAGCTTACCAAACTTTATTTCTTTTTCAATTCCAGCTAGACATACCTCTCATGATGGCATTACCATATTTTACAATAAACACTCTATATCAAACATTATCCTTGACAACCCAAACTTCAAATATTCAAATGCTGTTCATGCAACCTTCACCTCAAAAGGAAAAAAATATTCTATTTTGACAGCATACCGCTCTCCTTCTTTATCCGCAAATCCATTTGCAAACGAAATTAAAACTTTTATTAACAACTTTAACTCAAACCATTTTGATTTTTCATTTTTTATGGGTGACATTAATATAAATATACAAAACGCCGTACTAAATCCGATCGCGAACGAATATCTAGATGTTTTGTATTCCACAGGATATCTATCCTACATAAACAACACCACCAGACCTAACCATCCTAATGATACATGTCTTGATCACATATTTTTAAAATCAAATAAAAATTACCAACATAAATCCGCTACACTAAAAATTGACATAACTGACCACTATCCCACCTTCTACGGCCATCATATTCCAAATTCGCCCGCCTGTGGTAACCCAAATAACTATAACAAAATAATCACTAAAATCAACTATTCTACTTTAAATAACTTACTGACCGTAGAATCGTGGATCGCGGTACTATCCAATGATAATCCTGATTCAGCTTTGAATACCTTTTACGAACTACTTCATGATTACATTTTTAAAAGTCAAGAACAAATAGCATCACCAAAAAATAAGCACAAACACATAAAACCATGGATTACGCGCGGACTAATAATCTCTATACAACATAGAAACAAACTTTTTAAAATCTATAAAAATCATGAAAAACATTGCACATCCAACCACGAAACACAGAACCACACCAAACGGAATGAATACATTTTATTTAGAAACTATTTAAACACAATAATAAAAAAACGAAAACAAGAATATTACTCCACACAACTACTCAATGCTCAAAACGACTCAAAAAAAACATGGCATGTCATAAATGAAATTTCAAATAGAAACCAAAAGGTTAACAAAATTCCTCAAAAAATCATTACTAGCAACAACACAACTATCGAACACGCTGAGAGCATTGCAAATAATTTCAACAACTTCTTTACAAACATCGCCTCAACTCTCATAGAAAATAATCCCAGTCTTACTATTCACACAAATCAAATTCCTCCCGACCTTTCAGAGTCTAATGACCTCACCCCTAAGCTATGTACATTCAAAGAAATAACAGAACTTGAAATTTCTAAACAAATTGACAACCTTAAAGAGAAGTCTGCTAATGGCCCGGATAACTTAAGCAACACAACAATTAAATCAATTAAAGAACATATAATCATTCCATTACACCACATTTTCAACAACTGCATCAGACTCGGTATTTACCCAAATCATTTTAAACTCGCTCACATTATCCCAATACACAAATCCGGATCGCAATGTAAAACAGACAACTATAGACCAATAACCTTAACTTCACAACTATCCAAGATCTTTGAAAAGTGTTTAAAACGACAAATTATGAACTTTCTAGACTGTAATTCGATCCTCTCAGCTAATCAATACGGGTTTAGAAGTAACCTGTCCACCGACGACGCTGTCTTTAGCTTAACTAAAAACATATACTCTAATCTAGACTCTAACACCAAAACACTTACCATTTTCTTAGACTTAAAGAAAGCTTTTGACACTGTCAACCACAGAATTCTATTAAAAAAAATTTCAAACATTGGTATTAAAAACAAAAGTCTTATGCTATTAAAAAGCTATATATTAAATCGCCAACAACGCACTAAAATAGGGTTAAGCTTAAGCACTTGTGATTTAGTAAAACATGGTATTCCTCAAGGAACTGTCTTAGGGCCACTACTCTTTCTAATCTACATCAATGACCTATGCAATATTGCAATACCCGGTAAAATTTTCTCCTTTGCAGATGACACTGCAATAACAGTACAAGGTATAACGTGGGAAGAAACAACGATCAAGGCAAACAAATGCATTGCAACTGTCAAAGATTGGTTAGATAGAAATCTTCTCAGTCTAAATTTTGATAAAACTATTTGTATTCCCTTCTATAATTCCCTAAAGTCATCCCCTAAAAATAATCTTAACTTGAAGTTCCATAATATTAATTGTAACCCTGCTACATGCACACACTGCGAAGATATGAAAATAGGAAAATATATCAAGTACTTAGGTGTAACTATAGACTCCCAACTTAAATGGACTTACCATATAGAGAAAACAGTCAATAAACTGAGATACCTAAATTACATATTCAAACGGATGAGCAATATTGTCAATATAAGAACCATGAAACTCGTTTATGATGCATTGGTGCTTTCATCCATTACCTATGGAATAATCGCCTGGGGAGGAACATACAATAACCATGTGAAACCTCTAGAAACTGCCCAGAAGTCCATCGTTAAAATAATGTACCAGAAGACGAAAACTTATCCTACTAATCAATTATTTCAGGAAACTGAAATTATGGAACTAAGGCGTATCTACTGTTTCCAATGTCTTAAATTTATACTTACCCATCCTAATTATTTCGCTAAAAACCCAAATCGCTCTAGTCAAAGACTCACCACTTGCATGTACACAGTGCCCCATTACAAAACCAGGCTGGCCCAAAGGCACATTAACTTTATTGCCCCTAAATTGTTCAATTCCATACCCAATTCTATTAACACATGCCAAAACTTTAACTTATGTAAAAAAAATATTAAAAGTTGGGTAAAAAATATGGAAGTGAATAAATTTTTCTTATAATTTCAACTATCTATATTTGAAATAAATAAAATATGTCATGTCCTTCTGATTCATTGGATTTAAAAAAATATAAAATATATATTTATATATCTATATATAAGAATACATAAAAAAAAAAAAAAATGTAATTTTAATAAAAGTTCACAGAAATTCTAATAAAATTTTAATAAAAGAAATAAATTTTAATAAATAGAAATTTTAATAAAAGTTCACATGTAATTTTAATAAAAGTTCACAGAAATTCCTCTAAAATCAATACCAACACATATGTACTATATTTTTAATTTTTTTATTTTAACCTTCACTGTTTAATATACACTTTTTATAATGCCCACGCACAGGCTTCGCCTTTGTGGGATTTTTTTGTTACTCTTCATTTATGTTATTATGTATGTACCTGTAAATATCTGTATCAAAAAATTTGTCAATAAAAAAAAAAAAAAAAAAAAAAAAAAAAAAAAAAAAAACCTTCAAAAAAGTATAAAAAGAAAGTTTTTCTTTTAAAAATCAAAATGTTAATTTCATACTTTCTCAAGTTCCTTTATTTCATGTTTTATCTTTCTATATGTATCTAAGTATATATAAGCTCAAACAATGCAATTTTTATCGGTTTAATTTATACCCTGATAATGCTTGTGTTAAGCGAAACTGGTTAGTATTTAAAAAACCATGCTTATAAACCAAGTAATTGTTTTATTTGATAAAAAATACAATATGTTCATGAGCTGAACCACCGGTATCAAAGGCCTCGATACTAATCGGTCGTATTATATCGATTTGCTTCTTATGAACCGTTTATATAATATTACTTGACTTTGTGAATTTGTATAATAACCTATTACTTATGCAAATACAATGTAGTTACGGATCATCGGATGTTCTAGCTGCACGACAAATCATGACTTCTCAAATCATTTATTTATGGTGGAATGTTGACAGGTGGGAGGAAATACATTCACATTTACGGTACCAATTTGATAAATAGGTACCTAGATATCTAATATTAGCAAAACGTCTACAAAGTAACGTTTGAAAATTATAGATACGATTGTTAATTATTGCCAAAGATTTCTGATAAAGTTATTTTCCATGTGTGTTCTTTTTCTTTTTATTTGATTTTTATCATTAAAATGGGTAGAAGATTTGATTGCGTAGACCTTTTATTACTCGCTAGCATATTGTATTTATATACACTGATATATTTTTGTCAATAAATTGGTTATATACTGACTTACCCATATGCGTATTTTCATCTACATTGCGCGGGTTATCGACCGCGTGGGTTGATGGAAGGTGAATATTCTTGCTTTTCGTATTTTAGATACCTCTATTTGCTTCCCTTCAAAAATTTTGGCATTTTTTTCAAATGGTTAAAATATTTTAGCTTTTCAATAAAATGCAAATATTTGGAATATTTCCGAGCACATTCAAAAACTAAAAAGGTGATGAAATACGCTTTCAAATTATACATATAATTCCAAATAAACATTTCTTTTTTTAATTATAAAATTTTTGCATACAAACATAAAAAAGTTTTAAAAATGGCTCACCTTACATTTTTTCTAACTAAAGTTACTGATAGGTAATAAAAATAAATAAAAACACATACATATTTCACTAGACAAACGCATAACAAACACATGTTGTGATCTCACTTTTTTGTCGCTCTATGTAAAAATAATTTATAAAAAATTCCCGGAAGATTCAAAACTTTGTAAACATAAAAGTTTATATTTTACTTTTTTGGTGGCTATTTTTTAGATTGAAATATAAAGCTTTGTGTTTTCCCTTTCTAACACCGTTTAGAACATATTTCTCACTATGATAGTAAGGGAGTTACAGCGTTTTATACGAGACCTATGTGCGTTGGGAAAAATATGGTCTCCTGCCATGCAAAGGGATATACAATTGTTTACAATTTATGAGGCTGGTAACTATTTCTTGGATAACCAAAATCCACGCCGTAGATCGCCTCAAGTATTGAGGCGATCGTGGTTTATTTACAACTAATATTTTGGTTTATTTATGTATTATGTAGATATGTACTATTTTTATTTGGTTTATTTGGGAGTAATCTTAAAATTTTACATTTCTTTCTTCTTTCTATATTGAAAAAAAACATGTACGTAAAGGACACTGTGCCGTTAATTATAAATTATTAAATATTTTCTGCCTGAGCTTCAGTAAGAAAGATAAAGTTATTTGGCGATGACTTTTTGATTTTTGTCCCAATATAAATAGGTCATCTGTAAATTAAATTTACGCCTATCAAAATGTTTCTGTCAATTTTACTGTCCTAGAACGGGAGACTCCTAGTTGGACAGTCAAAGCTTCTTTGTACTGATGTATTCTTTGTAACAAAAACAAATAAATAAATAAAATAAAAAAATTTCGCTATTTTTGTTAACTTTTTTTTATTTTTTTCTATTTTCTTGGTACACTAGTTTACCTTTTAAGGTATAATGTTGGCCTCACATAATGGTTTACCCGAGCTGAGACCCCGGGTACTTAGCCGGGGTGCCCGGAATTTTGGGGTGCGGATTCTCTAGGTCCTGATGAAGGATGTCACCAACGCGATCGCATTAAAGCCGGTCTCTTACAGCCGTTTCCACAAACAATACCACAAACATTTAACACGGCTTCAAAGTTCTTTTTCCCCCTTTGATATCGGCCACGGAAAACAAAATATTGTGGCCCGACCTAACCATTCACAATTTTTTTATTGAAATGGTCGCGGTAGCATGTAGTCACGGGAGACCGGCCATTCAAAATCATGTTTTTAGTTTTATTCATAGTCTGAAAAATGTATGTGTCGCGTACTACATAATTTTTTTTTTCAAATAAAAAGGGGTGTCAGTAGATATGGTTTCTTTCAAAATTGGATCGTGGACATGTGGACTGTAAATGAGAGTTTTACTTACACAAAATTAAGACTTAAATAGACAATAACATAGGATTGTTTTAACTGATAATATAAGATACGTCTTCCTTTCTTTAAGCATGTTTCATTCTACAAAATTTAGCTAATTAATCTGTTAGCATACTCTGCTAGCAAGTTCTAGCGAAGGTTCGTCCATTATTCTTAATTAGTTCCCTTGTTCTCGGATGTGCTTCTGGGGCTTTGTTGTGTTACGTTTTATATACTCTCAAACTACGTAGCTTTTATTCTATAAGAGTTCGTTAGTCATTTAACACTCCAGAAGTTAGTTTCTAAACCACTCTCTCCCGTTTCTCTTAGTCAGTAATAATATCATTTCATTTATTTATTTATAGCTCAAATATACCTACTGGTTTAATTTTAGATTGTAATATTATGTGATTAAATATCAAGAATTAACGTTCTTATGTTTTCTGCAGATCAGTTTGGAAAGAGATCTCTATTATTAACCGTTTTATTTTATTTTCCAGGTATCGATATATCAACATTATATTCTTCTGCTGCGATTGGCTCGCAATGAGTAATTCATGCTACAATCCATTTATTTATGGAATTTATAACGTAAGTATTTCTTGTAAAGTTCAAGCTGTTCTCTAAATAAATGATAATCACGATCGAAACATAAAACTCTCATGTCTTTTGATTGTTGATCCTTGATTTCCAGGAAAAATTCAAACGTGAATTCAAATTACGTTTTCCAGGAGGGAAAAAGTGGAATCAGACACCCAACAATGAAAGTTACGATTTCGTGAGTAACTTTGCCATTCAGACATACTTATGTTATATTTATTTTAAAGATTCACCACCTTTTTTTTAAGCACTTATTATTTTTTCGTTTGTTATTTTCAGAGCTCTTCTTCATCATTACAAACACGCGCTCTGGAACCATTATCCACCATTTCTTTATAGTAGTGCGTAGGAACTTATAAGGTTTTATTTATTTATGGTTTTTGATGTTTGGAGGATCATTCGGTGCTTTTTATTATTATTTCATTATATAATCCCTAACCATTTCATACATTTTGAACTAATATTATCTCAAGTTTGCTCGCATATCAGCTTAGGCCCGATTACAATAACATATGGCAAATTTGTTTCAGGACAAAACTCAAACACTGCGCTTTTCAAACTCATTTCGCTCTCACGTAGACTGGAGAAGATCTCAGTGTGTGCAGATTCCGATGGTCACTTACAGCATGCACTTCTGTTCATATCCTTATCGTGATTTCAAGCGCTCCCGCTACATGAGGTCCAACCATCACAACAACTCGGATTTGTCCGAAATCAGCAACGGCCGAGCCAGCTCCAGGAACGTCCAATACTCCATTACGGAATCCCACAACGGGGAAATGGCTTCCACCAACTTTGGCAAGAACGGCAAGCAATCCAACTCACGCTTCTGCAAAATCATTAAAAGTGAAGGAAACAGCTCCGATGCAAACAGCACCGTCTCGCAACCTCGATCTCCAGAAATGAAGAAAAAATCTGGTTGCTTCGGAAAGAAGTTCAACAAAAGCGCGGAAAATAAATCTACCCATAGTAATGAAGAAACCTTTTTGAAAGATATAATACTGTCAACTAAGTACAAGAATTCCAGCGAAGGCTCCGTTTACTTCGAATCCAAAGAAAACAGAAGAAAAAGCATGGAATTTAACGCTAATTACTCGAGTGCTGGGAAGAGTCACGCCGGCACTTCCGGGCCCTATTTCAGGGGGGTGGTAGTCAGGCGGCCGGCGCAGAGCCTGAAGTGGGCGGGCGGGGAGACGGACCACGTGGAGACAGATATCTACATCTTCCCTGAGGGTGGGGGCTCCAGCACAGTGGAGGAGAGACCCCCCCTCCGCCTGCCCGAGGACCATAGTTTATAGGTGTGCGCCATTTCGGCCGCTGCGATGTTTTCCTACGACCAAAACAGGTGCTAATTCCGCAGTCACTAAAGCAAAAAAGAGCTTACTTAAACAAGGGTAAATTGCACCGACCAATGAATAATTATATTACCATTTATAATCGATCGGAAATGTTGTGTTTTGTAATATATGAAGATACCTACATATACGCAATCGTGTGATTAACGTTGTGTATTGTATTTAATACTTCTCTCTTCTCTGAATCTTTCGCGGAGTCATATTTAAAACCAAAAAATATATTTCTGTAACAACTGATCCAAACATGACAAGTATTGTTGTAAATTCTATTGCTACGGCCGAAATGTTATTTAAGAAAAAGTAGATAGTTTTGTAAACAAAATAATAGTTTTACAACAAGTAAGCAGAGTTCAGTAAATGCATGTTATTAATTATTTTTAAGCGAATGTACCTGTCAGTATTTTTGTACGAGTTGAAAATATATATGTGAAAAAATCTGTGAAAAACACTATGTAATTTTAGCAAGCTTATGGACGAGTATAACACCAAGATTGAACGTATTTACTTATATGTTTTATTTCACATTGAATATTTGTTTCTGATTTTAGTAATTTAATGCAACATATCCAACGTCCGTGTCATTGACTATCACTTTCAAAACTTATTTTTTTTATTGAAACTGTTTTTTAAATTTAATTTAAAAATGTTATTATTAAGGTCTGCAAGTACTTTTTTTTGTGACAGCTATTTTGGCTTACAATGCCATTTTCAAACTGTGGTGAAACCACATTGAGGCGACTTATTTATGTGATTCTAAATTTCATTTTTTTTTAAAGTTGTCTAAATTGATTTATTACCGGTTAAACCAATTTGCTGAGAAAATAATTGAGACGACAGATACTAGCAGATTTCTTAGTACCCCAAATAATAGAATATCTTCTATCCCAATTTTTTTTTCACCAAATTGGTTTAACTGGTTATACCTAAATCAATTTAAACACCTTCAATTTATTTTGAAATTTAGAATCATATAAATAAGTCGTCTCAAAGTGGTTTAACCACAGTTTGAAAATGGCCTTGTAAACTGAAGCACCTGTCTCAAAAATTTAAAAAATTAAATACATGCACAACTTAATAATAACATTATAATTTAATTTTTTAAATATATGGAGTTCTACAAATTAAACACAAAAATAATTAACAAGAAATGTACACTTTGAAATAAAACTCTTCCAAAACAAAATGTGTAGAAATTGTTGCGTAATTAATCTCATGAAATACAAAAAGTATTTATTTTTAAATTTTAAATTCGTATCTATTCCTTAAGCTGTATTATTAATTTAAATACTCTAGTCGTTGTTAATTATTGCGGTGAGTCTAGTGGTTACCAAGATAACTCATTGATCTAGATCAGTTGCCCAGTGAGTAGATAAATGTCACTGAGCTTAAATCCTGGTGCCGACAATACTGCAGTTCGTAGATCTTTCTGTTCTAATTCGTGTATTATGGATGTCATAAATTTGGTGTCAATATATAATTTAAAAAATACCGTTGAGATGTTTTGTTTTCTCATATGCCATAAAATACAAGGTATTAAGGAACGTAAATGATACATTTTAACAAGCGGTTCGTGGCCTTATTTGGAGTTAAACATGAATTTTTAAACACCGGTATATTTTAGTTATTTTTTTTTTTCAAACCAAATAATAAAAACTCTTTCACATTTCGTCACTGATCACTCAGCCGAGTAATCGCCCAACCACCCACACCCTAGCTATCTAATAACCACGGATTTTTTAAATATTTTAAAGCCGGAGACCAAATTACATTTTTTTACTCCAAATAAGATAAGGAACGACTGGTTACATTATTAAAAAAGACTATTTCATGTTAATATACTATTTTTTCAATGCAATCGACGTAATATTTCCATTAACTGGAAACTTACTACTTTTTTATTTGAATTAACATTTAACAGCCAACCAGGTTTCGCTTAGCTCAAGACTAATTAGATAAAACCTTTGGGACTAAAATATTACATAAAAATGGATTCGGAATTGGTTAAGCAATCTAGAGGCCCTCGAAATTAAAAAAGGCCGTCAATAAGAAATCAAACATAATTAATAACTAACTCAATATTACTGATAGTCCCATATTTAATTTATTCCAGTAACCTCTGCTGAAACTGTTTCCTCCACCCCCTTCCTTCCTACCCATCCTAAAATAATTTGGTCCCATTCCCATTAATTTCGTCTATTCTATTTCAATCGCTTTCACTAATTATTTTATTTTCTTATATAATATGTGTGTCTGTTAGTAATTATCTTTAGTAGATATAATAAGCCCTGATGAATCTTGAGCAATTGAAACATAGTTGGCTCTTAAATATCAATCCAAATAAAAAGTGGTGCTTCACAAAGTGTGTTTTTTTTATTTAATATATAATATCCACACCACAAAGTATTTGGTTCCTTCGATGAAAAATTACTACTACATTAGAAAGTAATCGCTTTGTGGTTTGACATTATTTAATAAAATAGAATATATTTTGTGTAAAACTATGAGTTTTAATTTATTTATTTGGCGTCCATACTCTAGCAGCCCAACATCGGGTTGCTTTCCAATAAACCATTAAAAATTTCCCGATCATGTGCTCTGTCCTCTTCGATATATTATTTTAACCCATTAGTCTGCTTAATTACCTGTCGGTTTTTCCCATTTCCTTTGTCTATCTCTATCTATCTATCTAACTGTTGGTTAAATTATTAATTTGTTGTCTCCCTCTGTATTTATAAATATAAGCACAAACTATGTACATATTTCTTGTTTAGCATCAATTTCTACCCCGATGATGCTCGAGCAAAGCGAATTAATTAAAACTCGAAGTTTTACACAAAATAATTGTTTTATTTGTACTGAAATATTCTTAGCTAAATTCGGCTGTATAAAGTAATATTGTTGGAATTTACAAATAAATTAACGGTAATATCGTCTTAAAATAATTTTGATTCTGTAAATGGGTGTAAATATTACGTCAAAAAAATATTTGCTAGTACTTGTTATTGGTAGTTAAACTCTTATTGGATGTCCGATTTTCAAACCATTAATTCTATAAACATGTTTATGCGTATCATTGTATGTATAGAAAACGACTATTGTAATAAAATTGATTATGGTTTACGTTAAAAAAATAATAAATAAAAGAAACAATATGTGATAAATGTATTTTTCTTATAAAACATTGATATTACAAGAATTTAAACAACAACAAAAAAGTAGATATGCAAATCTGTCACGTGGCAACTTGTATGCCACTCTTCTTGAGTAAATAAACATAGTATATGTGAAGTCTTTTCATAGAAAATTCACTTAGATTTAATATCACGACGAAGTCTGCAATACACTATTCAACGTGTTCTTCTTCCGATTGCCCTCTCCTGTCGGGATTTGTCTCATATCTAAAGAACGCTGTAGACTGTACAGGATTCAAAACCATCGAGGTGAGACTACATCCTTTATCATGTTTCCACTACGCCTTCCCTGGATTATCAGTCAAATAAATGTTGTAAGTATCTATCTTACTGAAACTCTAAAACAAATTTTAAAAATATTTTTGAAATATGCAAATGGATACCAGGTACCTAGGTAAAAGGTTTGTAGAAATTCTGAATAATATGGCTTTGAGTGCCCGAAATCCAAATAATTTGTAGAGCTTTTTCATTTACTACTGCCCACCATTATATTTTTAATAAGCGCTTAAAAATTCCTCTTTTTATGAATACATTATAACTTTCGAGAAATATTATAAAAATAATGTAAATCATGACTTGACACAGCCTTATTTAATTATTTAATGGTTTCAAACTCTTTATTTTCGATTTTATATCCAGTTTCCAGGGATTAAAATATTTTGTTCGAGTTGCTCCCTTAAATTGTGGATTCAATATCGACGGTCCCGAAAAACAAATTATTTGCTAAAAATTTAAAATGGTTCTGTTGGCTTATTTTAATTTATTTATGATGGTGTTTAAAAGAGAGAGTACGAAAACAGTGTGCAATATAGTTGTGAATGATGAAAACTTGGGGCAGGTGGATGAGTTTGTGTATCTGGGTAATATATTAACGAGAGATGGGAAGGCTGATAGATATATTGAAAGGAGGGTAAATGCAGGTAACTCCATTAATGTAGGACTGAATGCAGTTGGCGCTAATAAAAAAACTGTCAAAAGAAGCGAAGCTAGCAGCCCACAGCGGAGTTCTGGTACCTACCTGGACCCTTGACGTATGGCAGTGAGGCATGGAACCGGCAGAGGAAGGATGAAACCACACTGAATGCTGTTGAAATGAAACCTCTGAGGCGTATGTGTGGTAAAACCATGTATGATCGTGTGAGAAATGTGGAGACCTGAAAAAAGAATGCAAGGCTAAGCAAGAATATAAGCATAATGAGTAAGATTCAGAAAAGGACCCTCAGATGGTTTGGGCATGCAGAGAATGAAGAAAGTAGTGTAAGAAGAATATATGACGCAAATGTGAATGGCAGAAGAAGTCGGGGACGCCCGAAGAAGACATGGCACGATCAAGTGAATCAGATACTTGAGACGGGCCATGTCAAGAGTCAGAATAATAGAAGAGTATGTATGAATGTGAATGAGGCAAAGAGTGTATGCCAAGACCGAGTTGTTTGGCGGTCCGTCCTCTCTGCCTACCTCTGCTGGTGAAAGGCGTGATGGTTAGTTAGTTAGTTAGTAAAAAGTCTGTATTTCCGGAATTTTTAACAAAATGCAAAATATTCGCACGCCATCAATCCAGGATATAGCACTGCCAGTATTTCCTCGTACAGCCTTGAGTCCGTGCAGGCATAGAATAAAGAATAACACGTCTTGCCTTGTGGGCATGTTTCGTGATCCAATTATAGGCAGAATTTGGGTCTATAAATTCATACAAAATAGTGTTTCAAAATTCAAATGGGAGATCTACGATATTGGATGAGTTTACGTGAGACGGAATGCTGGGGAGTTGGGCTATATGGTATGTATATATTTCCATTGTAAGGTACATCTAGCATAATATTTTTTATTCTATAGCAGGGGCCTCCAAACTTTCCAGCCTTAGAGCCATATTGATTACTCCAGTAAATTTTCCTGCATTAATGCTTGTGTCACACACAGCTATAAAAGATTCATATATTCTCATTTGGAATGTACGGCGAGTTATACGTCAAAATACGCCAAGCCAAATAAATGATATTTTATAGCTGTGTGTGACACAAGCATTATCTATAATAATCTCTAGACAAGTCGCCGAGTACGCACCCTGAGTGAACATACCTACGCTTTCTAAATTCGCTAGTTCCGAAATGAAGTAAGTACACAAATAATGTTTACAGATCTAAATTAACCAATGAGCATCTTAAATCTCTTAATTATTGGTACAAGTAAAATTGGTCCACAACCACAAACTATTCATATGTCAGTGGAAAATCACAATTACATAAATCTCATTAGTATTTTATACGTAATAATTTTTATATACTCGTATGTTTATAATGTTAGTTGGATTCATTTCAATTATTTGTTAGTTACTATTCATAAGTTTAATTTTCTGCGTATTATTCTTGTCATTAAGCCTTTACCTAGCAAGTAAATAAAACCGTGTTACTATCATTCTTTGTTTTTATCCAACGTAACACAACAATAAACTATTAGCTGTCGCGGGCCGGATTTGGCCCGCGGACCCTGGTTTGGAGACCCCTGTACTATAGTATCAGGTTATCCCACGAGTAATCTAAAAAAATGTTTTCTTTTTGTAATAATATATTAACGCAGTTCGGTATTTTTATCAATAAAAATAAGGTGTCTAAAATAAATGTACCTAAGTGTTTATAAATTATGGCGAGGCACAAATTAAATGCATTATACAAATACGAAATAAAATATCGTTAATGTTGATAAAAAAAAAAATAAAAAATAAACCAAGATGTGTGGTGTTAGTACGAAACCCAATTTCATCAAAAGATTTAATTCTCCAGTTATTAAAAATGCGAAGAGCTCTCAACGTGGCTCAGTAAAAATGGGTTAAGGTGGATTTATATTTGTCTGGCGTGTCGTATCGTGATGTGCTCTGACGTGATGGCTAGCAATCACGCTGCATGTCGCGTTCTGACGCTTTTTTTCGATATTTTGAATCAACACAGTCGTCACAGCACAGCACTGGAACGTGCGCACTTGTTTGATTTGTCGTGATACGGCCGCTCGCTCGCCCCCCACCTCCACTGCTCTGACGCCGATCAGAATCGCTTCTGATGCGACACAACACAAGGCATCACGGCGTATTGCGGCACACTTACATAAATCACACCATATTAAATGTATGAAACCGATAACGTTCTGATGCGCCACGACACTAAACGTCAGACAAATATAATTCTACCTTTAGTCAGTTCAGAAGGAGGGGAGACCGAAAAAGAAAGTTACGTAAGGATCAAACCTTTTATGAAGGTGTGCAATAAGCCTTATAGATTTATATTTACGCCCAAACTGATGCAGAAGTGTTTAATTTATACATTATGCAGGTTGATGAGACCACTACAAACAGTACACGCCCTCAAGAGTCACAGCTGTATTTCTTGGAATTGTGATGTGGCATGGAGATGCTTTTCAAAGAATCCATCGTTAATTTAATTTTTCGAAATATTCTCTTGTATTCAAATAACCTTTCGTTTTTCTGCGTAAGAAGCACTGAAGTGTTAGTATTCGTAGAGAATATACAGACATGTAAGGAATTTTACGGTCAACGAGAATATGGGATCAAATTTTGCCAAAGGCTCGGCGATGTCCAAACGTAAACCATGCACAAAATTTCTAAATACTTTATGTTTTGAAATTTAATAAGCAGGTTATTAGTTTATATTTGTGTTCTTACATATTCTTTATCATTTTAAATGTTGTATTTTTGTACATTTGTTAGCTTACGGGTACAGGACCCTTATTTATTATAATTTTTAAGTTATGTGAAAATCTAATACTAGATTTTATATGTGTTATTAATTTTATTGTTATCGGTGTAAATAATCTGTTGATTTTCCCAAATAAATAAAATTTAAAAAATCCAACACGCTTCGGGGGGTGATGCGATGTTCACGGATAGGAATGTTTTAAGGATGTGGAACACGTACCATGAACCACGTTCCACGAACCACGTTCCATGAGCCACCTTTCACGGATCACCTTCCACGTTCCACAAACCACGTTACATTAGGCATTATGCCCTCAACGAGCGGAAAAGACATTGTCATAAGTTCCATCCACGCGACGCCTGCATTATGCACTGTGCCACTTAGCCGAACAGGTACTTGAACATTGGTGAGAAAGCGGTATACACTATTATGGTCACTATTTTGAGTGGACATGTCGCGAACAGTGTCTTTAGACATGGATGGTGAAAAGAGAGCATAAGATTCTCTCAGTTTAGTGTGGGAGACAATGATTGTTTTCTGCTTTCAGTAAGAGGGGTCACTATTCTACTTGTTAATTTAAGAAAGATTATTTATGAATTATTGAAAAAATAACCAATCCGGTAGTTTTAGTAAAAATATAGTCATCGAAGCCGTGATTCAGGTCCACTCCTTCCTGCAAATCTGACAAGTCTTCTCCAACGGCATTTTCCTCTTAGTTTCCATACTCAACGACTCTACCAACTGCATCCATCGAGCAAGGAGCCAGGAAATGTAGGAAGATCCTTTAAGCATTTATAACAAAGTAGGTAGGGTAAAGACGGCTCTCCATAAAACAAGCACGTGCATCAATCACAGAGGTAGACGTTCCTCAGCACAATTAGTGACTCAAAATGCATATATTGTACTTTTAGTACCTAGTATTGATAGTAAAATAATTAATACGTATGATCATTAATACGTTACAATCCCCGGAAGTTTTACGCCGAGAAGTGCGCATGTACTAAAAGATTACTTTAATAGGAAAGCATGCTGGAGCAGTACCTACCTATTTTGTTTGAAAGACAAACAATGTTCTTAAGAACCTAAAACTTAACTACATTACTTTAAGGAAAGCTAAACCAGACTTAAATGAGACAAATATAGAAATATGTCCAAATTCACATATTTTGTGCTCAATTCTCTCATGCACAAAACTTAAGAATCATTCTTTCCAAGACCCCTTGAGACACGACAAATCGAAAGAAAACATCAATGAACTTGCTTAAGAATGATTATTATGAATGATTATTATGTTGTTCCTTACCTATAAATGTAAGGAACAACATAATAAAGTTCGTTTTGCTGACGGAACGTACCAATGTGTGTGCTTTGCAGCAACAAAGAGCTAATACAAGAAATGAGACTGTATTTTTTAAAAAGAGAGTTACACTATAATATATCTTGGTAACGTTAAAGCCACGTGAAAGAAACATAACTTAAACTAATTTTGGGCGCCACTAAGACTTATTAATAGGATCAGAGAAAAATCTACTTGCACACCTGTAACTGTGTATTTTATTTAATATATTTTATTCACCCTGATGAAGGTTCAGGTCGAACCGAAACTGGTTGGTTAAACGTTGCTTGTTAGAATTCTGAGATTCCGACTTTCACTTCCTGGAAAACGGCTTAGTGTGCCCTTGTAAATTATAAAAGGAACACTGAAAATATCTTCTATTAAACGGAGTAAAAGAAGAAAAAGTTGAAGCAGACGGAACATTTGGTTGTACCGATTTGGCAAACGGTAAATATTTTAAATTATTCACATTTGATTCTTTTGAATCTGTTAAAGTCGCACTTTTTTCATATCACTAGAACACTTTAACTGATGAAGCAAAGTTTTTCTCATCAAAATAGTCTATAACTATAGCATATTTGGGCAATAGGCTATTGCACACCAAATCAACGAATTGTTCATCTGGTCGCTGTACATTTAGTCGTAAATTTGCCAACTGTACTTCTTTAACTCAAGAATAATTTTAAAAAGTTTGAATATTCTGTATAATTTATTGAGTTGGCTGTAATATTGTTAAAGCATAGAGATCTTATTATTTTTGTTCAGAAATATAAAGATATGGTTGTTGTAGTTGTTTTTACAATTAAATATATAAAATGTAAAAACAACTTATGACCGGTCAGTGGTTGAGTGGGCATAGCACTTGGGTCCCACCCGGGCGTCGCATATTCGATTCCTCGGCAGGCTAAGTCCTCCATCACAACATAAGCAACATTTTCGGCTTTCTGTGGTGGTAGTAGGAGATTTTCAAACATTGTTGGGTAATTCGTAACCCGGGAATGTTTGTCTTTCTTTAAAAAAAAAAAAAAACTTTAATCAGAATCACGAACAACAAATATTACTCTAAAATTATAATGGAAACTAAAGATAATATTCAATTTTTATAAGAAAAACTTTATTTTTATTACTTTTTTGAAGGTTATTCCCATCAGTGAAATATATCATATTAGAAGTTTTTCTTTACATTTTAATTTATATTGTTATTATAAAGTAAGTTCGAAAATTGCTCAATTATTCGTGATGTTTTTCCTTAAAGGAAAAGTTCCTTCTTTACTTTCATTTTTATTTTTCATTTTCTTGTTTTATCTATTAACATTTCTTTGGTTTATTATGTCAGCTAAACAATAGCAAAAAAATGTCGTGATATAACTGAAAGTATACTAGATTATGAATATATATATATATATATATATATATATATATATTTTTTTTTTTTTTTATTATTTTTTATTTTCATTAATATGTTTTACATGTTGCTAAATGATAATTTTACATCTTAGGTTTTTTACTACTTTTCCATTTAAAGCATTTGCTTGTGTATGGAAAAGGAGTGTACATAAATGTGGTTATTACTTAGTACTTAAATAATTCATTTACATAAATATATGTGTGTTGTAATAGTATATAATAGTATATATTTAAAGAAAATAAAGGATATTATGGAAAACTGAGTATATATGTATACATTTAAATAAAAGAAAGAATATTTTGGAAAACTAAGGATATTTGTAGGATAATTAAGTGGCATTAGTTTTTTTCTTCAGAATATTTTTAAAATGTCTCTTGACAGAGAGCAGTAATTGGGTTTTATCATTAATGCTTCTGATTTCTTCTGGTAGGCGATTGAAAAAAGTTCTTCCCTGGTAAGTGTAATGATGTTGTGCAAAAGACGTATTTAGTTTTGGGCATATAAAAACATGTTTAAGTCGCGTTCTGTTTTCGTTTAAAAATTGATATTTATCTTTTTCTTTTATAATTTGAATTAATGAATTTTTAATATATAAATCTTTAAATGTAGGTACTTGGAATTCATCAAATAGGCGTTCTGTTGGGTAGTCCAAGGATTTTTTTAATAAAATTTTAATAATTGTTCTTTGTACAATTTCTATTGGAACAAGGTTACATTTATATGCGGATTCCCAACTAATAATAGCGTATTGTAAAGTGGATTGAACTAAGGCATAGTAGATTAAATATAGATTTTTTATTGACAAAAAATTTCTAATTCTTAAAAATATGTATATTAATTTTCTAATTTTGTTTACTACTTGACATATTTGTTCCTTCCATTTCAGATTTTTATCAATAATTACTCCTAGATATTTTATTTTATTTGTGGTTTTTAATATTGTACAGTTTGATTTGCAGTAGTTTTGGCTGTGAATTTTAGTATTTTCATGTATGACAATGTTAAAATTTTTGGGAGCATCATTTAAATGTATTGCAAATGGAATTACAAATGTCTTTTCACTATTTAGTGATAGTAAATTAGTGTCGAAAAAATTCTTAAGCGTGTTAATGTCTTCTATGGCCTTTAATTCTACATTTTCCCAAGTCTTTCCACTTATTATTAATACTGTATCGTCAGCGTATGATGTAATTTGACCATGTAAAGTTTGAAAAAAAATATCGTTTACATATATAGTAAATAGGATTGGTCCAAGCATTGTACCTTGGGGGATTCCAAAGCTTGAAAGCTCTTGATCGCTATTAACATGATTGATTTTTACCACTTGTGGGCGGTTTTTTAAGTAGTTGGTGATCCATTTAATCGCGTTGCCTTTTATGCCAATATTATTTAATTTTTTTAATAGCATCTCATGAGATATGCTATCGAATGCCTTTCTGAGGTCAATAAATATACCCGCACATTTTTTACCTTTATCTACTGTTTCGTAAATGTATGAAGTTACGTTAGCAATAGCATCTTGTGTGCTGAGTGATTTTATAAAACCAAACTGGTTTTTGTGTATTATTTTATTACTATCTAGGAAATTTACCAACTGTTTTTTTACTATTTTTTCAAAGATCTTTCCTATATTAGAAATTAGACAGATTGGGCGATAATTTGTTACTTGGTGTGGATCTCCAGATTTGTAAATAGGTGAGATTATTGTGTTTTTGTAGTTCATTGGAAATATCCCTTTTGTTAAACTTAAATTTATTAAATGAGTGATAGGTTTAATTAAGTAAGATTTCATAGATTTTAACATATGTGCCGTAATAGAATCAAAACCGGGAGACGAACCTCCTTTCATATTTTCTATTATTTTTAAGATTTCACATTCTGTTGTTGTTTCGAATGTTGAAAGTATATTACGTTTCTGTAAATTTTTATTTTTATGTTTTTCCGGGTCAGAAGGCTTATGAATATTTTTCGCAAGATTTTTTCCAACATTTGCAAAGAAGGAATTAAAAATGTTTGCACATTGTTTAGGTTGCATATTGGCATCTATAATTTTTTTTATCGTGTTCAATGTACTTAATGTTTTGTGTTTTTTTTGTACTGTCTATGGCCAAATTTACTGTTTTCTACATTTGTTTATGGTTATTTTCTGAAGATAATATTTTATTTTTAAAAAACTCTTCTTTACTTTTTTTGATATAAGATGTTAATTTATTTTTATATTTTTTATAGAAAATATATGCTTTTTCATCGTGGGGATTTTTTAAAGTTGTTTTGTAAAGTTTTTCTTTGTTCCTGATAGATATTAAAAGTCCTTTGGTAATCCAAGGCTTTAAACATCTTAATTTTGATTGTATGTGTGTTAATTCAGTTGTCGAATTTTTAATGTGTTGTGACAAGATATTTTCAAAGTTAGTCGAACATATTTCGGTATCATCACTGCTCAAAACATTGTTCCAATCCTCCTTTTTTAGTTTTTCAGAGAGAATAGTCATATCTATTGTTGATTTTTTGGTTATTAAATTATGTTTTTTATGTTTAATATTATTATTATACAGAAGTAAGCATGAATGATGATCAGTTATGTTAGTTTTCCAAACAAGAGATTTTAATTTGTGAAGATCTTTAATGTTTATGTTTGTCCAAATGTGGTCTAAACAAGATGGAGTATGTTCTTTTATTTCTCTAGTATTTTTATTTATGCAAGATATGAAATTTTGTTCAGTCATACAATTGATGTATTCATTTTTGGTATTATTTTCTATGTTTTCATTGATGTTCACGTTAAAATCACCTACCACGAAGCAAAGTTTATTTTTTAATTTTAACAATATGTATTTGAGGTCATTAATAAAGGTAATAATACTCGAGCTATGCGTTCTATAGATAGCTATTAGATGATATGTTGATTTGCCGAGTTTGAAATGTACTTCAATGCAGTTAACCAAATGTATTGGGTGCTCTATTATGTTGACAATACTAAATTTATTGCTTGCAAATATTATTATTCCCGAATTTTTGTTAATGTCTAATTTGGTAGAGATATAATTGTATTCGGGCAAGTGTTAGGGCGGTGACTCGGCGTTCGTAGTTTCGGTTAACACTATAAAGTCCGGTTTTTTAATTAAATTACTTATTTTTAGAATTAGTTCATCAAAGTTTTTTTGAATGCTACGGATGTTTATGTGCATAATAATTATGTCATTGATGTTTTTAGAAATAATTTTGTCACACGAATCAGTACATATACATTCGTATTCCTGAATTTTAATATTTAATTCCAGTTCGTTATTTAAGAAATTATCCATTTAATGCATTTTTAGTTGTAGGTATTTTGCAAAATTATTTTTAAAATTTTTATTCAATGTCGTAGTTTATTCTTTCTTTGGCTAATTTAAGCATGTAAGATCGGAACTTACATGTTTCGCTGTTTGTTCGGTGGTCTACTTCATTCATTTTATTGTTGAAGGAGTTTGTTTCTTTCTTCTTGTTAGCCGAGTTGCAGGGATTTACATTCGGAGATGGGATGATCTTCTGAACAGTGTTTGCACGTTGGTTTATTCATTCTATTGTAGCATTTTTGGGCTGTGTGCCCAAATCTTTGACAGTGGAAACATTGGGTAAGAGGACTGCAGTCATCTACATAGATTCTCATGAATCCTAGATGAATTTTTTTTTTATTAATAAGATGTAGTCTCATTTCGGGATTTGTTTGTAGAATTAAGTTTTTGCTGTTAGTTTTTTTGTTTGTAATGATGGCCTTAACTTGTAATATTTCTTTGTCTTGGTATTTTTCACATATCATTTATATGTATTATTTTACCAACAGAATTTCTTTATTCATTTTCATTTTCAAATTCATTTTTCTTGTTTTATCTATTAATATTTCTTTAGTTTATTATGTCAGCTAAACAATAGTAAAAAATTTCGTGGTATAACTGAAAGTATTCTAGAATATGAATATACATATGTATTATTTTACCAACAGAATAGTCAACACTACAATTAACTATAATTTACATGTAAAAACATTATCATACTGGAATGTCCTAAAACGGGCAATTGCCTATTTGGACATTTTAAGTTCACTATATTGTATTATGTAATATTTACAAACAATAAATAAAAAATAAAATAAAAAAATAAAAAAAAGAATAAGTTAACAATAATAATCTAAACGAAAATATGAAAGAGAACAAGACACAGAAAAACAGAAAAAAGACAATGGTCGCAACTGGGACTTGAACCCAGACCTCTCCGTCTAACCGGGACGAGCGCGTTAACCAATTTCGCTATTGCCAATAATTGGTTGATAATAATGTTAATTCTAAAATTTGAAAATATGAGATTGGCAAATATGACGGTTTGACAGAAGGTGTGTAATGATTAGCCCTGTTGATGGCATAACCTTACGTGGGTTAGAGTGTTCACTCTATGCGTGCTTTGCCTGTGGATCTCGATATAGTATGTTAACTGAAACAAATAGCGGAGGTATTCACAAGGGCACTTACGATAGTTAGTTGGCGATCATGCCCGGTATGTTCGTTTGGCTGAGTCTGGATGACCACAGGCAGTTGCAAGTCAATTATAACGATAAATGATTAAATACCGGCGGTAATTTTACTTTTGAGTCTGTTGGCTTGTCTCGATGAAAACGTTTAGGTGCTGACAGAAGCTTGACGATAAGTAGACTGAATGAATACACTTTTTAGTCTCCTTGACAACGTTTGTTAGCGGACCGATATCAGCCAGGGTAGGCACCCAAGTGTGAATTCACAAATAGGTTTGAATTCTGGCCTTCGTATGTGAAACAGAACAAACCCATCGAGATCCAACTAAGCGTTACGAAACAAGGTGGCAATAGCGAAATTGGTTAACGCGCTCGTCCCGGTTAGACAGAGAGGTCTGGGTTCAAGTCCCAGTTGCGACCATTGTCTTTTTTCTGTTTTTCTGTGTCTTATTCTCTTTCATATTTTCCTTTTATCTTGTCATGTTAACTTATTCTAATATGATAAAGACAATAATGAAAAAAAATGATATAATTTTTATTTTATGTGAATATCGCACAAGAATCCCAACTGCTCCCAACCGCCTGGAGCCTTCCCCTCCCCAATTATGAATGTAATTGGGGAGGGGAAGGAGATGGGGAAATAGAAGTTGGGTACCTGGCTATTCAGATATAGTGGCTATTCAGATATATCACTATACCAACGTTTCAATTCTGAATGGTGGTCTTACATCAGGGCGATACTGAGAGTATCTTGCACTCTGGTACGTGCCGCAAATATATATTTACCAAATGATTAAATTGTGAAAACACTAATCAATTACCTAAATAAAATTAGCTTGGGCGCGCCGAGATCTGAATGGAGACCACCGGTTCGCAATTCGAGAGCGTTAGCCCCTCGACCACGGGGGCTGTCATATAATAAATAAAAAATAAGAAATACACACATAAATCTGAAATCGCAGATGGAAAAAAACGTTTATGATGTACAAAAAGACACAGAAATGCCGTAATATCCTAAACAACCATTTTGTAAATGTCGGCCTGAAAAACGTCGGCTTAAACCTGGCAAACTTGATTCAATTCATGACTCTGATATTACAAATACACAATAAAACTAAAAGAGGCTCGGTCCCAGATTACAACGCAATGGTTAATATATTAACCAATCGGACCCATAAGCTTGTTTTCACGATAATATAACACTACCAGACATATTTATGACGTACCTGACTTAGATATTAAACAATTCTAGGACGTCCCATAACACACATAATTAACCTAGTCTAGCAAGTTGTACATTTCCAAACAATTTAAAAAAAACAATCATCACCCCTATCAATAAAATTAAAATCCAGAAAGACCCAAAAAAATATCGCCCAAAACTACTATTATCAATTACAGAGAAGAAATAAGAAAAAATTGTAAAAAAAAAACAAATCTTGTCATTTTTAGAAGAAGAAAAAATCATTTTGGCTTTAAAAACACAACGAATACAACGCCGAACCCAATATTATAATGGAAAAGCCTATGCATATTTATATTATTAAAATAATCATCCGAGTATATCACATAAAAAGCTCATAAATAAATTAGAATCTATTGGAATAAGTTGAAAAGTCTTTTGATAGCTAGATAAATATATAAAAGACTACAAAAAATAAAATTGATTTATCAAGTTAGTGATTCTGAATTTAATGAATTTTTAATAACAACCATAACAAAACCAATACAACTTCATAATCTATCTATATATTATATAAATAAAAATCAATTGATGTTCGTTTGTCTCGCTAAAACTCGAGAACGGCTGAGCCGATTTAGCTGATTTTCATTTTTAAATGTTTGTCTAAGTCCAGGGAAGCTTTAAACGGTGAGAAAATATGGAAAAATTGCGAGGAATATGGTAAAAACAACGATTTCATAACTAACTAACTAACTAACCATCACGCCGTTTCCCCGCAGGGGTAGGCAGAGAGGACGGACCGCCAAACAACTCGGTCTTGGCACACACTCTTTGCCTCACTCACATTCATACATCGTCTCATACATTCTCTTCTATTATTCTGACTTTTGACATGGCCCGACTCAAGTATCTGATTCACTTGATCGTGCCATGTCTTCCTCGGACGTCCACGACTTCTTCTACCATTCACATTTGCGTCGTATATTCTTCTTACACTGCTTTCTTCGTTCATTCGCTCTACATGCCCAAACCATCTGAGGGTCCCTTTCTTAATCTTACTCATTATGCATACATCAGCCTTACATTCTTTGCGGATATCCACATTTCTCACACGATCATACATTGTTTTACCACACATACGCCTCAGGGATCTCATTTCAACAGCATTCAGTTTACTTTCATCCTTCCTCTGCCAGTTCCATGCCTCACTGCCACACATCATGGTAGGTATCAGGACTCCATTGTGGACTGCTAGTTTCGCTTCTTTTGACAGTTTTTTATTAGCGCCAACGGCATTCAGTCCTCCATTAATGGAGTTACCAGCATTCACCCTTCTTTCAATATCCCTATCAGCCTTCCCATCTCTCGTAAACATACTACCCAGATACACAAACTCATCCACCTGCTCCAAGTATTCATCATTCACAACTATATTCATTTTCCCATATAAACTGTTCTACCTACTTTTCTTTGCAAACGTCAGAAGGAAAGAAAACAAATTGTTGCCTTAGAAACGATGTTTTTTTTTTTAATTAGGCAATTCAACCTTAAAAGAGTGCTTTGTTGGCGCCGTACTTACATAATATCTATCTCTAAAAATTAATAGCAGAAATGTATGTATGCGAATAAATTCCGAACAACTGCACCCAATTGGATATTTTTTTTTCGTTATTTGTATAAAACTACTGTTGAGCTCTGGCATTATCGGGCATTATTATTGTAATAGGTGGCACGTGAACAGTTTGAAAACTGAATGTACCGGGAATAAATGTGTGGAATGCGAGAGGTGGGAGGGGGAGGGGGAGCATGTGGACAGGGGGAGGAGGGTTGGGTGGGGGGGGGTTAGGGGATGGAGAGGGGGAGGGTAGGAAAGGGGGAGGGGTGAAGGAGGGTGGGGGGAAGGTGGAGAGGGGAGGGATAGGGTTGGGGGGAGGGGGCCGGGAGGGGAATGGAGGAATTAGGGGAACTTGGGAGAGGGATCCGCGGGAGGGTGGAAAATATTACTGGAGGGAGGAGGGAAACTTGGGAGGGGGGTTCGCAGAACGGGGAAAGGGAGGGGAGTAGAGTGAGGATAGGGAAGATGGAGGAGGAGGAGTGGGAACGCGAGAGGGAAAGGGGACGCGGGAGAGGAGAGGGAGGAGGAAGGTGAACGGGTCGAATGGGAAAGGAAGAGGGATCCGCGGGAGGAGGGAGTCGAATGCGGGAGGGGGGAGGGGAACTCGGGAGGGGGGTTCGCGGGACGGGGGAAGGGGGGGGGAGGAAGAGGAGTGGGAATGCGATAGGGAAAGGGGACGCGGGAGAGGAAAGTGAGGAGGAAGGTAAACGGGACGAATGGGAAAGAACGCGCAGGGAAAAACAATTTCTTTATTAAATGGCATAGCAACGCATGCCGGGTACCAGCTGGTAATCTAATAAAGTTTGATTATTAACCATAATATTATAAGACGGAATATAATAATAATAACATACCTATAAAGATAATATTAAGTTTAAAGACCCGTTCACATCTCAGGCGTAACTACCAAATGACATTCTATGGACTTACGTAATAGGTACATAACAATGTAATAATTTAATTTAACATACCTTGTAACTTATATTATAATGTACTGTGTACGTCTTAATAAATAAACATATTTTTTCTACAGATTATTACAACCTTACTGCATGGCATACGCTAATATCTTTAGAGATATTTTGCTTCTGTAGGAAAAATTAAGCACCGGCCCAACTTGTGAACACAGCATCTGTGAGATGTTGGTAGGTACCTGCTTATTATTATTATTTTAAATATTATACGTATATTCATATATATATATATATATACAAGCTGTTTCCCGGCATGCGTTGCAATGCCATATTTAAATAAATAAAATGTTACTCCCGTGCGTACATTCCCGTGTGTTAACCTCCAGCGTTCCACTTCCACCTTCCCCGCCACCGCTCTCCCGCTCCCCCGTCCCGCCAACCCCCCCTGGCACTTCATTTCTTGACTCCTCTCCCGCCCGGCCCGTAGCAGAAACTTTTTTCTAATACTAACATTTTTAAACTCGTGATATCTTTCTAATTAAATATCCGAATTGAAAAATTCAAAAAGTTAAATAAAGGTATTGAAGCTGTCTTAAATGTGATATAATTTATTTTGATAAGGATTAACACCAATATACAAATAAAAAGCCTTTTCAAATTAAATTTTTAAAATAAAAGAATACTTATTGTGGCATAACCATAATAGTTAGACATATGCTGTCGTGACCTTTTTTGTAAATAATGATGTGTTCTACAAAGTCGTAGTACATTATTTTATTCTATCATCAATAGTTTTCGCAGCGCACGCGATGTAAAGAATATTTTAGGTAATTTTTTTACACCTTGGGTTGCATTATTGGAGTTTTATTAATGATCCCTAATTATTTTGAAAATATTATATAGCCTATGTCACTCAGGGATAGTGTAGCTTCCCAACAGCGAAAAAAATTTTCAAATCGGTTCAGTAGTTTCAGAGCCTATTCGATGCAAACAAACAAACAAACAAACAAACCTTACCTCTTTATATAGTGTAGTAGATAGTAGATATACATTTTTTATTACATTAGTTTCACACAGGAGGCCCTTAGGAAAAAATCCCACGGGGCCAATGATACGCATGATAATGGGATGCAGTGTGAAGGGGCTTTTTAAGACAGGAAAGAGAGAAAGTTCTGGGAACGAAAAAGGTATGAGGGATGGGTAGGAATCTGGCGGTCAGTATGAATCCACCCCTCCCACTGAGAGTCCTGCTGGAAGGTCAAAGCTCCATCAACCAGTCTCTTCCAGTCCGGTCTGCGTATTTACAATCCCTACCGCGATTCAGTCGCCTGCGGGCTGCGTTGCTCTATCTTTTTCTATAAGGGTGACGATTGTAATTATATAAAGGTAAGCAGAGAGAATAAACCGCGTTTTTTTAAACTTAGAATTTTTTGTTTTACATTGAAAAATTTTTAAGTAAAAAAAGCGCCTTTTTTGCATTACAATCCCTAACCTATAGCGCGACTTAAACGCGGTAGGGATTGTCAATACGCGTCCAGTCTGCCACGCAGTTGGTGGGCACATGCATCCACCGACGAGACCCGCGCAAACCCATGAACCAAACCTTCCTGTCACCAAACGTAGTGAATCACAAAAATTCTATCGAAAAAAAATTAATTACACCTCCGAAACATATCTTTTAATGGAACATAAAAGTATTTCTAATTGTTTTTATTTGAAATTACTAATAATTTCATATTATTTGTTTTCGGTAAATTACTAAAACCTCAAATTGTAATATTTTATCATTGAAAACATAAAGGTTCTCAAATGAAAAAAGGGAGTTTTGCTCCCTGGCGAGGTTGAGGTCCTGGGTTAAATTCCTAGTTGCCATTTCCTGATTTTACTGTTCCAAATTTTCCTTTCAGATTCTCTAATATTGCCATCAAAGATTAAATCAGTTTAATTAACTATGTACGGATTCATTTTGAAGGGAATAACAAAGTTAGCCGAAAAAGTAACATTTACATAAAAATTTGCCGCCGAAGCTCAGCTAAAACTTTTATATTAATTTGCCTCCTAGGCAACAACAAAACCTTGAATTTGATTTAAATATATAAAATTATATATTAAATTATTATTATAAATTTCAAAAAGAACTGTGAGAATTAAATAATACGGCTCAAAAAAAATAACGTTTTTTCCTATCTCTTTTCCGAAATTGTTTTTTTCTAGCAATACGTTATATAAGTAAACCGTTGTACTCTAGTAATGATGTGAACATGTTTATCTTCCTTGCTGACTTCAATGGATATTTGTAAGATTATCCGAATGGGGTGAAAGTGATAAAATAAATTTACGAGTACAAAAGGATTGGAATAAGATATTTCGGGTAAATTCAATTAATTATTAAGTATTTGTTTTTCTCTCGCATGGAATATGGTGGCTCAGACATGGTATTAACTAATACATAGTAAGCCCTTACAAGGCCGTAAGATATATCAAATTTTGGCCAATTTTTTGGAAAATTTTGGTTATTTAGGCAATTGGAAATTTTGGCAAATTTGGCAAATTTTTATATATTTCAAATTTTGGCCTTTTATGTAGTGACAATTAACTGCAAAATAGATACATTTTTAGATTTGCACGGCCAAAAGCATTTTCATTGTTTGTTTTTGGGATTTTATGCCGTGTTGCACTACCTCCTTCTTTAGCCGACGTTTCGGACAGCATTGCAGTGTCCATCATCAGGTCAGATCCGGCAGACACATCGTCGGATCTGCCGGATCTGCCATGATTATGGACACTGCAAAGCTGTTGGTAGCGCAACACGGCATAACACCCCAAAAACAAACAATGAAAACTGCAAATAGTTTATTAAACGCTAACAGGTGCGAATGACAAACCATACAAAAAGTGGAGATTTCATAATATCTTTTCCATCTCCAGCTTTTTCTAACCAGTCGAAGATTTCATTACATAAGTTATAATTTGAATAAATAAAAGTGAATTTAACGCAACCATAGGTAAATCATTTATATTTCAGACGTATTTATGAGCATAGAAACATAAAGAACTGATCAATAAGTGACCAACACCAAAAACCCAAAGATGTCAAAACTTAAAAGTCAAAAGTTTATGTGGTGAAAATATTAACCGTACCTACGTAAAATATGCGATAATGACTTTTTTATAAATTTTACCAAAAATCATATCCAATAATTGTAGTAAATTATTTTTAAAATGATTTAATTGTTAAAAAAAAAAGAAAATAATTTTATTTAATTGTTAAAAAACAGAATGAATATGAATAGTTTTATTTTTCCTTTTTTATCCTCTTTTTAAATTTGATATAATACAATAATATGAAAATCATAAGACTAATGGGAACCCAAAACCCACTAAGGCGCAGCCTGTGCGTGAGTAATATATTTTTTTACTTGTAGCTAGTAGGAAACAAGGGGTGGGCATATAAAGCAAAAACATGATTAAAATTTACGTACTAAATAGTTTTGTAAAATGTGTAAACAATGGTGTATAATTTAATAACAAATGAAAAGTGTAATAATTTTGAAATGCATATCTTGTACCCATTGCTAATAATGCTTGTGCAGAGGCGGAACTACCTGCAGGAGTCCTAGAACTTCCGGTTGGCCATTATTTGCATTTCTATCGTGGTTAATGTTGGGTGATTATGCTGTGCTGCCCTTTATCCTCCTTTAGTCAACATTTCGGGCAGCGCTATAGTGTCCATCAGTGGCGGTTCTTCTCAGGGGGACAATGGGGACAGTCCCCACCAGTTACACTCAAAACCTACTAAAGAAAATAACAGTCGATGCTTTGTCTTCACCAAAATGAATGAATTATTTAAACATAAAAGTAATTAACATTTGCAGATATAAAATACAAACAATTATTCCGGATGATTTTAATAAGACTCTACGCGCGTTCAGTGAACAATGTACGGCGCAAAAAATCGCGGGTCTATTTCTCAGTGCGCAGAATCTAATGCGCACTTGGGTGACGATCCGAACTATCTCTATACTTTCATTGCGTTGTTTCGCGATCGTATGCAACTGCGCATGCGCAGTAGTATGTGAATTCAAATACCAGCGGAGACAATCCTTTGGATCCTCACAGAACCATTTGTTTGCGAAGTTACGGGCGGGAATCGTTTCGTTAAAATTAGTTGCAAGATAAAGCTTTATTTCTATTATACTATATTGTAAATCAGCATATATCTATAGACATTTTAAATTATTGTGTTAAATATATCTTACTAGTATGATCAGACCATATAATTTTTTTTTTGAGAAATTTTAAATTATGTTCTACGGGTGGTGAGATTACTAAAGAAGTGCTCGAGCCGCCACTGGTGTCCATCATCAGGACTGACGTGATTGTGGACACTATAACCTTGGCTAAAGACGGAGAAAGTGAAACTCGCCATAATAACCCAAAAATCAATCACAAAATACTTTGCGGTGAAAATCTCAAATCGTATCCGATAAATTGAAAAATTACCTTAAAAAATAATAACGTTATATTTGTTTAGCGCAGTTTTATGTCATTTTTTTCAAATATTTGAAGTTAATTTTCACGTTTTATGTAAGTTCTATTCAAGTTTTGTTATTATATCATTAAAGGCCAGTTGCTTCACAAACTGAAATAATCACAGAATTTGAATAGAACTTACCCAGAACGTGATAATTAACTTCAAATATTTGATGAATCCGTCAATTTTTTTTAAACCACCTAGTCCAAGAGCCCGTGACGATCAGACCTTCGTTATTTTATAAAACCTGAAAGTTTCTCTGTGTTTTCCCTAATATAGGTAAAGACGATCCCCGAGTATTAAGTTTGGATCACGGTGGCCTTGAAAGATAGAGACCTACAGATTCCTACCCTCTCCTCACACCTTTTACATTCCCATAACTCTCTGTCCTTTCTTTCATAAAACGACCCTCCACACGGCAACCCCAAAGATGAAATAGGCCCTGAGCGGAATTATTATCCTCAGGGCCTCCCTTGTCGAGCTAATGTAAATAAAGTTTTTTTTCTTCCAGGTAATTCTAGTTCAACAAACTTTTTTCTACATTATAAATTAACTAACTTTTGCCCCCGGCTTCGCACGCATATTCGCATGTTTTTTTTGATAAAAAATTAAAAATGGTATTGGTAATGTATATATAAAACAAATAAAAATAATTGAATCACTTTTTAAATTGTTTCCAGGACCAAATGTCGATGACATATTCAAGCAAGCTTCCATTATAAAAATGTGCTAAAAAAAAATAACAAAGAATATCAAGAATTTTACAAACTTATGAGAAATGGAAACCAATTTATTACACCTAATTTTAAAACAACTCAAATTCAAAATCATTATATTTACCAAGCCATAAAATACTTTAATAACCTCCCTTCTGAATTACGCTGTATCATCAACCAATCAGAGAAAATAAATAAAATGAAACAATTTTTCAAAAAAAAAATTACATTAAAAAGTAATTAAAGTAAAACATATTATAACTTACAACCTAAGTAAGAATCGTGGCTCCCTTATCAGGCACAAGAGCTCTTCTTTTCTGATAAGGTATACATAACCAATAATGACCTTTATTATAATATTTTGTAAAATATATATGTATAAATGTAACTCATGATTTATATTACAATAAAAAAATAAAACCTATAAATTCTAACTCCGTAAATAGATTTGGCAGGATTTACTACTGTGCTGTATCTCTTCATTCATTTTTAAGACAACTCTCTTTATGAGATTTACCCACACTTTCAATCAATAAAATCTAACCTTAAATATTCTTAGGATATTCTTAAATACTTTGATATTTATGGTTTAATTGCATTCAAATTAACATGTCTTTAACCTTAAATATTCTTATGACATTCTGAAATACTCTTACACATATATGATATTCATTTATGTACCTCTACACCTTTCTCAACACAGGTTTACCCTAGAGAGACAGGTAGCTTTCTCGACTTTTTTGCTTTTATGTAATTGAACGATAAGGAAGACAAGTTTAGGACAAATTTGATTAGATCATAATCGAGTGTCCTACAGAATTACGTCAAACATTTCGTTTCTTCATCTGTGCTGTTTTCGCTGAAAAAAAACAATGTTTTCAAAGTTCTTTGAATGACCTACTTACGATCTGCCCATGCAAAAAGTTACTGAGAAATCATGGAATGGAATAAATCATTTGTGGAATGAAAAAAAAGTTTTCCTAGAATCCACATTACTTTTTTAATGCCAATACTATACCAAAGCTAAAATATTATCTGACGTGGGATAGTAGAGACGTAATCACAAAAAAATACTCATTTCTTTTTTAAATGTGTATTAATCAGGAATAACTCTAATGTCAAATCATGAAAGCGCTTGATTTCTACTAAAATATGTATCTAATTTGAGAAAGGTATTTGTGACTTATTTATCAAGCAAATCGGATTTAGGTACGCAAATTGAATTATTTTTATTTGATTTTTGGAATAATTTAATGAGTAAAAACTCAAATTGTGAGTTCTAGCAGCCGAGCCTGAGCAAGGCTAAGAAGGCCCTAGGTTTAATTTCTAGATGCGACTGAATCTATTCTTGATTTTTCTGCTTCAAACTTTCATTTGAGAGTCGCTTATTTTGTCTCCAATGATTAAATATAAAATTTGAGGTTTTACTCATCAAATTATTATCCCAAAAATAAAATTAAAAAATATTCATCCTAGACTTGTAACTTTAGTTTATATAGCGGACAGGTCAAAGTTTGATAATTTTACCGCGGCCCACACTCGGAGGGGGAGGGGGGGGGGGAAGAGGAGGGGGGGTGGACACATTGAATGTAGTTGAGTGTTGAGTGGGTCAGTGGTTGAGTGGGCATAGCGCTTGGGTCCCACCCGGGCGTCGCATGTTCGATTCCTCGGCTGGCTAAGTCCTCCATCACAACACAAGCAACATTTTCGGCATTCTGTGGTGGTAGTAGGAGATTTTCAAACATTGTTGGGTTATTCGTAACCCGGGAACGTTTGTCTTTCTTTTTTAAAAAAAAAAATAAAGTTTTTTTTTAATAAGAAAATATTTACACAATATAATAATATAGAAAAAAAATAATAGAAGAGAAAACACAATATAACAATGAGGGATTATTCCAGAAATTTTAGATAATTTTTCAATTATTATCTTTTCGATTCATGGGTATTTTCTATATTTTTAAGGTTCAACGGAAGGTTGAAAGTATGTTTTCAAAGATAGAGAATGCTTAGGTCTTTTTTTATTTAATTATAATGAATTACAAAAACATGGTAAGTAACACATTATTCCCAATGAGTTGAGAAGAAAACACATTACGGGAAGGACAGATAGATTAAGTACATTTTACACAGATATTACACGTTTAAAAAATACAATATATTGAAAAGGAAAAAAAAATAAAAATAAAAGATGAATTGTCAAGAATAGAGATTTTAGAAATACTGAGAGACATCCACACACATAAAACATAAAAAAACAAACGTATGAAGGCGAGCCAATATTCACTGGTTTAAAAACATTTTCAGGAAATATTCTTTAAGCGTTTTAACTAATATTTTTTTGTTAGATACTGATTGCTTTATTTCATTAGGTAATGCATTGTATTGTCTATATGCGATATATTGTAATGAGTTAATACCAAATTTAGTTGTGTGGGTAGATGATGCTAAGTGTATTTGATTTTGGGATCGTGTTTTATGCTGGTGTATGTCTGAATTAAAGGCTGGTGTACTAGACGTTTGTACACAAATTGTAAAAATAGGGAGCTGGACACAACTCGGCACGCCAATTTCCTTTACTTCTGGATTAATGATTCTAAGTTAAATTAGCAAAACTGAATCTATTACTGTAGTAAAACACTTTAAAAGACTTGCAGACTTTTGGAGACTTTTGGAGACTGTTGGGGTCAGGATAATGGGATACTGGGAGAAAGGTAGAACAGAATTTAATACTGATTAAAAAACACTTTTTAAGTAGGTTAGAACTTGGAGACTTCAGTTTCTTGGAGACTTCAGTTTCTTGGAGACTTGTTACTTCTTGGCTGGTAGTTTTTGAACTGATTTCCTACCGGTTTGCCATTTTTTTTATAGGGCAAATCCGGGTTGGACTTTTGGAACACAGAACCTCCCTGTTTCTGAAGGGTGCTTGTGTTTACGTATTTTTCCCAATCGCTGTGATTTTCGAGCAGATGTGTTAAAAATCTGTGTGCTAACCTTTGCCAAGACAGTCCCGTTCCAATCAACCGAAGTCTCACATAATTTTTATTGTTTCAACAAGAAAAGGTACAAGTTTACAAATGTGATGCAAGGTACAATATCTAGAAGTAAATATTTTCTTAAAGTGCAATAATCACGGGTAGATGACAGTTTTTGAGGTGTTATTGTAGTATATACCTATTTTTAGGTGATGATATATATTTCTTGATTCAAATTATTCCCGATTTCCCGAAATTTAGCTCCGAGTTTTTCGGAATGTAAATTGGCTGTCGTAAATATTTACGATTCAAACATTTCCTTTGTTCAGCATTGACCAATGGCGCCGCGTCTGGTAGCAGGGTATAACGTAAATACTCAATCATTTTCTTGATTTTGATCATTGCTGTCTGGGGTCCCTGGTGGAAGTATTACGTGGTTATTCAGATGTGTTTTCGAGTCCAATGACGCTGCAGCATGTATTTATTATCAATTGCGTTTATGTTTTCAATTGATAAGTTAATTATGGAATGTAATAGCATTGTAGACATCATTCCAAACGCACAGTGTTTTGTTGGCCAATGGGAGAACTCCCTTTATTTCGTAGGTTATTGGAAGGGGTAACGCGCAGCGGCACGGTATTATGTGGAAGCGTAAATTCCATTCTTGAATTCTCAGGGTTGTCATACGCTTTCGTCGACACGTTCGATACAGCTGGTCTGATGTTAGTGTGTGAGGATCTGTGTATGATTTGTAATATTGCACTAGTAATATTGTATTTAGGTAGAACCGTAAAAGGAAGTATGTTTGTCTTTGAATATTTATGTTTGATATGTGTATCCCACGGTAGATGGTAGATATTCCTTATAGCTCGATTTTGAATCACCTGTATTTCTGATATTTGTTTTTTAGTAATAGTGCCCCAGATACTAACTAAATAACTTAGATGGGAGTGAATCATCGCATAGTAAGTGGCACGTAGTAGAGATATGGAGAGAAGACCTTGGAGTCGGTACAGTACACCGGTAATTGGGGAAATTTTTGATTTCACATGCTCAACATGGGAATTCCACGTAAGTTTAGAGTCTATTAATAGCCCTAAATATTTCGTAACTTCCATATTTTGGAGTTTATCAGTTCCAAATGAAATATTCATGTACACATAATCCTTATTATCGAAAGTTAGATAGTGCGTTTTTTTTATATTGAGGCTCAATTTATTAATACCGAGCCAATTAGCTAAAATTGAGACATCTACATTCATTAGAGACTCGAGGTCACTCAGGTGATAGTAGATTACAGCATCATCCGCATAAAGTTGGAGTTTTCCAGAGATACCATATTTAGTTATGTCATTGACATATAGCAAGAAAAGCAGAGGGCCAAGAATTGATCCCTGTGGCACTACACATGTGATTCTACCTAAGCCAATCGAGACCCCTTTGACTTCGACAAGACAAAATCTATCATCTAAGTAGCTTCGGAGGAGATTTAGGGTGCTTCCCCAACAATTCCCCAATATTCCAATTTCTTTAAAAGTATTTCATGATTGACCGTATCAAAGGCATTTTTGAGATCTATAAATATGGCTGCCACATATTCACCCTGGTCTATATACTGTTAAAGGGTAGAGATAAAATCAAAGGCGGCACATTGAGTACTAGAATTTTACCGAAAGCCATATTGTTATGGTGTAAGGATATTATTCGCAGATATGTACATATTTTAGGAGTCTATATTTGATTATGGTCTCAAATACTTTTGAAAATACCGATATAAGTGAACAGGGCGGTAGTTAGAAATACATGTTTTACAGTCTCCTTTGTGTATAGGTATTATTTTCGCAAGCTTTAATTCATTTGAAAACTTTCCCGAGGACAGTGACCAATTAAAAAGTTCTGCTAGGTGACCCGCTAATTCTTCTTTACAAGCCTTAGGAACTGATGGTGTTACTCCATCGAGTCTTGGTGCTGCTTTCAGCTTTGTTTTAGAGATAATCCTCAATACCTCATCTTTGTTTGTCCTAGCCATGTATAAGGATTGGCAAGCCTTTGGTTCCACAAGGACGGTATTGCAGTCGTCTGGGAATGACGGAATGGTAGCTGCTAACTTTTCTCCTATCGAGAGAAAAAACTCATTAAATGCTGATGCTATTTGATCCGGATCCTTAATTTCGCAGTCATTTGCGATGAAGGATTCTATTTCGTTGGTTGGTTTATGTGCTCGGTTTGACAGAATAGAGTTTATGATTTTCCAAGTTTTAGTAAGGTTATTTTGGTTTTGTTGAAAGCTATTCGCATAATATTTGTGTTTTAGACTTCGCCTATAATTAGTATCTAATGGTATTTCGCAATCTATTTTTAAGTGTTACAAGAGTAATATTACCAGGGTCTTGTTTCCACTGTTTGTGAATCTGGTTTCATTCTTTGATTAAGGAATTTAATTTGGACTCAAACCATGGAGTATTCAGTTGTTCCCGACATCCTAATATTGTTTTTGGTTTGGTTGTACCTGATTCTATTGCCTTTTTAATGTGATAATTGAAACTTTTAAAAGGGTCTTCTGAGTTGCTTAAGTCGATCGTGAAATTGTTTTCAAGAAGATAGGATTTTACTGACATACTGTTTATGAAAGGTCTCGTAATCCGAGATTTGGTTCTATTATTAAAACATTTTTTTAAAGTTGTTCTTATAGTCAACAATAAGTATTTTATGGTCATCAATATCAAAAGTGGATCATCAATATTCGATATAGTAGTCTGAATGTTTTGCCTATTTGATATGAAGTGATCTATAATGGTGCTGCTTGTATCAGTGACTCTCTCGTGGGAAATGTTTTGTTGTGTATTGAAAAATTGTAAGATTCTGAGATGTTGCAAAATTTTAATGAAGAGTGTGTGGATATGGATACGTCTTAATATTGGAATTTTAATGTTATTCTGATATCTTGCAGATATATTTTCCTTATTATCTTATGTTTTTTTTTTTGGATAAGATAGTTGAAAATATCTCGTTATTTGGTCAGGTAGCATAAGGCAATAAAAAATTCTTACATTCATTATTAACCTTCATTTGAATTTTAAATTTACATAAGAAAAACGAACAGCTTAAACTTTTTTTTCAAAAATATTTTGATTTTTAAGCAAACCCTTGCACGGCCCAATACCACTTGGTCCACGGCCCAGTACCGGGCCGCGGCCCATGGGCTGTAGACTACTGAGTTAAAGTATTTCACAAACAAATGTAGACATAATTTGCCTCGACGCCACCTAGTGAGAGATTTAGCACTTACAATGCCTTTCTCACATAAAAATAAAGCTGGTTGTTTGCAGGTGGAAAAATGTAATAGCAGTAATTGTTGAATGAAACACTAGTATATATTGAATTATTTGGCGGGCAGGAGATGAGCCGACTTAGCTCAGTGGACAGAGCATTTGACCGGAAATCAGAAGCACGTGGGTTCGAGTCCCGTCGGCGGCATGTATCTTTTATCGGGAGTCAATGTAGATGAGTGTTTCAGGCTAATAATTAAGTAAGGCAGTAAGTAAGACGTAAGACCACCATTCAGAATTGAAAAGTTGCTTGAGATGGATTTAGCCGTGTTTGGTGATCAGATCTGAATACCCAGGTGCTTCACAACTTTCCTCTTCTCCATCTCCTTCCTGTCCCCACTACCTTCAGCCTCAAAACATACCTCAATTGGGGATGCAATAACCTTTTCGAAAACTAAAAAAAAACAAATCTAGAATGCTTTTGGTTCGAGAAGAATCTTTCAACCATAGCATAGCAGCCAATAAAAATATACGTTGAAAAAATGAATATACGAGTAATGTTCATGGTTCTTAGTCGAATTATGATATTATAATATGACCGAAAGGGATGGGGATGGAAAAACTTAGAGCAGTGCCCTGGCAAGGCTAATGTCCTAGGTTCAATTCCTAGGTGCGACCGAATCTTTTTTTGATTTTTCTGTTTCAAATTTTCGTTAGAGAGTCGCTGATATTGTCTTCAATAATTAAATTATTTTACTTGCGAATTAACGTAACACGTTTAAGCAGAGTCTTAGAATAGAAAAATCTTAACGACGTAGTTTGTGAAGAAGTTAGTTTCAACTTGCATGAAAACGTGGACGATAGATCAAACACCCACTCACTGCTAGGACTATCACAATACAGGGTGTAACAGCACGTGCCCGAAGGATTTCAACAAGCGATTCATGAGCATATTCGGATTAAAAAATGTAGATGTCATTTGGCTCTCCGATTATTTATTCTTCAAAGTATTGCTATGCCGGCTGCTGTGTTGTGGGTTTTATTATATAATAATGTAATGCCATCCCGAACTTTGCGGTTACACCGCGCGCCAATACTCGGTTCACGAGTAATGTTCGAGATGGGGAGAGCATTAAGACTGTCTCCAGAGCATGGGCACAAATGGACTACAGGTTGCACCGATAGTAGTGAAATGAAAGATAGTTTTGCAAAGCATAAATCATCAATTATATTTGACTTAACATGATACATTAAATGAATCAGAACTTACCCCCAGGGATCTGGAATTAGTTATTAGTTCTATCTAATCTGACTAGCACTGACTACCACTTATTAACGGTGAAAGAGCAAAGAGCATCTATTCGGCTGGCGGGGATCCATCCCTGACAGACCCAGCTGGCTTCATCTGGGCTTTGGTCCGAGAGGATCGTCCCAGGAGACGGGTCCAGCGTCTCCGGCAAGGCGTTTATAGAGCGACACGGATCCAGCGTTAATCGAGCCAATCCATCAACGCCATTGTGGAGCTGATCGGTCAGATCACCTGCGCGGGTGCAGTCCCGGCGTGTGACCCCAATTACGTTTCTCTATTATAAAAAATACGGCTTGTGCAGCGCCACTTGAAGTCCACGCTTCAATAACGGAATCCGCGGAACACCGTTCATCGCGGGATCGCGTCAATAATTCCCGCAATCTCTTGAGATTTCAACGAACCAGCACTGCGTTTAATTATTGGAACTTCCAGACCCGACTCGGCCTTTGCAAAATAAATCCAACAACAACTCGCGTCATTGATTAAATAATGTAGAACACATCTATATCACGACTACCCGTCCGGGGTACAATTAATTAAAAATCCGATTGACGGTGCTACCATTTCACGGCCGCCCAGGTTCGTGAAACAATTCCAGCGTGAATCGGAAACGGAAACAACCATTGACCCTCTCTGCGGTCTGTGTGTTGCCAGCCCGTGCTCTTCATAATCTTAATTGAAATTACTACAAATAATGGTACTTGTTCTGAAGAGGTGTTTAAAATAATACGACTTAACACCGCTTCATAACAGTATTTATTTGCCAATTCAATTACGTCGCATTACATTACAAAGGCATTTATTATCCTAACCCTAATATGGAGAAGAACCTACCTTCAGTGGTCTATTTGCTGAATTCTCCTTTGTATGTACCACAATTATATTACTTTCTAAAATTTGATTGGAAAAATTTATCTTATGCCTGGTGAATGTCGTTCGAGAAAGTTTTTTTTTTATATATGAGAAAAATAAAGAAAGATTTTTTTTAATATTAGAGATAGATAAAGTGATTACCATTAAAAAGAAATAATAAAGGCAAAGTTGTAAACAGTTCGGCATTTAAAAAAAATACCGAAATTGTAGATCTGCTTTTAAAAGATTCTTATTTCAATGGGGTATTTCCACAAACGAGGGATTCTGTTGAAAATGTACGGAATTTAAAAAGATCATTTTTCTGATTTTAATTATCCTACTAAAAATGTTTGTTTTTTTTATGTTTTCATTCAATATTAGTTTTCTGCAAATGGTTTTGTGACGTCACAAGCGTAGCTCAGCTAAATAAACACTGTAGTACGAGAGCCCACGACCAAAACCATGTCTCATAGCAATACGGCAAAAACCCTATAAAATCGTTAGATTGTATGATTCTGAACCCGACTAGGTGTGTAGTAACGGTCGAAAGTGTAGCAACTGCGTGGGAGGCCATTTCTGCTGTGTCAAAAAAAAAAGACAGTCGGTATTATAGCAATACGTCTGATAGTGAAAATGTACATAGATTTTATAATTGTATTACGAAAAAGTTTGTTTTCAGACATTTTGCGCGTAGCATATAGCCTGAGCGCATTTTTGAAAATGTTAACAAATTTAGCCGACCTGTATCATAACAATACGGATAATTTTTTTTTTCAACTTTTCGTATTGCTGCCATGATTACCAAAAACCTGTTTTCAGACACTTTAAGTGTAGCATATACTCCCAAAAACGAAAATAACGTTTCGGAGTCGCCTGGCCGACACCTCTGTTAAATGTTTTTTTTAAATTTACAGCCTTCATAGATATTCAAGAATCTCCCTTGTAAAAGAAAAAGATAAATATCAATTTTTAAACGAAAACAGAACGCGACTTAAACATGTTTTTATATGCCCAAAACTAAATACGTCTTTTGCACAACACCATTACACTTACCAGGGAAGATCTTTTTTCAATCGCCTACCAGAAGAAATCAGAAGCATTAATGATAAAATCCAATTACTGCTCTCTGTCAAGAGACATTTTAAAAATATTCTGAAGAAAAAAACTAATACCACTTAATTATCCTACAAATATCCTTAGTTTTCCAAAATATTCTTTCTTTTATTTAAATGTATACAAATATACTTAGTTTTCCATAATATCCTTTATTTTCTTTAAATATATACTATTATATACTATTACAACACACATATATTTATGTAAATGAATTATTTAAGTACTAAGTAATAACCACATTTATGTACACTCCTTTTCCATACACAAGCAAATGCTTTAAATGGAAAAGTAGTAAAAAACCTAACATGTAAAATGATCATTTAGCAACATGTAAAACATATTAATGAAAATAAAAATTAATTAAAAAAAAAAAAAAAAAAAAAAAAATATTATATGTACTTTGACAGATGACAGATGTCATTACTTATTTCTTTTGTAAAAGTTACTCAAGTGTGCTTTGAATTAAACCAAAACTATCAAATCAATCAGTATTTAATTTCAACAGCCTCAGCGCTTGTTACGCTCCTGCCCCTTTCTTACTATTATACAGCTCACTCGCCAGCTGCTCCAAACGTTGGAACGACGCTCACTTAGTTGTCATACGATGTGCGGTTGTGGTGGTGTAAAATGTCGGACCTGAGTTGTGTGTTTTGTAAAGAAACAACGATTGAGAAAGTGAAAAAATTTACCGAAGAGACGCTGAAAAAGTGTAAAGAAGTAGCCGAATATCGGAGTAAAAAACAGAGAGTAAGCAGGAAATCGATTTACTCCGAAATCGAGTTGCCACGTGGTATCGACACGGACATAGGATACCATTCGGCGTGCTACAAAAATTTCACGGCTGTGAGGATTCCGAAGGATTCAAATATTATCTCGCATATATATCGCATATTATATCGCAAGGGTAAAAAAAGACCATTGACGATGCTGAAAAATTCGAAACGCTATCAAGAAGCTTTCGGTGATTTGGGCAGCTATACTTCTGATAGTGACAAGGTATTCCCCGTTTTGGAAGAATTCACGTGCAGATTGTACAACGAAAAAAAAATTAATAACGTCGATTTAGCTCGACTCAACATTTTTTCGAAGACATATTTATAAAATTAAAAACGACGAGGCTTCGACAACTCTGAATCTCCAGTTATCCAATTACGACGCCTGCAATCTGCCACCATGCAAAACGGAATTGGAGAAACATTTATTACGAACAAAATATATTGCACAAGTCTGGAGCAACGCTCATACCAAAACGCCAACCGAACTGAACCCTGCAGATTGCGGATGGTATGAAGACGAGGGACGATTTCAGTTTTCGTGGTTCTCTGGCAACCAACTACCTGAGTTGAGCAACGTTATTTTGGACGACAAATCATCATCCACAACAGGTACAATTTACATGGCTTTTGCTGTTAATTTCATAAATAAGTTCGTGATTTTCACTAACGATGTTTATTTTACAGAAGAGGACGTTGAAGATCTCCCGAGCGACGTCGAGAGTGATTTCAAAGACGACGATTCCGAATCCGACAGCGATTGAATACGAGAATATTTTGTAACTTTGAATGAACCGTTTTTTTTTCAACTTCATCCCAGTTTCCTTTTGTGCGATTTATTTCAGTCCTTCAACTTCAATGTTACGGTTTCGGGTATATTCTTTGTTAATTATCATCTAATAAATTCAGGGTCGCAACGTATTCATTGGTTTGTAACAGAAAATTCAAGATGCCTCAATACGATTTTTAAATGATATCTGAGTATCGAAAAGTTGTCTGATAGAGAAGGTGCTACACTTAATTTGTCTGATATAAATTTTTTGCACATGTGGACAACTTATTTTATCATGTCCAACAATTTTCAGACATATTGCTATGATACCGATCGGTAAAATTTGTTAACATTTTCAAAACGGTCTCAAAATTTAATGCGTTCACATTTCCGTCTGAAAATTGTTTTTTTCGCATCAAATAACCAAAATTTACTAATAAAAAAGATTTTCAGACGTATTGCTATGAAACATTTTTTTTGTCTCATTTTTAATTTTTTTAAGTGATTTTACGGGTTTGCGCTACACCACTAACGTCTGAAAAATATGTTTCCGGTATCTCAGAACTATCATTCAACTACAGTCTGCAAATCAGACATATTGCTATGATGCAGTTCGGTAAAATTCTTTGACAATTTTGAAAATTCGGTCAGATCAAACGCTACGTGGAAAATGTCTGATATTGGTATTTTCGAGTTCAGGATAATCGTATCTATCGATTTGATGCGGTTTTGGCCGTATTGCTATGAGACAAAAATTTTGGTCGTGGGCTCTCGTACTACTGTCATTGAGCGCCCGCACTCATGATGTCACACGATAGCCACGCCCCAAATTATCATTTTAGCGGTAATTCAAAAACGGGAAACTTTAACTCTAACAAACTAACTAACTAACCATCACGCCGTTTCCCCGCAGGGGTAGGCAGAGAGGACGGACCGCCAAACAACTCGGTCTTGGCACACAGTCTTTGCTTCACTCACATTCATACATCGTCTCATACATACTCTTCTATTATTCCGACTTTTGACATGGCCCGACTCAAGTATCTGATTCACTTGATCGTGCCATGTCTTCCTCGGGCGTCCCCTACTTCTTCTTCCATTCACATTTGCGTCATATATTCTTCTCACATTATTTTCTTCTTTCATTCGCTCTACATGTCCAAACCATCTGAGGGTCCCTTTCTTAATCTTACTCATTATGCTTACATCAGCCTTGCATTCTTTGCGGATATCCACATTTCTCACACGATCATACATGGTTTTGCCACACATTCGCCTCAGGGATCTCATTTCGACAGCATTCAGTTTACTTTCATCCTTCCTCTGCCAACTCCATGCCTCACTGCCATACATCAAGGTAGGTACCAGGACTCCATTGTGGACTGCTAGCTTCGCGTCTTTTGACAGTGTTTTATTAGCGCCAACGGCATTCAGTCCTCCATTAATGGAGTTACCTGCATTTACTCTTCTTTCAATATCTCTATCAGCCTTCCCATCTCTCGTAAACATACTACCCAGGTACACAAACTCATCCACCTGCTCCAAGTATTCATCATTCACAACTATATTGCACACTGTTTTCGTACTCTCCCTTTCAAATACCATGACTTTAGACTTACTTTTTATTCGTCAACATAAGAGTAAAATAAAAATGGCATAATCATCGTAATTTTTTGCTTTAAGCGATAAAAAGAGTGGAAATACGTCGAATATTGACGACAAACCTAACCTCCAAACTCTTGTCCACGAAGCACTTCGGAAACCGTTAATCAAGTTAATTAATGTTATTTGAGTTGAGCATACGTGTTAAATATTGTATTATCAAAAACACACACGCCGACAGCAAAGGTATGATCAAAGTTTTATGTAAATAATACAAACCAAGGCGCTATCTAAAACAGGCCGATTCAGGCATGCGGGAAGGATGTAGGTATGACAGGGATTTCCGCCACACCGAAAGGGAGTGTTGAATAAAAGTTTTAGTAAATCGTGTAAAATTGAACCGTAATCAAAGCTCACTAAGACAACTCAAATTAAGGAAAAGGTACCCCCAGAGGATCAAATAATTAGAGCCTAGGAAATGTGATTGTATGAAGTGGCTGAGGAAAACGATTTATATCCTTTTCTAGAGATAAATATGATCAAAAGTATTTGCTTGTAAAACAAAACTATTCGGTACAATAGAAAAACATTACTTGAACTTGAAAATACATCATACAAATCTAAGAAAATACATCATACAAATATAAAAAAATACAAATCTAAGAAAAAAAACGACGTCCAGCAACCAGAAGCATCCACATCTTCAGCTGGAACCTCTGATGGCCAAAAACCGAAACCAGCAAAGGAGTCGCAGCCCTCAACCAAACAGACCTCGGCAGGGCCGTCACGCCCAACGAATCGCGACCAGCCCTGGACTGTTTTTGGTGGTAAAAAACGGCCCTCTACTGTAATAGGTAACCTTAAGGAACAAGGTACCTACTCGTATTTTCACTTGTACCCGCTGCATCCGGAAACTTCTATCAATGATTTGACATCGTATCTACATTCAATTGTAAGTACCGCCTCGTTTAAACTGTCTAAAATAAAATCAAAGGGAGAATACGCCTCATTCAAGGTAGGTATTCCAAATTCCGTTAAAAACGAAATTCTTAAACCGGAACACTGGCCCAAATATTCTTATCTAAAAGAATGGAGGAATAAAATTAATACTCCGCGGCTTCCTGGTTTAAAACCCAGTTGACTTACAGATAAATTACATTTTTTTTACCAAAATGTTAGAGGACTAAAAGGTAAATGCGCCTCATTTTATACATTTTGGTAAACAATTATGATGTAATTGGACTCACTGAGACGTGGCTCAACTCAAGTGTGTTCAACCCAGAGCTATTCGATGACAGCTTCAAAATATTTAGAAAAGACAGAGACAGTGGAAGTGGCCGTAGACAGGGAGGAGGCTGTCTATTAGCCATAAAGAGCGCAAATTGCCTAATTAAGGCAGAGCACTTACCTGCTCTGGAAACTGTCAACGAGGACCTGCGGGTTAAAATTACATACAAATCGTATGTCACTTTTATATGTACAGTCTATTTACCGCCCGCATCACACTTTGAAACATATAAATTGTTTTTTGATAAAATTCAACAACATGTAGATATTATTGGCGGAAAAAACGTAATTGTGCTTGGAGACTTTAATTTACACTCCGCAAGAGGTGTCGTAGAAATTGAAAACGACCTGAATTTTCTACGTGCCGTTTTTGGTCTCTCCCAATGTAATAACGTTCCAAACGTAAACTCAAGAGTGTAGAATATAATTTTATGCAATACAACCATAAATGTTATTCATTGCGATTCTCCCCTTGTAACTGAAGATAAACATCATCCTGCACTAGAATTTATTTTTTCGTGCAAAAAAAATGGTAAAACTACCAAAATTCCAAAAAATGACAAGCATGCTTTACGTGGATGGAATTTTGGGAAGGGCGATGTTTATAAACGGGGCGGTACATCATTTTTATGCTTGTGTTTACAATATTTTTGATACCTGTTTCCCTAGAAAACCTCCCAGTAGAGGTGGTCGTCGATATCCGAAGTGGTTCTGTCGAGATACCATCGCGAGCATTAGGTTGAAACATGCCCTCCATAAAAAATGGAAGGCTACTGGCTGTCGAAGTGACTATGATTTGTTCAGTGTGCATAGAGCCGTGGTTAGGCGCAATATTCGCACTGCTTTCCAATTATATGTAAATTCCATTGAACACGATATCAAGCATGATCCCAACATGTTTTGGGACTACGTCAAATCGCTAAGGAAAGATGGTGGCATTCAAGACACCATGACGTATCGTGATCGGGAAGTTCGGGGAATAGATGTAGCTAACGCTTTTGCAACACACTTCCAATCCGTTTATAGTAATGAGTCTCTTATTGCTGCCAAGTTGACTATAAAAGGTGCCCAGAATATCGATATTGATCAAATTGATGAATCAGATATAGAAATTTCAATTAGAAAAATGAAAAATACACATTCCCTTCGTCCAGATTTTCTTCCTGTATTCTTCTTTAAAGGTTGTGCTGAATTTTTAAAAAAGCCACTAAGTTTCATGTTTAACCTTTCCTTAGAAACCGGTGTATTTCCTGATTCCTGGAAAATTTCGAAGATTTGTCCAATTTATAAAAGCGGTACAAAGACTTCTGTAGAAAATATTATTCATAAATACACACTGCCACAAGTGGAGCCGTACTTAGTTTCGGAACAGCTCGGATTTAGAAAAGGTCGATCTACTGAAACCAACTTATTAGTGTTTACTGATTATGTATCAAAATCTTTAGATAAAGGCTATCAGGTAGATTGTTCTTATAACGACTTTTCAAAAGCCTTCGATAGAGTTAATCACGACGTCTTACTCAATAAACTGGCTGAAATAGGATTCTCCATGCGACTTCTCATATTTTTTGCTAGCTATCTTGCAAACAGGAAACAGTTTGTATCTCTTGGACTATTCCAGTCTATTCTATTTTTTGTACGATCAGGAGTACCCCAGGGTTCTAATTTAGGCCCACTCCTTTTTTCCATATTTATTAATGATATATCAGAAACAATTCTGCACTCCAGGTTTCTTCTTTTTGCTGATGACCTGAAACTATTCTTAGAAATACTAACCCCAGAAGACTGCAATCGACTCCAGTCAGATATTGATAGAATTATTGACTGGAGTATAAGAAATCGGATTGAGTTCAATATATCTAAATGTTTAATTTTGTCATTCACTAGGGCGTGTCATACCTGGTATTACCGGTATACGATTAACGCCCGAAGTCTAAAACGTGACTCCATCATGAAGGACCTTGGAATCATGTTTGATAGTAGGCTGACATTTCATACTCATATTCAGATGGCTTGTAGCACTTCATTGAGAATGCTGGGTTTTGTTCTGCGTACTGCAAGAAATTTTAGAGATACCCGGGTTCTCATAATCCTATTCAATTCCTTAGTAAGGAGTAGACTTGAAAGTGGGTCGGTGATTTGGAGTCCACACCAAGTAAAATTTTCCCTCATGTTGGAGAGAGTTCAGAAAAAATTTCTGAGATTTTTGTACATGAGGGAGTATGGCTATTACCCGTGGCTCTATCCTACCGAATTTCTTTTGGGTATGCTCGGAATGAACCATCTACGTGTCAGAAGGGATGTACACATTGCTACGCATTTTTTCAGATTGATTCGTGGATGGTTTGAAAATACAGCTATCTTGGAGAGCATTCACTTCTATGTTCCTGATGGTTATCTTCGTCACCGACAGCATAGACTGTTCTATCTTCCGGCTTGCAGGACTAACTTGCCAATGGTCATGCCGATTGGGAGAGCAATCTTGCTGTTGAACAGAATTAATTCGGATATCGACATATTTAGCGTTAGTGAAGCTGCTTTTAAAAGGCAAGCTCTATTAATGCCTGTATAGTTTTTGCCTACCATTTGTTTTATATTTATATTTATGTTTAATGTAATACTCTTACAATTGTATTTTAAAAACTCTTTAAAATATTTAATTTTGTAATGTTTTTAAAAGAATAGATAAATTGAATTGAATTGAATTGAATTAAAACGACTTATTTATGACAGCATTATATATTATTAAAACATTATAAGTAACTTCCCAATTACTACAACTTTTTATATTAGATTTTAGAGCGTATGTAACCGAAATAGCGCTTACAAAAGGTCGGTTTTTTTTTATTATTCCAGTAAAAAGAAAAAATCATTTTGTGAAGAGTGAAAAAAAGTAATAATTATAAAGTAAATATAAATCTAAAAAAATTATAAATAAATATAACAAATATAGTGAATATAAATAAATAAAAATAATAAATATAAATCTAAATGCAAAAGGCCGTAATTTTAAATACATGTAGGATTACGAAAGATTTTTTAAATATTTATATTGAGGGATCAGTAGGATTTATCGGACCAGTTAGGATTTTATCAGAGCCGAACCCTCTGATATGAAAATATCAGGAGTCGGTGAAATATTTTCCTATTATGTTTCTAGTGGATTGACGTATTGTTTTGTATTTATTATACTTACATAGTGCATTTACATTGCGTGAATTTAATAGATAATCATTTTTGGAAAAGTGTGTGGAAGGGTTTAGTCTTTCATTTGGGAAAGATCTAACCCGGACATAAAATCTGGAGCATTTTCACGATTTTTCACTTTCATTGTTGACACATTGCCATGGTAGCGGCTCACGAACTGTCAAGTTTTGACATGTCAGATCAGAAAAATATCGATTTTGTTGAGGAGGTTGATTTCAGTTGCATTGAGAACTGTTTTTTTTTTCAGTTTCTTCATGAGCGGCGGCCCTTGGAAAACTGACCGTTGCAGGTTTAGTAGTCGATAATAATTAGTAAGAACTATCTACGGACGGTTAAGTTATCAGTAAACTATTTACATAAATTAAGTACCTTGTGATAAACCCCCCCCCCCTACGAAGTAAAACCTATACTTTTGATTACCAAATGCTGCTACAGTGCTACAGCTACAGGCGCAACCCCGTCCGGCCTTTAAAACTCGTGGCTCGCCCGTTCTCGCGACTCTCCCCTGCATTCCTTTTGCAGCGCCTTTTCAACCCCATCACGTAATACTTTTATGCAAACGTGACGAGATGCTCTCAATTAATCAATTGTAATTAACCCCACAACGTTGTGTACTTTTTTGTTTTAGTGGTTTGGTATAGTTAATCCAATTTAATTAATAATTTGTTTGTGGTAAACCCTTGTTCTTTTAGGTATGGCGTGTTACAATTTGCAAGGCTTCGAATAACAATGACTGGGTCTGACTAACTTGAAAAATAACTAATTATCTATCTATATTCAACCAGCTTCCTCCCCTAGCACCTGTTATACACCTACGCTCATCGACGACTATTTTTATTGAAGTAATCTGCATTTTCCCTCCTAGCATCTTGTATATAAATTTACATTCAAACGGCGAATTGAAAAGATCCTACCTTTCGATGCGATGTCGCGTACTCTCTGCAGCTCTATAAAATGCTATCATGAAAATAATTTGACATTTATGTATATTCTAACAAAAGATTTACACTCAAAGCAGTACGGAGTGCAATAATTCTACACTCACAGTTCTAGATGCAGTTTGTTAGCTAGCTAGCTTGTTTTATTTTGTTAATTTGATTCTACGGGTAGGTATTTTGGATTAACATGAGACAGAACATGTGCTGTTTAAATAATTGGACTCCTCCATAGCCCAACTGATAAGGTGATGGTCATAGACCGCCGAATCAGCTTCCAATTCCAACGCCTCCGGAGAATGTTAAGGTCGCAAGCGACGAATGAAAATCGACATGTTTTGCCTTCTGTCGGGAAAGGGTTTGATGTGTGTTTCTGGATCATAGAGTGGTAATGGGAATATTATCGACCAATACGCCGTCAAATTATAAATGTGTTGATGATGATGATGAAAGGTCATCTCATACCGTTTGATATGAGGGTCTGCTCCGATTAATGGTGTGATAGCCGATGGCAGGAACTGTTCAGGAAATGTGTGGGTGGCACGAGGTTTTGGAACGTGACATCCTACTCTGGATTGATGATGATGTTGTTGATTCTGAAGTTCTTCAGCATGCCGATGACTTGAGTTCCATTAACTCCTAAAGCATCGGCATAAACATTAAACCGAAGTTGATTAGACAACCGGCAATGTCAGGAGATCGGTGGGGCCGCTCTCTCCTCTGATCTGGCGATGTATGAATTTAATTAAGGAAGATTTTGATGTCACCGATCCTCGCCTTGGCAGTCACTCATGTCCTCAATAGTCCCGTTCTCCGTCCAGCACGCCGCCTCGAACCAGTAGAAATAATGATTACGTTTTTCCTAGGCACGCTACAGAACATGCGCCAGCCTGCAATCGCGATGGTCATCGGTATTTGATTTGAATGAAAAATACGTCCTCTCGCATAACATACACAAGCGTAACTTGGGACCTTCCCCTATATGTGTTACGGGCATATGCTCTACGATAGGCGTACCCCAAGCTCAAACTCAAACATCAGCTCAAAGAAGGAATGTCAAGCTCGGTTTTCAGGGTGCCGGGTCCAAGAATGAAAGGCACCAGGTCGTGAATCTGGCTTCTTTTCCTTCTATTTCCCCCGCTGCTCTTTCGTCCAGAGTACAATCCCACCCTGATGCTGGATGATCCCTATTCCTAGTGTGAGGGAGTTAAGAAAACCTTTGCTACTTATGTAGGTGGATATAACGCATTACGCTTAAAATATGAATACCTACCGACGGCTTCATTCAACCGACAATGTGAAAGTTTTTGCTAAATCGAATATCGAATGAAATATACCTACCTAAGCGTAAACCAAAAGGTGAGGATTATACGATAATTTTATGTATAGTCCTATGTAATAGACTTGTCGTGATACCTAAATTTTGGAATAAGATATGGGAAATTTTTAGGAGTGGGAATTTAATTATGTCAGATTTTGTTAGTAAGCAAAGATGCCCATGCTACGCACCTTCCATAAACTGTTATATTACCTAATGCCTTTTCAAAAAAACCTTCCTGAATATAGTCCCCTAGCTACGTTTAAAAATATTATTACGAAACTCGTAAATAATAATTATCACCTCAAAGGCGCTTTACACATTAATTTATACCTATATTCTATACCTCTGTATTTTGGTACCCATTATGTATTGGAGAATACCCAGTAACCAAGTTTTCTAGATCACCAACAAAGCACTTTTAAAGGATTTTATTATTGTTTTGTGGTTTCAAAATCCCGTCTTTTAAATGCAGTCTCTCGTCTAAGATTTATTGCCCGAAAGCGCACTTTGTGTTTCAAATGCTATTTAGTTAACTAAATTATTATTTTACAACGGTCTTGTCTCAAGAATAACTTCACCCAACAAAGGTACTTGCTAGCCGGTCAACCCGGAACCGTGCAAAGCTCCGCTCGACAAAAAAGGGTCCTAGATTCCTAAGGCTTGTATATAAACCCTAATTGACTCTTTCCTGCAAGGCCCGTACTAAATATGTTAATAATTTTATACAAACTTACCAAATTCGCCTTGTTGCACAAAATAATTTCACAAATCAATTCACTACAATAATATTTAATACAAACAAGCACTTCTAAAACACAACCCGTCATGCAGTTATTTATTCCAAGATGCAGCCGTCGAACACAATTCTCGCGTTGATTTCTTTTATCCTGACTCTGCTAAGTGCCCCGTAAGTACGTCCCGACCGCCTCAATTTACAAATTATATTATCTAACTTCACAGATATGAACTCGCAAGCCTCAATCTCTGACTTCCTTATTCGCGTGGACTCTTTTTTGTTTAATAAAACGGAATTTCCTTTGTTTAATTAAAATGAAATATCCCCGATTTAGGCGCACCAAACCGGTCTCCTCGCGACTATCGGACCTCGATCCCTTAATTTAAACCTTGCTTCCCAACGACCAAATCTTGACTCCCCTCAATCGCGTGAACTATTTTCCTTTAATTTTATGAATTATTCCCGGTTTACGCGCACAGAGTTATCATTCTATCGTGTATTCAACCTCGATGATTTTTCGCTAGCCCGTGCGTCTCCAGAATCTCTCCCCGACTGTCCACCAACACTTCTGTACCCCGACTATCCTGTTCCAACTCTCTGCCCCCTGACTCCCCCCCATCTACTTGTGTGGTTTCAATAATATATTAACAACGAAAATATTAGCCACTTCTTCAAATCTTAAGTGATAAACACATCTCCCAATATGCATATTTCAATCGTTTTAATAGTGTTCTGTCACATTAGGTCCCAAATTCCAAGAAATCAGTGCAACTTTCATGTTTGCTATTTTTTTGTGTGTAACCTTTAGATAACAGAATACAAACTAATTTTGTCTGCGCCGGAGTCATAAATTATCCCAATAACGCTTAAAAGAAGAGCTCAGTGGCGCACTTCAATTCACTACTCATCCTAATTACTTGCGTCGACTTTATTGGTTATATAATAACATTATATAAGCATTGTCTGTACACGTTTTCGTCCTTTCCGCGTGCGTCACTATTTAACGAATTCTGCAATCCTATTTCGATAAATATGTTAAATATCTTAACTCCTAATCGGCGCGTCGCTCTAGTATATTTAAATGCACCAACGATCAATCCTTATTGCCTAGTTTTTAATTTCCTACTGCCATAGAAAATTCACCATATAATTGTTTCGTAAATCAATTTGCTCGCGTTAAAGTCAGTCACCACTCGGGCAAATATCCATCGGCCGCCCCTGACTTGATAATGATATATCCATTAGGATTCCTCCTCCAACCAAAGTATTTTGGCACACGTGTTTTTCCTAGTAATGGCCCGGTTTCATAAATCACCCTTAAGAGTTGGAACAGAGAATTGTATTCTGAAACCATACCCTGTTACAAAATTAAATATATTTCTAAATCGACCTCTCAATTTTAAAAGAATTATTTCGTAGGCCTAAAGGCGAGATCATCACAACCTACTAAGTTATCTACGACCGAAAAAATAACAACAGTAGGAGAGAGATCACTGCTTTAATTGAACTTCATATTTAATAATTGTATTTACAAAAGACTATAAAAATAAATTGTTTGAACAACTGTTTAAAAACACTAAAAAAAACTACCATTTTCCGATTTTCCACAACAAATTAAAAACAAAATACAGATTTTGAAAAATAATATTTCAAGTTTTAAAATAACAACAAATTTTTTTTTCAGAAAAACAGGGAAAAAAAGTCACGTTGTTAGAATTTAGAATCCACCGAAAAGTGGATCCACTGAAAAAATTCACACAAAAAGACACACCACTATTGTTTAGAATACAGGTAGCGTATTATTTAAAAAAAATATATTTATTTGTTTTAATTTCAAATAATAAGTACCTACATAATTAGAAAAATCTATAAACGCGTTTAAATTTTAAAGCTGAAATGCTTTTTAATCATTACAAAAAATCTTGCAAAACTGTCAAGTATGTCAAAATTTGAGAACGACATTTTGCAAAACACTGATTGTTTTGCGAAATACACAACAAACAAACAAAATTAATTTTTCGAAACTCTTTAAATTACTGAATTTATTTGAAGTAGGTACTATCGCCTAATACTTTGAAACAAATCAAGAATTATAGATATTTTAAATAGGTGTCCATGTTAGGTATCAAATTTGAGTGATTTTTCTTATAATATAAAAAAATTAAAAATTTGAATATACAGGATTATAAAAATTTTTATTAAAAAAATTGTAATAGGTGGCACGCGAGCTGTTTGAAAACTAAATTTGCTGGGACTGAATATTTTTTTTATTTTATTTATTTATGCATCTATATAAAAAAGTTAACTTTTTTGGCATTGCCTGTCTCACTAGGAAATCCTGTGTCGAGACAGACTAGTTTACAAATATTTTATAAATATTAAATAAAATACATTTTTCAATCAAGTAAAAATAGTTGACAAAAAATTCAGGTTGATAGGTAGTGGTAACAATAATGGGATAAGAGTGTTATATTTGGGTGAGGTGACTAATTATTGCATGACCTTTTTCGATGATCCATTGTTTTATCAGAATTTTGTATTTTTTAATATTATTCGATTGTCTTGTTTTGTCAGGCAGGTTATTGTATATTTTAGACGCAATGTATTTGAAATTTCTTTGACCAAATGTTGTGTTTGTTTTAGGTTTTGACGGCCGGCGTAGCGCAGCGGTAAGACGCTTGATTCGCACACCGAAGGTCGCGGGATCGAATCCCGGCGTGGCAAATAAATTTTATTTGATTAATTTGTGTTATTTCACAATTTATCCATTTAAAATAATATATAGTATATTTGCGGCACGTTCCAGAGTGGAAGATACTCTCTGTATCGCCCTGGTGTAAGACCACCATTCAGAATTGAAACGTTGCTTAAAATGGCAAATAGCCAGGTACTTCCCCACCTTCCTCTTCCCTATCTCCTTCCCCTCCCCACTACCCTCAGCCTCACAACATACCCCAATTGGGGATGCCATAGTCTCACTGGCTTCAGACGGGAGCAGTTGAGACTCTTGTGCGGTATTCATGTAAAAAAAAAAAAAAAAGTGTTTGTATGAGTTCTTTGGTTTTGTGCCGCGTGTTTACAATATTTTGTGTATTTTCATAAAATGTATGTGTTTTATTTTTAAACAGATGAGTTAAGATTGTTTTTGTGTAAATTTGTCGAATATCTAATACATGGAATTTGTTGAATATATCTACAGTACTTTTTATTATGGGAACTTTAAGAATAACTTTCATAGTTAATTTTTGTGCCTTCGATAATGAATCTATAGCGGAGAGTGTTGCACCTCCCCATGCGAATATATAGAGCGCGGCAGGGGGGTTGTTGAACGGGGGAGCGGTAGAGGAAAGGCGGAAGGGAGGCGGAAGGCAGGGAAGGTAGAAGGGGAACGCGGGAGGGGAACGAGGACGGGCGAGAAAGGACATGCAGGGAGACACAATGTATTTCTTTGAATATAATATTGCAACGCATGCTGGGAACCAGCTAGTTAACTGTAAAATAATGTGAAATAAATCTAAAATACATACTTAAATAACTCAATACATACTCTACATAACAAGAGTCGTATTCTAAAATCCCAAATCAATTACAGTGGCTCCTTTCAAATTAGGCAAGTCCAAAAAATACAAAAATACGCAAGTTGATTTTGTCTAAAAGTCCAAAAAACACCTTTTATCTTCCAATACTCGTACTTATGTTCGTAAACTAAAAAATATTGTTATATCTTTTGTCGGAAGAAACTATTATTACTTGTTTTTCAATTTCACTAGCGAATTTGTTATTCACTAAATATCACTTGGTTTCTGTGACCTTCTTCAGTATAAAAGTTCAAGGTGTATTCTATGCCCCAGGCGAGTACGCAGAGATATGAAGAAGTTCTGGAAGGGAACGCATATGGGAGCAAGCTCCCGGTGTAATCTCGAACAGCCCCTGAAGGTGCACAAAATAACATCATATTAATATAAATATATATTTCAATAATCAATCCGTGTAATGCAATGTTCTAACAAAAGTCAACAAAAACAGCTCACGTCTGAAAACCATGTCACTTAAAATTGAAATACAGCCATATATGGAGATGTCTATGAAACTAGAATAAAATCATTGGCATATCTACGAAACTAGAATACAATAAAACATACATAGTGATCTTATGGCTGTTGTTCCCAATCCTAATGTTGAGTCGAAATTTTGGCTCAACAATCCTCAGATATGCAAATACGCTCTTCCCAACGCAGCTCTCCAACCAACAGGCAAATCGAGAGTTAATAAACAAATCACTTAGCTGATCAGAGACTTATCGATCAAAAAGTTGAACTGCCGTAAATGTCACTCATGTGTATTTGCTAAAAACATGCAAACTTAAGGTCTAAAGCTTATGCAAAAAAACTGGAAAAAGTTGCCGTTATGTATAGCCCTGAAAACCTAAAAAAAATTACATTTTTGTCTGACTAAATTTCAATCATGACAGAAGTTGTCGTTGAAGTAAATGTTAGGTTCTGACCTACTTGGCATGTAGTTAACTTCATCAACTAACGGTCACCGGGAGAAGAACACCGCTTGGGAAAATCGGTGACAAAAAGGAATCATGCTAAAACTACATTAATAATGAACAGGACCTATTACGAGATTCTGAAAAAAACATCGAATCAAATTTGTAGGATAAGCGCAATGTTAGCGCCACCTTACATGGGTTAGAATGGGAACTGAATGTCTACTCTATACGAGCTAAGCCTGTGGATCTCGATGTGGTGTGTTTTCTGAAGCAAAATAGCAAGATAATTTCGCAAGGGTTCTTACGGAAGGTTAGGAATCTTGCCAGGATTGGGATCCCTCGTGTCGGTATCTGGATGTTGTCTGGATGAACTATAGGCAGTCACAATAAAGTTTTCTTACGATTTAGACCATAGGTTCTCTACGTGTGCGAAAACGCGACTTTCAGGGGGGCAGTAGACGACCCAGAGAAAATTAGGGGGCGTTGAGATCGCACAAAGAGGGCGTGAGCAGGTAAAAAGATAGGTCTTAAAGGACAAAAAAACGCTAAATAAAGCAAAGTAAATTTTAATATTGGTTAATTTTTGTTATTGTATGTATTGTAATCATTTTTATCACATGTGCGATGATTCACATATTTCGGTAGTTCAGGAAGTGGATGAAAATTGAACTCATAGATTTCATTATATTCAGATCTTCATTAAATCGGATGATATGAAATTTTGTATTATATAATATTATCATCATACGTGTATTAGTATTATTAAGAATTGACACTTCATCATGAATACAAGAAGAAAGGAGGTAGTAAGCCGGTACATAAAATACAAAATAATTGATTTTTTTAACACTGTCGTACTACTTTAAAAGGGCTACCCTATTATTTATTGTTCAAAGTAAATTAATCTTGAAAAGAATTCTAATCATTTTCATATTACTGTAATTACGTACTCGATTTTGTCAGACTACATTTTCCAGATTTTCAGGAGACGAAAGGAGGAAAATAAATCACGAGCAGGTGATTCTAATGGGATAACAAACGGACGTTTGAAAAAGGTTCCAGAGAGTAATAATGGTACTCTACTAAATAATGAGAGAAAAACTGGATTGAGGGACGATATGGAAGATATCGACGAAAGTAACGTTGTTGAATTTTACTTGAAAATGCAAAGTCAATAGACAATCTAACGTTAACTCAGTTTTATTGGAGAAAGTTGCTGACCGTAATGTTGAAAACAATTTTTGGAATATCTGCATGAAATAAAAATTTAAATTACTTTTATCCGAAAGGCGTTGGACGCTGTAATGGTATGTTCGATGCTGAGCGCCTGAGTTAAAATTTATGACAATAATATATGAAGGTGGCTTAACACTAAAACCCACAAAAAATATTTTCTGATAATCATTCTACTACCAGCATTATTTAATTAATCTTTGTAATGTGTTTTCGATGTTAAAACATATTTTCCTTTAATACGCCCCACCAGGTGAAAAACGAAGATTGGTTTTTTTGGACTTTATGATGGAGACCTCTTATAACGTAGCAGCCGATATATTGGATCAGGAAATTAAGAAGCAAGGGGATTCAATAATGTTCGAGGTATGAAATAAAGCTTTGACCACCAGAGTACTTGTAGATGCTGACAGAAAGGGGTATCGTGAAAAGGCCAACTTTTTTAAATTACAAAATACCAAATGTCACTTGGCACGCGTCAGTAGAACTAAAATAGTTTTTCATGTGTTGCTTTCTAAATAAGGAAGAATAAGTCGCTGCCTTGACGTGTGTTTATTATTGATTAGTGTAAATTTTAAGTTCCCGCATCTTGCAGATACAGTTTTGTATTGCAGTTTCGTTGCAATTATGTATGTACATACATACTTACACCCGTGTCACCAGATTTATTCCGGTTATGTTGTTATTCCAAGGACGGGCATAATGCCTCTTATCTTAATCATTATTTTAATATTTCAATTCTTGAGGGAGGTCCTACAGTCTAACTACCTTGTTACGGGAGCAGTCGTATATCACCCATTGTAGTTTAAAGTGGAATGCCTCCACCAATTTATTCAGGCTATAGTGGAGATTCATAATTTCATATGTGCTAGATAACTATAAAAGATGGCGACATCGTTCTCATGGATTGGAATTGCATTATGTAAATGTAGTTAGAACCTCATCCAATGAATTATTATGCCCTATCTTTTTGCATATTGTAATACTTGGGAGAAGTAGGAAACCCACCTTTGTCATCCGACAGCTTATCCTAGAGCAAAAGAACATCCTTCTCAGGATGGTGGAGTCAGGGATTTGAGGTCATGAATATATTTGAAACACTTATTTTTCTAGTGAAATTTATAATATTTTATTGCACTTTGCAAGGAAAACATACCAAAGAAGGCTTATCAAAAAGAACATAAATACCTTTAGCATCTATCAATAGATTTGGAGAGAGAGAGTTAATTCAAAATTTCGTTTAGTTATTAATACCGCATACGTCCCGTCGTCGTGATTCTCCTCCAAACGACAACAGCAATCCCCAAAACGTCTTCCAGCACGTCATGAGGCCGCTCGGTTAAAGGGAGTCCTCCCAACAAACAGGCACAGCAGATTCTCACCCATCAAGCGGCATGAGCCAATCTCACCAGCCAAAGGAACAGCAAAGGAATATTGGCGGGTCCAACCAGAGTCTAGGAGCCGCTCCATTAATAAAGGGAATCCACCCAACAAAACAGGCACAGCAGATTCTCACCCATCAAGCGGCATGAGCAAATCTCACCGGCCAAAGGAACCACCAGCAAAAGAACCCTTGCGGGCAGTACATCACCCGTGGATTCCGGTCTAAATTGACCTCGGCACGCGGATTAATCTATCTCGCGGCATCCGGCGAGGGATTAAACAAAATAAATAGGCTTCAATGCCATTTGAGTCGTCACACACTCACGTGACGTTTAAAAAAAATATTTCTAGGCTACATAGCACTAGTATCCCACTTTATCCTCCCAATCGCCCCGAAAAAAAACACTCCCCCTGCACAAAATCTAAGTTATGTCCTCCGCCATGATTCCCTGAATCCATCCCTTTCCGGTCTCCTTCCAGTTTTGCCAACCAACAAAGTTAAAATCAGAAAAAAAATAATAATCAATAGACAATAAACAGTACCTACTTTGCGCAGTACCTGCTCACGAAATAGATATGTTACAGTATGGTTCTATTTGCATGATTAGGTATGTTATAAAATGGTAAGTATACGCCAAATTTAAATATATATAATTAATATATAATTTATATACAATTACTTTACAAGATTTTTAATTTTATCGTGGTCAGGGTCTAATCTCAGCTCTATCGCTAGTTGATTAAACTCAACCACTCCATTGTACGTGTAGCATTGTTGTGCAAAACTGATATGCATTAATGGCGTGCATGATCGACCCAGTGCGTTTTGTCTCTAGCTCTCAACACGCACCATGGTACGGAGCGGTTTCTTAGAATGATCTTTGGAAATCTTGTTCAACCTCAACAAAAAAGCTGGTTATCGCGAGACAGCTCAATGAAGACGCTAAGATGAGTAATAAAACAATTATTAATGATGTTTCAGAATCTTTAACACTTTGTATTCATTTATTCAAATCGAATGCCTATTGCGGTGATACAATGAATGAATTTATGATGGAACTATATTATTTCTCACTTTCAGCAAAGGAAATTCAGAATCTTTAGTTGCTGTGATTGTTTAAGAATTTACATAGACTTTTACCTTTTTAAATTACCTTTCTTGATGGGAATAGATACCTAGTAAAAACTGTAGATTACTAATAATTAACATACAACCTAAGTAAGAATTGTGGTTCCCTTATCAGGCACAAAAGCTCCTATTTTTTGATAATGTATACTTGACCAAAAATGACCTATAATATTCTGTAAAATATATATTTATGTATATGTAACTCATTTTCTTTATATTACAATGGAAAATAAATATTTTAAAAATTTGAGATTCGCACTATATGTATAACAAAAGACTAACAACGAAGCTTGAAAATACTATATTACTCACTCACACTACGTTAATAATAACAATCGATTTGTCTGTTTTTAGCAATATGAAACTTATGATCCCCGAAGGAACAACGGTTTTCGTAGCAACTTACAAAATAAACATCCGGAACTCTACTCTAATCCGCTGGTCTTTGGCCCAGACAACTTCCTTCCGGAGAGGAGTCAGGAGAGACATTTTTACAGTTTTATCCCATTTGGTGCTGGACCAAGGATCTGTGTTGGTAGGAATCCTCTATTTTCTCTGTATTACGTTATTAGCCTCAATTAGAAATGATATTTATTTATTTTATAAGGAAGACGAAACGTCTCGTTTTAAACCAGAGAAAAAAAAAATCTCATCAAAGAATAGGTCAATTACAAAAACATGACCTACACAAAATAATGGGCGCCACTGATCACATGGATCAGAGGAAACGACATTCATTACAAACATCGTCTCCTAAAAAAAAAATATTCAGAAGAATTTAAAAAAAAGTTATGATAGTAAGAATGAGGAAATTTTGTGAAAATTCTAGTCACAACCTCTTGAGGGTACCAAGCCCCAAGAGCAAGTTACCAGAAAAAACACTGACGAAACAAACGGAACAGCATGCAAGGTTGGTAGCCCCGCATACTATCACGTTGGTTTCATCAAATTATAAAGAGTAAGAAATATTTAATCAATGCGAACAATATCTTTTACATGAAAATTTCCTACAATTTTACCGTTCATATCAGCTAGCGTATAGACCAAATTAGAGACTTTACCTTTAATAACATTGCGAACGAATCTAGGGGCCAATTTGTGAGAAAAATAATTCGGTCCACTGGACTGGACAAAATTCTTCCTCCAAACCACATCTCCTACTTCATAATTGACCGTCTTACGGCGCAAATTGTAGTGTTGGGCATTTTTCTTAAAAGCTTGTAACAAAGCATTTGAAACTTGTTCATAAATTGGAACCAAGTCTTCTAACTTCTTAGCAAATTCATCCCTAGATTGCTGCAACGTAGTGTCTATGACACCTGAAGATAAATTATTTTTATGAAAGTTTCCGTCAATAATTTGTTCCCTACCATGCATAAGGAAGAAGGGCGTGAAGCCGGTTGCAAAATTAACTGTATTATTTAGAGCTGATTGAATTTGAGGCAGATATCTGGACCAATTACGCTGGTCAGACTCGGTTAAGATAGACAATGCAGTTCCAATAGTTTGGTTATAACGTTCCACAACATTATTTTGGGGGGTGTAATAGGCATTATAAAAAGGTGGAGGTACATTATACTCTGCCAACAATTTTTTTTTTTTTTTGCTCTATAAATATATTTATTTATTTTTTTTTTTTTTTTATTTTTTTTTTTTAAGACTTGTTTTTACATTAAAAAATGATAACATTTGCAAGGTTAAACAACATTTTTTTTTTTTTTATTCTACTACTCCATAAGTTGAGCTCTGGGAGCTCGTGTTTATGGGAGGAGTATTTATTCACACGCAAAAAATAAAATAATAATAATGTTCTAATTAAATTTGTTTAAAGTCTTTAGAAATAAATTGTTTCCCGTTGTCGCAGACGCACGTTTGCGGCACCCCGTGTACAAGGAATATGTATTGTTCAATGTTTTTAACAATGCTTTTAGAAGTTGCATTTCTAAGCGGAAAAATCCAGGTATATTTAGAAAATACATCAACAACCGTTAAAATATACATAAATCCTGCATAGCTACGCGGAAGAGGACCGACAAGGTCAATGGACAACATTTGCATTGGTCTTGTGACTATTTTCGGGTTGGTAGAAATGCCTGCCGGCGCAGCAGTATTAATTTTATGTGCCTTACACGTTTTACATCTTTTAACAAATTTTTTTACGTCATTATACATCCCTGGCCAAAAATAATGAAGTTGAACCTTTTTGTAGGTTCTAAAAACTCCTGGATGACAAGAAATATCCGATTCATGTTCTTTAGAAAGGATTGCGTTACGGTCCTCAAAAGGAACAACAAGCTTCCAAGCTGTGTCCTCCTGCAGAGCGAAACGAGATTTAGTGTGACGAAACAATTTATTTTCCCTAATTTGAAAATTGTTAAAGCGTTGTGGATTTGATTTACAATTGGAAAATAAAGTATTATACCAAGTATCCGTACTTATGGGAACGGAATTAATGGAAGAAATTAATGAAACGTCTTTTCGTGAAAGAATGTCCGGAACCGTATTTAATTTACCTTTCCTGTGTATAACGTCAAAAGAGTACTGTGACAGACGAGTAGACCAGCGAGCAAGTCTACCTGTTGGATTTGATAACGATACCAACCATTGAAGACTAGAATGATCTGTAACCACAGTGAAGTGGGCACCTTCTATGTAGGGTCTAAAATGGTTGACCGAATCTAACACCGCTAGGAGTTCGCGCTCCGTCACGCCGTAGTTTCGTTCATGTACATTAAGACACCTAGAAAAATAAGAAACAGGGTGCTCCTCTCCATCAAAAACTTGGGTAAGCACCCCTCCGATCCCAACGTTGCTCGCGTCACAATGGATGGTGAAAGGAAGCGAAAAATCCGGACAATTAATAACAGGGGCAGAAGTCAACGCCTTTTTTAATTTCATAAAAGAGTCTTCCGCTTCAGCAGACCAAGAAAAATTACTAATTCCCCTCCTTGAACCAGTGAGTTTTGTTAATGGAGCAGCAATGGTTGAAAAATCTTTTATAAATCGCCTATAATACCCGCACAGGCCAATGAAAGCTTTAACCTGTTTAGAATTCTTTGGAATGGGGTAAGTACGAATGCATTCCAACTTAATTGGGTCTGTGCGAAGACCTTTTGCATCTACAATGTAACCGAGATACTTCAATTCGTCCTTACAAAACTCACACTTTTTTAAATTGACTGTTAAGCCTGCTTCTTTCAGACGTAAGAAAACCCTATTTAATTGCTCTAAATGTGAATCAAAATCTTCTGAAATTATAATAAGGTCATCCAAATAACAAAAAACGTTTTCGTCGAACTCCGGACCAAAAAGTGCATCTACTAGACGCTGAAGTTCACTAGGTGCGTTTTTTAACCCAAACGGCATCCTAACGAATTCAAACAAGCCATGTCCAGGTACTACAAAAGCCGTTTTGGAGCAAGAGTCCTTATGTAATGGTATCTGCCAAAAACTTTTCGACAAATCAATAGAGGTTATAAAGCGTGCACCACGAAGGTTGTCTAAAATTCGCGAAATATATGGCAGCGGGTACGAATCCCTTGTCGTGACGCTGTTAAGCTTTCTGGAGTCCAGGCACAACCTTGCAGAACCATCCTTCTTAGGCACGATCAAAACCGGATTCGACCAAGCCGAACGCGAACGGCGAATAACACCTAAATCTAGCATTTCCTTAAGTTGAGATTCAAGTTGTTGCTGACGTGTTTTAGACAAAGGGTAATACCGTTGCTTAATGGGATCTCCTGTTGTTTTAATTTTGTGCTGAACTAAATGAGTTCGACCCAATCCACATTTTTCAAAAGAAATTGACCTAAATTTATCTATAACATCATTAAGCCTACGATTGTCTTGAGGGGACAGTAAGGAAGCTGACGTGATCTTGCGAATTTCTCCTATAGTATTCTCAACATCACGACTACTGTTGGCTTTTGAAAACAATTGAGGAGCTATGTCGAATTGCTTCCAAAAGTCGACTCCCAAAACAATCACAGGAGAAAGAGACGGAATTACAAAAAAATTAACATATTTTTTAACATTATTATAAGTAACTAGTACTCGCATAGTACCAATTACATCTTGACGTACCCCATCAGCGGTGGTAACGTAAGATTCTAACTTATCTAAACTAAAACCTAAACTAATAAAGAAGTTGTAAAGAGAACCGCCAAAACAACTGACAGTCGCACCACTGTCCAAAAGACCCGAAAAGACAAGATTTTGAATAGAAATATTCGCATGGGGTCTGATGTCTTGTCCAGAACTAGCCATCGGCATGCATGCGTCCATGTCACGCCTGAAGAACCGGTTACTGGAGCTATCAACTAAAGGTGATGATCTCCTGACATCCTTGCTAGCAGGACGCAGAGGATCACACTCTAGTTTTTTGGGTTTGTGCGAGCGGAGTCATCTTTACATTTACTAGAATCCCTCTGAGATTCAGACTACCATTTCCTACAAAATTGTTTTGTATGACCCTGCGCCTTACAATAAAAACAATTAAAAGTTTTTCTATTATTCGAAGAAGAAGTATGTGTTGACGAAGAGGAAGTTGCTTGAGAAGAAGAATGAGGTAAGGGTTTATCTACCGAGAGCTTTTCAAATCTCCTACACACATTTACCAAAGAAGTTAAGTCCTTTTCTGCAAAATATGCGATAGCCAAGGCGTATTTAGGTAACAGACTATCAGAAACTAGGTCTACCAACTGTTCCTCTGTAAGTTGAACGTCTAATCTGAGATTAGCCAATTTAATGTCTTCGACGTAATCCACAACGCTTTGATTAAATTTTTGTTTCATTGCGAATAAAGCTTTCAAGGCTTCTGTTTGATTAATACAACGGTCAAAACGTGCTATGAGGTGATTTCTCAACTCAGGCCAAGATAAAGAATCTTTATAAATTGTTCGATACCAAGAAAGAGCTCTCCCCTCCAAAAGATCAGCAAAGGAAGTCACAACCGATGACAGTTCCAAATGACGGCATCTAGATAATTCCTCCACACGTTGTATAAAATCCCTAACATCAGAAGAACCCGAAAATTTAATACCCCAAGAATGCACGGACGTATTTGTATTTACAGTTTGATAATAATTATTAACTATGTTTGTAGTATGACTTGCATTATCACTATTACCTTCATTTTGTTGTGAAGAATCACTACCGGATTGTTTTAAGCTCCTATTATACATACGAGCCTGTTCCCGCATAGCTGATAGCGTAAGCTCTGGAGTGATATTCACTTCAGTTAACATTTGTATCATCTCCTCCTTTGTTGCACCGTTAATATTAGAAATAGCCATTATGGAAATGCTCAAAGAGTGAAGCTTCGCAAAACTTTAAAAAAAAATTCGAAAAAGAAAATAATCAAAATGATTATTAGGAAAAGAGTATTTATTGTTAGCAGCTAATAACGGACACCCTGTAAACAAATTTTCTTAAAAAGAAAATTTTATTTGAAAAAACAAATCGAAGTTATTTTCCAAAGAAATAATATAATTGTAATGTATGTAGATCACCAGACACCGTGTAAAGGAGAGAATAAATCGAACCCACGAATATCTCATTGAGAACAATTAATTCAAAAAGACTTAAATATTTTAAATTATGTTGACAAACCAACCGCATATTATGAAAATGACAGCTGACATCAAATTCACGTATTGCCAGTCAAGAGAAAATATTTTCCCCACAATCTATTCAAGCTGTCACCGACAGCAATGACAACAATATATTATTTCGCACATTATTTATATGGCAACACATAAATCAGACAATGACTGTCAAAACGTAATGTTTTCCGAAATACCCACACTGATGAGTTCGCTAGATACAACATTAAAACAGACAAATTACATTTTGATAAGATTAATCTTTCAAATATATGCATGATCTGAAAAAGTCCCTTTCGAGCACCAGTTTTATAACAAAACTGTTTCGTTGTGCGCCAATGTAATACTTGGGAGAAGTAGGAAACCCACCTTTGTCATCCGACAGCTTATCCTAGAGCAAAAGAACATCCTTCTCAGGATGGTGGAGTCAGGGATTTGAGGTCATGAATATATTTGAAACACTTATTTTTCTAGTGAAATTTATAATATTTTATTGCACTTTGCAAGGAAAACATACCAAAGAAGGCTTATCAAAAAGAACATAAATACCTTTAGCATCTATCAATAGATTTGGAGAGAGAGAGTTAATTCAAAATTTCGTTTAGTTATTAATACCGCATACGTCCCGTCGTCGTGATTCTCCTCCGAACGACAACAGCAATCCCCAAAACGTCTTCCAGCACGTCATGAGGCCGCTCGGTTAAAGGGAGTCCTCCCAACAAACAGGCACAGCAGATTCTCACCCATCAAGCGGCATGAGCCAATCTCACCAGCCAAAGGAACAGCAAAGGAATATTGGCGGGTCCAACCAGAGTCTAGGAGCCGCTCCATTAATAAAGGGAATCCACCCAACAAAACAGGCACAGCAGATTCTCACCCATCAAGCGGCATGAGCAAATCTCACCGGCCAAAGGAACCACCAGCAAAAGAACCCTTGCGGGCAGTACATCACCCGTGGATTCCGGTCTAAATTGACCTCGGCACGCGGATTAATCTATCTCGCGGCATCCGGCGAGGGATTAAACAAAATAAATAGGCTTCAATGCCATTTGAGTCGTCACACACTCACGTGACGTTTAAAAAAAATATTTCTAGGCTACATAGCACTAGTATCCCACTTTATCCTCCCAATCGCCCCGAAAAAAAACACTCCCCCTGCACAAAATCTAAGTTATGTCCTCCGCCATGATTCCCTGAATCAATCCCTTTCCGGTCTCCTTCCAGTTTTGCCAACCAACAAAGTTAAAATCAGAAAAAAAATAATAATCAATAGACAATAAACAGTACCTACTTTGCGCAGTACCTGCTCACGAAATAGATATGTTACAATATGGTTCTATTTGCATGATTAGGTATGTTATAAAATGGTAAGTATACGCCAAATTTAAATATATATAATTAATATATAATTTATATACAATTACTTTACAAGATTTTTAATTTTATCGTGGTCAGGGTCTAATCTCAGCTCTATCGCTAGTTGATTAAACTCAACCACTCCATTGTACGTGTAGCATTGTTGTGCAAAACTGATATGCATTAATGGCGTGCATGATCGACCCAGTGCGTTTTGTCTCTAGCTCTCAACACGCACCATGGTACGGAGCGGTTTCTTAGAATGATCTTTGGAAATCTTGTTCAACCTCAACAAAAAAGCTGGTTATCGCGAGACAGCTCAATGAAGACGCTAAGATGAGTAATAAAACAATTATTAATGATGTTTCAGAATCTTTAACACTTTGTATTCATTTATTCAAATCGAATGCCTATTGCGGTGATACAATGAATGAATTTATGATGGAACTATATTATTTCTCACTTTCAGCAAAGGAAATTCAGAATCTTTAGTTGCTGTGATTGTTTAAGAATTTACATAGACTTTTACCTTTTTAAATTACCTTTCTTGATGGGAATAGATACCTAGTAAAAACTGTAGATTACTAATAATTAACATACAACCTAAGTAAGAATTGTGGTTCCCTTATCAGGCACAAAAGCTCCTATTTTTTGATAATGTATACTTGACCAAAAATGACCTATAATATTCTGTAAAATATATATTTATGTATATGTAACTCATTTTCTTTATATTACAATGGAAAATAAATATTTTAAAAATTTGAGATTCGCACTATATGTATAACAAAAGACTAACAACGAAGCTTGAAAATACTATATTACTCACTCACACTACGTTAATAATAACAATCGATTTGTCTGTTTTTAGCAATATGAAACTTATGATCCCCGAAGGAACAACGGTTTTCGTAGCAACTTACAAAATAAACATCCGGAACTCTACTCTAATCCGCTGGTCTTTGGCCCAGACAACTTCCTTCCGGAGAGGAGTCAGGAGAGACATTTTTACAGTTTTATCCCATTTGGTGCTGGACCAAGGATCTGTGTTGGTAGGAATCCTCTATTTTCTCTGTATTACGTTATTAGCCTCAATTAGAAATGATATTTATTTATTTTATTTTTTTTATTTATTAATTTTCAACGCCCAAATGGGCTTTTACATTACAAGTTTATAATACAGACACAGTTTTTTTAAAAACAAAAGATAAACTATAAAAATATACATAACTAGTACATGTCATATCAGTATACAGATAAATTTAAGGAATGATAATGCATTACAATAAAAGAGAAAGTTTCTAAGTTGTAAATAGCACAAAAAATAAACTAGTAGATACTCGTACATTAGTAATTACAAAATTTACAGGTGACTGATTAATTATGATGAGTTAATACATGACAAAATGCAAGATACATAAAAATAAAACGGTACCAAGTTTTTACATTGTATATTAATATAGAAATACACAAATATATGCATTAGCCACTATGTGATGCTCGTTAAATATCAAAATATTCTACATAAAAATATCGTTCAGGTATTTTTTAAATAATGGTAAACTTGTGTTAAATACATCGATATTAGAGGTGAATTCGTTTCCTAGTGTGTGAAGTCGAGAAATAGGTGCATTTACATATGTGGTAGTTCGTTCCAGAATTATTATTGCAGAATAATATGAAAATAAGATTACATCTTACGAGGTTCCCGACTGCTTGGAGGTAGCTGGAAGTGTGTCATGTATTAATTTTGAGGATTATTGTGAGGATATAGAAAGTCGCGGGGGGGAGAAGAAGAAGGGGGCTGGAAATTCAGATAATGTGATCACTAATCAGTGATTACTAAACCTGGTTAAAGTATTATTTTAGCAATGTTTTAAAACTGAATAATGATCTATCAACAATGTGACGCTAAGAGTATCTTCCAGTTGAAAACGAGTACATTCAATAAATGTATTTAAATTATACATTGGGTTAATAGTAAGGCTTTGAACTAGTTTCTTCCTGTACAATTTTTAACGGCGGACCTGTCCAGCGTTCGGTGGATTATCCAGTAACATTAATTAAATCCTAATCCACTCTTCAGTCCCCAGCCCAATCCCACTTGGCCTTACCACCTACATAATAACTCTATCTAGAGATTTTATTCCCTCCTCAAACATGACGTGGTGCATGAACTAACACTGACATATTTTGTGACTCTTTGTAGATTTCTACCATAAGTTCCTAATCCACTTTATAGTCCCCAGCTCAGTCCGACTTTTTTTTACACTATCCCCACACAGGAGGCCCTGAGGAAAATAACTTCCCTCAGGACCTATATCATCTTTGGTAATGATGTGTACAGGTTATTTTTAGGAAAAGAGGTCGTGGGAAGAAAAAAAGGTATGTGGGGTGAGTAGGAATCTGGGGGTGAGTGTGTCCAGGAGTGACGGACGTATGAATCAATCCCCCCACTGCGGGTAAGGCGATGTTCCGAGAGTCCTGCTGGAGAGGTCTACAGTCTACAGGTCTTCCTCAACCAGTCGGGCAGATGCAACCGCCGCCAAGATCCGGACAAACCTCACCGTATAAACCAGGGCATCCCTGCTAAGTCACCAAACGTAGCGAAACACTTGGGGTGACCTATGGCAGAGGTGTTGGTAATCCAATAAATAATTCCCGGGGCAGCAGTACCCGTACCCACCTCCCAAATTGGCTTTGCCATTATCTTGCTTCAAATCTACTGTATATTCCCACTTGGCCTTTATCTTGGTACTAATCCAATATTTAGTCCCGCTTGGCTTAACTTGCTCCTAATCCACTCTACAGGTTGCTGTTCTATCTTACAAGGATTTCATTGCACGGCTCTTCGTGCGTCTGAAACATTTTTATCATAACCATAATTACACAACCAACATCCATATTACTGTTAATTAGATTTAATACATAAATCTATTATTGTTAATTAGATTTTAATGTAAATTTTCAAATGAACTTTTTTGGTCTTTTATTATTTTAATATTTTCATTTTCAGGAAGGAAATACGCTATATTGAAGTTCAAGGTGTTGCTTTCAACAATACTGAGGAATTACCGCATCCTGTCAGATCTTACGGAAAAATACTTGCAGGTTGACATTATTTTAAAAAGAACAGATGGATTCAGCATTCAGATAATTTGTTTTTTTGCTTTGTTCAAGTTAGGAGTGAAAAAACTCCCATCATCTTTTTTATAACCATTGACTTTTATATATTCTCAAAAAATAAAATAATAAAAGACATAGGTACGAATCTTTTGACTCCCAAAATGAACAGGCGAATTAGGTTTATTGTCGATGAACTTGTAATAAATGTAGGTGCACAGTACGTATTACGCAGATTGTGTGAAGAATAATTTAAAGTTCACAGTAATTTTTATAGGTATAGATACATATAATCTTTTTAAGTTAGTTTGGCAATGTTTTTTTAATGATTATTAAGAAAATCATTAAGAATATTCAGTATTTTATTTGTAATCCTATTTATTACACCACTGATAATTTGTATTGGTTCTTTTATTGTCCGGTTTCTTCTTCAAATGGTCGTATAACATCTCAATTGCCCAAGGAATCGTACAAAGAAGCGAGATTCCTGTCAAAGCGTACAAGGTTAGTTCATAGCCCTCAGATATATCTCCTATATAACCTGAAAAACAATTATATACTTAGATAATGAAATATTTCTTCTGCGTGAAATGGAAATACAACAGTATGTTGGTATAAACACAAAAAAAGATTAATGGTTCCACATCACAAAGTTTTGTTCATCCACTGCAAAAAGAAGACTTTTTGATTACCTCTTTATTTCTGATTTTATCAATACCCCCTTGGATCACTTGAATACCATGCTAGCAGAGTCCATATTTTAAATACAATGACATTACGTACCGATTATGGGACTCAATCCCAAGGCCAATATTCCTGACACAAACATAAAAAGACCATATGCTGCAGGAAACATGGAGGGCCGTCCATAGTCAGCGAAGGTGAGGGGTGCGTTCACGTGGATCGAGTTTCTAAAGAATCCAAGGCAAGCGGTGAACACCAGAAGATGAAAGAAGTCAGTGAATTGAATAAATGCTGGAAAATGATAGTTTCTGGTTAGGTATGAAAACAACACAGATATTAGCAATAAAAAATATATAAATTAGCAACTCACTAAGTCTAAAAATGAGGACGCAAAGATTTCCGACGAAGAAAACATTCCGACTCTTGAAATTCACGTAGGAACGTACAACGGCAAACACAGCCCTGGATGCCAAATCAGCAGTTGCTCCAGCAGTGATGACATATGTAATTTCCGTCTGGTCAAAGTAATTTTACAATTTACAAACATTTTTTTAAACATTTTATATCAATTTTACATCTTGTACATAGAAACATTTGTGAAATAAAAAATCTGACTCACCTTTGTAAATCCGTAGGAATTAAGCATCATTGGTTCTAAAGTGACAAATGTGACATCAGCAAAAATGGCCATAGAAATCCCAAAGCAAATATTTGAATACACGGGGTCCTTCAATAAATTCAGATCCAAGAAGTCTATTAAAACTTTCCTGAAAAAGTAAAAAAAGCATACAAAACAATCACTTGGAATTTTGAAAGAGAAAAAATCGATTATTGCAAATATCCAGAAATAGCACAATTACATAATTAATATCTCATCTATTACATTTTTCCACTTTTCGAACGCACAGCCTCCGTAGCTAGAACACCACCAGTCCAGTTACCAAGGCTTTGAAGGGAAGAAGCTTTGACCAAATTTTTATCCGCACCACTGTCTGACACGTGTAATGTTGAATTTCTTGGTGAACTAGAGACTCTGGAAAGAAGAGACTCCCTGGCGGTCGATAATACAAATTTTGGATTGCAGTTTTCATCAATAGTTTGCATTTCTTGCTGAATTGTTTCATGTATTTCTAGTTTTAAATTTTCTTTTTCCGATTTTGTTTTTTCTGCAGTATCTGAAAAAAAAATTATTAAACTATGTCACGAATGGATTCTCCTATAACCTTAAATTTCTACTCAAGTTATATGATTCGTCTCTCTTCCACACATACTCTACTACACAACAACAGCAACAACCAAACTATTAAAGGAGGCTGAATATTAAAAAAAACTTTGATTTCTTAACAAACCTTCTTTAATTTTTCGTCTTCTTGGCATCCGATGCCATTCTACAGGATGCATAGTAGCCATAGCTGGTATTACGTGAAGGTTTACCGCAAATAGAAGCATCAAAGTTCCTCTAAATCCATATTCAGCCATCATCATCCCAATGGCCATCGGATACGCCATGGCTGCGAATCCTATGAAGATTGAGGATATACTCATCATTGCTGCCCGTTTCTTAATAAAGTAATTGCTGAAGCTTGTCAGGGCTATCGGTATCATGATTCCGTGGCCCACAGCTGAAAAATTGAAGCAAATTTAATTTGAAGGTGACAAAACTCTTTTTAAAAACGCGTATCTATATGAAAATTTTGTAACCTACTTACACTGCAAAAATCCATTAGCAAATATGAATAAAGGAATATTTGTGACGAAAATTGCTACACAGGATCCTAACGAATATACAAAAGCTCCAAACACGCCAACCTGCCTTAGGGTAAAACGCTTTAGAGCGCATGTGGTGAAAATGCCTGAAAAATCACCAAAAATATAATTAGTAAAAAAGTAATTAATGGATTATTACGGTTCCGAAGAACAATATCGGTTGTGCGATTTTGTGATTTTGCAAAAGAGCTGTTTAAAGTTTCGTTTTTGCATTTTTATTGTTTTGGAGGTCAAGGAATATAGTGTTGTTTGATATTTTGCATTTCATTTAATATTCCAAAAACGCGGACCTTTAAATCAACACATTAAGCCAACAAGACAATTTTCAACTTTTAGCAGACCCGATATTGTTCTTTGGGACCGTCGATTTCGTTTTTGCTATTCAGAAAAATCGTAAAATTCTTGCCAATAAATGAAATTACTGCATTTCCAATTCCGATTTGGGTGGTGATGGCGCTCTTTCCTTCGCCGATTTCTTCAAAGAAGTCATTATATAGGTAGGATGATGATAAAGGCGCAATTGTGACAATCTACGAATAGTAAAAATCGAAGTATTACAAAATCGGTAATAGTGTGATGGATATTTTCAATTCTTTGGATACTTCTGTCCCTGTTCAATAATATACTAAATAATTTCTCGTAATTTATATTTATTATTCAGAATACATAAGTATAGAGTTGGGTGTACCCAAATTATTCGTAATGCCCAGAAAAAGTCCATATTATGTAATATTTTTTAAAGAATTAAGTTTTTGATTAATTATCTACAAAATAACGACTTTCGAAAATAAGTAAACAGAGTAATTTTTCAGGTTATAGAGAGGCAAAGACAAAGTATACTACATAATTATATTATGCGATATACCAACAAGAACTTAATTTACGTTTTGGAATACAGGTAAGCTTTCAGGTTCGATTTCAGGTCAAAACATAGAGATTCTGAAATGCGTTTGTTTCGTTTCAATACTATATTATTTCTTCAAACTTCGCAAAATTACTTTGTGGCATCATTAATTATAAAATGAATGACAGATCACTTTGTATAAACTACTATATTATAAACAATATCTACATGTTTCGATAACAATGTCTTCATCAGGATATGTTAATCTGTTATTCATTATACTAAATTATTTATTTATTTCAAGATTATCAGATATGTGGTACATTTTTATCACATTATAAAGTTGCCGTTATCAGAAACAGGTTTCTACTCGCTCATAAATAATTAGCGGAATAAATAATTTGATCGTGAACACCTGATTAACTAGGAAATCTTCTAAATTTTATTTTTCGATATTGTCTTCATTATATTTGTTTGTATTCCAATTATTGCTTTAAAAGATTGTTAACACAGAAAAATCTTAGTTCACACAATTAAATCTGGAATTTAGATCGAATACTCACGCATCCTGATATTTTATGAATAGTTTAAAAAACCACACCAAGGGGTCGTAAATGTAGATGCAAGAATCCGCCAATAAGCTCTAAGGGTGAAAACACGAAGAACGCGTTTTTTAATATTTCTATTTTTGAGACTGATATAATTCATGGTGGAATTCCATTATAATATATTACAAAGAACGCGGTTTTCAGATTAACGGCGCCCAGCGGCCTAGTCCACCGGCGCGCGGCGGCAGTTTGTACTGTGTTGTGAACATCTGAATCTGGCTTCACTATGTGCGGTTTCATATGTTTACATATTTAAACATTTTGTCCGCGTGCCTGCCCCAGTCGGTCGCCTATGCGCCGACTCCGAAACACGCATTCTCTGTGTTTCTACCCTAATTCAACGAAACGTGCAATTTCTAAATCAGAATAATATGAAATTATTCACTAGGTAAGAGATTTATGAGTGTAACTGGGTAACTCATTCTTAAAAAATAATTTAGGTACACACAAGGATCTGGCTCAAGGTAGGTCTCAATTAATTGGATAACATAAAGAAATGTATAATAAGTACTTACATATATGATTGCCACTCCCACACACACTGCATAACCCCAACCACCTTCTTCTGAAATCCACTCAACTTCATCTTCATGCACAAAACACTCCGTATTATTGTTCTCAACACTTTTTTTCGCCGCGTTCATTGTGAATGGAAAAATTACTTAATTAATCTGAAGTATTCATCTCGGAAAATTGCAGTTCCAACTAATAAAAACATTATACTTTATTATGTCGATTTAATGGGTGTTAATACCTGAGAGTTATCAGTTATCACGCTATAAAATTGGGTACCAAAACTTCGAGACAAGTTAAAAGAGAAGGATTCATGCAATGACGAAATCTGTGACTATGATAGTTTTAAGTTCAAATTGTCCCAGATTGGATCATGCTCTCAAAATTTCCCTGGCGGAAGACAACCATTCGGGGATGTGTCGATGTGTGGGGTACTTCTCAACCTGCTTCTTCCTGATCTCTTCTTACTTTTGATCCACCTACCCCCATTTGAATTCCAATTGTTGGCTCTATTGGAATAGAGAAACTTTGATAGAAAAATTGCTCAGTTGGATATGTTACGTTAGGTCAAAACAAGTTCTATTTCTTACAAAATTTTGGATTCCGTGATCTCACTTTGCCCTAACAGTGGCATTAAAATATATATTTTGGTAGTTGTGTCCTTTTCATGAGGAATTCTTTTAAAATGATAATAATTATACGGCAGGCGGTTATGCCTACTAACAACCAGATTTGCAGAGACTCTGCATAGATCATTGCAGGCAGTGACTTTATATCGGATGGTTAGTAGTGGCTTAATGAAGTGTTTTTTTTGCGTATTGGTGTATTTTATTTTAATAATTAATAACATTGACCTACTTTGGATTTGCGTCAAGAGCAAACCTTGCTATTGACAGAATACTTTGTAGTGTCATCTCACTTACCGATTACCGTAATCGATACTGTAATAGGTATAATTGAAAAGGCATTTAAATCTTTTCTTTGTATATATGTGACATTAACTATGTAACAATTTGTAGACATTATATTTTGAAGAGTTTTAATTTTCAATGTACATTTGTTAATTTATATTTTAAATTTTCTGCTACCGGTTTCGACACATCCGTGCGATTCACTAGCAAACTTAAAACTTACTTTAAAATTCTATACAAGTACAAAAGTTCTGTATAGGTAACTGAAATTTGTAGACAGCATTGCTCGTGAGGAGCCATTTGACAACTTCGTGCTGGTATTTGGGCATGATCGCAATGAACAAAAACGGGGAGGATGTGTAATGATTGCCTTAAAGAAGCACCTTATAACTCATGAACGGAATGATTGAAACACAAATGCTGAAGACATTTGGGTGACTGTTTCTATTAAGAATTTCAAAAATATTCATTTATGTTGTGTTTGCATACCACCAAGAGTCAACCACTCTCAAAACATTAATTGTGCTATTCCAAGCGAAAGACTGGCCTACCGTTTATTCGCAAGCGGAGGAAGGCATTCAAAAGGTTAAATACTGGCTTGACTCAAACACACTAACTCTCAATGTACAGAAAACAAAATACCTACTGTTTAGTCTCACCAATATCACAAAACCAAACCTCCACCCCCAATTAAGAATACACGAATGCAAAAACTCATCTCCGAACCTGACTTGTAACTGCCCATGCCTTGAACAAGTAAACATTATAAAATATTTAGGAATAACCTTTGATACACACCTAAGTTGGAAGCAACATATACTTAACACTACAAACAAAATCCGCAAATCCATATACTTTTTCAAACAAACACGTAATTTCCTCAACCTACACCTTTTAAAAACAGTGTATTACTCACTGTGCCAATCACACATCGAATAAGGAATTTTAGCTTGGGGTAACACTTATTCTAGTGCCCTCGACCCCATCATTATAGCACAAAAACTAAATAATAAAAATAATCCTTAAACTTCCTCTTACTACCAGCACGGATACGATCTTCAACACCTTCAACGTTATGGACATTAAACAGCTCTACGCAAGATCCATCTTAGTTAATTTACATAAAAACAACATAACCCTATACAAAGCAACACAATCGATACACAATACCCGAGCCAAAAACAAAGAACTCCTCCAAACTCCCTTTTCTAAAACCACCTTTGGACAAAGACACTTTAAATACATAGCTTGCAAACTACACAATACACTACCAGCTACGATTAGACAAACCGAATCAATGACCAAATTCAAACAAGTTGTAAAGAAATGGATTATAAGTACTGGTCGTCACACTATTGCAAACATCTGTAAAATAAACTACAAATAGAAATATCCATCTTCATACGTCCTTACCCATATAAAACAAATTATAATTATAAAATCCTAAATAATATAAATCCATAAATAGATTTGACAGGATTTACTACTGTACTGTATCTCTTCCCTCATTTATAAGAAAACTCTCTCTATGTGATTTACCCACACTTTCAATCATCTTTATGTTTAATTGTTAATTATATTACTCTTATATATGATATGTAATTATGTACCTCTACGCCTGTCTCAACACAGGTATACCCTAGCGAGACAGGCATTGAATAATATATTGTAAACATCACGTATATAGATCAATAAAAAAATAAAAAAATAAAAAATTAATTGGTGGATAAATAATGTGAACTTCGATCATTTTGTTATATGAGGTGATTTCAATGTACCACTAATTAACTGGTCTATTAGTAATGGTAATAGTACGCAAATTTTGAATGGCTATTCTGATTTTTTTCCAAACTATCTGACATCCTTTCATTTACTGATTGATCTCTAGTAATACTGTCCCTATCCGAATACTAATCATAAATTCCTAGACCATGTTATTTATATTTTCTTTTTACCTCTTATTATGGCTCTGGTTGTTGAAAAAGTTGTTATTCTGTTAGTGTTAGTGTTAAAAAAAAACAAGGTAAATGGATTGAATAGTATTTTGGGGGGGGGGGGGGGGGAGTGACAACACGTTATCCGCCACGGGTCGATATAAACAGTTCAAAATGTAGAAAAAGTGGTCCAATCATTGACGTATTATATCTTAGGTCAATACTGTGATCTTCGATCAAGGAAAGAAAATGTCTTTGGAATTTCTTAAACTATTTATAACAAACGCTGAATATAATACATCCCAAGATCCAAAAAAATTCTGGTCGCGTGTTAAAAGAAAAATAACTTATTCTGGTTCACCGCATACTATGAAACTGGGCGACTTAACCGCTGGCGCTGTGAATCCTTTCACAATATGCAACTTGTTCTCACAACACTTCGTCTTCACCTTTAACCACAACACTTTTTCCGATGTACACTTTACCAACTATCATCTAGAATCTAGACAATCAAGTTAACATCTCTTTCAGTATAATTGATACTATTTCTAGCTCATGGGGGCAGGTAGTGATAAAATTCTGGCATTCTTTATCAAAATGTCCCTATCATTACTCTTTTAACCCTCTTTGAAAGAAGATATCTTTCCAGTTCCTTGGAAGTATGCTCTTATCACTATCACACCAATATCTTAGTCAGAATGATGCCCAGAACTGTCGTCCAATATCTAAATTATCGATCTTCGGTAAGATTTTTTACGAAGTTACTATTATTATAGTTCATAATAATTGTGAACTAACACGGCTTCACGAAAAAAGATCGTTTGTCTTTAATCTTGCAATTTCATTAAAAAATGTTACTAATTCAATGGATGACCAAAGTTGACGACTTACATACAGACTTCTCGAAAGCGTTTAATAAAACTGATCACAGTGTTCTTTTATCCAAATTACTAGCCCTGGGAATTCACGGGGAATTGTATCGATAAGTTGTCACCTATCTTAATGGTAACTCAGATCGTAACAATCAATGGCTTCATCTCTGAGATTGTAAATATACCTTCAGGTGAGCGCCAATGATCTCACCTGGGGTCCTAGCATGGTCGATCGATATAGATTTTATCGAATATGTCGGTAACTTGTCATCGCTCCCTAGCACGACTGCAGGCCTCTAACGAAAACCAACAGTTCACAACGACTAAGGGTTCCTAATTTAGTTGGCCTGAATTTTTGTTTGTCCGTTAGCGGCCTGCAGTTGTGCTCGGGAGCGATGACAAATTACCGATATTATCGATAAAACCTATATCGATCAACCATTCTAGGTATCCAGGGGCCATTACTGTTTACAATTTTCATCAACGACATTATAAAATGCTTTAATTATGCAAATGTTCTGCTTTTCTTCGACGGTATGATAACATTTCATCATATTAATTCAATTATTGACTGCTATAAATTACAAGAAGATCTGTTTAGACTTGATGACTTTTGTATCAATCATTTGAACACGAACACTTCTAAATGTTACGTGACTACCTTCATTAGAATCAAAAATAAATTATGTAGATGTCAAAGTAGATGCAGAAGGTCCTCAGCCGAGCCAAACCTCAAGATAAGACCTTTCAAATTTATTGTGTTTCTTGATACTAACTTCACTTTAATTTTTCATTTCATTTTATCTCTCATGCAATTTACCCTTCCCCCCGTCATCCCCAATGCCTACCCTATGGATCTTTTCACTCTAACACCGGTTATTAGGTATATTATATCAAAAAGATTGAAAGAATTGAAAGAAGGGTGAATACCGGTAACTCCATTAATGGAGGACTGAATGCCGTTGGCGGTAATAAAAAACTGTCCAAACACGCGAAACTAGCCGTCCACAATGGAGTGCTGGTACCTACCCTGATGTATGGCAGTGAGGCATGGAACTGGCAGAGGAAGGATGAAAGTAGACTGAATGCTGTAGAAATGAGATCCCTGAGGCGAATGTGTGGTAAAACCATGTACGATCGTGAGAGAAACGTGGATATCCGCAAAGAATGCAAGGCTGATGTAAGATTTAGAAAGGGACTCTCCGATGGTTTGGGCATGTAGAGCGAATGAACGAGGAAAGGAGTGTTAGGAGAATATATGATGCAAATGTGAATGGTAGAAGAAGTCGCGGACGCCCGAGGAAGACATGGCACGACCAAGTGAATCAGATACTTGAGTCGGGCCATGTGAAGAGTCGGAATAATAGAAGAGCATGCATGAGACGATGTATGAATGTGAACGAGGCAAGGAGTGTGTGCCAAGATCGAGTTGTGTGGCGGTCCGTCCTCTCTGCCTACCCCTGCGGGGAAACAGTGTGATGGTTAGTTAGTTAGTTATATCAAAAATATTAAATATCAGCCTTAAACACCGTTAAAAAAAAATTTCTTTTAATTTTAATATATATGAGTAAGTACATCAAAACTATTAACAATCTTTATTAAAATTATTAACAGTATGTACATGTACCTGTCAATAGTAATTATTTTGAATTTTTTGTATCTAAACCAGTCAAGATTACATCTGATTTTTCAATTCTTACTAAAATTACTTTGAGTTTTCTACATATATTAAAACCATTTATTATCTATTACAGCGGTTGTCAACCTTTTTGAGCCTGTATACCCCTTGACTCTTACTACAAATTTGTTGTAACCCTTACTCTCTATCTATCTTGTGTACACGTTTAATAAAATGCATGTTTCATTTGTAATTTTTAAACATTTTCATTATTAGGTACTTGAATTTAACTATCTAGTCACACAAATAAAATTAATGCAATTTTATACAGGGTGTCACACGACTTGGAGAGATACGTTTGATATTAAGTACCTACTCCCAAGGGGTAGGCGTACCACATGTGAAAACTGCTGATCTATTACATATTTTATCTATTCTCGTACATAATATACTTGTGATAATGTATTGTAATGTTTTATCTTCTCCTTGTAAAATCGTAATACTATCTGAAACATGTAACAATTTAATTATTTTAACTATTTTACATACTCGTTTACCATTTTATAATAACTGTACTAGGGTTTTCCAAGAATTAAAGACCGTTTCTTGCTTTCAGCGACGTGTACATTATTTATCAAAATATGTTGGCACTAGCGCGTAGCTCAGACTTTCCCCTAAAAACGAGCTGTGTTCCGGCTTGGTAGCTGCTTCAGTGCGACCTTTGCGGTAGACGCTGCACTGTCGAAAGGTGTAACCATCTGTTACTTATACCAGGGCGGGTAAGTGGTGGATAATAACCTCCAATGTCGAATCCCGCCGACTGCGTGGTGCGCTCAATTAGTCGCCTTCTCAACTAAGAGGGAGTCCGCCCAGTTGAAGTTCGTAAGATGGCAATTTTTATCCCAAACGTCAATAAGTCAACCACACAAATAATTTGAATGGAAAATGGCATATGCTAATTGCGCGCTCGTTGGGTTCCCAAAAAACAGAAGAGTGAAATCATATGGAAAGCGCTCTGATCTCTTTTTTTCAGTTTTTCCAACCAAGGCGAAGTTTTTGGGTTGACACAAGGGTTCAGCACCTAAGCCCAGAATCAAAAATGCAATAAATAACATGAATTGCATATTTTTCTTCACCTGAAGAAACATTTGGCCGGTAAACCTTTGGACACCGACTAGGACGCGGAGGGAGAGGTGATAGCATATTTGGCGGCAGATTTTTAAAGTGAAAACTTCTTTAGCCCCGTTTTGATTTGAAACTCGATGAAGCGAAAAAGAGACTAACACATACATCTATGGGATTTAGCCTGCTAGAGAATAAGATAGAAAAATCAGTCTCCTCTTTGTGCGGTGCTTCGTAGCCTCCCTACTCTTGTCTACTTTAGTTTTCTGAAGGTTTCACTTTGATGGCGTGTGAACCGCACACTTGTATTTTTTTTTACTTTTGGGAATATAATTCAAAATAGGTTTTGGAAATAAGCTACGTAATCTAAATACGGGTTCATGGAGTGAGGTTTTTCTATGTCTTGGCGGCGGATGCTTTTGCCCACCTACTGCGGGTGGGCCGGATCGGGAGACATTGGTTGATGAATTCCTTTCGATCTCTCCAGTCGGACTCTCTCATCCATACGTCCGTCACTCCTGGATACACTCGTTCCTACCTATCCCTTTTTCCTTCTCAGAACTTCCTCTCCTTCATTTCCATAAAAAATAACCTCCACACAGCATCCCGAAAGATGAAATAGGCCCTGAAGGATTTCTTTTCATCGGGGCCTCCTGTGTGGAGCTAATGTAAAAAATGTAGGATTGAAAGCTTAAAATATTTACAAAAAACATATTTGCCTTACAAAAACAAACATCGTCAAGACGATCAGAACTTTATCTTACGAATGAACTTTATAATATTGGTAAAAAATTTAAACAAAATAACTTCACACTTCAAATACAGAATTATTAATTAACTAGTAAAAATAAAATAAATTTTGTACCTACTTTATCGCTTGTATAAATTTTTCCGACAATGAGTTCCAATTTTGAAAATGGCATCTAAATTCAAAGCAAATTCATGTTTATTCAACCGGAGTTATATAGATGCGGAATCATAACCGAAAATCGTATTTTTAGTTGTTCTATAATAATTATGTGGATTTAGGAAGAATAGAAAACAACATAAGACAAGTACGTAAGATAAACCTCATCATAAAAGGATTCTTCGAATTTAGCTTCCTAACTTTGCAATGACGCACGCTAGTCGTAATCGGGGACCAGCGGTTTTATATAATATAAATGATTACAATTACTGAGAACTCTAGAGACCAAGTTTAGCTACAGACATTCATAATAAACGGGATAAATCTTCTGTCAGCAATAAAATTTTACCCTTGACCGAACGTTTAAGTTATTTTAGTGCGAAAGATTTACAATGGGATTTGACAACCTTTGTAGGCATTTGTACTCTTCCTTCGCTCTAAAATACACTTTATTCACGCAAAAGCCACGCACATTCACAATTTAAACCTCTTTTTCTTCTCGTAGGGCAGAATATTATGCTCCCTTCTGAATAAGGCTTACGGAAGAGGTAAGTTGGAATAGAAATTCTAAAAAAATTATGTAGGATTAGAGGATGATAGATTGATAAAACGCTGAAAGCGTTGATAGATTATCTGTATAACGTAAATAATCTATTTTCAATGAAAACACCCGTTAATTTATCAATATTTTGGTCCACGACATTTTGTTAACCTCAATATCGTTATGAGGATTATCTTTAAATCGCGATTAATTTTGTCTTTTTCAAAACTAATCCTTTCAAACCATAGAACAAAGAAGAAAATACCTTCCGTACACTTTCGTTCGCCTGACATCCTAGATCCCCATTCCATCTGAATTTCGTAATCAAGGAGAAAAAAAGATTTATATTGGAAATGTGAGACCCGATTTGCCAAATATTTGAATTACGAAACACGTCAATATGTACAAAGCATGTCCATTATATCCTGTGTTTTAAACCAACCAGATTTAGACATGTAACAAGAAATGTTTATTCAGTATTATTGATACTGTCTCCTATCATTCGAATCTTGAACTTTGATCCATTTAATGTTTATCCACCAAAAATTAAACTTACATAGTTAGTTTGGTTTAAAGGTAATCAGTAGTTGCTCAAATACGAGTAGTAATATTCAAACAAAAATAACAAATTATAACCTTAAATATGATAATACTTAGATGATTTGTTTTGCTTCGTTTTTGTGAAAAATCACCTCAAGGGCGCTGTAAAAACTTATATATTTCTACAATCTTACTTCTAAATAAAAACTAGACAAACCATTATAACCACTTATTAAAAAGATTGCCAAAAAAATTTCGCTGTTGGGAAGAATAAGAAGATTCCTTGACACAGTCTCCAGTAAAAATGTGTACAACGCAATCATTGTACCACACATAAATTACTGTAGCAGCTTTCTATTCTTAGCCAACGACGGATTAATGAAACAAATGACAATTCTACAAAACAGAGCTATGAGAACTATATTGAAGAAAAATAGGTAAACTTTCGGTCAAGAAAATGTTGAAGGAGTTAAATATCTTGTCATTTAAACAAATTATTTACTTCAATACTATATTGTTAATCTGCAAAATAATCAATGGCTATACGTCTATTGAATTCCTAAAAACAATTAATAAACTACAAATCAAACATACACACAAGACGAGGAAAAGAAATGAACTAAGACTCCCCTTCAGGAAAAAAACACAGTCAAAAGTCATTGATGTACGGTGCATTGAAGATATTTGGAGAATTACCACAAGAAATAAAATTGGCAAAGAGCATAAAGGCATTTGAAATTAAATTGCGAAGATATGTGATTGATTTGGTATAGATGAGTTATTTTAAGTGTGTGTGTATATAAGGATTGTATTAGGACATTGATATGTACCTATTTATTAATACAGCAATAAACAATAATAAATAAATAAGCTTATGGATAAAAATTGCATTCACCGGCTCATCGATCACCGATACGAAACTTATGTACATACAATGATTTGACCAATGAATGCGATGCTGCGTAAAAATTTACTGGACCCTTTAAAGTATTTTTTTATTTATTTATTAATTTTCAGGAAATCGACAGTTTATATTTATTTCAGTTTGTACATAATATTAAATAGCCAAAATAAAACCAATAATCTGAGTTACGTATAGGAGACCAACGGAGGGGTAATACTCCATGGTTTGATGCAAAATTAAATGCACTTATCAAACAGCGCAACAATGCGTTTAAACTCTGGAACAAAAATCAGCAAAGTGATATATTCACAGCACTGAGAAATAAAACAAGAAATCAAGTTACCAACTATAGAAGATATGCTAAAACTAAATTCTACACGAATATATTTAAAGAAAACCTGCGTAATCCGCGACAGACATGGAAAACAATAAATGCAATTCTTACAAATAGTTCGACACGCAAAAAAAATAGACGAATGTATTATAAACGTTATCCCAGAAAGATGAAATTAAATATCTTTTAATTAAGAATGAAGATATAACATGCCCAACACAGATAGCTTCAACTTTTAATAACTTCTTTATATCAGTTGGGGAAAACTTAGCAGCTACAATTGCATCATATCCAGATGATTGTATCACTATAAACACGGATCAAAAAGCAATCCAGTCCCTATATATGGCCAAAACAAATAAAACAGAAGTTCTCAGTATCATCTCTCAACTAAAGTCTAATGCATCTCCAGGTTTAGATGGAATTACACCCGTGCACCTGAACTTTTGCAAAGATATATTAGCTGACCACCTTGTTTTTCTTATTAATCAATCCCTGGATAGTGGAATCTTCCCAGATCAACTAAAGATAGCAAAAATAATTCCGATTTACAAAGATGGTTGCAAAAAAAATCCTTCTAATTATCGTCCTATATCCATCCTCTCTGTTTTCTCTAAAGTTTTTGAAAAGGTTATTAAGCTTAGGCTCACTAAATATCTCTTATCAAACAATTTACTCGCATCCCAACAGTATGGATTCAGAAACCAATCTAACACAAAATGTGCTGCTTTCAAATTTTGTATATGCCCTCCAAAAACATATAGACCAGAGTAAGCATACTGCAGGCTTATTTATAGATTTAAAAAAGGCTTTCGATACGGTTGACCATGAGATACTACTAAAGAAGTTAGAACACCTAGGCATAGTAGGCACTCCCCTGAAGTTACTGTGTAGTTACCTCTCTAACCGACACTGTCAGACCTTTGTTGGAAAAGGGACAAGCAGTATGGGAACGATAAAATGTGGTGTGCCTCAGGGCTCCGTACTTGGACCATTACTATTTTTAATATATTGTTAGAGTCCCCGATGTTGGCTACCAAACCAACACCAGCTCTGGGGCCCCAACATGTCCCATGGCTAGCTCTCAGCGGGAACAATGGTACTCTCTATTCAAGGGGTGAGTCGCTCAAAGCTTTGGAATTTTTCTCTACCTTCCGGCGTCCAACGGGATACACTCTGGTCAATAATCTTCCTGCCGCAGCAGAATAATAACAAAGTTAAATCTTTAGGACATGTATTGTAAACTCAAACACAGTACATAGGTTTCTACAGTACAATTCAATACAAGAAATGCAAATTACACAAGCCTAGCTAAAGTGTTTAATCTCTCATTGTCTCTCTCTCAAACGAAACTCTCCGAGTGGTGATTTTCGCGGGGCCCTATATTTCACTGAATACGGACACATTCAAAAGAGGAAATCAAAGATACAGCTTACATGTGGATTTGCAGGATCCTCGCCTCATGTGGAAGTTCAATCAGGGCACTTTCGTAGTCTGAATAGACCGAACTATACAGCGCGGTGAAGGCCGGCTCTAACTCGTAGGTATCTCAATAATACATCGCGGCTACATTGAATTTGGTCCGCTCGCCCGAAAGCGGGCCGCCTACGTGTGCTTCCCAAGGCGCCCGAATCTCGTCTGAGGAGTGGCGGTGGAATGGGCCAGTGGCCGGGCAAGGGGGAGGGAAGCGGGAAGCAGGAAACAGGGGGGGAAGAGGGGAGTTGTTGTGTGGCCTGTCTCGCGCTCTGGAATCTGAATCCATTTGCTACAGGGGCGTATCGTAACACTTCCCCCCGCGCTTGGAAAAAAAGCGACGTGGCAATGGAGCTGTAGGAAAAAAAATCCTCTTAAGCTTCCATCGGGGTTTTTGAGAGATTCGTTGCTTGAGAGATGCCTAGCTAGAACATTCAATTTATGTTATAGTTTAGGTCACAATGTTTGTAGGGAATGGGTGAGGGGTACATACAATGTTTGGAAAAGAACAGTTTTAGTAAAAGTACACGGTGTGAAACAACATACAAGGTTATGCAATTGAAAGATGACAATACATGGTTATGCAATTGAACAAAATAACAATACATGGTTATGCAATTGAAAAATAACAATTCATATTTGTACAATAGAAGAACAAAAAGCAAATACAAAAATGCCTGTGTGATTCTAAGGTTTCATTGGTCTGGAAGCTAAGTTTGCGAAGCGTGGATTTGTTTGGTTTCGGAGAATTTCGAAGAGGAGGACGTGGTTTCACAGATTCTAAGGATTACATTATCACTGTAATCAGACCCCTTTGAGATAACACTCAGAAGTACACTTGGGCCTTAGAAAACACTTGGTTTCGTCGAAGACGTCGAAGTTCACGAAGTGGAGACTGTGGTTGCTGTGCCGCGACTATGGTTACAGAGGTCATTGACGAAGAGAATCCAGTGTCTGCAGGCATGCCAGTACGAATCCTAAGTGTTATTAAGGTAAACACGGATCGTATATAATGGTTATTGAAGCATAATGTAGCTCAACATAACTTGTATTGGTACGCATTCAGCGAATACTGGAGGTCAAGGTAATGATGGTTTACACATGACGATATATGCGTCACTGCATGACAGCGCAAGAGACGACATGGTTGGCATTGATAGCAAGAGTAAGAACAAACCTAGGAGCTAGCGTGCCCAAAAGGTGGTTCAGAGTGTCATAATGTATAGTGGGACAACTCAACTTGCTGTGGCACGACAAAACAACATACATATGGGCGGTATGGTCTGTGCTTTCAGGAACAAATGCGTAGAAAAATGGCAGCAGGAGGGACCTAGTAACCACAGCGCGTGCTGTCAGGAAGTGAAGCTCAGCTTGGCTGTTGGTGATGACATCCGCCTGGGCTTCTTTTTAATCCGGGAGAAATTATTATTAGAGCAAAATTCTTGAAGTTTACCTGCCTAGGGACCAATGAAGAAAAGGTTTGGAGAGAAACAAAATGTGTCCAGATAATGAAATAAACGAAATTTAACCACCGACCCAGAGAGTGACGAAGAGAGAGTTTTCTAACTAAATTGTGATTACATGAACATTTTCCTTTACCAGGATGACTTGGCGTTTGCCGAGTGACAATATGTCTTGGTTAAAAAAACAACCGGCCCTCTATGGCCTATGTTAACATAAAGGTGGTAACATTTTTTGTAGAATTTCAAAAAACAAGACAAAGAAGTCGTGAATGAGTCACGGTAAAAGCAGGGAAACCAATTCATGAATAAAGGTTGTCAAAAGGAGACAGACGGTACGCCAAGTGCATATCGTACATATCCAACATTCATGAATGTGTTTCGTAAAATTGAGACAAGAGAACAAAAGGTGAGACATATGCAGAGAGTGAGGGAGAAAGCCTGCTGATAATTGGTCAATTTACCGATTCGCACTCCCAGTGAGGGCGAATTATGGTCAACAACAGATTTTCCTCTTCATAACATATACCTGAGAACATGATGGTGAGGAGAAAGGAAAGGAAAAGGGAAGGAGTTGAGTGACGAAACTTGCTAGAGACTGGACTAATTTCCACTTCAAACTCCATGTGAGAATGAAACATGATCAACCAGCAGATTTCCTGACTCTTTACATTTGTCAAAAGGATGAGGAGAAATTTGAATACACATTATCAAAGAGACTAATCTTTTGCGTGTATTGGGCAAAAGATTAGGGGTCATTTTAAAAACTTCTGCATGATTGTGAGAAAAGACAGACCCTTGCTCCAATTTCACAAACCTGGGGGTTTTCTTATCCGTTCCCCAGACAACGAGTTGGGTGGTTTTGTGCTCAATCGATTAACTCCCACAGCACTATGCCCCATAGTTAGCATTGAAGCTACAAACTAGTCCTTTTGGGATAGTAGATATTCCTGGGCTTCTTTCCTTTTTGCAAAGAAGTAAAAAAACAGGAGGTCCACGGGCATTGGCGTTGAATGACAACAAAGGGTTGTGGACTACATTTCGTAGATCGCACACAAAAGGTTTGATATTATTTCGTTCGCACGACTCATGGTAAGTGTTTTAACGTCTCCACGTATAGTGTACAAAACATGTAAGTACATACAAGATAAAACTCAATTATAGACAGAAGTCAAGAGTTTATACAATGCCTCTTAAAGAAGATGGCAAGGCCGATATTATGTCGTTCGCACGAATCACGGTAAGTATTGTTATTACGTCTCCACGTCTTGTGTACAAGAGTTGTACACAATTATACACACAAGCGGTACTCATGACAAATTAATGACACACGACCAAAATACAAAAGCGGTACTCATGACAAATTAATGACACACGGCCAAAATACAAAAGCGGTACTCATGACAAATTAATGACACACGACCAAAATACAAAAGCGGTACTCATGACAAATGAATGACACACGACCAAAATACATTGTACAGAAAGGGTGGTACTCATGACAAATGAATGACACACGACCAAAACAGATTGTACAAAACGGTGCTCATGACAAATATGTCACACGACCAACTCAATAACATTTAGCTATGAGCAAAAGTGATTATGACGAACTTCTCGTATCGTGGCAGGTATTTTAAGGATCCCTCCTATGACGGTGGATGTTCTAAGGATCTCTCCTATAATGGTGGATGTTCTAAGGATCTCTCCTATAATGGTGGGTTACGTTTAAATACAACACAATAAACGTTAACGATGCTTGTTTTAACACATAATATGAAGATTTGTTAGATTAACTAACTCCGTAGCCCAAGAGCGTACGACAGAGAAGATAGACAATTTGATGTTACTTCATGTGTCACAAAGTACAAGGGTGATGGCAGAGTATAATTCTACTTACACCAAGTATTTAAAACAAAGACAGACCTATAATGGTTTTACATACTGTCTGTTGTGGCAGCCTACAGTGAGGGAGACCAAAGAAAAGGGACCAATTACGGTTTTACATACCCTTTGTACAGTTACAAACATACCAGGTTATGTGCAATTTGGGTTGCAAATACTTGGTTAAATGAACACCTAAAAGTTGTGAATTCCAAAATCAGGATAACCATAAGGTTTTATTAACCTGTCTCGTAGGGTCGAAACGTGCCATGCAAGACATACGTAACGTACAAGCAAAAAAAACAAAATAACACAAAGGTGACTTTGTTATAACAACCAAAGACCGGATGATTCGGTTTTACGTACTTTAGTTGAAACGAGCCAAATTGATTTATATACAGGGTTATAAAGACCAATCATTGGTTTTATAAATACGAGTTCCAAAATGGACGTGTCGATATCCAATTTGGGTACATGAGCATGAATTTGGGTAGGACGCCATCAATTTTTAATTTAAGAAGAAAAATTGAAAAAACTTATATACACGAGAGGCGACTATGTAAGTAACCACTGTTTGATTTTCATGCTAGAGATACCTCGGAAGGTTTTACGACTCATGATGAACAAAATAAAAGGGAAAAAATTGTAAAAATAGTTAACTGGTTCTGAGTCGGAATTTAACACTTTGGAATTTACGAAACCCGACTTCTAGAACGACACGCCGATGGGCTATTGTCAACTACTTTACATGAACAAAATAAACAGGTGAGAAAGTTCCTTTCCACATGACAAAAATGCAACAAAAAAAATAGGAGAAAAATTACAAGATTACATGACAAGGCAGGATATGACATGGCATGAACATTGCATAGTGTATGTGTTGAGACAATAAATGGGCTCGCGACTTCCCAAAAATTGAAACTCGAAAAGTGTCTCCGTTCCAAAGTGATCAGTTTTAGAACAGGTGAGAAAAAAAATAAAGAAAAAATTGCCGTGAAGGAAAGAAAAAACAGTGCAAAAACAACATTTGAAAGTAACTTCAAAGAGAGTACGCATTAATTTATGAAATAATTTACAACTTGTTTCATTTACGAAACGATGGGCATGTGATTGACACAATACACGCCTGACGTAGTAAGCCTTTGTAAGCTTACAAAAAAATGTGATACATACTGGATCATTTTAAGTTTGCTGAGATAGTGGGGGCAGTTTTACTTGACTCCTCACTTCCAGACTTTACAATGTCCTTAATGTGGTAATTACCAATGTGCTTTCCAGATGAGTCAGACAAGGAGTACACTAGGTCTGATATTTTCCTTAGGACTTTGGCCTTCACGAAGCGTGGTGCCAGCTTGGCAGAGAAATACATGGCTCCTTGGGAAAGTGTGTTGTTCTTTCTCCAAACTATGTCTCCTGTATTGAAGGTGACATGTTTCCTACGTAAGTTATATCTGTCCGCACTCTTTTGGTGAGCCAGGAGCAAAGCATCAGTGACTTCACTGTAAATGGCCGACAGTTCTTCCAGGCGATGGGCATAGTCTGCGGTAGGGTTGCTTGTGGTGGCAAATGACGTAGGAAAGTTTGTGTCCCTATGTAGAGAACCATGGACGACTTGTTCCATACCGTGTTTTAAGAAGAAAGGTGTGTAGCCAGTGGCCAGATTAACAGTGTTGTTCATAGCGGCCTGAATTTTATCTAGGTTTTTACACCAAGTGCGTTGATCTTTATCAACTAGAATAGCTAGAGCTGTGTTGATTGTTTGGTTGTAACGTTCGACAGTGTTATTTTGGGGAGTGTACAAGGTGTTATAATAAATGTCCTTGATTCCGTATTTGGCAAGAAATTCTTTGAATTCCTGGGCAATAAACTGTTTTCCGTTATCAACAATTACGGTTCTGGGTGTTCCGTAAGGTATAAAAATGTGTTTTTCCAGAAGTTTGATGATGGCGGACGCGTTGGCTCTTTTTAAAGGGAAGATCCAACAGAATTTGGTGAAAACATCCACTACACTAAGTATGTGCATGTGTCCGGCATAACTTCGAGGAAAAGGTCCGACGAGGTCCATTGACAAGACTGTAGGGGTCAGTCGGCACGTTTGGGGTTACCCATTAGGCCGGCAGGTGCTGCCGTGCTATGTTTATAAGCTTTACAAGTTTCACATTTAGAGATGTAATTGCGAATTTGTTTGAAGAGACCAGGCCAGTAATACTTCAAGGAAATCTTTTTATACGTCTTGAAAGTTCCTGGGTGTATAGAGTCGGGAGCACTATGATTGTCAATTATTATTTGTTCTCTTCCTTCGAGGGGAACGACAAGTTTCCAAGAGTAATCTTCGAGGATGGATAGTGGTACCTTGCAATTACGGTATAGTTGTCCTTCTTTTATGGTAAAATTAGGAAACTTTTGTTGATTATTTTTACAACCTTCGAAGATTTTCAAGTACCATTCATCTTTTGTAGATGGAGGGGGGGCAATTGTGTCAACATTTAATGAAGCCAGTTCAATTCTTGAAAGAGCGTCGGGAACAATATTGTCCGCGCCTTTACGGTGAACAACATCAAAATTGAATTGAGACAAACGGGAGGCCCAACGAGCGAGTCTACCGGAGGGATAACTTAAGGAGATCAACCATTTCAAACTACTATGGTCTGTGACTACAGTAAATTTGCTACCGTCTATGTAACCGCGGAAATGGTGAACAGAATCCAATACAGCCAATAACTCCTTTTCGGTAATTCCGTAGTTTTTCTCGTGTTTATTTAATGTACGGGAAAAATACGCTACAGGGTGTTCGCCATCTGGGAACTCTTGGGTTAGGACTCCACCGATTCCTACGTTGGAGGCATCCGTGTGGAGGGTAAAAGAGAGTGCAAAATCCGGGCAATTCAGAACGGGGGCTTTTTGAAGGGCATTTTTTAAAGTTGTAAACGCTTCTTCAGTTTCAGCAGACCATCGGAAATTGCTGACACCTTTACGGGTGCCGGTAATTTTATTTAAGGGGGCTGCAATTGTGGAAAAGTCTTTGATGAATCTCCTGTAGTAACCTGCAAGTCCAAGGAAACCTTTGACTTCCTTCGCGTTTTTGGGTCGGGGAAAATTTGCCATGGCTTCTACCTTAGCGGGGTTTGTTCTTAGACCTTTTTCGTCGACAATGAATCCCAAATAACGTAGACGGGACTTACAGAATTCAGACTTCTTCAAGTTGATGGTTAAACCAGCGAACTTGAGTTGTTGGAAAACCTTTTCCAGCATTAATAGGTGTTTTTCAAAGGTGTCGCTGACGATGATGAGGTCGTCAAGGTAACAAAACAGGCTGTTATCGACTTCAGGACCGAAGAGTTTGTCCATCAGTCTTTGTAATTCGGCGGGGCTGTTCTTTAGACCAAAGGGTAATCTTTTAAAATGGAACATTCCCCTACCAGGTACAACGAAAGCAGTTTTTTCACACGATTCTGCGTCCAAAGGTATTTGCCAAAAAGCTTTGCTTAGGTCAACAGAGGAGATGAACTTGGCGTTGCGCAGTTTGTCTAAGGTCGCGTGGACGTAAGGTAAGGGGTACGCGTCAGCTTCCGTACAAGAATTTAAACGTCTACTGTCAAGACAGAAACGTGCAGAGCCGTCTTTTTTTTAAACCAAAAGAGTTGGGTTGGTCCATGCACTTCTGCTGGGAACCACCACACCCATTTTTAACATTTCATCAAGTTCTTTTTCTAAAAGTTTAAGGTTTTGGGGGGCTAAATTGTAATAACGTTGCTTTATGGGTGGGCCATTGGTTTTAATGTGGTGTTCTACCAAATTTGTCAAACCCAATCCACATTTTTCGAAAGATATTGATTCGAATTTATTGACCATTTCCTTTAGTTGGAGAGCTTGGTCCGTGCTTAAATTTTCGTGAAGTATTATTGTGCGGATCTCACTAATTTGAGCAGCAGTGGAGGTTTCGCCAAGAGTATTAAATACTTGGGGAGCAACGTTGAATGCCTTCCAGAAGTCAACGCCAAGGATGAAATTCTGGGATATAGAGGGCACTATTAGAAAATTGATTGTAACTATTTTATTGTTACAATTAATTGGCAGGGCAAGGGTACCGATGACCGGCTGGGAAACATTATCCGCAGTCGTCAGGTGTGTTGTTTGTGGCGAAATTTTAAAATCACTGTTAACAAAAGGCAGGTGAGCATTGTTGCCAAGACAGCTGACAGATGCACCGCTATCAAGTAATCCGGAAAAGGGCACATTGTTAACAGAGAAAAGGGCATAGGGTCTCCCATCTTTAGCTTGTTTGCAACAAACCGAGGAAACATTTAAGGCCTGGTTAAAATACTTAATGTGTGATAACCAATCAGTCCATTCTTTAGACCTTGGTTCAGAATGGGTGCCTGAGAGGTTATTATTTAGTTTTTTGGCCTCTTCATGTAGAAATTTGGTGGGGGCTTGGAGAAATCCACCTGAGGTCTGACATCGCTTGGGTTTTGTAACCTTTCTGCATTGTGCCTTGATTTCTTGAAAATGTTGCGCAGTTCGTCGCGTGGAGGAGAGCGGTCCCTAGAGTGGTGTCTCTTGGAGGTTCGGGGTTCCTTGGATTCCAGAAGTCTTGCTTGCTTGAAACAAGTAGCGGCCAGGTGGCCTACTTTTTTGCAAAAGGAGCACACTTTTTGTTGTCGAATTCTGGTTTTAAACCAGACGAACGGCTTGGCACAACCACATTATTTGACACATTCTTTATGTTCTTCCTGTCCTGGTACGATTCCAGGAGGAGACAGACTTCGTTTAGCTGGGCCAGGGATGCAATTTTCTGTGAGGTGATGATGTTCTCGTATTTGCTTAAAAGGCCATCAGTTATGACTGGTAATAGTTCAGCTTCCGGAACAGGATGTGAAAGCTTGATGTTGATGGACTCAGCCCTTTCTATGAATGTTGCCACAGGTTCATCTACTAGTTGTTTAATAGATACTAAAGATAGTTTGATCCGGTGCTGGGCCTCCTTTTTTCCAAAGCTAGAGATTAGGGCAGATCTGAGTTTATTCCAATCTTTGCATTTAGTCTTTTGGATGCGGTGCCACGGAATTAATTCTGGGGAGATGAGTTCTATAAAGTTTCTCCGTAGAATCTCGAATGGGATATTTTTGATTGTAGCCGTTTTTTCAATACGGTCTATGAAATCCAGCACATCGGAGACGCCATTATATTTGACTTTCCAAGAGGATATATCGTAAGTTTTATCTTGTGTCGAGATGGGTGCGACGTCCTGTTTTATCATTACATGCGGCATAGGTCCTTTGTCAAGATTATCCAAAACTTGCGTAGCCGAACGTGAATTATTTTCGTTGGAGGGAGCGAGGTTTATTCTCCTAATGTACTTTTTGTTGAATAAAAGTGCATATGCCTTCAATGTAGATTTAGATTTGCTTGATGGTGAGAGTCCTCTATCCCTTAAAGCAGCTTGTAAGTGGGCTTTGGATTAACTATGCACGTTGGGAATGGTACCCAAGTTGGATGGTGTAATAGCTTGATTGTCCTCCATTGTGAGTTTCCTGGGTGGTGAGAAAAAAAATTGGCCAGGGGTTTCCTTTAGTGAGCGCAAAATTAATTTTTGTGAGGCACTTTTCACTTGGTAATCACTTGTTAGCACTTCCAAAATATGGTTACAGAGATTCCATATTACAATTTGGTATACATGACACCAGAATTTTGTCAAAGGAAGGAAGACGAGAAAAAATTTTGCGTGGAAAGACCTTAGTGGTAAAGGTTTTTGTGTTTCACTGACCACTTTTGAGAAAACTGTGAAATTCACAAGTATTTATTTATTTTTGAAAAATTTTGCCAGGACTGACTTTTAGAAAAAAGGTTTTTTTTATTTTTCATAAATCACTTTGCACTGAGAAAGGCACTAAAGTTCACAAAAGGCACTTTTCTGGCAAATAAAGGACGAACTTCCGGATGAAAATAACTGAATATGGGATTCATTAAGTCAACCACATTAAAATTATTTTATTTATTCATGGAACCATCATTGGCTTTATTATTATTCCACTTTTCACTTATGTAAGGGAAAAAAAACACAATTCACTTTCACTTATGCTGAAAAAAAAACAGTACCTATAATGTAGAATGGGGAAAGAAAGTCATTATTTTGTCCATTTGGAGAAATATTAAGTTGTACTAATTTGACAGACACAAGTGGGCCAATTGGTATATTGTGCAGAAACAACAAAAATACGTAAGTCCGAAATTTTTGATTAAGAAATTCGCAAAATAACCGGGGTTCCAGAATCAGATTTATAATAATTTCCGTTGCTATCCGGTTCGGTCATAAAAAGGCGGTTTGAATATAAACGCTGCCTAGCAACAGTCAATTGTTCGTTCCGACGGGTTTTTTTCCGTTGGGATTTTGGCGCGGGGCAAAGAATTTGCGCGCGCAATCCAGAGAATAGGTGGCTATTTATCGCGTGAAACATCGGGCCGTTGAGATTGGCGCGAATAACTGTTGCTACCCGCCCGTTGTTTCAAAATGGCCGTGTTTTCAACTGCGATGCAATTCATAATTTCAATCAGATCTGTGTTATGGATCTAATTTACATATTGGTTTCTGTGGTTTATTCACAGGATTCACTGTACACTGGGTGTAAAATATCAAGGCATAATTAATGTTTACAAAACAGTTGCCATGCGGGGAGGGTTTCGACAAGTAATGTCCCGCAAAGCGACCGGGATAGAAAAAAAATTCCAGCCCCACGTTCTAGCGCCAGTTGTTAGAGTCCCCGATGTTGGCTACCAAACCAACACCAGCTCTGGGGCCCCAACATGTCCCATGGCTAGCTCTCAGCGGGAACAATGGTACTCTCTATTCAAGGGGTGAGTCGCTCAAAGCTATGGAATTTCTCTCTACCTTCCGGCGTCCAACGGGATACACTCTGGTCAATAATCCTCCTGCCGCAGCAGAATAATAACAAAGTTAAATCTTTAGGACATGTATTGTAAACTCAAACACAGTACATAGGTTTCTACAGTACAATTCAATACAAGAAATGCAAATTACACAAGCCTAGCTAAAGTGTTTAATCTCTCATTGTCTCTCTCTCAAACGAAACTCTCCGAGTGGTGATTTTCGCGGGGCCCTACATTTCACTGAATACGGACATATTCAAAAGAGGAAATCAAAGATACAGCTTACATGTGGATTTGCAGGATCCTCGCCTCATGTGGAAGTTCAATCAGGGCACTTTCGTAGTCTGAATAGACCGAACTATACAGCGCGGCGAAGGCCGGCTCTAACTCGTAGGTATCTCAATAATACATCGCGGCTACATTGAATTTGGTCCGCTCGCCCGAAAGCGGGCCGCCTACGTGTGCTTCCCAAGGCGCCCGAATCTCGTCTGAGGAGTGGCGGTGGAATGGGCCAGTGGCCGGGCAAGGGGGAGGGAAGCGGGAAGCAGGAAACAGGGGGGGAAGAGGGGAGTTGTTGTGTGGCCTGTCTCGCGCTCTGGAATCTGAATCCATTTGCTACAGGGGCGTATCGTAACAATATATAAATGATATTGCTAAATGGGGACTTAAGGGTACAATACAACTTTATGCAGATGATACAGTGATTCTTTATCACAATAACGATTTAAACGAACTAGAAAAGGAAATGGAAAGGGATATATCTTGCCTGGCAAACTGGCTGCGATTAAACAAACTTAGCCTAAACATAAAAAAAAACACATTACATATTGTTTGCAAATAAAAAAAATGTAAGCCTTAATATAAGTCTTGATAATAACCGCCTTGAAAGGGCTGATGTTACAAAATATCTTGGCCTTTTCATTGATTCACAACTCACATGGAATCACCAATTTAAACATGTTCTATCCAAAATTACTCCTATAACTGGTGTTTTATATAGACTTCGCGGGTTACTTCCTCCCTCTCTATTAAGATCGATTTACCATGCTATGATTAACTCACATCTAATATATCTCGCCGGAATCTGGGGATTTGCTACAAAAAAATGATTTCAGAAGTCCAAGTCGTCCAAAATAGAGCCCTGCGAAATATATTCAGTTTACCTTGGGATACACAAGTCAAAGACATTTACAGAAACACCCAAATACTTCCTTTTAACACCATTCCCACTTTTGAAATAACAAAAACTATATTACAAGTAATTCAACACTCGGCACATTCCAACACTACACTCAATTACAATTGCGACGTACACCAACACAACACAAGAAATCACAACAAACTTCATATACCAAAAATCAAATCAACAAAATATGGACTAAGATCCCTAGAATACATAGCTTACACAAAATATAATCAACTACCCAACGAGATCAAATGTGCAAGTCAATGTAAAAAGACCCAAACTAAAATGCTCAAACTTCATTTTATGAATGACTATCTGAAATAATAATGTTGTGTATGTCCTATGATATGTCCATTTAATACATACAGCTATATGTTTCATGTAATGCGTATCATTCCCGCAATGAGTTTATTAACTCTTGGGAGTACAATGCTTTATATAATATACTATATTCTGTATTGTATACTTTTAATAAATAAAAATAAATAAAAATAAATAATTATGGATTTCCTCCTTGTGACTTTACTTTTACTGAGTAAAGTCACAAGGAGGAAATCCATAATTGGTTTTATTTTGGCTATTTAATATTATGTACAAACTTTATGCAAAAACATCAACGTAAAGATGAGCAATCTATAGCTCAATGGAATTTTATTTATTTATTTAATTATAATGTATTACAAAAACATGGCAAGTAACACATTATTCCCAGTGAGTTGAGAAAAAAACTCATTACGGGAAGGACAGATGGCTGACTAACAGATAAGTACATGAATGACTCCGAATCCAATATAATAATGCTTGCAGAATTATATTTGGATACGGAAGATACAGGAGCGCATCGACAATATTTACATAGCTAGAACTGCATGGATTCGCCGGTCTGATGAGACACCTGGTCACAAGCAGGGTTGCCAGGTGTTCGGTATTTTAGCACCGTGTTCGGTGTTCGGTATGACAAAAATACCGAAGTATGGGCGGTTCGGTATTTTTTCTGATTAATTTTTCTCCCTAATAAACGATTCAACGGTCAGATTTGACGCAATCGGGAATCGATGTTGCGTAGCAACCCTACTTAGTTTGCGATGTTGCCGCTTCGTGCACGCGCTCACTGTTTTCGAGCCATTTCGCGGATTAGTGTTACACATCAGGTGACTACGTATTTGACTGGCAACCCTAGTCACAAGAGCCAGTATGCCGCTAATGGCATCTGAGAACACAGTGGTGCTGGAAGTAGTGCTTGGTATTGGCGCCACCGTGAGTGAGCGCTGGGCCCGAGCTCACCCCAAACCACGCCCTACAAAATAATTGATTAATTATTTTATTTTTCTTACTATTTTTTTCTATTCTGTGTACTTGTTTCTTTACAATCTATGTTGTAAAACTGTAAATATGTATAACTATATGGGAGGTGTGGGATTCGACTATCCTCCCCTTATCCTAGAATAAAACATTTTTATTGTTATTGTTATTGAAAGATTAATTATGGAAGCCGATTTAAGAAAGCCAATATTAAATAACTTGAGAAAAATAAATTCCTATTTTAAAATATTATGGTAGTGTATCGTACATTGATGGATTCATAATTTAATTGAAACATTGTTTTAAACTGCAGTTATATTCCAACTAAATGTGGTGAAGAAAACAATAAATTTTATTGTTTGTCTTGTCATAAAGATCAAAATAAGCAAAACATTTTTTTTTTACGTAAGTATACAAGATATGATAAATATCTGATGCTAATTTTATTATTATACAGTTTCAGTATATTGTAAACGAAAGTGGCGCCAGTCATTTTTAAAAAGAACCGTTGAAGTTTTGAAACAGAATCCCCAATTACCTATATGTGTCAAACATAACAAAAAGAAAACAACAAAACTTGGAATTTATTAATTTCGAAAAGTTTAAAAAACAATTTCCCAACCCATTTTCCGAGCAATATTTACCATTTTCTCGGAATAAAAATATTTGGGATCAAAAATTTTCAATGTGAAAATTTTCCAAACTTCACATATCGAAAGCAAAAAGATAAATGTTCTTATAAAAAAAATTCCCTACCAATTTTCCGATCTAAAATTTTTCGTTTTCTCCGAAATATTTTATTCAGAAAAATAAAATTTTCTAGGATCTAAAATTTCTTCATTCTTCAAAAATGTACAAACTTCAAATAACAAAATTAAAAAGATAACATTACTTTGAAAAACGGTAACGTTTTTCAAAGTGATGTTATTTTTTTTATTTAAACTTATGAAACCAACCTTATTTTACGATATTCTTTTCATGGTATTTTTGTCCCGGTGACTTTCCTGGCGCTGTATCGCCCGGTATTATTTTTCCATATCTTCTTAGTTTTTTGTCTTTAAAAATTTCAAAACTTTGAGCTCAGCGTTTCTTAACCGTATTGAAAGAATCGCCCCCTTTACCACAGTAAAATCCCCCCTCCAAAACGAAGTCTCCCATTTCACCCGAATATAATCGTGTGACCATTGGTGAATCTGAAACAGCTATTATATTACAACGGGGGGAAGGGCGTAATGGGATAGGGTGGGGCGGGATGGGATCATCGTTTATTTAACAGAACTTGCCGAATCGCTGCACCTAAAGAAAGTGTGTCAATGTCTCAGTGTGAACAGCTCGTGAATGTGCTTTTTTTCTATATAATGCCCAATCAAACTTCTGCAGCGCCCCCTAAATGATAACAATTTTAAAATGCACCCCCCCCCCCAGACGCCACCGTCACTGGCTTAGCCTATCAACTAAAAATGTACCTTAAATTATTTTATTTTATAAAAGGTAATTATGAAATTTTAGAGCACTTATACCGATTTGATTAAAATTGTCAGAAACTCAAATTTTATATGAAAATACACAACTTGGGTGGTGTTCGTGCCTGACTGGCAGTAAAATTCTTAGTTAATGGGAGATTCACTTAACAGAAATTAGTTTTCATTCATACATTAAATTACAAATTAGTCGAATTATACCACATACATATATTACGTACGCATTCACAACTTGTTTTTATTTGGATAGAATAATGAATATGTAATTAAGTGATAAGTAAACTTTTGCAAATGTTCTAATATTTGCTGTTGTTCACAAAGGGGAAAAACTCTACTACCAGGAAACTTTACTAAAATAACTTATGGCCCGCAGGGTCTAGAAGCAAAGAACCCACAGAAGCGGGTTTTTATCTGCTAATAATAATGAATACTGTAACATTAAGTATTCCGTCTGCGGTCTGCTCTGCGGTTTGCAGCCTGCCGCCGACTCCGAAATCGAATCTTTTGGAAAACCGGGCGACTTCTGGAATATAATTAAATACCGACATCGTGAATTGTCGATAACAAGGAGTGCTATAAAACTTTACAGTTTTTCCTAAGTGTCTTGGAAATCTGTCAAATCACACATTAAATTAGGAAAATTGAAAAGGAGAAAATGGTAGATTTTCATACTCGTAATAATAAAAATCAGTGAAAGATAACGAATTTTTGGATGTTAATTTTTTTAATTATCGTTATTCATCTCAAGTAGGCACAAGATGAATTAAATTTGCACAAAATGAAGGATATAAGCACGATGTAATTTTGAAAGTAAACAATTGTTTGCAAAAATTTTACTTTCAAAATGTTTCGATTCCATGTCCAAAAAAAATTCGACCTCCAAATAAATGGATATTTAAATCCGTATTATTATTAGGACTTTATTTAAAAACATTATCTATTTTAAAGGGTTAAATTTTTAACAATTTAAATGGATTTCTACTAATTAAACACAAAAACAATTAATAAAAACGTGTAATTTTAATAATTTCATTAAAAATAATTAAAGGTTGTAAAAGCGTCCTAAAGTTGTTAGAAACTAATCAGACCATAATTGGCTGATCGATCACGACGTCACGGAAGCCAACTTTCATCTCCATTTTGTTGTCAAAGGCCGAAATATTTTTGACTTGTTCCTGGTTATTGACGGCTTTGTTTCATTTCCTCAGAAGCTTCTGATATTTTGTTATACATAATTTAGTGTAGCTGTTAATGACTGACAGGTGTTTTTGCAGGCTCAGTCCGACAACTTGCCTAAAATAGACGCTAAGACGAGGGTATCTTTGAAGTAATTTTAAATACATATTTTTACAACGGTCTCCCTAAATAGTATGTGCTCGTGACCTTTTCAATTTAATTGAAACAACAGAGCAAGTGACAGTTTGTCACCTAATCTGTCTGTCGTAAAACAACTTGTAAAACGTTGGCCATTTTAATCATAATTTTTTACTAAGTTTTTTCAACCCTAAAAGCAGTGAAAATATTTATAATATCATTGGAAAATACCCTACTCACGGAATCTGTGCCAAACTTAGAAATTTTGAATTGTTGAATCAATTGTAATGGGACGGCTAGCGTGGAGGAGAGGTAAGTAAGACTCTTGACTAACAATCCGAAGGCCGCGGGATCAAATTCCGGCGTGGGAAAATACATTTTATTAGATCAATTTGTGTTGTTTCACAATTAATTCATTCCCGCAAGGTTCCCACCTAGGTGCGCTATTCTTCAACATTTATATAAACGACATTGGATCATGCTTTCAAAATTCCGAATATGTGCTTTACGCTGATGACATGCAAATATTCAAAGTTGTGCATTCTCTCTCTGACTGTGAAGCGTTACAAAGTGACCTAGATAGGTTTTGCAAGTATTGCAGAGTTAACTGTTTAGATATCAATGTTTCCAAATGTCATACTATGACATTCACCAGAAATAAACATGAAATTAAATACTCTTATTCACTCAACAATGAACCTGTCATCTCTAAAACGGAATGTAAAGATCTTGGTGTTTACCTTGATAGCAAACTTATATTTAATAATCACATCGACTCAATCGTTCACAGGTCATATAAAATGCTTGGTTTTGTTCTTCATATAAATAAAGTGTTTAGTAATCCGCGTACAGTAGTTATGTTATATTTTGCATTAGTCAGAAGTATACTGGAATATGCCTCGCCAATTTGGAACCCGCAGTACAAAGTATACGTAGATAGCATAGAACATATTCAAAACAAATTTATAAAATATCTTATCTTCAAATTCAACAATAACTATGAATGCACATTTCAAACTTTGCAACAAAGAGGAGTAATTACTGAGTTGACATTTATACACAAAATTTTAAATAATAACATTGACTGTCCCGAACTTCTTTCCCTAGTTAATTTTAACATACCAATAAGACGTACACGCCATACAGAACTATTCCAAACGCTTAATTTTTTTAAAGTTTTTCATATAAAGCTCCGTTGCTTTATAATATGCTCAATGAAAAAATAAAAACTATTGGTACATTACATTTATTCAAGAAAATGGTCAAAATATGTATACTAACTGAGAGTGATGGTTTTGGATTACCCATGTTGTCGCTTATATCATAAATCACTATGGAATTAAGCTATATTTAAGCTATATTTGATACAATCCATATTTAATTACTCTGTATGTACTTAACTTATTTATTGTTATGTACTTTTTAATTTGCTTATTGTCATAAGTATTGACTTACTATTATCTACTTCTTTCGTATCATCATTTACTTACTATACAATATTATAATTGTTTATTAGTATTTACTCATAATTATTATGTACTTTATTTACTTATGTTTATTTACTTATTATTATTAAAATGTGTTTTATTGTTTACTCATAATTATATTATATTATGTTATTTGTTTAATTTATTAATATCTACATATTTACTTAATATATTATATTTATTTCATAAACTATATAAATTTATTACATAATTGTTTATTATTATTTATTTTTTGTTAATAATTTAATGCTACTGTGGTATGATCACCCTATTATTGCATCTGGTAAGCCACAACAGGTACCTTGTATTTACATACTTTAATATTTAGTTTACAGTATAATGTTATTTTTGTCAACAATGAGCATACTGCCCAGCTGTAATAATTATTAATTAGTTATGTTTAAATTACTGTACTCAGTGCTTCTTTTGTAGGTTTATTATTATATTTCTTTTAAGTTTAGGTATATGAATGTTTCTTTTTTTTTAAATTACTTTATTGTAAAACTGCATATCTCGATACAGGAATGCCCTAGTGAGATGTGCAGCTTATGTTTTCATGTATTTCTTATTTTTTCAATAAATAAATAAATTACAAGACAAATGCAGCAACTAATTCGCCAATCAATCGTGCTCTTCAAATATTCAATAATATTAATCTAAATTCTAACATCGACATTTTCTCCTATTAACTGCCCAAATTTAAAAAGAGCATCGTATCAATCATATAAATTGTTTAATGCGCATACTTACATACATACACAAATATTCACGCACACACACAAACACACCCTCACCTTCCCACTACACATTACCCGGTAATTACTTAATATGCACACCATAAATAAGACACTACAATGAAACACATAATACATAGGTACCCACCATGAATTGTTTTTATTAATTGTAAATTTTCACCAATGGATAATATAATATACTGTTTGTATCTGTTTATAAATAAAATAAAACATAAATAATAATAATATATAGTATGTTTGCGGCACATTCCAGAGTGGAAGATACTTCCCCACCTTCCTGTTCCTTATCTCTCTCCCCTCCCCACTATCTTCAGCCTCACAACATACCCCAATTGGGGATGCCATAATCTCACTGACTCGAGACGACAGCAGCTGGGACTGTTGTGTAGTATTCATATTTAAAAAAATATATATATATATCATACCACGATAGGGTGTCAAATGTAATGGTTAAAATTTGGGTTAGCGCAGTATTAAGCGTTAATATTAGGTTTATTGCAAAATAATTTAAGTTTATTACATGATATATGATGTTAAAAAAGTTAAATATTATTTGTTATTTGTAAAGGATTTGCTATGGCTATTTATAATAAATAATAACTAACTGTTAAAAACCCGCTCCGCAGAAACCGAATTATAACAACAGTAGCTTTGTGTGAAATTCCACGTACACAGATGTTATTTGTTGCGCGGCGCGTATGGCGTGATGTCTGACATGCACTCGTAGCTGGGTTCTGAAATTTAACCACGCAGATGCTACGGTAATAATATTGTTCAATTATGTCAGGGCGTGAATGAATCTCGAAGAAGAATTCATTATTAAAATTTTCGATGTCACATTGTTTTAATAGGTAAAGATAATCAATTTATTTATTTAACAAATTCTCTACAACATATCGAATTAATCCACGCGAATTTATATGCTATTCTGTGCACTATGCCTACGCACATTAAAGTCGTTTTCTGCACGTTGGATGCTCCCATCGAATGCATATGCTTCAGGCAAAACTTGGCGAGCAGAACTAAACGCATAACTATGCCCCAGTTGCCCCACTCTCGTTGTTCCTCATTAATTATTACGTACATAACTTTACTAATAATACAAGTACCGGCAGATCGTAGCAATGAGATATTACACAATATTTCATTTTTTTATTTTATCGTGTACTGAAACAAATTTTGGTGGGTAGATAGTCTCTGCTGGCAGTAGCCAGTCGTACCATCCTAATTAAGCTAGAAGGAAGTGAAATAACACAAAACTGCGCTAAATATACAAATATTACGTTATTTTTATTATTACTAATGGTGATTAACAATCATAATTAATAATAGTGAAATTAAAATTTCTCTAGCACCGTTATAATTAGAATCGCGATGAAACGAAAAATAGCGATAATTAAAAGTGACAAACACATACATCTATAGGATTTAGCCAGCTAGATAATGAGATAGTGTCATCGGTCTCCTCTTTGTGTGGTGCTTCGTAGCCTTCCCATTCTTATCTACTATATTTTTTCTAAAGGTTTCACTACTATCATGTGTGAATGGTTTGGTTCTGGTTTTTTTTTATGGATGCTTTGGGGTGCCATTTAAGCCAAAAGTTGAATAAAAACATTCTTCACTTTTGTTAATTAAATCATGTCAGCGAAGTATTTGCCCTTACTATTTGTCTTGTTAACTTCCATCGTGAAAAGATGATTGATATTGAAGTTCGAGTCAATTAAAGTACTAAGTTTATGAAGACAGGTAACTTCAGAAAATAACCAAATTTTCATGTGAAATTTGTAATATTAAAAACCATGGCTCCAGTCTTGTGGTCACGGTCACAAAGTTTATTTTATAAAAAATATTAAATTTTTGTAATAATTATCTTAATAAATAAAAATGAATGTTTCTTTTATTTCCATTATGCTTTCCTTTTGGGGATTTGATGTGCGCATGCCCGCGATGGTTCCTATATATATATATATAATAGTGAGCTTCGGCGTCATGAAATTATTTCCCATGTTATTCATCCGATTGCGATCAAACTTTGGTAAGTTGTTGTGCGCATTCCCTCTGCAAAGATTTATATGTATACTGGAGAGTTCTGGCGTTAAAAAATTGGTTTAAAAGTGTTGTAATCGGTGGCGCGCCAATTTTTTTGAAAAATTTTGTAAATTTCTTAAATTTTAACGGCAGGGAGGGAAGGAGGGCGGTTCACGTGACAAGGGAAAGCGGGAGAGGAGAAGGGGAAGGTGGGGAAGGTGAAAGGGGGACGCAGGAGGGATAGTGGACACGAGAAGGGAAGAGGATGCAGAAGGGAAATGGGGACAAATGGGAAAGGACACGCACAGAGAAACAATAAATCGATAGTTCTTAATAAAATAACTGTTTACAATACATATCTACTTCCGGCTTCCGTATGCGAATGTTGTCGTTTATTAATTCTAGTGAAATATGAATGTTGGATTTTTTTTAAATAATGACGTGTTCCTTACTTTCCTTCAAAAAATATAAAACTTACAAAAACATGTCGCATGTAAAAAATAATAATCATAATACACCAGAAAAATTTTCATACTTTGAGGCATGAAGTGAAACATAAGACCCTCAAAGATGCTTTTAAAGCAGAAACGAATTTTGTTAATTGAAAAAACTCAGTCATGTATATTTTTTTAGCGTTTTAGTGAAGAAAAATTCTGGTATTTAAATGTTTACGCAACTTATGCCTTTTTCGAAAAAGTTTTTCAGAAAATTATAAATGGCTAAAGCTACGAAGTTATGCAAAATCTTTTTTTTTTTTTAAATTTGATCTCTTACATATTAGATGCTTTAATTAAATACTGCGAGTACAACACAACTTGGCTTTTAAAATAATCGAGTATAATTTTTTTTTGACAAGTATATTATAAGCCCAGAAAAAAGTAATGTGTCAGGCATATAAAAACTACTTCAAAATTTTAAATCTTCTACTTACAAACCCCTTTTGTGATTTGGTTTTATTGTATTATGTGGTAAAGTAAGTACTTTAGAAAATGACCATAAAACATTTAAATATTATTTTTCTAATTGGTAAACTAATGTTTAAGATAATATTTTTTATGCATAGCACAAAGGGTAACAATTATTATTATAAGCAATAATTATCAGCCTGAAACACTTATCTACATTGAAAAATGGTTGTTTTCAGGTGGAAAAATGTAATAAGCAGTAATTATTGAATGAAACACTAGTATATATTGAATTATTTGGCGGGTAGGAGATAAGCCGACGTAGCTCAGTGGATAAAGAGCAGTTGACCGGATATCAGAAGGACGCGGGTTCAACTTCTGTCGGCGGCATGTATCTTTTCTCGGGAGATTTTTTCAATGTAGATGAGTGTTTCAGGCTGATAATTATTGCTTATAATAAGGAAAACATTTAAATATTTGTACATGAACTTCACAAAATAAAAAAACACGCATTTTGGCGACGTTTTTTTCTTTTGTAAATCAAAACAGGCGCTGGTGTTAAGAGGAAACCCGGTCACCGAGAAATTTTAACAATGGTTATTTTACCAAATACCGTCACCGTCACACTTACTCCCCTGAAAACTGATCAAAAGGGACAATTTTTCCTCAGGCTGATAATAACTAAATAAAATCGATGTTTTGTATCCATAATTTTTCTCCTCCAAAACTGGACCTATTTATAAGATTATTTAACTTTACGGTATTAGAAGAAAATACTCTATGTCTGTACGTTTTTCTTTTTAAATAATACTTACTGAACGTCTGGTGGCATTAAAACCAATCATTTCTAACCATCTTTGGAGGTTCTTACTCCAATAAGAAGTAAATTATCAAAATAAGCAAAACGCACCGACACGCTAGTACCTAGTTGACGTGTACAATGTCTACATTTCATTAAAACATATATGCAGTAGTGTCAAAATTCAGAGAGTAAATTAGGGAATATGTGTGTCTGGACAAAACCTGTGTATAATACAAAATATGGGATAAAATCTCTGAACTATAATGCTTACACACTATAGAATTCGCTTCCAGATATGTACTAGGGAATCCAGCAAAATAAAAAAAAATTAGGTACGTTTAAGGTGACTATGTAATTTTCTTGTCATGTTTCTTTTTCTCTCTTGTTTCTTTTTCTCTTCTTTTCTTTTCTTGTAATTATTCATATTTGTAAAACTTTGTTATTTTTTCTTTACTTGTTTTCTATTGTTGTTTGTTCTCCTTGAACTGTCTTATTTTTCGTCTACATTGAATGTGAAAATTGTATTTTTAATATCAAAATACCTATTTTTTCTAAAATTGGGAGGCAGTTATGGGTACCGCCGCCCCGGAAACCATTTTTTGGATAACCAACACCTCTGCCATAGGTCACTCCAAGTGGTTCGCTACGTTTGGTGACTTAGCAGGGGTGCCCGGGTTCATGAGGTGAGGTTTGTATAGGTCTTTTTTTTTTTTTTTTTTTTTTTTTTTATTGAGTAAATTTTTTACAATAAGTTTATTTTATTACAATATTACATATTTTATATACTCTCCTAATAAAGCTAGTGCTTGTGTTTAGGAGAGGACAACTTGATAATAACTTTCTTTTTTTTTTTTTCAAAACCTTATAACAAACTTAAGAACTTAACTTATGAATAGATTTAGACTTAATAACATATAAGATTATAAGGGTAATTAAACAAAATATATATAGGATGTACATAAAACCTTTGGAATAACAAACAGTCAAAAACATATATAATAAAAGTTAAAATTATATGGTGGGACTACCAAAATATGATTTAATTTTTTTTTTTATATTTGTCGTAATTTTTTTCTGTTCGCATATCGGCGGGTAATTGATTAAATAATTTTATTCCTTTATATACATAGTGATTCTGTGCTGTTGTGGTTCGTATGGGTGGTATAGTTAGTCCACCAATAGAAGTATTCCTTATGCTTATATTTAGCAGTGGGGTAATATTTTTTTTAAATATATCTTTGTGTAGTTGAAGTAGTGCTATTTTTTCGTAAATTTTTGTAAGTGGGGGAACAGGGAATTCTTGGAATACGTATATTGTTGGGTAGTAATACGGTTTTTTTAGGATAATTTTTATAAGAATTTTTTGAATTGTTTCGAGTGGGAGAAGGGATGATTTATATGCACCCCCCCAAGCTATGATTCCATATTGTAATACTGAGTGCGCAAGTGCAAAGTAAATTTCTTTTAATATTTTTAATGTGATAGTATTTCTAAGTCTGAAATATATATATATTAGTTTTCTCATTCTGTCTATTGTGGAGTTTATTTGATTTTTCCATTTAATGTTATTGTCGATAATTATTCCAAGATATTTTATTTGTTCTTTACTACTAATATGTATACAATTTGAGTTACAGGGTGTGATTTTAAGTATACAGTTTCTGTCGTGAACTTTAATGTTTACATTTATATTTGAAATATGTTCTGTTAGGCTCAGAGGTAGAAAATGAGTTTTTTCAACATTTAAAGAAAGTAAGTTTTTGTCAAACCATTGTTTAATGATATTTATTGCATTATTTGCCGATATTTCGGCTTCTTTCCAAGAGTTTTCTTCAATTGTTAATACTGTATCATCCGCATAAGATATAATCTTTCCGACGATTGGGAGTTCAAAAAGTTCATATACATATAATAGAAATAGTATTGGGCCCAGTACAGTTCCTTGTGGGATTCCAAAATTATTTTTTTCTATATCACTTAACTCGTTATTTATTTTCACTTGCTGTGTTCTTTGATATAAATAACTATTTATCCACGATTTAGCTTTGTCGGTTATTCCTATATTATTTAGTTTGTTGATTAATTTTGAGTGTGAAACACTGTCAAAAGCTTTACGGAGGTCAATGAATATACTTAAGCATTTTTTCCCTTTATCCAATGCTTTATAAATAACTCTAGTTAATTCCGCTATTGCGTCTTGTGTGCTCATTTTTTCTCTAAAACCGTATTGACTAGGATTAATACATTTTTTATTTTCCACATAATCTACAATTTGTTTCTTTATTACTCTTTCGTATATTTTAGCTCCATTGGATATTAACGATATTGGGCGGTAATTGTTTATTTCTTTCGAATCTCCGGATTTATACACAGGTGTTACAATGGCTTTTTTGTAATTTGATGGGAATATTCCATTTTCAATGCTTACATTAATTATATGAGTAATTGGTTTAGTTAGTGAGTTAGAACATTTTTTTAGGATTTCTGTAGTTACACCATCATATCCAGGTGCAGCACCATTTTTTAGTGATTTTATTATGTTTTCAATAGTTTCCTCCGTAATCGATTTAAAAACTGATAGCTTGTTTTCACTTAGTTTATCTTCATGTATATCATCTGGTTGACGGTGAATGCGTCTGCCCACCTGCTGCGTGGCAGGCCGGATCGAGAGAACCTGGTTGAGGGAGGCCTTTTAACCTTCCCATCTCCTTTCACCGCAGTTGGAGGATGGATTCATAGGTCCGTCACCCCTGGACACACTGACCCCCAGATTCCTACCCACCCTTCATACTTTTTTTCTTCCCAGAACTTCCTATACTTCCCTTCCTTAAAAAGATCCTTCGCACAGCAGCCCCTAAGATAACATTAGGCCCTGAGGGAAATTATTTTCTTCAGGGCCTCCTGTGTAGAGCTAATGTAAAAAAAAACTGTAATATAAAATTGTTTTAACTATATCCCCCACTTATGAATTGTAAGTTCCTCTCGTCCTAAAATGAGTTCTGTAATTCAACGGGATTGCCCTAGCAAGAAATAAAAACAATCATTAAAAATACGGTTTCCACTTAAGGGGTGATTTAAACCTTATCTAAATCTACATAAGGAGTGTTATTGATAGCGCCAGTTTTCGAATTTTACACGAGGTGGTGCATCGCTATAAGCCACACATCTTTTCTGTCGATATTAATACATAATATGTAGATACATTGTGCATAGATAGCAAACATACTGTGTCCGGTCATGCCATGGCAGATATTGAGAGCCAGTGTAATAAAACAAGGATGATGAATATAAAAACAAGCAGCTAGGGCGAAATGTGTTCTCTGGCTTGTGACTTGAATATTGTCCCGCTGATTAAATATTTACATAAATATTACATTATGACATAAAAATTACGTTATTTAAAACTCAAATTCAAATTTAAAAAAAACTTTATTATGCGAAGTATATATAAAGTGCGAAGAGTATATTTTGTAGGTGCACCTTGTTTATAACAGCTAACCCAATTAACAATAAGTATGTAGAGTGGGTATCATAAATATAATATTTGAGAACATTAATGTAGTTTAAATATGCTTACCGAAGAGACGGACAGAGGATTAAGATAATACTTAATATATTTACCATAAACTAGTCGAGGATCAAATAAAACATCGACCGAACAAACGCCTTTTTGATAGCATATTTGGGAAGTGGGTATAAGTACTGCCTTCCCTGGAACCATTTATTGGATAACCAACACCCCTGCCATAGGTCACTCCAAGTGGTTCGCTACATTTGGTGACTTAACAGGAGTATAGGGGTGCCTGGGTTTGGGGCTTAGGGGGTGAGGTTCGCCTAGGTCTTGGCCGCCAATGTGTTTGCACGCCTACTGCCAGGCGAGCCGGATCGGGAGAGATTAGTTGAAGGAAACTTAACCTAGACCTCTCCAGCCGTACTCTCTCGACCCATTGCACAGTGGTTGCAAATGCTCATTTTCGCCTCATAAAACTTATTTTGTTTCCTGTAATTAAAAAATAAAATTTAGTTCGCTGATAAAAAACTAAACAATCTTTATATTGCATAATTGGATTTAGTGAATTGTTATGATTTTAATATCTTTTTTTAATGATTTTATTAAAACAGTAAAAAAATGTTTCTTCCTTCCTTTTCCTAAGAGACCCCCCGCACAGCATCCCCAACGATGACATAAGCCCTGAGGTATTTTTTTGAGGGCTTTCTGTATTCAGCTAATGAAAAAAAAATATTTTTTTATTTCATTGTATTACAACGGAATGATTCCTTTAAATTAGATACCTGTTATTAACCCATAAAAACTAGCCATGTAGGTTCCTTATGTTTGGGTCCGCAAATCTCGGAAATTAATCGATGATTTGACTCAATTTTTTACAGAACATTGCATTTTATCTGATGATTGTTTCTATATATAATGGTAAGCTCTGGCGTTATAAAATTTGTATAAAAATTACTACAGGTGGTGCGCGAGTGGTTTAAAATTGTGTGTATTTCATATATTTTAGCGGCAGGGAGGGAAGACAGGAGGAGGAGGGTAACGAGGGAGGTGGGGTTTGCGGGAATTGTGACGAGGGAGGGGAAAGGTGGGGAAGGTGGCAGGGGAACGCAGGAGGAAAAGGGGACGCGGGAGAGGAACGCGAACACATGAGAATAAAGTACAGGGAGAAACAATCTATTTCTTTGAATGGCGTAGCAACGCATGCCGGGTACCAGCTAGTACTTTTCAATTTAAAACACAAATAAATAAAAAAAGCTTACAGATAATTAAAATAAATAATTCAATTCGGTTGAGTATTTTTGCCTTAAATTCAAAATAAAATTTCATGTGGTACTCCTGTGGTGGTGTTTATACATTTTAGATCATTGATTAAACGGCCAGAGAGCTTTTACATAATGGCAAGTTAACAATTATGAGAAAGAAATAAATAACAAACTGTAAGCAACGTCCATATCAATAGTTTATCAAACCGTATAACCATTTACATATCTTATAAAGAAGCCTACTTATTTTGTTCTGTATAATAATTATACAAAATAATAATAAAACTAACAGACTAAATGCTTATCATTCAGATCCCCTTGTTCTTAGATCCGGAGTTGATACTTCTTTTTACTGGGATATATTTTCCTGGCCTTCATTTAGAATATTCTATTTATACACCACGATTTATACGGCCACCTGGATAAGAGCTTGAAATGTCTATCGGTATTTCTCGACCTATGTAAAGCATTTGATACAATCTCACACAGCAAATTAAAACGCAAAATGTTTAATATAGGTATTAGGAACAAAGAATTAGGCCTTCTCTCCAGCTTCTTATCTGACAGATCCCAATGCGTTAAACTCAGTACCACAAAGAGCCAGAATTTGCCCATTACGGGGTCCCTCAAGGCAGTGTTATAGGTCCAACCCTCTTTATAATATATATTAACGAGTTATGCAACCTAGATATCGATGCCACTATTATCAGTTTCGCCGATGACACTGTCCTACTCTTCCAAGCAAAAGATTGGCTTGCCGCTTATTCCAAAGCGGAGGAAGGAATTCAACAGGTAAAATATTGGCTTGACTCGAACATATTAACTCTAAATGTACAGAAAACAAAATAATTACTGTCTAGTCTCACCAATATCCCAAAGTCAAACCTTTGACTTTGGGATATTGGTGAGATACCAATATACCCTATTATACCCGGGATTATTATGTATTATACCAATATACCCTATTATACCCAATATACCCGGGATATTGGTGAGATACCAATATACCCCCGCCATTAAATTAAAAAAAATATATGTACAAATGCCAGACAGAATAACGTATCGAGATCACTATAAAGGCCGCGACTCTTCTCGTAGGTTAGCCATTTATGTGCCAGACAGAAACGTATGAAATACGATGACGCGGACGCGCGCGCGTGCTACAAAAGAAAGTATAACTTATTTAGTTATTTATTTCTATATATTACAGTATTAACCTAATTTTTAACATTTTTACATAAAATGTATAGGTAATTTGAAAACATTTTTACATTAAAGTATGTTTTCAAAATATTTTTATTATTTATATATTAACTAGCTTACCCGACGAACTTCGTACCGCCTCAGAAACAATAACTGTTGAATTAAATTCAGTTTCTTAGTAATAATAATAACAGAGATATATTTGACTTTTTTTAACCAGTGATTTCAGACATTATTTGGAGTGGCAGTCTCCGGTGGCATTTTTGACGTTTTTTTCAACTAAAAACTTTAAAAATCACTAGGTATTGAACAGTAAGGGGAGGGGTGAGGGTTTGAACGGTTATTTGGCTGAGTGACCAGTAACGATAAGTGGTATATTTCTTTTTGTTTTGAAGAAGAAGAAATGAAGTTTTTTTTTTAAATAAAATAGTCAACGGAGGCCAAAAATGTGTGTCTGAGAAATTAAAATTGAGTTTTGCAATTTAAACAAAAACAGTTTTATAAAGGTACAAGAATCGAAAGTAATATTTACAGAGTAGATATTTAAAAATGTATTACAAAAAAAATACTTGTTTTGTATTTATATGTGAGCCTTTTGTCAACGAGAACACCAACCTTAAAACAACAACTACCATTAACATTTCTAGATTCAGGTATTGTTCATTCCGTATAAATATCAGGGTGAAACAGGATTAATTGTTCGGAGTAAATCGCCACCAGGGTAAAACGCATGACTAAGTTTTCACAAAACCTTTCTAAATAGTGTTAGCCGGAAAATGTACGGAGTCTGTAAATATTTTTGTTTCAACAGAAAATACAGAAGTATTGTACTTTTGACGCTAAAATACTTACGCATAAAACATTAGCGTTTTGGTGAAAATACGGGTTGGCTTTCAATAAATCTCTCTTTCCTGTTTAAATATATTTTTAAACCATTCTGTACTTCAAACGATTGTTCTTGATGACATCGTTATGAGATACGTCGTAGGCACTAGTACCAACGTATACTAGTATTTATATTTGCAAACACAATCGGTATTAGTTATTATCACTCTGTACTTATTTCAGACAACAATATTTTATGCCTTTCTCCACAATTTTACTTATCAAATCGTGGAGGAATGTAACCAATTATGGAATACCGTTTTGTTTTTTATGCTTACAAAAAAAAATATATTTAAAATTAAAATCTTTTAATCGTAATTACAACCATTGATACATTTACGCTTTATTTTACGTAGTAACAGTCTTATTAATTAGAAGTACCATTATTATAAGTAATAATTTATTAGCCTGAAACACTCAACTACATTGAAAAAATCTCCCGAGAAAAGATAACATGCCGCCGCGGCGCAGTGGCTGAAATTTGAGTGCTGGCGCGACGTTGACCCCAGATCGGCATTCTCCCGAAATGATTTTTTTTTTACTAATGTGTTCTCAATTAACCACTGACATTAAAAAAATCATTTAAAATAACATCCGAAGCTTACTTACTCGGTAATTAGTCACAGAACTGAGATGTTCGGGCGCGCAACTACGCTGCTGTATCTAGGCGAGTTTGAAGGCGTTCGAAATCAGGTTGTTTGTGTCCTTATTATACAAAAAAAGTATTTTTTTAAATCTTATAGATATTCTTTAAGATACGTGCTTTATTTAAATAACTAAAAAAAATAATTTTTTTCTTAAATTATATCTGTTGCTTTGGTTCAAAGTTAACGTCTTTTTTCCAAACTTTTTTTCCAATTTTTTGCCTTTCAAAGTTCAAAGTTTACGTTTTTTTTCCAAACTTTTTTCCAATTTTATGCATTTAATGGAGTAGGAATAAAAACCTTCACGAGTCTTCACTCCAATTTTAATAAGACATTATTGCTGGATCTTTTTTGTACATGGAACAAAAAAAAATCACCACCAACTCTTTCCAGCCACTCCAGTAATTGCATTTTTAAGAAATGATGAATAATTATTAGCCTGAAACACTCATCAACATTGAAAAAGTTGGTAGAGCAGTTGACCGGATATCAGAAGGATGCGGGTTCAAGTCCCGTCGGCGGCATTTATCTTTTCTCGGGAGATTTTTCAATGTCGATGAGTGTTTCAGGCTAAAAATTATTGCTTATAATAATTAATACTCACTTTCAATTTAAATTAACATCTGAAACTTAATTATTCTGTTATAAGTCGCATAACAGGGGTACACTGGGCTCACATTGGAAGGAATGCGGAATCAAGTTTTTTGTGTAGGTACTTATCATTGTCATCATCACTCTCAAAGGAAGTCAGGGACTTATTAAAAACTTCGCAACCTAATATTAAAACATCTTTTAACATGAGAGGTTTTTCGGACACTGGTAATATTTTATTAGGTCATAATATTTACTGTATTTCCGGTTCGTGATTAATTTTAACCTATTATTTCATTGTTTATGTTATTATATTATGCAAATATTATTTAATGTAAATGCATTACTCAACCATTCTATTTAGGTACTTTGTGTTTTCCTGTTATATTATTATTATGTATATTATTAGGTGCCGACTATAACATTTTCGTAAAAACATTCAATTAACTTTTACACATTATTAGCGGGAGTTAAAATATTCGTATAGGGTGTTACGCTAATTAGCCCCATTATTAAACTGTTATTCCCCACTGTCTGGAAAATCCTAAGTATTATTGGTATGTACATCAATTAATAATGTGCCAAATGTTTGGGTTTCTCCTTCAATTTTTATCAGGTTCGGTGTCATTAGAGAATTCAATGATTCTGAGTTAACCGTAATCACCTAAACAGTTTGCCCAAATAATTATAAACATAAGGTTACTACTGGAAATCCCATTTTGTATCTATGGTAAATTATATAATAAATATTTCGTTATCACTGTATTATTATCTGTTTTTTTTAAAGAATTATAATCTATAAATAATAATCTATTTAGTTTTCACTTTATTCTTATTATCTGTTTTTTTAAAGAATCATAATCTATAAAATACAATACTTAGCGCCCAAGTTACGTGCTACTTTTTATAAAAACTTTTAAAATCATTATCAATATTTCAACTAATAAGAATAAACAAAAAATAAGTGGTATTTCTTATTAATACTTAAAAAAACATCATTGAACTGCCAAATGATCGAGCGCCCAGAGCGATGTCGCGCCAAATCATCAAAATCAGCCACTGTGCGGCGGCGCGCCGTCGGTTTTCTCGGGAGATTTTTTCAATGTAGATGAGTGTTTCAGGCTAATAATTATTACTTATAATAATTGTTACCCTTTGTGCTATGCATAAAAATCTTGTCTTAAACATTAGTTTATCAATTAAAAATAATAATTAGAAGTACCATTATACAAAAATAATAATTATAGGACGCCCAAGAAAGACATGGCACGACCAAATGAATCAGTTACTTGAGTCGGGCCATGTCAAGAGTCATAATAATGTATGAGACGTTGTATGAATGTAGGCCGCTACAACACGGGCATGTGCCTAGTGTGATGGCCAAAAAATTACCCATTTTCTGTAATATATAAACTTTACTGAATAAAGAACATTAAAAAAAAAAAAAAAAAACGAGGCAAGGAATGTGTGCCAATACCAAGTTGTTTGGCGGTCCGTCCTCTCTGCCTACCCCTGCGGAGAAACGGCGTGATGGTTAGTGTGGTGAACGTAAGTCTTGCGGTATGAAAGAGACATGCGTGCATACAGTTAGTTAGTTAGTTATTTACCATAATATGTCAAAAACTAACTCATCATAATGGTCAACTGCCGACATGTATTTTTAATAGAAAACTTTAAAAGAAAATCTATCAAACTTATAACTATTTGAGATTGATACAGACTTATTATTATTACAAAAAAAATCAACAAAATACAATGAAATGACAAATAAACATGGTTGTTCATTGTATTTTGCTGATTTTTTTTTAGCCTCACGCCGCCGAAACACACGTCTGTATCTCACAGCGCACATACGCAGCCCAACGTAGATTGTGGGTGGCATAAATACCTATACCTAACCACCCATGTGGGTGGTTTGGTATATTTATGCGCAGACTGAATTTTGGCCGCGCTAGAGTCAAGTATAGTCCCTTTTAGGAAGCTAGCTAAAGTAAGCAATCAGTGGGAACATTTAAAATGTACATAATTACATTAATAACATGGCGGTCCTTGAAAACTGACATTTCGCGTTTTTAAAGATAACAAAATAACCATTAAAACGCAATGTTTTTCATTTCCGTTTACTGAATTACTTACTACTAACTCTTACCTACCTAGTACAATTTTTTTAAGTGTGTATTGAGCGTGGACTCAATAGGGAAATATTTACCAAAATATTGTAAAGTGATGATAAGATAACAACAATTATTGTGAACAGACAAAAGTTGTAAAATGAAAAATTAAAAACCTATGGGTGCAAAAGTAACAAAATAAAATGTAATTGAAATAATTATTAAATGAAAAAACACTCTTTGTACAACTCCACTTTTTATTTGAATTAATTTTTAACAACCAAAAAGGTTTCGCTTAGCTCAAGCTTCATCAGGGCTTATTATATCAATGTTATTGAAGTATTTGCTTCCTTCGACAAAATTAAATAATTGTTTTACATACAACACTAACGATGTAGTATGTAATTACAATAATTTATTGCCAAAGACAGAAATACGAATCGTTAATCCTTTCAGTGATAATTCATGCGTTGTGTGGATAAACCTGAAATGTTTTGAAATTGAGGATTAAATTAATCTCTTTGAAGTTAAATATAACTTATTCTCAAATCATTGGTAAGCTACTTGTTAAGTATGGATGCGTTTTATTACATTTCAAAATTTTAAAAAAAATTGGGTTACATCAAATATGCTTCATGAAAGTTTAGCCATTATTATTATTGTGACTCGAATAATTTTGAATTATTTTTAAATATTGATCGTCCAATTAATCAGATATCTTCAAATAATAAGTTTTTAGATATTGAGGAAAGCAATATTCGAATGCTCACCATAAATCAAATATTATCTACGCCTGTATGTGTTTCACATTTTAATATACTATAAAAATAACACCGGCAAACATAAAGGTCCGGCACATTTTTGGACATTTTGAAACCTTTTTCCCAATAACAACCCAGAAAACATGTTTATTTTTCTACATTTTTTCTGCATTGATTTGGTGGTTCTGAGTAATCTCAGTATTGTACCAGATAGAGGGTACACTTTTACATATGCGCCCTTGAGGTGATTTTTCACAAAAACGGCGCTCTACAAATTGTCCAATAATTATTATTATTATTATATAACTGCATACGCAATTACAAATTTCCATTTTTGGAGATATTTGACCAACCAACTGGACGATTTATGTATGTTTATGGTTCCGTGGTTAAGTTATGGTTCACATAAGGTTAATATAGTTTGGTTTATTTAATAATAGCTGTCTCCCGGCATGCGTTGCTATGCCATAAAAAGAAATGAATTGTTTATCCCTAAATGTTTAGCGTTAATATATAAATAACTAAATGGATATTTTCATGCGTCCCTTTTCCCTCCTGCATTCCCCTTCCATCTTTTTGACATTGACTTCCCTCCAGTACGGCCCGTATCCCAGTGACGTCTAGATCAAATAAGATGTTGCCTAGCTAGCCGAGAGGGGTGACCGGTGACCACGCAATTTTTTTCTAATACTTACATTTTTAAACTCGTGATATCTTTCGAATGGGATGTCTGAATTGAATAATTCAAAAAGTTATATAATGTTATGAAAGCAGTCTTGATTATGAAGTATTTTATTTTGATAAGGATTAATACCAAGGTACAAATAAAGAGCCTTTTCTTGCGGCGGCATTTCAATTAAATTTTTAAAATAAAGGAACACTCATTGTGGCATAACTATAATAGTTAGACATATGTTGTCGCTACATTTTTTGTAAATAATAATGTGTTCTGCAAAGTCGTAATACATTATTTTATTCTATCATCAATAGTTTTCACATTTTTGGTAATTTTTTTACACCTTGGGTTACATTATTAGAGTTTTAGTAAGGATTCCTATTTTTTTTTAAATAAAATATAGCTTATGTCACCCGGGGATAGTGTAGCTTCCCACCAATGAAAGAATTTTTCAAATAGGTTCAGTAGTTTCGGAGCCTATTCAATGCAAACAAACAAACAAACAAATCTTACCTCTTTACATATAGTGTCTTAGATAGATTAGATAGTAAAGTTAATATAGTATGAACTCAAAATACCGTGTCTGAGGATTTTAAAATGTAAGCGATATTTTTAGAGCACAAGTTTCTTTATGGGTTAATCGTGTCCAGTGACGCAGAAAAACAAAGTGCACAAAAACACTTCAATCTGAATTTAATGGACTCCAAATGGCCAGGGGGATTTTGCCAGCAGATCGCACAAGCTTCAGATAAACTTGTTTTTTTGCTGCACTTTAAAGAGAATTTGAACTTTACTACGTTTATTTTCCTGACAAATCTCAGCGTTATTATCTAACCGTCACGATCTCAGGTGAAGAAGACTAAGTTTCCATTGAAATTCCTAACATTCGAATACACTTTATTAATAAATAATAAAAAAAACGTTACTTGGTCACGTGGGGTAAGCGTACGCACTTTTTACCTTAGATTTTTTTTAAATTAAAACGCTATGCATCGTTTGTTTATTAATACGATTTATCATTAAGGTATCTCAGACAAACACAAAAATCTCAAACAAAAAGTTCTATAAACGCTATCTGTATGAAAACTGCCTCACTACATCTTGACTAACATTATATTAAAAATTGTCGTAGACCACACCGTTTTGATACAAATGGCTGTTAAGTTACACTTGACTTACTACGTAAGGTACAGAGATTCCTAACAATTTTTTTTTTGTAAAAAATGTAAATGAAATTATCGTCTCCGTTGACTTTATTGGTTACTTTTTTCATTTTTTTTTTATCGACCAACCCCTAACCCTGCCTCCAACGGCCCAACACCTACCATTTTTTATGTTTTTGTAGAAAAAATAATCAGAGTATGCAACTTACATGCGGTAGAAGTAAAATCTTCAGAAAACTAAAGTATACGAGAGTGGGAAGACTGCGAAGCACTATTTTTATCAATATTAAGGATGATTTTTTCCATATTTTTGTCATTGAATTCTTACTAATTGTGTTTTCTTCTTCGGAGTTGCTAGATGTCGCTATCTTTTGTGTTTTCTTTAGCCTTTTTATTTTGGAGATTTTTGAAGTTTGGATAATGATTTTTAAAAATATATATACTTTTTTTTTGTTTATTTCGTAGGATTCGATCCATGGTCCGCTAAATGTCCGAAGAGTTCGACAGGAGTTTTATACCACTACATCAAAGGAACTTGGAAACAGAGTTATAAGTTATTCTTAAGATTAAATTAAGATTAAATGAAACTTTTTTTTTTAACATAGTATAACCATTAAAAAAATCAGTGTTTGTTAATTGGATTTTATCGAATTTCTTCCGGTAGTCGATTGGAAAAAAGTCTTCCTTGGTGAGTATAATAAAATATATTTATTTCTAGTACGGTTTTCAGTCATAAATTAATATTTGTCTTTTTCTTTTATAATTTGAATCAATGCGTTTTTATTGTACAGATCTTTGAATTAAGATAGTTGGAATTCTTTCAATAATCGATCCGTAGGGTAGTCAGAAGGTTTTTTAATATGATTTTAATTATTAGCCTCTGTACTAAATAAATATTTGATTAATTATTATTTTTTAATTTATAAACTAATGTTTAAGACAAGATTTTTATGCATAGCACAAAGGGTAAAAAATATTATAAGCAATAATTTTTATCCTGAAACACTCATCTACATCGAAAACATCTCCCGAGAAAAGATATATGTCGGCGACGGGACTCGAACCCGCGTCCATCTGATATCCGATATGAAATAAAGTTGTTTGTTTGCAGGTGGAATAAGCAGTAATTGTTGAATGAAACACTAGAATATATTGAATTATTTGACGGGTAGGAGATAAGCCGACGTAGCTCAGTGGATAAAGAGCAGTTGACCGGATGTCAGAAGGACACTGATTCGAGTCCCGTTGGCGGCATGTATCTTTTCTCGGGAGATTTTTTTTAATGTTAATGAGTGTTTCAGGCTAATAATTATTACTTATAATAATTAAATATTTTATTGCTGTCTCAATCTCTCTAAATCTCTCTGCCTCTTCTCTAAATGTATAAATGAATTGTAAAGCGCCCTTGAGGTGATTTTCTCACGAAAATGGCGCTATAAAAATCATCCAATAATAATAATTATTATTATTATTATCTATAGGTTTTAGTCTGCGATATATATATATACATATGTTACAAGTGGCTTATAACTAAGATTGGTAAGTAATGACTTACAAGTTGTTTATTAAAAAAAAAATTAAATCTTAGTAGATCCCATGGACTGAGTAATGAAAGATGCATGTGTTTATCTCTTTTTAGTGTCGCTTGTTTCCATTTCATCGAGTTTCAAACCAAAACGGTGCTAAAGAAGTTTTCATTTAAAAATGAATCGCCGAGTGCGCACAGTGCGAATCCCACTAGTTAATTCACTCGCATGCAGGAAATTCAAATGGTTAAATTACTCAATAAAGTTAGATACATCGTACATCCAAGAATCATTGAACGGATCGTAAAGTTTAGCAGAGAGAGAGAGAGATAACAAAGCCTTTGCTCCTTGCTCCGAAGTTTAGAGATAAAATCATTCGATTCTTGCGGTAATTTCTGTTTCGTTTGAATTCAATAAAACGTCTTTACACTCAAATACCGCAGGCACCTAGATAATTGTTATAATTGTTTAATTATAATCAAAACCTGAAGGACTACCACAGATTTCTTGATACATACATATAATGGTAGAAAACTATCACCTATAAAATTAATTTTAAAAAAACAACAACTTCGAAATACTTCTTTAATAATATGTTTTTCTAATTTCTCTCTTAATCCGTCAGGCTAATTTGTTCGTTTTTTCGGAACAACTCATATAGGTCTCATAAAAATCGTTGTGTCTTTCTTACTATTACAGTAAGAAATTTGATATAAACGGCGTAAGAAAGAGAAAACACAACGCTTTATATTCAAATATAAAAAATAACCACAAAATAAGTAAAACTAAGACCTTTATGAAATCAAAATTTCGGAACGCAATTTGTGAAATTTTGGGAATTTTTTATTAATTATTTTTACATGAAACAAACAAAAAGTTAGGTGACAGTTACAATTTTAGTAACGATATTTGTCTTACATAATATGAATGCGTTTTTTTTCGTTATCAGTAGTTTCAGTTAGAAAAAACGTAAGGTGAGGTATTTATATAAATTTGTATGTTTGCAAGATAAAATATACCTACGTTTTTCATTCCAAATAATGTCAGGAATCAGAGGTGAAACAAATAATAAAAGCATGGTGAAATGTGATAGGGAGGGCCCACCGTACATGCGACATTCTTCAAAGCTAAAAAAAACCCTACAGAATTTTGGAATGTGCGCAGGTAAAATTTAATAAATAGTATAACAACTTTACAAATATTACTGCGTACGCTAACTCTCCGCTTACCCCGCTTTACTCTACACTCTACATTGTCTCGGTATCTACGCCCATCTCGTTCTAGGAAGGGCATTTTCAATAAAAGCAATAATCGAAAAATAACGCGAAAAATATATCAAGTAGATATATTTTTCGCGTTATTTTTGGCATCCGGACAATGGAATCCTCGTTTTGGGGAAATTTGTGAGGCTGGAGGGTGTTGGGAAGTAAGTGGTTTCTCAGATCTGATAATAAATATAGCTAAAATTATTTTAAGCATTGTATCGATTCTAATTGGTATGTTCTATCAAGGTCAGTAATTCTGATTTGAAGTATCTTCCACTCAGCGTGAGCGCTAATATAATTTTTTATTTTTTTATTTTTTTTATTGATCTATATACGTGATGTTTACAATATATTATTCAATGCCTGTCTCGCTAGGGTATACCTGTGTTGAGACAGGCGTAGAGGTACATAATTACATATCATATATAAGAGTAATATAATTAACAATTAAACATAAAGATGATTGAAAGTGCGGGTAAATCACATAAAGAGAGTTTTCTTATAAATGAGGGAAGTGATACAGTACAGTAGTAAACCCTGTCAAATCTATTTATGGATTTAGATTATTTAGGATTTTATAATTTTAATTTGTTTTAAATGGGTAAGGACGTATGTAGATGGATATTTCTGTCTATTTGTAGTTTATTTTACAGATGTTTGCAATAGTGTGACGACCAGTACTTATAATCCATTTCTTTACAACTTGTTTGAATTTGGTCATTGATTCGGTTTGTCTAATCGTAGCTGGTAGTGTATTGTGTAGTTTGCAAGCTATGTATTTAAAGTGTCTTTGTCCAAATGTGGTTTTAGAAAAGGGAGTTTGGAGGAGTTCTTTGTTTTTGGCTCGGGTATTGTGTATCGATTGTGTTGCTTTGTATAGGGTTATGTTGTTTTTATGTAAATTAACTAAGATGGATCTTGCGTAGAGCTGTTTAATGTCCATAACGTTGAAGGTGTTGAAAATCGTATCCGTGCTGGTAGTAAGAGGAAGTTTAAGGATTATTTTTATTATTAGTTTTTGTGCTTTAATGATGGGGTCGAGGGCACTAGAATATTAATTATATTCATCTCCGTTGGTACGTGAACAAATAAGTGTAGATTAAATAATCATAAATATGAGACCTTGACTAAAAAAAATATCACATATATTTATAATTAATCAAGTATAAGTGATATATTTAATAATGTTTGCCGTGAGATGCTAAAATCGAACTATTAATGTACATTGGGACAATATTTATTTTTTAATTTTATTTATTTACTTAATATTTGTATGTTTTTTACAATAAGTATACATTTTTATATGTTATTCAGAGTCATAAAGGAATATAAAAATACTCTTTCCTCACCATAAAGAGACAAGGCTCTTGTGTTTGGTGAGGGAATTCATGTTCAATTATATGAAATCATGTAAGTAAGTAAATAATAAAATATTGCAAATAATAACAAAAAGAAAAGTAAGAAGAACTCAAGACGTGTCAAAAATAGATTTTAAGGTTTAAAAGGAATATTAGATATGTACCCTTGAAGTAGTTTCGGGTAATTTTTCAATTTAAACAGGAATTCTTGATTATTTTCGATATTTTTTTAGATTTAACGAGATGTTTTTGAAATAAGATATAACTAGATAGAGATAGGTATTTTGTATGTACTTTGTATTAAATGTTGAGATTTTAATATTTTTCTGATGTCTTGCTCACATATTGAATTAAAAGTTTGTAGTATTGAATTTCTTTAATGTATTTTGCCTGCTGTAAGTATCTACATTGAAAATTGAAAATGATATTTTCCGTAGAATGGATGTTTTTTCACGATAACTTTAATTATCAATCTTTGAACTATTTTGAGCGGATTAAAAATAACATCACATGGTCCTCTCCAGCCTGTAGTACCGTATTGTATTATTGATTAAACAATTGCATAGTACACGCTTTTTATGTTTTCTATTCCAAGAATATTAAAAGTCTTATAAATACATGTTTATGTTTGATTTTAGAAATATCTACCTACAGAATGCAAAATGGCTTCAGACTTATCATATTTATTATGTTCCGATCTTACAAATTGATTTTGGTTTATGTGTTTAAAATTCTTTCTCTATCTAAAATAGAAATATTTTTTTATCAATTAGCACAACAAATTTTTATTTTTTAGTATTTTACTTTAAAAATATGTTAAGGGGTTACATGAGAGTCCGAAAATTTGAAAAATGCCTTTTTTTCCTTTATCGACCGACATCTGTAGACGCAGCTGCTGCAGCAGGCTCTTTATATGGTGCTGGTATCGACGATTCTATCTCAGTTGTAAAAAAAACTTCGTTTATTCCTACTTGAAATTTCAATCGCGTTTATCTCGAAACATCATTTTTGAAGTCGGTAGGCACGATTTCTCAGAAACCAAGACACCAATCTCATTGAAATTTGACACACTTCTTCAAAAAAGCATTGACCAGTACCTGAACCAAGGATTTTTTCGACTACAAATAATTTTACAAGGTAATCATTAATTAATTAATTAATAGGTAATTTAACAAGAGTAAATTTTACCAAAAATTGTATTATTTTGCATACAACCCTGCCAAAAATTTAATTTGATTTTTTTTAAATCTTTCGTTCAAGTCCAGGTCATACTTTTCTACTAACAGAAAAAAAAAAGTTTTTTTAATTTCAGATGAAGCTGTCATAAGTTATCCTGCCTACCGCAAGGAGAGTTTTTTTATGGGTCTCCGGAAACTAGGCCCCCCCACCGGCTGAATTTTCAGAATTTTTAAAGTGAAACTTCTATAGCCCCGCTGTGATTTGGATTTCGTATGAAACGGAAATGACGATTACTACACTTGCGACGCATCAACTGCGCTTATTGACCGCTTTGATTATGAAGTCACTTTCAAAGGCTCTTATCGGTTGAGATATGAAACGGAAATTACGCTAGGTCTGCGCTCGTTGGTCTTTTTGATTATGAACTCACTTTTCAAATATTGCTTGAGATTGTTTTCGTAAAGTTTCGCTTCTACCGCGTGTAAAATGCACTAGAATTTTTTTTATTACAATTTTATTCAATATTGTTGAGAATTTTTTCTTTTATGTGATCACCACTTAAAATAAAATAATTATTATGTTACATTTTTGAAAAATTGAGAAAATATGCTTTTTTTCTTGGCTACAAGACGCATGTAACCCCTTAAGAAACGGAATAATAACGCAGTAAAAAAAACTTCGACGATCAAATATAAACATGGATAGACGTAGGTACGACTTGTTTTGAACATATTGTATTGCTCACCTATAAATCTTTAAGTGCAAAGACAAGATTTACACTTTCATAGCCTGAAAAGATTTTCTCGTTCAAAACATTCAACATTTCCACTTGAGCGAAGTTCCTTCCAGTTCGGGGCGAAAGCCTTTTCACGAAACCGATGTTATTGCTTTCATAAATATGTTGCTTTAAAATAAATCTTATAGCGATGAAACACCGATGGTATACAAAATTTCTTATTTTGTAAAATCCCTCTTTTAGGTTAATAATTACTACGAATTTTTACGTTTATCTTTCTTAAATCTTAATCGTTCTTAAAGTTTACATTATAAATACAACAAATATGCTTTGGATAATTTGAAGCTTTTCCTACCGTTTCCATTGAGTAGAATTAAAATATATTTTTTTAATTACTTTATTAAAAATATAAAATAATACTAGTTGATTCCCGACATGCGTTGCTATTATATTTGATAAATAAATTATTTATCCCTGCATGTCCTTTCCCATATGTCCCGTTTCCCTTCCGCCTCCCCTTCCTCTCCCGCGTCCCCTTCCCCTCTCGCGTTCCCACTCCGCCTCCTCCACCTTCTAACTCCCCACTCCACTCCCATCCCCCTTCCCCCGTCACGCGAACCCCCCTCCCGAGTTCTCTTCCCCCTCCCAAGTTCCCCTCCTTCCTCCCGGGTTCCCCTCCCTCCCCCTCCCCTCAGCCGTATTCCACACATTCAGTCCGGTACATTCAATTTTCAAACCTATTGTTTTTTAAAACAAATTTCATGATGCCAGAGCTCACCAGTAGTTTTATACAAACCTTGTCATTACAATAACGAACACAAAAAAAAAGAATTATCCAATTTGGTGCAGTCGTTCGGAATTAACGCGCGTACATACATTTCGGCAATTCATTTTTATTTTTTTACATACAAGGGATTGGGTTGTTGTTAAAGGGTTGAGGTAAAATGGGAGATAGCACAACGGGCCTATGACCTTAGTGCTCACGGGAACAAATCGTAAAACCGTATCCGCCAATAATAAAAAAAAGCTTAAACTAAATGTATGAACGCATATAAGAAACAACTTTAAAAAATTACTATTTTATGTCCACAACTATCTGTGATACTATCCATTCACTTTTTTCTCTCTTATAAAATTATTCGCAAAAAAATTAAAACCACTTTTACGGTTGAAAATTCTTGAAATCGTGATCTTTATACTCCGTTTGCCAAGAGATTTTTATGCCTCGTGGCGATGTGGCATACTAAGAATGCTGTAATACTAGGTGAATGTAACATACCTTTGTCAACCGACAGCTTATCTTCTTAGAGCAAAAGAACATCCTTCTCAGGATGGTGGAGTTAGGGATTTGAGGTCATGCATATAAATGAAGCACCTATTTTACTAGTGAAATTTAAAACAAAACTTTATTGCACTTTGCAAGGGAAATAACACCAAAGAAAGCTTAACAAAAAACATAAATACCTTTAGCATCTAACAATATATTTGGAGAGAAAGAGTTATATCAAAATTACGATTAGTTATTAATACCGTATACGTCCCGTCGTCGTGATTCTCCTCCAAACGTCAACAGCAATCCCCAAAACGCCGTCCAGCAAGTCATGAGGCCGCTCGGTTGAAGGGAGTCCTCCCAACAAAACAGGCACAGCAGATTCTCACCCATCAGGCGGCATGAGCAAATCTCACCGGCCAAAGGAACAGCAAAGGAATATTGGCGGGTCCAACCAGAGTCTAGGAGCCGCTCCATTGATAAAGGAAATCCACCCAACAAAACAGGTACAGCAGATTTTCACCCATCAGGCGGCATGAGCAAATCTCGCCGGCCGGCCAAAGGAACCACCAGCAAAAGAATCCTTGCGGGCAGTACATCACCCGTTGATTCCGGTCTAAATTGACTTCGGTACGCGGATAACTCTATTTCGCGGCATCCGGCGAGGGATTAAACAAAATAAATAGGCTTCAATGCCATTTGAGTCGTCACACACTCATGTGACGTATAAAAGAAATCTTTCTAGGCTACATAGCAGTATATCACTTAATAATCCCAATTGCCCCGAAAAAACTCCCTCCGCACAAAAACTAAGTTATATCCTCTGCCATGATTCCCTGAATGACCTCTTTCCGGTCTCCTTCCAATTTGGCCAACCAACAAAGTTAAAATCAGAAAAAAATAATGAATAGACAATAAACAGTACCTACTTTGCGCAGTACCTGCTCACGAAATAGATATGTTACAATGCATACATTTTTGGCTTGTGGCTTCCACTTAAAAATCGCAGCGTTTCTATCATCTGCTCTTGTGGGGTATTTATATATTTTCAATCATTTGATACCGCATCAAGTTACATTTTGGTTGAGTTGTTCCATAGTTATTGAGTTGTTGAGGGTTACCTATTTATGGAATGTTTTGAGGTTGAAGAAAGCTGTAATGGAGTAGGAGAATGGTCGGAAAGTATTTGGCTTCTCTGATTTGAGCACAAAACATAACTGATACCATATGTACCTTCGATTCTAAATTGTCTTTTGCCATGACATAAGAAATACTCTGGAACGAGCGGAAAAGTGTTTATTGAATTCCTACCAGCACAGTCATGTGAAAATGACAGAATTAAAATATTTTTTATTATCTGAATTCTTAAATTAATCAGTTCCAATTTTTGAAAATGACAGTTATATTCAAAGTAAATTTGACTTCATTGAGTCAAATTTAGGCAGAACGAATAGATAACCTAAATTAGTATTTTTGGTGATTTTTATATGCTTAAAAGGAGTGAATTAAGATTAAGGTTGTGTGATGTTTTAAACCCTTGCATCGTATAAAATAATTTAAAAAATATAATAATTGGGACAAATTATGAATTTAAAAAATAAGTATATAAATATGAACGAATCGAATAGGGACACATTATCTCATCTGGCAGAGCACTTCCTCGGCAAAACATAGGTCCTAGGTTCGAGTCCCAGATGTGACCGTATCTTTTTCTGATTTAGTTTCAGATTTTCGATTGAGTTTCGCTAATGTTGTTTTCATTAATAAAATATTACAATTTGAGGTTTTACTCAGTAAGTTAAAAATAAATTTCTATTTTTGTATTCAACCAGGCGGGAACTACTTATAAACGATATCAAATTAATCCGTTATTTATATAAATTATCGTCTGAAAGGAAAGAAAAATTTATTTTGATTATATAAAACCACCTGGAGTGAGTTTAAAATAAAGTAAATCTCAATATTGTGTATGAATGCATAAATGTGTTCAATATGCATGCTTTTAGTATTATGAAGACAGTAATGCGTCTAAAAATTATAAACTATAAATATTATTAATATAAAAATAAAAGTGTACTATGAACACGCAACAATATAATACAGGGAAGTTTTTATAGTGTTCTTCCCTTTTGAAGGTTGGCTAACATTTAATAATCTGTACCCTGTAGGAACTATATCAGGACTGTTCGCATAAGTCACTGCGTGCGGTTTCTACTCCTATCTCACCTCTCATCTCCCCGGATTAATGCAAGGAGAGAATTGATAATAGGGTTGGATTAGCATAGCTTAGAGTCGAGGGTAGATATCACCCACCAGCCACCAGTCGACACTATCATCGGTGTTTACTAATTTAAGCTTACGGATTTATCTGTGAATTGAATTTGCTGGCAATCCATTTGGCTTTCTTAGATTCTTAACAGAGTAATAAATTTGATATAATGTCATTAAATTATGTCAAATTGGATGAAAAGGTAAAAAAAATTGTAAAATTGATCAATATAAATAAAGGATATAAATGGTAAAAAAAAACAAATCTTGTCGCAAGCGAGCACCTAATTTGATTATAGTCACTAATGTTTATTTTACGTATATTGAAGGCCTTCAAATACATTCATTTCTCTTCAAAGGATTGTGAGTTCTCACTGTATTATAAAATTCATTTAAACGTACCTTTTTTATGATAGCTCCACACAAAGCGTCACACTATATCATTTTAGGGGATGCTTTGTGAAGGGTCTTTTTAGAAAAAGAAGGAGATGAAGTTATGGGAAGAAAAAGGGTATGAGGGGTGGGTAGGATTCTGGGAGTCAGCATGTCCAGGAGTGATGGACGTATGAATCCACCCCTTCAACTGCAGTGCAAAGTAATGGGTCGAAAAAGTCCGGCTGCAAAGGTCAAAAGGCCTCCATAAACTAGTATCTCTAGATTCGGCCCACCACGCAGCATGTGAGCAGACGCATACGCCGCTAAGACCTGGAAAAACCTCACCCCATGAACCCGGGTACTCCTGTTACGTCACCAGCAGTGAGCCATTTGTCAATAGAATCAATGTTAAATAAACAAGATGTATGCATTTGAAAAAATCTATTGACCAATATACATGTTTTTATTATTATTATTACTCCCACTTGTTCATATAATAGCTGTTTAATGCCTAACTAGTTGTTTAATCATTTTAAATAGACTCTGAAAAATCCAAAACGAACAGTTCCACGACAACTCAGAATCATGCAACTTCAACGCCCTTTTGAAAATTCATAAGAAGATTTTAAAAAAATTGACCTAACGTAACATATTTAGCCACGTTAAATGACTTTTCAAAGGAAGTATTGAAGTTGCATTATTCTGAATTATCCGGTCACCAAAAAGAACATTATCCCAATTGTCGTAAATTCTCAAAATTCGCAAAATATTGAAAATTTAAACCAAAAGTGAACACTGATTTTGAAGATTGTTTAAAAAACGAACCCACATATAAAAAACTTGTGCATTCGTTTATTTTCAATTATACTCGAAACATGCGAAAAACCCGAACTTTGGAACTCATTTGATACCTTGTGAGCGACTCTCTGTATTACCGACGACTCATATTCTATATATTGAATAATGAGTTTGCATCAAATTATAACTTTCCGTCGTTTCTAAGTTTTCATTACAACCAGACCTGCTCAGAAGTGCTCAGCATAGAAGCTATGGCAGTAGTTGAAAAATTCTAAAAACTTTAAATTACTCCCACATTACGGTAAGTACTCCTGACATCTGCATTCATAAATTATTAATGTCTCGTACCTTCATAATGTATACTTTTTACGACTCTGACTATATAAACCCAAATAAAGTGTTTGATATTCCTTCCAGGGACATCCTCAACTTTTTCCCTCAACCAGAATATCGTGAAATATTTCACGAGAAATCCTTTTTCTTTTCAGTTACTCTAAATGTCCAATTAATCTGAGCGTCTATCTTTATGATTATTTAGGCTTTCCTCGGACAAGCAGTCATTTCGAATCTTCTAGTTCGTATTAAATTTTGGTTATATGTATATTTTTTTCCATTAACCATGTGCTTCAGCATAATTTCGTCTGTCCTTTGCCAGTGCCGTGCCTCATTTCTGTAGGTACATCGGAGTTCCATATTTTCTGGTTGTTTCTATACTTTCGACCTTCTTTGGACAACCCATTTTTTTCTTTTAACAGTTATTTTTCAAATTTTGTATCCTTAAAATGCTTACCACAACCATTTTTAAACAAAACTACAAAAAAATTTGGAGGTCCCTCAGTTAAAAAAATACATTGCTTTATTTAAGAGTGTCTAACCAGCAAATCACAACTTCGATTCCGACGCTAGCGCTTACAAATCAGGGGTCGCGGGCGTTTTTGGAACTAGATTTCGTTACGCGGAAATCCGGGTTTTACGCGTTTTCTCTAATAATTGGGCTTATGATCTCACTCGTAAAAGCACAAGTTTAAATGAGGCCTTAAAATATTTGTACAATGTAATTTATGAAGCAATCGATAACTTTGTTCCCCTACAAAAACATTACACTTCTAAATTCCCTAAATGGTTCGAGTCTGAACTAATTAATCTAACATACGATAAAAAAATTGTCCACAAACGTTATAAAATAAATAGAACGCTAGATAATTATATCGCATTCTCTGTTTTACGTAAAGATCATACCAGGAAATCGAAAGTATGTTTTAAGAAATACACCAACAATGTTGAAAATTCTATTTTAACAAATATTAATAAATTTTGGAATTACGCTAACTCCTTTCGGAAAAATAACTCTAACTTTTCTGGAACAATTTTTTTACGGAAAAAAAATGGGTCATGACAAAAACGACATTGTAAATTTATTTGCAGATTTCTTTAAGAATGTATACGTTGAAGACAATGACAACATTTTATCGGATAAATCCCAATGTACCGAAAGCTCACTCAACTTGCATAACATCCATGTGGAAGTAAATGATGTTGTGACTTTTATCAAACAGCTGGATATCAGGTCGAATTCGGGGCCAGATATGATTCCCTCAAAATATTACTTAAAAACTGTGTTCATGTTCTAGCTCTTCCTATGACTATAATTTTCAATTTATCTTTATCTACGGGATGTTTTCCTGAAATTTGGAAAAGTAGCTTTATAACACCTATTTTTAAAAAAGGAGATAAAAGTCGAATTGAAAATTATAGACCCATATATGTATTATGTCAACACTACCTAAACTTTTTTAAAAGATTGTATTAAGTAAAACCACGCATCAAATTAAACCACTTATATCAATATTCGAACATGGTTTTATGCCAGGCAGATCTACGTCATCTAACTTATTGCTTTACGAAAATTTTATTTTTAATGCACCGTCCCAGGGTTATCAAGTTGACACTATTTATACTGATTTTAGCAAAGCCTTTGATTCTGTTTCTCATCGCATTTTAATGGAAAAATTAGAACACTTGGGAATAAGCGGCAACTTTCTCGAATGGATTAGAAGCTACTTATCATATAGAAAACTATCTGTAAAAATTAACTCTACAACTTCATACACTTTTTGCCTTAAGTGGAGTCCCCTAAGGCTCCCACTTAGGACCAATTCTTTTCCTACTATTTATTAACGACATTTCATTAATTTTCGATAATATTCACTTTCTTCTATTCGCTGATGATCTAAAGATGTTTAAATCTATCGAAAATTCTTCTGATTGTTTAACTCTACAAAGAAAGTTAAATAAAATTTATGAATGGTGCATCGTAAACAAATTATATCTGAATATCAAAAAATGCCAAACGACCAGTTTCCATGGATCTAAAACTCCTTAATTAAAAAGAGTCTATGAATTCAACTACCTTGGCGTTACCTTTGACTCCAAATTACGCTTCTTGAATCACATTATTAGTATAACCAGTAAGGGATTACAAATGCTTGGATTTATTCTCAGAATTGCTAAAGACTTTAATAACATAAAAACCATAAAATTACTACACACATCTTTGGTTAGAAGTCAGGTTGAATACAATTCAAGTATTTGGTGTCCTCATTTCAACTCTCATTGTTTACAAATTGAAAAAATTCAATATATTAATTTTTACGTTTTATTAATTTCAAAATTGGTATTCCTATTATTGAAATCAATTGTGTCAATTTACGCAGTAACTTATTGAAATTATCTGAAAGGCGAAAAAATATTGATCTCCTTTTATTGTATAAAATTATTCATTCAGGGTTGGACTGCCCTGACGCTATAAACTTGTTATCCCTACACATACCTCCAAAATATACTAGACGGAATATTTTATTCTACAACAATAACTTCGCTACGAATTCTGTGGTAGAAAGAATACATGGGTTGGGTAATTGAACTGACTGATGTCGCTGACATATTTACTTTAAACTTCGATTCATTTAAAGCCAAATTAGTCCACCACTTTTTAGATGTAAATAATGAATGAGAAATCATTTTATTTTATTTCGATTTTATTTTGTTTGTTGTTTTTTATTGTTCTTATTCCAATAGCATACGATTAATTAAATAAAAATTAATATGTTTTGGTTTTTTTATGTTTTTGTTGCTCGTAGGTATATGGATTGTTGTACCTACAAGTTCTCTAAAGTCATCCATGTGGAATTAGCTTTAGATGTATGTATTCCTATTTTTTTTTGAGTTTATGGTTTATTTGTATATTTTGTAATCTTTTTAAAGTTTGTTATAGGTACTGTTGTTATAAATATTATTTGTATTTGATATGTTATAACCCAATAAGGCGTTAATAAATAAATTTAAAAACATTTACATATCACAATGTTCATATGTACGTTATATGTATGTTGTTATATGTTTATGTTGTTGCTACGCCAATGCGTTCATGATTATTTTATTTGTTGTTGTAACTAATATGTGAAACTAATATCCTTCTGCCAAGCTACTTTCAGGTAGGTATGCAATATTTATACTAAATAAAAATAAAATTAAAAAATTTCAAATTGCGTAATAATAAGTAGTGTTATTTTTCAGTGTTCTTGAAGAACATAGTAGAATTAATCCCTTGCGCACTGGTACACAACACAGAAACTCATCAGGACAACAGTGAAACACCTATTCCCAAATCTCAACCAGGGCCGGTCTTATGCAGGCGCAATTGGAGCACACCGTACCGGGCGCAGACTTGCCAAGGACCCAAGGCGCTCTTTATAAAAAAATACCTAACACAGCAAGCTTGAAGTTTTTAGTGGCGCTAGGTGCCGTTTGACGACCCCGGCCCTTTAGGCGCCGTAACCGGGCTCAAAAAGAAGAAGATAGAGAAATATTATATAATATACAAGATATTATATTATATACAAGCCCTGCTTATTTTTTGGGGTAAACCGAATATATATGTACATTATGTTATTAGTTATAATATAAATTTTATTGTTCAATAATAACACATATTTTTTTAAGAGCTTTAAAACTTAAAGTGTTTAAGGAAGATATGTAAGAAATCGGTAGAAATTCGGGTAGCGGTGGCTTAACAACTTCATTCTACTTGAACTTTTGTATAACTGCAAGCATGTGGAACGGGCTACCGGTCATAATCTCTTAATTTTCATTTAATCTGGACTTATTTTAACACCCGTATTAGCAAAACCCTTGCCAAAATGTTCTCTCCAACCTTCCTCGAAACTTCGCTCAGCCGGGTGTCGTTATAATCTCGTTCGTTTTACGCAGAACAGATGGAGGAAGTCCTGTGAGGTCTCACCCAAAAAAATATTTGGTGACTGAGGTTAAGAGAATATTACACTTAAAGTGTGTATTGTTTACATGGCACGATCAAGTGAATCAGATACTTGAGTCGGGCCACGTCAAAAGTCATGATAACAGGATGGTATGTATGAGACGATGTACGAATGTGAGTGAGGCAAAAAGTGTGTGCCAAGAGTGAGTTGTTTGGCGGTCCGTCCTCTCTGTTAGTTAGTTAGTTCTGTTTACATTTTATTCAACGTAGAGCAGTGATTGCCAAAGTTGGAGATATCGCTTGAGTGGGGACGCTGAGTGAGATCTAAAGAAGAAGTTTTTGAACTCAGCGACAGAAGGCAATGAAGGGCCGAACGTCTGTCGTCCCCGCGCTTAAATCTCGCGGGTGCTTACCGCATCACAAAGCGATTGGCATGCTAATATTCTCGTAACAACGCCCAGTCGTACACTGGCGGAAATTTGAACGCTGGCGCGACGTTGGCTCCTGATCGGCTTGTTCCCAAAATTCTAGTTTTTTTTTACTAATGAATTCTCAATTAACCACCGACATTTAAAATAACATCCGAAGATTACTTACTCGGTAGTCATAGAACTGAGATGTGCGGGCGCGCATTTACGCTGCAGTATTTAAATTAGTTTGAAGGGGTGCAGAATCAGGTTGTTTGTGTATTTATTATTCAATAAAGATACGTGATTTATATAAATGACTAAAAAAAAAAAAAAAATTTTTTTATAAATTATATCTGTTGCCTTGTTTCAAAGTTAACGTCTTTTTCCAAACTTTTTTCCAATTTTTTTGTTTCTAATGAAGTAGGAATAAAAAATTTCACGAGTCTTCACTCGTATTTTAAATGGATATTAATGCTGTGTCTTTTTTGTACATGGAAAAAAATCACCGTCAACTATCGTCAGCCACTACAGTATTCAAAAATAAAATAAATGAGGGCGCCACCGTTGCCCAAATGGCAATACTAAAAGTATAATCATGTTGTTAATCTAAAGCTGTGTAACTTACATTTTTATTAAAAATTTAAAAGGCATAAAAGTGAACAAAAAAGTTTAATTGCAATACAGATACCCACTGATCTCAAAATTAGAATTTTATATAGGTATATTATTATTATACGTTTGCAATTTTGTGTTACATAATGAAGAATAACGATATTGTAATAAAATATAAAGCACACTTTAGAAATTGCTCACATTTATTTAATATTAGCTTAAGTACCTAGCGTTGCCCGGGCTTTACATCATGCCTCTAATTTTAGATCTGAATATATTTAACTCATTCAGATCTAAAAGTAGTGTAACTAAACTCACCATTTATGATTCTTCCTTCCCGCCTACTGTTAAATTCAAATCTATGTTAAATTAAATGAAAGCCAAATCACTTTGTAAAACACAATCTAATCAAGTTTATGTCATTTAGTAGGTACCTTCACAATAGTGCTTCTTCGATTTAATTTTTTTTTAAGAAAAAATTTTATGTTTTAAATTTGTGTCAATGTTTTGTATTTTCAGTGTCATTGATTGCTCTTTTAAAGAATGTTTGACAGATAAAATGGTGTTGCCAGCCTAAAAATTTCATTGTTCCGTTGTTTATATTTTTACTCTTATTTAGTTCTACTGTGAGTTTGAAGGTGTACGGAATCACGTTGTTTGTGTACTTATCATTGGATAAAAGTTTTAAAAAAGTGTTTTAAATATCATTATTAACATTTCAACTAATAAGAATTGATAAAAATTAAGTATTATTTCATATTGACACTTAAAAAACAACAATGAACCGTCAAATGGTCGAACGCTGAGAGCGATGTCGCTCAGAATCATCAAAATCCGCCACTGTGAGCCGTGACCGCGCTTCGTAGGTGCTAAGCCGCTCCGGCGAGCGAATTTCCAATCCCTACCGCGATTTAGTCGCACTAGCGACAGAAACGCGGTAGGGATTGTTATGCATAAATCACATTAAAAAAATTTGTACCTTTAATATATTATCTTTTTCATTTTGTATACTTTGTAAGTATTCTCAGTAGCTTTTTACTTCTAATATTGTAGCTTTTTACTACTAATATTGTAGCTTTTTACTACTAATATTGTAGCTTCATATATACATATATATTTATATATACTTTACATATATATATATTTAATTTTTTTTCTTCTAAATAATCCATTACCATTAAAATGTTAAAAAAAAAAACAACTTTCTACTACAACACATAAATACCTGTACTTGTCACACTGAATCATAAACACGTAAACACCTCAGCACAGGTTCTCCTAGTGAGGTGTTCACGAAACATACAACATTATAAACCAACAGTTTCACCTTCTCAAACCTACCTTACACCCAACATAATAAAATGTTATATTAATTAATATGTAAAAATGTTTTCCAAAATATATTATGTTAAAATATTAAATATATAAGGTAAAAACTGTAATATATTGAAATAAATAAATAAATTGTATTGAATTGCTTTATTGCTTTTATAACCTTGTACTTGACTATGAATCTAACAATTATAAATGTAAACGGCACTTGTTTCCTCATTCATTTAGTATACGTTCTACTAATAGCAGCATGTACCTACCTAATGTGAATTGAACAAGGCAATTTCACTGTCCTAAAACGGGAAATCTCCTAGTTGACAGCCAAAGGATTCTTAAAATGTATACGTATTTTAGTTCAAACGCGGTAGGGATTGTTATGCATAAATCACCTTATAAAAGCTATACCGATTCAGTTGCCTACGCGCTTCGTTGCTCTATATTTTTCTCTAAGGGCGACGACCGTAATTATAGAGGGGTTAGCAGAGAGAATAGACAGCGTTTTTTTTACTTGCGTTGAGTTGAGTTGAGCTGAGCGGAGCTGAACGGAGCTGAGCTGAGCTGAGCTGAGCTGAGCTGAGCTGAGCTGAGTTGAGTTGAGTTGAGTTAAGTTAAGTTGAGGGGATGGGGATATTTTTATTCCTGTTATTGTTATATTATTAATATAATAAATTAGGTATTATTATAAATTAGTTAAGTTTTACTTCAGTCGCGTGGCCTAAAGCACACTCGTTTTTTTTTACTAGCGCGACTGAAACGCGGTAGTGTTTTTAAGGTGATTTAGGCATATCAATCCCTACTGCGTTTCAGTCGCTAGCCCGACTGAATCGCGGTAGGGATTGGAAATACGCCTCCGGGGATGTGCGTGCGTTGTGTTGACAAAATCTCACCCATAAACCATGCGTACGGGCTTCAGGCCTACTTGAACTACGTGGTCCAATGCTGTTGGACAGTAAGGTTCGGGTCGGGGTGCAAATGACCATTTGCGACACATGACACAAATATTGTTTTCTGTTTTGTTTTTGTCCGGTCTCCACCAAAAGCCATCTATTTTTTTTTACTCTTCATTTATTTTTATTTTATTTATTTGAACTAAAATACATATACATTATAAGAAACCTTTGACTGTCCAACTAGGAGATTTCCCGTTTTAGGACAGTGAAATTGCCTTGTTCAATTCACATTAGGTAGGTACATGCTGCTATTAGTAGAACTAATACTAAATACTAATAAGGACACAAGTGCCGTTTACATTTATAATTGTTAGATTCACAGTCAAGGACAAGGTTATAAAAGCAATAAATCAAGTCAATACAATATGAGTAGTAAAAAGCTACTGAGAATACTTAGAAAGTATAAAAAATGAAAATGATAATATATTAAAGCTATAAAAATTTTAAAAAAAAGGAAATAGAAAAATTAAAAGATAAATAGTGGAATCATTCATTAAAGTATATCTGATACGTTTTGATACGCTCTGTAGATGATTCAACGTGTTTCCAAATTGTACATTATTTTTAGGTTGTTAATATTTTCCAAGAAAATGTAAAAATCATGACTTCTGTTTTCTGTGTACAAAATGGATATTATAACCGACTGAATTTAAAAAAAAATTACATTGTGCTTTAGCTTATGAGGGAATTAAAATCAAATTTTATCATTAGTAGAAAGGGTGATGGAGTGTTATTGGTGGAGGTGGAAAGGAGAAAAAAAGCAAAGTGACGGTGATCCAAAAAGGTTTGGGAAGCTTTGGTCCAGGGGGTGGGAAAATTAAATAATAAAACCCTTAGGTTTCAGAGAGTTGCTTGTAATCAGTAAAACTTGTAAAGGTTTCTGAAGAACCACCACCGCCTGTCACCTTCCCTTTTAACCTCTCCCTCTCTGCACAAATATAATATTACACAGAACTGAGCAAAACTTTAAGCTTTGTGTGTAGATATATATGACTACTTGATAACTAAAGAAGTTTGGAATAAACTTGTGCTTAAATTTTCAATGATTCAATTTAGAGTGTCTCGCTTCGCTGAAAGCTTGTAAAAAATATTTTTTTGTTATCTAAATGTCAGTTTATTTGTTTTATCTAACCCGCCGATGAATTTTCTTCGAAACCTTCTTATTTTCTCGTTTGGATATTTTTGATTATTATTATTTTTTTTATGATTTAGATAAAATTGGTCAACCTCCATCTCATAATGATTTTATACAACATTGGATTCGACAAAATATGAGCAATATTTTTTTCTGGATACGTGGCTACACTGCCTACCTACCATATCACTTAGATATTTTTTTTTTAAATCGTGAAGGTCAATCAAAAAAGTTTTCAACATTTGCATCGCAAAAGTTGTTAATCTCAAATTTATTTAATTTAATATCATGGATGAAGTAGAGGACATTTTTCAAGGGGAAAACTTACTAAATGATATTGTTGGATTGATAATTGTGTAACCAAGCATTCAGTGGTCACTTTGTAGCTGCGGTTAGGGACGGACCAACGAAATCAGATTTAAAAATAAATAATTCCATACCTCCCCCATTGTTAATCTTCAAAATCTTTAATTATTGGTAAGTGAACTTTTTCAATTTCATAAGTTATTTGCAAGGTTGCGGTCGCTTTTATTTCTCTTGGATTTATCTTCCTTTCTGTAACTCAGAATCCATGGAATATTTTATGTGTAGGTACTCAGCTTTAAGATCTATAGACCATTCTGAAAAAAAATCATCAAGAAATGAAAAATTTTCAAAAATGATAATTTTAATGGCACTTTTACAGGGTTTTGATAAGTTTCAATTCCCGACTAATAAAACTAATCATTTCTGTACTTGGATAATTTTAAGTTAGTTTAAAGATTGCTAGTAGTGTCACGAAAGTGTCGAAACCGGTAGTAGATAAATAAAAAAAGATAACAAATGTACATAAATTAAATAAAACTCTTCAAAATAAAATTTCTAGAAATTGTTCCATTGTTAATGCCCAAGAAATACAAAGATTTTTTAAAATTTCATTTAATTTAAATATTAAGGGTACTTTCCAAGGCTGAAGTCGGTTTCAATTCCCTGATATGTTCCGTTTTATGACTCCGAATCCATCTAAAATGGTCAATTTAATGGACACTTTCCGAGGCTGGGATCGGTTTCAATTTCTTGAAGTCTTCCATTCTGTTACTCCGAATCCATCTAAAATGATCAATTTAATGGATACTTTCCGAGGCTGGGATCGGTTTCAATTCACTGATATCTTCCGTTGTGACTCCGAATCCATCTAAAATGATCAATTTAATGGGCACTTTCAGGGGATGGGATCGGTTTCAATTCCCTGATATCTTCCGTTGTGACTCCGATTCCATCTAAAATGATCAATTTAATGGACACTTTCCAAGGCTGGGATCGGTTTCAATTCCCTGATATCTTCCGTTGTGACTCCGATTCCATCGAAAATGATCAATTTAATGGACATTTTCCGAGGATGGGATCGGTTTCAATTCCCTGGTGTCTTCCGTTGTGTTACTCCGAAGCCACCACCACTCTAGCTTACAAAAATGTCTTCTGAAAATTAATAAATCAGCTCCCGCAATGAGTTATGAACTACGTCCATCCCAAAACTGGTGCTTAATAAGCAAGGCAAAATTATCATTTGAGATTATATTTTCAAAAATGCTAATTGAAAAGTTTACTCTAAAAATATCCAACTTTTAGTAAGAATTTAAGATGAATAAATTAAATCACAGGTGTCGATGTCAGAAAAATAATTAAACTCGGCTTAAGCTTTATCCCTGCTTTTTTTATATATTTCTCCTTCTGAAGAAATTATCGAAAAATGTGATATTATCGTCGGTGGAGATCAAATTATTTTTCTTCGTTTTCTGATATTAAAGAGCACTGACTAGTTAACACACAATAGAAATGCCTTTCATGTACATTTGAATGGAAACCAATGATTTAATACTTTTTTGGTTCTAGCCCAATTAGCACTCTCTGTGTCTCTTACACTTGCCTGACTATCCCATTTGAAATTTATAATTATGCAAAAAAACAGTTAGATTACTGATTTCAGATACAAAGCTAAAGTTTATATCACAAACACGCCTACTTCGTCTTTCCGTGTTTTACTTTATTATAAGTAAAAAAATATTTTTTAGTGGGCAGGAGTAAAGTTTTCTTTTGCCAGACTTTTTGAGTAGGCAACTCCTCTAAGAGAGATCGTCAATTAAACATCAAAGAGATTAAAAAATCTTAAATTAAAATTGATGATTGTTTTCACAAAGAGAAATATCTATTATTATTTTAAATTGATAAACTAACGTTTAAACAAGATTTTTATGCATAGCACAAAGGGTAGATAACAAATATTATAATCAATAATTATCAGCCTGAAACACTCATCTACATTGAAAAAATATTCTGAGAAAAGATACTGGTCGCCAACGGGAATTGAACCCGTGTCCCTCTTATTGCAGGTCAGGAGCTCTGACCACTGAGCTATGGCGGCTTATCTAATACCCGCCAAATAATTCAATATTTTTTTTTTTTTTTTTTTTATTACATTAGTTACATTTATACAACAAAATTACATAATAATAATAATATTTCAAATAACTGTAGATATTAAAATTTATACAAGTGTTATTATGTCTTGTACGTTATTAGTTCCTAGCTAGGCAGATTGCCTGTTCTAAGGAACCAAATGCTGGTGAAAAATGCCAAAAATGTCTTCTGTAAAAAGAAAGAAAAAAACAAAATATTGTTTTTTTTTTTGTAGATTAAATATACATATACTAAGTTTAAATATACTATACTAAGTTTTTACTGATTGTGCCATTAATAGTTAGCCATGTGTAATTTTAAGTTTTAACCCTTCTAATCACAGGAGACCCAAGTTGTCCCAAAACATCATATGCCGTTATAATAACAAGAGACCCAGATTGTCCCAGAGCGACCGTGCATTATTAAAAGTTATATATCTCTCTTCCTGTCATGCGAATATTTATGATTTCTTTTAAGTTAGAGAGCCAAAGAAATAATGCATCTCATTGTATTAGGATTATATGAGCTATGTTGTTGAGATATTTTACAAACCCGATCATAAGTGACAGTTTTATTTCGAGCCAATTTTTGACGTAACAAACATTTAATTTAAAAAAAAAAATTGTATGAAAGTGATAAAAAGTGAGGTGACACTTTTATTACAAATTTTGTTAAAAAAAGGAATCTGTATTTAAAATTTTAAGTTTATTCTATTTTAAGTACTTTAATTCCAATATTCGCAGGTATACATTTTTTAGCTAATTTACATTTCCAATATCAAAATTTTAATATTTAGAAAAAAAAAAGTTGATTTCTAATAAACATATCGGAAAGATTATTTTATCTAGATTTTAGAACAATTTTTGTTTTGGCAAAAGGGTTAAAAAATAACCCATAAATAGGAAAATTTAAGATGCATGGCAAGAACCAGGAATTTTGCGCGCGAACCTTGACAGGCAAAAGGTTACAGATATTATTTTCTTATTATTCGAAGGGTTAAATGACAATATTTAATAATTTTTCAGACTCAATCCTACCTAAGTCTATCAACCATTTAGTTATTATTGTACCGATGCATGCCATTTTACATGTTTTAATATTTAATTCTGGGGGGATTTTATTATACAATTTCGGTCCCAGATATGTATATGTCTTTTGAAACTTTGCCGTATTGCTCCCTGGGACCACGAGATCCTTTCTGGTGTGACTTCTTGTTATATATTTATGGTCAATTTGCTTAAGATTTTCTACATTTTTGTGTACGTGGATAATAACCTTTTTTATATAGTTTTGACGAACATCAAGTACATAAAAAATTTTGTAGAGCTGATCGCTAGAAAACCTATAGGGTTTACGCATAATGACTCTAATTATGGATTTCTGGGCCTTCACTAATGGATCTAAAATTGTTCTACCTGACGCTCCCCAACCAATACAACCATACGTTAAGATGGGGTTGCATAATCCGAAATATATTTTTCTTAAGTCTTGTTGTTTGATTATGTTTCGTAATACAAAGAATACATGAATCAATTTTCTTACCCTTATTGAAAGTTTGTCGATGTGAAATTTCCACTTAAGATGATTGTCTATAATAACGCCTAGATATTTGATGTTTTTCACACTCTCCAAAGCTTCACAGTTGCAGTTAGAATCAATATTATCGGAATTACAGTTAGTCTTATGTGTTTTTATTGTGTATGATGTATTAGGTTGTCCTATTATAGTTGAACTGAATCTTATGTATTTAGTTTTAGCTATATTTAATGTAAGTAGATTTTTGTCAAGCCATTGTTTTATCGCATTGATTCCACTTTCAGCATGTTTATGTGTTTGAGTGCAGTCAGCTCCTTCAAATATAGCTACCGTATCGTCAGCGAATGTAATAATTTTTCCGCCTACTTTTAGGTCGCATAACTCATTTATGTAGATTATAAATAGATACTATTGTTTCATTCGACAATGACTTATTATTACATTTTTCCAACTGAAAACAACCAACTTTATTTTTGTGAGAGAGGTATTGTTAAGTACTAAATCCTCCCGCTAGGTGGCGTCGAGACTAAGTATGTCTGCATTTATTGCTGAAATACTTTAACTAGTCAAATATTAATTATTATTTTTAATTGATAAACTAACGTTTAAACAAGATTTTTATGCGTAGCACAAAGGGTAGATAACAAATATTATAATCAATAATTATCAGCCTGAAACAGATTTAGTGCTTAACAATACCTCTTTCACAAAAAGAAAGTTGGTTGTTTTCAGTTGGAAAAATGTAATAATAAGTAATTGTCGAATGAAACACTAGTACATATTGAATTATTTGGCGGGTATTAGTTAAGCCGCCATAGCTTAGTGGTCAGAGCTCCTGACCGGCAATCAGAGGGACACGGGTTCAATTCCCGTTGGCGGCCAGTATCTTTTCTCTGAAGACTTTTTCAGTGTAGATGAGTGTTTCGGACTGATAATTATTGATTATAATATAGAAATATCTATACCTTGTTATGACCACCGATGTTAGCTTCACAAACCAACACCAGCTCCGGGGCCAAGGGGGCCCTAACATGTCCCAGGCTAGCTCTCAGCGGAGACAATGATACCCTCTATTCAGGGTGCAGGCCGCACGTGGCTACAGAATTTCTCCTTACCCTTCCGGCGTCTGGCGGGATACACCCTCCTGCCGTGGCAGAATAATAACAAGATTGAATTAATAGGTCATGTATTGTAAATTCAAAACACAGTACATAGGTCTCTACAGTACAATTCAATACAAGAAATGCAAATTATACAAACCTAGCTAAAGTGTTTAACTCTCATTATCTCTCTGAAACGAAACTCTCCGAGTGGTGATTTTCGCGGGGCCCTACAATTCACCGTTGCGGACACATTTAAAAGAGGAAATCAATGATACAGCTTACATGTGGGGTCGCAGGGTCCTCGTCTCCTTTGGAGTTCAACCAGGGCACCTCTCGAGTTAGAACAAACCGAAGTTATCACAGCACGGCGTAAGCCGGCTCCAGCCCGTAAGTTATTTCAATAAACATCGCGGGCTACATTTGAGTTTGGAGCGGTCGCCCGGCAACAGGCCGCGTAGGTGTGCTCGCAAGGGCGCCCAATTCTCGACTGGCTGGCGGCGGAATCGGCGAGTGGCAGGGCAAGCGGAAGGGAAGCAGGGAGCAGGAAACAGGGGGGGAGAGGGGAGACCGTGTTGTGTGCGGACTTGCCGTTCTGGGATCTGAATCTACCCGCTATGGGGCGTATCATAACAACCTCAGTTGTTTTTTACTATTATTCTTTATTTGTTCATATGAAGCAGTTACTTTGTGATGTGACATTATAATTTAAAATAAAACAATAACTTTGTAAACACCACTTTTATTTTTTATACTTTTATGCCGACCGGGTTTCGCTACAACCGTAGCTTCTTCAGGGCAGTACAATCTCTACTAAAATTAATTTACATGTGTGTTATATCTAATACATGATTTAACCAAATGGGCTGGACTCCTCAAGTAACGAAGGAAGTAGGTATAGGTGTAGATGGAGAATTGGGAAGGGAACGGGCGTGTTCTTTGTCAATAGGGAACAATCTTAGTATGGGACTTTTATTTAAATTTAGTTGGTTATTAACTACCTTACTGTTAGTGTTTATAGCTTTCATTAGTTCAAGTGCTTCTAGATTGTCTAGCCTAATACCGATGTTGTTTTTATGAATTAGTGTAGCGCCTGTCTCTTTATCAAATTAATGGTCTTTTTCGATCAAGTGGTTTGCAAATTCCGAAAATCCAGAGCTGTGTAAACATCTAAGGTGTTCTTTGACACGGGTGTTTATATTGCGTGCTGTTTTGCCTATGTAAAAAAAGGGACAGTCGCTGCATTGAAGTGAATAAATTCCCGAGTGAGATAGACTATTATCTTTGTCCTTGCCGTTCATCAAAAGCTTACCTATATTATTATTAGTGTAAAATGCTGGTTTGATATCTGATGGGAGATTTTTAACGCTGTTTTGAGAAATAGTTATATACAGGTACCAATTCTACATTAAACTTTTTAGATCTTTCATTATCAATCATAAATAATAAAATTGAATTTAAAATCTACCGCAAACCGACGTTCACCGATATAACTATTCACAATTCCTCTAACCACCCCGAATCCCATAAACATTTAGCTTTCCATTCCATGGAACACAGATTGGTTACAGTCCCTTTATCAAATACTAACTTTGCATTAGAATTATCTACGATCAAACAAATCGCAATAAATAACGGTTACAGTCCAAATATAGTCAACAACATTCTAAATAAAAAAAATAAAAAAATTATCCACAAGTAAATTCTTATACAACAGTCCACCTCATAATAATAATATACCAAGTAATAATAATCAACCTTATCAATGGCGTAGAATCTTGTACATAAATAATTTCTCTCAAAACAGCGTTAAAAACCTCCCATCAGATATCAAACCAGCATTTTACACTAATAATAATATAGGTAAGCTTTTGATGAACGGCAAGGACAAAGATAATAGTCTATCTCACTCGGGAATTTATTCACTTCAATGCAGCGACTGTACCTTTTTTTACATAGGCAAAACAGCACGCAATATAAACACCCGTGTCAAAGAACACCTTAGATGTTTACACAGCTCTGGATTTTCGGAATTTGCAAACCACTTGATCGAAAAAGACCATAAATTTGATAAAGAGACAGGCGCCACACTAATTCATAAAAACAACATCGGTATTAGGCTAGACAATCTAGAAGCACTTGAACTAATGAAAGCTATAAACACTAACAGTAAGGTAGTTAATAACCAACTAAATTTAGATAAAAGTCCCATACTAAGATTGTTCCCTATTGACAAAGAACACGCCCGTTCCCTTCCCAATTCTCCATCTACACCTATACCTACTTCCTTCGTTACTTGAGGAGTCCAGCCCATTTGGTTAAATCATGTATTAGATATAACACACATGTAAATTAATTTTAGTAGAGATTGTACTGCCCTGAAGAAGCTACGGTTGTAGCGAAACCCGGTCGGCATAAAAGTATAAAAAAAAAAAGTGGTGTTTACAAAGTTATTGTTTTATTTTAAATTATTATTCTTTACATAGGTTTCTACGAAATGGCTAATTCATTTAATCTTGCCTATTTTGCCTGCTTGGAATAACTAGGTAGGCATTTAATATTTTTAATAAAATATATATATATATATATATATATATATTATTTTATCTCAATGTATCTGAGTCTGAGTAGCCCCCCTAGTTTTATAAAAAAAAATCATTTTCTGATTTTGGTTCCCTATCACATTTTTACCTATGTATTACTTATGCATTTTTTGTATGAACTTATCAACGGTCGGTATTAAGTTTAAATAAGAAATGGTGTGGTAGGGCTAATTAAAATGACATTACAACATCTATTCATATTTTTGCATAAAAAAATACATTTTAGAACAAAAATGTAGGATATATTTAGCTTTATGAATTTTTTTTATATTCAGTTTCGCAAATATTTAATATCTTATAAATAAAGGTTGTTTTTCAAATTAATAAACTTTTCTTATTATGCATCGTGTTTAACAGTTAAATTAATGTTAATTTAAAGATTATCATTATAAAATATTGACCCCAAGTTAAATTATTAACGTAAAACTATCCCGCGAAAACAAATTTTTGTAGATGTCGTAGGCCGATTGAATGAGATTATGATTGTGTAGAGTGGATTGATATGTTTGTATAAAGAATGACTGACGAAGGACCTGGATTTTGTGTTACTGTCACTGCCTGGAAATGAGAAGAACATATGCTGCATAGAAAGGAAAGGACTCACCGAAAGGGATAAAGAACTTGTATGCTGGCAATGCACTTGTCTGCTTTCTCCCCCATCCAACAGGCACAAACAGTAATATGCGTGGGTTTCGTTTATCTGATAGACACGGCGGAATTGTGATAATGGCGATTCACAGAGAGCGGGAGCACAATGGCTATATGATATGTTGCGGCGGGCGGTTAATTACAGACTGGCGCACGTGGTGACAATATTTTTAGGTGCGGATTTTGGAGCACGGTGGGACAGGAATTTGCAACATTATTAATACCAATCCAAGCAGTGACAGTATGTATGCGTGTATGTGTAGGTATGTGTTTTGGTGTAACCACCGATCGTAAAATCAGGCAGATCACGATGCTCCTAGACACATCGTGAAATGGCAGCATATCGTGATGTGCCTGAGGCGCATCATGATCTGCCTGATTTTAAGATTGACCTGCGACATAGATATTGCGCTTTGTAAAAACGCTCCTCAATTGTGAATTGTATCAAAAGTAGAAGAGTGTCAAACTCTCTTTGAACTGGAATCTGCGAATAGTACGCGGGTTATTCAGAATCGCACATTTGTTTATGCATTCTTCAATACTCCTTCTAGAATCTGACATTTCTCTTGGAAGCCTCTGCTAACCGAAGTAAAATAGCTATGATGTTTAAAATACTTGCATAAATTAGCTAACCGTTCATCCTCCGAACATAAAATTTGGAAACAAAAATTATTATGAAACAAGCAAGCTATTCGAGAATAAGGCACAATTAAAAATAAATAAAAACAATAATAATCCATATTTAAATTTTTTTATTCTTTTTTTCCATTATATCTAAATAAAAATGTTCATTTCAAAAGTAATTTTACATATTTTCTAAATACAGTAAGATGTAAACATCAGGTACAAGTAATGTTGTAATCACCATACGAAAGAAGAAGAAGAAGTAATATTGTAATAATATGTTAGCAATAAGTAAATATATAAAATACTTAAGTAGGTAATGGGAACCCACTAAGGCACTGCCTGTGTGTCGATAATAATGCTTTATTACATCAATAAGTACAATAAAAAAAAATATATATATATATATATTTTAGTAAATGAGACGATGTATGAATGTGAACGAGGCAAGGAGTGTTACAGTGCCAAGATCGAGTTGTTTGGCTGTCCGTCCTCTCTGCCTACCCCTGCGGGGAAACAGGTATCTGTGAAAAAAAATGTAGTAAAATTTTTTTTAATTGATTTTTTGTTATAGTTTTAACAAAGTAAATAAAGTTAATCTTGAAGTTACTGTAGATTTGTATTAAAAAGTGTAACAAGAAGGTTTACAAAGAATTCATAGGAAAAATGTTTCAACATCTGCATCATTCAGCCTATTTTTTTATGTAAAGTGATATTTTATCTGTCTATTTGAATGTGTTTTGGTAGAAGATTATTATTAGTATTTCATGGTCTGCAATATAAATAATTTACAGATAATGAATATTTTAGTCTCTTTGCAATATAAATAATTTACAGATAATGAATATTTTAGTCTCTTTGAATAATAACTCGGTCGACAATGTTTTATTTCTATTATACATAACTTTAAAGTTGCGCTTTTGAGTGCTTTGTAAAGGCTTAATAAATGCATCAAGCGCACCACCCCATCCTATAATGCCGTAGATTATTGAAGATTGTATCAGAGAAAAGTACATCATTTTCAATTTTCTTAAGATTGCGTACTTCCTTAAGTCCATAAAAAGTGTATGTAAGATATCTTATTTTCGAGGTAGTTTTATCAATTTGATATTTCCAATTTAGATGTGTATCAATAGATATACCTAAATATTTAATATTTTCATCTTTGACGAGTTTATTGCAAAATGAAAATTAAATTGAATTATGATAGAAGACACGAACTCTTTTTCAAATAAGATTGATAACATCAGTATTTCATTACGTACCCACACACACAAAGCTAACGCTTTTAAAATGCGAAAAATGCTAACGAGACAATACGAAGAATAATTTCAAAAGATGCTTTGAAGGTTGCTTTTATATATTTTTCAAAAGTACGTAATTTTGCTCTCCAGACATTTTCATTAATTTAAAAAATACCCGTAAATTTAGAAATAAAATAATAAATCTGTTATACATAATATTTTTAATATCTTTGTCTTTGATTCGTGACAAGATCTGAAGATCAACCTTTGTCATCTTCTTCCTCTTCCACTTCTTCTTCCTCTCTTCCTTTACCAAATGTAATGTACGGCACTGTGTTAACTTGATTTGGTTTCCGTAATCTTGTGCGGTATCGCATGAAACGCTTTGAGTGAAAAAATAAATCGTAAATATTTTTCTTTATCTTCCGTGTCACTTTTGGGAGATGGGCATGGGAACCATTTATAAGGTAACCAACATCTCTACCATGGGTTATCCCAAGTGGTACGCTATATTTGGTGACTCGGCAGGGCAGCCCGGGTTCATGAGGTGGGGTTTGTCAAGGTCTTGGCAGCGAGTGCGTTTGCCCACCTACTGCGTGCCGGGCTGGATCGGGAGAGACCGGTTGAGGGAGGCTTAACTAGACCTCTTCAGCCGGACTCCCTCGACCCATCGCCATTCGTACGTCCAACTCACCCCTCATACCTTTTTCCTTCCCAGAACTTCTTCTTTTTCTTTTTCCCAAAAAGACCGTCCCCACGACGATATAGGCCCAGAGAGAACTTTTTTCCTAACCACTCGAGCGACAGACCAATTTAAAACTTTTTCCTCGGATTGCTCGTAATGTTTTGGTGATCATTTTGAATATTTTCCGCCCACATTAAAAAAATAATACCTTAACTTAATAATTCAAATTAAATACAAATGCATCTAGGGAAAATTAGCCTAAAACTGATGGCAGCAAAACAATCTGAGGTATTTTAAATAATGCCATATTGTGGCAAAAAGCGCTCCAGTGGGGGCCTTCCGTATGGAGCTAATGTAAAAAAATCAGAGTGAGCAATTCACACGTGGTAGAGTAGATAAGAGTGGAGAGGCTACTTAGCACCACACAAAGAGGAGACCTATAGGCAAATTTTTTTTAATTTACAATGTACATTTGTTACTTTAATTTTGTACAATGTACATTGTAAATTAAAACTTTTCACAACAAAATGTCTAGAAATTGTTACGTAAAATACAACAAATCCTATAAATTTCATTTCATCGAGTTTCAAATCACAACGGTGTTAAAGAAGTTTTCCCTTCAAAAAACGTTACCACTCTTTGCCGTTTCATTCCCAGTTAAAGGGGTGGATTCCCAGTAAATTTCGCTTCACATTGTTCAAGTAGTGGACACGAATGATATTAACTTTTCCGTGCTTCTATGAAATTAATGACAAACAAATAATTTCAAACCTCTTGTTTCGGGTTTCAAAGTGAACTGTGTTTTGTCGCGACTATTGTTAGCGACATTTTAATTTACTTTACTGTGTTGAACCATAAAATAAGCGTACCTAAAAATACAGAGTTTCGATCGTAAAATTCAAAGCAATATTGAAAAATTTCCGAAAAATGTTTTATTTCGTCAATTGCTGTAGTGTTTTGACACTTAGTTTTTGTTAATATCAATAGATGTCGTTAGGATTAGAGCTCCTCTCAAGTTCCGACAGATGCCACCTGGGGTGCCCGGCTGGTAAAGGCTGCAGGGAGCGGTCAACGCTCGCCAGCCAGCCTCAGACACAATTCGTAGCCAGTTAAGATCGGTCGTATGACCCAGAAATATTATATGTTTTAAATACGTAAAAACTATAATAACCTGATTGTGACGGGGACCTATTTATTCCTGAAGAGCCCCAACACAACTATTAGTGTTTGCAAACATTAGAATTTCTAAATTACGTGTGATGGGCAAAGGGAAGATGTCTACCGATATTTATTTTTTTTATCATTTTGCTTAGATTGTAGAAGGCAATTTTTCCGCATTGTAGCAATTTTAAATAAAAATATCTCCTTTTTTTTATTAAATGAAGACAATATTAGCGAAACTCGATCGAAAATCTGGAGACAGAAAAATCGGAAAAAGATATTGGCACCTCTGAGACTCGAACCCAGAACCTTCTCCGTACATGGCAAATACTCTACCAACTGAGCTAGGGTGTCTATGTATATATTGTATATCCAATTCGGTCACTTTTAACTGTATCATACTTCGACTAAGAACTACCAACATTATTAAAATAAATTTCGATTGAGTTTCGCTAGTATTGTCTTAATTTAATTAAACATTATAATTTGAGGTTTTACTCATAAAGTTAAAAATAAAAATATAAAAATATTTCCTTTTGTCGCCCCAGTATACTTGTCAGGAAAAGACAGGAATGATAGAGCGCCATAGATACATCATGGTCCAGCTGTGGTTCCCACGACAACCCTCTTCACTCTAATCAGTTTTGCTAGTGTTGATCTGTCCTGGTCCAAGTTATTGAAATGTATGAAACTACGAGTATAAAAATGTGTATTTAGGAAAGCATAATCCGGTAGTAGTAACGAAAAATCATTAATATTTTGTTGATAGCGGTTTTTAACTAGAAAGTATGTAATAGTCCGCCACTCTTGGCTTTTGACTCCAATTGTGATGAACCCTACCTAGCTGATTTACTTTTCTAAGCTTCTACCTCGTAGTTTAAATCTCGTAGCTCCTGTCTCGTAGCCACGCTCATAATTCTACCCTTATGTCCTACTGATCACACCACTAGGTATGATGGCCTGACTCAACCCTCCTTTCGGTTTATTTCTACCTCAGGCTCGTGATTTCTAAACCCCTATACCTTATAATCTAGCTAAACCTACCCTATCTTCTTAAATCCCTGCGATTTTCTCACAGTAATCAAGATTTAAGATTTTTTGTTCACATTATTTCTATAATCTGCGTTGTGTAAATTTTTTGTTTTAGATTTTACATCTGTTTGCATACTTAATATGCACACATATGTAGAGAAGATAATGTATTACGTGTGGTAACCCATAGATTCTTTTAGAGAAAGGGTGAGAATTTTCCGATCAATTTATTTATTATTATTTTAGAATATTTAACCGAGTTTGATAAACTACCCCCGCCCTAAACCTTGTGTCTATTTGATTTCCATAGGAATTTAGTGTGTTTATTTAATTCTTCCTATCACCGCTGATACATCGATAACATAAACAACAGTTAATAAATTAAACATTTCAAGAAAGCAAACCTTACCTTAGGATGATCGAACTCGAAGGTCCAGTTTTCTCAATTGAAGTCCTTGTCTGCAACTTCTCCTAACATAATGTGTTTGTAGTCATAGTTAGTGCTATTGGTTAGTATTCGCAAAATTGTTGAAAGAGCAGGAATGGAGGGATATGGGGAGGGGATAATATGTTTGCTTAAAAAGTCGGCACCTCCGCTAACCAAGTGAAAACCGATGAACAACAATTTCAAACCGGATTCTCCCAAGTACGTTTGCTAAGCTTATCCTTAAGTCCGAGTTTTACTCTCTTCGACGAGCGTCTCTTGTTACGAAAGGGGCTCTTCACGCCAGATGGGGGAATACCAAGTCTTCATGCCGTTTTTCTGCCTCACTCTGACTTCCATCTCCGCCGGATTGAATTTAACTCTACTGAGTCTAGAAGGGGTATTTCATGTCTTCCCTTATCATGCCTCTATCCGTTAAATGTGGCGTAAGCTTGTGACGGGCAGATCCTTCCTCCCACGTAACCGACCCAGCGTTACATTCCACCTCTGACTAGCTGACATAAAACTCACCTCGTGAACCTTATGTTTGCTTTCAGGTTCGACAAGACTCACGGTATGCAAATAACCTGTGGCTTTAATGCCGCGTCAGCGTACTGTCCGCATACGTCCTTCCTCTTCCCCGCATGCCCACCTCGACAATACCACCACAAGATCAAAGCCGTCCGTTCGAGAAAGGTTGACACTTACATTTCCAGATGGCTCATACCTACATACAGAAGCCTTGAAGTTTACGTTCGAAGACAAGTTAGGATTCAGGACTGTATGAGTATTTGAACACCAGTGTTGTTTAAATGAGGTCACTAGCTCCTCGTGTGTTAGGTATTTAGGATAATGGGTATTTATGGGTTCTTGGATACCTACTTCCTATAAGAAAGATTTAAAAATGAGATAAATCAAGTCGACATTGAATCAATGACCTCCTGAATAATTGTGATGTGCTCTCTTAGAGTTTGAAGCTAGTCGCAGTACTTTACTTTGCGAAATTTTTGCATGCTGAATCAATGCTAACTATTGGCGGTCGCTCTAGTAAAATCAAGTCGTTTAGAATTGAGTGAATTTAACGTCAATGTCGCCTTCACATATTGACCGCAGATTTCATCTCAAGCTATAATTGATAAACTTGTCCCTGACGTTAAGTTTTGTTTTGTTTATTCGTTAATGAATTTAGGTGACTGGGTCAATGGATGGCCTTGAACTCAAATCGAAATTTTGGTACACTATCGAAGGTCATATAACCATACCTTAATCGTGCTAGTGAAAAGAAACGATAGGTATTTATCTTACAAATACGCTAAGATACCAAAATTGGTTTAGTGATGCGTTTCTATCTAATTATGTGTTAAGTATTTGTTTAGCAACATTTCATTCCGTATGGGAGGTGTGACATGCGAATGCTAATAAATTGGTTAGTTATTTATTTACCCTTACTTGGCGTTACGTCCATCAGTGTCAGGATATCCACAGGAACCTGTAAAAGCTTAAATATTTTAAGGACTCACCAAGCCCTAATGTCTTAATTTCAGCTCCACCGGGTTACTATCATCGGCGAGAAACTTATTAGAGCATCCAGACTACCTGTGTAACTTATCGCACTTTTATTTCGACTTCCCACTTTTAACGATTTAATCCTACAAGATCCGGAACTCATCTCCTTCCTTTCTCCTTTGAATAGATCTCTGATGTAAAAAATCCTCACGTTTTCCTTTAATATCTGCCGTTATTATTGAAGAAGAACGATCCTATCTAATTATGTGTTAAGTATTTTCCAGATTTCGGATCAATTATTATTATTGCGTTGTCACCTAACGACAATTAATATCTCGTAATAAAATTTCCAACTTTCGACCTAAACGTAATTTTTTTTATTTAATGAAACTCATTAGACTGTAATTTTCTTTATATAACCTCGGACTAAATAACTCTATTTTAACCTTCATAGAACAAATTTAAAGCAATTCAAACACACCATATTAAACTCCTCCCGCATTGAATTTGTAATTAATTAATTAATTATTAGATTTTATTGAATCGGAAATTATTGCAAACACTGATTTTAGATTTATTATAAGATCATACACTCCGTTAAATTGCACGATTAACCCTATCCGGGCACTTCACTCCCTGTTTTATCAAAGTATAAAACTGATTGTAGACTCTATTTTACCACTGAATTTTTTAAGTATAAAAACTGATTCTAGACTCTATTAATTAATTACCAGGGTAATTCTCACAACATGCGCGACGTTTTAATCAACCTTGCCAGTTGTCGAAGGACCCCTTTTTATTTTAATGATAAGTTGAATTTATAAATAGATATATTATTATTCAATGCTGTTATAAAATTCTTTAAACACTGTTGTTTCTTTTTAAATTCGCTACACTATATAAACTTTTTATTTTAATGACAAGTTGAATTTATAAATAAATATATTATTATTCACTGCTGTTATAAAATTCTCTAAACACTGTTGATTTTCTTTAAATTCGCTACACTATATAAACTTTTTATTTTAATGACAAGTTGAATTTATAAATAAATATATTATTATTCACTGCTGTTATAAAATTCTTTAAACACTGTTGTTTCTTTTTAAATTCGCTACACTATATAAACTTTTTATTTTAATGACAAGTTGAATTTATTGTAAAACTATATAAAACACTTTATTTAATTTTCAACACTCCACAGATTTAATCACGACCGTAATTTTTATAAGTCCCAGAATTCCCACTCCGAATTTTTCTAAGTCTCAAAATTTTACAACACTTAAGAAATTTTCAACTAATAACCGTTTTAGACGCTACGTCACGTAACTTTCACGTTTTAATCCGACGATTGGTCCCCGATGACTCCTCCAGGATTAGAACATCTTAATTACGCGTTCATTGATTTTCTAATTCAAACTCTAACAACTCGAGATTTCATATATCAATTCTGTTATTTTCGTATCAACGTGTTAAGTCCGGCCCCCTTGATTTTAGAAATCTTCTGTCTCTTACGTAAATTGTTCCAGTGTCGAACCTACCATTATGTTAAATTTTGCCCCGTCGCGCGTCGTTCCTTTGTCTTCAGGTCTTACAAATTTAACTAAAATATCATGATTTTTGTGTCCTTTTTTCTCTCAATATATAATAGGTACGTCTTCAATAAAATGTATATAATTCTCAATTTGGTTTATCGCTACCAGAACACGAACAAACTCATGTCGAAATCTTCATTATGCTTTTCCCAACATTCATTTTCCTAAATTTCCCCACATTTTCATGTTTCTTATATGAATCAATTCAATTTTTAACTGTATTGTCTCTACTTATGTCGTAGACTTGAATTTTCTTATTTTCTTCAATTATATTTTATATACGACGTTATTTTTATGATTTCTCTGCTTCATTCTTATGTCATTGTCCATAACTATATGATTAGTTATATTCCAAGCCAAATTTACTGTTTTCATCAATACTTCTGAATTTTCATGAGTTTTCCTTACGGAATCGTCTTTAAACTGTCTTTACTTCATTCTTTACCATCATTTGCATAATTTCCAATGCTTATCTTCTCTTAGAAAACTTCACCTTCTAGTCATAAATATTCAATCTGCTATTTTTTCATAATTTTCATAGAAGAAAATTCCAATTTGACTCTGGGATATGTGTCAGGTTAATTGCTTCGTATAAAAACGTATAAAATTGTGTCTCGTTTCATCCCAAAACCCCATAAAGTATCATCGCTGACATATGTTGATGTTTTCGATTTCTACGTACTTGGTCGTAAATAATAAATTAATATTAACTCGTTAAATTTAATCTCTTTTATCTTATCCAAACATTGCATAAGTTCCATGTTAACTTTTATTGCCCCAAAAGCAATAAAGACTATCATAATCACCCAAAACCATGTCGGAAATCTTATTGTTTAAACAACAAAATCGTGTGTGAGCTCGACAACCTTTTTTTACATCAATTGCCTCAGCAATTTGTTCTATCGTCTATAGTATTTTCTCATAGCAAATGACGTAAAAACGATCCCTTCCTTTGAATTAATCTAACGTAATATAACTAGAATAACCATCCTTTTTCAAATATATAACGATATCTATTTAAACTCGTCTGAAAACGCAAAATTAAGTCGAAATCTTATATTGTTCAATAAATACTTCCGTTTAAATGTCCGTTTTTTTTATTAGATTTTCTTTTCAAATCGTTTTCCCTGACCGTATTGCTTCATTTAAAAGTGACATTCCTAATTTCCATCGTTTTTCTTTCTTTTAAATATCAAACGTACGTTTTCCTCTGAATCTGGCCTCCTTTTGTTCTTCACGTTCTCGTTATGTAATTGAGTATCCCTACAGTAGCTTTTCCCACGTTTTCCAGGTCTTTTCTTTAATCTTCCGTTCATTATATTTCCTTGCTATTTTATTGCATCATTTTTTCAACATAATATGGATTTATTTGTTCGTTAACTGCGGTTGTCGATTCCTCTGTTGCACTCAATATTTACCTTTAATTAGGGTCATTGTACCAAATGCACCGAACGTGGGATTGTGTTTATCTTAAAGCGTATTGATCTCTCGGGTTGATGATGATTTTTACCCCATAAATCTCAGACTAATGGTCTAGTCCAAAGTCCATCTCTTTGTCTTGAAAAAAGGTAACCTCCCCCTTCTCTGATTGGTAGATCAATCTTAAGTGTTTATAATTGGATCCCTCTGTGTTCTATTTATCAAAACTTGACATTAATTTAATAATTATAGATCTCTGCAGTCTCCATGGCCCAATCAAACTTAATCAGCTAGGTGTCGCTAGTGTGTTGATTTCGTTATAATTCTGAATTATTATTTATTCATTCGTAAGGTGGAAGCTACTATATTTTCGTATCCACTGCGATTCATCACAAGTAACACACACATGGAAATTTATACAACGTATGTTTGGAAAGATGGCGCGTTTAAGAGCCATGGAGAAAGGTATTGATAGCTTAAAACTTAAGACCTTAATTTGAACTCTGTTTCACAGAATTTGAATTAATTAATTTGAACTCTGTTTAACAGAATTTGAACACTTCATCAAATTTTAAAGTTAATTTTCTAGTCCTGTGAAAGTTCCATTAAAGTTCTGTTGTCATTACAGCTATTTGAAACAACCGCCAAATAATTATATAATAACGCAACTTGAATTGAACCTTCACAGAAACTTGAAAATTATCGTTAAATTTGATGAATTGTTTAAATTCCGTGAAACAACTGTCTCTTAAAGTAATATATATATATATATAATATATTTGTTGCACGTTTCAGAATAAAAGAAACTCTCAGCACCGCTCTGGTGGAAAACCAACATTCGCTTTAGCCGTGTTTGGTGTCCAAATCTAAATAGCAGGTACTTCCCCACCTTCCTATTCTTCATCTCCATCCCCTCCCCACCTATTTCAGCCTCACAACATAATACCTCAAATGGGATGCAATTGTCTCATTGGCTCCAGACGGGAGCAGTTGGGACAATCATGCTGTATTCACATAAAAAAATGAGTAATAAAGAAAACTTTTTTTTTTTACCATTTGTTCTTTTAGGAATAAAAATTCCACAAATTTGTGATATACATAACTAACCAATCATTACGCCATTTCACAGCTGGGAATGGATAAAGGGTACGCAAACCAATTCTGCCTTGCCGCACACTCCTCGCTTGATTTAAGTTCATTCCTTAGCTCTTTCTTCCTTCAGTATATTGGTTTGCTATTATTAACGTCACTAAAATAACATTTGGGGCTTTTGATATTTATAGCTCATTGAGAAAAGACATTAATGATAAGTTCAAACTAAGCCACTTTTCCAATAATTTACGATCGAGTTCGAGCATTTCTGGGAAGAATGGAAATATTTTCTTGAGAAACAAAAAAATTTGTTCGTATTAGGGACGGGCCATTGACAAAACTTATTTCCTACCACCCACTCTCTTTCAACAATGTAACCAATTGTTCATTTTTAGTTAGTTTTTTTTAACATAATTAAGTTGTGGATTTTTCGTGTGTGTAGTTTTTTAGTGTATTAAATAAAAAATCTGAAATCTAATCTTAACGAAAGGGGGAAAAGAAAGAGACCCTAAGCTAAATGACTCTCTGACACTATAAGCAGTTTTTTGTATGCCTTTGTATTAAAATTCGGAGGTATGATTTTTTTAATGAGGACGGGAAATTTCCAAACGAACACTTGAAAATTTTCTACCATTCAGTACTGGAATTGATCGTATAGCGCAACAATCCAGTGGGTAATTTGCGATTGGTCATTTACTAAAATTTGAATAAACTAAAATTTGATGTGTCTAAAGTTTGATGGACACTGTTAAACTAAAGTTTTATGGACACTGTAACGCTGTCCGAAACGCTGGTTAAAGAAGGAGCAACACGGCATAACACCCCAAAAATAAATAACGGTAACTCTTTTGACAGTAAAAATCTAAAATCAGCTTATATAATAGATTATAATAAAACAAATAATACTTTTTAACAGTAACTTATATACTTTTTAACAGTAACATCACACAGGAGGCCCTGAAGAAAATAATTTCCCTCAGAGCCTATGTTATTTTTAAATATGCTATGTGAAGGGTCTTTTTGCGGAGATGTAGGAGTGGACATGGGTCTTGAAGAGACGCCGAGGAAATCAATAACGTTAGTTCCTCTGAGCATCTTCCATTAATTTTTTTTTTCATTAACTCCACACAGGAGGCCCCTTCGAGGAGAGGAAAGAATGAACATTGGTCTTGAAGAGACCCATGTTGTAGGAAAAAGGAAACACAGAGGCCGGCAAATCGTTCCACAGCCGAGCTGTTGAACACAAGAACGAGTCGAAGAAACGACCCGATGAAATGACAACTTTCAACCGTATACATATGTTGGGGCACGCGTTTGGCGTGTTTCCCGACTATCCACGGTTCGGAAGGGATCAATGACGCTAGTTCCTCGGAGCATCTTCCATTGTAATACCGGTACAATAAGGATAGCATTCCCACCCGACGCCTGTGCTCTAAAGATTGCAATCCGTCTGATAAGATGGGAGAATCTATCAAACCGACCGCCCGTTTTTGCACAGAGTCGAGTGTATTTTTCAGGAATTTAGGAACTCCAGACCAGAGGTGGCTGCCAAATTCAACCGTGGGGCACACTTGTGATTTGTACAGGGTTAGAAGTTGTGTACTGTTAAAGTATCTGGGCGTACTGTACAAATACGCCCAGTTCCAAATACGTAAATTTCCATCGTACGCCCAGTTTTTGGGAGGCTTTTTTTTACTCTGGCTTCGATGGAGCCCCCATATCTAAGCTGGTCACTTAGGGTTAACAATAGGAAATACCGGTATAACAAGGACAGTATTCCCACCCGACGCCTAATAATTATCTTTTCTTCCCAGTCGGTTAGCTGTTATATTTTAGATTTGAAATGTGGTGGCCATTTTTTTATCCGAACACGACGTGCATTACTCGCAAAAGTAAAGCTACGATTACAATGGACAATTTTAACAAAAAATAATTCTGAAACTTCCTCTTACTATCAGCACTGACACGATCTTCAATAATTTCAACGTTATGGGCATAAAACCACTCTACGCCAGATCCACCTTAGTTAATTTACACAAAAACAAAAGACACTATACTATACACTACACTATACACTACCAAAAACAAAGAACTTCTCCAAACTCCTTTTTCCAAAACCACTTTTGGACAAAGACACTTTAAATATACCTATAGCTTGCAAACTACACAATACACTACCAGCTACGATCAGACACAATTCTTGACAAAATTCAAACAAGATATAAAGAAATGGATTGTAAGTATTGGACGCCACACTACTGCAAACATCTGTAAAATAAATTACACATAGACAGAAATAACAATTCACATACGACCTAACCTTTATAAAATGAATCAAAATAGTAGAACCCTGTCAAATCTAACTCCATAAAGAATTTTGACAAGATTTATTAATTTACTTCATCTCTTCCTACATTTATAAGATAACTCTCTTTAAGGTATTTATCCACAAATCACTTTTCTAATTGTATTCAAATTACTTTGTATTTAATCTTAAATATGTTTGGAACTACGATATTTATTTATATTCCTCTACGCCTGTCTCGACATAGGTATATCCCAGTGAGACAAGCATCGAAAAACCCAATGTAAACATACCTTATATAGATAAATAAATAAATATACTTGTTTAGTTATCTCACGTTTTCGCATAACATAGTCCTTAGCTTGTAGATCATGTGTAGTACAACGTGAGCCCGTTGTGGGAATATTATTATCTCCAACTTGTCTTATGTCTTCCTACTCAAGTTTATTCCACATAAATATTGTATACGGGAGCGGAAACTATGAGCTGCGAAGCATATGGGTAAAATTACAATATAGAAGCATGTTTTATGTTTTAATAGTTGGTAATACTCACATTTTAAATTTTCTCTTAATTATTCGTATAAACTATTTATTTAGCTTATTAAATGGTTTCTTACGACGATACAACATGTTTAACTCGTGAAAGGTTCATTTTTTCTAAAATTCACAAATACATTTAATATTTACGTGTGGTGTGGAGCATACCAAACGAAATGGAACTGGGAATCACCTGTAAAAGAAACATTAAAATTATTCTAAATAGAACTTTGCTTCATGTTCAAAAACGCACCATCTTCTAGGGCGGTGATTCCCAAAGTGGTTCAGGTGGACCCCCAAGGGTCCACGGTGGACTCGACGGGGTCTAAGTTGGCGTGATAGAAAATGGGGATTCACAAGTTGTAAGTGGGGTTCCACGAAAATTTATCTGGTTTCAACTGTAAAGAACAAAAACTGAAGCCAAATATTGATAATTGTATGTCAATCCATCAAGTACTTATTGTTTATTTGCATTGTTGAAGTTACGGTACGTTATAAATGTTTAATTTTAATTCTAATTTCATTGTAAAATCACATTATTTTAATAAATACAACGCAAGAAAATATAGTATTATAATACATATAATTTAGGGTTGGAACTCGACGCGACGCAAATTTCCATCGTCAGATCTAATCTTCACATTTTTTGACGAGACATTTCCCGAGAAATGTAGCAGCCAACGAAACCACAAAAATTTTGAAAGTGGTCTATAAGAAAAAAAATTGGGATCTTCTGATCTAGGGGGACATGGAGGAAATGGTGACAGGACAACGCAACAATGTGCAATTTCATCACTCCTTTAAAATATCAATAAAAGTGATGAAAAAACACTTTTTTCTGATTTTCAGTCTCCAGATTTCCGATTGAGTTTCGCTAATATTGTCTTCATTTAATGAAATATTATAATTTGAGATTTTATTCATAAATTTAAAAATAAAAATAAATATTCATCCTAGACTTGCAGAAAAGTCAATAGATGTCGCGTATTAAAAATAAAATGGATGAAAATGTATCCAGACTGTAACAAAGGGTCCTGGGTTCGAGTCCCAGTGGAACCAATATCTTTTTCTGATTTTTATGTCTCCAGATTTTCGATTGAGTTTCGCTAATATTATCTTCATTTTTTTTAAAGACTTGGTTAAAAGGGTTACGTTAGGTTAGGTTATAGGTTATTTACCTGGGGAAACGGAACAAATGACGACCGCTTAAACCACAATATCAACAGCCTAGCAGCAATAGCTATAAAATCATTAATTTATATGTAGGTTGTAGGTCCTACCTACATATTGTTAGCTGCATATTTAAATATTGCCGCTCATCTGCCGCCAGAGGTACTGCTATCGCCTCTGGCGGCCAACAAGGAAACTACACCAGCTATTGCGGTCGGTAAAGAAGGGACGCTTCCTGGCTGGCGGGAATGGAGAAGACCTACCCCCCTGCGGACAGCCAACGGCTGGATTTACAAATGGCGGAACACGGAAGATAATCTTGCTGATTCTTGAATGTTGTTATTGTCAATTAACGTGGAGACAATATATTTCATCATAAATATTAACTTAGCGTTTTATTATTGCTAACATCAGAAGTGGGATTCGTAAAAGCAAGTGTTAATTGGCTTTTGTTTCGTTCACCTGACAAAAACTCGTGTTTTGTATACAAACGGCGTCCATCATGGCGTCTCTCGAGTTTGTTTATGTTTGATGCCGGTGATTTAGTGACAATCTGTGTATCGGACTTCCGAATATATGTGAAATGTTTGGACTTCTGTTGTGAATTTACGTAAAAATGCCGCGTAATTACAGTGATGACAGATGCATTGATGCCCGATGTCGGAGGAATGCGTGGATCGTGTTCCCGCCGAAAGGACGCATTGAATATTTTAATTTGGTGCTTGAAAACTCATTTGATGTTCAATGGATTGTCAAAAAGACCTTTCCCTTTCGTGTTTATCATCGTGAGCCTAATTTTATGATTGAAGACATTTGTCCAAAATGTCAACCAACGGTTGTCAAATAAAGTCGCTAGCATTATGCTGAGCGCATAAACTGAAATACAAGGTGAATCAGGGAAGCTGACTTCAGGTCCAGAGGATAGCAGATGGATATGATCTCTTGATGGCAATTGGTGAAATGTTCGGAACCTCAAAATGTTTCAAAATTATGATGCTGAAAGTTTACGCGGCGATGACAGTCTGATCTTGGCAGCCGTCTAGCTGACAAAAAGAGGATCAATTTGGTGATTTGCTTTGAGTATGGACATCCCAGATGGCTTTATGAAATAACTAAAAGGAAATATGTTTGCGAAAATTAAAGCCCGTTTATGTGTGGCGAAAAGGAGTTGTAATCATGTTGAATTATGATTATGCCGACTTTCTATGTCGAAACCATGTAGGTATTATGGTTCGAAGTTGTTTGAAATGGTTCGGAGTTAATCGAAATGATTCATAGTGGTTTGAAATGAGTCGTAGATAATCAAAATGATTCAATGTTGAATGGTTCGAAGATATTCGAAATGGTGAAAACCTAGATATGTCAGGTGTGGCGTTCTTTGGATTCTTCATGATGAGATTGGACATCGAGGTGTTAATCAAATACTGGCTGCCGTCCGGCACCAATACTGGTATCCATGGAAGAGGAATGTTATCACAAAATATGTGAAAAACTATTTTAAATGTTGGTTGGAAAATGAGATACTGGGCGATGTGATATGTGAGCCCGGGGTTTTTAGAAAATGGAGATGTCTTTTGCTGTTGCGTTGAGCAGGTAGATCAATTTACTATGATCTTTCGTGAAGAGCGTGGACGGAATGCTGCGTGTTATTGCTCTCCAGGATGGCTTCATGAAAAAAAACTGCCGATTAGAGGCAGAGGCAGAAACAAGCACGAAAGTTGTCATCATGACAATTTTGGCGATGGCGTACCTTTTTGGGGTGCCACGGGTGCTTTTGATGAATATCAAAAGCGGCAGATGAAACGGTTCATCTCGAACCGATTCATAAACTCACAGGTTGGTGAGTGGCAGGACCTTATGGTCATACGTGCTGAGACACGGGTGCTTTTGATGAATATCAAAAGCGGCAGATGGAACGGTTCATCTCGAACCGATTCATAAACTCACAGGTTGGTGAGTGGCAGGACCTTATGGTCGTACGTGCTGAAACACGGGTGCTTTTGATGAATATCAAAAGCGGCAAATGAAACTGTTCATCTCGAACCGATTCATAAACTCACAGGTTGGTGAGTAGCAGGACCTTATGGTCTTACGTGCTGAGGCACGGGTGCTTTTGATGAATATCAAAAGCGGCAAATGAAACGGTTCATCTCGAACCGATTCATAAACTCACAGGTTGGTGAGTAGCAGGACCTTATGGTCTTACGTGCTGAGGCACGGGTTTTTGATGAATATCAAAGGCGGCAGATGAAACGGTTCATCTCGAACCGATTCATAAACTCACAGGTTGGTGAGTAGCAGGACCTTATGGTCTTACGTGCTGAGGCACGGGTTCTTTTGATGAATATCAAAGGCGGCAGATGAAACGGTTCAACTCGAACCGATTCATGCTTTTTGATGCAGATCAAAGGCGGCAGATGAAACAATTCAATGCAAAACGGTTATTTAAACCTTCGTATCGCGTTGGCGATACAGTTTTAATACGGATTTCTGGGGGAAATCCGGGGTACAGAAAGTTGAAAGGTCGGTTTCGGAGTTTGCCTTATAAGGTGGTAGAAGTCTTGCCGAACGATCGTTTTGACGTGTACAAAAGTCGAAAGGTCGGTTTCGGAGCTTGCCTTATAAGGTGGTAGAAGTCTTGCCGAAGGATCGTTTTGACGTGGTGGGTACCAGACCCAATGGCAGCACTCACAGAGTGATGGTCGCATATGAAAATATGAGGAATTGACCAAATGAACAAATTTCTGCAATGGTCAGGAAGGGCGAGCAGGGTAATCTGTTTGTCAGTACCATTGTGGGGTTGAAAAAGTTTCAATCCCTCTAATATTTTTTTTTCTTTTCTTTTAGCTTCCTGCTTTGAGGTCAAAGCAGTGGTCAGTATGGCCGTGTTAGCTGCATATTTAAATATTGCCGCTCATCTGCCGCCAGAGGTACTGCTATCGCCTCTGGCGGCCAACAAGGAAACTACACCAGCTATTGCGGTCGGTAAAGAAGGGACGCTTCCTGGCTGGCGGGAATGGAGAAGACCTACCCCCCTGCGGACAGCCAACGGCTGGATTTACAAATGGCGGAACACGGAAGATAATCTTGCTGATTCTTGAATGTTGTTATTGTCAATTAACGTGGAGACAATATATTTCATCATAAATATTAACTTAGCGTTTTATTATTGCTAACAATATATACACTATAAAAAATGCTTGCAAATTAAAAATATCATTTTAAAAATGTTAATTATATTTTTATCTTGATACACCGGAGGTGGATGTCAATATTAAAAATTAACTATCATATAATATACAAATTAGGGATGTGTGTCTGTCCGTACAACTCTTGATTCAATGAACTAGAATTTACTTTGAATGTAATCTCATTTTCAAAATTGGAGCGGATTTTTATGAAAACATCTTTATTACTTCCCAGTCTGAACATGTTATAACTTCCAGACTGAATAAATTATAACTTTCCAGTCTGAACACTCTGAAGATTTAGAAGATAAAGTGGAAGAAAGTTATAAAGGTGATTTTATCCATAAAAAGTCACATTGAGAATGAATCTACCTATTCGTTCCAGCAACCAGCAGGGCGATTCTGTATCTTTTGCGACGGCATAACGCGTGTTAAAACGGCCAGTTTAAACAGTTTTCCTTAATGTAGAATTCCGTTTGACAATATTGAGCTTGTATTATGACACCAACTCTTAAAAATAGTTACTCTAACGCACAGTTGGTAATTTTGAGTATCTAATTCGACTTTATTATTTTAGTTTGTTTTTGGGACAATATAAATTATTATTATACGAAAAAATTGTTAAAAAATGTTATTGTGCGATTTAACCTTATATAGTCATTTTTTATACCTACAGCAATCTATACATATAAAAATTTAGCTTCCGTGTGTTTGGGTTCGCAGATCGATTAAAGTAATCGATGGATTGACTCAAAAAATTTACAGAACATTGCATTTTAGCAGAAGAGTGTTTCTATATAAAACGGTAAGTTGATGAAAAAATTTTAAGTTGTTAAAGTAAACTCTGAATATATCACAAAACTGAAGTTGATGTGATACATTTATATCCATTAAATACAGAAAACGTATAATTTTGCCGGATACATTTGGATGCATTTTTAAAAGTCTCGATGAATTCAAAACTTTAAGAAAAAATACGTTTTGAAAAATCGTTACTTCAATATTTTTTATCGCACTAAAACACAAGTTAAATAGTTATGATTTATGATAATCACCTGATTTCTTAGATTTCATCATAAAGATTATTATCACGATGACGTGCACACGTCCATCCGCGGAAAGTTCTAAACTGATATAAAATTACTCGTTCGCGTTTCGATGCCATAGGTCGCAAGCAGCTAAAATGTTATTTTTTTTAATTCTTACAAGATTAGACATTTAGGTACCCAATTAAATTAAAATGAAATCCAGAAAGAAATCTATGATTTTATAATAAAGTCGAGCTAGATACCTTGAATTATTAACTGAGTAACGCCAGAAATGACCACTCATTTTGCCGCGTTAAGTCAGTCGCGAGAAATCGTAAGAAAAACATCAACATAATACAACAAGCGGATAGTCTTTTATGAACGCCTGTTAGGCTCATTTGTAAGTAGTTTTAATGACTGATAAATAGTAATTCGTGTTTTCAAGTGGGTAATAAATCCATTTAACACATGACAGGCATAGCAAGCCATAGAAAATAACCGAAATTTGACAGCCTATAACGCACGACAAACGCTTTCCAATTTCCGACGGATTTTGCCTTTTTGTCTTAATTGTCTCGTAACGCTGTCTTAATGCTAAAGTTACAGAATAACCCTTCTGGATAACTTTTTTCATAATAATAAACATTGTTTAAATGCATTATACATATCATGGTGTTGTATCAGTTATCGACGAACCAGTGGATACAATCTGTCAAGTACCCAAGCCAATTCATGTTCGACTGTTTAGTTCGATCGAACATTTCCATTTGGAATAATGCTCGTCATTACATGATGAACAGCGCGCGCCTCGTATCGAGCAGCACTCTTCTTCACAGTATAAACGAATAACATTTTAAATAACTTCGCGAGAATATCTTAGGATATCCATTTTTGTTCTCCAATTACAAGGGCAACAAGCACATCAGACTCAAGAGAGGCGACTTAAATATTCGATGCGTTGTCTACACGTTGAGACATGCTCGACCAAATTTCTGTCGAATATCACAAAAATTTCCTTCTTTGAATCAATCGAATAAAAAAGCACCGAGTGAAACCGTACCTACACATGTTAAGATATGATAGATATGACCGGTCAGTGGTTGAGTGAGCATAGCGCTTATACCCGGGCGTCGCATGTTCGATTCCTCGGCTGGCTATGTCCTCCATCACAACACAAGCAACATTTTCGGCTTTCTGTGGTGGTAGTAGGAGATTTTCAAACATTGTTGGGTTATTCGTAACCTGGGAGTGTTTGTCTTTCTTTTTAAGTTAAAAAAGTTAATATGTTCAAATGAGCGTAAAACCATGGAACAGAGATTTTTTGTTATAATCTTTTTTTAAAAGAGAGAGAGAGAGAGAGAGTTAAAAGTCGTGGTTTATTAGTATATATTTTTTTTACATTAGTTCCACACAGGAGGCCCAGAGGAAAAAAATCCTCAGAATCCATCTTTGGGGATGCTGTGTCGAGGGTCTTTTTATGGAAAGGAAGGAGAGGAGAAATTCTGTGAATGAATAAAGTATTAGGGGTGGTAGAAATCTGGGGTTCAATGTGTCCAGCAATGGCAGACGTATATACTTTTTTTTACATTAGCTCCACACAGAAGGCCCTGAGGAAAATAATTTCCCTCGAGGCCTATGTCATCTTAGGGGATGCTGTGCGGTGGGTTTTTTTAGGGAGGGAATGGATATAAAGTTCTGGGAAGGAAAAAGGTATGAGGAGTTGGTAGGAATTTGTGGTCCAGGAGTAATGGACGTGTGAATCCATCCCTCCAACTGCGGGGCAAGGCGATGGGTTGAGAGAGTCCGGCTGGAAAGTTCAAAAGGTCTCCCTCAACCAGTCTCCACTGATCCTGTCCGCCCCGCTTTAGGCGGGCAAACACACCCGTCGCGCGTCGGTCGCCAAGGCACACCTAAACACCCATGTACCCGGGCACCCCTGCTAAGTCACCAAACGCATATACTTTAAAAAAATAGTTATAAAAAGCATATGGTTAGTAATAAGATAGAACATCAAAGAAATATATGTATTTGTACAGCCCAAGTATTATTATTACGTTTTCCGCGTAAGTATTTTATTTGAAAGAAGTTCAAGTGCGTCGATTTTAATCAAATGTGGGCGCCTTGAAAACCCCGGGGGAGGTCAAATAATCCCACAACCTGCAATGTACTCTCGTACTTTACATATCAAATAAATCTCGAATCCATCTAAGATTATAAGGATAAAACGAAATACTTGTGCGTCGCCTCAGAGCCAATGAAAGAATATAAAATTTTGTTTAGGAATGTCTCTATGTCTATACAATCCTACATCACTTTAAAGGTCAAATTTTAATTTAGATTTAAGACCCTTCGTAAAACATCTGAGCCTTCGCTCTACGCTGGCCAAACCACATTTTCTACGATTTTAAATTGAATGTTAGTTTACTGTTAATTTATTATTAAGTTTATTCAACATTCAAAGTTTAATTTAATTTAATAAAGACTTTTGTTCTACCAGCGAGTTCCCGGCATGCGTTGCTATGTCACTTAATAAAGAAATTGTTTACCCTGCGTGTCCTTTCCCAATCGACCCATTCCCCTTCCATCTCCCCTTCCTCTCCCTCGTCCCCTTCCACTCCACCTTCTCGCCTCTCCCCACTCCCCTCTCCCGCTTTCCCCATCCCGCGAAACCCCCTCCCGAGTTCCCCTTCCCCTTCCCGCATTCCATACAATTAGTCCAGGTGGAAAAAATTCGGTTTAGTGGCGAAATTCCTAAAAAATCAAACTAATTATTTTTATACTAACTATGGGCCAGGGAATCCGAATCTGAAAGAATAAGGCGGCGGCAAGCAATATTAACTGAATTACAAGACTTTTAAATTTTCAATACACACATACGAAAACAGCCATTTTAAAAGCATTTTGACACATGAAAACCATAGAAACCATAGAAAAACAACAATTTAAGTGTGGCCAAATACCATCGAACATACCTTATAAATCAAACACATCTTCGTCGTCCGTCGTATCTCTGTCAAACTCTAATGTCTCCAAAGGTTCTTGGCAAATACGCGGGTCATACAAGAGCCTGGCTAAGCGGCAAAACTCCAGAGTAGGATCTTGCAGGCGTTCTTTGCAACCTTTCAGAAACAAACCTTACCTAACCTAACCTAACATAACCTAACCTAACCTAACCCAACATGGTTTGTGCCCCTTTATACCGCCTGCTCGCGTCAATTTAAAAAAAAACATCCCAGTTTTCAAGTAGTTTAGCGGCTACGCTAGGTTTATGTAACATGGTTTGTGCCCCTTTATACCGCCTGCTCGCGTCAATTTAAAAAAACATCCCAGTTTTCAAGTAGTTTAGCGGCTACGCAAGGTTTGTGTCACATGGTTTGTGCCCCTTTATACCGCCTGCTCGCGTCAATTTAAAAAAACATCCCAGTTTTCAAGTAGTTTAGCGGCTACGCAAGGTTTGTGTCACATGGTTTGTGCCCCTTTATACCGCCTGCTCGCGTCAATTTAAAAAAACATCCCAGTTTTCAAGTAGTTTAGCGGCTACGCAAGGTTTGTGTCACATGGTTTGTGCCCCTTTATACCGCCTGCACGCGTCAATTTAAAAAAACATTCCAGTTTTCAAGTAGTTTAGCGGCCACGCTAGGTTTAGGTAGCATGTTTTGTGATACAAAAGTGAGTAAAATTTATAAAAAGTAAGTACTTAAATTATAAACATGTTATTTTACGTTATTGATATTACTGCTTAATGGTAACACTTAATTTTATGTGGTGTAACATCTTTATTCTTTTTCTATGTTTTCTTGCGATTTCGATAGTGTCAAATGTCAGTGTTCTTTTTGTGTCTGTTTATAGCAAATTTTAAAGTCGTATAATTCATTTAATATTGCTTGCCGCCGCCTAATTCTTTCAGATTCGGATTCCCCGGCCCAAAGTTAGTATAAAAATAACTAGTTTGATTTTCTAGGAATCAGAATGCTTCCAAAATGGCCATTTTCCTATGTGTGTAAAAAAAAATTTAAAGTCGTATAATTCAGTTAATATTGCTTGCCGCCGCCTAATTCTTTCAGATTCGTATTCCCCGGCCCATAAATAGTATAAAAATAACTAGTTTGTATTTTTAGGAATTTCGCCACTAAGCCGAACTTTAGCCGAGCTCACCAGTAAATATAGAAACCTTCGCGGGCGTGTTCACCACAACTCACCAAAGTTTCATCGCAATCGGAAGAACGTTTTAGCAACGCATAATTATTAATATAGAAACCATCGCGGGCATGCTCACATCAAATCCACAAAGTTTTATCGCAATGCTTTGGAAAAAATTCTCGAAAAATATATTGCGGTATACTTAGATGCATATTTAAATAAATTTGGTATCATTGACGAATGTCAGTACGGATTCCAGAAAAAAAAAAGCTATGACGCACTACTAAAAAATTTTACTAATTTCATAAACATCGAGCTCAACTCTCAAAAACATGTACTTGTACTCTTCATTGATTTCTCTAAAGCCTTTGACACACTATCACATAAACAAATAATAACAGTTCTACAAATCATTGGAATCCGGGGTAAACTGCTTACTTTCTTTAGTAACTACTTATCAAATAGAAAAATGAATGTAAAAATATTGAATGTGATGAGTAAATCTAAATTTATAAGGTCTGGTGTGCCACAGGGGTCAATTTTGGGTCCAAAATTATATATTATTTATGTTATAGCTATGTCGAAACTATTTAGAAAAGCACGTCGATTCATTTTCGCAGACGACACCGCACTTATTGTATCAAATGAAAATCCACAAATAGCGATGCAAGAATTACAAACCGACTTCGATGAACTGCTAAAATGGGCACATGATGTAGGATTAGTTATAAATGTTAAAAAAACAAAATGCATGTATATCAGATCACCAAGTTTGAAAATATGGAATATTCCGAATCTAACCGCACATAACCTTGAATGCATTCATAGGAAAATAACAAAAAATTGCCAGTGTGAAAAAATTGAATTTGTCAACGAGTATACTTACCTGGGATTAAAAGTAGATAACACATTTAAATGGGATAAGCAAGTTACTAAAATATGTAACCAGCTAAGAGCTCTGGTGAGCAATTTCTATAAATTAAAATTTGTCTTGCCTCATAGCACACTCAAACTAGTGTATTTTTCATTGGTAGAATCAATTCTCAGATATGGAATTCGAAGCTGGGGAAATACAAGCATGACTTATATTAAGTATATACAAAATTTGCAAACCTCTATCATAAAACAAATTGTACCACCAACTATAAATAGACAAAGACACAATGTGCAACTCTTATATTGTGCTGAGGGCCTGCTCTCAATAAAAGGTATATTCTGGTTCCTTACCATTAAGGATAACTGGGGAGATAGTACTTATAAAAGACCACTGGTACATAGTCACAGCACACGTTTCACAGAAAAAAAAGGCCTGAAAATACCTAAAATATCCAATAAGTATGGAAGTCGGACGCTGGATTACTGTGTACCAGTGATTTTTAATAAGCTCAAAAATAATTTTGTTTTTGAGGAAAATGAGAATTTAAACATGAAAATTGTAAAAATGTGGCTTATCAATGAAAAATCTATGTATCTGTAAAATAAAACAGAATAAACAAAAAAAAAAAAGAATGATTTGCGATGTTATGGCAATTAATTTTTTTTTTTTAATATTTTGACTTTTTCTTGAATGATACCAAAACTGTTATTTTATTTAAATTCTGCGGGAAGACTATTAAAATATTGTATTCCTTTGTAAATAAAATTATTGTGTATTTTTGGCCTTGAAAATATTGAAATTTGTTGTTTAGAAAATCGGTTGTTATGTTATGCCTAAATGATGAGTTAAAACATTTTTATTTTTATTATTTAGTACATTTTCTTTAAATATTTGTAATAATTAATCTTTTTACAGAGGTCTTAAATTTTTGGTAGGTACTTCAAAATTTTGAACAATGATGCTGGAGAGAATGTTGGTTCTTTTTTTATTGTTTTTATTTGTTATTACTATCTTTCAACCACCTTCACATTAACATTTTTCTTCATATGCGCCTCCCCATCCACTGATTTCCTACTGAATTAAAGATTGGACTAGTGCGAAATAGACTTTATTTATTTTTTAGATTACTTAATTTGAGTAAATTTCTTAATCTGATAAATATATAGATATATTTCCTAAAGCGCATATGTGACTGTTCTATTTCATATATTGATCTTCAATTACACCTAGGTTCATTTTTTTTGTCGTATGATTTAATATGGTACATGAATTATTACAGACATCTTTGTCCAATTTTTTGTTATGTTTATGTTTAAATTAGGGTAAATTCATATTCATATAAAACATATTCATTGAGAATATAAAGTGGTTTTTTTTCTGCATTAATTGTAAGGTTGAAATTAGATTTGTATCGCATCAGTTTTTTAGAATTAGGATGTCATTATTTGCATTTTCTATTACGATTTTTGATATTATACATATATATTTTTTTTAACTTCTAATATTAACGAGTGTATATTAAGGTAGAACCTGCAGACAAGCAGCCATGTGGCAGCTTCGCGGGACTACCGATAAATTGTCTAAATTATATATTTATGTAATTTGTGTTTTTGTTGGAAAAAAAAAAAAAAAATAAAAAAAAAAATCGGATAAATGGTTAGCAACGCATAATTTCATGTCGCCTTCACTATTGTATGCCATAGAAACCATCTTGGGCATGCGCACATCAAATCGCCAAAGTTTTATCGCAATCGGATGAATGGTTTAGCAACGCTTAGACATCTCATGTACTTATATACTGATATACTCACATACTCACATAAAGTTTACATTTTTTAGTATTATTGGATCCGCCATGCTGGAGATGTCCCTGTGTCGGGTGAAGTTTACAGATTAAAATTTTACATAATAATCCACAACAATTATGTAAGAGTAGCAGTTGTCCAAATATTTAATTCGTATTGTTAATTTGACAGTAATTCCACTTATTTGAAAACAGAATATAATTATTTATGATATCAATTTTTTCATTGGGTTTTTTGTTTTTTTTCCTTTTTTTGTTTTTGTCAAAGGATTTAATATTTATAACAGGTTCTCTGAAATAGAACCACGTCTTTCGTCTTTTCTCCTTGCAGAATCGGATCCATCTTCCAGGAAATAAGCGTGATTACACTGATTACTTATCCAAGATGGCAGAGCGGCTGACTAGATGACAACTTGTTTCAAACTTTACTCAACTCCGTAACATTTGTTCTTTTATCTGGCTATTCTGCTATTCCACCTCCCATATAAAAGTGCATAATATAATGAATTCATTACCATTCTTTCTGTTTTGCAAGTTACGCTCTAGCAAGCTGTGGAAAATGTAGTCACTCAACCACCCGGATATCTCACCCTGCTCTTCCTGGAATATGATCATACATTGTGACTATTTTGGATCTATTTGGTTTGAAAAAAATTCTTTGTTCCTAGATTTTCTGAGAGCAGCTCATAATATACCACCACTTAATGTCATGGTAAGCTCATAAAACCTTCCTATTTGTTAGCATCTATGTTTGTCACATCTTGTAATATCTTTTACTATATTGCATTGCCTTTTCGTTATATATTGCAATATTTAAACATGTATGTGTGTAAACTTTGTTTCTTCAGTCCATCTTAAGTACGTACATAAAAGAAAATGAATAAAATTGAGTGGGCGTTTCGATCTATGCACCAAATGAAGGAATTTAAAAAAACCTTTTTTTTTAATATTAATGAGTATTTAAAAAATACAAAGTAAGATTGTTTATTCACAGTCTTCCTCGTTAGGGATTCCTGTTCCGAGGTTGAATGAATAGGTATTACAGGTACTTCATATGTATAGTATGATGATTTCCACAAAGTAAATAATAAAAAATCTTCAAGTTTTAATTTAATATATTTTGTTTCTGAAAAAGTCACAACGAATCATTTCACCTATCGTATTTCGAAATAATATATTTGTATTTTCCCCGTAGCGCGTGTTGTACTATAAATACGTGAGATAGAATAAATAATCTGACTTTTCACTTTGGCGAAATGGAATTTTGGGGAGAAACTAGGTACAGTAATACTTCGTAGAAGCTTCTGAGAATAACTATTGGTTACAATGAATTAAAACATAATTAAAGATATCTTATATTGGGTAGCGGGACAATACAGTAGTGTTCTATAAATGCGATAAACAAATTTTTAAGTGAAATTTTTTATATAGATGTAAAAATATTTTTTTGTTAGAACCACTTACATATTTTATTAACGCCGACCGGTTTCAGAACGACCGTTCTATCATCAGGAGAAACATATCATATGTACAAGGACAATCATATGTACAATGACTTGACGTTGTTGCGGTAGGGCTGGAGCGTGACTAGTAATTAATTAAGAGTGGGGGGAGGAAACAGAACGGACATTGGAAGGGAACATATTTATAATAGTACTAAAAGAAAATATTTTTGTTTATTGATAATGGACTCATTATATTATCTAAGCGATTTCCTTTATTATTAATACGGAGAATATTTATCCCTGCATTTTTTTTTCAAAACTTCATTATTTGCATTTTAAGACGCCTTAAATGTTTTTTATTCTAATTTCGAAATTATGAGTTGTTTTCGAAATAGCTTAGTGGTTAAAGCTGTCTATAACCCATATCCGATGATATCCAGTGAACGTTATAATCGAAATATATTCGAAAATTCAACAGTTCGATCAAACCTCTTTACCTCAACTTTCAGAAATCTAAAATTGTTCTTAGATTCCTGCCATCTTCTTGAATCGGTGTATGGCTGTATATTTCGCAGTTTTATTTTTCCGCATGAGCTATAAATCCACTGCGATAAGTACTAGAGAAGGAATAAAAAGAGGCGAATGTCCTGGTTAACTCAAAAGGGGGTTAAAAAAATAGGAAAACTTGTGATGTGTTTCTTATATTTTACGTTACATGTAAAGTTCATAACAAGGTGTGCCTGAAAGTTTAGGTTATGAGTAAGAAAAGGCAGTTTATAAAGAAACAAGTTTTTAGCGAATGGATTTAATGCTTTTACATCTTCCTAGGAAGGGAGAAAGTAGCCACCTCAGCAAAGAAATAAATTCCGCAAAGCTTTCGCTCAAGCTTTTTTTTCAAGGAAAAATGCGCTCATTTCACAAATATTTAAAAAATACTTTTAAAGTAAATGAAAGAATGTTCCTCTTTAGAGTTTAAATTCGAATAATTCGCGCTCAGCTTTTGTAAAAACTTATTTTACACTATAGTACGGGAGGCGAAGCAGGGATTTTGGGATTTACTCAAGCGCGTCAGATTAACTAAGGGGAGATACCTCCCGACCCTGTTATGGACTACCACCATATATGAACCCATAATATTGGTGGGTACGGCTAGGAGAACCGATCAGATTAGTAAAAAAAAATCGATCCCTGTAGTTACTCGAGCGTGTCAGATTAAGGTATTGTGAGTTAATTACATACAGAAAAGTTAACAAGTTAATAATCTGACGATTTGAACGTGACGTAAGAAAATTAGCGAGTCACAAAGTTGCAAAAAAAAAACGTCACGTGGATTTACTCGAGCGCGGTTCATTTTTCTTTTATTTTGAAGGAAATAATGTAAGGATCACGGAAATAGTATAATCTGACGATTTCAACATGTCGAAGAAGCTAAAATCATCATTGAATGTGGAGCGTACAGTGGCTGACGGCGATGAGAACTGTCCACTAACTGTTGAGTCCATAGACATATGAATATTACTAGACCTGCCCTATGCCGAAGACCGAAGAAAATTAATTTGTTTAAAAAATATATATATATATTTGTTTTTATTATTGAATAGAATTACAATGAACAAAAAATAATATAGGTATAATGATAAAAAGAAAATCTCTTAGTGAAAAAAAAGGTTGGGAATGAATTTTAATCATCGTCATCATCAGTGGAATCGTCTTCGTACTGCAAATTTGAATCGATTTGGTCACCATTATCAACGTCTTGCGTATCTGTTATCAAAAAATGGTTACGAAACTTAACAACTTTTATTTACGGTGCTCCAGATTTTATGTCCGGGTTGAATCTTTCCCAAATGAAAGACTAAACCCTTCCACACACTTTTCCACAAATGAATATCTAGTAAATGAACGCAATGTAAGTGCACTATATAAGAATAAAACAATACAAGAACAATACGTCAATCCACCAGAAACATAATGGGAAAATATTTCACCGACTTCAGATATTTTCATATCAGAGGGTTCGGCTCTGATGAAATCCTAACTGGTCCGATAAATCCTACTGATCCCTCAATATATTCCTGTTTGCTAAGATCAAAGTGTAGTATCTGTTCTTATCAGCTTAATAATAATATTATTATTACATTAAAAATAAAACATACCTGAATCTGGAGTATCCCCTAGAGTGTCAGGTGTCGTGACAATATCTTGATATGCGTCTGGTAGTTGGTTGCCAACGAACCAAGTCATCTCCAACTTTCCATCCTCATTTTTCCACCCGAAATCTGTTGCTGGCATCTCAGTGACGACTCGACAGTGGGCATTCCTCCACAAGCGTGCGATGTATTGCGTTCGTAATTAATGCTGCCGTAGCTCCGATTGGCAAGGTGGTAAATTACAAGCATCGTAATTGCGAACTTTTAATGAGAAAGGCTGTGATGTATCTGATACCTGATATGTTTTATTAAAGATTTCTATCCTAGCTCGGTTGACATCAGCCAATTTTTTTAAACCATACATGGCAGATAAAAGATTCCATAGTGATAAATAATTCATCAACCCTGTAAGCTTCGGATCCCAAATTTGCAAATGCTTGTTGAAAAAGTACAGATCCCAAATATCGAAAGGCTTTTTTTGCCTCGTCTGTAAAAAGGTGGATTGTAATCACATCCTGTTAGCGCATGCAGAGCTGGTAGCGCTTGTGAAAAGAGTAGACCTAGCTTCTTAAAAAGAGCGGTTATATCGATATATGTCTTATAGCGGTTATATCGATATATATCTTCTTTACATAACGAATAAACCAAAGCGTTGCAAATCTAAGAACACGAACGTGCGGCAAAACGGTTAGGGTGGGCATATGCTGAGACATCAGTCGCGCAAGGTAGTTCAGTAACGGATTTGTTACGTGTCCAGAAATCTGGAAGCAACATACGCTGGTGAGGCAGCGCAGTTATGAATCCCCACACGGGCACTTCGAGCGCGCCACTTCTGGCCACCGCGCAGAAAGGTAAAGATCGAAAGTGAGATATCGGTTACAGGGCAGTTCACTGTGAGATTTTTCTGCGCGGCGGCCTGAAACTACAAACTAGACTGGCTAAATAGGGATAAAATCTAATTCTAAAACAACAGACATTCATTCACCTTACACATTTGACATCTAGTTTTGAAATAAGAACAAATACACCTTTGCTTATCTAATTCTTCGAGTACCTAACTAAGGAAGCAATCTTCCGCACAAACCCTCCATTGATATGCTTGGTGTAACTCTTAAAAGTAACCAGCTCAGGTAGGGGGCTCCATCAATGTTAAGTTAGCCTCTCAGAAACTGGGCATACTGTACAGGGTCCGCAGATACCGGCCGGCGTAGTCCAGCGGTAAGGATCGTGACTCGCATACCGAAAAATAAATTTTATTTGATAATAAATTTTATTTGATATAATCATATAATAATATTAGATAATTATTATCAAATAATTTTATTTGATAATTTTAGCAGATCTAGTAATATTCATATGTCTATGGTCGAGTAGTACGTTGACGGGCGCTTGCTATTTATATTCTGTCGCAGAGCCGGAGGCCCTTAGGCCGCGCGTTCGTGTACAACGCTTTGGTTTATTCATTGTGTAAAGAAATTTAATAAGTGAAATTTTTAAGAAGTTTAATTAAGCGATTTTATTTTAATGGTTATAATGGGTATATATTCTTTTTTGTTCATTGTAATTATATTCAGTAATAAAAAATAAACTTAAAACTGTCAGATTAAGAAAACCCCTCCACATAATTGTCAGAATATAGGTCAGCACAACCAGGACATCAAGCTGAACCGTCTGTATAAATACCTGACGCGCTCGAGTAAGTCAAGGTCACGATTTTTTTTTACATTTTCAACAAACCGCCACGAGTTTAGGTTACGTCCAAATCATCAGATTATTGAAATGTAAGCTTTTCTGCATGTAATTAACGCACATTACCTTAATCTGACACGCTCGAATAAATCCATTTTTTTTCAATTTTCTACCTCTTCATACGGCCACCCCCACCACTGAAGTCGTCAGATTAATATATTTCCGTTACCAGAAACACGTAGGGCGTATACGCTATTAATATCTGACGCGCTCGAGTAAGTCAATGTGACGATTTTTTTTTACATTTTCGATAATTTATACTCGCTCCCCCCACCACTGAAAGCGCATACATCACATAAACTTTTTTTCTTTTTAGCATCTAATCTTTGCAATCCAATAGGTCCCCACAACGCTCGAGTAACTACCCATTTAGCGTTAATTCCTCCCCTACTACTAGGAGATTTCAGATTTCATTAGAAAGAGTCAATAATTTTACAACCCTGGAAAAAATTATATTTCACAAAATTATTGATTGAGTCTGAGCAATATTAACATTAATATTCCTGGAAGGCGTAATTTAAGGAGTTATAATACATTCCATGTTGAATTACTTATCAACAATATTGACAACTTTAATCAACTATCTTGAATAAGTATATATCATATATCGTCTACTGTTGAATGTAACTTTATTGTATAGATATCTATGTGAACAGTCAAGCATATTTTAAAAAGAAAATTAGCAATCTACTAACATAACATGTCACGGAGAAAAGATTTATTTCAACTTAAATTTGAATGGTTGTTATTTACTCTTACTTACTATTTATTATTCTCATTTTACATCATTTTCCAATCTTTATGTTTTATTTTTCTTATCTCTCTTTATATTTTTGTTTATATTTAAGTTTTTTTTTCTTACCTCTCTTTATATTTTTATTTTGTTTTTTTTTTATATCTAAGAAAAACAAATCTTTAAATCTGCATTTTGTGAACATTTTTTATAGGATTATTAACATTTACGCTCTTTACAATGTTAATCTGATAACTTTTGCATGTTCATACTCTGTAAATGTTTCAAAACAATAAATAAATATAGCAGGTTGCTTTAAAGCAAACAAATGTCTAGTCTCAAATTTAACATTTTATGTACCGGAAGGCAGAACCTATTTAGTATTAGATTAGATTTTAGGTGGCTGTAAAATTTATTAAATTTACCTGTAGATAATTCGTAATATCGCATTTTCTTTGTAAGCCCAATTTGTTTGCACATATTCCATATTGAATATAATTCAAAATTCTTGACATTCGGCAGACGTAAGAAACAAAAGCTAGCGTAAAGAACGGCGTATTTACGGTGACGCGGAGAGCGCCCAATGAGAGGCGCATAACCGGTTATATAATCACTGACTAAACTAACTAGCTAACTAACTAACCATCACGCAGAGAGGACGGACCTACAAACAACTCGGTCTTGGCACACACTTTTTGCCTCATTCACATTCATACATCTTCTCATACATACTCTTCTATTATTCTGACATTTTACATGGCCCGTCTCAAGTATCTGATTCACTTGATCATGCCATGTCTTCTAGTCTCTCCATGTCAATCGCCTTATCTATCCCCAAAATTTTCACCACACATTTTCAGAAAGCGAACGTGAACGTGGAATCAAAATCGGTTGACATCTCCAAATAAAATCTGAATAAGTTTTTTTTAACATATCCCAGTGGGGAAAAATTCAATCACTTTAAACTTACATCACCTCCCCCGTCCTTCTCAGACTATCCCATTTCCCTTGCCATCAATTTTCTAGCGAGCTTTTTCAAAATTTGTGACTAACGATGCCCGGGGTAAATTATTACTCGTATAATAACACGGGGTTTTATAATAACATAATTATTAAAATTTAAAACTGATTTCAATATACAAATTTGAGTAACTATTTACCTAAGCTAACCTGAACACTTGAACAGGTCGCTGAACAATATGAAACACTGTAGCCGAAATAGTTTGTTATTATTGTTTGTGTTGTTGGCTGTGGATATCACAATGGTAATTATATTGCTTCTTTGTGACTACAAAGTGGAAAATTATCAAGAACTTCTAATATAACCAACTGGAAATATCTTAAATTATGATCAGTTAGATTTTATCATCTCGTATACATAATTTTAGTATAACTGTGGTTATGTGCCTAATATTCGTGGCCTGTCAAATTTTACTTCATGAAACCCGAATTTGAAAATACTAGCGCCATACATTACCTCTAGACACTACTCTTTACCGATTTATTTCCTTATTAGTTTATTCTGAAGAAAACCTATGTCGACGTAGGAAAAAATATAATTCCCTTTCCTTCAAATAAATAGAGTTTTACAAGCAATTGCTTCAATGTGGGTAATGAATTTTGAGAACATGCTCGAGTGAATAAATTATTTTATATTTTTTTTTGTATCAAGACTTCCAATTTTTATGATTAAGTTTACTGAGAATAAATTATTATGATGGTATGTTCAAGGCAAAATTTTCTTTTATACCTGTCGCTTTGATAACATTTTAATAGGTAGTGTCTTACGAATTACGAATAGAGAAATAATAATATTTGCCTGTTGAAAGGCTACAGTAGCTGTAGAAATTTATCTTTATTTATATTTTTTTTAATACCTTTGTAGGTTCACTTACTCCGGTTGTACCTGTACAACTTGAATGCAATTTCCGGCCATTCTGAAGTCCGTCTTTTTGCAAAAAAATATCTCTACAATACAAATGAAAACATCCCACACAAACCATCAATAATAAACTGCAATAGAAACTACGTGTTCTGGACGTCATACCAACTATACTTTACTAGCTATGTAAGAAGAAACCACCGATTGAGGCATAGAATAAAGAAAAACAAAAATTGCTTTTTTTTAGTTTAGGATTAAATTTTTATTACATAAAAATTATATTTACACAAAATTATTGGTGATAAGCTTCTAACCCTTTTCAGGGCAATATTCAAATTAATGTTCCTAAAAGGCGTAATTTAAGGAGTTTTAATGTATTCCATCCTGATTTTTTTTTTTTTTTGTTAATTTTTTACATTTAAGTTTACCTAATTATAATATTTCAAATTGCAAACTATATTTTTTTCAGCTTTATGTAGCCTCTACGATACATCTTGAACTTTTCAATTGGTGCAGACTGTAAAATTTCTGGTAGCGTATTATATAACTTCATCCCTTTGTACAGTAAACTGTTCTGTGTATTCGCTATGTCCTTTTTTTAAAGACCGATTTCCTTGCACGTCCTTGTGTTACGTCCTTGTTGAATATAATTTTGTTTGAGAAGTATTTTGGTAAAAGATTGTTTATTATTTTATGAATAAATATCATCGTATTCCAGGTCAGCATCTGTTTCACGGTTAAACAATTCAGTTCCTTTAACATTTTATTTACTTTTGAAAATCTCACTATATTATACAGTATTGCCAACTTCAATCTACTGTCTGGAATATGTCATCTGTATAATACTATTGAATATGACTACTCAGATATCTGTGCAAACAGCCCGCATATTTTAAAACGAAAATTAGCAATCTACTAACACGACAAGTCAGGGAGAATGGCCATATTTCAAATCGAATGTGAATGGTTGTTATTTAATTACTCTCCTTACTATTTATTATTATCTTTTACGTCATATTATAATATTTATGTTTTATTTTTCTTAAGTGCACATTTTTAAACGAATTATTAACATTTACGCTCTTTACAATGTTAATCTTGTCACTTTTTCGTGATGATACTCTGTAATTTTTTTTTTTATGTTCTTTATTTACTGAATTGTTGATTTTTCGACCACCATGCTAGGCACGTGCCCTTGTTGTTCAATGTTCCAAAACAATAAACTTTTGAGCACTTTTAAGATAAAAAAAAAATATATATATTTATATACCTCAGATCATTTTAATACCTTACAAATGCACCCTAGTCTCAAATTTTATGTGCGGTAAGGTATCGGTACAGTCGGCGTTTACCGTCAGGCCGCGAAATTAGAACTGATTTAGCAATAGATTAGATTTTAGGTCCCTGTAAAATCTAACTAATATTTTAATCGTGAAAGTTTGTATAGATGTATTTGGGTTTGTTACTCTTTCAAGCAAAAACTACTGAATGGATTTTATTGAAACTTTACAATAATATAGCTCTTTTATCAGAATACAATATAGGCTATATATATATAATGGTAAGCTCTGGCGTTATGAAATTTGTATAAAGGAAAATGTGTGTATTTCATATTTTTAGAGAATCAATTTGTTTTTTTGAATGGCATAGCAACGCGTGCCGGGAACCAGCTAGTTGATTATATTTAACTGTAGGTATAGTCCAGTCAAGGAATGAGTTGTAGAGTGCGCGAGCAGGGACCTAAGCGATTACATCAGAAACATACTAAAAGTCCTGACGTCTAGGTGGTGAGCTAGGGGGGGGGGGGAGGTCCCAATTTTCGGGTTTCCACTCATATCTCAAAAACGGTGCGTCGCAGAGGAAATTTTTTGAGAATAAGTAAAAGCTTATAAAATTATCTACAACTTTTATTCCATACGTAATTTTTTAAATCCCAGCCGTTTTTGAGTTACACGCTCCACAAATGTAGATATTTTCGAAAAAAATCATTTTATCTTACATTTTTCATCAAACATTTTTTCACATCGTCTAAAATATTCATCAAAGAAAGAAATTTATATGAAAGAAGTTGTAAAGAATTTATTTAGAATATATATACCTATGACATTTCCTCCCCTCCATATCTCCTTAAACATTGATCCTAACAAAAAAGTTTATAGAACTTTTTTTGTAGAGAATTTTATGTTCATAATTTAATTCTTAGACATTTTTCGCTAAAGGCAGTATTTTTCGAGTTATTAACGAAAAACTGAAAAAAGGGGCATTTAGACACACCCCCCCACCCTTAGCTCCAGTACTTTTTACAAATGTGCCAAATTGGCTTCTACACGAATTATTTCCGCTATTCGGTATTTTTTGGTCTTTGCCTGGACTATGGGTTAATACCACGGTACGTGTTTTATTTCATCGCTGGAGGTAATATTCCACAAAAGAATAATACAATTATACCAAAGAAACAATAACACTAACTCAGGACCCATCCCCTAAGGTTAATAAACTTTTATAATTTAACCCTTTTCGTGGTATTGCTCCGTGTATCGTCTACCGGCTGGCTCCAGAGTAAACCAATCTGCACATGTTTAAAATATTAACCGTTTTCCCAGAAAATGGATGCTAATATCTTTAGGCAATTACGAAAAATTTCGACGAGAGAAAAGTTTTTTGGAGCTTTTGTGAAAAACTCATAAAAATTCTTGTGTCCTCTTATATTATACTATCGTGTTAAAAATATGATCTAAACGGTGGTAGATAGAAAAAACACCACGTTTTATATTCAAATCTAAAATTAACCACCAAATAATTCAAATGTTCACGTTTATGAAATTTAAAAATTATGAAACTTTAGTTTTTGTTAGATACATTTTTAGATTTTCCCAAAAGCATTTTCGTTATTTGTTTTTGGGGTGTTATGCCGTGTTGCTTTACCTACTTATTTATCCAACGTGATGTGTTGGCTAAAGAAGGAGGAGGAGCAACACGGCATAACACCCCAAAAACAAAACACGAAAATTGGTTATTGTTTTTTTTAATTATTTTTACATGAAATGACAAAAAGTGGGTTGACTGTAACGTTTACAATATATTTGTCTTACAAAATATTTGTATATTGTTATTTTTTCGTTATCAGTAATTTTAGTTAGTAAAAACGTAAAGTAAGCCATTTTTAAAACTTTTTTATGTTGGCATAAAAAAAAATAGGAATGTGTTTTGTTTTATTTTGAATTATAAAATTTGAAAGCTTTTTTTATCACCTTTCAAAAACAGTTTTAGTTTTTGAACATTTTCAGAAATATTCCATATCTTTGGATTTTATTGCAAAGCGGGAATGTTTTGACCTTCTGAAAAAATTTGCTCGAGGACTGAGAGTTAAAATATATATTTACCCACAAGTCACAATGACACGAGGAAATTTTATGGGTTTTGGAATGCTTCTGAGGTGTTTTAAATCCCCTTTACATACTTCTTATTTTTAGAGTCGTAACAAAAAAACAATTTTAAAAACCAGATAAAATTATCTTTGAGATTTCTGTACTTTAAATAAACATTGGCATTTTTAAATAATAAAATTTTAATATCAAACTTCAAAATATTATCAAAAAACTTATAAAAACATTTCGACTCGAAACGTCCATAATTTTGAAAAAATTCGACATTTAGAAAAAAAATCCTTTTGTGCAGGAAATCAGTAATAAAATTATCACTTCGCTTTTCACGCCGTTTATACAATAAATATATTAAAAAAAAAAATAGTTTTCAGTTTTCATCAAAAAAATCACACCAATTTGTAATGAAACATTTTCCCATTTTTTTAGATATTATCCATGCCATCGAGTATAAATATTTGAGTCAAACTGAGAAAAATATTTTTTTTTCATTCCAATGACAAACAAATTCATCATAAATCTACGCATTGTAGAAAAAAAATCTTTTCTAATGAATGGATGCCCCGATCAGACCTAACCTTCAGAGGCTCTAATAGAATACGTCTGTAGCTAGTAAGGTGCTTTCGAGACTTGAGGGGTTAAAAAGCTCCCGGGGATAGTTTTTAGCATATTCAACGACAGTCTCAAACAAGTTTCGCAAAGTGTCGCCATTGTTGCGCCGCACGGTGGGGCCAAACATTATATTTTGATACAATAAACCAAAAAAAAAGCAATCCTACAGAGTCGTTTCATTTGTTGTAAAGTAGGTACCCCTTTAGTTGTAGCATAATAACATTAGCAGGTAGACGCGATTGGTGACCGGCCAACTCAGAATGAAACCAAATCAGAACCACCTCAGAAAGGTCAGAGTGATGATAAAAAATATTTAAAAATTGCTTAAGGCTCAGTTCCTGGCCCCAAAAAGAAGAAGATGGAGAGATATGAAATTACGAATGTTAGAAGAGCGCGCTAACATTTACAGCGATGAAATTGATGCAAAAATCATGAAAATCTTTAATAAAACACGACTCGTTATAAAATAGAGCAAAAATCTCACGATAATTGTCTTTAATTTTATTTAAAGAAACGATGTGATTTTTTTCATACATATAACTTGTAAAATAACCGAAAGAAACGTGTTTATAATCATTTTTGGAGCATACTTTGCGATTTTTTTCTATCGAGGAAATTTTATAAAATTTGCGTTTCGGCGCGATAAATGTCTAGATATTATCTTCAAGATTAACATATATTTTTTTAAGAGCTTAAAAACTTCAAATGTTTAAGGGAGGTTTGCAAGAAATCAGTTGAAATTCGGGTTGCCGAGGCTAAAGCAATATTTCAATATTTTTTATCATCACTCTGACCTTTTAAGGGAGATATTTTATGTTTAAGGGAGATATGATATCTCCCTTAAATATTTGAAGTTTTTAAGCTCTTAAAAAATATATGTTTTTTTAAGATAATGTCTAGATGCTGCTCATGCCGAAACGCAAATTATATGAAGTTCTCTCGATAGAAAAAAAATTGCAAAGTTTGTTCCAAAAATTATTAAAAACAAGTCTGTTTCTATTTTCTTATAAATTATATTTGTGAAAAAATTCACAATGTTTCTTTAAATGATACTTAAGATGCTCCCCACGAGATTTTTGTTCTATTTTGAACGAGTCGTACTTTATTAAACTTTTTCGCAAATTTCGCATCGATTTTGTCGTTGTAAATGTTAGCGCGCTCCTCTAACATTCGTAATTTCGTATCTCTCCATCTTCTTCTTTTCGAGCCCGGTTGCGGAGCCTTAAATAGTTTAAGTTAGGTGAGGGTTACCGGCTATTTTAAAATTATTTTTTCATGGCTTTTAATGAACTTTCTGAGGTGGTTCTGCGTTGGTTTCATTCTGAGTTGGCATCCTTATTTCGGAAAATACATGATGCAAACCCCTGAAGTGATCATGAAGTCATCAGACTTCAATAACATCAATTTAGATATACTTAATACTTAGCTCGGGGCTTCCATTCGAACATTTTTAAGATCAGAAGCTATTGTTATTATTATTATCATTTTTAAATTTGTGCTCCTTTTTTTGCACTTTTAAAGTAATTAAACTCTCATACCTCGGTTATACTTTGTCAAAAGGTCAAATAATTATCCGCTTTGCGGTAAAATTCAATTAAATGGAACATTTTTTAATGTATCCGAAAACGAAAAATCGTTTTTTAAATATGATGAAATGGGTACTCGATAAAAAAGCTAAGAACACAAAAATATTGTGGTTTACTTCCAGATTTGAATATAAAGCGTGGTATTTTATCTTTCTAACGCCTTTTAGATCATAATGGTTTTCATATCTTTTAGTTATATCTTTTGGACATGAAACTGATGTGGAAAAATTCCGAAAGTATTCACTAGACACGCCCAAATATTTTTTGCAAAAATATCCGTGGTACTTCATGCCACCTACACTACACAAGTCTTTTATCCACGGGCCAGAAATATTAAAAGTGCATTATTGACGATAGGTCAATTGACAAAAGAGGCACAAGAAGCACAAAACAAAGATTTTTAAAAAATCAGGGAGCTAAATTTCGGAAAATGTAGTTGAAAAAATTCCAATGCTGATGTTTTCAATTTGTTGTTACTGTCGTCAGATCCTCTCAAAACTAGCAAAATAAAGCTACCAAAAAAAAATGACCACACTCCCCAAAGAAGCGGTGGAAGTTATAATGGCTCCATCGTTACAACCGACAAGTGAAATTTATTAAAATACTCAGTATGATGATGATCTTGATGATGGTAGTGATGATGATAGTGGTGACGACTCAAACATTTCATATAAAGAAAATTAAAAATATTTTTTGTAGTTATTTAACTAAATTGTATGCATATAATCCGGTTCCGCGACTCTTTATTCCGCGACAAAATAGCCCCCGACAATATTTCCCCGACAAACTATCATACGGACAAAACATCCTCCGACAAAATATCCTACGGACAAAACATCCCCCAACAAAATATCCACTAAATCCTTACCTAACCTAACCTTACCATAACTAACCTAACCTAACTTAACAAAAAAATTGGGACAAAAATAATACAGACAATTTAATAAATTATTGTTCAAAAATAGTAAAATGGGACAAAAATAATACAGACATCCTGTAAAGACAATAAATTATTAAATTTTTATAAGAAAAACTTTCTTTTTATTACTTTTTTGAAGGTTATTCCCATCAGTGAAATATATCATATTAGAATACGTTAACAATAATAATATAAACGAAAATATGAAAGAGAACAAGACACAGAAAAACAAAAAAGACAATGGTGACAAATATGACGTTTTGACAGAAGGTGGCAATAGCGAAATTGGTTAACGCGCTCGTCCCGGTTAGACGGAGAGGTCTGGGTTCGAGTCCCAGTTGCGACCATTGTCTTTTTCTGTTTTTCTGATAATATATTGATTTATTTTTACTGTGTGATTATATGATTTAAAATGTCTGTTGTATAATACACAATTTACTTCGATAATAATAAATCTGGCGACGACTAATAGTATTATAACCTTATTATAATAAAATAATAAAAATAAACCTTCATTTCAAATTTTTAAAAATAATTTTACTAGATAAAATAACAATCTTTCAAAATCAATTTATATTTTTTTTGTAGAAAAGAGTCGATACGCCTAGAATTTGATTTAAAAATTGCTTATTTCCGTTTGTGTCTGGTTACCAGGTTTCAGGATTGAAGGTATTAGTATGTGTGGTGAAAGTTTGGCCCTGCTGGGAAACTACCATTCAGATTCGAAAATCTGTTTAACATGGCTTTAGCTATTGTAAACAAATCTAATTATCCTGCTAATTGTTAATCATCCATTTACCCACTCCTTTCCCACACTCATCTCCCCTTCCTTAAACTCACAACACCTCCTACCTGGAGTTGCCAAGTTCCCATGCCTACGGGCAGTTAAAACTTTTGTAAGGGTGTAATTTTTTTAAAGCTAAAAATAATATGGAGCGATTTTGATGAAACATGACCTCGAGAACTGTTTATATTTAACTATTTCGCCTCATAAAACTCGATACCGGTAATAATGTTTTAATTCTCATTAAAACTTAAGCTTCGAAACGTGTGCTGTAATAATTAATGCAATAATAAAATAACCCAAATAACCCGACACGGAAGAATGTAAATGAATGGAGCGCTTTAGTCACAAAACATTATTATAAACGCCGCATATTTGCACGCACCCGGAGAAGTAGGTAACTGTTACATAAATAGCTTGTCACGTTTTCTTAAAAATCAGATGATTAGAAAACCTTCAACATTCCATGACATTGGAGTTAGCTGAAATGAAATAACGATAATTAGCAGTGCGATTAGTAAGCGATGATGATGCGTAATGATGAATCTTTTATTCTCATTGACGAATCATCGAACTCAGCATTTCAAACTAGTTTAATTGTGGTTACGGTTACTAGTTCAATGTTATGGTTACTAGTTCAATGTAAGTTCAATATGACCTCTTCGAGAAACGCTAAATTGTGCAAAGTAATTAATAATTTAAAATACCAACCGAATGATAACACATTTCTTGAGATTATGCCTTAGTTGCAATGCCATTCAAAGAAATCTGTATGTCCTTTCCCGTTCGTCCCCGTTCCCTTCCACCTTCTCCGCCTTCCTCTTCCCTCGTCTCTTCCCTCTCCGCGAACCCCACCTTCTCCCAACCTTTCCTCCCTGCCGCTAAAATATATTATATACACACATTTTCATTTACTTATACACCTTTCATAACGCCAGAACTTACTATTATATACAGCCTATGTTACTCGCTGATAAAGTAGCTTATTATTGGTGAAAGAATTTTTAAAATCGGTTTAGTGGTTTAAACGTAAAAGCGTAACAACAAATACACGCCCTTTCGCATTTATAATATTAGTATGGATGGATGCTTTCAATTTCGAGAGTAAGGCGGCCCCTAGGCGATCAATGATATTGAGCAATATTACGAATTGTTCAGTATTATTGACCGTTTGGGGTGAATATTGAAGATTGCGCAATGATTGAACAAAATTTATGCGAGTTTAATTTTTATTTAATCATTGCGCAATTTTCAATATTCACCCCAAACGGTCAATAATATTACACAATTCGTAATATTGCTCAATATAATTGTGTCATCTAGGGGCCGCCTTAGAATAAAAATAAATTGCTACAGTTAAATATCACCAAAATGCGTTTTTCAATCATTTTAACCGCCTGTTTTACGTCACTTTTGACTTTTGCTTTTACTTTCCGAAAACCGATAGTAACTCCAATATATTTGACAGTTCTGTTAGCGATGAGGTACGAAATTGCGCGTTTCAACATTGGTTATGATGATAACATGATTAATATAATAGAAAATAGTGATTTGACGATGACATCCTCATCCAATGTGTCTTGCATCGAAAATCAAAGACATTTCTACCCCACGTTAATAATATGGGACGATCCCGAATTTTTGGCGCGATTTCGTATGTCGAAAGATCTCGTAAAATTTGTGTCATATCAAATTCAAAAAGATATTACTACTCCTGGTAAGTAAATTATTTATAATATCGTAGATATTATAATCGGTCGTCATTTATTTTTAAATATTTTTATAAGTACAAATCTGTCGGATAATTTGATAGATGTTCTGGTTTTCAAATTTAATAATAATTTATAATTTTATAATTTATGTTGTGGCCGAACCAAAAAATAATATAGTGCATTTTTAGTTTCAAGAATATTCTGATTTTTATACTGGCCCTTTATCAATTATTACTTTAGCAAACTTGAAACAGCGCGGTATCTTTGTTAACTTAACTTAAACTGTTACTTTAACTGACCGTAAAAAAAATATTTTTTGTCCACGAATTGTCTCTGTTGAAACAGACGACCCTAATAAAAATAAATGCCAGGGTAAGTATATTTTGACGGATTGCCTTACTATGGTAACGCTCAGCTCTTTCAGGATGTGGGCATCGTATCATAAGTCTATTAAAAATATTTACTCATTCAATCAGTCAATCAGCAACTAGCACGATAGTAGGAAAACTGTTAATAGTTGATAGATAAAACTGTTGATAGTTGGTCTAGAACCATCCAGCCGTTGCGTAAAAACCTCAGAGTTCCGGATACTAACCCCAGAACAGAAGGACACGTATTCGCAAACACCTGAAAAAACCATTATTGGTGAATTTGGCGCTCATTAAAATTCAAGCTAAACGTGGGTTTTACGGTCAGAACATAAAGTTTTAAGCGTCCTCGTTTTGTTCCTAGCTCCGTGTGTGTTAAAGAACAATTATTTTCGCGTTGTTTTTTTGGTTACTTTTCTACTCTATTAATCTTAAACTCTGGCCAAATGATTCTGAGAATCGAGATGACTTTGCGTGATTTAGTTTTGGGTGAAATATGATGTTTATCTTTATATAAAAGAAACCGAAAATACAATTTCAGGAATTGTGAAGGATAGCGGTCAGGAGTCACGTAAACATTATTACTTACTATTTTTAGAGCCTGCGTATAAAATTATACCTATTTTATCATTGTTGTAATGTTTTAGGACTTTAATAAAGCACTTCCCAGAGGTTTGAAAGATTTATTGACACTTTTTACAATATCGTCCAAATATTAATTCCAAAATATAAAAAACGAACTGGGATGACGATGTTTCTTTGTAAGAAGCTATTGCAAAAGATGTGGAATGGACGTTAATCAGCGAATTTATAATCTACGTCATATTAGTTTGCTTGGAGGGGGGAAAAACATCACAAATATTAAATCTTTTTTTGAATATTAACTAAACCTCTACTGAAGAAAGGAACTGAAGATATTATGTAAATCGGTTTGAAGCCCAACTAAAATAATTAAATAGATTCCCTAACAATTGTAGTAGGTTTTTTTTATACTATTTTTATTGATAACTCGCCAGTTTTCAGCATTCGTTGCAATGCCTATTAAATAAAGAAATTATTTCTTCCTGCGTTTCCTTTCCCATTCCTCCCGTTCCCCTTTCGCCTTCCCTTCCCCTCCCATGTTCCCCCTTCACCTTCACCATCTTCTCCCCTCCCCTCTTCCACTTTCCCCATTCAGGAACCTCTCCCTGCTGCTAAACTAAACGAAATAAACTCATTTTCAAACAATTTTCGCGAAACAATTTTTTTATACAAATTTCCTAAAGCCAGAGCTCACAAGTAGGTACATATAAAAACCTTTGCGGACGTGCGTGCAACAACTCACCAAAGTTTCATCGCAATCGGACTAATAGTACAGGAAATCATAAGGGACAAACAAGGAAATATTAATTTTTATGTATCAATATTCTGATAAAAATAGTGGTAGGTTTTCGAAGATTAAAGTATTGTGTTCAAATTATAAGGCAGGTACTTCATTTTATGTAGCATAGTTATTCTAATTATAGGTATTATTTCTCCAAAAATATGTCCATTTTTTTACACAATAGACCTAAGTAATACTGTTTACGTGGCTCCTAACAGCTACCCATCACAATTCCTATTAAAATTGGAAATTGTAACGTTTTTCATTCAAAATAAAATCACATAAAGTCATCTCGGGAGTTGAAAAATAACAAACCAAACCCGAACAGTTTGTGAAACCCAAACATTCCACTATTTCTGTACCTTCCTGAAATATTTAAACTATCTTACTAAAATAAACATTGTTCCACCCCTTTGCATGAAACCAAACAAGATTTACTATCCAAAATAAGGAGACTATGGGATCTCTAATAATTGTGAGTTGTGAGGCGGAAGAAAGTGGGTGAAGAGAATAAGTAGGGTTTAACGAATGTTGGTAAATGCCTGGCTTTTACGGTCTGTTTACTTAAAATAGTTAAAGCCTTTTCAAGCCACGTCTAAGCATAGTAGGTTTACACTTCACTTACCGGGAGGTTACGAAGCCACTCAGAGCAAATAGTGTAGAATAACAGTTGTAATACCTCCAACTTCTGACATTTCCCGCACTTTCTGATGGCAGTACTACACTAGCACCTCCTAGCGGCGTGAGTTCTGCGGGTTAGTTTTCTTCAAACATTTTAAAAGATTTTATTTCTATCTATCTAACTATCGCCGAAATGTATGTACGTTAGGGTGGTTACAAGGTATAAGGTGAAAAAATATGTTCGTCCTAATACCGGCCTGACCCCCCTTATATTTGCCATTTGTCTAGAAAATAAGATTTGGAAAGTTTTAGCTCAATTGAATAATGTTAACCCGTGCCTCATCGAGATTAAATTTGAAAAATACGATTTTTTGCAAAAAAAAAATCGCCGTTTTTTCCTCATAAAATGAAAACTATTTGTCATAGAAATTTTATTCTTATTTCATTTCATAGGAAATGTTGCTATCTTCAAGTTTTACTCTAATCACTTTTTTGTAAAAACTTTTATATTTGAAGATATCTATTATTTTCCAAGACTGGACATGATCCGAATCCTCAGAGTCGCTATTTTTAGAAAATATGGAAAATGGAAATTAAGATACTTAATTTAATCACTTTTGATCAAACTTTGTTTCCTTTGAACATTATACATTATTAAACAATAGATATAATAAACAACATCATATTTAATAAAATGTATAATAAAACATAAAACAAACATTATTTTCAACTTTATAAATGTTTTTAGGAATTAGTTAATGGTTATTATCTGGTTTATAGTTATATCCCTTAAAAGGTCGGATTTGTTACAAAAGTGAAATTCAGATGAAATATCAATTTTTCTTACAGAACAATTAAAAAACCACAGCCAAGGGATGATTACAAAGAATTAATTCTACTTTCGTTAGTTGTGTTAGGACGTACTCCCCCAAAAGATACTTTTTTCAAAGTTCCTGGTGCCATTCATCATGCTATATGGATGGCAAAGGCCATTTATTGTATCAAAATATATCTTTTCAGGGATCAATTAACATTAACAAATTTAGAAAAAAAATCTATCACTGACATTTGTTTATTTTTCGTAAACATTTATGTAAAAGCGTGGTTTAACGACCCCAAACCCACTTTGGCCCCCAACCAAGACCTACAATTTTTAAAATCTCTTGTAAAATATAAAGAAATCGATAAAGAACTTGCAGACTAGGCACTTTCTAAAATGATAAATCATCTGTGATACCTCAATTCTGAGCAAGTCGCATTTTCTTTCTTCGATGAAAATTTAGAAAAAAGTGTCAAAACAAGCATAGCTGTAAAAAGCCTACCAATAATTCCAATTGAAGAACAAACATATGATAGGGATGTGAAAGCAAAACTCAGTCTCCATCAAGTGGATAATTTATTGGACAAAGATATCGATTTTTTTGTTTCTCATCAAACTCTAAATTTTTTCAAAAATTTGAAATTGATACAGAATTTTTAAATACGGATCTATATATATGGTGTGAAAATGCACATTATTTAAAAGTAAAAAAAATTGTGAACGGTTTCAAGGTTGTCAATGACACAGCAGAAAGAGGGGTAAAATTAATCCAAGACTTCAATTCCTTTTTGACAAAAGACGAAGAACGACAGTTTCTGTTACAAGTTGTATCAGAATGTCGAATTTTTTTTCCTGACTCTTCAAAAGCTACGTTATCTAAGCCATTACCACCGTAATATGATAATTAATTGTAAATGTAAATAATAATAATAATAACTTCTTTCTTTTGTATATTTTAAATAATAAAACATTGAACATTATTTCTTATTTTATTTTATACCTTTTTGCATTTCTTTTCTTGTAAATCCATCATTTTCAATTTGGATTGTGCTGTATTTACTTTGAAAACACTTTTAACTACACCCTTTTTTATGTACCAATTGAGAAAATAAATAAAGCAAAATCTGGACAGCATATGTAATTAAATCTTGCAATATTGTTAGGTATTTTATAAAAATAAAAAAAAATTATAGAAAGTTAAACTTCAACCTTGATGAGGCACGGGTTAACCTTATCCAATTGAGCTGAAACTTCACCAATCTCATTTTTTAGCCAATTGGCAGCTTTTAGGGGGGTCAGCATAAAAAAATTCCAACATTGATTTTTTGTAACCACCCTAATGTACGTGCATAACTTCCGAACGACTGCCCCAAATTGTAAAATTCTTTTTTTGTGTTATTATTGTCAGGACAAGGTTTGTATAAAACTACTGATGAGCTCTCGCGTTATGAAATTTGCAATAGGTGGCACGCGAGCTGTTTGAAAACTGAATGTATGGAACGCGGGTGGGGGGGAGGAGAGGGGAACCAGAGAGGGGGAGGGAGGAGGGGGACTCGGGAGTGAGTTCGCGGGATGGGGGAAGGGGGAGTGGTGATTTTTTTTAATTTTGTTTTTTTATGTTCATGAATTTGCCTAGGGGGGCAGCTGCAGGAAAGCGACAAGTGATCAAATTGGTAATTATTTACCACAAATGTCAAACAGTCAACAACAAAAAAAACTACATGTTTACTAATGGTGCTCATACTGAGTTTTGTGTTTGAGATTGCACTTTTCCAATTTGCGAATGCATCATGTCTTTTATGAACTGATTCATCGTTAGCTGTGTTTATTTCTGAGAAATAAGTTTTTTTTACCATTTTTTTTTTTAATAAAACGATAAATTTGTAATACCACTTTTATTGTTAGCCTTCATTTTAACACCATTTTTTGTTAGCCTTCCAGCCTATAGGAATGTAAATAATTTGTGCAGCAATTTAATTTTTAATTTTAATTTAAAGTTTTTAATTTTGTCCTTGGCCTTGTGTAGGACCACAGCACTGTGCAGCATAATGACACAATTTCGACACCCAGAATTTTTTTACAAAGATTTATTTTTGAGGGCCCCATTACGCCTTCAAGGTAGGCACTAAATCGATATTATGGGTAGGTAGTTAGGGTCGTTAGTTGTTAGGGTCATAAATTGTTTTTTTAAAGAAGGGTTTTGTTCCACAGTGTCGTCCCGCATACATAACGCTTTACCCAAAAGAAATTTTGGGCGGTAAGATTTTATAGATAGCCTCTACGTATTTTGTGCGAGGAGTGGAAGACAAGCAATACTTGTTGAAAATGCTGATGTTTGCTTGGAATATATTTCCACCAGTGTCAATCGCTTTTTGGCGTCGCAGAGTTAGTTAATTAGCACCCAACATAATAAATAGTCAATCTGATAATTACAATAATTAATAATTGTAATAATTGTCAATATTACATTTCAATAGTCACTTTTACTAATACCAGAATTGTTACAATCAGCCAGTCACCACAAGTAAATAAATAAAACTGCTGTTTTTAGTAAAGTGAAAAATAGTCTGGGAAAAAAGTACAAGGTTAGAAGAGTCTGGATTACCATGACAGGAGAACTGAAAAAACAATATAGACGAACATGGAAACTTAAAGCTCGGAGACCAATACCTCGAAGAATTGCAGGAAAAAACTTCCCGGTGCATCAAAAAGAAGAAAAATGCACATTGGATGGATGGATTGATTGATTGAAAAATTAATGGAAAATAAGTAACAGAGCTTAAAAAACATTACTAAGAAGTTCGTTATTGAAAAATTCTGTAGTAAAAATAGAATTGCAAGCCAGTGGATCAAAGCGTTTGAAAAATAATGTTTACGGTTTGATGTGACCACGGATGGAAAAAATAGAAATACTCAGATTGTTCATGGATAAAACTTGTGTAGATTGGTATAATTATATGATTATAAAACTAACAATGAACTAAGAGTGGTCAACATGGAAAAACAAATTATTTGAATCATTCGCAAACAAAGGATGGAACTCTGTCACCCAGGCACTATTATTTAGACACAAAAAGGGTTCTCTGTTGGATTATGCTATGAGAAACGAAAAACTTTTATTGGATATGACAAGATCAATCAACACCGGAAATATGATAAATCTTGTTGCTTCCGGACTACCAGAATTCATACTTAACAAGATCGATAGAGAAGGATTACAAGATACTGTGGATTTGTTTAATGAAGTAAAGAAGTATGAACACACAGTCAACAAAAAAAGATTCATAAATAATAAAATATTTGGAAATTCAGAACATAATAAAATTGGGGTAAAAATTTATGTAAAATTTGTGATAAATTGAATAAGGGTACTCGTTACCATCCTGAAGCCACATGCTGGTACAAAACAAAAGAAGATAAAAATTTAAGAGAAACGCGATTAAATATGTAAACAATTCAGTAATAGAGACTGAGTTAATTGAAAATTATCAAAAAAACAAATAGTAACACCATTGATAAAAGTCAAACCATTACTAAATGATAAATCTTATAGATATTATAAAGGCGAAAGTTTATATGGATGAGTGTTATTCTTTCACGCAATAAACACCGAATAGAATTTAAAACTTCTTTCACTAATCGAAAGCTACATTATTTGCGAGTAACATAGGCTATATTCTATATTGGTAAGCTCTGGCGTTATGAATAAGCTGTAACGTTATGCAAATATTTTTCATACGTTTTCTGTCCCTAACAAAATCGAGTTATTGCAAACAAATTGTTACCTTGGAAAAAATTTTTTTTTTTTTTTTAATAAGGCAATTCACCCTAAAAATAGTGCTTTGTTGGCGTCATAGTTAATATCTACCTATCTCTAAAAATGTTTATTGTCTGGACGAAAAGCATAGCGTTGCTATGTAATTATTTGACGTGACTATAATTTTGTTATTTCTTTAGGTTTTTCTCTGGATTCAAATATGAATAAAATACTAATTCCTACTTGAGGCGAAATTATCAGAATAAATTAGGGGAGTAGGTACTTAAAATAAATTTCTATTTCTATAATTTAAATATTTTCTAAAATAGAATTTTTATTTGCGAAATGTCATTCTCAAATTTTGAAATTTTCTATTAAACAATAATTATTTTTTATTAGACAAGAATGCAAGAATAATAACAATTATGCCAGTATTTTCCCACTAATACCATGCGAGCGAAGCCGCGGGTAAAAGCTAGTTAGAAATATATAGGATTTATGATTCGAGTTCAAATGTTTATCTAATTAATTCTAAGTTATTGAAACTAAAAGGAAAAGGAAACAATTTGAATGAAGCAAATTTAGTAATGATTAATGGTGTTAAAAAGACGAGTGGTTTGATTAAGTTTGTAGAATCTGTGAAATTTGTATTAAAAATAAGTCAAGAGGACAAGACAAATTTGGCATTATATCTCATCTATAGACACAATTGGAGGATTTGGAGGTACAAGATCAATAAAAAAATTCTACATTTGTTGGCAATGACGTTATATTATAAATAGACTCGCCATAGTCTCACATACTCACAATATAATGTGGAAAGCAAGCAACACTCTTTTGTTTTCAGCGGTTTTTAGTATATTTCTAAATTCAAAAGTTCATTCCTGTGTGATAAAGACAGACAATCAAAGAATGTATGGGAGTGAATGACATAGATTCATAGTAGGGCGGCTTATTAGTTTCTTCGCCGAATACTACTGTCACATCACGGGTGTGACCTATGGGTGTGACTGAGATAACAAGATACTCTTATTCGGTTACACGATATGACAGGGAAGGGTAAAGGCGGGTAAAACGTGACACACGGGCAAATATTTTTATATTTATTATATGAGTTTTCATTAGTAATACAATATTGGTACTATTATATTAGTATTTTTAAGTACATATTTTATTATACAGTACAGGTTATAGGTTCAAACGATTATACAAATCTATACAGATTAATAACACCTAGGACCGTTACTATTTACAATGTTCATCAACGACATTATTAAATTAATGAACGCGTTACCCTTTGTACGTTTTACCCCATCTTTCCCAATGGAATAAAACGAATGTGGGACGCTGTGTGAACCGACCTACTGTTAGTAGGTTTTCCTTGTTATGCATATGTCACTTTGTGATGCAGCGTTCGCTGTCTCCTTTACTCATATATTATTGCGGGCGGGAAACATGAAAATTAATTGTAATAATTATAAAAATTGATAATAATAAGTAATTTGCGTGTACTTAGAAATGAAGTGCTATTCCTTTGCCTTTACGACTATTTGCCGTGTAATTTAAGCATTTTCTCATCACACAGGAGGGCATTTTGGCGCTTTGCAATGCAATTTACTTACTGGTAAGACACGACCTCACTCGACGCGTAGCAGTTTAGTACTAAAGTACTAGGAATAGAGACAGCTACAATCGTATTGTGTTTGGCTTCCCACTTTGAGATTTCTACCCCGCGTCCAGTATTAATGTCTTTGTTTGTTGGTAGATCATTTGACAAGATATGCCTTCATTCTTACCTCAAAAACTCAAACTGCAAACGATTTTGTAAAACTAGTTAAGAAAACAGAAACAGAGCTATAACTCTTCGAATTTAATGTAAGAGACATGGTGTTTGTGGAAAATGGAAACAAGCTGAACAGGAAAAAAAGATGAACTGAAAATTAGACCATATGAGATAGTTGAAAAAACAGAATCAAACATATTCCATATCACAAAACTAATTACAGTTCGAACATTGGAAGAAGAGGACATCGAAGATGAGTGAGTATGGCGAAAATTTTGCAATAATTTTCTTTTCCGTGGGGGGGGGGATGTAAAGAAAAAGTATTGTTGTGGTTCCGGTTAGAATGGGAATTGTCACTTAATTTGTTATTCTATTATTTTATTGTAAAGTGTCAGGTTCAGAAATTGATATTGTAGTTGTTGTTGTCATTGATGTTGTCGTTTCTTCGCTTTTCGACTTAGCAACCCAACACAGTGTTTTATTTATCAATCAATAAATAGGAATTAATCCTCCATGTCATATATACTTAAAATATTATAAAAAATACTAGATTTCTTTGTTTTTACAACTTTTATTGTTTATAAAAAACCGAAATCTTTCAAGATCGATGCTCACTTCCTCAGGGTTTACAAAACTAATTATAACAGACTTAAAACGTTATTGATCTTGTTCTCTTTGTAAATTGTGCCCTCAATTCCCCCCTTCCCCCTTCCCACTCCTACCTTTCCATTGACACCGTTTCCGTTAAGTCTATTATTATAAATAGTTTTGTAAACCCTGAGGAAGTGAGCAACGCAACGTAAAAACAAATAAATCTATTAATATTGAATTAAAATGGTGCCACAGAATAAATTTGCTGTGTTTGAAGAAGTAAAATATTATTAATCATTTCCTCAAACCTTTTTTCTTCAAACTGGGCAAACTCCTCCATGTAACTTACTTCCTGCCTGGAAATTGTGTAAGTGTTGCCTGTAATGTAACAAAATACGCTTGATGCAGGTTCGTGTGAGAAATATTATTGAAAAATTTTAGAATAAAAAATTAGTTACTCTATTTAAAAAATTTTTTTTTTTTAGAACACGTGAAAACGCGCTAGTTATTAATTTTTATTTAAAAAGTCTAACGTGTTTAACATAAAAATATTTAAAATAAAACTGTACTTCATACCTTCCAAAGTAAGCTAAATTTTTTTTTTCAGATCCGTTATGTAACATTTTAAACTCAATAAATAACCTAAAACCTGCCTGGAAATTCTTTGTTGTAAAAAATGTGGTTCCTGTGAAATGACAGAATGAGCTTGACGCAAATTCGTGTGGAAATGATCGAATCTGATAACAGATAAATAATTTCTCTATATAAAAAAAAGTTGAATTACCGTGCGATTTTGATATACTTTCCTAAATAAATTATTAGTTAGATTAGTTGGAAATTAAATATTTTTAAAACCAAGTAAAAAACACGCACGTTAAATATTACTTTAAAAAAATCTGAAATGATTCATATTTAAGTTTAAAAAAAACCATACTACCTATCTTCGTAGCCTTAATTTTTAAATTAAAAACTTCTTTAGCACCGTTGTTATTTGAATCTCGATGAAACGAAAAATAGCGACATTAAAAAGAGACAAATACAGACATCTTTAGGATTTAGCCTGCGAGAGAATGATATAGATTAATAGGTCTCCTCTTTGTGCGGTGCTTCGTAACCTCCCCACTCTTGTCTGCTTCAGTTTTCTGAAGGTTTCACTTCAACCGCGTGTGAACTGCTCACTCTGATTTTTTAACCCGAAACAAAACACTTTAAACTCATAAACAACCTTAAAATGTTGCGCGGCGAGAATCAAATAAAAGCAACTGATCAATTCATTAGCTAATTTACCTGACTTTGGGGCTCTGTTAGGGCCTTTCCTCGTAGAGAAACCGAAAACTGGTTGGCAACTCACTTCATAGCACAGCTCAATTTATCAACCTCCTGATAGTCGAAGAGCCCGTGACGATCAGACCTTCGTTATTTTATAAAATCTGAAAGTTTCTCTGTGTATGTCCCTAATACATGTTAAGACGATCCCTGACTATGAAGTTTGGATCACGGTGGCTTTGAAATATATTAATAAATTATAATTGTACTTACGTTAAAGCATAAAAGCAGAATTTTATGTAGGTATGTTACTTGAGGAACTATCAACATATGTTTTCTCAGTTATCAGACAGTTTCGATGGTTCTTACACCTTGTCAGACTCATTAAAAGTCTACCGTAGGTGCGAGCGCGATATATACATGCAAGCAGGTGAGAGTAAAATATTGCGAAATTTCGACGCTAGCAGACTACTTACTACCTTGTAAAAGTGCGAGCAAAATGTTCTTGATATTGAGGTGCAATTTTATACACCTTTGCTACCTGCTATCTTTCAAGGCCACCGTGATCTAAACTTCATAGTCGGGGATCGCCTTTACCTGTATTAGGTACATACACAGATAAACTTTCAGGTTTTATTAAGTAATGAAGGTCTGATCGTCTCGGGCTCTAGCTCTATGGACAAAATCGATATTTTTCTGATCTGACATATCGCCAATTGCTTGAAAACTTGACAGGTTATGAGCCGCTACCATGGCAACCTGCCATGGCGACCAGCACTGCTAGTCACCGCGTCGCCTTTGACAACTGGTCCTTAACAAGTTGCCTGTGTACGGACCGCCAACGAAATTCTCAAGTTCCTTTCCTGTGGATAGCGATTGCGTCGTCAACTGTTTTTTTTTAAGTTTCTTCATGAGCGGATGGCCTTACTCGTCAACCCGTGCATTACTTAACCCGATTAAAAATGCCTTTGTCACAATGACTACCTGGTAATACCCTCAAATTTCACAAACATGGGGTTATAAATGTTAACCAAGTTCCTGTTAGTTTGTAAGGACTGTTACATTCAATGATAATAAAATGTTGAAGCCACCTCCAATATTTAGTTCAGGCTGCGTTACGAGCCACTGGCGTTGATTTTTAATTGGCTTTCTGTCATTTTATTTTTTTTATTATTCATTTTAAGCACCCGCTAAACTGCGAAAGCAGTTTGTCAGTAGGTCAATTTAACAATATTAATACAACACTAAAGCACAAATATAACAAGAAAACACAATATAGGTAGGTACAAAATAGATATATTTGAATAGCTTTTTATCTGAGAAGTTAGAACAATAACAAAAAAGGTTTTCTTTACTTATTATCATCATTCAAATGATTCATTCTGTGCGCGTCGAAACCAATGACGTTCGAAACAATGTTTTTATCCAACCTTATGCGAACTATCGGCGTTCTAATGGACACGTTTTTCCTGAAACCACTGGATTTTAAAGATGACATAGGCCTAGAGGAAAATAATTTCCCTCAGGGCCTTTGTCATCTTTGGGGATAACGTTTTGAGGGTCTTGTAAAGGAAATGAAGGATAGGAGGTTCTGGGAAGGAAAAAGTACGAAGGGTGGGTAGGATCCTGGGGTCAGTAGGTAGGTCCAAGGGTGACGGACGTATGAATCCATTCCTTCCACAGCGGTGCAAGGCGATGGGTCGAGAGAGTCCTACTGTAGACGCCAAATGGCCTTCCTCGACCAATATCTTCCGATCCGCCACGCAGTAAGTGGGCAGATGCATCCGCCAAGACCTTACATGAACCCGCGCACCCCTGCTAAATGACCAGACGTAACGAACCACGTGGAGTGACAGACCGTGCTCTTGGTGGATGACACTTGGTCGGGTGTCACCATTGGGTGGCGCCCAAGCAAGCTGCCCCCCCCCTCTACCCACTCCAACCCCCCTAATTACGCCACTAGGTGTTGGTTATGCAATAAATGGTTCCCGGAGCAGTGGTACCCATAATGGCCTCCCTAATTGAAATACGTAATCTCTAGAAGTGTGATCAATGCCTGTCTGAAAAAAACTGTTATTATCACCAATTTACATAAGACCTTTGACAACTAGGCCCAAGGCAAGCCAATGAAATTGATAATTATTTTTTTAAATTGAAGATATTATTAACAAATCTCAGACGAAAATGGTGAAATAAAATAAAAAATCAGAAAAAGGTTCAGTCGCATCTAGGAATTGAATCCAAGGCCTTAACCTTGCCGGGGTTTGCTTTGACCACTGAGCTAATCCGACCTTATCCCAATCGGTCATATTTAACTGTATCATGCTTCGAGGAAGAACTACCAACATTATTACTTTGCTCCCTGACAGGACAAATTTGTGCTCATTTATAAAACTCAATATATCTTCTATGCCAAAAATTTTTTTTTACATATTATTCCTGTCAGTTCATTTTTGGACATTATTTTATAGGTCGACAATTTTTTAAAGCTTAGTTACGAAAACGGACACCAGGAGAATTTGTTTTACGTTGAGCCATAGAGTTATTTTTCGAAAAGTTAGAATGAAAACTACATTTTTTCTTATTGTAAACCAATAATGTAATTATCTATCAATTTTTTTGCAATTTAGAAGTAAACAATTAACCATATTAAATTATAGTTTAAATAAAATGAAAGCAATAAAATTGGAAGATAAATTGTTACTTATTCCCTGATGAATAAAAATGCAGGTACCGGAGGAATTTTCCCTATAAAGAGTTTTCAAAAAATTCCTAAAAAAATTTGTAATGATTTTCAAGCTACAAACCACAAATAATTCACATTTTTCTGTCATGGAAAGGCTAACTTTGGGCTACTGCAATATTGGCTCAAGATTCAGAATGTATTGCAATGTTAATCAGCCTTTCCCCAAAGGATATAAGTCAAATAGAATGGTCACAATAAAGCGGTGAATTTCTCCAACTTGAGAAAGAAAATGTTTAAACACAGTATGGACTGTAGAAAGGTAGAAAGCATTTTTCACTCCACAAACCTCATTTAATGTGTTTTATATTCTCTATATAATTATTCTTCTATGTTATTTTCTTATGCTTATCTCTTCAGATAAGGAAAACTACCCTTCTTTATTACCGCAATGTAAATACATCAAAAATAACAATTAAACAATACAGAAAGTAATATTTGAACTACAATTTTAATACAAAGTAAAAAATATGTTTTCGTGTTAGTAGTGTCAAGAACATCATAGTTAAACAGAAAACGGGGATCCATTATAGAAAAATAAAGTGTAGCTTCAAAAAAATGAAAAGCATGTTAATTGTCATTATCATTTCTTTCTGCTGCTAAAATTTTCAATGTGAAAAGGGGAAATTGAAAGAGGAACAAATAACATCTGTGTATGTGGAATTTCACACAAAGCTACTGTTATAATTCAGTTTCAAATTCAAGAATTCGACACAAGATGTCACTACTTCCGTCAGCAGCTCGCGTGTGGATGTTTCCTCCCTAGGTATAAGTGCTACGGATTTTATATATTTTAAGTACCCACCCTTCCGGACAGGGGCGTATAACTCTGTCAAAATTTGTGTCCTGTGACCATAAATAACTCTTACTCTAGCGAAAGTGCCACACACCACAGACGAAGCTGAATTTTAGATAGGTCTGTAATTTTGATTTTCGCCATCTCTCGCTCTCTGCGTGTGTCAGAAAGAGATGCTCATACACCTACGTCACTAAAAAAAAGGTACCAAATGTATGTATTATTTATGGTACCAAATGCAGGAAACCGCACACCGCACTATCTGCAGGAAATAGACTCGCATCTATGGATTTGCCATCCGCCCGCCATGTTATGTTTATTTACAGACGCCGTTGCACGTTGTTTTAATAATTTGCCGATGAACATATTTTATTCAAAAAATGCTTACATGAATTCTAGAGGTGAAACAAGTGTTTAGTGTTGATCAAGAAATCAGGTAATTAATTACATAAAACATTATTCACCTTAATTTATCTGTAAATCAATATTTGAGGTTAAAATATAGAGGTTTTTTGATTTTATCGTAAAGGCAAGCTTATGGATACTAGTGGTTAATGTTTTTCCGTATTTCGTTTCAGAAAATGTTCTACCGCCTCATAAAAACGTTGTTAACGTATCGAAGCCTATACTTTAGGAACATTTCATAACATTGTTAACGTCAGATTTGTGACTATCATTGTGAGATCATGCATTGTGGCTGGGGATGCGATGATGTCGTCTCTCACCTGGCATGCCGCTTGAAGTCCCGAAAACCCTCTGGACAAAAGGAGAAAGACTCATCCGACGATCGTCTTTCACCCCAGAAGATAGGCGGAGGCTTGAAACGTCAACGTTAAAAATGCCCATCTTATACAAGACTTCATACAAGACCTCATACAAGGTAAAATTGATAATGCTTTAAAACAAACTATTACACTGTTTCCCTGCAGGATAGGCAGAGAGGACGGACCGTCAAACAACTCAGTCTTCGCATACACTCCTTGCCTTGTTCAATTTTACTTTCAATGTATGTGGGGTATTTAAATGATAGCATTCAATACAAAATGTTGTTTAGTGAACATAAGTTTATCAGTTGTCATGCTAAATCTTAAGTAATATTTGAGATACAAATATTGTAAAAACTGTTTTTAATTTTCAGATATAACAGGAACACCAGAGGAGAGTTCAACGTCCCAGCTGAAGACACGTCGCATGATTCCAAAGAAAGGTGACAGTTTATTTCTCTTGCTATAATTACTTGCACATACGTAGGGTCAAATAATGCTCGTAGAGCTTTAGTTTAACCTCTCGTTCTCCACCATAAAGAAAGAAAGGCCCTGTTGCAGACGATTATTAACAACTTGCTCTCCGCCATAAGCCTCTCACTTATTTGGACTCACCGAACCCATGTAAACCGACTAACACATACTTTTCTGACTCTTGAAGTGGCCCGTCGCATATAAACTTTGTTCATCACAAGTATTCTATGTTCCGTTCCCAAACTTTGTTTAATGTGACATATTTATTTCAAAAGACATGCTGCAGTTTTTTTATCAGTTGTCATGCCAAATCTTAAGTAATATTTGAGATACAAATATTGTAAAAACTGTTTTCAATTTTCAGGTATAACAGGAACGCCAGAGGAGAGTTCAACGTCCCAGCGGAAGACACGTCGCATGATTCCAAAGAAAGGTGACAGTTTATTTCTCTTGCTATAATTACTTGCACATACGTAGGGTCAAATAATGCTCGTAGAGCTTTAGTTTAACCTCTCATTCTCCACCATAAAGAAAGAAAGGCCCTGTTGCAGACGATTATTAACAACTTGCTCTCCGCCATAAGCCTCTCACTTATTTGGACTCACCGAACTCATGTAAACCGACTAACACATACTTTTCTGACTCTTGAAGTGGCCCGTCGCATATAAACTTTGTTCATCACAAGTATTCTATGTTCCGTTCCCAAACTTTGTTTAATCTGACATATTTATTTCAGAAAACATGTTGCAGTTTTTGCTGTGAGGTGGCTGAAATATATCCACGGAAGGTATTTCATATTTTTGTAAAAATCATTTTGTGTTTTTTTAACACTTATCCACTGTATTTGTGAAAATAAAATAATATTTAAACATGTACCCCGAGTTTTCATTTTTCTAATGCAAGCAGAATTTCAAATTTTGCCGCTATAAAGCATTTTTATTTTTTTTATGAGTTATTGGGCTAATGAATCCATGAAGTAGGACAGAGCGATTATATTGTCTATGGTAGACAAATAAACTTCCTCTATCTTTTAGTCAATTCGCGCCACGCAAGTCATTTTGACAGTTAAGTTTGACGACCAAGTCACTAGTATGGAGAAAGCCCGAAGATATCGATCTAGGGGTTAGTATATTTATGCTTCCGGATTTGGAAAGATTGACGGCAATACTTGACGAAGTTATAAATCACATATCACATCATTGCGTGTCTCAATTACTTTGTCACTGCTTTGTCTCGGTGAGTCACCAATGGTGACTAGCTGTCATTAGATCACAGTGGATCCGAGGAACTGGCTATTTTAGGAACCAGTTCCTATCGGATTTATAAAATGGTCACAAACACTCAAACCGGGCGAAGTCGAAATAAAAGCCGGCCTAGGGCCTAGCAGCAAAAACCTGCGGAGCTGGTTTTTAACTGCTAGTCATAATTATTGTTTCAATTTATTGTAAGCAAAAAAATTGGTAAAACGTTTTAAGAGGCCGCTATCCGAAATTCTACTGATTTCTTGCAAACCTCCCTTAAACATTTGAAGTTTTTAAGTTCTTAAAAAAATTTATGTTATTTTTGAAGATAATATCTATACATTCCCCACGCCGAAACGCAAATTATATGAAATTCCCTCGATAGAAAAAAATCGCAAAGTATGGTCCAATTTTTTTTTATTTTCAAGTCTGTTTCCGTTATTTTACAAGTTATACACGGTGTCCGAAAACTCGTGGTACAAGCGGGAAACTGGGGAATCTACATCACATAGAGTACCCAAATAAACAAATAGTTTTTCGATTTGAGCATTTTTACATTTAAAAAAAAAAAAAAATTAAAAAAAAAAAAATTCGGCTACTTTAGGGTTGATATTGGCCTCCATATTATTATTATTGTATTTGGATTTGACATTTGCGAAGTTTGTTTCAAAGTAAATACGCATGAATTACTTAATTTACCTAAACTAAGAACCTAATAATCAATTTTGTATACGTAAATAGTTATTTCTTGTAGTAATTATTGAAATGAAGTGTGATTTCCATAAGGGGGCATCCATTAATTACGTGAGCAGTTTTTCTTCCAATCTAGATTCCCCCCTCGGTAAGATAAATTTGGGCCAATTCGTATTTTTTTTTCAAGTAACGTGAGATTTTGCTGGACCCCCCATCCCCCGTTTTTGCTCACGTAATTAATGGATGCCCCCTAAGCTGTGTAAAAATGCGGCGGCTTATGGATTACCTACTTAATAATTAACACAGGAAGGAAACTACTTACTTTATGTGCAATGTTCCTTTTGAAATCCAAAACACACAACATCACAAATATGGTTTAAAATTATCACTTATCACCTTTCTTAAAAGCACAGTTAGCACAGAGGGTTCCATGGCAACTCAGAATGAAACCAACTCAGGGTAATTTTTGGAAATCGCTGGCAACGGTTAATATGCACTTTTTTTTGAAAAAATCTTTTGATTCACCTTAATTACATTAAAAGGCAACTATTTGCATTGGGGGAAGTGGAAAATATTTCATTCTAAATTTTTTCTTGCCTTGACGCGAGTAGGCGTTATAAAGGGGCACTTTCTTTTTAATCACAAACCATGTTTCACAAACCTAGCGTAGCCGCTAAACTACTTGAAAACTGGGATGTTTTTCTTGCCTTGACGCGAGTAGGCGTTATAAAGGGGCACTTTCTTTTGTATCACAAACCATGTAGAATGAAATATTTTCCACTTCCCCCAATGCAAATAGTTGTCTTTTAATGTAATTAAGGTGAATCAAAAGATTTTTTCAAAAAAAAGTGCGTATTAACCATTGCCAGCGATCTCAAAAATTTACCCAACTCAGAAACACCCCAGAAAGGTCATTAAAAGCTAATAAAAAATCATTTAAAAATAGCTGGTAAACCTAAATGAACTTAACCTATTCAACTATTTTTTTTATCATCACTATTAATGACCTCTCTGAGGTGCTACTGAGTTGGTTTCATTCTGAGCTGTCCGGTCACCAGCAAAGAGGTATTGGAGATATCTACGAACTTGTATTTGCAGGAACAGTTATCAAAGGAATGTCTTCGAAAAACAATTAAATTTCACTATCCTTCACAAATCACAGTTTCCTTACGATTATCAGAGGAATGTCTTCAATAACTGTCTAAATTTCACAAACACGCACTTTGTTTTAATTAAAAATGTTTTGTAGCAATTCGATAAACGTCAAAGGTCACGAAACTACCCGCACGCGAGGCGCTTTAAATACTGCCGATACTGCGGTCTCAAAAAATACATTTCACCGATTACGAACAGAAGAAAGCGGCCATCTTAATTTGTGTTCCCGAGGATTATACGGAACCAAGTCAGAAATGAGTTTTTGATGCAGCCTTGAAACTTGAAGTAAATTATCATGTTTATCAGTGGCAGAAAGATGGAAGTCCTATTATGAAGAAAAAATAGGATTTTCAAAATTGCATATGGATGCAAGTACCATGATGCAACAACTATCTTAGAAGCAAAAGGGTGTACCATGGACTTTATTCCTTTCATAATACACCACATGTCATAACAAAATAGTCCACTTCATTTAGAGGCAGTAGGTCTCAAGTCCATGTTTTTGTTTGACTCAAGTCAGCGTTTTTTTTTAAAACAATTATTTTTAATTTTCGTTGTTAGTTTTTGGGGTGTTATGCCGTGTTGCGCTACCTCCTTCTATAGCCGACGTTTCGTACAGCGTTGCAGTGTACATCATCAGGGCAGATCCGGTAGATCCGACGATGTAGTCGCCTTTTCGTTTCAACCAGGTTCAAATCACAACAGTGCTAAAGAAGTTTTCACTTCAAAGTTGTTACAAAATTAATTTTTCGTCGTTTGCTTACTTTTTCTTTTTGGTGTCGCTTGTTCGTTTCAAACAGGTTTAAATCACAACGGTGCTAAAGAAGTTTTCACTTCAAAGTAATTATAACTTCTTCTAGTCTTGTCATTATTTCGTTAGATCTGCCCTGATGATGGACACTGCAACGCTGTCCAAAACGTCGGCAATAGAAGGAGGTAGCGCAACACGGCATAACACCCCAAAAACTAACAACGAAAATGCTTTTGGCCGTGAAAGTCTAAAAACTAATTATTTTTAAGGCTTTAAATTTCGTTTCATTTGCTCGTTTTTAAAACAAAACTAATTGATTTAATAATTTTTTTTTGTTATCTATCAGCATGGATATCCGACGAAGTTATGAGACCATAGTTAGAGAAAAAATATTTTTTTGGCTCTCCTGAACATTTACCTTTTTGGACTTGCATCCGTATGCTTCTTGGGTACAGAATTTGGTTCGTGGGTCAAGGCCACACGGCTGCCCGCGGTCAGCAAAGCAAGGTTGACTAGCGTTGCTGTCTCGTTTTAGCAGCACTTTAAACAAACGAGACAGCGCTAGAATCCATCTCGTCGTGATTGGATCAGCATGCAGTCTCGTGCGCGAAATGTAGATCAGCTGTTGAACCGTGAAATGAGCGAACATTTTATTTTCATGTTGAATTAATTGATGGGCAATTTCAAAATTATGCTTTAAATACCGATTTCTTTGTTTGGTTTTCTTTTAAATTGTTTTTATTAGTTAGTGTTATGAGTTGCCCATAAATCCTACGAACGAACTATACAAGCGGCAGGCAGCTGTGTGTCACGTGCTCAGTACATGTACATTCTCGCGTGATTATTGCTGTCCCTCTCAGGCTGGCAGAAGACATTACCATATATGGCTACACGGCGCGAAATCCAGCCAATGGCAGAAGACATTACCTTATAGGGCACACGTTCGAGTCTTCCGTCTCGCTCATCACGGACAGAGAACTCCGGCCACCGTTCACCGAAGCAACAGACATATTTCAGACAACGGCGCGAGCGGTCGTACGCACTACTACGTACTGTCGGGCAGTATGCCACCCTTTGACGCGGCTAATTAAGTCTTCACTTACGATCCCAGTATGGCGCTATCACGACAGACGCCTGTATAATCCTACTGCCGCCTACTTTATACCATGGCAGCCCTGGCCGCCCGGCTTTTAATCCGCCTACCATGCCGATAGCCGCTTAATTCACCGTTATCACCCACCGGTTCGGTAAGCTGACCGAATCCGCCCACCATGACGCCGAGAAGCCGCCCACGCACCCCGAGCCGCCCCGTTCATGCACACGATCTATGAGCTTTGCTCTAGATCTCTCCACTTCGTAGGAAGCTGCCTGCATCCGTACGACGCCACGTGAGATTTTAAACCCTCTTATAGTATTTCCGAGCCTAAATTCAGCAGTATTTCTAGTGCCTCTCTCTCTCTTATGCTAGGCCTTAAACAGCTTACCTGGTTGCCTGTACTGTTCACCCTTGCATTATTGAATACATTTGAATTGTGCCCAAACCTTGTTTCATTGGAGTCAACCATCGACAGCCTCGGAGGAGCCCTACGACCCTGAGCTGAGCCTTCCAAGCCGAGGCATATTGCCCCCGGGGGGCCTGCTTAACACTTGTTCCCCCCCCGGGAGGGACATATTTCTGGAGACCAGAAGTATAACGCTGGACCCTACGTGGCTTCAGTATCACCCTGGCCCCAGGAAGTATGACACTGGCGCGCCAACTGGGCCGAAGTCTTGTCGATTGTTGTCTCCCTAGAAACATAATTATGTAATCTTAGCTATAAATATTTTATATTTGTGCTCCCATCAACAACGGTAGTTCTGTGTGAATTATTCTAAACGTCGCGAGTCCGTCGGCTAGTGCTATTCGAGTGTTAGGTATTTTAAACATCGCTTATTACCGTAACGTCTTACGCTATTACGTTCTATCGCGGCAGTCAGAGTTGTTCGTCATTCGCGCGGAATTTTTTTTTAATTGAGTAATGAATCTCGTTATTTTAAATTCTCCGAGTGGCTGCTGTGTAAGTTGCGTTATTTCTTCCTTGAAGAGCAGTGGTTGTTTCCAATAAAAGGTAGTAACTACTGTCGGATTGTGCTCGTTCACATCCGTTCCCCTGTAATAGGAAGTTGTAAATACGACTGCCAGCAACTGCTCTCGTCTTATATTATTCGTCCGAAATTTTTTTTGCTTTGTTCATTATAATAACGCAAAATCATGGAGGCCACCATACCAATAATGGATAGAATACTAAATTTCGAGAAAGCAAACGCGTCGGTAATAAGAAAAATGTTGATGGATAGAGGCATAGTCCCCAAAAGGGCTTTGTTGTCTTTACGGAAGCAATGTGTTGAGTTTAACGAATCCCGGAAGTTGAATTATAAAATAAACGTTAAACGAAAAGTTCAATAAATAATGAGTACAAGTTATAAAGTTAGTTTTCGTTTCTCTCAATAGGTAGTTTTAAAACGCAAAATGGAAAACGACGTTACATAATGTTATAAAAGAGAAATTTTAAAGCAACAAATTATTAATTTTCAAAACAGAATAAGTTAATATGGAAAGCTTCCCTTGTAATATTAGTTAAAGCCACAATTGTTATTTTTCTTCATAGAAGTTTTGATTTATTGTTGATGCATCATAATAAATTAGAATTGTAATTTTGATTGTTGATTGTCTAGGGCAGAGTAGCTAACTGCGTATTGGATTAATGAACAGTTCAGGACAAATGTAGATTAATAGCATAAATTTTAGAAGAAAAAAGGAATAAACAAATTCAGTCAAAAGTTTTTTTTTAAGAAACAAAAGTTTAGGTACAGATCGGTGAAAAATAGTAAAGTTCTTAGAAGTTTAATGTTGTTTCGTTTGAAAATCATGAGTGTCATGAACCCACGGTTAGAGATCGTACATCATTGAATTAATATTCCATATTTCACAAATTAAAAAACACAATGTTGTTAAAATAATAAACGTTCGGGAAGGAAACAAACTTGTATATAAAAATGTATATAAACAAGGCAACGTGTATATAAAATGTATATAAACAAGGCAACGTGTATATCAATGTATATAATTGGCTAAGTGTTTTTTTTGTTAGTTTAAGTTCTTAAAATCTATTTGAATTGCTTTCGTACTAAAGTGGTAGTAAATTAAATAAATTAGTGAAAAACAGTAGAACATCATTTAAAGAATAAATTCCAAACTACAAGGTATATGTTACTAGGTACTTGTTTTTTCGAATGTTATCTAAGGAAGGTTTAATAATAAAATTTTGTATATGCTATAGGTATTTACCATAGAGACAGTATTGGAACATGCATTGTTTTTTAATCGGGACTATCCCACTCTAAATAGTAGTATGCGGAAAATAAAATAAACTATCGTTGGGAAAGACACTTCAAAAGAAACAAGTGAATAGCATCATATGTTCAAATTATCGTTTTAAATAAAAAATAACGAAGAATTTTTAAAAGTGAAATCCTTGTCAAATTTAACAGAATAATCTCTCGAACAAAGAACATTTAAATGTTAGCTTCAATTAAGTTTTTTTTCATAAGAATGTAGGAATGATTTCGGCAACAAATTTACATGAATGAATAACAGTATAATGAAATTCAGGATAGAAAAGATTAAAATAGTTTTTTTTTGAAAACATCTGTGGAAAATTAGTAAAACATAAAATTAAAAAGTAAACCACTACAGTTAAATCGAGATTGTCATTTAGTAACAAAAACAAATAGTGAATAGAATCCAATTATTAATGTCTTACTTGTAATGAAGAAAAGGGTTATAAAATTATAAGAAAGTGTCTTCTTCATTTTTTTTCTTGTATTCATAATATGTCAACGTGATCGTTGTTAGGAAATTATATCATATTAGATATTGAGTTAATAAACTCAAGAAATGTACTACGGATACATAGGTACCCGCGTATACAATTCTGGTTTCAAACCGTTATAGGAATGCCTTCCTCAGAATTAGGGCAAGAAGTAGTGGGATTGTTAAGATGTGAAATCTTGAACAAAAAAAAAAGGAATTTGTGATATAGGAAAGAATTGGAAATAGAGAATTAACCCCTCAAGTAAGCTTTAGGTAATTGTAAATTCGTATAGTTTTGACATAGCTATTTTAGAAAAATGTCATGGCGCCCTTAAATAGTTTAATACAATGGAATTTTTTTTAAAACAAAATGATAGTAAAGTAAACAAAAGTAAAAAAAAAGTTATGAACAGGAAAGTTGAGATTAATCTGAGACTTATAGTGAAAAGTTATTAGTAAAAAAAGTTATCACCGGATAATATTGTTAAATTAAGAAGTAAATAAATAATAGACATGGAATTTTTTTAAAAAAGGAATTTTCAAATAATCAGTCAAACAGGTAAAAGTTTTAAAATTTTGAAAGTTATAGTAAGAAGCAACGTCGTTAGCAATTCAGTTATGATTTTATTTTTTTTATGTATATAAATTGTTAGCTTATAACATGTAATGTTAAATGTAAACACACGAATTGAATACTTAGGTATTTGAGCGACTTAGTCAGTGTGTATTACGCATCGTATTGCGGTGTTATTAAACCTGTGTTATTAAAATTTGGAAACGATTCCTGTTAAATATAGAGTAACCTTTAAAGGGAAATTTTATAGAAATTGTGGTATCATAAATTTTTAAATAATTAATGAAGTTCTGTTTTTTTGGATATTGTGTTATTTTTATGTGTTGTTTTTTGCCGAAGCACAGGCATTTGAGGAAGGTAATTTCTCATTTGTGTTGGTGAACTTAGGCAAGGTTACAGTTCTCTGAACGTAACGGTGTGGCCACACGGAGATAGACGTTTGCAAACGTATCTCTTGAAAACACGAGAGGATTATAGTATAGCCTGATAATTATACGACGCTATAGGAGAGATCCTTATAATATGCCAAACGCTATAGGAGGTATCCTTATAATATGACCGACGCTATAGGAGGCGTATCCTGAGAATTACACGGAGAGGAAAACAGAAAAACAGAACAGAGTATGGAAATTAGTCCATCAGTAGGAAAAGAAATTGGTTACGAATTATAATAACACAGTAAATTTAAACACGAGGTGCATGTATTGTATTGTCCTCTACATAAGGTTGTAAAATGCGAATATGTATCAGTTTCATTGATTACATGACTTAGTCAGCATTATTGTCCATCATTGGATGACCTTAATAAAAAATTGTAAATTTATTCAAGAGGTACATGTATTGTATTGTCCCTTAGGTACAACCCAAGGACGTCATGAACCCTAGTGGTTAGTACGAGGTTATAACACATATAACTTAACCTTTGTTATTAGAGTTGTATACAATTCCTTTCTTAATGGATCGTCATCACAAGTGTTGACAATCCGGGACGCCGGTATGTCTGCACGTGAAGACTTGTTGTCATTATTATTATTATAAAAAAAGAGGTAACTCACCTTACACTAGTGAAATTACTGATGCGATATTTAGTTCATTTATTGTAATGACTATTATTGGTAGTAATAATTTATTACCTTTCCATCCTAGTGCGTAGCCACTTAGGTTGTTTTTTTTTTTTTTTTTTTTTTAAAAAAAAATTTTTTAAATTTATATATGAATATGGTTACATAAGTATATAAATTCGTCTAAGAAACACGACACGATACACTGATTGAGGGCGTAGTTCAAGGAACCCTAAATTAGGCTAGGTTTTTCATTAGAAAAAACTGCGTTAGGTATTCAGTATCCTGCCCGGGACCGAAGTAGAGACCTAATTTCTATTTTCGTGGAACAATTTGCATTCTAAAAAGTACTTAATTTTAGATGCAATGAAAGAATATGCAAGCATATTCTTTTCTTTTCGTTGGCAAGAGACGGCATAAGAAAATTCTTGTACAAGTGGTAGGTATAAAGGCGCCTAGCTCTCATCATACTGGGATAGGTCATTGGGTAGTAAGAAACTTAGGAACCTTATGGTTGTAAATAACCTTGTGTATATATTAATATAAGGTCATGTATAAATGGAAATATCATTTCAATTATAATTTTTTTTTATTTTTTGTCCTTTTTTTTTTCGGGTTTTTCAATCTCTTTCATTGTCGAATTATTCTCACATGTAGGTTAAATCGTTATGGTATTGGACATCTCACACGTTGCGATATAGGAGAAATTGGGGCGGTAAAACGTTCACAATCGGGTAGTTACCCACTCCACGGGGTATGTCTCAATTCTAGCGTATGTTGGAGTGAATTCACGATGAAAAGGCAATGTAATAATTATATTACCACATTTTTGTTATCAGAATAGGCCCAATAGACAACACTATTCGGTTCACATAGGTTGTGGTGGTATCGAATTTTAACCTTCTTCCGCGATCATATAACAACGGTTACTCGTTGTGTGGTATTATAGAGCTGTTACAAGTCCGATAGGATGGAACTTGGGTATCGACCTAACGTGTCATTCGGCAGGTAAACTATAATCCAAAGCGTGATAGGATGGCTAAACTCCTTAGAATTAGAGCAGAAGGATTGTTGGAAACGCGAATTTCCGAACAATGGAAGTATATATGATTCCGGTGTTAGGAAGAAATTCGTTACTCAATTAAGGAAATTTTCCTCTTCTAATAACATTGTCGGTAGTATTAAATTTTCGTATTTTTTGGTAAAAATACGTGGCGTTGTTGTTATTTATTTTAATTTTTTTTTTTTTTTTCTTCTCTCCTTACGTAGTCAAACCCTGAGAGTTTAAGTTGAGTTGAAACAAACTCGAATTGAAAGTTATTTAACAAATTATACACACACACATAGAGTTTTTGGTGGGTAAACAAATGTATATTCAAGTGTTTTAATTATGATAAATGTAATTAATTAAATTACTATATAAATATTTTGTAAACACGTAATTGATTACTTCGGTATCAATATGGTAAGCCAGCGTGTAAAGTCCTTGCCATATCAGGACGCAATTGTACGGTAATTTGTAACTTGCTATATCACTGTATTCAAATAAGGAGTAGTACTTCTCGTAGTAAGAAGATTTAAAAGTATGCACCCAGTTGAGTAAATTAGCTCGGTAATGTCATAAAGTTATGTCATTCGGGTCGTATTGTTCTTATTAGAGAATAATGTAATTGCACTTATGGTCATTACGGTTCGTCTGGTTATTTTGGTGGGAACACCTAGAGGGTGTCCTATGTGGTTTCGTCGAACGCAAGTTCACCGTGAGGATTCCAAGGGATCTATCCGGTTGTCTATGTCGTTGCGGCAAGGGTATATTTCTAGTATACCAAGTACAGCGCTGTACGGGTCACCGAGGGTGAGTCGAGAAAACATGAGAGGATTCATATTATGCCTGAAAATTAATATTCATGATAGGTTTTGTAGCATTACCTTACAATTATATGCGAACATGAGAGGATGGTCGTTTATGCCTGATAATTAAATGCAAACCAGACAAACCATGACAAGCTGAGAGTGCGGGAAACTAACATTTGGGTTGGAATTGAATTGTGAAAATAGCATAAAGTGTATAAAAACAAAGTTGTATAATTTTAAGAATTCCATTGTAAAACGCGAATATGAGTGATTTCGATCATTTCATGACATTGGTCAGCGTACAATATTCCATAACAGGAATAAAGTGTATAAAAACAAAGTTGTATAATTTTAAGAATTCTATTGTAAGACGCGAATATGAGTTGGTTTCGATCATTTCATGACATTGGTCAGCGTACAATATTCCATAACAGGAATAGTGTTGGAAATTTTTTGTCTAATTTTAAGATTTTTACATGGTAGTAATCCTTCTCGGAAGGGTCATGTTTTCTTTATTTCTTCATGCACCTTCGTTAGCGTGTCTTGTATCGCACTAGGTACGTCACATTTTTTTTAATTTCTTGAGAGAGTTGGCAACCTTTGTTCAGTTATTGCTAGTTTTTTTTAGCTTGGCTCACAGGTAGTTAAAATTTTGTTGGCTCTTAGGTAGGGAGTGTTTAAATCCTGGTGAAGAGGTAGCTCTGTACCTCACATTGTGGCAACCATCGCATCACATGCTGTATGGAAGGTCGTGGTCCCCTGCATCAGCCTCGCTGCCTTTTCCCTTCATTTTTCAGGGGGAGGAGGGTAGTGTTATGAGTTGCCCATAAATCCTACGAACGAACTATACAAGCGGCAGGCAGCTGTGTGTCACGTGCTCAGTACATGTACATTCTCGCGTGATTATTGCTGTCCCTCTCAGGCTGGCAGAAGACATTACCATATATGGCTACACGGCGCGAAATCCAGCCAATGGCAGAAGACATTACCTTATAGGGCACACGTTCGAGTCTTCCGTCTCGCTCATCACGGACAGAGAACTCCGGCCACCGTTCACCGAAGCAACAGACATATTTCAGACAACGGCGCGAGCGGTCGTACGCACTACTACGTACTGTCGGGCAGTATGCCACCCTTTGACGCGGCTAATTAAGTCTTCACTTACGATCCCAGTATGGCGCTATCACGACAGACGCCTGTATAATCCTACTGCCGCCTACTTTATACCATGGCAGCCCTGGCCGCCCGGCTTTTAATCCGCCTACCATGCCGATAGCCGCTTAATTCACCGTTATCACCCACCGGTTCGGTAAGCTGACCGAATCCGCCCACCATGACGCCGAGAAGCCGCCCACGCACCCCGAGCCGCCCCGTTCATGCACACGATCTATGAGCTTTGCTCTAGATCTCTCCACTTCGTAGGAAGCTGCCTGCATCCGTACGACGCCACGTGAGATTTTAAACCCTCTTATAGTATTTCCGAGCCTAAATTCAGCAGTATTTCTAGTGCCTCTCTCTCTCTTATGCTAGGCCTTAAACAGCTTACCTGGTTGCCTGTACTGTTCACCCTTGCATTATTGAATACATTTGAATTGTGCCCAAACCTTGTTTCATTGGAGTCAACCATCGACAGCCTCGGAGGAGCCCTACGACCCTGAGCTGAGCCTTCCAAGCCGAGGCATATTGCCCCCGGGGGGCCTGCTTAACACTTGTTCCCCCCCCGGGAGGGACATATTTCTGGAGACCAGAAGTATAACGCTGGACCCTACGTGGCTTCAGTATCACCCTGGCCCCAGGAAGTATGACATTAGGTACTATGATCGTCGGTAATAATTTACAAGAATTTGACCAAAAAAAAAATCAACTTCTGACTCGATTTTCTCGAAAACGAAAGCTCAAATCAAAAAAAGTTATACCACAAAATCGACTCCAAATGGGATGGGGAATCCCCAGTTTCCCGCTTGTACTACGAGTTTCCGGACACCTTGTATATGTATGAAAAAAATTCACAGTGTTTCTTTAAATGCTGTTTTAGTCAGCCCCCAAGAGATTCTTGCTCTATTTTAAACGAGTCATGTTTTATTAAAGATTTTCACAATTTTCGCATCGTTTTTATCGCTGTAAATGTTAGCGTGCTCCTCCAACATTCGTAATTTCATATCGCTCCATCTTCTTCTTTTTGGGGCCAGTAACGGAGCCTTAATAAAACCACCAGCAGGTCGTATAAATCTTGCTTTATTTTTAGGATAAGGTTTCTACAAACAATTCTAATTTTTTTGCTACCAGATGGATGGCAAGAAGAAATTTACAGATTTCTTCTCTGAAAAAAAAAACAATCAGAAGCAAAACTTGAAACAGAGAGCGAAACCTTTTTCAGTAATAATATTAAAAAGGAGGTCGGTACAACAGATTCCTTTTATACCCTTAAGACAATAAGTTATAACAGGTTCTCTTTCAATACGGTTTGCCACTTTGCTAAAATTTCAAGCAGACAAATCGGATAAATATTTTTTTTTTTAAATTGTCACATTCAGCGAGATCTTCTTAAATGACATTTAAATCTATTAAAAAAATTAATCCCTTAATGAGAAGAATAACTTGGGAGTTTTCGAAAACCCTGCGCTGTAAAACATAGCAAATAAAAATTTATAATATTCAGTACGTTAATATTAAAAATATTGTACATTTATAACAAAAACTATCTAAACCATACTCCAACACATAAAATATTAAACAAAAAAACAACTTTATATTTATACATTAACATTGCATTACAAATTCCATTGAAACAACTGCATTGAAATCTTTATTTATGTATGTAGTACGTAATGAGATGGATGTTCTTCAATTCAGGACCTGGAGGGATCTGGGCGAGAAGATGTGAACTAGGGAGTCCCACCCGCAGTCAGCTATTTGATTTTTCCTCAGAGTATTCCAGTCCAAGCCGTACGTGAACTCTGAGTGATGCTTTATTGTCTCTATCGGGTCGGAGCTCTGCTTGAAGTCCCATATTCTGAAAAGAGATAATAACACAAATAAATCCCTGAAACACACCATTTAATGCTACCACTAAGAGTACAGTAACTGCTTGTATCAACGTCAGCAGGACATGTAGACGAAGGTTCGTAGAAAATGCGTTTAACAAGGTTAGCTCATATGAACATTTTTCGAAAAAAAACTTATCGGACCGCTTTCGAAATTTCGAATGCGTGACGTAGCTAACAATTTGTATTGCAGTTAATTCAGATCTCCCAGTGAAACATGGACCTCAAGCTACGTCACGAAATTTTAGCCAATCACCGCCAGGCGCAGCTAGTGCCTTAGTGCACTCATGCAACGAACCGCCAAAAGAATTTACAGCTCATCGTAATCTTACTTAATGTTTTTAACTATAAAATTAAGCAAAATTTTAAAAGAATCTTAAAAATTGCAATTAATAACATACTAAATGTTACTGAAACGTGACTAACGACGAAATATTGTAGATAAATACAGCAAAAACATTGTTTACACTGGCTAGGAACGAGAAACCGAGGTACATACCAAACTGCGCGTTTTAGCGATGCGCCTTGTTTGGCTAATATTATTTTATATGCAGCCCATACGAAACATCTCTGGACCGTGGTTTTGACAAAACGTATCAAGATATCCGAACGAAGAATCGTAGAATTCCGAAAGAAGGGCTCGAGCGATATAGAGTTTGAACAAGTATTAAGTAAAATCATAACATTTCTCTTGTAAAATGCAACCTCGGGTCAACGGGTCACGGGTCAGCTATGCGTGCGATATTATTTTGTGATAAAGTCCTGCGGATTAACATACTTGGCATTGACTTTATTATTTGCTTTTTTTTGCAGAAAGTAACCTTTTATTTGTGTGCGTTTTTTTTTAATTATTGCTAACTTCACACCGACGATAAGTGGGTCAGTAAACACCCACCACCGTTTGCATGCTACGCTGCAAATAACTGCTTATTGTGATATTAATTCATATCCGAAAGTTGAGTCTTTTAAAATAAATACCTTCCCTTCTTTGCCACTAATCCTCTAATACTCATAGATGTAATATCAAAAGAAATGAACCAAGTGTAAAATAGCAAACAATTTATTTGTTATTTCTGAAGTTTTTTAATGCAGTGTCACCGCTTGCAAAGTCGTATCTTCCAAGCGTAAACTTTAATATAAAGTGTTTATCGGATAACGAGTATATCTGTATCTGTTTGCAAATAATAAAATTAGATAGAGCCTAAGAACTAAGAACCCATAGTAAATCGTAGTGCCCATGAGGTGATTTCCCATAAAAACTTCGCTCTATAAAATATCCCTTTATAATATATTATTATCATTATTGTTGAATTATTCTGGTATCAATATTGATGAAATCGGTGAACCACCAAAAATTTAAGGCACCGGCCGCGCCTGATCACCGCTCTACTTCCTCGATAAGCTAACCTTGTTGAACGCATTTTCTACAAACCTTGGGTGGGAACCAAATAAAAATAAATATTGTAAGAATTTTTTTCATTAACACCATCTCTGTATTTTTTCAGAAAGTTACTTCTTGTGGTGAATTTTCAAACCAAATAATACTCTGTAATAATTCAAAGGCAAATGGTGGCAGGGCAAAAAACACCAAAAGTCATTAAAAAAAAAGTGAAAAATTTCATTTTTGAAATGAAAACTTTTTTAGCACTGTTGTGATTTGAAACTTGATGAAATGAAAAAGCAACACTAAAAAGAGACAAAGACATACATCTATAGGATAATCGGTCTCCTCTTTGTGCGGTGCTTCGTTGCCTCCCCACTCTTGTGTACTTTAGTTTTATGGAGGTTTCACTTCTACCGCGTGTGAACAGCACACTTGTAATTTTGGTTTAGGAAAGGCAAACATTTCCGGGTTACAATTTTGTAAATCTCCCTAAGTCACACTAAGTGGAAAATGTTGCTTGTCGTGTTGAAGGACTGAGCTGAGGAATTGAACTGACAATGCCTAGGTGGGACCCAGAAGCGATGCCAACTCAGCCACTGACCGGTCAATTGATAAGGAAATAAATGAATATAAGAGTATGCACAAACCTTGTGGTAAAATCATATGAAACGGAAGCCATCACAGACAGGGAATGTGGCGAAAATTGAACTCTTCTTACAGCGTATTCACAACCTGCAAAAGAAATTCAATACATCTAATTATTATTTGATTCGGAAGAAACAGCAGGTAAGATCCTTTTGCAATGATATCTTTTTGAATGTTCACAACATTAATAAAAGATACGAGGGTTGTCCAAGAATGGCCTTTCCTCATTTTCGGCGATGCGGACTTTATTCCTCAAAATATGGCGGCTCTAGCTTGTAGCTCAGACTTTCACCGAAACACGAACGGTGATCCGGCTTGGTAGCTGACTCAGTGCGATTTCTGCATCCGTTTGAAATCTCCTCTCCTCCGCTGTTGAATCTCGCTGCCTGCGAGGTGCGCTCAATTATTAGCTTTCTCAACTAAGGGGGAGTCTGCTTTGTTGAAGTTCACAAGCTCGCAATTTTGATCCAAGACGTCAGTAGGTAAGTCTACCACACAAACGATTTTGAGGGAAAAATGGTGTATGCAAATTGCGAGCTCGTTAGGTTCCCAAAATGCTGAAGAGCAAAATCGTGCAGAAAGTGCTTCGGTCTCTTAGAACTGATTTTCCAACCAAGGCGAGGTTTTTTTGGGCTGAAAGACGGGTTCACCACCTAACCCCGCAATCAAAAAGGTAATCAATGACATGATTTCAATCTTTTTCTTCACCTGAGCACTGGGTTTGGCTGGAAAAACTGGGACGCGGAGGAATAGGTGATAGCATTTTTAGCGGAAGAGTTCTACGATAAGGGAATCAAGGACCTAGTGCCACGGCTCACCAAGTGCATCGATCGTAAGGGGACTATGTCGAAATATTATGGGGATATGTAACTAAAATGCCATATAAATTTTTTGTAAATATAAATTTTTCCTGAATTTTTAAATTAGAACAGTCTAATTCTTGGACAACATCGTAATAATTTTTCGTTCTTACCTTTTAATTCAAATATTGGAGCTGTCAGGTTACGAACGTCCCAACCCCGTATCAATCCATCAGAACCCGCAGTTGCCAGAATGTTCTGTTCATATTTGCACCAGTCACATGACAATACCTGCAACAACAACAAAATCATTCATATTGCCACTAATAATTTGGAAACTTTGTACAAAAGATTTTATACAAATCAACTCTTTTTTGTTTTGCATTCGGCAGTAAAGCCCCGTTCTGGTTGGGCAAGTAATTTAGTCGCGTAGCGAGTAACTCGCCACTTGACTGACCAAAATGCTCCTACTTAATACTAAATGTATGGTGTTCGGACACGTTTAGTTACTAAAATACTCGCTACTCAACTAAAATACTTGCCCAATCAGAACAGGGCATAAGACACTAGATGACTATCACTGATGACTAGACTGATTCAGCAGAAGGGAAACCCAACCTGATAAGTATTAAAGAGATATTAGGAAACCAATTGGAAATCACAGACAATTATTTTCCAAATGTGGGTAAAGAATGAAAATTCATAATGAAACTAGATTAAGCTTAGAAAATTTTGATTAGATCAATTTTTATAGTTTATACTACTTGCTGGCATACAAAGTTAAAATCGTTTCATAATATTATACTGATACTTCTTTCCAAGGAAGGAAAAACCGGTGACCGGCCAACTCAGAACCACCTTAGAAAGGTTATTAAGAGTGAAGATATGATAAAAAAAATGGTTAAGTTAGGTTAGGGTTACCGGCTATTTTAAAATTATTTTGTTCATAGCTTTTAATGACCTTTCTGAGGTGGTTCTGAGTTGGTTTCATTCTGAGTTTTTTTTTACATTAACTCCACACAGGAAAAATAATTTCCCTCAGGGCCTATGTCATCTTTGAAGATCCTATGTGGAGGGTCTTTTTGAGGAAAGGAAGGGGTGAACATGGGTCTTGAAGAGACCCATGTTGTAGGAGGGAGGAAACACAGAGGCCGGCAAATCGTTCCACAGCCGAGCTGTTGAACTCAAAAAACGAGACGTTGAGGCGACCCGTTCTCATGTGACTAATGTCAACCGTGTACAAATGTTGGGCGCAGGTTTGGCGTGTTTCCTGATTATGCACCGGTGACGAGGGGATCAGTGACGCTAGTTCCTCGGAGCATCTTCCATTGTAATACCGGTAGAACAAGGACAGCATTCCCACCTGGAGCCTGTGCTCTAAAGATTGCAATCCGTCTGTTAAGATGAGAGAATCTATAAAACGGACCGCCCTTTTCTGCACAGAGTCAAGGTATTTTTTAAGGTATTTTGGAGCTCTAGACCAGAGGTGGCTGTCAAATTTAACCGTGGGGCGCACTTGCATGGAACTGGAAAAACGTGGGTGACATTTAAAAAATGATATCTAATGTTGACACAAGAAACAGAATTCTTAATTTCACACTTTTTTTAAACGATTTTAAAAGTATATAGTCCGGTTCCAAGAAAGACGTTATAAATATAAAAGAATGGTAGGTAAAATTTATGTACTCCGCTTACTTCTAAATATGCCCAAATTATTGAAATACCACTCTGTTTCAACTTACTACATACAGAAACAACTATTTACATCGGGGGAGATGGAAAACATGCACGAAATAGGTTATTAGGTTTTTAAAATGGGTCATTTAAATAATTTGTGCATAATTAGATTGAAACGGAACCTCTCGGCAAATGTCACTTCATACTAACAAAATCAAACAGGAGAAACATATTTTGACACAGGATATTTTTGAACATTTATTGAAAAAATGGAACATTAATGCTTCTTTTATCATCCCCCCGATGTAAATAATTGTTTAATTGTCTGTCTCAACAATAAAGTGTTATTTAAATAAAAATAAATGTACAGGGCTAGCAGATTTTACAATAGTCACCAGCTGAAACTAAAACTGTACAAGTATGCCACTAAAGTAAACAATTGAATATGGGAGCCACCTATGGGTTGCAGCTGATTGACAATCTGTTGTTGACAGACTGATTGCTATCTCTAATGCACAGTTGCAATGTAGATATGCTGAGTCTGTTTTAATAGAGCCTGCCCCAAGCAGCTATGTAGCAGCATTGATCCCGGTGCACTGTTGCTTGTGCGTGAAACTCGACAGACGTGAGTGGAATACCCATTAATAGTTGATGTTGGCTGCGTGAGAATGGATCGTTTCTTCGACTCATTTTTGTGTAAAGTGGACTCACATGTGGAACGAGCTACAGGCATCTGTTTTTCCTCCTTCATATAATCCAGACCTTTTCAATAAATCCCTTCCTACAAACCCCTACCTTAACCTGCCTCACAAGGCTACCCAACTTCGTGGCGACATAGTTCCCCTATCTTTACACTGTAAAGATAGGGGCGCTCTTGTGAAAAAAAAATATTAAAAAATTGTGTTTATAAAGTAAGCAAAGTACCAATGACGTTATATATTACATCTAGACTCACCATTGTCTCACAAACTCAAGATACAATTTGGCTTTTGGTTTTCAATAAATTCTTAATTCAAAAGTTATTCATGTATGATAAAAATAGACATTCAAAGAATGTGTGTTTATAAACGATATAGGTGTAGGACCGGGCAGCGTTTTCATTTGCGCCAAAAACTATATTCTACATCACGGGTGTGACTGATACGACAAGATACGCTTACTCTCTTACTCGCTTACTAAGACGAATACAGAATGCTATATGAGACGATCTACTGTCATAGGTTGTTCTTCTTATACTTAATTGTTTGCTATCTCACTTTCTCTAATGGCGCTAAAAATCTTCTGGACACAATCGAAATAATTGTATTTTTTATATAATAATAAATAATTTGCATGTATTTATGAATGAAATGTTATTCTATGGCTTTTACTAGTGTTTGCCATGAAATGGAAACATTTTGTCATCCCACACGATGGCATTTTGACGCTTTTTTAATGCAATTTACTTACCGGTAGGACACAACCTTACGCGACGCGTGGCAGTTGAGTACTAAAACTACGAAATCCAATTGCCTTGTCTTTGGCTTACCACCTTCGAGATTTCTACCACGCGTCTATATATTATATATAACGTCATCGCGAAGTACGGACACTTTGGCGAATGACATTCTGTCGTAAAGACATTATTAATCTGCAAAATACATCAAAGCATATTTTAAACCTTAATGCCACTCTACTTTCAGCAGACTTGTTATTATGGCTTCTGTGACTTTTAGATTATAAGATATGTATCTTGCATAGGCTTACAATATGGGAAATATAAGGAATATTAATATTTTTCACATGTAATGAAAAATATTAATGAAGAATAATCTTACTTCTCAAGAAGGTCCTGAATTATTATTGATACTATGATATTAAGTTCAATGACGTTATATTATAAATAGACTCGCCATAGTCTCACATACTCACAATATAATGTGGAAAGCAAGCAACACTCTTTTGTTTTCAGCGGTTTTCAGTATAATTTCTAAATTCAAAAATTCATTCCTGTGTGATAAAGACAGACAATCAAAGAATGTATGGGAGTGAATGACATAGATTCATAGTAGGGCAGCTTATTAGTTTCTTCGCCGAATACTACTGTCACATCACGGGTGTGACCTATGGGTGTGACTGAGATAACAAGATACTCTTATTCGGTTACACAATATGACAGGGAAGGGTAAAGGCGGGTAAAACGTGACACACGGGCAAATATTTTTATATTTATTATATGAGTTTTCATAAGTAATACAATATTGGTACTATTATAGTAGTATTTTTAAGTACATATTTTATTATACAGTACAGGTTTTAGGTTCAAACTATTATACAAATCTATACAGATTAATAACACCTAGGACCGTTACTATTTACAATTTTCATCAACGACATTATTAATTAATGAACGCGTTACCCTTTGTACGTTTTACCCCATCTTTCCCAATGGAATAAAACGAATGTGGGACGCTGTGTGAACCGACCTACTGTTAGTAGGTTTTCCTTGTTATGCATATGTCACTTTGTGATGCAGCGTTCGCTGTCTCCTTTACTCATATATTATTGCGGGCGGGAAACATGAAAATTAATTGTAATAATTATAAAAATTGATAATAATAAGTAATTTGCGTGTACTTAGAAATGAAGTGCTATTCCTTTGCCTTTACGACTATTTGCCGTGTAATTGAAGCATTTTCTCATCACACAGGAGGGCATTTTGGCGCTTTGCAATGCAATTTACTTACTGGTAAGACACGACCTCACTCGACGCGTAGCAGTTTAGTACTAAAGTACTAGGAATAGAGACAGCTACAATCGTATTGTGTTTGGCTTCCCACTTTGAGATTTCTACCCCGCGTCCAGTATTAATGTCTTTGATTAAGTTAGCTCAAACAATCATAATGTCAAAAATTTACACTTTAGTTGTTAATTTCATGACTTCTTATACTATAAAACAAAAGAACACTGGTTCAGCGCCACAAGAGAATTTACCTTTTAAAATTAGAACACTCCATTAGGATGGTCTGCAGCTTATTTCTCTACACTCTATATAACTCGAATCCTCTTACTCATCGCTATCATCTACGCACTTATTTTATAAAACTAGTTAACACAATCCTCTAATGGCGTTCACTCTATACTATCAAAATGTAAGAGGATTGCGTACTAAAACTGACATCTTCTTTAAAAATATTGTGTGTAGTGACTATGATATAATAGGCATTACTGAAAGTTGGTTGAATGATAATATTAATAGTGTGACTCTAGATATGACGTATTCATCCGCAACGGAAACTATGCTGACACAGGTCAATCAAGAGGAGGTGGCACACTGCTGGCAGTAAAACGCTACATTACCGTTACTGTTAATGACTAGAAATTGACTGATGAAGATATTTGGATCACAATTCGGGTGCCCTCGGAACAAGGTGGAATGGATAACATACATATATGCTCAGTATATATTCCTAGAAATCTTCGATTTCATTCTCAATTACTCAATTTCTCCACGCAACTTAATCAAAAAATGTTATCGTTACCGGCTGATAAATTCATAATTCTTGGTGATTTTAACTTACCGGAAATTAAATGGACCCTAAATGATCATAACTCATATTTTATTCCTGAAGAATATCAGTCAACGATTAGTTCACAGTTTATAGATTATCTGTCTTTCTCTGGCCTACAACAATTTAACAGTTTCACTAATGCTAATGAAAGAATACTAGACCTTATCTTATCCAATATAAATCTGAAAGTCTTATTGCCTGAATTACCTTTAGTTCCAGAAGACATACACCACAAAGCGTTACATATTGACTTACCTTTCAATATCTTATCCACGCTTGTACATAACAAAACTCAAAAATACATATTCGCCAAAGGAAACTATGATGAAATCAATACTCACTTATCTAACATTGACTGGCCTACAAAACTTAATGACACTAATATAGATATAGCAATCGAGACATTTTATAATGAATTATACATTGTTATAAACCAATTAATACCTAGCAAATTTATTCAAGTACTAAAGTATCCACCATGGTACTCACCTGCCCTCATTAAAATAACAAGAGAAAAACGTAAATATCTATCGAAATTCAAGAAATATAATAATCCATCTGATTACGAAGCTTTCTCAATTCTACGAAAAAGGCAAAAAAATATGTCCAAAGAGTGTCACCAAAATTTTGTTCTCAATGCAGAACGGAATATTCATCGATATTCTAAAACTCTCTTTTCGTACATAAAATCTAAACGTACAACATCATCTATTCCTAGTACTATGTATTATCAAAACAAAATTGCTCATACTGGTCAAGAAATTTCGCAGCTGTTCTCGTCTTTCTTTTATTCAGTATACGAGAAATGTGATTTAGAGATTAGTTATGATCTAGTTTTGAAGTACATAAACCAAATCGATTCTAACAAAGGTGCTGGTCCAGATGGAATTCCACCTATATTTATCTCCAAATGCTCAAAGAATTTAGCGTATCCATTATTAATATTATTTAAACGTTCGTTACAAACGGGTAAATTTCCTTCGATGTGGAAACTAGCATTTGTAACCCCAATATATAAGTCCGGTCCGCGAAATCTTGTATAAAATTACAGGCCAATATCCAAACTATCAAATTTCTCAAAATTATTCGAAAAACTTGCAGCAGACCAAATTTCCAACGCATTAAAGAACATTCTTAGTGAACACCAACATGGCTTCAGAAGCGGTAAATCCGTCACTACTAACTTAGCTTGTTTTACAAACTTTATACTCATATATCAGAAACCGTTCGCAAGCTGTTGTGCTAAGTGGTTTCAAATCAAACTGGGTCAATATTATATCAGGAGTTCCACAAGGATCAATTTTGGGTCCTTTCCTGTTTAACTTTCCTGACATTACAAGTTGTTTTAAACACTGCAAGGCAATTTTATATGCAGACGATATGAAACTATACCTTCCAATCGATGATATCGCGTGCTGCTTAAAAATACAGGAGGACCTTAATAATCTCTGCGAATATTGCAAAATTAACTGCTTGTTCCTAAATATAGATAAATGTTACTCAATATCGTTTACAAGAAATAGGACCAAAATAATATTCAAATATTCAATAAACAATATCTATATTAAAAGAAAAGAATCAGTTCGGGACCTGGGTGTTACCTTAGATTCCAAACTTACATTCCAATTACATATTAATAACATTGTCACTAAATGTTAGGATTTATACTACGAACATCAAAACTATTTTATTATCTCGGTACATTTATTTTGCTATATTATACCTATGTTCGTCCGCACCTAGAACACGCCTCACAAATTTGGAATCCAAAATATATAACGTATGTTCATAGAATAGAACGTATTCAGGAAAAATTTCTCTCCTACATAAATTTTCGGTCGTTTTATGTATTCCAATCAAATGAAGATATACGTCAATTCATTAAAATCCCGAAATTAAATTGTAGAAGAATTATTTCTGATCAATTGTTATTATACAAAATCCTAAATAATACGGTATCTTCCCTGTATCTCTTACAAAAAATAGATATTAGAGTTCCTGGTCGTAATAGTAGAAACGTATCCCTTTTTTATAACAGCCGCTCCAATACCAACTACTTACAAAATGAATTCATACATCGAGCCTGCCATTATTATAACACACACCTCATATATATAGACATCTTCAATATAACTTTCAACAAATTCAAAGCAACACTATTAGATAAATGTAATGCATCACAACACACCCCTTAACATCCATGTTTATATTTATTATATTATTAATCAGATTTCTTTTCCTAATTTGCAATATATTTACATATTCCCTAATTACATACATATAATCCTTATACGCCTACAAGATCATAAGCTTACCCTTTATTGTGTTTTTCTATATTCTTTTCATGCATATTTAAGTATTTAGCTTCTCTTAAATATATTTTTCTTAGTTTTTTCTTTATGTTTTATTTTAACTTCTCTTAACTATATTTTTTTTTAGTTTTTCTTTATGTTTTTCTTGTCTAGCTACTAAAAAAAAAAAAAAAAAAAATTATCAGCGAAAACATGTTTTTAGGCTTACTGTTTTATTTTAACATTTTTTATGTATCTTTGTAAAGCTGTTTGTTTTCCAAATAAAGATATATATTTTTATTACGGTGCTCCAGATTTTATGTCCGGGTTGAATCTTTCCCAAATGAAAGACTAAACCCTTCCACACACTTTTCCACAAATGAATATCTAGTAAATTAACGCAATGTAAGTGCACTATATAAGAATAAAACAATACAAGAACAATACGTCAATCCACCAGAAACATAATGGGAAAATATTTCACCGACTCCAGATATTTTCATATCAGAGGGTTCGGCTCTGATGAAATCCTAACTGGTCCGATAAATCCTACTGATCCCTCAATATAAATATTTAAAAAATCTTTCGTAATCCTACATGTATTTAAAATGACCGACTTTTGCATTTTTATGTACAAATTTTTTGACAAATCTAATACGCCTAAATTTTGAATGAGAGAGCTAGGTATAATGCCAGTAGCCGAAATAACAAATGGTAATATTTTTATAGTCTGAGAATGCCAAATTCTTTTAATTTCGTTTCCTAAATCTGTATATTTTCTTATTTTTTCAGAAACAGTTTTCTGAATATTACAAGAATTTGGAATAGCGACATCAATGATATAAGTTATTTTCTTAATTTTGTCATGTAAAACTATATCGGGTCTATTATGACTAATTGTTCTGTCTGTCAGAATAGTTTTATCATAATAAATTTTATAAAATTCATTTTCTAAAAATGAATTTGGTTTATATTCATAATATGGTACATTACGGCAGTCAATCAAGTTATGTTTAATTACCAAACTTTGGTGAATTATTTTTAAAACTTGATTGTGCCTAAATGTATACTCGGACGGCGCTAATACAGAACATCCCGATATAATATGTTCTATAGTTTCCGGAAAAGCCAAACATTTTCTACATAAATCATCAATTTGATTTGCATCTTTGATGATATGCTTCCTATAATGTTTAGTATTAATGACTCTATCTTGAATAGCAAGCATAAAGCCTTCTATTTCTGCGCTCAACTCTCCAATACTCAACCATTTGTTTGACGAAAATTTGTCAACATATGTTTGGTTGAGATAATTGAAGTGTTTTGCGTGAAGAATTTTATTTGACCGGGAATCTAATAATTCCTGGTTGGTATTTATAAGAATGTTGGCATTCTCGTCGTATAAATTTAATGGTGAAATATTTCTATCTGCCTTGCAAATTATTTTGTGCATTTCTGAACTATCAGCTTTCCTATGGAAAAAATTTCTTAGCATTTCTACCTGATTATGTTTTAAAGATGTTATTATTATTATTATTATCGGGTGTATTTAGTTACCTACTTACATAAAAGTACCTACTCAAATATTTTAATTTTATAGAATGCACATTGAAATATAGAACACTCCGTCAGTGTATAAAGCCTCCATTACATTCATATTACTAGCTAACTAGCAGATTGTGAATAATCTACGAAAATAGTTGAAAGGGGGTCTACTTTGCTCGCTACTCGCTAGTGTGTGTGGCGGATGGCAAGATGGCGGCCCACTAACAGCTAAATTCGTAACTGTCAAACTACTGCTCGATCTGGATTATTCGCTGTACAATCTTTTAAGCCTCGATTACATTGGGCAAGTTGCTACTAGCGGTGAGCTGGCTGCGAATAACTCCGTTTTCTACAAAATGTTGACAGAATTAGTTCACACGGGAGTCGTTATTTTAACCCAGCTTTTCGCTAGCTAGTTCGCTACTGTGCGAGTGGAACATTTTATGTGTCGTCATCACAATAGCACTCGCTGATTGTATTGCCAGCTAGTATCTTGTAAACTCGCTCAATGTAAAGGCTTAAGTTGGGTATAGTTTTGCAGTGGTACCTACTCAAATGCTTTCTTTTTTATAGGTATCTAGTCAATGACATTAATACTGGACGCGGGGTAGATCTCAATGTGGGAAGCCAAATACAAGACAATTGTACCGGTCTCTATTTCTAGTACTTTAGTACTAAACTGCTACGCGTCGAGTAAGGTAGTGTCTTACCAGCACTTACCAGTACCTAAGTAAATTGTATTGCAAAGCGCCAAAATGCTCTCCCGTGTGTCTCGTTTTACCCGTCTTTAGGCCTAAGCTACACGAGCGGTTCTACCGCCGCGGGAAACCACCCAATCCTTTACGCGCACGACCAAACAACAACTCTCTCTTGCACGAAATGATGGGGAAACCGCCCGTGTAGTTTGAAGTGGCGGTTTCCCGAGGCGGGAGAATCGCTCGTGTAGTTTGCGCCATACAACGCTCATAGTAAATTGTGTCTGCCGCGGGAAACCGCAGCGGGAGAACCGCTCGTGTAGCTTAGACCTTACCCTTCCCTGTGCATAGTGTAACTGAGTGAGAGTATCTTGTTATCTCAGTCACACCCGTGATGTGAAATCAGTATTGAAGAAATTAATAAGCCGCCTGACCATATATCTATGACATTCATACACACACATTCTTTGATTGTCTATCTTTATCACACAGAAATAAACTTTTTAATTTAGAAATTATACTGAAAACGCGAGTATGTGAGACTATGGCGAGTCTATTTATAATATTTAACGTCATTGTATCTAGTATCATTTACTGATATATGAAATAAATAACGTAATAATAGTATTACCTCTGCATCGTGCGCCTTGACACTAGTTGTAGGCCTGACAGTATTTCCCGTACTCCATATCTTCATGTAACCATCTCCAGAAACTGATGCAAATGTGTTGGGGATGTGCGGAGAAAACATTGCATTATAAACAAGTTGGGAGTGGCCTAAATATGTGTTTAATGAATTTTGTCGGTTCGGATCCCACTGTAAGATAAAGATAAATTTATTAATAAAGATAAAAATATTATACTTAAAATGCTGAAAGTACAAAAGTTTACTCTATAAAAATAGATTACTGCATCACTTGAGGTGATTTTTCACAAAAACGGCGCTCTACAAATTATCCAATTATTATTATTATTGGCGTTTTGCTATATGCTAGTTATTTACAAAACTCTACGAACTTTGTGCAATGTCTGCAAATGACCATAGAGAAATAAAGAAATAAAGATTGCAATAATAATTTTAAATTGTAGAGTTGAAACAGGCGAGCCTACCAGCTTCACACTGCAATCCCACGAGGCACTGAGAATGTGTTGTTCCTGGCGTGTCCTGGTCCAGTCCACGGAGTACACCTCCTTCTTGTGTTCCCTCAGGGAAAGCGGCGCCACGGAGGGGCGAGACACGTCCCACACCTGCAGCCCCCCGTCTCCGGACGCCGATACCACCACGTTACTATCCGTCTCCGACCATACCTACAACAAACAATCATACGTCATCGTAAAGGTGCTAAATTAATGATGTTAGATATGCATCAAAATAAGTCATCTGACCTTTATAGAATAGATTTGAGAAACCTTAAAACATCACTAGAATCGTCATACTGCATCCGATCAATAAACTTCATCGTAAAGCATGATAATCCTTCTCACGTTGACTTACAAATAATAACATTGCTCGCATGATATTTATTAATGTTTTACCTTGTTAATAATTTTGAAGAAAACAATAAAATGAAAAGACATACCACGTCGAAAAGGCCATCGCTCCACTGGAATGTGTTGATCTCCGTAACGCTCGTGCCGTCTGGAGACAACTCCAGAAGGAAGAGGGTCCCTCCTCCTGCCAACCCAAAATACTGACTAGTAGCCACCACCAGCCTGTCGGGGTGGAAAGGTGAGAACCTAACACTGTATCCGTGACGATTTGGTGTTAAAAACGTAGGCATTGTGAATATCGAGCTGAAAAATCATAATGACAACTGTCATGAGACAAATCTGACAGATCAAAATAAAAGAAGATAAACGCCTAAAACATAGGTTAAACTGTGCAATTCAATGTACCTTTGACACTACGAAATGTTTGTAATAGTTCGCATTATGATAAGCTATACATTTCATCAATACCTCTAGAAAGTGACGTATAAAAAGACATGTTAGTCGAAGTACACCAACACGAGACCAGCCATATTTGATTACTTGTCATTCTGTCGAGTTCCAAAGTGTGTACATACACACGTATGAGTTCCCCACACATGTATGAAGTTACCCACACACGGGCATACATACAAAAATGATACGTTTACGAATGAATGTACGGCTTCGCTCGCAAATCAATATCTGATGTTTATGTTCGCAGGGCGACACGTCACATAATCTTATTCTAACGCCCCCAACGAAAATGCAATCCTATTACATGTGTGACGATCAATTCAAATGAATCCGTAGAAATGTTTCTTCCCTATATAAGCAAAAATTATTTCCACAGTTGTCACTTCTGGTGGACTTCAGCGATAAGTACAACATCCCAGGAATAAATAACATCGTTTTTCCACAAAGTTCTCACTCAATAGTTGTCTAAAATCTAGCAAGATGCTCGCTTTATTGAGTTTGGTTTTTATCGTTGCGGTGAAGGTGTTCAAGAAAACTACTCCCAATGGAAAAGTGACTGTTTATCTCGGTAAACGAGATTTCGTCGATCATCTGGATTTCTGTGACCCCGTTGATGGAATCATCGTCGTTGACACTGACTACTTGAAGGGAAGAAAAATCTACAGCCAGGTATAAAATGGTTCCACTGACACAAAAACATACATTTATTATTGTTAAACACAACTCCGTGCCTGATCAATTTTTTTTGTAGCTTATCACCACATACAGGTATGGTCGCGAAGAAGATGAGGTCATGGGGGTCAAGTTCTCCAAGGAGATGGTGCTCTGCCACGACCAGGTGGTTCCGATGGTCAACAGTAAGATGGAGCTGACCGCCATTCAGGAAAAACTTTTGAAAAAGTTGGGACCCAACGCGTTTCCGTTCACTTTCACCTTCCCGGAAATGTCTCCTACCTCGGTAACTACTACTTTCATTCGCTGTTGCATGAAATATGTCATAAAACCAAGTGATATCTTTAATGCTTATATCATTTGGATTACAAAGTTTATAGGATAGTTAACAATTTAATGTTCTGAATGGATTGCATAATAAGACATAATAAATTATGTTGTCTCTTCATCTGATGGACTTTCAGAAAAGTTTCAATATTTATAAGAGTGTATTATAGTAATAATAACTTACATAGGTCACCCTGCAACCCGGAGAAGACGACCAGGGAAAGCCCCTAGGAGTAGAGTATAGCGTCAGGACTTACGTGGCCGATGGAGAGGAAGATAAGGGACACAAGCGTAGTTCGGTCACCCTGACTATTAAGAAGGTACAACAAAACACCAAATATTTTATTAATAATATATTATATCATGAATATACAAAACCAAATATATCGATATTGAAGAAGACAACAAAAACAAATAATAGCATTGCTCGTGGAAGCAACATTGCAATAGTAAAAAATTCTTCTTGTTTGATAATATTTTAGATTTGGGATGGAATTTTCATTTTTGGAATAATACCTATACCTAAAGAAAACCGTCGATTTTCATAGTAGATTTTTTTTCACGTATTTGTTCTGTTATTTCTTTGATTTGAAAGAATAGCCGTTGATGTTCAAAATAGACTTTTCTAAATTATTTTTTAATTTTTTTTCTTTATTCATTGCTTTGATGGTCACATAATTTGGGGATTTTTCGACCACCATGTTAGGCACATGCCCGTGTTATGGTGGTCAATGTATGTCAGTCTTTATGCCTTATTACAATTTTACATGTACAAATCTTGATGAGAAATTGTCCCCTTTAGTTGCAATACGCCCCGGCCACCCGAGGCCGCCGCCTGCCCAGCTCCCTGGTGAGCAAGGGCTTCACCTTCAGCACTGGCAAGATCAACCTGGAGGTGACCCTGGACCGCGAGACGTACTACCACGGGGAGAAGCTCGCCGCCAACGTCATCGTGTCCAACAACTCGCGGAAGTCGGTGCGTGGCATCAAGTGCTACGTCATCCAGCACTGCGAGATCACCATGATCAACTCGCAATTCAGCAGGCACGTCGCCTCCATGGAGAGCCGCGAGGGTTGCCCCATCACCCCCGGGGCCAGCCTCTCCAAGACCTTCTACCTGGTGCCCCTCGCTCGCACCAACAGGGATAGTCGCGGTAGGTTTTCTGACGGAGCTCTGCTGTATCCCTAACGGAGTATCTTGGCTGTACAATCTCCTGTAGGTACTTATCTTAACTTCCTCCTCATCCGAAGTATATGATTTATGTAATCATGCGGGTTGCAGAGGGTTCCTGGTCTAATAAATCAGGTCTCAGTTGGTACAAGCAATAGATAATTATATTGATAAATCTCGTTTATCGCTTAAATAACATGAGAATCTGGAGAAATTAAATCTAATACCTATCTTATTACCTACCTGTTTAAGTTTGTGTAGATACAAGATACCTACTCCCCTTCTCGTATGTGTAAAATTGATTTTGAATCCGTTATTTAACTATCCTAGAATGCAACGAGTTAATATGGTGATGATTTGACATTCTCCGCAGGTATCGCTCTGGACGGTCACCTGAAAGAGGATGATGTGAACCTGGCCAGCTCCACCCTGGTGGCCGAGGGCAAGTGCCCCACGGAGGCCATTGGTATCGTCATCTCCTACTCCCTGAGGGTCAAGCTTAACTGCGGAACCCTCGGAGGAGAGCTGGTCACCGATGTGCCCTTCAAGCTACTGCACCCAGCTCCCGGTAAGAAAGTCTCAAAGATTACGTTAGTAGGTATATGTAAATAATTTGTTACATTTTGAACCAAGTCAAATAAATGACGATTTCACTTTCAATATACGGTCAAATCAATCACAATTTGATAGCGAGTTAGTCGATTGAATACATTCATCTATCGAGTTCATACAAATTTGCTCTTGGTCTGCTAAATTCAGTGTCATCACTGTCTTCAGTTCATGGACATATTCTGCTTCGTCATTCCAATAAATTATCTACATTAATGGGAAGCGATTTCTATAAATAATATTACTATTTTCCTATTCAGGTACCGTTGAACGTCAGCGTGTCAACGCCATGAAGAAGATGCAGTCCATTGAACGTCACCGCTACGAAAACTCGCTTTACACCAATGAAGATGAGGACAACATTGTCTTCGAAGACTTTGCAAGGCTCCGTCTGAACGAGCCGGAATAAGTACCAACAACAACATATCTACAAGACGACAGGTTTAAACACCTCGCAGATGGCCATTAGTAACTGAAGCTACACAAGTGGAATATATTGTCGTCCTCGTAGATAGAGCAAGGAACCAAAACAAAACCAAAAAAAGAGAAAAAGAGAACTTAAAAAATACAAAAAAATGAGGACGAAAAAAACAAGAAACAAGTGCAACAAAAGCAAGTTTAAAACACATTTAAGAAAATAATGATCACCAGAAGTGTCATTATTTTATATTATCATTTAATGTAAAACTTTTTTTCCAAATATTTATTATTTTATCAGCAATTAAAATAAACAATTTGATTGATTTTATTCTTCTAGTATCCGAAACCACATAATATTTTCATTTTAAATTGTATCTCTTACTATTGGTATATATCTGTCTATCTGCAATAATTAAATACGTAGCGATTCGAAAGTGGACACATATCTTCGTATGATTATATATGAAAGTTATTATAACATTTCTTAATTTCAATAAACTATCGAAAGCAATGTATTCACCTGTTTCAAATGTCCTCCTTTTCCCTGTGAACTATTTCAATAATGAAAATGATAAAACACGTTAAAGAAAACAAACGCTTGTTACTCTTGCGTACTTTTTACAAAAAAAACAACACAAATTCTTTATTTGGTTCTAAGAAAATTTCCTCGGTAACTGGTCGTCACAAGATCGTAAACGGAACTACTGATAACTCCTTCCGGTCTCTGAAGGAAAACACTTCCCCCTTCCTTTATGCCAAAAAATCGTTGTGATTTTGTCTAGTCCTTCCAACGTATAAAACCCAATAAAATATTTACTTCACACGTAAATCCGCGGTCCGTTATACTAAACCCTAAAAATAAAATTAATTGTTCATAAAGAAAACACATCCACAGAAGGGCTTAAACGACACATTGCGACGCCATATCTTTCGTATCAAACGCATTCAGGGTTCATAGGCCTTGTTGATGGTGGTCTTCGGCCAACAATAATGACTGTCAATTCAAGAAAGGTCAGTGATTCGTGGTCCCAAAGTAACTAACCGAAACACCATACGACCAGATACAAATCTGTTTACCCACTTCCAAACAGCCATCATAATACGATGGTTACCCTTTAGTTCAAATCACACTTTCCCATCGGTAGAAAACTGGACAGACCACTTTTGGCTATTCCGTTTCCAAAAATTCATCATCCCTCCGTGGATGCAAAACTAGTCCTACCGCTGGGCATTATAAGAATCAAAATTCATTTTTTTAACAGAACGTGTCCACCAAGGGATACTTCCTTGCAAAAAAACCAGGTTGACCGGTTTTAATCAAAAGGCAATGCACAGCAGTAATATTGTTCATCCAGTGCATCCCCTTGTATGTGCGCGAGGGGCAATTACAGTTATTACTTGGGGTGGGTCTCGATGTCCTATTCATTATGTAATCCACCCCTTTTGCATTTGACCATTTATTTTGGCAGGAGTGAAAACCTGTTTTCGGCTACCTGTTGAACCATTAAGGGTTGGAAGTACGAACTATTGTTCTGCATTCCTCATTTGCATATGTCCAAATCACATCTTTCTTCAACGATAGGGGCATATTCTAAGCACGTTTAATATCTAGCACGATCATCAAATGTTCAACTGTGAGGTTAGGGGTAAATTTATTATTTTCGAACAATGTTATACGACGATATCTTATAATAAAATCATCTTCGATGGTGCTAGAAGACTATCACTTTAGCAGTTTTTAATAAATTAATGTCTTTTAGCGTATTTTATATTCCTTCTTACCAACTGTACCTACATGTGTAACTGAACTCTGTGTGACACGAGCTGGAAGCTGATGTAGGATGTAGGCATTCATGAGAAGATGAATTATTTAAAACTATTTTTAGGACTTGTATTGGTCGGGCTGCTGTGTTGAGTTGAACAGGATACAAAATGTTACTATAGTTCACTTTGAACATTATAATAGTTTTATATGAAGTCTTAGCTTAGTACCTACCTATGTTGTAGATACATCCTTATAAATTGAAATTGTCTGATATAAGTAATATCTAGGAACAATTTTCAGAGCTGAATCCGCAATTTTCGTTTTCGTAATTCAATAATTCCGTTACAGCATATGGGGAGATGGATAAAATAAACTCATTGTTATATCAAGAACGTTTACCATATTTTTTTGAACAAATTCATGCAAACACAAATATAAATAATATACAATATCAAAAAGGTGCACAATTCTGCGTATTCATTATTCAACGTCGTACCTGCTTTAAAAAAGTGCAATATATTCCAAATTGTAGCTTTTTAAAAGCTTTTCAAACAATTTGAAAATATTATCCACCATCCATACAAACATTCACAAAACATGAAAGCTGTCCACGCTAGCCATCTTTACCCGCGATAGTTGTATTTTTATTTTAATTCAATTCAATAACAACATTATATTTAGAATTATTTGGCATTAAAATTTTCGTTGTTGTGTGAGTCATTTCAATAGATGGGTTGCAGGAAGTATTTGCGTCCTGTTGCCTGGTCTACGACCTCTCCGGTGGATTCGTCCATGTAAAGGGCCCTCTTCGGCCTGCTCGGTTCTTCCTCTTGGTATTGTTCGTAGTCAGCTACTGCGTCGCTTCCTTCGTCATTGCTGTCTCCGTGCTTTCCACCATGTCCTCCGTGATTGTAGTCCCAGTAGTGTTCTCCGTGCCCTCCGTGCTTGTCTCCCCAACGAACCTATGCAATGGATAAAGCATTAGCATAATTATCTCATAATCAACATACTATTTTGGTTGTGGGTCTATCTTTGAGTGATTGTAACTCTTGTTTAATGAACAATGAACCCAGATTTGTTTTGAATTTAAGTAATCGTAGTAGTCTATCAATTTCAAAATTAGAACTGGTTGCGTCAAAAATTCAGAGAAGCGATAAAGTACCTATGTATTATATACTAATTTTAAAAGGGAAAAAAATTACCATTATTTTCAAAATTAGAATTGATGTGTCCAGAATTCAGACATAATTTTATATCTTACATAACTGATTATGAAAAAATATTCACGAATAATACATGTAAACATTTTTTCATGAGTATTTTTTTGCATCATTCCGCAGCAATTGTCCTTGTTCTGTTGTGTTCATCGCGTACACTTTAAGCTTCAAAAATTCTACAATTATAATACCCCATGAAGCAAATAATAATAAAAAAGTTTATTTGCTTTTGACTGAAGTGACTAAAGGGCGTTAAGCGCCCAATCAATTTTACCCAAAAAAATCCATGAAACCAGAAAATTTTACCACAATAATAAAAGAAACATGATAAAATCACCAGGATCTAATAAATGCAACTTATACAAATCTCCAAAACTGGACAATAACCATAATAGTTAATTATAAAAACAAATATTTAGTACATGTTATAGCAAATTCTAAGATGAATCAATCAAGAATGTTTCCGTACGAAACAACAAATTTAGGAATCTCACTAGAAAACGTTTCCGTAATTATCCAAACCGCTTCCTGTTCCCGTGCAATAGATAATTATCTGTTATCTTGCAATTTAAATAATTAACTCATTTTAAATTTGATATTAATGTTAAGAAATTAAAACAAATTGGAAAATGTCCTACTTTAGTTTTGAAAATTCCGGCGTGAGGGTGGGCCTTCTCGTGTCTTTCGATGAAGTGGTGGTCATTTCCTTTCTTGTGTCCATGTTCGTAGTGGTCCTTATGGGGAACATGGGCGTACCTTCATGGGTTGTGACCAATTTTCGATTTCCAAAACACAATTTGGTTCAAAATGTTATGTTCGTGTTAGTTCCGCAGGATAGAGAGAGAATTAATCAGTTAAAGTCAGTAGAGATCCCAACAGAAGAGTGTGAAGAGGACATATAAAGAAGAAGATAAAACACCCAGTTAAAAAATGATATTAGTTACAAAAGCCAAGCGAGAAAGGAAGATCAATTTACTTAGCACCTTGGTTAGGGACATAAATACATTGATCAGGATCGTTGTTAGACTGTTATGGAATAACGATTATCCAGGAACACATCAACCATGAGCAAAGCGTAAGGTAAAATCTGGAGGTGATTTACTTTTCCTTGATGTCTGTTGTCTTTGAAATCTTTCCTTTCGTACCTCTCCTCCCAGTCGTCTGGGTCCTCACACACGTGACCAAACTCTATTTTGTAAGGAGCCAGCTGCGCTGTGAAAAAATCCCTAAAAAACATTTAAGTACATATATTTAAATATTTTAGATTGAAATCGTTTTTTTCTTGGCGTCTTGGCAATTTGTTAAAAGCTTCACCCTTTAAAACAAATATACTTCAACTAGGAGACTTCTCTAGGTTTATGGAGACACAAAAAAATAGTTCATAGAGTGCGTGGTGCAATCAATCTGACACATATTCATGTCTTGACATTCCTTTCTTTCTTCGGATTCTTCCAACAGGTTCTAGAAGTGTCTGTTTTTACTGTAATGAGGATTACGCACTGGAAGTATTTGGAGGTGGCGGCTACTGCTCCGGCTCCATGGAAGTCAGTGCCCTCAGCCACTGCGTCTTCGCTGGAGTCCACCAGGCCCTGGGAGGGACCCGCCTGCCGCCTTCGGTTCCCGTCCACGCTAATGGCCCCCGTCATCACCACCACGGCCAGCACGCCCAACCCCAACTGTCAGATCAGAAAAACATCCACCATAATCCATCAGAAACAAAACCACCAGAAAGAAAACCAACATCACCCAAATGACGCAGAGTTTCTGGAAACTTTTTACATAACTGAAGCATTGAATTGATGTATCTCTCAACAAATATCCAATCTTAGCTCTAAAAAATGATGTGTTAACAAATGAAAATTCTGAAGGGAACACTCGATGAAAAATAATAAAATCACTGATTTATTTCGTTTGGCGGACGTTTTGTGTAGTATGAGGAGTTATCATTTATAATTAAGTGGAACGAATGAGAACACAACCTAAAAACCTTGTAAAAATTGAAATTTTCGCACTTCATAATAATATATTGACGTAAGACAATAGAAATATAGGTGAATGCAAAGTTTTATATATCTACTAAGCAATTACTTATTTTTTCAGCCAACAAGCGTGTATATGGTTTACTTTGAATGTTATTGATGGTTTAAAAATATTTCACTGGGTAAAAGAAACGCTATTCTGATGAGATCAAATACAATTTCACTTAAATTATGTAACACACCTTTGATTAATAAAAAAGTTTACAATATAAGGTTATAATCAAATAAACTGTCTGACCTGAAGGCAAGATATTTGGTTAATCTTCATGTTTGCACTGGAACTACTCAACAACTATTGTATTAGGTAAAATGCGACCAAACTATTTATACGACAATTTCATTAAATTTCCTAAAATGGCCCACTCCCAGCTTCGCCGTCTCGAGATGGCGGAGAGAGATGGAAATGTTTTTTTCCCTTCGCTAAACCTACTTCCGTTCATGCTGGCTGCAGATCGATACGAAATTCCTCACTCAAAAAGTTATCGAGAGCAAAAAGCGTGAAAACGCAACTGGAAACTGGACATGAAATAAACCGAGCATTACCAAGTTGGCCAAAGTTTACACCTGCCCAATAAAAATATTACGAGAACATGAAATAATTCGGTCACAGGCGAAAAACTTGCAATTTAAAGCAAATACCCGGCTACCGATTTCAATCAACATTTTGATAAAATAATTTAAATGTTTACTTTTGTCACATTTGGCGAATTTCTCACAAAAAGTCTAGAAACCCAAAATAAAGAATAGGTATCTACCTAACTGAAAAATAACTATTAATAATAAAATGAAATAATACATGTAAAAGTTACGTTGAACGCGATAACGGGTCTTTATTATTAGAAAATTGATAATAATTTAATATTAGGTAAGTATCTAGGCTTACATATTATCCCCAGGCATCGTAATATAGGTATAAACATACATTTTATTATTGTTATTGTATAATTATGCATAAATATTTTCATTAGGTATCGTCAACACTTAAAATTTCTTTCGAGCCTAAAAATAAAGTTTTGAAATTTTTATCATAGGCATGCTACTTTTTTGCTTGTTCGTAGTTATAAAATTTGAGATCCCGATAAAAAACGATAATTTGAAAGAATATCGTAACAATTTTTGCACGAATGCCGCCAATATTCATGATTTCAAAATCAAATCAAAATTATTAACGTGTTAGTTTTTCTTACAAATTGAATATCATACTGATAAATAACTACTCAATAGGTAGGGACCTACCTTTAACTTTTTAGAAAAATAATGCCTATTGTGAGAAAGGGTACCGCTTTCCCAAACCCTTAGGTAAGTACAGAATGCCAACACAAGTGCGACCCTTTACCCATAAGTCTATTGTGTTACACTTACCACAGTACTAAACTCTACTTCACTTAACAAAACAGTGTACGTTGTACAGAGAAAAAAAAAACAAATTGTGCTATGGCATGTTATGTTTATTTCAATTAAATAACTCGTCATTGATTCCAAGGCGACTAAAGAAATGCAAGTGTCACGACGACTTTCAGACGCGACGTCTGATATATTTCTGCTATCGTCGTAGTCAATCGTACAAGTAATTGATTCCTAACTATTATATTATTGAAGGGAACAAAAAAACCTATTGAGTGTGATGCCGTATGCCATCTATACATTTAACAAGATCGGTGGAAATAATTATCAGAGACGCGAATTAATGATCAAAACATTGGACAAAAGTGAAATTTCAAGCTGATACAGTCACAGACCAGGCGCAGTCAGCCGTTTCCATTTGGCTGACGAAGATGGAAAAAAACGTAGGCTTTATTTGTCCATTTCTCAACGGAACTTAGAACTTTTTGTTGTTTGTTTATTTCCGTTTCCATACCGATCTCAATCGAGAATTTTCTGCTATAAAACGATTTAGCACAGAAATTGTCTACCAGTAACATAATATTTGGATCATTGAAAAGTTGTGCTCAAAGCAGAAAATATTAACAATGGCTTCTTTTGGAATCGTACGTTTAATCTGTTTTCTTTTTAGTTGTTTTCTTTTTGTGAAGAATTTGCTTTATTGTTATAATATAGTGAGGCTGCAATTGCAATCATTGCGGTGGACCTACTTTATATCTCGTGTTGAAATTCAATTGACCATATTTTGTTAGATTGAATGAAGCATAATGCTTTTTATTTTATTTGCAGTACTCCATTCTCGTTTTGGTGTTGATGGCCGTGGTTTCTGAAACCTATGCCGCTGTTTACGCTTTTGATGGTGGTAAGTGTAAAAATATGTTTTCAAGTTCTTTTAATTCAATTCTTATCTTCATTATTTATACTCCGGAGAGAGAAAACTGAATGGGAGTCCTTAGTTGCTACATGAATCATCCCAGGTAACATCTTCTTAGATCGTGGATGGATTAACGATGCGGGAGTAACTGTAACACTGGGAATTTTATATAGTAGTTTGTCTTCGTTTATTTATACCAAGGTTTTGTGGTTTTCAGCTACGTGATTTTCTGTATTGCAAGTGCTTTTACTTCACTTTTCTCAGTGATTTGAGAACCCCTTGAAAAGGGGACCCCTCGCAATCGTGACATCTGAAACTGTATTTTATAAAACCGCAGCCAGCTCAGCTGATTCCAGAGAAACTGGTAACAGTGAACACCGTTACCAGAAATCTATCATACCTACCTCAACCAAGAAACACGATTATTTTAAGGTAACTAATAATGAACTATTTTGCCTTGTAGAAGACGGTATAATGGTGGCCGAAAGACTCTTCAGAAGCAAGAGGTCCCCCCACCATCACCCAGGAGTCACCGGCCCCGTCCACACCTTCGTCAAGACCGACAAGCACGCCAACTTCAAGTGGGGTGTGCGCCACCACGTGGGAAAGAAGTACGCCGGAGGACACTAAATCACCTTCAACTAAACAACTGTTTTACACCCAGTTGAAATGCTGCCCCAGAACTCATCTCCACATCTTTATAATATTCGCGTACAGATGAATCAAATCAAATGTACGCAATATTTCGGAGTGCTATATGAAAAAAAATTCAAACAAAGAAGAACTTTTACGGTCTATTCTTGAATTTCTGTGCTGATCACATATTTTGAAAATGTATCAAATCCGATTACTTTATTGTTTTGTCTGTTATGTTTTATGCTGTGATTAAAATTACTTTTATTTTTGAAATATATCCAAAGGTATTTTAATTTTAAATTTTACCCTATATCCTACGCGTATTGGTCGTAATTATACGAGAAACCCAAACCCAGTTTGCCTAACGCTAGTCATACATACGCGCTGTAAAAACTATTATAGCTTGGCTTACCGCTTCCATGCCAACTCAGAACCACCACAGAAAGGTATGAAAAAATAATTTTAAAGTAGCCGGTAACCCTAACCTAACATAACCAATTTATTCAATATTTTTTATCATCACTTTTAATGACCTTTCTGAAGTGGTTCTGAGTTGGTTTCATTCTGAGTTGGCTGGTCACCCTATTCACCATATCGCTCGCTATAAATTATTCCTAGAGCATAGTGAGTGTGTGAGACTAGCTTAATGAAAAAATATATTTGTTCCCTTTTGCTTGAATAAATAGGTAAGTAGGTAAATTCTTTTTACGTACTTTTACCAAAATGAAGTTTGCATGTGCCAGTAATTCAGGGTTATTATTTATAAATTACACTATTTGAACAAAATATTTTTTGATGAACAAAAGCTAAACGTTTCAGGGTTACTGTATCTAAATTATGCCATTTTTTATTAACATTTTTTTAATGAACAAAAATGTAGCAATTTTAATTTTCTTTACATAAGAGATATTAATAATTCAAATTTCTGGCCTTCGGATAACATGAAATATTATGTAAGTTTATTTATATTTCCTCCAAGATTATGACCCTCGAACAAATAGAATAATGCGAATGAAAGTATGTGTCCAGAGGCGGACCAAATACTGATTCTGCTGTTATTATTATAAGTAACAATCTTTTCATATTCACTATTCAAATGTTCCATATCGGGGCCGTATTGCACAAAATTAATTTAAAAAAAATTAAATATTAATTTTTAAAATTGACGACTTATGCAGGCGCAATTTACGGCAGGGACATTTATTTCCTCATTCTGTTATCTTATGCAGAGGTTATTTACGAGCGATACATTTTGTTTCTCACTCTATGATCATGCAGATGCAATTTACGGCAGGGACAACTCATTCCTCATTCTATGATCTTTTGCAGGCGCAATTTACGGCAGGGACATTTCGTTCCTCATTCTATGATCTTTTGCAGGCGCAATTTACGGCAGGGACATTTCGTTCCTCATTCTATGATCTTATGCAGGCCAATTTACTACAGGGACATTTCATGATCTTGCATAGGCGCAATTTAATCCAGGTAAAATATGGTATTATAAATGACAAAATTCATGCATGATAAAAGTGTATGATAAAAGAAGATCTGCGGATTCCGACCAAAAACAATGACAGAAAACTTTTCTAAGGGGGGGGGGTAGGATTTTTGAAAAATACATGTTTCCAAACTGGGTCGAGCGATGTATCGTTAACTAAGTTTTAATTCGTGCTGAATCGAATGAGACCACTCCCAAGGTCCTTTCTTTACTAAATATATGTCTTATGTCACCAAATATTAATTTGAGACATGGGAGTTAAAACACGTATTTTTAATTATAATTATATGTTTTAAAATTAAATAGTTAGATACTTAAATACCAGCTTATAGAACTTATTGAGAAGTTTACGTTTTTATTTATTAATTAAGAGAAAATTATTTTTTTTTATTTTAACGCGAGGTCTACTGCTCTTTTTTTAAGTTATCTCCACCCAGGAAGCCCTGAAAAAAAATAATTTCCACAGGATCCTATGTAATCTTTGGGGATGCTTTGTGCAGGGTCTATTTGAGGAAAGGATGGAGTGAACCTGGGTATTGAAGAGACTCATTTTGTAGGAGGGAAGAAACACAGAAAACACGGCAAATCGTTCCGTAGCCGAGCTGTTGATCTCGAGAAAGGGTCGTTGAAACGATCCGTTCTCGTGGGACAAATGTCAACTATATATAAATATTTGGCATTTGGCATTTTGGCATTTGGCATTTGACATTTGGCATTTCGCATTTCGCATTTGGCATTTTTCCCGACTGTGCACCGTTGATGAAGGAATCAATGACGCTAGTTCCTTGGAGCATCTTCCATTGAAATACCAGTTGAACAAGGACAGCATTCCCGCCCGACTCCTCTGCTTTAAATATTGCCATCCGTCGTTAAGATACTCACAGAACTATCTACTAAAAATATTACACACCTACCTATTCTTCAAATGTATCTATTTCATAAATTAATAAGTAGGTTTAAGTTATTAATAATAATTTTTCAGGGACTATTCAACAGTCAGTCCGCCCCTGCACGCATTAAATTTAATATGTATCTAAAATTGCCGTCCTTCCCCTTGCTCTACGTAGAAACTAGGATATTAGAAAAGAATGCAAGGTCAAGAAAAATAGTACCTAGATAATATCTACAAAAGGACGTTTTTTTATTTGCTCAAAATCTGAAAATAGTTAAGTAATCAAAAAAAAATTCATTTCATGTTTATTTAATTACTAATGTTCCTCACGTCAGCTATGGGGCCCGTTTTATTACAAATCATAGACAAGACCCCAAATAATATGTACCCATACTGCGTGGGAATCAAAACAGCAATCTCCCGAATCAAATTCAAATGCGTGGACTCGTGAACCGCTACGCTACGTAGGGCGTGTCATATTATGCAGATATACCTACCTAAAGTATACGTACGCACCGTAATATATAAAATATATAGTCCGTACAGTATTTATTGGAAATTACTGTAACGGACGTGTTACATATCCTCGTATGTTCTTTCAACGAAAAACATCCTTGGCGGTATCCTCTACAGTTCAGTGGTCATTTTTTGGGATTTCGCTCGAAAACCAGAAATCCCGCTTGGCCACTAAACTCGTTAGTACCGTACCGCCGGCGATCTTTTTCGTTGAAAATATTTTATGTTTGTTTTCCAATTAGAATTTAAAAGTTATTCTAATTGTAATATTGTTTTAATAAAATACTTTCATTTTTATATGTACAATGCCCCCGGTGCAACAAATAAACGCTATCATGCTCAGGTTGCCACCAGGGACATTTTTCAACTTATCATTTCACTTGTATTTTTTATGTTTCCTTTTTTTGTGACATATTGTTAATTATTTTTAGCTACGATCCTTGTAGGATAATGAAACTAAGAAATTTCATTCCGCAGTCCTACAAGGCATCGAGGTAAAGAGAGCCTGAGTCTCTAGCCCTTAAATTACTCAAACTAGGGCAATAAATGACCCTCAAAAAACACTTAGAACAATAAATGACCCTCAAAAAACACTTAGAAAAATTTCGGTAAAAATACGTTTTTCCGATTTTAAAAATCCAGGTGCCCCGTAAGATGGTGAAACAAACAGGTTTCATTAACACATCTTACGGGGGACCTCGTAAAAATAACATTGTAACTGTAAATAACCAGATATTCAGCCAAACGGCAAATCAATTTATATTTTATGCGATTTAGCTCAAAAATGAGCTAAACGTCTCTAACTAAAAATCTAGCAATAGACAATTGGTTTATTTCATGATTACTGTATAATAACGAACACATATGTACACAATTAACTCTGTAGAATTATTATAAAAAACACATTTTAAGCGACCGCCTTCAACGGTGACACCGGCAAAATAGGGTGCCCACATAATGGCCGCCCTATTTATACCATTTGGTCTGAGGACGAAAACCCCTCCACTTTTTGTAAAAAACACTGTCCGAACGCTGTCGGGTACAAGTCCCCTTTATATACCATGCCAATTTTAAAATAAATCAGTTCACTTCGACTCTTCAAAACTTGTTTTATTACTTGTTACTTAAGAAGTATTTTCTTCAACACCAGCTGCCTCCCGCCGACTTCTGCCTGTCTTCCGTCCTGGTGCCTACCTCCTCCAGACAAGCCGGCCCTACTCCAGGACACCGCAAGGCGCCAGGCTCAGGCAGAAGAATAGGCACATCCAGTGTCCCTCACTCATCAGACACTGGGTGCAGGAGGCCAGCTTTTATTATTTTACTCATCATACATCCTCATCAGCGTGCACTTAGACCCGGACCTATTTTACAGTTCTTGTAAAGGCGTCACGTCTGTTACAAGTGGTCCTTCGAGCCGGATCTACAGTCCTCGCCAGGATGTCTCCACCCTCGCTGAGATCCAAGAAGACGGCCCAAGAAGATGGCTCGCCTCCACCCCCTGCTGCTGAGCTACCTACTGCCCCGGACGCTGGCCCTGAAGTCCTGGACATGCCTGATGACATATCTGATGCCACGCCCCGGCCCTCGCCCAGCACCACTCCTGAGACAGGCTCCGCAGACAGCGATGACGAGCCACCGCCCTCTACATCTACCGAGGATACGGTGCGCCAACTGCGACGACAGCTTCGCCACCAAAACAAGCAGATTGAACGGCTGATGGCAGCCCTTCAACCACAAACCCGTGCAGGGCCTGCACCAGATGCGACAGGGCCCACACAACCCGGCGCCGCAGGGCTGGCACAACCCAGTGCTGCAGGGCTGGCACAACCCGGTGCCGCAGGGCTGGCACAACTCATCGCAGCGAGTACTGCTTCGGAGCCAACCAGCCATGGACATCCGGACCAAGGAGAACCTTGGCAACCACAAGCATCATGGATGCACCCTGGACCTTCCGGCCCCGTACCGCCCCTGCCTCTGCACAATACAAGGCAACGAGAAGCTGTACGAGAGATGCCCGTTGGACCTGTGTCTCTGGTAGACCAGAGGCACCCCTCACTGGCGCAGCCAGGGCCTGGAGGCCCCGCGCCGCAGCCCCCTCACTCTGATGGGGGCCCCGGATGGATGCAGCATGGACCTTCCGGCCCCGTACCGCCCTTGCCTCTGCACAATGCAAGGCAACAAGAAGCCGTACGAGAGATGCCCGCTGGACCTGTGCCTCTGGTAAACCAGAGGTACGCATCACCGGCGCAGCCAGGGCCTGGAGGCCCCGCGCCGCAGCCCCTTCATTACAATGGGGGCTTTGGATGGCTGCAACCTGGACCTTCCGGCCCCGTACCGCCCTTGCCTCTGCACAATACAAGGCAACGAGAAGCCGTACGAGAGATGCCCGTCGGACCTGTGCCTCTGGTAGACCAGAGGTACGCATCACTGGCGCAGCCAGGGCCTGGAGGCCCCGCGCCGCAGCCCCCTCACTATGATGGGAGCCTTGGATGGATGCAGCCTGGACCTTCCGGCCCCGTACCGCCCGTACCTCTGCTCAACCAGAGGCAACGAGAAGCCGTACCGGAGAAACCTGTCGGACCCTATGCATCATCAGCACAGCCAGGGCCAGCAGCCCCTGTGCCACCACCCCCTTACTACAATCACGGGGATCCAGCCTCATACTCGCAGTGGACACATCCTGGGCCATCTACACATGTGCCGCCGGTACCACTGCGCGAACAGGAGTACCGAGCGCCAGCACAACCTGATGACCAGCATCTGCCCGCTTCCAGCCCGAGCTCCGGCCTGCCGATGTTTCCTCCACAACCAAATGCGGACGAGACGGCCCGCCACACCAGCGCCTGGATCCACCAAGCGGATAACTCGATGGCTCAGTTCACCTGCGCGCTCACGGAGGCCATAAGAGCTTCAAGGGCTCAGGACAGCCCTCATCCCACAATTGAGGATGACCCCCGGATGGCAGCACTCATCGCCAGGCAGTCAATGGCCAAGGATCTGCCCACCTTCTCTGGTGACCCGCTGGAGTGGCCCACCTGGAGGGCACAGTTCACCCAGTCAACCTCAACCTGCCGGATGACCAGCAGCGAGAACCTCATCCGACTTCAGCGAGCCCTCAAGGGAAAGGCCCGCGAAGCTGTGGGCCCCCTCCTGATGGACCCTACCCAAGTGCCAGAGATACTGGCCGTGCTGGAGCAGCGCTACGGAGGGACGAATTCACTGGCTGCCCTGATGTTGGACAAGGCCAAGAAGCTTCCACACATGACGGCAGAGGCATCACTAGAAGACATAGCAGACTTCTCGGGGACTGTGCAAAACCTGGTGGCTTCACTCCGCTCCCTAAACAATGAGGGATATCTCACCAACCCGGCGCTCCTCAGCGACATCGCGGGGAAGATGCCATGCACGATGCGGTTGGCGTGGCTGATGGAAGTGCGGCATTACGAAGTGCCTGCCACCATCTGCCAGTTTGCCGCCTTCCTGAAAACCGTCGCGAACGCCATCTCCAAATCGGGAATGGTCGACCCCGCGAGGTCTAGACCACGTCACGAGCAAACCTTTGCTACCTCGGAACAATTCGGGCCGCGAAATAGTGAAACGAGTCGTAAGTCACCACAAAATGACAGTTCGCGGAAAATACAAAACGAAAGTTCGCGAAAAGTACAAAACGAAAGTGCGCGAAAGTATGACCGTTCGCGAAAAAACGAAAGTACGCGAAACACAAATCGAAGTGATAATGTGACACCCCACTGTGACTTTAACAATCGTGAAGGGTGCGTACAGTGCGGTGAAAGGGGCCACTGCCTCCGTGAATGTCGTGAGTTCGCAGCGAAGGACGTAAAACTTCGCTTTGAGACAGTTAAAAGTTCTGGATTGTGCCGTATATGTTTAGATGGCAAACACTGGCCCAAACAATGCAAATCCCGGGACTGGTGCGGTGTTGGAGACTGTCGCGCTCCACACCACAAGTTACTGCACGACCCATCGTTCGTAAAAAACACCACAACAGCTGATGTCCACCACATGTGACGCCAGGCCGACGGCGCCGTGCTAAAAGTGGTGCCAGTAGTGCTGACGGGCCCCACGCAGCCGATCTCCGCATTCGCGCTGCTGGATGAGGGATCAACGATCACACTGATTGACGCCGCCACAGCAGAAAAAATTGGCGCTACCGGACCCGTCCAAGGACTACGGCTCCATGGGGCAAAAGGCATGTGCTCCTCAGATCAAGCATCACGCCGCGTGCAGGTCACACTGCGCGGCGCCGGGATAGGCACCAGCTACCACATCAAAGCGAGCACCGTGAAGGGCCTCAGCCTCCCAGAACAAAGGGTTCCTGGCGGGTACGTCATACCCACACTTCTCATCGGGCAGGACAATGCTCACCTCATTGTCTCGAGGGAAGTGCATGAAGCCCGTGACTCTACGCGAATATTGTCACGGACTGCCCTGGGGTGGATTACCCATGGAGGAGGGACTCCCACCAGTGAAGACTCGGTCACCACTCTGGCCCTGCACGCTGAAAATCACAAAGATGACCTGCTGAGCGACTTGATACGAACAAACTTCGCAGTCGACTCCCTGGGGATCACATCAGCCTCCCGGGTGACCGCACATGTGGTACGTGCCAACCAGCTGATGGAGGACACCACCTGTCAGATGACGTCCGGCAGATGGCAGACTGGCCTGCTATGGAAAAACGAAAATATCACGCTGCCCGACAACAAAAAATGTGCGCTCAAAAGATTGTGGTCCCTGGAAAGGAAATTATTGAAGGAAGAGGACCTGGCAGTGGCGTACAAAGAAAAAATCAACCGGCTCATCACGCAAGGCCACGCACGGAAGCTCACAGCACGAGAGGCGGCAAAGCACTCCGCCCGCAAGTGGTATCTGCCCCACTTCGCCGTGGTGAACCCCAATAAGCCAGGAAAGATCCGTGTCGTATTTGACGCCGCCAGCCGCTGCAGAGGGACCTCCCTCAATGATCAACTGCTGACGGGACCTGATCTACTGACGTCACTCCTTGGGAACATTCTCCGGTTTCGAGAAGGGAAAATAGCCCTCGCCGCCGACATAAAAGAGATGTTTTTACAAGTAAAAATCAAAGCAGAGGACCAGCTGTCACAACTGTTCCTGTGGCGACCAACACTTCAAGAAGAGCCTCATACCTACATGATGACCTCGATGATGTTCGGCGCTACCTGTTCTCCTAGCAGCGCCCAATATGTGCGAAACCGAGTGGCACTACAAAATGCTGAGAGCTTCCCGGCTGCTGCAGACGCTATCCAAACAAAATTTTATATGGATGACTATCTGGACGCGGTGGACTCCATCAGTGAAGCCACTGGCCTTGTAAAAGACGTGGCCGCAGTTCTATCATCAGGAGGTTTCCATCTCACCAACTGGGCCTCTAATAATCCAGCGGTCATGGCCACCATCCCGCCTGAAGACCGCGCCAGATCAGCCATACGCATCAGCAGCGGTGAAGCAGAGACTGAAAGAATCCTCGGCCTGCTATGGGATCCAGTGACCGACTGCTTTCTGTACGCCTTCAGAGACGCCGCAGAACCTGAACTGATCAGCAGACCTACAAAACGTCAGCTGCTCAGCATTGTTATGAAAATTTTTGATCCTGTGGGGTTCGTTGCATGCCTCACAGTCAGATCAAAAATGCTGCTGCAAGACGTCTGGAGATCAAACACTGGATGGGACGAGATCATCAAACCCGATCACAATGAGAGTTGGCTGGACTGGCTGGGACTCCTCCAAAGCTGTGGAGTTGCCATACCTAGAAGTTGTTTAAAAAGTAAACAAAGCAACGTCACACTCCATCTGTTCTGTGACGCTTCCGAACAGGCATGCTGCACGGTCGCCTATCACACAGAAGACATCAATGGTGAAGTCACAGCTACCTTCTTGGCCAGCAAGTGTAAGGTGGCCCCCCTGAAGCCACTCTCCATACCCCGCCTCGAGCTCCAATCAGCTTTAATGGCGGCCAGACTAGCAGCAACACTGAAAAAAGAATGTCGCAGCAACATTGCGCGAACAGTGTTCTGGACAGACTCTACGACGGTGTTGTGCTGGCTACGCACAGACCCACGTACCTACTCAACCTTCGTGGCTAACCGGCTTGGCGAGATAGATGAGCTCTCCCGCATTGAAGACTGGAGATGGGTTCCCACAAAGCTGAACCCTGCCGACATTGGCACCCGAGACATCGAGACTCCCGATCTATCACCTGCAGGACATTGGTTCAGTGGCCCAGCCTTCCTCACCTTGGCCGAGGCAGAATGGCCGCGCGAAAGGTCCAAACTGCACCGGCCGGATGACAGCGTCCTTGAAGTGAAGGCCCAATATGTCGGGCTCACCTCAACTATGTCAGACGCTCTCCCAGAGATCAACCGCTTCTCCTCTTGGCCCCGCCTCATCAGGGCCACCGCCTGGGTCCACCGCTTCATAAACCGATGCCGTGTGGGACCCCACAAGCCCCTGGACGGATACCTGCAGCTCGAGGAGACCCGTGAAGCAGAGATCCGATGGGTGAAAGCAGCCCAAGAAGATGCATTCGGTACCGATTTGAATGCTCTTCGTCAAGGAGCTCCCTTACCAAATGGCAGCCGGCTCAAAACGCTGAACCCCTTCCTAGGACCCGATGGCCTGCTGAGGATGGACTCAAGAATACGGACCACCAGCAGAGTCTCCCGAGATGTGCGGATACCCATAATCTTGGATGGAGACCACGCCTACACACGGCTCCTAGTGAACCATCATCACCAGAAGGCTGACCACCCAAGTACAGAGAGGACAATGGCAGAGGTACGGGGCAGCTACTTTGTGCTGCGACTGCGCACAAACATCCGCAGACTCGCCCACAACTGCCCCACCTGCAAGATGCGCAGAAGCAAGCCGGCTCCACCACTGATGGGACCCTTGCCACCATCACGGCTCGCCCACCATGTTCCCCCCTTTACAAACTGCGGGTTGGACTATTTCGGGCCCATGGACATCACCGTCGGCAGACGTCGGGAGAAGCGGTACGGAGCCCTCTTCACCTGTCTGTCCACACGTGCTATTCACCTCGAGCTGGCTACTTCCCTGTCTGCCGACTCAGCCATCATGGCCCTACAACGCATGACGGCGCGCCGAGGTCAACCAAAGACAATTTACTCAGACAATGGGACCAACTTCCACGGAGCAGACAATGAACTGAAGGACGCCCTGAACTCGCTCAAAGATGACGCCCGGATGAGGGATCATCTAACTTCAAAAGGAATAGAATGGAAATTTATTCCACCAATGTCTCCTCATATGGGGGGAGCATGGGAACGCCTGGTGCGCTCAGTCAAGCACGCCCTGCGAGCCATCCTGAAGGAGAGGGCCCCAAGAGAAGAGACCCTACGAACAGCACTGGCCGAGGCTGAGTGGACTGTCAACAACCGTCCTCTTACACACGTCTCTGCAGACCCGAGAGACGAGGAGCCCCTCACTCCCAACCACTTTCTATTGGGAGCAGCAGGCAACCGGCCCCAGTTGTCATTATACGGCAAACAAGAGGAGGAGGTATGTCTCCGCCGCCAGTGGCGCATCAGTCAGCAGCTAGCTGATATGTTCTGGAGGCGGTGGCTCCGCGAATACCTCCCCACCTTGGCTACCCGACAAAAATGGCACCAGACCGTCAATCCCATCAAGAAAGACGACCTGGTGGTCATCATGGACCCTGCGATGCCCCGCAACAGCTGGCCTCGCGGCCGAGTTCTCGACACCACCCCTGCTGCAGACGGCCAAGTAAGGACCGCCCGAATCCAGACGAGCACCGGAGTATACGTACGACCTGCCGTGAAGCTCGCTGTAATCCTGCCGGCCCCGCCCACCGATGCAGCTTCTTCTACTCAAACACGTCGTGAAGACTAGTGCAGCCAAGCTGCACGGGGGGAGTGTAACGGACGTGTTACATATCCTCGTATGTTCTTTCAACGAAAAACATCCTTGGCGGTATCCTCTACAGTTCAGTGGTCATTTTTTGGGATTTCGCTCGAAAACCAGAAATCCCGCTTGGCCACTAAACTCGTTAGTACCGTACCGCCGGCGATCTTTTTCGTTGAAAATATTTTATGTTTGTTTTCCAATTAGAATTTAAAAGTTATTCTAATTGTAATATTGTTTTAATAAAATACTTTCATTTTTATATGTACAATGCCCCCGGTGCAACAAATAAACGCTATCATGCTCAGGTTGCCACCAGGGACATTTTTCAACTTATCATTTCACTTGTATTTTTTATGTTTCCTTTTTTTGTGACATATTGTTAATTATTTTTAGCTACGATCCTTGTAGGATAATGAAACTAAGAAATTTCATTCCGCAGTCCTACAAGGCATCGAGGGAAAGAGAGCCTGAGTCTCTAGCCCTTAAATTACTCAAACTAGGGCAATAAATGACCCTCAAAAAACACTTAGAAAAATTTCGGTAAAAATACGTTTTTCCGATTTTAAAAATCCAGGTGCCCCGTAAGATGGTGAAACAAACAGGTTTCATTAACACATCTTACGGGGGACCTCGTAAAAATAACATTGTAACTGTAAATAACCAGATATTCAGCCAAACGGCAAATCAATTTATATTTTATGCGATTTAGCTCAAAAATGAGCTAAACGTCTCTAACTAAAAATCTAGCAATAGACAATTGGTTTATTTCATGATTACTGTATAATAACGAACACATATGTACACAATTAACTCTGTAGAATTATTATAAAAAACACATTTTAAGCGACCGCCTTCAACGGTGACACCGGCAAAATAGGGTGCCCACATAATGGCCGCCCTATTTATACCATTTGGTCTGAGGACGAAAACCCCTCCACTTTTTGTAAAAAACACTGTCCGAACGCTGTCGGGTACAAGTCCCCTTTATATACCATGCCAATTTTAAAATAAATCAGTTCACTTCGACTCTTCAAAACTTGTTTTATTACTTGTTACTTAAGAAGTATTTTCTTCAACACCAGCTGCCTCCCGCCGACTTCTGCCTGTCTTCCGTCCTGGTGCCTACCTCCTCCAGACAAGCCGGCCCTACTCCAGGACACCGCAAGGCGCCAGGCTCAGGCAGAAGAATAGGCACATCCAGTGTCCCTCACTCATCAGACACTGGGTGCAGGAGGCCAGCTTTTATTATTTTACTCATCATACATCCTCATCAGCGTGCACTTAGACCCGGACCTATTTTACAGTTCTTGTAAAGGCGTCACGTCTGTTACAATTACTATGACAATATAATCATATAAGTATATAGACATCTTAAATATAACTTTCAACAAATTCAAAGCAACACTATTAGATAAATGTAATGCATCACAACACACCCCTTAACATCCATATTTATATTTATTATATTATTAATCAGATTTCTTTTCCTAATTTGCAATATATTTACATATTCCCTAATTACACACATATCATCTTTATTCTCCTACAAGATCATAAGCTTACCCTTTATTGTGTTTTTCCATATTCTTATCATGCATATTTAAGTATTTAGCTTCTCCTAACTATTTTTTCTTTATGTTTTTCTTGTATAGCAACTAAAAAAAAAAAATTATCATCGAAAACATGTTTTAGGCTTACTGTTTTATTTTAGCACTCTTTCTTTTTTATGTATCTTTGTAAAGCTGTTTGTTTTCCAAATAAAGATATTATTATTATTATTTTATTCCAGGATGTGGGGAGGATAATGCAATCCCGCACGTCCCATATAGTTATACAAATTGATAGAATAATAAAACGTAAATCGAATACATAAAGAAAAACAAGCAAAAAGATTTTTTTTTAATTAACAATAATCAATTATGTAGGACGTGGTCTTGAGTGAACTCAGGCCCAGCCATCTCTCAGTTGTGGCTCTAGTGCTGGAAGGCTGCGTTCAGTAATTTTTGGGCCGTGTTGTCAAAGGCCATTAGCCGCAACCGTATGCAGATCAGTAATTTTTAGTAAAATTTAAAAAAAAAATCATATTTGTGTGTATTTAAATATTAAAAAACATCAAAATAAAACTTTTTAGTTTTTTACATACACACTAAAGAATTTGCCATTACACTATTGAATGCTGTTTTTAATGGGGATGTTTGTAATTTTTTTATTATAGAATAATGCACGGTAAATACAAACCTGTATACCTAGGTTTATTTTACGCATTTAGATGATTGAGTTTATCTCAAATATATTTCAGTGATGGGTGCTTTCCAGGCTTTCTATTGGCAGATAAATGATTAAGTTACAACATTCCGTTTGAGCGATGGCTTTGTGATCTGTTTTATTTTGGAAAGGGATTTCCCTTTTCTCTAGACATCGTAGGTCATGTATAAAGGAACGGCAAGGCTTTTGAATCTGACTCATAAACGAAAATCAACCATATTCAATAGTTGCAATATGTGGTATAAAATTAAATCGATTGGTCCTAAACATTGAGGTATGATATCATTGATCGAAGGTCCTAAATGAGAAAAAGATATGATTTTAAAATATTAATTAATTTGTATATCGAATAAAAAATTTGTCCAGACACCAGAGTAGGTAATAATATTATGCACACACATAACACTTACCATATACACTGAAACGTTTAGTGATATAGTGAAATTATAAATCGGTGATGTTAGAACAAAACAGTTTTAATAACATGCAAATTGTTTTCTTCATTATTCAGTGTTGGGAACGCGATTGCGATTGCACATAATATAAATAAAAAGTAACAATCATGTTGGGAGGTTTGTTTTTAGCAGTTTTGTATCGTTCGTGTATCGTTAGGTTAGGCAATAATTGATATGGTGATTGGCGTATAATTGATTAGAACAACGATCAACATTCCCATGTTGAGTTGAATATTGAATAAAGGATGATAATAGATTTATTAGGCACCCGAAGAATGCACGTAAGTATAAGTATGTTACCTTGCATGGCAATGTGAATAATGGAGATTTCCGTATAGAGATTTTATTTAATTTGAACGAATTAGTTGGTAAGATTAGTTAGAAAAATCGAATCTCTGTGAGTTTTTTTTAGATATTTGGCATGTCTTAAAAACTGGACAAAAATTTTAAAAACGTATTTTTTTTTCAGAACATCAGAATGATGCATTTTTTAGGTGGGTACACGATTAAGGTAAGTTTTTTTTAATCACTGTTGACTAAAATGATAAGTAGGTCTTCTAGGAATGGAGTTGATTTATTTGTGGTTGAATTTTTTTATTGTTTAAACATATTACGAATTCTTTAAATAAAAGGAAGGTGTTTTTTTTTAATTTTTAATAAAAAATATAGGTATTCAATAGATAAACTACCCTCTTTGGCTAGATAAGCAATGTATACAGCGTGTCCGGCGATAAAGTCCATTAACTTCGGAGGTGATTCTACATGATAGTATAAGTAAAAAAGATAAGTAAATAACTTTTTTCGAAATTACAACTTGTAGGTGTAGTTTTGTGGTAAAAAGATAAAATTAGTCCGTCGTGTGCGGCCATTTTTATTATTTTCCGCTGTTACGATACGGGCTAATCACAACCATGCAATGTTGCCACAATCGTGCCCGGTAGGCTCTCAGCAAGTAATATCGTACCTCACACTAAGGATTTTTAGTAGGTACGTCTTTTTGTATGGGGAAAAAAAGTTGGAATTTCGGAAAAAGTTGTTAATCTTTTTTACTCCTACCATCATGTAGAATCACATCCCGAAGTTAATGCACTTTACCTCCGGACACCCTGCATATCTTTCCCTGAACCTTTTTTTTGTCAGTTTTCAATTAATAAGGTTTTGACATTCACGGTCATTTATCAATTGAATAAAATTTTCACAACGTTTTTAGTAAGGCTTAGTATTCATATGCACTTAACCCTCATTGAGCCGTGTGAGATTATTTTAAAGACCTAGTACCTACTTATATAATATTACCGTAGCCGAGAAGTTTTTTAATGCGTATAGATTTTCAATCCGGCGCCCCATAAACCCTGCTAACCTACAGCAAATAATTTTTCGTAGAAAAAAAGTTTTTCTGAATAAATAGGTATATTATTTTCAACGTAACATCAACCTATCGCTATCGTCATCGTCCATCAACCTGACAGCGCATATAAATGAATGTAAATATAGTATTATGTTTGAGTTGCACTATGGAGTTTGTCGAAAGTTTAGGGCTGCTTGCTCTTAAATTTCTATCAATCGGTAGGTACCGACAACATAATGCACATCTGCGCAAGTATTTAAAAATTACCACAAGTCAAAAATATATGTATGCTTAGTGTGCCTTAGGTATAGGTAATTGGCATAAAAATCGTAGAACGTGAGCAAACGGAGCGTGGAGGTCACGATTTTAAGTGCAAAGGTGATTTTTATTTATTATGTGGGTAATTTTATAAGAAACTAGCTGACCCGGTAAACGTTGTTCTGCCATGTAAATTATTTCTAGTGAATATTTTGGGTTAGGAGGGTGATAATTTGGGGTTATAGGTTAGGTATTTTAGATGCCAAATAAAAAAAACTATGAAGAAAATAATTTTCAAAAAAAAAAAAAAAAATCTGGATAGGGACACTCTCGATATTCTCATACCTACCAAATATACATAAAAAAATCATAAAAATCGGTCTAGCCGTTTGGGAGGAGTGCGACCACAAACACAGTGAAGTGAGATTTTTATGCAGGTATATAGAAGATAAAAAGAAATAATTAATGAAAAATGTTACAGATAATTTTAGCCATAAAATTACCTTCTTTAAAAGTTATTTCTTATGTGCCTTCATATATACAGTATCTAATGAAAATATATATATTTTTAGTACCTAGTTCATGCTTATATTTTTTATGGAGTAATTAATAATTTAAATTTAATTCTACCAATGGATACGGTCGGAAAAGCTTCAATTTAACTTCAAATATGCAAAGCACATTTTTTGTATTTATACATATACACAATTCGTCGTTTGTACCTAATTTTAATTTAAGCACATCAAATTGCTTTTTTAAATTTAATTTTTTTTATTTAATTATGTCTTCATAGTAGGTAAGGCTAGATAATTATTATTAACACACACATAATTGCCAAAGTTGCCTCTAAACTTATGAAAAATCGATTTCTTTAACGGCCTATGTTTATAATTAGAAACACGAAAAAATAAAGTAGCACATGTACTGGATACTCGCTGCACCTTTATTTAGTTTGGTTAAGTATTTCGGCATGAAATACAAGTTTTATATGAAAAAGGCTTCACCTTAGAGGATGTTGTCTATTCACAAACTGTGAGGTAACACTAAAGTTATCACGATTTTAACTAATTAAGCGTTCATGTAATATTCCAGGAGTAAAAGTCAAAATGCATTAATTTGTATTAATAAGCGTTTGTTCTGCGTGCGTGAAAATCTACATTCATTGTTTGCAAAACAACAAATTAATTATAATAATTAAGTATAATATAGCACCTACCTAAGAAAGAAATAACGTGTAGAGATGTATACAATACATTATTTAAAATCTCTAAAGCTTTTTTTATCAGTACCTAGATGTCTTACACAATTCATTTTCCAATATTACCGAAAATATTAATAAACAAATTCAAGCGTCAATCATCGACCAAACGGTGACCAGACAACTCAGAATAAAATCAAATAAACACCTCCTTTGAACAGTCATTAAATGAGATGTAAAGAGATTATAAAAAATGGTTAAATAGGTTACGTTAGGTTAGGTTATGGACTATTTTAGAAATTTTTTTTCATAGCTGCTAATGACCTTTCAAAGAGGTGTTGAGTTGACTTAATTCTGAGTTGGCATGGAACCGAACAAATAGAAAACATATCGGTGGTACCTTCAAATACTTTTCTTAAATTGCTACAGTAATACTATAACGACAATAACACATATCAAAAACTCTTGTGTTTTCATGCTAACTAGCCCTTTTAAGTAAGTTTGGCTTTACACTCCGTTTTTTATGATGTGGATTGGGATTGGATAGTAATTATTCCCATTACGATTTTCCGATTAAATAAACCATTATAATTTTACTAAGAGTTAGCTCAGATTTGATTGGCGAAAGTGACCTTAAACGCCATAGGTTACGTATACGTATAATTTTATGTATTCAATTATTAAAACATGTGATAAATATGACACTAAGTAGTAACGACAACCTTACGAGTTTCCGCTACTTTTTTTCAGACGCCCATGGTTTCTTGACCTGCCAAAATATATTTTTTTATCGTAATCAGCAGTATAAACTATAAAGTCTGTTATATAATCCGACTGAGAACAGAAATGGAACATGTGACGCTGATTTCAACAAAGCTGCGTGACGTGATACGTACTGCCAAATTACGCAAATATTTCGCAATGAATTCGAATTCCGCGCATATACGAATATCTACGGACGAAAGCCTAGTATGTATCCGCGTCGTACAGACCACTTCATTTAAATTTTCGGGTGTTTCCCCTTCATTTTCAGGTAACAAGTTACTGTCAACAGTTGAATATCACTACCGATATCTTTATCATTACCCATATGTCCTTCTACTCCGCAAAAGGACTGATTTCAGGCATGTAATTACGGTCCATAAATTGACAGTACGAACAAAATAAAAGCTAAATGTGATCTATATTTTCTTCTGGAACCGGATCCAGAACAATAATTGCTTAATAATTGGTTAACTAACGGCATAGCGGATATCTGAACGGACCATTTGAACAACGAGAGATCAGATAACCCGGATATAATGATCTTTAGCGTCTGTGATTCATGCTTGTGTGCAAAATATTGTAGAAGATAAATAAATTATTCCTAGACTGGAATCCCGCTACAACAAACCCTACATCATCGGGTACACAGATGAAACTAAATTGTAGTGAGAATTTATTAAGTCTTAAAATTCTTCAATTCCCAGTGTCACGATGGTCTGCTGGAGCTCTTATTGGAGAGTTCCGCGCAGTCATGGAAATAGTGAACGATTTTTTTCGAAGTTACATGAACGGGAAAGGTTTCTTACAAAAGGAGTAGTTAAGTAGATGAAAAAAGGCGGGTCTGTCGACGGGCAGCCTAGGACTTTTGCCAGGAAGCCGGATTTAAAGTACAGGTAAATTTTAGGTACGTCATCGAGCACAAGGATGAAACCAACTAGACCAGGAGACGAGATAGGTAAACCCTACGTCATCGAGTACACGGATGAAACTACTTTTTAGTGATAATGGACACTTAGAAAACCTTTAAAAAGCTAGTCTGCCGGTGCGCCTCTTGGCAGGAGCCGCACTGCCATGGAAATAGGTAGTCAGCGATTTTTTTCGAAAAAATTACGTCATCGAGTACACGAACGGGAATGGTTTCAGATGATAAAGGTCAATTAGAAAATGAGAAAAAATCAGGTCTGCCAACCGGCAGCCTGGCAAGTTCGCAGGCAGCCGGCGTCAAAGTGGGGTAAAAAATTGTAAATTTTACGTCATCGAGTACACGAATGAAACCAATGAATAACTATAGTCTAGATCATTCCACTTAAGAATTTATTTTTTTATCATTACCACTTATTTTATTTAAAATCTGGCATTGTAAGTTTTTAAAACCATATTGAAATTAAAATAATAATAAAGATCTTGAAAATAATATTTTTAAAATTAAAACTTTAAACTTGCCAGGCTGCCGGTTGGCAGACCTCCTTTTTTTTCATTTTCTAATTGACCTTTATCATATGAAACCATTCCCGTTCGTGTACTCGATGACGTAATTTTTTAGAAAAAAAATCGCTGACTATTTCCATTGCAGCGCGGCTCCTGCCAAGAGGCGCACCGGCAGACCAGCTTTTTAAAGGTTTTCTAAGTGTCCATTATCACTAAAATGTAGTTTTATCCGTGTACTCGATGACGTAGTTTTTACCTATCTCGTCTCCTAGTCTAAATGATTAACTGTAGCCTAGGTCTAGATTATTTTGGAATTGATTGGTGTGAAGCATGGATTTTGTCCTATGATCTGTGAATTGAAGTTTTGAAAATATAAAGTCAATGATCTACGGTAGAAAATACTGCAGGTATCCTATTTTATGTGCCTTCTAATCAGCACATTACCACACCAACTCGAAAAGATAGCCCAGCATAGAATATGGTTCAAGTAATCATCAAACCATTTCTTAACTATGGCCATATCCTAACAGGTCTCAAGGAAATGAATTCTAAGTAATGGTATGGAAATACTGTAGATTGTTACATTGCAATATCTTGAGGCATTTTAGAATAAGCAGCCATATTTGGGGATAATCACAATGTAGGGTCAATAAGTTACAAATTATGAAAAGTGCTTTCGCCTTTCACACAAACAAAAAACATATTGGAATACTCAAAATAATAATAATTATAATCAAAATGAATACCCGCGCTATGAAAATAAGTTCCCTATAAGAGTATTTCACCAACCGCTAGGGGCTAAAATTGTTGAGTACGTGATGGCATGTAATGAGTTTTGATGCGAAATGCGAATATTTTTCCATTACAATCTACCCTCGAAAGCTTGTAAAAATCTCAGCGACCATTATACTCTCAACATATTATTGCATCGTGGTAGAATTAAATTATAGGCCTGTGAATAAGATCAACGAATCACGTAATAATATTTCACCACGCTGATAAATACCAAATCAAAGTTCCGCTTCGGGATCCGTGGATATACTATAATATATTTGCACATTGGCAGATATTGGCCCAGTGGTTCTGCTTGTGTTTGGCGTGACTACCGGCTTTATCTTAAAACAATATCTTAATATATTATATTATATAACTGTACGGTATTTTTCAGGTTTCCGGTTTCACAAGTCAATTTTTTTATCAGTTCTGTACGAATCTACTTGATCCATACTTCATTATGCAAAATCTAAGTTGTCACAATATTTTGGTTTATCGTAACTAACTGACAATCGCGCAATTTTCCAGGAGGGATAAATAAAGAAGTGTCATACTTCCTGGGGCCAGGGTGATACTGAAGCCACGTAGGGTCCAGTGTTATACTTCTGGTCTCCAGAAATATGTCCCTCACGGGGGGGGAACAAGTGTTAAGCAGGCCCCCCGGGGGCAATATGCCTCGGCTTGGAAGGCTCAGCTCAGGGTAGTAGGGCTCCTCCGAGGCTGTCGATGGTTGACTCCAATGAAACAAGGTTTAGGCACAATTCAAATGTATTCAATAATGCAAGGGTGAACATTACAGGCAACCAGGTAAGCTGTTTAAGGCCTAGCATAAGAGAGAGAGAGAGGCACTAGAAATACTACTGAATTTAGGCTCGGAAATACTATAAGAGGGTTTAAAATCTCACGTGGCGTCGTACGGATGCAGGCAGCTTCCTACGAAGTGGAGAGATCTAGAGCAAAGCTCATAGATCGTGTGCAGGAACGAGGCGGCTCGGGGTGCGTGGGCGGCTTCTCGGCGTCATGGTGGGCGGATTCGGTCAGCTTACCGAACCGGTGGGTGATAACGGTGAATTAAGCGGCTATCGGCAATGTAGGCGGATTAAAAGCCGGGCGGCCAGGGCTGCCATGGTATAAAGTAGGCGGCAGTAGGATTATACAGGCGTCTGTGGTGATATCGCCATACTGGGATCGTAAGTGAAGACTTAATTAGCCGCGTCAAAGGGTGGCATACTGCCCGACAGTACGTAGTAGTGCGTACGACCGCTCGCGCCGTTGTCTGAAATATGTCTGTTGCTTTGGCGAACGGTGGCCGGAGTTCTCTGTCCGTGATGAGCGAGACGGAAGACTCGAACGTGTGCCCTATAAGGTAATGTCTTCTGCCATTGGCTGGATTTCGCGCCGTGTAGCCATATATGGTAATGTCTTCTGCCAGCCTGAGAGGGACAGCAATAATCACGCGAGAATGTACATGTACTGAGCACGTGACACACAGCTGCCTGCCGCTTGTATAGTTCGTTCGTAGCATTTATGGGCAACCTGCCGCTTGTATAGTATGTTCGTATGAATTATGGGCAACTCATAACACTACCCTCCTCCCCTGAAAAATGAAGGGAAAAGGCAGCGAGGCTGATGCAGGGGACCACGACCTTCCATACAGCATGTGATGCGATGATTGCCACAATGTGAGGTACAGAGCTACCTCTTCACCAGGATTTAAACACTCCCTACCTAAGAGCCAACAAAATTTTAACTACCTGTGAGCCAAGCTAAAAAAAACTAGCAATAAACTGAACAAAGGTTGCCAACTCTCTCAAGAAATTAAAAAAATGTGACGTACCTAGTGCGATACAAGACACGCTAACGAAGGTGCATGAAGAAATAAAGAAAACATGACCCTTACGAGAAGGATTACTACCATGTAAAAATCTTAAAATTAGACAAAAAATTTCCAACACTATTCCTGTTATGGAATATTGTACGCTGACCAATGTCATGAAATGATCGAAACCAACTCATATTCGCGTCTTACAATAGAATTCTTAAAATTATACAACTTTGTTTTTATACACTTTATTCCTGTTATGGAATATTGTACGCTGACCAATGTCATGAAATGATCGAAACCAACTCATATTCGCGTCTTACAATAGAATTCTTAAAATTATACAACTTTGTTTTTATACACTTTATTCCTGTTATGGAATATTGTACGCTGACCAATGTCATGAAATGATCGAAATCACTCATATTCGCGTCTTACAATGGAATTCTTTAAATTATACAACTTTGTTTTTATACACTTTATGCTATTTTCACAATTCAATTCCAACCCAAATGTTAGTTTCCCGCACTCTCAGCTTGTCATGGTTTGTCTGGTTTGCATTTAATTATCAGGCATAAATGACCATCCTCTCATGTTCGCATATAATTGTAAGGTAATGCTACAAACCCTATCATGAATATTAATTTTCAGGCATAATATGAATCCTCTCATGTTTTCTCGACTCACCCTCGGTGACCCGTACAGCGCTGTACTTGGTATACTAGAAATATACCCTTGCCGCAACGACATAGACAACCGGATAGATCCCTTGGAATCCTCACGGTGAACTTGCGTTCGACGAAACCACATAGGACACCCTCTAGGTGTTCCCACCAAAATAACCAGACGAACCGTAATGACCATAAGTGCAATTACATTATTCTCTAATAAGAACAATACGACCCGAATGACATAACTTTATGACATTACCGAGCTAATTTACTCAACTGGGTGCATACTTTTAAATCTTCTTACTACGAGAAGTACTACTCCTTATTTGAATACAGTGATATAGCAAGTTACAAAACACCGTACAATTGCGTCCTGATATGGCAAGGACTTTACACGCTGGCTTACCATATTGATACCGAAGTAATCAATTACGTGTTTACAAAATATTTATATAGTAATTTAATTAATTACATTTATCATAATTAAAACACTTGAATATACATTTGTTTACCCACCAAAAACTCTATGTGTGTGAGTACAATTTTGTTAAATAACTTTCAATTCGAGTTTGTTTCAACTCAACTTAAACTCTCAGGGTTTGACTACGTAAGGAGAGAAGAAAAAAAAAATTAAAATAAATAACAACAACGCCACGTATTTTTATCAAAAAATACGAAAATTTAATACTACCGACAATGTTATTAGAAGAGGAAAAAATTTTTAATTGAGTAACGAATTTCTTCCTAACACCGGAATCATATATACTTTAATTGTTCGGAAATTCGCGTTTCCAACAATCCTTCTGCTCTAATTCTAAGGAGTTTAGCCATCCTATCACGCTTTGGATTATAGTTTACCTGCCGAATGACACGTTAGGTCGATACCCAAGTTCCATCCTATCGGACTTGTAACAGCTCTATAATACCACACAACGAGTAACCGTTGTTATATGATCGCGGAAGAAGGTTAAAATTCGATACCACCACAACCTATGTGAACCGAATAGTGTTGTCTATTGGGCCTATTCTGATAACAAAAATGTGGTAATATAATTATTACATTGCCTTTTCATCGTGAATTCACTCCAACATACGCTAGAATTGAGACATACCCCGTTAAGGAGTGGGTAACTACCCGATTGTGAACGTTTTACCGCCCCAATTTCTCCTATATCGCAACGTGTGAGATGTCCAATACTATAACGATTTAACCTACATGTGAGAATAATTCGACAATGAAAGAGATTGAAAAACCCGAAAAAAAAAAAGGACAAAAAATAAAAAAAATTATAATTGAAATGATATTTCCATTTATACATGACCTTATATTAATATATACACAAGGTTATTTACAACCATAAGGTTCCTAAGTTTCTTACTACCCAATGACCTATCCCAGTATGATGAGAGCTAGGTGCCTTTATACCTACCACTTGTACAAGAATTTTCTTATGCCGTCTCTTGTCAACGAAAAGAAAAGAATATGCTTGCATATTCTTTCATTGCATCTAAAATTAAGTACTTTTTAGAATGCAAATTGTTCCACGAAAATAGAAATTAGGTCTCTACTTCGGTCCCGGGCAGGATACTGAATACCTAACGCAGTTTTTTCTAATGAAAAACCTAGCCTAATTTAGGGTTCCTTGAACTACGCCCTCAATCAGTGTATCGTGTCGTGTTTCTTAGACGAATTTATATACTTATGTAACCACATTCATATATAAATTTAAAAAACATTTTTTTTTTTTTTAAAAAAACAACCTAAGTGGCTACGCACTAGGAGAAAGTAATAAATTATTACTACCAATAATAGTCATTACAATAAATGAACTAAATATCGCATCAGTAATTTCACTAGTGTAAGGTGAGTTACCTCTTTTTTTATAATAATAACAATAATAACACAAGTCTTCACGTGCAGACATACCGGCGTCCCGGATTGTCAACACTTGTGATGACGATCCATTAAGAAAGGAATTGTATACTTCTCTAATAACAAAGGTTAAGTTATATGCGTTATAACCTCGTACTAACCACTAGGGTTCATGACGTCCTAGGGTTGTACCTAAGGGGTAATAATTATATCTCAACTAATAACCGGACTAATCAGAGAAAATAACAACAAAAACATAAATAAAAACACTTATAAGGTTGCAACGACCGGGGTGTCACTACCCTTTTTTACTATGTCTTTAATGTGGAATTTACCGACAATTTTTCCATTTAAATTCTCTAGTACATATACCGTGCTAGAGATTTTTTCCTTTATTCTGTTTTCTACAAAACGGGGTGCCAGTTTGGCTGAAAAATATACGCCTGCCTTAGATTGAGGGAAGTTTCTTCTCCAAACTCTGTCTCCGATTTTATAGGATTCCAACTTGTGTCTAGTGTTATAACGAAAAGCACTTTGTTTATACGCGGCGGCGAGTGAATCGCTCACCTTGTCATACACGGCTACAAGTTCTTGTAGTTTATTTGCATAATCCACTACCGTATCTGGTTGTGTGTTATTTTGACTAGCACCCGGGGAGATACGCCAATGTGACGTGCCATGCACTGTCTGTTCAAAGCCGTGCATGAGGAAAAACGGGGTGTATCCAGTAGTAAGGTTGACCGTATTATTAATTGCTGCTTGTACCGTTCTGACGTGCTTTGACCACTGACGGTGATCGTTGCCCACCAAAATAGCCAATGAGGTTCCGATGGTTTGGTTATAGCGCTCTACCGTGTTGTTCATAGGAGTATAGAAAGAATTATAAAATACATCAGGAACGCCGTATTGAGACAAGAAGGCTTTAAAAGCACCTGAAGTGAACTGGCGACCGTTATCAACTATGAGTGTTCTAGGTACAGAGATTGGTAAAAATATATTGTATTCCAAGGCTTCTATTATGGTTTTTGCCGTCGCGTGGCGTAATGGGAATAACCAGCAGTACTTAGTAAAAACGTCTACCACGCTCAGAATATGAAAGTTTCCGTCATAACCTTTCGGAAAGGGACCTATCAAATCTACGCTAAGACTTTGCATAGGGCGATCTACGTTTTTGGGGTGGGACATATGACCTAAGGCTGGCTTAGTTGAATGTTTATAAGCCTTGCAAATATTGCAATTGGACACTAATTTTTTTACATCATTATACATTCCGGGCCAGAAATTCCTTAACGATAATTTTTTAAAGGTTTTAAACACACCTGGGTGTATTGCTGTGGGTGAATTATGACATTCTGAGATTAAGGCCTGTCTATCCTCTACCGGGGATACTAATTTCCATTCGTAGTCTGTATGTAAGGAAAAATCAGCTTTACAATGCTTATACAACCTATTACCTTGTATTAAGAAATTAGGACTAGCTTGTGGGTTATTGGCGCACTTATTATACAGCTCTGAGTACCACTTGTCTTTAGAGCCAGGCGTGCCAAGTAATGAATTTAATTGGGTAATTTCAATACGAGATAGTACGTCTGGAACTACATGAAGGGAGCCTTTACGGTGAATTATGTCAAAATCGAACTGAGACAAGCGTGTCCCCCACCTGGCAAGTCTACCTGTTGGATTCTCGAGTGACATAAGCCATTTTAAACTTGAATGGTCCGTGACCACTGTGAATTTTGACCCTTCGACGTACGAGCGAAAGTTGTATACGGCGTCGAGAATGGCCAATAATTCGCGTTCAGTTGTACTATAGTTTCTCTCCGTTTTAGAGAGTACTCTGGAGTAATACGCGACGGGGTGTTCTGCGTCCTCAAATTGTTGTGAAAGGCACGCTCCGATGGCGAAATTGGAACTGTCACATTGTATTATAAAGGGTAACTTAAAATCAGGGCAGCTTAGTACCGGCGCTGAAATTAAGGCATTCTTCAAGGCGGAAAATGATTTTTCTATCTCCTCATTCCACGTAAAATTAGGTAGGTTCTTTTTACCACCAGTTATGTGAGTTAAAGGGGCTGCAATATTTGAAAAGTTGTTGATAAAACGTCTATAATAACTGCATAATCCAAGGAATGATTTTACCTGTTTTGTATTCTGAGGTCGGGGGAAATTTTTGATAGTATCTATCTTTGCCGGGTCTGTTCGGAGACCTTCCTTGTCCACTACGAAACCTAAATATTTGAGTCTTGATTTACAGAATTCCGACTTTTCTATATTTAATGTTAATCCGGCGGCCTTTAAAATATTACAAACCTTTTTAAGGAGTTCAATATGTTCTTCAAAGGTACGTGAGATAATTATTAGATCATCTAGATATGCAAAAAGGTTGGGTTCGAATTCTGGACCAAATAAGGTGTCCACGAGGCGTTGTAGTTCGCTAGGAGCATTACGTAGCCCGAAGGGTAGTCTTACGAACATGAAGGTACCCCTACCTGGAACTACGAAACTAGTTTTCTCACAAGACGAAGGGTGCAAGGGTATCTGCCAGAAAGCTTTAAGCAAGTCTAAGGAAGTAATAAAGTTTGCATGCCGTAAGTTATCAAGAATACGATGAACGTTTGGCAACGGATAAATTTGAGCCCTTGTAACAGCATTGAGTCTTCTACTGTCCAAACAGAACCTAGCTGTTCCGTCCTTTTTGGGAACTAAAATAACCGGGTTTGACCAAGGAGATTTACTTTTAACGATTACGCCTAATTCCAACATTTTATCCACCTCACATTCTAGCTGTTTCAACCTTACTGGTGACAGGGGGTAATAACGTTGTTTTATTGGGGTTCCTTCGGTTTCGATAACATGTTCGATCAAATTAGTTTTACCTAAACCGCGTTTAGCAAAAGATATGGATTGAAATTCCTCTATCACATCACTAAGTGTTTTTAGTTGCGCGGGTGTGAGATCGTTTTTTGACCTTACTACGTTAACTTCTGAGATGGAAGTATACGTAATACTTTGATTTGCTGTAAATAAATTTGGAGCTATGTTGAATTTTTTCCAAAAATCCACGCCTAAAATAATTTTCCGGCCGAGCGAAGGTATCACTACAAAGTCTATGGTCTGCAACTTATCGTTATAAACTACTGGAAGTGACAGCTTGCCAGAAACTTCCTGTCTCTTGTTATCTGCTGTAGTAATTACCAGATCACAAGGGGACAGCGCACGAGACGTGAATTGTTTGTGCAAATTCCCACCTATACAAGATAGTGACGCACCCGAGTCTAGTAAACCTGATAAAACACGATTTTTAACTTTGAATGTGACATGTGGCCGGCCATCTCCGCTACACTTCACATTCACTGCCTCGAGTGGATCGGTATTCAGAAAAACCTTCACGTAACCTAACCAGTCATTCCATTCCTTTTCGATTGTCTCTGCTGATGGCTTTGGACTGCAATGACCGCCTAGAAGTTTTTTTGATTCGAATTACAATGAGTCGGGGGTGGTTTAGAGAGATCAGGAAAATCGTTTGCTCTGCTGTAATCAGGCTTTTTCCATCGTGGGCTACGGCGCGGGACGCTGTTGCTGTTAATTTTATTGCAATTTTTTGCAAAGTGACCGTTTTGATTGCATTTAAAACAAGCACGATTAGCGATATCCGTGGTTCTTTGTGAAATCGCCGCGAGCTGTGAGTTCTTATTACGTCCGAAAGTTCTAACCCTGTGATTCTGTTGGGAACTATCGAAATGAGTATCTTCTAAGATCTCGCATCTTTGTATTACCTCCGCGCAAGTACGGGGCACATCGTACGAGAATAGTTTACTATATTTGTGCAACAACCCATTTTTAATTATAAGAACCAAGTCTAATTCAGACAATGGTGATGATAACTTATCATTCAGGGATGATATTAGATTTACATACTGCCGAACCGGTACGTTATACATTTGCTTGTAACGGTGAATTTTAGATTTAATTCCCAAATCACTGTCAACCTCCTTATAACTTGAGACGACCTCCGGCTCGACTGCCTTTTTACTTGATGCGCGACTGAATTTGATTTTATCCATCTCCTCACATAATGCTTGTAACTCCGAAACGTTGGTGATATTTTTACCGATCTTCAGTTGTGCGTAATCTGGCGTGAGACCTTTTGTGACTAACGATAAAAGTTCCGACTCTTCTAACGGCAAATTCAGCTTGGAATTGATAGCTAAAGCTTCCAAAATAAAATCCGCAGCTCTTTCGTTATTTTTCTGACACAAGTTAAATAACTTCGACTTCTCAGTCATTTGAAACGTCGGGTCCTCGAATCTCTTCAAAAAGGCTGTTTTAATTTCTTCCCACTTTAGATTAGTTTTGAAAATTTTCCTATAGAATAATAGTGCTGAACCAGTGAGAAGTTCGACAAAACCCCTAGCCAAATCTTGACAATCAACGCCCCTCGCGTATTGTAATTCGGCGATTCTGTCTAAAAAAGCGCGGACATCCGAATTCCCGTCAAAAGAAATTTTCCAATTTGTTAAATTAACTATTTTTCTTTCAACGTACCTTGTGGTAGTCCTTTCATAGTGATTTTGCGTAGGCGAGGATACTATGTTAACGAGGTTTCCCGAATTACTAGTTTTTGGGGTGGTTGCTACACTTGGAGAATTTAATAAAATAGCAGGAGACTCAACCCGCCCACTAAGGGATTCATTAAACTCGACACATTGTTTCCGTAAAGACAACAAAGCCCTTTTGGGGACTATGCCTCTATCCATCAACATTTTTCTTATTACCGACGCGTTTGCTTTCTCGAAATTTAATATTCTATCCATTATTGGTATGGTGGCCTCCATGATTTTGCGTTATTATAATGAACAAAGCAAAAAAAAATTTCGGACGAATAATATAAGACGAGAGCAGTTGCTGGCAGTCGTATTTACAACTTCCTATTACAGGGGAACGGATGTGAACGAGCACAATCCGACAGCAGTTAAAACCTTTTATTGGAAACAACCACTGCTCTTCAAGGAAGAAATAACGCAACTTACACAGCAGCCACTCGGAGAATTTAAAATAACGAGATTCATTACTCAATTAAAAAAAATTCCGCGCGAATGACGAACAACTCTGACTGCCGCGATAGAACGTAATAGCGTAAGACGTTACGGTAATAAGCGATGTTTAAAATACCTAACACTCGAATAGCACTAGCCGACGGACTCGCGACGTTTAGAATAATTCACACAGAACTACCGTTGTTGATGGGAGCACAAATATAAAATATTTATAGCTAAGATTACATAATTATGTTTCTAGGGAGACAACAATCGACAAGACTTCGGCCCAGTTGGCGCGCCAGTGTCATACTTCCTGGGGCCAGGGTGATACTGAAGCCACGTAGGGTCCAGTGTTATACTTCTGGTCTCCAGAAATATGTCCCTCACGGGGGGGGAACAAGTGTTAAGCAGGCCCCCCGGGGGCAATATGCCTCGGCTTGGAAGGCTCAGCTCAGGGTAGTAGGGCTCCTCCGAGGCTGTCGATGGTTGACTCCAATGAAACAAGGTTTAGGCACAATTCAAATGTATTCAATAATGCAAGGGTGAACATTACAGGCAACCAGGTAAGCTGTTTAAGGCCTAGCATAAGAGAGAGAGAGAGGCACTAGAAATACTACTGAATTTAGGCTCGGAAATACTATAAGAGGGTTTAAAATCTCACGTGGCGTCGTACGGATGCAGGCAGCTTCCTACGAAGTGGAGAGATCTAGAGCAAAGCTCATAGATCGTGTGCAGGAACGAGGCGGCTCGGGGTGCGTGGGCGGCTTCTCGGCGTCATGGTGGGCGGATTCGGTCAGCTTACCGAACCGGTGGGTGATAACGGTGAATTAAGCGGCTATCGGCAATGTAGGCGGATTAAAAGCCGGGCGGCCAGGGCTGCCATGGTATAAAGTAGGCGGCAGTAGGATTATACAGGCGTCTGTGGTGATATCGCCATACTGGGATCGTAAGTGAAGACTTAATTAGCCGCGTCAAAGGGTGGCATACTGCCCGACAGTACGTAGTAGTGCGTACGACCGCTCGCGCCGTTGTCTGAAATATGTCTGTTGCTTTGGCGAACGGTGGCCGGAGTTCTCTGTCCGTGATGAGCGAGACGGAAGACTCGAACGTGTGCCCTATAAGGTAATGTCTTCTGCCATTGGCTGGATTTCGCGCCGTGTAGCCATATATGGTAATGTCTTCTGCCAGCCTGAGAGGGACAGCAATAATCACGCGAGAATGTACATGTACTGAGCACGTGACACACAGCTGCCTGCCGCTTGTATAGTTCGTTCGTAGCATTTATGGGCAACCTGCCGCTTGTATAGTATGTTCGTATGAATTATGGGCAACTCATAACAGAAGGTCGTAGGACACCTCCTGCTTAATTCGGGAATTATTAGTAGATACAGATAGACAGGTACATGATCTTCTTATTTTTCGATTATTGACTTTTGATAGTCGTCAATGTAGGTATATATATATGTATTATGTATGCCAACAATTCTCAAATACTCTTTTTGACTTTTGATATAATGGCATGCAGAGCTCCTGGCCAAAAAGGCCTCTTTCTCTTTCATCATGAAATTAAGAAAAAAAAGCCAACATTAATTTTCAAATGCGTTGATAATGACTATAAGGATAAAATAATGCAAGATATTATTGAACAAAGTGAGGAAATCAAAGCTGTAACGCTAGAAAAACCAGAAACTGAGATTGTGATAAAAAAGGTCTTTAAGAACAAATATAACAACACGTCAAATTACATAATAGAAGTCGATTGTGAAATCAGAAGAAGACTGGTCCATACCGGCAAAATATAGGTAGGATACCAGAGAATACAAGAGGAGGATGCCAACCCTTTGGTCCAATGCTACCATTGCTTGGGATTCGGACATACAGCAGCTAGATGTCTACACAAAGAAAAGGAGAAACCTGTTTGCGTGCACTGTGCGGGTGAACATTTATACATGAACTGTGACAACAAAAAAAAGATCCGAAATGTAAAAACTGTTATGATAAAAATAAACTAAGGAAGTGGAATATAGACACAAGGCATACAGCAAACGACAAATTTATTTGCAATGTGTATAAAAAAAATGTATATCTTAGCAAAAGAAAAAATTGAATATTGACAATTAATTCAATTAAACCCTCTCTTTTCTTAATTAAAACAGTTAAAAAACATATAACTAATTCTTGCTTTAAAACTTGCTACAAAATTATATACTTAGAAATTTACATAACTTTATTTTTTTCTTTTATATTTTTAACTTTTAATTCTTGCTTTAAAACTTGCCACAATCAGAAATATTATACGGGTGTTAAGGGACGTACTTGAGTTACTTTAACCAGTGATTCTTGACATTATTTGGAGTAAACAATGTAAATAAAATTTTGGTCTCCGGTGACATTTTTTTTTTTTCTACAAAAACCTAAAAAAATGGTAGGTGTTGGACAGTTGGAGGCGGGGTAAAGGGTGGGTCGGCTACTCGGATGACATGCGAAAGAATTATTTTTTGGTTGATGTTGAAGAAAAAAAAATTGAAAAAGAAAAGTCACCGGAGACCAAAATTTCATTTACATTTTTTACTTCATATAATGTCAAGAATCACTGGTTAAAATAACTCAAGTACGTCCCTTAACACCCTGTATAATTTACATTTATCTTTATTCTATTAACTTAGGAATTTACATAGCTTTATTTTTTTCCTTTGTATTTTCAATTTTTAATTATTGCTTTAAAACTTTCTACAAGATGAAATATTATATAATTTACATTTATCTTTATTCTATTTACTTAGGAATCTACGCAAATTTATTTTTTTCTTTTGTGTTTTTAATTTTCTGTATGCTACATTACTTACTAATTTTAAATTGTGCTCTTGACCGTCTCTTCTTATGTGTTAAAAAAACGGTACATTATTTTTTAATACTTCCAGAATATTTAATTCCCGTGATATGTTCGCCCAATATTTATATGTTTTTTATTCATCCGTCATATCTATGTATACATAGGGTATATTTAAAATATATTATTTTATATTAGAATAAGTTAACAATAATAATCTAAACGAAAATATGAAAGAGAATATGACACAGAAAAAAAGAAAAAGACAATGGTCGCAACTGGGACAAAAAAAATGTTTAAATTAAAAATATTTCTTATAAAAATTGAATATATTATTTTATTATTGAAAAAATTATATAATTTGTAGTTTGTTACATTATTTGCAATGGAAGAAGCTGCAATACGGGGTGGTTAAACTTTACAGAGAATTTGCTTTGGTATCCCAAATACTCATATTCGTAGGTTTGTTCCAAGTATTCACCGTTCACAACTATTTCAAAATATACACGGTGTTTGTTGTGATTTTATCTTCTTTTAAATACTATAAAGCTTTTTTTCATTTTTCAAATTAAAAAATTATTTTTCCTCAAAAATTCCACTTTTTCCCTCGATTTACTAGCAAACGACAACTTACGTGAAAAAAGTTATATAAAAAAAATCTACTCTAAATGTGATATGGGTCCACCCGCTTTCCCACTTCTACGAGTTTCCGGACATCATATACGTAACACACCGCACAATACCTAGAAATATATTATACTCTTTTAACACCAGTGACAAATTACATGTTCACGCAATAATAAAGGGATATTATTATCCGAAAACCACTTCCTGCTACGTTTTCTGTTCACGTACAATAGTTTAGTTTCAGTTAGTAAGCAATCCTCTAGCATCTAGTAATATGATCCGATCAATAGTTTTACTTTACCTAGCCATTATTATATAAGTTAAAATCTGCTCCCATATCATTTCCTAATCATAATCACTCTCCCCAGCTGCTGGCTATTACGTATCGACGAGACGCTGACATCGGTCGCCGATATGGCTTTGGAAAACTTCACGTCTGACCCTATTTTTTCATTCGTGCGAAATGATTTATTTATAACATAATGAATTTTCTAACAGCCGACACGAAATAAATATAACTATACAAACACGTATCATATTTCACTGGGTGATTCAGTGATTCGTCCACCACGAAATACAAATTTATAAAAATTCATTGGAAACATAAATTCTTTATTGTGACAAATTTTGTAAGAGTTTTGCGACTAACGACAACAATAATATATCCTATAGTTAGCTGTGCTTTAGGTATATATTTTATATTTATATCCGAACAGTATAATAGCGTTCAGATTGTTTTGAAATCTGTGATCATTTGCACGTAGGCATAAACTCATTTTTTTTTATCTAGGCGGTGCGCGGTGCCTGGTTTTGATTTAATAGGTAAAGGTATCTATTTACTACTACCTTTTTAATCAGCCGTGCTCATTCCACTGCTGGATGAAGGTCACTCCGGGTTTCTTTCACCTCCCTTGCCTCGGCGGACGTGGGCGTAAGGCTCCACACTGCCTACGACCTTTAATCCTTTCGTATTATACCTTAGTCGAAAAGGGCACAGATTTTTCAGGGTAGAATATTATTTAAATCAACCTCAGCTATGGTAAAAATAGTCGTGCGTAAGAGCTGGGGAATTGAGGAAGTTTGGGCCGAAGCAAAACCGGTAGGTTAGCTTGAAAGTAATATTATTATTATTGGTTGAAAACGACGAATATTACACACATTTCTTTTCTGTTAATCTTTTTAAATACTATCTAATATCTTATAAATTGGTACTTTACGCCTCTACAGGTTTTATGCCTTTTCTATAAACATGTATATGCCCACATTTTCCAGTTTCAATAAACCTACGTATAAAATGTGACCAGTGGCGACCCGTGACTTTTCAATGAACTAGTAGAAAGTTATTTTAATTGAATAATGTTATTGTCAAGTTCTGCAAGTATTTTCATTCATATTTCTATTACAGCTGCTTCGGTTTATAAGATCATTTTCTGGAAAATGAAATGCAATTCAATTCAAGAAAATGGTCTTGTAAACGGAAACAGCTGTAACAAAAATACATACAAAAATACTTGCAGAACTTTATAAAACCATGGTTAAGTTTTTAGATTTTCACGGCCAAAAGCATTTTCATTATTTGTTAATAATAACATTATTAAATTTAATTTTAATTAATTAAAAAAAAAATGGAGGTCTACGAATTAAACACAAAAACAATTAATAGAGAGAGCTGAAGATAATATTTTTTTCAAAATTTCAAATTTTTGTGGGAAAATTTTTGAGTTTAGGGAGGCCATGTCTCCCCAAATTGAAGGAATAATAAAAATCTTCACTTCTAGCATTTAAAGAACTTGAACTTTATAAACTTTAAAGAACATACAAAAGAAAAAGAATTTACAATGAATCTGAGTCATTTAAATATACAACAAAAATCTGAAATAAATAAACTTATTGATAAATATAAATCAAGCTTTGCAAAGGATAAATATTATATTGGAACAGTAAAGGATTATGAAGCACGCATTGATCTACTTGTGGACAAATACTGCAGTAAAAGACCCTACAGATGTTCAATAGAAGATAAGTTAGAGATAGAAGAACAAGTAAGAAAATTGCTTGAAAGAAATCCTATAGAGGAATCATACAGCCCTTTTGCAGCACCAGTAACCTTAGCTTTCAAAAAAGAAGACAATAGAAAAACAAGATTGTAGTTCTGTTGTCTAGCTGGGTAGCACAGATTGAAGTAATAAGAAGATTGAAAAATAAGTTTATAATTAAAAAGTGATATAATATTTTGAAGACGGACAAATAACTTTAATTGTAGTTTTATAAGACAATTTGTCTATTTGTTGTAATTTTTTTATTAATAATGAGACATACAAATATCATGAGTTGCTTTGCTGACAAAGAAACTACAATTAAAGTTATTTGTCCGTCTTCAAAATATTATATCACTTTTTAATTATAAACTTATTTTTCAATCATCTTATTACTTCAATCTGTGCTACCCAGCTAGACAACAGAACAACAATCATCTATCATTTTCTGTCTCCATGACAACACCTTTTTAAAATTCGAACATAAAGGAATCCTATGCATTTCTAGGTAGGTATTCCTTTACATAAATAATAAAAAAAATTCAGTTACATCAACATCTATAGAGTCGTATTGTTTAATCTTTCCGCTCTAGCTCACTGAACAGCCACGGACCGCCACTGCATGTGACATTTATGCCCATAATATAATATTGTGTACTAAAATGTACTTTTCTAACTTTTTTATTATTTTTATTTTATTATTTCATAAATGTTTACATGTTTCAGTTTAGTCATTTTTTTAACTACCATACTAGGCTATTGCCTGTTTTATGGTAGTCATACATGAAATATTATTTTATATAATGTTATGTGTCGCCCATAGCCTACGAACAGACTATACAAGCGGCGGGCAGCTGTTGTCACGCGCACAGTACATGTTCAGTCTCGCATGTTTATTGCTGTCCCTCTCAGGCTAGGAGAAGCATTACCTTATATGGTCACACAGCTCGGAATTCATCCAATGGGAGAAGACATTACCTTATAAGGGCACACGTTCGAGTCTTCCGTCTCGCTCATCAAGGGTAAGCAGCTCCGGCCGCCGGTCGCCGAAGGACAGACATATTCTAGACAGCAGCGCGAGCGGTCGTACGTACTACTACGTACTGTCGAGGGCAGTACGCCACACTTCGACGCGAGTAATTAAGTCTCCGCCTACCATCCAAGTATGGCATTATCACCACTGCCGCCTATATAATACCATGGCAGCCCAGGACGCGCACGGCTTTTAATCCGCCTACGTTGCCGACGAGCCGAGTATTTCACAACTGCCGCCTACTTAATACCATGGCCGCCCTGGACGCGCCCGGCTTTTAATCCGCCTTCATTGCCGATAGCCGCGTAATTCACCGTTATCGCCTACCGGTTCGGTAAGCTGGCCGAATCCGCCCACCATGACGCCGAGAAGCCGCCCACGCACCGCCGAGCCGCCCAGTTCCTGAACATGGTCTGTGAGCTTTGCTCCAGATCTCTCCACTTCGTAGGGAGGCTGCCTGCATCCGTCCGACGCCACGTGAGATTCTAAACCCTCTTATAGTCTTCCCGAGCCTAAATTCAGTAGCATTACTAGTGCCTCTCTCTCTCTCTCAAATGCTAGGCCTTAAACAGCTTACCTGGTTGCCTGTACTATTCACCCTTGCATTATTGAATACATTTGAGTTGTGACCAAACCTTGTTTCATTGGAGTCAACCATCGACAAGCTCGGAGGAGCCCTACTACCCTGAGCTGAGCCTTCCAAGCCGAGGCATATGGCCCCCGGGGGGTCTGCTTAACACTTGTTCCCCCCCCCGGGAGGGACTTATATTCCTGGAGACCTTAAAGTATCCCCCTGGCCCCCGGAAGTATAACACTGGGCCCACCGTGGCTTCAGTGTGACCCTGGCGCTGGGCGGAGGAGACCAGAAGTATAACAATAAACAGATAATAAAATATAAGAAGATGAAAGAAAAAGAAAACATATTTAGGGATAAATAAAACTAAAAAAAATAATAATACGAATAAAAAATAAAAATAAAAAGAAAGCTGAGAAATAAAGAGTAAAAAGATTTCTTTTCTTGAAATAAAATAAAAATAAAATTTGTTAAGTATTCTTCTAAACATGTTTATATGTCACTTTTGAAGTTCGTTCTACAAAAGATATTGCAAAATAGATGCGCTAAAGCAAATATATTCAAATACAAAAGAGATATGCTATGATGTCCGCGCGACTGTCGCCGAACTACGGCCTAATGCGCGTAGTTTGCATGCAAAAAGAATTTATTTGTTCATTTTCTTGATTTTTCGAAGGTGTGCATTATTATTGGTTAAAAATATAGTTTGAATACGGGAAGAATTTGTTAATTTAGTTTAGCGTTCGTTTAGTTTATTCGTTAAGAGTGAATAACCAGCACATGACAACTTCGATTCCGACACTAGCGCTAACACATCAGGGCTCGCGAGCCGGCGTTTTCAGAACTAAATTTCGTTCCGCGGCAATCCGAGTTTTGAGGGTTTTGTTCACGCGAGCTAGGGCTGCCCGCTACTATTACTACTTTATATTACTATTCTCGCTTCCAGAATTTTAATTAGTAGTAGTTATTTGTAATTTGTATATCGAAGTGCATAAATATAAATAGATTCAAGTGAAATGCGTAAACACAGTAGGTATTAAGTAGATACCTACATGAATAAACAATTTGTTATATTCTTTTTAATATTTTGGTTTTTTGTTTTTTAATTGTATTTTACGGCCATTAGAGTGGAAGATACTCTCAGTATCGCCCTGGTGTAAGACCACCATTAAGAATTGAAACGTTGCTTGAAATGGCTTTAGCCGTGTTTATTGGCCAGATCTGAATAGCCAGATACTTCCCCACCTTCTTCTTCCCTATATCCTTCCCCTCCCCACTACCTTCAGTCTTACAACATACCCCAAATTGGGGATGCAATAGTCCCACTGGCTCCAGACGAGAACAGTTGGGACTCTTGTGCGGTATTCATGAAAAAAAATAGTAGTATTCAGTTGGATTGTAAAAAATGTCGCATTTTAAAATATTTATTTGTGTGCATAATTAATAATAAGCACTTCAACAAACAGAATTAAAGCGCACAAACCCTTTCTTTCTTTGAGTGGCCTTTCAACGCATGCCGGGTACCCGCTGTATATAATGTTATATAGTGCAGGCGCTTGCATTATAATTCCCGTGACTTGTGATGGAACCATAACAGTTTAGTTGACCGCGAGGTTACAGTGCCCTTGAAACGCATGCCGGGTACCCGCTGTTTATAATTTATTTATTTATTTATGGACAAATAGTCCATTAACAATATAACAATAAGACGAAAAACAAGCGTGCGTAAAGGCCCGACCCGCCGAGCAATCGATCACCGTTCGCATTGATTACCGTTCGCATGTCATTTTTCGTAACAATCACCACTTTTCGTAACCCATTCACCAGTTTACCCTCAAGTGTCGAGCGTGCGTAAAAAAGATTTACCCCAAAAAATATTTTGGAGCAGTTGGGACTCTTGTGCGGTATTCACACAAGAATAATTTAAAATAAAAAAAATATTCGAAATTATAAAAATTTTTGCATAAAAATATTCAATGAACATGAAAAATTGCATTCGGGCAACCCTGTAGATTTAACAAACGTGAATCAAGGAATTCGTGTTTATTTCAAATTTCGTTTTCAAATTTCATTTCCAAATATTATTATTCAAAGCGTCGCGAAGACGTGCTCTCCTGGCCGCGTTTGGGCCCGTAATGAAATCTGAAATTTGTGTTTACGGGCTGCGATAAAAATGGTGAAATGCGATGTTCAAAATTATTTAAAATTAAATACTTCCTGAAATTATTTTACGGTCAAATTATTTATGATTTGTCAATAACGTCTTAGCAAAATAAGTATGTAAAAAAATCCGAAATATATTTGTTTGTAAGTGCACAAATAAATGCACAAACCGACCAATTTTCGTCAAGAAACACATGTCCGTATATATTTTTTAATAATTTTATTTAAACTAAAATTAAAATTCTGAAAAATAGGTTTACCAGCTAATGTATTGATTTATTTTACTGCATGATTATATGATTTGAAATGGGTGTTGTATAATAAATGTACTTTTTTGAAAATTGAACAAATCTGCGAACGACCTATGGTATAACCTTATTATTCTAAAAATAAACATTTTTTCTCGAAATCTAAAAGATACGTTTACTAGATAAAAGAACAATCTTTTGAAATCCATTTATAGTTTTTTGTGGAAAAGAGTCAATACGTCTAACCACTGATTTAAAAATGACATATTTCTGGTTTCTCTGCTTATACACTCTTAATTATTCGTTTGTTTAGTTTATTCGTTAATTGGTAAACAACACCGGCGACACCTGGAAGCGCAGTCTCACCTAGTAAAAACGGCGGATAGCGCAATATCTTTGCACTAAAGTAATTTTTTTTATATAATATTAAGCTCTTACGTGTTGTTTGAAGAAATCTCTTCCTTTTTCAAATATGAAATGTTTTAAACGGACTTTAAAAAGAGATTTAGAATTATGTGACTTTATATCGGTACTCAAAGTATTGTATATTTTAGAAGCGATATACCAGAATTGTCGTTGAGCGAATGAGGTTTTAGTTTTAGGAACCACGCAACCCAGGTTTGATGAGAAGCGGGTGTGTGCTTGTTGTTGCGGAGCCACCAGTAGGTTTTTTTGCCATATATAATATATGCTTATCTTAGTAAATAACTGTCGAATATCTAGGACCTTGATTTTAACAAAGAGTTTCTTTGAGGGATGTGTAGGTTGGCATTTAAATAGAATCCGCAAAATTAGTTTTTGAACTGTAATAATTGGATGTAAAAGGGCAAAGTATACGCTTCTTAGGGTCAGTAAATCTAGGATGGACCTAAAGGAGCAGAATATATGGCAGAGTTTGCGAAGTTTTTTTACTGTGTCACTGATATGGGCCCAACGTAGTTGGTTGTCTATAGTTATCCACAGATATTTAACTACCTTTGATGATTTAAGGACAGAACAAGTACAATTAATATTAGGTGTGGTTTCGGGATTGTGCAAATTGAGTAAACATGAGTGAAAGATTGGTTTAGGGCAGTTGTTGGGAATATTATGTTGACGTATGGAAAAGTCATGTATTGTGTTTTGACGATGTTAAGTGTGAGGAGATTAGTGTCTAGTCAATGCTGTACTTTTATTAGACCATAATTAGTTTTATTAACAACTGATTGCCATGTTTTGTCTTCGAATATTAAGACCGTGTCATCGGCAAAAGATAAGATCTTACCTCCAATATTCATGGCACATAGTGAATTAATATATATAAGAAATAAAATTGGTCCTAGTATACTGCCTTGCGGTACACCATATGACGCAGATAATTTATTGCTTATATGTATTTTATCAGATTGGATGAGAGTTTTTTGTGTTCGGTTTATCAGGTAGCTTTCAAACCATATGTAGGCTAATACTGTTATTCCAATCTGCTCCAGTTTTTTAGTAATAAGGGATGGGAGACCGTATCAGATGCTTTTGAGAGATCAAGAAAAACAGCACATGGTTTGCGACCAATATCAAGATTATAGGAAACGATCTTTGTGAGGACGGCTATTGCATCTGAAGTGCTCCTACCTTTGCGGAAGCCATATTGGTTATCCGACAATATTTTGTTATCTTCCAGGAATTTACAAAGTCTGCGTTTCGCCGCTTTTTCTACAATTTTAGATATCGTGCTTAGTAAGGATATCGGTCGGTAGTTATTTACAGATAACTGTCTAACTTAATCACGCCAGATATGATTTGAGATTTTCACGGCCAAAAGTATTATCAAAGATATTACGCCGTGTTGCGCTACCTCCTTCTTTGGCCAACTTAACATTACGCCGTTTCCAGCACGGGTAGCCAAACAACTCTGTTTTGGCACACACTCCTCGCGTCATTCGCATCGTCTCAAATATTTATACATCGTCTCAAATATACCCTTCTGACATGGCATTCTATTGACATGGCATTAACACACACATTGTCTAACTTGACTGAGTTTATTTTTTTAACCCGAAAATAAGAACGCCTAGTGAAAGCGCTACTACTTATGTGTGCGTTCATAGTGGATAGTAGATTAAATAATGAGCAAACCGATAGCAAATTAAATATTAAAAACACAAGTAATGTCAACTTACCCAGTGTTACCTACAATTGATTGAGAATTCTGAACACCTTTTAGCGAAAATAAGATTATTTGTTAAATCTAGGTACTGTGGATATACCTAATGCTACAATTGAGTTGATTGGAATGCGGAATGTAGGTAATGTCAACTAGGCCTAATGGCGACATGTAATCAGAGCAATCAGATCAAATAACAACACTCAATAAATGTGCAGATTTAATTTTTTATAATATTGTAGAGAGTCCTGGTATGCGTTGCAACGCCACTCAAAGGAAGAAAGTGTTTTTTTGTTGTTGAAGTTTTTTTGGATACACAATATTTTTTTGCCTTTCACGAATAAATCAGAAGGTTTTCCTACACGTTTCCTACTGTTGTCCGTTTGAGAAGCATGACTTATTTTGATGCATTACATTTTATAGTATAATTTAATAATGTTGGCCTCGTTGAGTGGCTTACCATACTGATGCCCCCCAATTTACCCCCTGCTGTCCCCTACCGCTACTATATCTCCTTTGAAATCCCTCCCTCTGCCCCACCCGTCATCACTCTCTGGCCTTTCCCCTGGCGTCCCCATCCCTACCCCCGTTCGCTTACCGAGTTCCCCTTCCACCTTCCCCGTCTTTTCTCCCTCCCGCGAACCCTCCCTCTCCTTCGTTTCCCTCCCACCTCCCGGAAATTTCATCGCAATCGGATGACTGGTAAAGGATATAATTTCACAATTATATATAGAATCCTACCCTGGTGTGCGCACACCAAATCACCAAAGTTTCATCGCACACCGATGAATGGTATATAAAAGTACATTTACAGTTTAGAGAGCTTTGACTGTCCAACTAGGAAGGTCTCCCTTATGTATTAAGATTTTTAATAAAATATTACTGCTTCCATTATTTTTTTAAATAATTAAGACGTTTCATACGAATATATATACCAACGAATAATGTATTCTCAAAACGAACAAGCACGTCATTATTATGTGTAAATATTTGTTAGAAAATAATGACAACCTGGAATTGTCTGTATTCTTCTTTTTCACATCTAAAAAAATTGTTTTCCTAAGAGATTTGTAGATTTATTTTTAATTTAAATACATGCATGAGCGAGAGGTAAATTATTTTTGAAATCAGGTTAATTGAAACATTGTAAATTTCTGAACTCCTTTCACAAGAATCAAAGAGCAAATTTAATATTTAAAATGTGTTGACGATGCGTAATCATTATGATCAACTCCTATATTATGGTGGTCGAGAGGTAAGGCACTCGACTAGCAATCGCGGGTTAAAAAGTTACCATTATACAAGGTGTCCCGTGTCAAAGTATCGAAATTCCCCGTTTTAAGATAGTTTCAGTTAAAACAACGTTAAATTCTTTTGACGGAAAAAAATATTTCGAACATGTATCTATCATGCAGATTCGCCTCCCGAATTTAGTGTAGGTACTTTATTGGGCCGTATTGGGAAAGATTGGTTGAGGGAGGCCTTTTGACCTCTCCAGCCAGACTCTCCAGACCCATGGCCTTGCAACACAGTTGAAGGGATGCATTCATACACCCGTCACTCCTGGACACATTGGCCCCCAAATTCCTACCCTCCCCTCATACCTTTTCTTTCCCTTAACTTCCTCTCCTTCCTTACCTTAAAAGAACCCTCCGCACAGCATCTCCAAAGATGGCATAGGCTATAAGGGATTTTTTCCTCAGGGCCTCTTGTGTTTAATTTTTAAAAAATAATTTATTATCTATCTACATATTATTATTCTAATATTACAATAATGTTTTTTTTTCATTATTACTCGTATTATTTGCCATTAATTAGTATCGGAATTTTCAACCTTAGTTGCTAATCGTAAGCTATGATTTATTTGAAAATAATTCAGTTAATTTTAAATGCGCTGAATACTGTTATATAATAATATTATGTTATTATCGGAATATCCCACGCTAATTGTTGGCATATTTTTCGCCACTTGCTTTAAACTAATTTGTTAAGGCTCTCAACTAGTTTGTAGCCGATGTTTTAGTTGTCGCGGGATCAAATTCCTTTTACCTGAATCCGATTAAATTTTGTTATCTTGCAATTAATTAATTAAAAATAGTGTAATATAGCATATTTTCGACACGTTCCAGAGTGGAAAAAACTCTTAGTATCGCCCTGGTGTAAGGCCTCCATTCAAAATTGATACGTTGCTTGAAATGGCTCTAGCCGTGTTCTGAATATCTAGGTGCTTCCCCACCTTCCTCTTTCGCATTTTCTTCCCCTCCCCACTACCTTCAGCCTCACTACATACCTTATTTGGGGATGCCTTGTGAGATATATATTAACATTTAAAAAAAAAACTTCACAATAACACTAAACAATGATTTCTGAAGGACGACGGTAATTAGGCCAGGTAATATGATACATGACACATGAATATGATACCTGAACGTAAGTATTGCCATGTTCTTATGAACTTAATAAGGAATATCCAAAATAATTCAATTGAAAACTTTAATATAGTCAAAAGCATGGTTTTGAGATATTTTTAAATAATCTCTTTATCAAATTGATATTTAATTAAATGTTTTGATTTTTTAAATATCATTGGGATTTGGGTTGTCTCGCGCTGGAAAAATATTAAAACGGTTCTGGCATTATTTATTTTTCTTGTTGACTTAATACACTATTATTAAAATGTTCTCTTAAATCTTTTTAAATTTTAAACAGGGATCTAGAATTCCAATCGTCCATGCGGTTGGTGGCTGCAAGATGAATTATGTAATCTAGCCTCTTTTGTACAGCGCTCTTGAGCCGATTTAGTTTTTCGTGAAAACAGAGCTATGTAAGTTGTCCAAATTTATTATTATTATTAAGTACCTACCTACATTTTTTCGCTGTCCCGGTTTGGGGGAAAAAATAAATGGTCACGTTAATCATGATTCACCTTGTCGAAAACCTTAGAAAAATCAGTACAGATAGAGTCAACCTATTTCTTTTGGTCCATAGAATTTCGAACAAAATCGGTGAACTGTCCCAAATCGGAAAACTGAAAAAAGCTTGTAAAATTATATCAATTTCTTAAATTAAGGGGGGGGCTCATTCAACCTATTATTCTATTATTATTTGTTATATCTACACTATTTGTGGAAATGTTTTTAGATTGAGAGGGAAAAAAATTGAAAATAAACGTCAAAACGATTGCAATTTTTTTAATTGTTGTATCATAATTATATAGTAAGGCAGTCAACTTATTAAAATATTTAGAAAATACTTTAATGGAGTAACTCAATTATTTTAAAAATTAAAAATAATATTGTTGTAGTTGTTACGTTAAAGCAATAAATATACAAAAAATGCTGCACAAAACGCCAAACGGCATTAATAACTAAAAAAAACTAGATTAATGTTTAAACGCCGTACAAATCTACTTATTCTATATTTTATGAGTATGATTTTTTTTATTTATTTCACCGTTGGCTGAAACACATTATGTGGGATTAAATGTTACATACTCAAGACATGTTATGCCTATTTAGACATATATATTTTATATAATTTAATTCAAAGAAATTACTGAACTGATTAAACTTTTCACAAAGAATCCGATTACGTTGAAAATGCAGTATGAATCAATGTATTAATTAAGCATACTATTATTAGGTACATTATAAAGACACGTAATGCATCATAACATTACATAATTACGCATTTATCACCAACAATGATCACTACCAACGATTGATCTAAATACGAGCGAAATAATCAGGCACAGATTACCCGGCATTTAAAATGACATTTCGCTTTAAAACTGACTTTTTTTCGTCATCATACAGCCTGAGAACCGTATATCGCGAAACCAGAGTTCTGGCATTAATTGAGGCAGTTTTATTTCCTTAGGCGTCCCACCATATGTGCGGAGTGCGAACTACGATCGCCGAACGAAAGTGGAATACTCCGCCAAGTGGGGGAGCTTCTATATAAAACATATGCAAGATAATGCATGGATCAAAGCTCAACCAACGACCAACTAATCTGTATCTTAGTCCATTCCAAGTGATAGTTAAATAATTCAGAATGAAGGGTGCATTTATCAGTGTGTTTTTCGTGGCGTGTTTGTCAGCGGTGTTCGCCCTCCCCTATCCCCAGCAGGTATACAATATTACTTTATAAACCGGCAGTGATTGTTGAATAATTGTTAAGGGTTGGAAATTTACTTGATGCATGGGGTGGAATCATATGTTAACTGGTGTGTGTGATTTGTTATATAAAGTGAAATAAGTGTTAAGCGTGTATAGAATATTTTAGTGCACTGTTTAGCATTAAATTCGAGAAGAAATATAGGTATGCATTTAGGTTCTTCCAGAATAACTTTTCAGGGGGACAACTGTTAAAAAAAGATTTTTAAATTATCAAAAATATGTATATCTAAGCATAAGGAGATTCAGAAAGAGCATAAAATACATAATAATACGTTAACAGAATTTCGTTTTTTTTTTAAGAAAGATAAACATTCCCTGGTTATGAATAACGTGAAAATATTTTTTAATCTGCACTATTACTTGTGTTATGATGGAGGACTTAGCTTGCCGAGGAAACGAACTCACGACGCCTGGGTGGGACCCAAACGCGATGCCAACTCGGCCATTAACCGGTCTAATGTCGATTAAATTTTTGTTTGTGCACGCTTACCACAATAAATTTGAAGCAAAAATATTATTTGTTTTACAAATCAGTGAGCAACAAAATATTCAAAGTCAAATTATTTTTTAAATCAAAGTTCCTTGAGACATTTGTAAAACCATTTTTGTAGGGTCCATTAATCTTTGCAATCAAAAAGAAGTAGTGTTCTATATCAATATAAATAATTTGCGTCTCGCGTCGGTCGGCCAAACCTCCGGATTCAAAATCACCTTTTCAGATTCAAATTCAAAAACAACCTTCACGATTGTCTGATTGTATCTAGATCGAACCATAAAGCTGGAAAATGGGTATTATTTTGGCAATAATTAGTTGAGACGATTTACCTAATTTTATGAATTTGTGAATAAGATACCTACGTGCATGGTTATTGTTTAATTTTATTGTAAAATAAGTTAAATAATAACCTTGTTATATATAGTTGAATAATGTTGGTTTGTTTAGGCCGTGGCTCTCCCCCCTCACCTGCTGAGACAGTACCTCGCCCAGAACCAGCAGCAGGAAGGGCGGGGAAGACAGGAAGCCACTCCAATCTACGAACAGGACAGTCGCAACAATGCCCAGCCCCAATATGTGGAGGTAATTGCTTACTACTAATTAGTTCACTTAACAGATAAATAGTTACAATATAATAGGTATTTATCAAAATTAAATATCTAAAAAACGTTATCACGAATACGTTTTTTTCAATTGTCACAAGTTTGATGCGTGAAGGCATAATAATAATAATATTTGGACGATTTATATAGCGCCGTTTTTTGTGAAAGATCACCTCAAGAGCGCTGTACAAACTTATAATACATTGCTAAAATCTAGAAAAACTCCAAGCTAGACAAACAATTAAAAACAACTTGTGGCTAAAAATTGCATCCACCGGTCCATCGATCACCAATACGAAAATATGTATCTGTACAATGTTTTGACCAATGAACGCGATGCTGCCTAAAATGAATGAATACAGGACCATACTTACCTGGGAGGTCGCTTGAAATTAACACTGTAGGTATTATTATATATTTAAAGAAATTTAGACAGAGTTCGAACGCAGAGGATATAATCGTGAACACATATTATTTAATCCTGAAAAATATTAATACGAATATGTAATATATTCTTTAATGGGTGTATTTTGGAAAGTAAAAGCAACATATATAATGGTGGGCGGTGCAGTAGTACAAGGATTTGATCTTCCTTACTGTGATTCGTCAAGAGACAGATTGATGTGTAAGGATTTGAGTAATTTTAATTCAGTAAGAAAAGTGTGATTAAGACATATCATAGGCAATACAAGTATGATATTCTCAGATAGGTAGATATATTTAAATTAAATGTACGAGAGCCCAAAAAGGTAAGTTTTTAGTTTGGACCTAAACTCTGTTGGGCTTGTTATGCATCTTAATTCCGGAGGGAGTCTATTCCAAGCCTTAGGCCCAGATACTCCGACAGCACGATCTCCAAACTTAGTATTTGGCTTTCGTTTAGGTTCTATTAGTTTGCCTATAGCAGGTGAAGTTGCTTATCTACATTAAGGTGACCCGATAGTTAATCCCTAGACAGTTAGTCCCCAGAAATTATAATTATTACATGAATTATAATTTTTCTTAAGTTTATTTGCCAATTTCAAACCTAATCGACGTATGGATTATCAAACGAATTTATTTACAAATACAGTATAAGTAGAGGTAGTTTTATCCATGATGCATTTGAATGAAAATTTGTTTTTCGGCGGTACAACCTTTAGGCATACTTTAGATATTATTTTTACGAAACCATTAAAAATTGAGTTTTGTGGAGATAAAAGTTTATTTTTAAGAAAAACCTAATTTTCCGGGTTACGAACAAAATGATCATTAATAAATTTAATATAACAATATCTGAATTCCTTCTAACATCATTATGAACGAAAAATGTTGCTTGTGGGATTATGGTTGACTTAACCAGCAAAAGATAGAAACCCGACGCTTCGGACCACTCTATCAATTTTTTTACATCAGCTCAACACAGGAGTTCCTGAGGACAATATTTTCCCTGGGTACCTGGGTGATCTATGGGGATGTTTCGAGGGGTCTTTTTAGACAAAGGAAGAATAGGAAGATCTAGAAATTAAAAATGTGTGAAGTGTGGGTAGGAATCTGGACACAGTGTGTCCAGGAGTAAGGAGTGTTGGTGGGCGCACGCATCCGCCGCCAAGACCAACCTCAACCCATGAACCAGGGAACCCCTGCTAAGTCATCAAACGTAGCGAATCACTTGGGGGGACCTATGCCAGAGGTGTTGCTTATCCAATATTCCGGGGGCGGCGGTACCCATATCCGCCTCCCAAATCTTTTGGGTATGCTCGGAATGAACCATCTACGGGTCAGAAGGGAAGGTTTGAAAACTCAGCTATCTTGGAGAGCATTCATTTCTATGTACCCGATGGATAACTTCGCCACCGATAGCATAGACTGTTCTATCTTCCGGCCTGCAGGACTAATTTGCCAATGGTCATGCCGGTCGGGAGAGCAATCTTGCTGTTAAACAGGATTAATTCGGATATCGATATATTTAGCATTAGTGAAGCTGCCTTGAAAAGGCAACCTCGTTTTGTTAAATGTAGTACAAATGTATTTTAAAAACGCATTGAAATGTAAAATTTTGTTATGTTTTTGAAATAATAAAATTGAATTGAATTGACACATAGTTTCAAAATCTATTTAATATTTCTATATATTCTAAATTTGCTTAATTTTTAAATAAACCACGGTACATCTACGTTGTGGCCCCGCTTTAAACTGATAACAGTGATAACTTTATTATTTTTCTGTAGATGCTTTGCTTCACATTGTAATGTTAACCACTAGGACCGATAAGCTTGTTTTCACGATAATTTAACATTACCAGACATAATATGACTTATTAAAAATATATATAGTTCCTAAATGGATCTCTTGTTATTCGTGATTAAATTAGGCTTTACACAAGTTCCGAAAACGTTAATAAAATGAGGAAAAAATGTTTTTGAAATTTGTACCCCTATGACGATTACCCGATGATTGATGAAATTTTTAAAATTTCTAAATGTAAATGATCAACTATTTCGAAATGGATATATTGCGATTGTGCCCATCACAAATTCTGACCGCAGACTTAAAGACAACCACTACAGCTATAATGATGGCCTGTGAAATCATCAGAGAACTGCATAATTTTCTTTCTTTGAATCATTCAATAATGCTGCAATGTTATTTTATCTCTTAATGATATGTGAATGCAAATATATTGCACATTTTGAATCAAAATAAATATCTCGCAAAAATTTTTGCAACTTCTTGACCAACAGAAAAAAACGGAGTGTGCAATTCACACATGGTAGAAGTGAAACCTTCAGAAGACTAAAATAGAGAAAAGTGGGGAGGCTACGAAGCACCGCACAGAGAGGAGACGAAGCACCGCACAAAGAGGAGACCGATTATACTATCTCATTTTCTCGCAGGTTAAATTCTATAGATGTATGTGCTCGTCTCTTTTTAGTGTCGCTATTTTTCGTTTCATCGAATTACAAATCACAACGATCGTAAATAAGTTTTCACTTGAAAACACGTTTTTTTCTGTTATTAAACATTCGAATTTACATATCTCCCTCTCAAACCATCTTCTTTTTCCTTTTGAACGCTTACTACGGAGCCTTGGGTATAATCATTTAAAAGAGATTCTTCCTTGTGTAGATGTGTAGTGTATCGTAGGATTATTCCCGGGTAAAAGGGGACTGCGGGCGGGTCGAACCATTTTTACCTCAGTTCATAGATTTTTATAATGATTGGCCTGTACTTACCTATTATAGTTTCGTCATAATTATTTAGGGGTAGTACGTAACAATTTTAAAATCTCTTAGTAAGGTACCTAGTTGGGTTATTATATTGATTAACGTTATGTGTTATTTGTTTGGTATGATAGAGGGCGCAGTCTCAGCAGCCCCCGCAGTACACGCAATTCCTGCAGCCCCAGAGCGTCGCCCTGAGACAGCCCGGATACAACCCCGTCTCTCAGACTCCTCGCCCTGCTGCGCGACCCCAGCCCGTCCAGCCCCAATCCGCCCCCGGACAGTACGTGGACCCCCTCGATGAAGTGAGTTACTATTATTAACTCAGGCGTGGAAATGTAAATAAATTATAACAAATACTCACAACAAACTGTAATGCACTAATAAGTAGTAGAGATGCAACGATCGTCTTAAAGATATTAAAAAAAACTTTCACATAGAATTTAAATCTTATAAATAAACAAATACATAGGTATTTAGTGAATTCAAAGATTGTAACTTAATCGTGTTAATCAAACCAACCTAAATGACGTTTTAACCAATTGGAACTACTTTATGTCCTGTGAAAATGTTGAAAAACTTTACGAATAAAAGCAATTATTTTATCTATTTTTCAAATTTAAAAAGTCCTATCAATTTCGGCAATACTCGTAGTTCATTATTTTCGACACTTTTTTCAATGCTTAAATCGTTGCATCACTATTTCTAATCTTACATAAAAGCTATTGTATATTTTAAAATAACAGATACATAATTACAATTTCTCCTTTAAGTGTATCTTCATTTGATCCCTCCTATTGTAGTCTGAAATAACAAGTCGACATCACACCACTAAACTTGACACTGTTTTTTCTACTATGCAAAATGATCAAAAATTCTAAGTTAATAAGATCTGTGAAAAGACACAATCATGCATTAAGATCACCGTTTAAATACATGTTTGGTATTCATCTAATATTATGTTGATAACAATTGAATCATTTTTTAAAGCAAATTGAAAAAGTGTTTGCTCAAAAGAATTTTATGATTTTCATTAATACAAAATGGATTGTTCAGTTAATAAATCTTAGCTTCTGGTTTCTGGTGTCTGGCCATTTCCTTGACGAAATATGTTTTGTCTGTTGCTAAGCAAAAAGTCTTATTTTGACAAGGAAGCCATTGAAACAAGTTGTTGTGATGCTAAGTCGATCTGATTACTAGTTTGGGCCTAGTTATGTATAAGTTTATTTTTTGTCAAATTCTTGAAGGTGGGGGTCGTTGTAGAAAAAGTAAGAAGCATTTTACATTGTAGAGCCTAATTGTTATTAACACAAAGCGATTAGTTCGCCACTCGAAACTTGTATAGCAATCAGTTCCGCCATCTACGAACAAAAAAAAACAACACGGCATTCTTTCTTGCACCTAATTACGCCCACCAATCTACCCGTGTACCTAATTATGCAACTAGACAACATAATAAAGATTCAACGCACTCGATGTCAAGATAGCAATTTAATCATTATTTATCTTGTTAAACCAATTGGTGCAGTGATACATTTTATTAGTTGGTACCTATTAATGATTGGTTTCGCATCTTCCAAGTGTAATCAAAATTTGTACAACAGTTGATCGCAATTTCGATTCCATTATAAGCTATCTGTCAACTTTATGATTTAAGTACCAAATTCCTTATTATCCAGTCTAACTAAAAATAAAAATAAAATAGCTTAGGTTTAATGACAGCAATCTATGTTGATGAAAAAATCCATGTTTACACGTTAAAACATAGATGAATCTTACAAAACCCAATTATTGTTTTACATATTTTTTAATATCACTTACCTACTTTTTCAGTAATCTTCTCAAATATCCGTAGCTATTGGAAAACAACCTTAAATCTGTGAGGGGTTTTAGTCATGTAGTGCGTAGGTATCCACTTACTTAACTTACTATTTATTGCTAGGAAGTGGTGTCGTATGCTTCGACTGTAAGCAGATCATGTAAATTATTGGAAAATACGGATATGCGTATTGTATAACCTACCGCAGATGGGATACATTATTAAATGCAGTATCTGATAATAATTATATATTTATCTCTAGTATGTTGCGTAGGTACCATACCACTAGGTTATGTAAAACAGGGTTGCCAAAAATAGTACACATTTTTTTAAATCTTTAAATCTGTGCTCCCATTTTATTAACTTGCCGTCAAGGATGCAAGTAAAATGTTAGCATTCTTTGGTGGACATTAAAAAAATATTGTTTTATTATTAAATCTAATTAATAAATAAATATTATATATTTATTCGATTAGAAAACGCACTCAACTCCTTTGTAAACGCATACTAGATATTTATAATTATTATATCTCAATAAACAATATTTTTAAATATGTAATAGCATGTGAGTAATAAATTGGTAATGTGTTGTGTTCATATTTTATGTACATTTTCTTTAGTATCCTGAATCCCGAAATATCTTTCCACTCTTTGATATTATTTTTATACATTTTCCTTTATTTATTTGGTCTGGTTTGAGTAGATGTATTATTTAGTAATTAGTCAAACATGTTATTTATTTACACATTGTATGTACTGTAGACGAATTTAACAATAAATAATTAACGCTTATGTTTTGGGTTTGGTGGAGAGGCAGACTTAAACGTTAGTATTAAACTAGGCAATACAAGTAGGTAAACATGTTACTTTTTTTCTAATGTATCCGTACAAAATATTGTTGTTATCTTTATAGTCTAAAAATGCTTTCTGTTTTCTACCGCAAATATCGACATGTTTTCTTTAGGTGCCTATTTTTTTTAACTATCTTTGTTATGACAAGCACAATAAAAATGTATTCAAATATCCACAAATCATATAAACAATAAATAAAATTTGTTACAAATAAAATAAAATGTTAACACTTAACATCATTTACGCACTTACCTTTCTCCAAATTATTCGTAATTTTCTGAATGATTGAATTTATAAAAATCGACGCGCCAAATGTAAAATACGCTATCAGAAAATCGTTTACTTTAAACTACCTGAATTTGTGTAATTTTCAAATGTTTATACATATAAAACGATACTCATAAAATTGTTGTATTTATTAATACGGTGATGCACCACGTTGCATAAAATTCTGGATCAGTCCGCTAAAAATAGCACTCCTTATGTAGATAGAGATAAGGTTTAAATTCCCTAACACCAGCCGCCTCTTTTGATTTGTTCACGAAAATAAGCGTGTTTTATTTTATTTTGCAAAACTCAGGCACAAATATTTGAGTGTTTAGTGTTTTTATTATTTTCTAAAGTTTTAATTTGCTACATTATACAATAAAACCACAATTGAAAGGGTTCGTAAGTAGGAGATTTTTAACTTTACATCAGTTTTTATAGTCCTAAAACTTTTTTTCAGGGCTTATAAAATGACTAATCAAAAAATACTCGATCTTTTCAAAGGCAAATACGTGTTCTATTCGTGTATATATATTCAAATTTAAAAATTAATAATAAAAATTTAAAATATACACCTTTATGAAATCAAAATTTCCGACCGCAGTTGGAAAAAAAAATTATGAAACTTTGGGAATTTTTTAAATAATTATTTTTACATGAAACGACAAAAAGTGAAGTGACGATGACGTTTTTAATACATTTGTCTAATAAAATATGCCTGTGTTTTTAATTTTTTTTTCGGTATTAGTAAATCGATATCCATATACCAAACTTTTTAAAGTTTCCATTAAAAAAAAATTATTTTAAAAAATGCAGGTTTTTTTCTAATAATACAATTTGAAAACGCATTTCGTCTCATTTTAAAACCCGTTTTTAGTTTTCAGATATGTTTACAAACATTCTATTTATTTGGATTTTATTGCAATGCGAAAATATTCTGACTTACTGAAATAATACGGTCCAGGCCTGAAAGGTTACATACATATTAAATAATGGATAATTTAATGACTGATTATGATATTTGCAAGGCCCTGACCGTCGGATACACAGTTGACCGTTGAAACCGCTTTGTATACCACTTTCTCCGTTTAGTGACTTGATTCGCGTTCAATGAAACTTAAACTGTACACAATATTACATATTATTACACAAGTGCCTTTCTTCGATCTAGACCATACCTGGCTAGTTTGCGTAATTTTTCAATAAATTATTCAATCATCGTGCGGCTTGCATTACAATGTTACCAAACTTTACACCGCGAAAATTGGAATACAAACCGGCCCGTCTCTTATCTCAAATCGGGCAAACTTACCTACACTCGTGACTGCCTTCTGCACATTACCACCGATTTTCTGCCTGGGTTCATGTTCACACGGATTGCAATTATTTGAGAAATTATCGAACAGATAGGTACTTTTAACAGAAATAAAAGAAATGTTAACAAAGGGGTTAAGAGTGTGAAGTTTCCCGCCAAAAATATAACTATACGTAATTCTTATAGTATGTCTTATGTCACCACAAATAATGTATAGTTAAGAGACATAAAAATCGCCTGAGTAGCGGAGTTTAAAAGTGGTCAATTTAAGCGCAAATGTGGCTTTTCTTTATTTTGTGAATGTGTAAAATTTTATAAGAAAGAAAAAAAAAATTGTCAAAAATAATCTTAGCCATAAAATTGTACTTTTTTAAAAGTTATTTCTTACGCGATCACAATTGTCTTCTAAAAAATTAATTATTTTTTTATGTTTACTCATATATATTTTTTAATTATTATCAATTTTATTTCAAGGAAAACTCAATAAAATGCTTCAATTTATCAATGGCGTATTTTGTGCTATTCATAGTATAAACCGATTCGTAGTAAATTTTAATCCAATATAGTGATTTCGCTGATGACTTCACCGATACCCAAGAGTTTGAAAATCTTTATTATTTAATAAGTCCGTTCTGATTGTATTGCATAAAATCTAGATTGGTAGGTATTCATGGAAACCTATTATTATATCGTATTAAAAAAAAAAATTATATGTTGTTCAAAAACAATATGCGTGTGTTCAAATAATAGAATTAGAATAAGATGAATATTGTCACATTATAACATCATCGTTGGTGTAACTAGTCGCCTAGAGGAGTCGACCACCTTTAAGGAAGCGTAAACCTTATTGTAATAAATATTTAATTAATGAAGTACACATTATTAACAATTCCCAGTGAAACATGAAAAAAACAAAGACACAGAAAAATTAAATGGTAGACTACCACAGTAATTCCCAACCTGGACAAAATCACCATATTAAAAATCCTCATTTTATGTGGGGTGATCATCGATCAGACTTATCATACGTCAATGGGGGTGATCAAGGCTTAAAGGTGTTTTGGGGGGCGATTTCATATGATTTTGGGCGTCAGGCATATTGTGTGTACTTCCTACTTGATTATAAACATTTCAGATTCTAGATAGCGCTTTTTTGTTGAGATCTGCATCTCATGCAATTTAAAGATTTCCGTTTCACAAAATTACTCGATTATAAATTATAAGTGACGTGACAAAACTTTTTTTCGAATCTGACTTTCCGAATGATAAGAATCGAAAGCATTTATTGGCTTGTCCTTAGGTATGGAAAATTTTTGCAATTTTATTAAAAGAGAACCTTTAAAATGCACGCCCAATTCTTGCGCTGCGAAGGTGATTTTTTTGCACTTTAGGTCGAACTACGAAATTTCATCTTTTTAAGAATATTTATATTATTTTGATCGGCTGATTTAAAACTTGGAAGAGTGAAAATTTTGGGTAAACCCTTTTGTAAAACAGAACAGTTACCATTGAATATTCTTTAGCACATTTTTTTAAATATTTTATTTAGCCAAGTGGGCGGTGCGAAAAGCCTCGCGGGCCACACGAAATGGGCCCGCGGCTGCGGGTTGCTGATCACTGGACTAGGGCGATCTGGATTCCTTTGCCTATACTGGGTTACCTTTTTTATTCTTCTGTGTATTTTTCATGTTTCATTGAGAGATGCATGGTGTTGGAATTTTATAAAACTGGACGAGCTCTCCTGGGTCTCCGCCATGACTGTAGCAACAATGGAAGAATGTCGACCACCAACACCGCTACCACTGTCGATCGATGAGAATTGTATAGATAACTTTCGGTAACTTCTCGTCGTTTCCTAGGACAACTGCAGATTGCTAACGCACAAGCAACTGTTGACTTCGAATACATAAAGAACACTTAGTCACTGTGAACTGCTATTTATTGGTTGGCGATCTGCAGTCATCCTAAGGAACCTGAGAAGTTACCGAAAGTTATCGATACAATCCTTTTCGATCGACCGTGATAGGGGTACATATATGGTTATGTGCGTTAGGTTATTCGTTTCCTACATGATGAAGGACTGTTTGTAGACCCAAACATCGTAGCAGTGAGGAAACCAGCCCCATGTCGTTATGCATACGGAACTGCAGGGAACAAGAAGCAGGGAGCAGGGACACAACATGTAAATGGTAGTGGAGATGTTACTTAAGTTATTTCATTTAAATTGAGTCCATGGAGGTAGAGAAATTGATACATAGACTTCTATTTTTATCTCGATGTAGGAAAACTTTTTATTTTTATTTTTTTAACTTTATGAGTAAAATCTCAAATTATAATATTTAATTAAATGAAGACAATATTAGCGAAACTCAATCGAAAATCAGAAAAAGAAGTGGAGCCAATATCTATTTCTGATTTTTCTGTCAGATTTTCGATTAAGTTTCGCTAATATTGTCTTTATTTAACATTACTTTTTTGGTGCCCCTTATTTTGGGATCGCGTGATTATAGAAAAGGAAATGGAAAAGAAACCTATAAATATAAAGTTACGCCATATCCATTGAATGCAGATAAACTCGTATAAACATTGATATAATAATATCTTGCATCCGGTAATGAAAGCTAAGCGATTGTATAACAAATAGTAGTGATCTTGTGGAAGATCACTATTATCAAGTTTAGATAGGCACAGATGACTCGGTATGTCGCCAATAGAAATCTGGTTTTCCAACTCATCAGCTTTCCCTCATGCCTGGCTTCCTGTATTCTAGCAGGCAATATAAGTAATGATAACGGCCTCCGTGGTCTAGTGGTTACTATTCTTGGCTACAAATCTGGCAGTCAAATTTTGTTTGATTATTTTGTGTTTTATCACATTTTTTTCATTAAAAATATTATGGGTGTTAGATATCTTCGTTATCGCTCTGTAAATGATCACTATTCAGAATCGAAAAGTTTCTTGAATGCTTTTTTTACATTAACTCCACACAGAAGGTTCTGAGGAAAATAATTTCCCTCAGAACCTATGTCATCTGGTATGCTATGTGGAGGGTCTTTTTGAGGAGAGGAGGATTGAACATTGGTCTTGAAGAAACCCAGTTGTAGAAAAGAGGAGACACAGCGGCCGAGCTGTTGAACACAATAACGAGTCGAAAAAGAGACCAGTTCTCATGTGAAAAATTTCAACCGCGTACATATGTTGGGCATGCGTTTGGCGTGTTTCCCGACTATGCACCGGTGCCGAAGGGATCAATTACGCTACCGGTAGAACAATGATAGTATTCCCACCCGATGCCTGTGGTCTAACGGTTGCAATTCAATGGTTTTCTTGTTAGGAGAATCGATGATAAAAATAAAAATAAATGGTTAAATAGGTTAAGTTCGGTTAGGGTTACCGGCTATTTTAAAATTATTTTTTCTAAGCTTGTAATGACCTCTCTGGGGTGGTTCTGAGTTGGTTTTATTCTGAGTTGGCATGGAACCATTTAAAATAGCCAAATCACTATTTTCGATTAATCTTTACTACGAATCTGTTTACATTATACTAGCTGGGTTACCCGGCTTCGCTCAGGACTATAAGATAGTGTTCTGGAATTTTGCACAATGATGTTCCCGATTCCCTATTCCTGATCATTCCACGACATACTCCGCCACTCCTTCCACAACTTTCTACAGCTCTATGGAACCTTCTAGAACTTTCCGGAAGACTGTTCTAGAAATTTCCAGAGGGCGAAACTTTCAGCCCTTATATCTTTAAAAGCACGCCCTTTAGGTAAAAACGGATACCCTTATTCCCTAGGGGGGATAGAGATCTACCACACCATATAACTCCCTTGATCGAACCGGGACTCGTTTCTGAGTTTTTGCGAGCTGCACGTTTTTTGGACTTTCTTTTATAATATATGCCATATTCAAATAAATAAAAAGTTACTCCTTACATGTCCTTTCCCGTGCGTTCCCCTCCAGCGTTCCACTTCCACCTTCCCCACCACCGCTCTCCCGCTCCCCCGTCCCGCCAACCCCCCTGGCACTTCATTTCTTGACTCCTCTCCCACCCGGCCCGTAGCCGAAACTTTTTTCTAATACTAACAATTTTAAACTCGTGATATCTTTCTAATTAAATATCCGAATTGGAAAATTCAAAAAGTTAAATAAAGGCATTGAAGCTGTCTTGAATATGAAGTAATTTATTTTGATAAGGATTAAAACCAAGATACAAAAAAAGAGCCTTTTCAAGCGGCGACATTTAAATTAAATTTTAAAATAAAAGAATACTTATTGTGGCATAACCATAATAGTTAGACATATGCTGTTGCAATTTTTTTTGTAAAAAATGATGTGTTCTATAAAGTCGTAGTACATTATTTTATTCTATCATCAATAGTTTTCGCAGCGCACGCGATTTAAAGAATACTTTACGTAATTTTTTTACACCCTAGGTTACATTATTGAAGTTTTAGTAAGGATGCCTATTTAAAAAAATATATATAATATAGCCTATGTCACCCAGGGATAGTGTAGCTTCCCAACAGCGAAAGAACTTTTCAAATCGGTTCAGTAGTTTCGGAGCCTATTCGATGCAAACAAACACACAAACAAACAAACAAATATTACCTCTTTATATAGTGTAGTAGAAGATAGTAGATAGATGACTAGCTGGGTTACCCGGCTTCGCTCAGGACAATAAGATAGTGTTCTGGAATGTTGCACAATGATGTTCCCGATTTCCTATTCCTGATCATTCCACTCCTTCCAAAACTATCTACAGCTCTAGGAACCTTCTAGAACTTTCCGGAAGACTGTTCTAGAAATTTCAAGAGGGCGAAATTTTCAGCCCTTATATCTTTAAAAGCACGGCCTTTAGGTATAAACGGATAACCTTATTCCCTAGGGGGGATAGAGATCTACCACACCATATAACTCCCTTGATCGAACCGGGACTCGTTTCTGAGTTTTTGCGAGATGCACGTTTTTTGGACTTTCTTTTATAATACATGCCATATTCAAATAAATAAAATGTTACTCCTTACATGTCCTTTCCCGTGCGTTCCCCTCCAGCGTTCCACTTCCACCTTCCCCGCCACCGCTCTCCCGCTCCCCCGTCCCACCAACCCCCCTGGCACTGCATTTCTTGACTCCTCTCGCGCGCGGCCCGTAGCCGAAACTTTTTTCTAATACTAACATTTTTAAACTCGTGATATCTTTCTAATTAAATATCCGAATTGAAAAATTCAAAAAGTTAAATAAAGGTATTGAAGCTGTCTTGAATATGAAGTAATTTATTTTGATAAGGATTAAAACCAAGATACAAATAAAGAGCCTTTTCAAGCGGCGACATATTAATTAAAATTTTAAAATAAAAGAATACTTATTGTGGCATAACCATAATAGTTAGACATATGCTGTCGCGACCTTTTTTGTAAATAATGATGTGTTCTATAAAGTCGTAGTACATTATTTTATTCTATCATCAATAGTTTTCGCAGCGCACGCGATTTAAAGAATATTTTAGGTAGTTTTTTTACACCCTGGGTTACATTATTGAAGTTTTAGTAAGGATGCCTATTTAAAAAAAATATATATAATATAGCCTTTGTCACCCAGGGATAGTGTAGCTTCCCAACAGCGAAAGAATTTTTCAAATCGGTTCAGTAGTTTCGGAGCCTATTCGATGCAAACAAACACACAAACAAACAAACAAACAAACAAACAAACAAATATTACCTCTTTATATAGTGTGTTAGAAATAGGCACTAAAAATATACTTTGGCTAAATTAAAGCTTTTCCAACCGTTTTCATTTTCATTAAAATAAAATTAATTACTTAATAAAAAATATAAGCGATAACTACTAAAAAAAAATTCATTAAATTTTTTTTAAATATTATTTTATTTGATAGTTTCCATCGATGAAATTTTCTTTCTTATAAAATTATTCACAATTTTTTTTTTTTAAACACTTTGCGGATGAAATCGTGATCTCTAGACTCCGTTTGCAAAGTGATTTTTATGCATATTACCTATATTTGTGGCGATATAAGTCACACTAAGAACACATACATTTTTGGCTTGTGGCTTCCTCTTAAGTTGTGTCTTTTCTTCCTCACTACCTACTTTCGGCCTTACGCATACCTCAATAGGGAATGATATAGTCTTGCTGATTCCAAACGGTTGGAGGCAGTTGGAACTCCTAAGCGATGTTCAAACAAAAATATTTAAAAATTGTGACCCATTGATCGTAACCAGATTTAGAAATCTAAAGTGCCACGTTTACTTTTTATAATCTTCTTATAACGACATAACTTTCTAAAACCATGCACTGATGGGCATTGTGATGAAATTAGTTGACAGTATGAAATATGATTGAGAAGCCGACAGATAATATCAAAACGATAATTAATTTTGTTCGAATAACAATAGACAAGAAAAGGTCACGTATTATGTAATAATTTAATTCATATTTCAACAGATACCTGTACTTATACTGCAAATTAGTTTGCTCTCATATATGCCTGAAAATACAGCGCTATACAAAGCGTCACCTCAGTTGAACCGACAGTTCTCCGAAAATCTTCTCGTTTCTAAAATAACCTTTGAATGGAAAACCATTTATTTTACTCATTTCCATAACCACAATAATTTTCAGAGCCATCATTCTGTGTTGTATTTCCGTAGATACTTGTGTGATGAAGTTCAAACATCAAATTTTGAAAGCTTCCATTTATTTCACATTATTCTAACATGGTAACAGTGATTACCGCACAAGATTCCCAACTATTCCCATTTGGAGCCAGTGAGAATATGGAATCCACAATTGGATACATAATATGATGTGAGGCTGAAGGTAGTGGGGAGGGGAAGGAGATTGGGAAGAGGGAGGTAGAGAAGGTCCTGACTATTTAAATCTGGTCACCAAACCCGGCTAAAGCCTGCCGCAAAAATACAATATATTATTTTAAATGAGAAAATTGTGAAATAACAGAAATCGATCATATAAAATTTACTTACATATAAACACATTTTTGTACAAATTTGATTGCTAGTCAGTTAGTTTTATTTGACAGTTGATCGTTTTTTACGAGGCGTGAGTTCGTCACTTTATTAGATAGCGTTCCAACTTTGCCTTAGGTACTATGTTCTGAGGTGTCAAAGTTTGCAAAGATGAATTCTCATAATTTTGCGGTTCAGTCTTGTGAAAAGTATTTTAGTTTAACATATTTTGGAGGAAACTATTTAATTAGAACGTGGCCCTATCTTGAATAGCATTAGATATATGAAGCTATAACCTCATGCAATGAATTATTTAGCCCTAGCTAATTTCACATAGTTCCTATCTGCACCTTTAGGTATGTTCTAAAATGTTAAGTACTTTTGTAAATATATAAATAATATATTTTAAACTTAAACACCTTACACAAGATTCATCCCCAAAATCAGATATCGGTAAATAGATAACAAGAATCGTGTTTGCAAATTTTGACATCATCTCATATCTCAGAACAAGATAGAGTGAAGTTAGAATCCTGTCCAAACAAAGTGACGAAAAGTTGAGTTTTCGTGAAAAGCGTTATTTGCTGTGTAACTTGACAATTATTATTACAATATAAACAAGATTTTTTTTATATTATAAGAGTTTAGTTCGCTGAAAAATAATAAGTAGGATGGTAAATAATTCGTTCTACGCGTCGATTTATATGTACTATTTTTTTTAATATATAGAAAGAATTGGTCACAAATTAAATTAATTTAATAAAATAATATTTTTTCTTATTCTAATCTTTAAGAATTTTTTGAGAAACTAACGTGGCAAAATGAAAAAAAAAATATATTGTTGCAATCAATATTGCATTCAGGCTTCGTTATTATCTACCCCGGGACAGGCAGGATAGGGAAGTTTCAATGGAAAGCCGGACACCGGACGCCGGACATTGAACACCGGACACTGTGCAGCAAATGATTTCCTGATTGACCGACCGATCCCTCATCCAGTAGAACCGGTCAAATGGTTGGACGTTGATGCGTGACTACGACATAGTTTTCCAAAGAGCCAAACCTCGAGTCGAGTAGGTACCTATTGAGTAAGAGGGTGCCTATCTATCATAACATTTTAATATTAAATAAATATCTAAGTATTAAAATGCAACGAGGAAAGTGTCTAGCCCTGGTTGGGGGCTAGCCCTGAAAATCAATGGCGGTTCATGGTTCATGACTTTTCAGCTAGAGTGATTGAAAACTACGACATTATTGATGTTGCTGTAGCCGAAAATACTTTTTCTTTGAATTATAATTTCTTATATGAAGTTGTAGGTATTTTATTTTACCCCAGACTGAAAAATTTTCGTACAAATCTATTTCAGCTACAAAAACATCAAAACATATTATCAGGAAATCACCGGTAGGTTACCGCTAATTAAACACACTAATTTCGGTTGTCGGTGCATGGGTGCGTGATTTAAAATTATATTCTTGTGTAATGCGTTAAATTATTCCAGTTCGATGAACTTGTAATTTTCCAAATTGAATGATAAGTAGATACAAATCATATCAAACTAGTGATTTGAAATGTGTATCGTTTGTTTAAATGTTTGAAAGATGATAGATGGCATAATTTTTCAAGTTAACTAATATTCGAAAGGCAATTTTTTTTTGTTTTTGAAAAGTAATGATCCTAGGGTAAATATTTTTTTTCAGAAATATCTACTTTAAGCTTCACAAATCCTATAATCATAAAATCCCGCGATTTTCACGGGTGTGCGCTAGGGGGTCACGCATGAAAACGAATTTAATTCGGTTTTTGATGTAATAAAAGAAATGTCTCAGTATAAATTTAGGCATGCACCTTTTCTTTTGCAAAAACCCTGGAGGGAAATAAAGGAATAGTTCAATGCTTTTCTTCTTATTTTAATTTTTAGTACAGGTGGGTTCCTACGGTTCCATGACAACTCAGAATCAACTCAACTCAACACCTCTTAGAAAAGTCATTGAAAGCTATTAAAAAATATATATATAGTTAAATAGTATATATTTTTTAGATTGACGCGTGGCTCTCGCAAGCCCAGCCGGTTCCGAAAAATGGTTCCAATGGGAGGGGGAAATAATACGCCTTTTATCGCTTAGGGCATGTCCATGTATTTTGTACGTCCGTGGATTCAATACGAATTCGGCGTATGAAACATGCCGATTGTGGTATAAGGTACATTATAATGCATCAAAAAACGTCTGATAGTCTGGATAAACCGGAGCTGACTTTACCATTTTCCTTTTAGCCTGCAAACAACTACCAGTTCGGCTTTGACGTGAACGATGAGGAGTTCACCAACTACCAGAACAGGAAGGAAGAGAGCAATGACGGCGTCATCAAGGGCAGCTACTCCGTGGTGGACAGCGACGGCTTCATCAGGACGGTCACCTACACCGCCGACCCCAAGGAGGGCTTCAAGGCCGAGGTAAACTCAACGAATTCTTTACTTTTTCGTTAACCCCTCAGGCATCGAGCATATTTTGTCAGAAGGTCGCAGTATTTCCGCTTTATACTTATCCAAAAACTATTTTTGAAAGGTGATGAAATAAGCATTCAAATTATTATATATTTATTAGAAATAAACTTATGTATAATTTTAACGATATTAAAATTTTGAATTAAAACATTTTCTATTAGGGAGGCGGGTATGGGTACCGCCGCCCCAGAATGCATTACTGGATAACCAACACCCCTGCCATATGGTTCATGGGGTGAAGATTGTCCGGGTCTTGGCGGGGGATGCGTCTGACCACCTGCTGCACGGCAGGCCGGATCGAGATTGAATGGTTGAAGGAGTCCCTTTGACTTCTCCAGCCAGATGGATTCATACGTCCGTCACTACTGAACACACTGACCCCCATATTCCTACGCACCCCCAATACCCTTTTCCTACCCAGAACTTCCTCTCCTTCCTTTCCTAAAAAAGACCTTCCACACAGCAGCCCCAAAGATGACTTAGGCCTAGAGGGGAATTATTTTCCTCGGGACCTCCTGTGTGGAGCTAATGTAAAAAAAATGTTTAAAAAAAAAAAAAAAATTATTTAAAAATAGCTCACCTTACGTTTTTTCTATCTAAAATTACCGACTACGTGATTACAAAAAAAAATAAAACACACATACTTTATCACACGAATGTATTGTACCCACTTTTTTGTTGTTTCATGTAAAAATAATTACTAAGAAATTCACAAAGTTTCATAAATTTTTCTCAAATTGCATTCAGATATTCAGAAACTTTAGTTTTATATACGAATATGTTTACATTTTAATTCTTCTGTTGTTACCTTTCAGATTTCAATATAAAGCGAGGTGTTTTCTCTTTCTAACAACATCATATTTCTCACCGTGACAATAAGGGAAACACAACGATTTCTTTAAGACCTATATGAGCTGATCCTAAAAACAAATTAATTAGCCTGAGGGGTTAAGTACCTACCAATCGATTGTCCCCATTTATTACAGCACCCTTCGAACTTGTATGTGTGACGTCATCCAAAATAATTAACTGCCGATATCTCTGTCGATAATGAAGTTAATGCATAAAAATGGTGTAAAGTTATAGGAATAGGTCCACAGATGGCAGTACGATGCATATTTACATTATAGAGGCGCCAAATTTAAGTTTACGATGCTTGAAGGGGCTGATCGTCCATACTCCTTTGACGAAAGCGTGCGTTGACGTTCAATTCCATCCATACTCCCGGAAAGCTTGGGGGATCTCAGGTTTCACTCCTCAATACTCTTTTCATAGCCAGTCATGTTATAAACCCATTTCTTGCGATATCTTCCTTCACCGCATCTTCCATCAATAAACCTTAATTCGTGATATGTATTTCAAAGTTATTGAAAGCCTTAAATGTCAGAGTATTTTGAGAAAGGGTCTGCAGATTCACATTTTAAAAACTTCTACTATCATCTAACGGTATGTTAACGCTTATTTTAGTCTATGGTTTACCATGCAGAAAAATAGAGAGACAATGCAAAGCAAAGAACATTCTAATCAAACTATCATCCTCATCATCACTCTTGGCTCTACAACCCCTGGTGGGTCTTGGCCTCTTCAAGAGTCTTCCTCCACTCATCTCGGTTTTGTGCCAGCTCTCTCCAGTTTAGAAGCTCCAAGGTATATATCTTTGAGGGAGTTGTCACTCCATCTTAATCTTGGTCTTCCCAGGCTCCTTCGCCCTATCGGGGCTGAGTTCAGCAGGGACTTTGGTGCTTGATGTTCAGTCATTCTCTCCGCATGACCCGGTCACCGAAGTCTTCCTAGTTTTATAAATTTTGTGATGTTTAGCTCCTTAAACAGAGTATATAGCTCATTGTTGTAACGTCTGTGCCAAAATGCATTTTCTAAAACCGGTCCGAAGATACACCTCAAAATTTTCCTTTCAAAAACGTCCAGTGCTCATTCATTCCTTTTCGTTAGTACCTAAGTCTCAGCTGCGTACGTGAGTACTGGTCTGATAAGTGTTTTGTACACTAATATAATAATATAATCAAACTATAAAGACAAATTATTGTAAACAAAATTATTTTTTTTAAATAATCAATTTCAAAGTATGTAGTAGACAGTATCAGTATCGCCTTTTAAAAGATTACCTTTCAGACTCAAAATATAAGTTATAGACTTGTTTAGTTTTAAGAGCCAGGTCCCTACCTCCCCTACCTTCCTCTACCACATCTAATTCCCCTTCCCACTTCCTTCAATCCCAAAACATATCCCAATTAGGGATGCCGCAGACCCACTGTCTCAAAGCAATTGAGACTCTCGTGTGATGTTCACATAATTTTTTTAAAAATAGTAACCAACCGACATCATTTTTAAATTTATTCTGCAGGTTGTCCGCAAGCCCACCGATATCGTGGTGAAGGTCCCCACCCCGGCCCCCGCTAAGGCCCCCTTGCAGCGCCCCCAGCAGCCACAACAGTACGCAGAAGAGCCCCAGACCGCCTCCAGAGCGCAGCAGCAACAATATTACAATAGTAGATACCAATAAATTAATCATTCTTAGCCTAACATAATTTAATATTACCAGCAAAACAAAATCAGTTGCATTTATAAGAAGTGAAAGGTGTGCTTTGAGTATTTGAGACAAACCAAAATTGTAATTGCAAATTATCATTGTTTGTCTTGATGTAATTTTATTTATTATTTATTGTTTCCTAATTTTCGTATTCAATCAATCTAAGTGGTGTGTGCTCCGTCTGAGTGATATTTTGTTTTGTTGATATAAATGTTTTAATTTTAATAAATAAATTGTTTTTATTGTACAACTATGTTTTCTTTTTCCTATTTCACAAACCTATATTTAGCAAGATGCACAACCCGTGCCACAAGGTCTGGTGGTAAATTACACTTGTAAAACTTATTTTCTTTAAAAATCTAATCCTCGCCGCCCGCCCGCAACATACATTCTTCTTTACACACGGTGTATGGAAACTCATAAGAGAAGCTGGAAACTGGAGAATCTAAATCATAAAGAGAACCCAAAAATCGATCTATTTAATAAACTGCGATAAAACCAAAGATATTGAAATATAAGCAGATATGCTATGATAGATACGATTATGATAGATAGATATCCCAGTCAGTGGTTGAGTGGACATAGCGCTTGGGTCCCATCCAGGCGTCGCGTGTTCGATTCCTCGGCTGGCTAAGTCCTCCATCACAACACAAGCAACATTTTCAGCTTTCTGTGGTGGTAGTAGGAGATTTTCAATCATTGTTGGGTTATTCGTAACCCGGGAATGTTTGTCTTTCTTTTTAAACCAAAAAAAAAACAAAAAATGTCCGCCCGACTGTCGGCGGAACTACAGTCTAATAGTTTTAGTTTGAATACGGAATTCAGGTTGATTTTTTGAAAAACTATTACTACTTATGGTCAACTTTTGGGTCAACAACAGTGGACCTCACGTCCAAAAGAATATGTTACAAATGTTTCTTATTTTAAAACAAAACTAAAATTTCCTCTGAAAACTTAACATTTGTCAGTAGGTACTTAAATATCTGTTTATTAATATAAACCACATAATATTTAATGTAACTTTTTTATTTAAAATAAGGTTTTATTGAAGTAAAACTTCTTTACGCACGCTCGACACTTGGGGGGTAAAATGATGAATATGTTACGAAAAAATATGAAACGCTAATCAACGTGAAACGCTAATAGATATGAAACACTAATCGATGCGAACGCTAATTAATGAGTTGTTATGAGTTGTTGTTATGAGTTGTTATGAGTTCTTATTAGTTGTTATGAGTTGTTATGATTTGTTATGAGTTGTTATGAGTTGTAATGAGTTGAGTTGAGATGAGTTGAGTTGAGTTGAGTTGAGTTTAGTTGAGTTGCGAGTTGAGTTGCGAGTTGAGTTGTGGGTTGAGTTGCGAGTTGAGTTGCGAGTTGAGTTGAGTTGAGTTGAGTTGAGTTGAGTTGATGGGGATGTTGAGGGGATGGGGATATGTTTATTCCTGTTATTGTTATATTGCTAATGGACGGCATAAGTTAGTGAAGTTTTACTTCAGTCGTGTGGTCTAAAGCACACTCGTTTTTTCAATTTGTCCATTGTCGAGTTTGTGGCGATACATCGCTTATATTCGGCAAAAATACTGTACAAACAGAAAATATAATTATTTTGGTCTTTCCATTATTAGAGTGTATTATTTAGCGTAGTATTTCTTTCTTAGCTCGCTCGGTCGGCAACATGATTTGTGCTTCCCTGTCGCTACTTACCTCATTCCTCTCACACCTGAAATATTTTTCCAATCTTCATCAAAATCACCAAGTAGCTATACCACAAAATCAACTCTAAATGTGATACATTTTCAAAAAGGCATTAAGTATTTTAGTTAGTTTAGCATACCTTATTCACATAATATTCGTGTGCTGGTCTAATTTAAACACAATTCTATTCATTGATATAAAAAAATGTTGTAATTATGTATGTAAAACAATCTACAAAATAAATTTAACATTTTATATATTTCAATATAATTTATTGTACAAAAATTTGTCAACGGGATCATTCATAATTTAGATACAAATAATTATCTTAATAAATAATTATCCTCTTTTAGTATTACAAAATACTTCTTAACTTTATAATAAACTTTCACGTAAATGTCATACCCATACCTTCGTCCAATAATAAATAAAAATTAGAAACATTTTCTAACAAAACATAATGGAATGTTAGAGCTTGTTTTTAATTTTTCTTCATAAGGACGATAATTCCCAATAAAAATATTCAGTCCAATCCATTCAATGTTTTCAGATAAAAAAAAAAATATATTCATAATAATTTTCTCAGAAATAGGTAGATAAAGAAGGAAAAAAAATACTTGGTTAGTATATTTTTTCATTACTGGCTTTTGTTCTGTAATTTTGTGTCGACGAATATTTAATTTAATTAATAAAAATACACAAAAATAATGTAAATACGATCAAATAGATAATATTATTCTATTTGTAAGTTTAAGTACATAACTTAATAAATATAAATAGTTTAATTTTAACAAGACATTAGCATTCATAAATCAACCATACATTTTGAACCATAAATAATGTGACTATTTTAAAAATAAATAATACATTCATAAAAAATATTCATACATGATGTAAGATCTTATACATACTTAAATAACATCTATTAACTTCGTCTACACAAATAAATGCAAGAGAGATAAGTGAATTAATGATATGAATCAATACATGAAAATTAAAAATGGATATGAATTTATAATAGTTTTACGCATTAACTTTAAAACGACATGGCCCTCAAATAAATATGGCGATAATTTTGTAGCGCTCCTAAATTTATATTTAAAATGCTTTTAGGGAGATTAGAATGTGAGACAAGACATAATTTTTCTATTAAATTAAAGGACAACTTTATCAGGGAATTGCCGATATGGCGTTTGCTTCGGTGGAGTATTTTGAAGAATATTTTGGTTTACAAACGCATCCTGACTCCACAAGGACGTAGTCCTGTCCTGTGAGAGTCACAGGACCCAGAGGAATGACCAGGAATAAATAGGGCACGTAGGTCTGTGTGCATGACCCTCGAACCACGTCACATTCCGAGGACCTGTAACAAGTTTCAAATGAATAAAACAATGATCAAACCACACATCAAACATACATCATTCATACCGGCATAGAGTTCCATAAGATCTGTACTTATTTTTTAAGTTGTGCGTAGCAGTCACAACAATGAATAAGTGCCGCGTACACAGGCACCTAGCATTGAATCACGCTTTTTAACAATTAAAGCCTTTAAAATTTAAAAGAATGCAAATGAAAAATAACTTTTCAACAAGTGGAGTTAAATATTAAATTAAAGCAATAATAGAAGTGCTCAGTATATTCCTTTTTTTTAAAGAATTATAATAAACTACGTTACCAAGAATTATTTGAATACAGAGAATTCTAGAGAAGAAACTATATTTGTGAAAGAAACCTGCATTATTTAATTTGAAACTCCAATCACTTGTAAATATTGTTTCATTTAAAAACTTAGTCTGTACATGATCAGCAGATATGGATCCAACATATTCCATTTTTTTAATAAGCATACATAGGTAAGTAATTAGGTATATAATAATAATAATAAAAACGTTTATTAATCAATAGATTTTTTACAGTGTGGTGGTACCTACATTCGACATGAATTGAACAGCCCAAAAGGTATTTTCTGAGAAGGCAACACCGTTGATGACAGATACGGGTGACTTGCGATTTACGGCAAGCTCCGAGCTCCGAGTTTATTCCCGCTGGAGACTCGCCTTCCGTTGGTCGTTCTGTGTAGCTTTCAATTATTGTAATTTACTAATTAAATATTGTCGCAAGTAAACTTAAATATATAATGCAATTTTATACAGCCTGATACTAAGTGCTTTTATTTCCCTCCTGTGATAGAGAGTTAAATATCGTAATGCTAGTAACATCACCCATACGATATATTGGTGACCCGACATTTTACACAAATTTAATCCATCATCGAGTTTAAATCGTGATGTTATTCTTTTTGCATTAATAAATATCGAACACCACGGGAGGGGGTCGCCAGCGGGTTTCCTGAGACTTATGTAAGTACAAATTCAATTTTAAAAATTCTTTCAAACAATCAGTAACTTAGAAATTTTAGTAGCTTTATTAAATGACGTCTCAGTAATTTTAAAATAGTATGCACGTAGTGCATCCCGTTGCGATTTCGATCGTATTGGAAATACAGAAATCTGTGAATTTTACATACATTATATGATTATATGATATGATTATTGTCCCAACTAATGATTTTTAAAAATTATCGTGTTTGCAATGACCATTAACTGCGTAAAAACATCAATTTCAGAAACAACGGCCACCAGAGAGAAAGCAGCTCGCAGCCTGTTCCGGAGCACACCACCAGCTTCCTCCACAGCAGCTGACTTTCAACAGAACAGCTGACTTCTACCAGGGCAGAGTCTACGCATCAGCAGAGAAGCAGAGCCGATGTCCAGGCATCAATCGAGCAGCTGCTGGACAGCAAGATTCATCCGGACGTAACGTTCAATCTAATCCATAATATTATCCAGAAATTTTCCTACAATTTTTAAATGCATACCTACAGTTCAAATGTTGCAAAATTTTACGAATCATTGAAATTGAAAACCTACCTCTCACGTATTCAAAGGTCATTGTGCATTATAATTACCAATGTAGAAAACTGCAGATCACAGTCAAATAAATTTAACAAAACGCAATAAAATTATGGTTTGAGTCTTGGATTACGCAAATAATATAACGTTTTAAAACACAGAGGTCAATGATAGTATCACTTTCGGGATTTAAAAATATATTGTTCTTAAAATTAGAAATCTCAACAATAATATGATGCAAGGTTGCAATATTTTTTATATAGCATGTTGTGAAATCTTTTGGTTTGAATATTGTTTTTTGTGTACAATTGAATAGCACGATCTTATCTTTAATATTTTTAATTTACGTCTGAATATTATTAAATTTCCGCCTATTATGCGTAAGCTCTCCTACATCTGAAAAAGTTTATAATGTCAACCGAAGGGGAAAATCCCAGATCAACGCAAATACCTGAAGCTATTCAATTAAACAAGAAAACAGACAATATGGAATCAACAAGTCAGAGCAGCAGTGAGCCTGCTATCCACCACGTCTCGGTGAGACTATCAACATGCTGGAAAGAGAACATTTCGCTCTGGTTCATTCAGGCCGAATCACAGTTTGTAAACTCACGAATCAAGGAAGACTTTACAAAATATAATATTATAGTCGCAGCGTTGGATGCACAAACATTGCAGTGCGTCAGCGATATAGTCACAAAGCCGCCCACGACGGACAAATATTCAACCTTAAAAGCCGCACTGATCGACAGACTACAAGATTCAGCAGAAAAACGACTAACCAGACTTCTAACTGGAATTCAGCTTGAGGATCGCAAGCCGACAGGTCTTCTACGTCACATGATGGAATTGGCGGGACCAGCATTGGCAAATAGCGCTATAGTTCGTACACTTTGGCTTCAGCGCTTGCCTCAACATGTTCAAGCAATCCTATCCGCCCTCACGGATAATGATATTAATCAACTAGCGACGGCTGCAGACAAAATTACAGATGTCTACCAATCAACGGAATGTAGCGCAATGGAACATGTAAGCAAACCTGCAACATCAAAACCTGAAAACATAGAAACTAACCTATTGTTACAACTTCAAAAACAAATTTCAGCGCTCACACAGGAAGTGACTCAGCTTAAAATATCACAAAACGACAACTATTCTACCTTCCGAGGACGACGAAACCGTAGCCCTCAGAGAAATTTTTCTTACCAGAAGTATTATCAGCAGAATCCCGCTAGAAGACCGAGGTCCGGGTCTCGCGGTCGATTACCCAAAGGAAACCAAGACGGATATTGCAAACTCCACAAGAAATATGGAGAAAAGGCGTATAGATGCTACCAACCATGCTCTTACAACATAGATAAATCGAAAAACAACGGCGACGCCACACAGTAGTGTGATTTCGCAAACAGTAGCAGTCCATTCCTTACGCTCAAGTAACAAAAAACACTTGTAGCAAATAAATAGGCACAGGCAACAGGAAACTGACCATTAGAGTCAGACAACAGGTAACAGGCAACAGACACAAGACACAGGCAACAGGAAACTGGCCATTAGAGCCAGACAACAGGCAACAGGCAACGGACAACAGACACAGGCAACTGGACGCAGCTCCAGCCAACAGGCAACAGATATCACCAGCTAACAGGCAACAGGCAACTGGACAGAGCTCCAGCAAACAGGCAACAGGCAACTGGAAAAAGGAAAAAGGAATACTAAAGGACAACTCAATAGCTACTATCTCAAATTTAAAAGAGATAAATCGATTTTACCGCCATCTTCTCTACTTCAATATTTTCTATAATTCATATATCAAAGCACTATCACACATATTCCAGAATACAGTAGCTGACACAATATCTCAATCTGAAGAGACTAACTGTCCTACTTCAAGCAACTGAGGATTGAAGGGAAAGCGCAGAGTCAACCTGACGATTATATTAAGGCAAAAGATGACTCCGCCCTCGTCCTATGTTGAATTAATGTTTCCTGATACTTCAATATGACCAACAAAATGTTCCCAGCTGAACTCACATTGGGTAGCACACCAAAATCACCATGAGATTTCTTCAATGAAACTCTTAAGGAAGAACCTGACATCTACGTCGGACGACTGCAGAGAATTTGAAAACATCAAATCAACACCTGCCAGTACAAAGGATCAAGAAAATGTAGAGGATAATACGCCAGCTTCTACAACGGTTCCAAACTCTTTTGCCACAATACCAACAAGATCTGGGCGAAAAGTTCATTTCCCAGACAGATAAGGGCAAGCTTAGAGCATAAAAAGGCATTTCATTTTTATCAGAAATATATAAGAACCTTCAATAATTAATACTAAAAATCATAAAATTGCTCTAGCAAGATATCAAAAGTAAAATTATTTTTGAATTACTAAGAAAAAATAAAAAAGTCTACAATATTTCATACAAATGTTGAGCTTTTTGTTTATTATCATCATTCATAATTGAATATTTTTTACAAACAACATAATTAGAATACAATACTAATATATGCAATTCATTGTCATAGAAATGATGCATTATCAATTGATGAAAAATTTCATCCTTCAAAATCATGTACCTGCATGTAATTAATTTAAGCATATTTAAAACACTGTATATCGATCAATGAAAACTGCGTGTCTAGCTATAATCGCTTTTCACAAGACTTGTAATCATTATGCTAAAAATAACCTTTCATAAGTGTATAACTCTGACAGCGTGGAATCTTAATGTATACTATATGGGATAGGTATCCAATATAGCATATATTGACATTCATATACTTAAAATAGTATCTAGCATTATGCGAATAACTTTTAACTAACAAAGGTATTAGATATAAAGAGCATTTAAACTAAAATAATACATTACAAAATTATCAAGCTATGTAGAGTAAAGTTTTGTTTTTAATAATCCCAACCATGATTACTCAGATGTACTTACAAAATACATACATCTGAGTGGGCATGTTGATGAAACTGTCACATAATATTATGTTATGATTATGTTATGATTATTTTCAAATGTTTACAAAAATCGAGTATATTTTATTACTCATTAATAATTAATTGCAATAATCTAATAAAAACAATAATATATCTAATCTGGACGCTAAATCAAAACCAGTCTAGTTACCTTTTATAAAAAACTCCTTAGTATGTTGAGTAAAAATAAACCAGATTCAGTAAACATTTGAAAATAATTTTATTAGTTAAGAATTTATAATTGTAAAAATAAGAACGGTTGTCTGCGCAGTAAAGTATAGTATAACTCAAATAACAATTTTCATTTGATAACATTTCATTACATCTAATGTGTTATAAGGAATTATTTTCCATTCAACTCGCTCTACGCGAGATATCTTATACAGCGTTTATATTATAAAAATAATTCAGGTAAAAATGATTATGTAAATAAATATATCTGCTCAATATTGCTGCATCGACTTTGACATCACTTGATGTAGCAAGTATTGAGTTTGTATAACTATATAGTGTATACTGAAACACATCTGTTTTCATATCTCGTTAAATCAATTAAATATTTACAATATGAAAACATACCATACCAACATAAACATAACAGATGATTACCATGTGTGCTTCAGTAAACATAGATTAATATATTTTTAAATTTTTGGTATAATCATTCTTGTATACAACTAGACACTTTAGTTATTATTTTCATATTTTTATGACACAGAGTCATGAGTAAGTTGAATAATAAAAACATTATTTCAACGTTTAGTGTCAAACTAACCTTCGCAATCAATGCAAAATATTATATCTAGTATAAGTTAAGTTAATCAAGTATGTATTTAAAATAATAATCTAATATAGGATAATTTACTATAGCGTACTGTGATACTTATACCAGCAGCTTATTAATTACATACATCCATATTTTTTTGTAGATGCAGTTTATACTTCAAACAAATAATTACTTATATCAATATTTCCTAAACATTTTAAACATTGAAAACAAGTAGGTTTAAAATAAATTAAACACTCAGTTATTTTTTATTATTATTATTTATATAACAGAATACAGGTGTGTATCATAAAATAAGGTGATTCAATTATCTTTTGTTTAAAAACAAGTTATATATCATGCTATTTCTATAGAACTTGGCAACTTTTAACACAGCCAATGTTTGGTTATTGATTAATATAAGGATGTATATACAAGTAAAATTATGTTTAAAAACTTCCAATGCGTTCACAAATTTATGGAGATATTATTCATAAAAATACCTTCACACATATACTATATATTTCTGAACGCATAGGAACAAAATATTTTACAATGATGTCAAGTATAGAATATATTATATTTTAGTAACTCATTATATTTTCACATGATCTCACATCGTATCAGGAAGCCTATTGCAATTCAGGACGCTTTTAACAGCGACTACCATCATTTATTAAAAAACCCAGGCACTGACACAATGTGACGTCATAAGTTAAATTTTCCTTTGTCTTGTCCGACACGCTACACTCAAAAAATATCTTTTGGAATCCCTACCAAATATTTTTCATATCGTTTAGCAACTGGGGGGAAGGTATGTGGTGGTACCTACATTCGACATGAATTGAACAGCCCAAAAGGTATTTTCTGAGAAGGCAACACCGTTGATGACAGATACGGGTGACTTGCGATTTACGGCAAGCTCCGAGCTCCGAGTTTATTCCCGCTGGAGACTCGCCTTCCGTTGGTCGTTCTGTGTAGCTTTCAATTATTGTAATTTACTAATTAAATATTGTCGCAAGTAAACTTAAATATATAATGCAATTTTATACAGCCTGATACTAAGTGCTTTTATTTCCCTCCTGTGATAGAGAGTTAAATATCGTAATGCTAGTAACATCACCCATACGATATAACAGTATTATAAATTTTGTTATTTTATCATTGAGTCTATTGATGAAAAGGTCATTTCTCAGCTACAATTCAGGATATAACCTGGAATGCAGCTGGTTTTCAGCATTATATAGATAATTGAGACACTTATAACCGATGTTCCTAACTTTTCGATAGACCATTCTCCCTAGAGTCTACCATCAGCTAAGCAATTTGTAAGTATTTAAAGGTAACGCTCAATTCTCGTTGTTCCCAAATATTTTATCGTTGAATATTATCTTAGGTGACCCCGCCCACCTAAGCCCAGCCCAAAATGGCATCAAGGTAAAAACTTTCGATATTAAATTAATATTAGAGTTAAATATTGTATTTATTATTAGCACAAATAATTTCTTTTAAATATTTTTATCCAAAAACTAGCATTTTATATTTTTTAAACAATTGTCCTACTAATATTATAAAGGCAAAAGTTTGTATGGATGTATGGATATTTGTTACTCTTTCATGCAAAAAATACTCAATGGACTTTAAAAATTCTTTCACTAATGGAAAGCTACATTATTTGTGAGTACTATAGACTATATATATTGGCAAGCTCTGGCGTTATGAATAAGCTATGGCGTTATGAATAAGCTATGGCGTTATGAATAAGCTATGGCGTTATGAATAAGCTATGGCGTTATGAATAAGCTATGGCGTTATGAATAAGCTATGGCGTTATGAATAAGCTATGGCGTTATGAATAAGCTATGGCGTTATGAATAAGCTATGGCGTTATGAATAAGCTATGGCGTTATGAATAAGCTATGGCGTTATGAATAAGCTATGGCGTTATGAATAAGCTATGGCGTTATGAATAAGCTATGGCGTTATGAATAAGCTATGGCGTTATGAAATTATTTATTATACGTTTATTGTCGAGACGAAAAGCAAAGCATTGCTAAGTAATTGTTTGATTTGCGCTGTCATTTTGTTATTTGCTTAGGTTACTGTGTAGATCTCTTTGATAGTTAAAATTATTCTAATCTATACTAATATTATAAATACGAAACTGCGTGTGTTTGATTGTTATGTTTTAATAGGCACGCAAGCTGGTGTGATAAATGAATGTAATGGGTATGGGGAGGAGGGGGGTGAGAGGGGGTGGGTGAGAGACGGGGAGGGGGTCAGGGGAGATGAGGGGGGAAGTGGCGCGAGCGAAGCCGGGGGCAAAGGCTAGTATAAAATATAGTGTCAGTTTGTTTGCCGCCGGCGCGTCGGTACTACGTGACGTTAGCTATAACTTTGCTTTGCTTAGTCGAACTTAATCCACGTGTCCGGCTTCCTTAAGATTAGGCGATTCTTAAGCGATGCTTGTGTAATGGAAAGAGCGTAATTATGAATTTGAGCAGTGTTGAACCTTAGTTTCGGCTTAGCAGTTGATTAGTAGGATTGGGAACAGTGGCCGTTAGTAAAAAGAGGTTCCTCTTTGTTGGATGTAGTGAATATTCAACTCTATTCCACCACTTAAATGAAAAAAAAATGGTTCCACTTAGTTGGATGAAGTGAATATCCAACTCTACTCCACCACCACAGCCGTAGACTGCGGTTATTATGACATACTGAAATGTATTTTTGCTCTGTGTTGCGCAACTGCAATAACAACTACAAAAAGTTTTAAGAGGCCGACTGAATTAGTTTTGATAGGAAAGTGCATTTCATCCAGACCGAGAGTTGGAACATGTTTTTAAGTGACGTTTCGTCTTATCTATTTGTAAAAGCTCTAGGTAAGCATTGTTTGAACTATCAAGTAGATATTATTTATTATTTGTACTTACTCGCAAACTTCAAACACGACCTGCTGCAGCAAATCAGGGAACTTCTGTACAATGGTGACAGGCTGACCGGAGGTCAGGGACACTCCGTACATTGGGGCCGTTGTGTTGTACCGAGTGCGGCACATTCGTGACGGTGCCCCGGAGTCCCGGCACTGGGTGCTGTCGGAATCTGCTGCACGGCCTAAAATACATAACACATACTAATGTTTATTTTTTTTAACTTTATGAATAAAACCTCAAATTGTAATATTTATTCAAACCAAGACAATATTAGCGAAACTCAATCTCAAAATCTGGAAACAAAAAAATCAAATATCTTTTTATAATTTTTCTGTTTCCAGATTTTCGATATAGAATATTGTATTCATGTAATTACATAATAACGAATCTGTGCATAACATTTATGCAAAATCTTAAAATAGATGCTAAAATCTAATTATTGTAACACTGTTTAAAAGGAATAAATGGTTAACATTTCCTTTGGCGGTTAATTTTGAATCAATTACATAGAAGAAACAAAACCAAGATAGAGAGATATTCTTATATGCCGTTAATGTCAATGTGCGAAAAGCAAACAGTAGTTACAATAATAATTTGAAAGCATAGTAAAATTATCATAAATTTTAAATCAAATAATTTAAATAAATAAAATTTGTAGCTTGGAGCGGTAAATTAAAAGGACCGTGATAATGATCATAGATTATTTTTTTAAGTTATGAAAATGTCGTGATACGACTCATACAACGCTTAGAGAAATTAGCATTTCGGAGAAAGTCGTGTCAGTTTCGCTTTCTTAAAAATGTTTTTTTTTTTAGTAAACCATGGTTTTACCTTTTATTAGGTAGTGGGGGGATATCTCTTCCTGGTAAATAAAAAAAACGCCCTTTCAACCCAGATGTATGGAAACGTAACCTCATTTACGTAATAACAGCATTGAACATTACTGGTACCTACTAACTAATGTAAAGTTTTGACATTTCACGTTGTATTTTATGACGGTTTTGAGTAATGGTTCATGAAAATTCATCATTCTGAGCATATTGGTAATATATCTATGGCGTCTTGTGTCGAGCTGCACGAGAAGGGTGGTTTGGTATATTTATGTGCACGAGCTTGTGGATGCGACGACGAGCATGGTTCTAAAACAACATGTTCGATCGAGCCAAACCGTCGTGCGAAGCTACCTTTACGGGTCTTGTTTTTTTTTTCTAAAATAGCAATCTCATTTTTATAAATAAATACCATAACTCAAAATTGTATAATGTACGTATTTGATATAGATACCTATGCTATGTTTAGATTTGCAACCCGAGATGGGAGCCGAACCACGAATTATGGAAAAGGAAAGAAACTTTTTTTTTTTTTAAAAGAAAGACAAACATTCCCGGGTTACGAATAACCCAACAACGTTTGAAAATCTCCTACTACCACCACAGAAAGCCGAAAATGTTGAAATGCTGAAAAAATGCCGAAAAACAACCACAAACAGCGTTTCGTGTGTGAATACGATGCCCGTAAATAAACCAAACCACACACCCGAAGCCTTAGTTCCAATACCAAAAAATTATGGAGTTTGACACATGTTAACCTTTTACGACATGACGTAGATGAACGGAAGTTTATCTACACATTCTGACATTTCGCATCAGGCGCACGGATATCCGCCATTTTACTTTTGAGTAATATTTCGTGATCCATGATTGGCCAGTTTATTGTGCTTTGATAAAAAATCTTCAATATTTGATTTCTTTTCTGACGTTCTATGGGGCTCGCCGAAGCATATTAATTTAGTCTTTTCGTTGTTTTGACGTTTCTACCGCTGTCAAAACACAAATTTGTTTAAAAACTACACTTTTATCAACAAAACAATTTTATTAAAGAAATGGCGCAGGCATATGATGAATGTCACATTTTCATAAGAGAAATTCGACTACGACCGTGTTTGTGGGACAGAAATGACCCCGATTATAATAATCGCGAAAAATGTGAATCTGCAGTCGAGGATCTTGGCATGAAATTCGGAGTTCCAGGTTAGTTTGTTTATCATTTTTGTTTCAATCCTTGATGTCTTTCTGTCAACATACCTACATACGGTTACTTTAAAAGTAATTCCTCACAAAATAATGATATAATTGCTGTAAAATTGAAAACTTTTGTACATATTCTCAAAATAATTATCTGCCTTTGTTTCCAGTTGAAAATGTGAGAAAAAAATGGTCAACCCTCCGTACGCAATTTCGCAGAGAATTAAAGAAGCAGATAGCTTTGCGTCAAGCTAACCCCATTGCAGTGAACGCCCCAACGCCGTGGAAATATTTTGTTCCCTTGCTGTTCCTGCGTGGTCAGATCCTCAAGAAGAAAACTGTGCTAACAAGCGAGATTTACGACAACCAAGACAACATGGATTTCGAGCTAGAAGATTCACCGTACAATGAATACTTGACGGAATTAGATATTTTAGAGTCAGCGTATCAAGAACCGTTGGATGCTGAAGTCTCGATGTCAGCTCCATTTCTAATGAACGCAAGTCACATGCAGTTTTCCACAGACATGTTGTTAGATGCACAACCATCAGAACCCAACAAATCCACCTCCCTCACGGAACTTTTAGAAAACTTTCAAAAAGAAATCATCTCGTTAGAAAGAGACAAAATGAATACTGTTGATCTCTCCAAAACTGATGATGACATCCTATTCTTGCACAGTCTTTTGCCGTACTTTAAATCGTTAGATAAGGTTAAAAAGTTTGTTTTAAGGACAAGAATACAACAGCTCGTATGTGATTTCATAGCAAATGAGAAATCTAATTTATCAGATCATTCATATTCAGTTAGAAAATAACCTTAACATGTATTTCAATATGCATAAATAGTTGTGATAACAAACTACATTATTCGATGTATATAAGTGTATATTTTATACTTGCTTTTCAACCAGTCTGCTATCATTACTAAGTGGCGATGAATGAACTATAAATAAAGCATTATATTAATATGACGTTCTCTTTGCTGTGTCTGATTTCTTAACTTGTCCCTGAGGTGGTAAATGAATTTTTGATGCACATAATAGACTTGGACAATGGCAGCAAGTTTAAAATATAAGTCAAAGTATTAGAAATAGGAGATTGCCGAAGATTTCGTGCACAACACGAAGGAAGGGGTGCTAAGGGAGTTATTTATGGAAAGGGAAATAAATACAAGTATACAGAAAAACAGTTTTCCTTCCTTGAACACTGGTTTTTTAATCACATCTAAATCAAAATTATTCATGAAAACTGTGTGATGTAGGACATTCAATCAGTCGGTAGGTATTCTTGTTGGATATTGGATAGGTAAGTCTTCCTTGAACACTGTTTTTATCGCATGTAAATCAGAATTGTTCATAAAAAACTGTGGGATGTTGAAGACTTGTTGTTGAGGGACATTCATCAGTGGATAGAGATTCAAAATGTGGAAGGCCCTTATGTCATCTGAGAACCAGGAGAAGAACATCATTTGAAGAATGAAGTCTCCCGTAAGGATGAGAAGAACTATAAAGTTGGTGTTGCCATTGCCATAATAATAATGCCAAGACTTACGTTTTCTATGTGATTCTTCCTCATCCTCGTTATTGATTCTGTAGGACTCCAGCAGAGCTCGCTGCGTGAGGGCTGGGTCCATGGTCTTGAGACCGGACCGACCAGTTCTTGACGTCATTCCCCAAGCGCCTCTGAATGTGCGAGCTACTGCTCCTCTGGAAATATAATCATTAATGACAACATTTAAACGGAATGTGATCTGTAAAAATGTTTTTTCTTTGGAATTTCTAATGTATATTTTGTCAAAATGGCTGTGATGATCAGTTAATAAATTTGTTATGAAAATAATTATAAATATACTTGTTTGGTTATTAAATGCATAATTTTTTTTCTGCCTTCCATTGACCTGTCCACGTCTTGGGGCCCTTAGCTGATGCAGATCCCCTAGGCAGTGTAACTTATAAGGCATTCAGATTTGGATCAACATTGACGATATCCAGATTTTCCTTGAGATCTCTGAACTATTACCCTGTGTCTGAAGAATTAATTTTTCTGTAATATTTTAACCAGTGTTTTCCTACCTAGCTAGATCTTTTCTAAGCCGATCAAAACTCCGGCACCCAGTTGATTACTAGTTGAGAGTTAAACCATTGAAGCGAGTCATTTTTTCTCAGGGTGCAGGGCTCCTAGCCGATGCAGAACCCCTACGCTGTTGCCTACACTGCCTTATGGATAATACGGCCCTGTGTGGAATGGGTCATTTTAAAATAATACTTTTCTTTGTAGATACAAACATTTGAAAGGATTGAACTGAAGTGTCAGTTTTTTTGGTACACAAATTAAGTTCAAATGGACCTTTTGGACAAAGACTTCTGGACGAAAATAAAGTTCTCATGTTTCGAAACATTTAAAATAGCTAAACTATAGTTTCTGTTATGTAAGTAAATTATTGCAATTCACATTCACAGCAAATATTAAGCTTAATGTAACCATTGGTGTGCAGTACTAAAAGGCTTAAAAGCTGTGTCTACTCTTATAAAATGAACCAAAATATGAAAATAAAAGATAAAATGAACTTTTTCCACATTTTTTTTTATGCAACAATAGTTCTAAATTGATAAATTGTTTCTTTTTGACACATTTATACTTTTTATTTAACTGACTATTTTTAGGTGCCTGGGTTCATGGGGTGATGCTAGGAGGTGGATGCGTTTGCCCACGTGCTGCGTGGCGGGCCAGATCGGGAGAGACTGGTTAAGGGAGACCTTTTGACCTCTCCAGCCAGACTCTCTCGACCCATTGGCTTCCACCGCAATAGGTGGAATGGATTCATACGTTCATCACTCCTGGACACAATGATCCCAAGATTCCTACCCACTCCTCATACGTTTTTCTTTCTTTTCTATAAAAATATCCTCCACACAGCATCCCCAAAGATCACAGGTCCCGAGGGAAATTGTTTTCCCCAGGGCCTCTTGCGTGACGCTAATGAAAAACAAAATTATATATCTTCTATGGTGAATTGGAGTTATGATGAATTATGAATTACATCATTTAATTTGAAAAAAATAATAAGTACCCTTTGGGTGATTTGGTGGCCTGGAATGTATTTGTATTATAATTTTCAATAAAATTGTGAAATATTTATTTTGCATAACAAACTAATAAAATCAAATCATGTAGAATTGTCTATTTTTAAAATAAAATATTGAGTGCATGATTTTTTAGTAAATTATTTAAATAAGCCTAAAGCTTTTAGTAAATTTAAATAACTAAAATCAGGGTGGATGAAATAAAAAAATCGATAAAATGCATGAAGAATGGTAAGGCTGTTGGTTTCGACAATATTGCTGCCGAATACTTTAAAGGAGATAGCCATGTTATTCTTACATGGTTGTGCAAACTTTTTAACCAGTGTTTAGAGGAGGGTTACACGCCATTAGATTGGAGAAGGGCTGTAATCATGCCATTATACAAAGGTAAAGGGTCACGTATGGAATGTGGGAATCATAGGGCTATTAGCCTGCTAAGTTCAGTCGGCAAGCTGTACGGAAGAATTTTAATTGAAAGGGTAAGAATGGAAACAAAGAATAAAATATGGGATGTGCAAGGTGCCTTTATGAGTGGAAGGGGATGCATGGACCAGATTTTCTCCTTGCGTATGCTCACTGAGAAGTTTCTGGCGAAAAACCAGAAACTTTTCTGCGCCTTTGTAGATCTACAAAAAGCATACGACCGAGTAGACAGGAAAAAGCTATGGAAGGTGTTGTCCAAGTATGGAGTGAATACAAATCTCATACAGGCAATTGCGTCTCTGTACGAGGGAAGCGTTGCATGCGTTAGAGTGAATGGTGGTTTTACGGGGTGGTTTGACATCACAAAAGGTGTTAAGCAAGGCTGCGTAATGTCACCATGGTTATTCAATCTGTACATGGATAATTGTATGCAAGAATTGAAAGAAGTGGGATTGGGCGCGAAATTGAGTAATCTGAAAGTATGTTGCCTGTTGTATGCTGATGATGCGGTGCTGATTTCTAACACTATGGAAGATCTACAGTCTCTCGTATCTAGGATGAACGAAGTATGTATGAAGAATGAGTTAATGATGAATGTAAGTAAGTCTAAAGTCATGGTGTTTGAAAGAGAGAGTACGAAAACAGTATGCAATATAGTTGTGAATGATGAATACTTGGAGCAGATGGATGAGTTTGTGTATCTGGGTAGTATGTTTACGAGAGATGGGAAGGCTGATAGAGATATTGAAAGAAGGGTGAATGCCGGTAACTCCATTAATGGAGGACTGAATGCCGTTGGCGCTAATAAAAAACTGTCAAAAGAAGCGAAGCTAGCAGTCCACAATGGAGTCCTGATACCTAAGGAACTGGCAGAGGAAGGATGAAAGTAAACTGAATGCTGTTGAAATGAGATCCCTGAGGCGTATGTGTGGTAAAACAATGTATGATCGTGTGAGAAATGTGGATATCCGCAAAGAATGTAAGGCTGATGTAAGCATAATGAGTAAGATTAAGAAAGGGACCCTCAGATGGTTTGGGCATGTAGAGCGAATGAACGAAGACAGTAGTGTAAGAAGAATATACGACGCAAATGTGAATGGTAGAAGAAGTCGGGGTCGTCCGAGGAAGACATGGCACGATCAAGTGAATCAGATACTTGAGTCGGGCCATGTCAAAAGTCAGAATAATAGAAGAGAATGTATGAGACGATGTATGAATGTGAGTGAGGCAAAGAGTGTGTGCCAAGACCGAGTTGTTTGGCGGTCCGTCCTCTCTGCCTACCCCTGTGGGGAAACGGCGTGATGGTTAGTTAGTTAGTTAGTTAGTTAAATATGCCGGTATTTCAGTTGCCTTTTAAGCTCAGCTCGAGAGATAAATTAGAAATACCGGCTCTATCTAAATTATTGTGATGATGTTTTTTTCTTGATAAATATTTCACGTGACAGTTTGATAATGTCTGAAAAACGATACAGCGGTCATGCCAGACAATAATTAAAAAGAAAAACAACTTAACGCAATGATGTTTTGCAAATTATTGGTAAACCATTTACATGATTAGATAATAGGTAGGTACAAATACCTGCATGGTATTCAGTCGTTCTAGCAGCAGTAGGTATAATATTATTTTGGTGACCGGACAACTCAGAATCATGCAACTTCAACACCTCCTTTGAAAAGTCATTAAAAGTGATGGAAAAAAATGCATTTAACCTAACCTGACGTAAAGCAGTTTTTTCACTTTTTAAAGAAGTGATGAAGAGCCACTTTGTTGAGTTGTCCAGTCACTAAATTAAGCCATTCGTACATCCGCGCCGCTCGCGAGTTGGGCTGCCAAATTTTTTCAAGAATCGGGTATTTTTCGGGAGAAACGTTTTATGGGGAAAATGCGGAGATTCTAGGCATTTCTTGATTATCCAACCATTTTGAAAAATGTCTTTTAACCAATAATGATTAGATAAAAAAATAAATACAAATTTCAACAGAATTTTGTTTATTTATTATTTTCAAGTTTAATTTGTAAAACTCCATTTTAATTTTAATTTCTTGTTTAAGCTTTCTTGTTTAATTTATAAAACAGTTTATTTATAAACGAGTTCTACTATGTAATTATTATTACGCTTCACAGCTGTTTCGCCTTCTGAAGGCATTATCAAACTCTTTATAAATAATCTGGTTTAATAATAAATTTATTTTTAAATAAACTATTTTTATAAATTAAATAATAAATTGTTTAATATGTAAATGAAATTAAAATTAAAATGGAGTTCTACAAAATAAACTTGATAAAATGAATAAAGGATTTGAATAAATTTGTTCTGGAGGTGGGAAAATGTCCACGTTTATATAACTACTAGCTGTTTCCCGGCATGCGTTGCATGCCATATTCAAATAAATAAAATATTACTCCTTGCATGTCGTTTCCCGTGCGTTCCCCTCCAGCGTTCCACTTCCACCTTCCCCGCCACCGCTCTCCCGCTCCCCCGTCTTGCCAACCCCCCTGGCACTTCATTTCTTGACTCCTCTCCCGCCCGGCCCGTAGCCGAAACTTTTTTCTAATACTAACATTTTTAAACTCGTGATATCTTTCGAATTAAATATCCGAATTGAAAAATTCAAAAAGTTAAATAAAGGTATTGAAGCTGTCTTGAATATGAATACATTTATTTTGATAAGGATTAAAACCAAGATACAAATAAAGAGCCTTTTCAAGCGGCAAAATTTTAAATAATTTTTTTAAAATAAAAGAATACTTATTGTGGCATAACTATAATAGTTAGACATATGCTGTCACGACCTTTTATGCAAATGATAATGTGTTCTACAAAGTCGTGGTACATTATTTTAGTCTATCATCAATAATTTTCGCAGCGCACGCGATGTAAAGAATATTTTAGGTAATTTTTTTACACCTTGGGTTACATTTTGAAGTTTTAGTAAGGATGCCTAATTTTTTTGAAAACATAATATAGCCTATGTTACCCAAGGATAGTGTAGCTTCCCAACAGCGAAAGAATTTTTCAAATCGGTTCAGTAGTTTCGGAGCCTATTCAATGCAAACAAACAAACAAATCTTACCTCTTTACATAGTGTCTAAGATAATTTACCGGCAAAATAAGATAAGATTTTGCGATTTAGAAAGGCTTGAATTGAGGTTAGAACAAAGTCAATTTGATTTTTTTTAATCATTAGTTAATATCGTTCTCATGTAGTTCCTTGGCGGCGACGAACGTCCTATAGTTATTATTTATTTCGCAAAATCTTCTTTAAGATCGTTTTTTATGCTTATAAAGATAAAGAAGAACAATATTATTCTTTTCGTCGTTAGAGTCACTTGATCATAAATAAAATCCACTTGACCGTACTAATTTCAAGGTTGCACGTGAAAAAATGATTAAGTTCGGTATTCGGGTAGCGCCGTGTACGGAAACCAGCATTAAAGAGTAGCATATCGGTAGGCTACTTGTGGTTAGGTATGTCACAGTCGGTAACCGACGAGTTCATCGAAAATCAATTCATCGAAAGCAAATTCATCGAAAACGAGTTCATCGAAACCGAGTTCATCGAAAACCAATTCATTGAATGATCAATTCACTGAATCGCCAATTCATCGAAATTTTTTTTTTCGATATTAGAGAGAATTGCTGAGCGGACCAGGAAGTTAAAAATGCAGTTGAAAGACTACACTTAATCTAATAACTATCTTACTCGGTCTATTGATAACACTGTAGGTACTACAAAATTGTTAAATTAGGTTAGGTTAGGTTAGGTTAGGTCCAAAGTTTTATTATCATTTTTTTATAAATAAATTTATTGTCTACTTTTATTGACCATTTTTTCTAAACTTCCCGGTCCGCTCGGCATTTCTCTCAAATATCTACAATTTTTTTTTCAATGAATTGGCGATTATTCGGTAAATTGCTCATTGATTAATTGGTTTTCGATGAACTCGTTTTCGATAAACTCGTTTTCGATGAATTTGCTTTCGATGAATTGATTTTCGATGAATTGAACTCGTTTTCGATGAACTCGCCGTGAACCGTCATGCACAGTCACATAGGTTGTACCTCCATGTACGAAGCGAAGGACCTTAAAGTAGAATAAGGCAAGCCTCAATAATTACCTCGGATAAGGCAAGCCGTTGGGTCCTATGCAATCTGGTGAGTCTGTGAGAGCATCCCCCCAGAGGTTCTTGAGGTCATGGTCACCTCCCCGGCAGCGTGGCCCCCCCTGCGCCATGGTCACGGACAGCCATGCCGCGCAGGCCACTGCCGCCAGCACCGAGCACCCCGATAACTGGAAACATTTTTTTCATCAATGGCAATCTGTGTTGATGGTAACTCGGGACGGTAAATGGCACAATCAGCCTTTTTGGGGAGAGGAAGAAATGAACATGGGTCATGTTTTTTTTTATTTCATAAATGTTTAAATGTTACAGTTTTTTGCCATTTTTAACTACCATACTAGCCTAATGCCCGTGTTGTGGTAGTCATAGTAGTTGTAGGAGGGAGGAAACACAAATGCCGGCAAATCATTCTACAGCCGAGCTGATGAACTCAAAAACCAGTCGTAGAAACAACCCATGTGACGATTGTTAAAAATTTAACATTATTATTGTACCTACTACATTCATGGGTTAGGCATATCGGGCTTTTTTAAGACTCAACTAACAATAATAAGTTAATTACCTACATACTATTGTATGACTTGTCGCATTTAGTATATTTTATAGGTACATTCCCAAGTTACGAATAACCTGACAATATCTTAATTCCCTTCCACCTATTCTAACTAACTAACTAACCATCACGCCATTTCACCGCAGGGGTAGGCAGAGAGGACGGACCGCCAAACAACTCGGTCTTGGCACACACTCTTTGCCTCACTCACATTCATACATCGTCTCATACATACTCTTCTATTATTCTGACTTTTGACATGGCCCGACTCAATTATCTGATTCACTTGATCGTGCCATGTCTTCCTCGGGCGCCCCCGACTTCTTCTACCATTCACATTTGCGTCATATATTCTTCTTACACTACTTTCTTCGTCCATTCGCTCTACATGCCCAAACCATCTGAGGGTCCCTTTCTTAATCTTACTCATTATGCTTACACCAGCCTTGCATTCTTCTCACATTTCTCGCACGATCATACATGGTTTTACCACACATACGCCTCAGAGATCTCATTTCAACAACATTCAGTTTACTTTCATCCTTCCTCTGCCAGTTCCTTGCCTCACTGCCATACAGGGTCATCAGGGTAGGTACTAGAACTCCATTGTGGATTGCTAGCTTCGCTACTTTTGACAATTTTTTTATTAGTGCCAACGGCATTCAGTCCTCCTTTAATGGAGTTACCGGCATTCACCCTTCTTTCAATATCCCTATCAGCCTACCCATCTCTCGTAAACACACTACCCACATACACAAACTCATCCACCTGCTCCAAGTATTCATCATTCACAATATATTCCACATTCCACCTTCCACCTATTCCCATGTACGAAAGCAAAAAATGTTAAGTGAGCCATCTTGTGCAACTTGCAGACTATTGAAAATTGAAACCGTGACAACTGGACGCAAACCCGACTGCTTACACCACTTGGCTACAAGCCGATAATGCATCAAATTAAAAATAATCAGACACACTGCTGGATTTCCTTCAAAAATATATATATGCCTCAGTTACCTTTTTTATTATTTGTTTAAAGAAAAGAACGACTGGATTGGAAAAAAAAATTAGGAACCGAAACTTACTTACACCTTACACTACCGCATTACGTAGTGCCTGTTATTGAAGTTTGTGGATAAGTGAGTTAGGAGAATGTAAGATATTATAACGTTACTTGAAGGAGGTGGTTGCTGGTTGGTTTACCTACATGCCCATGAATAGGCAGTCAGGTGTCAGGTGTTCGGTTCCGCAGCCCTGTGCCGTGTGTCGTGTGCCAATTATCCATTACTTTCATCGTTATGCCACATTGTCTGCAGAGACGTGATTTTAATTACTGTAACTAATATGTAGGTATGTGCGACATGCATAGCAACCTATTATTTTTCAATTATATTAATCTAATAATGAAAGTTCAAAGAAAATTTAAATCACTTTAATTGCATTACTTATTAGAACTAATTAATTGAACACGACACCAACGAAACATTTCGTGATATTTGTGAAAAAAGGACGGTGATTTTCAGTGCATTTTTAAACAAATCGTTGGGTGCTAAGCTAACTGAAGTTCCCGGCCTTTTTTCGAAATCAGATGTAAACAGTGGCTTTGAAAATATCATCAACCTTGGAAAACAACTAGAGCAGGGGTGTCAAACTGAATTTTCTTAAGGGCCGTTTATAAGATTTAGCGTGTGAAAGCGGGCCAGACTAAAAATTAAAACCAATAGGTACTCAATTGTTAAAATCTTTATTTAGCTAGATATGTACCTAGTAATTATAAATTTTCATTAATGTTAAAAAGGAGGGTAAAATGGTAAATTATCTTGAGCTGGACACCTGACTTCTCTTATTTTTGATAAGCTCATTGATGTCGGCTGTCAAATTCAGTTTCGGCAACTTTATCAGTTGCAGTCGGAACATGAAAACGGTTATCTCCGCTGTGAGACGGATTGTGTACTCTTAAATGTTCCTTTTGTGATCATGAATAGTTGCAGTCGGAACATGAACATGGTTTTTCTCCACTATGAGTAAACTTGTGAGTTTATTAACTCACCTTTCTAGCACATAAATATTTACAATCGGAACATACAAAAGGTTTTTCTCCATAGTGAGACAGCTTGGGGGGAAGATTTGTGACTTTGTCAGCTATCACTGTGACTAGGCGCTTTGAGGAAATTTTTTTTTTTTTTTTTTTTTTTTTATTAGCAAATTTTTTTTTGGTACATTTAACAAGTAAATACATAATAACAAAAAAATATATATAAGTAACAAAAAAAAAACCCACAAAGGCGAAGCCTGTGTGTGGGTATTATATTATGTGGATAACAGTGGTAGTTAAAATAAAATTTAATATATATATGTATAGAGGCTATAGAGATCAATCAACATGATTGATTTTACTGGAGTTTATTTTATTTTTTTTAAATTTGGATATATACATATTTCAATAATAAAATATTTAAAAATTTATATCGCATATTTACACCCTTACAAAAATACATTTACATTTCCTTTTTTTATTCTAAATATTCAGAACGACATGGAATATTTTAGCAATTTGGAAGCTGTTAGTTTGAATTACAGAAAAAAATTACTTAGTTCCAAATTATTTTTTATCCAGATTTTAACATTTTTTTTTATATTCGTTCAAATTTTGACACATGTTGGTGGAGTGAGGTAGGGAATTGAACAATTTTGGGGCAATATAATTAATGTGTCTTTGGGCCAACCTGGTTTTGCAGTGAGGCACTGTGAACACGCATGTGTTATGTCTCTGGCTAGAGCGATTTGTGTTTTTAGTGAAATTGTTAGGACGAGTAAATATATATTTGAGACATTGGGTACAGTAGATCCGCCTTAGTTCCATAATTTCGGTTTCTTGAAATAACTGATTGGTGGGATATGTCTTGGGCTTTTGGTACATTACCTTAATGATGGACTTCTGAGCAATTTCTAATGGTTTTACATGGTTATTGTATGTTCCACCCCAGGCGATTATTCCATAGGAAATGGACGAAAGCACCAGTGCGTCATAAACAAGTTTCATGGTTCTTGTACTGACGATATTGCTCATACGTTTGAATATGTAAATTAAGTATCTCAGTTTATTTACAGTTTTTTCTATATGGTAAGTCCATTTGAGTTGGCTGTCTATAGTTACACCTAAGTACTTGATATATTTTCCTAATTTTACATCTTCGCAGTTTGAGCATGTCTCAAAGTTACAATTAACATTATGGAACTTCAAGTTAAGGTTATTTTTAGGGGATGACTTATGGGAATTATAAAAGGGAATAAAAATAGTTTTATCATAATTTAGGCTGAGAAGATTTCTATCTAGCCAATCTTTGACTGTTGCAATGCATTTATTGGCTTTACTGATTGTGTCTTCCCACGTTTTACCTTGTAAATAGCTGAAGACATTGAGATACAATTGTTGGAGAGGATTAATACATCACCATGGTACGCACTCCAGGTTGACAAATCTACAGAAAACGACAACAAGGCAAACTAATTGTTTATGTGCGATATCTGTATCACGAGGGTGTGTTAAGTGCACTATATAGTCGCTAACCAATACCAAAATTGCAGAACTGTTCAATTCACTGGATGGTGCTAAACTAAAATGGTCGCGGGCCATATTGATAGGGCCCGAGGGCCACATCTGGCCCGCGGGCCGTATCTTTGACACCCCTGAACTAGAGATTTATATAAAAAATCAAGCCCGCCCGCCTGCCCGCCACAGACACATTATTTATATGAATAGATGGGAGATCGATGCCGGCGAAAATTAACGTCATCGTGTACGCGAATATTATTCGAAACGAGACATACCTAGATATTTTAAAACGGTTTCGGAATCGAAATGTCCAACAATAATTGAAAGATGTGTCCGCGCTTAGGAGCTGCAGACACGAATCTAGGTACATTATTTTGCAATGAACTCGTAAGGAGCACTGTAGGATTATTTAAAAAACTAGCTGGGTTACCCGGCTTCGCTCAGGAAAACATTTGAGAGTGTTATGGAATGTTTCACAATGATGATTCCGATTCCCTATTCACGAACATTCCACGACATACACCGGCACCCCTTCCAGAACTTTTTAGAGTTCTATAGAACCTTCTTGAACTTTCCGAAATTTTAAGAGGGCGAAACTTCCAGCCCTTATATCTTCAAAAGCACGCCCTTTAGGTAAAAACGGGTACCTTTTTTCCCGAGAGGGGACAGAGATCTACCACACCTTATAACTCCCTTGATCGTACCGGGACTCATTTCTGAGTTTTTGCGGTCCGCGCGTTTTTTTGGATTTTCTTTTATAATATATAGCTTTATTATTTTTAATTGATAAACTAACGTTTAAACAAGATTTTTATGCATAGCACAAAGGGTAGATAACAAATATTATAATCAATAATTATCAGCCTGAAACACTCATCTACATTGAAAAAATCTTCCGAGAAAAGATACTGGCCGCCAACGGGAATTGAACCCGTGACCATCTGATTGCCGGTCAGCAGCTCTGACCACTGAGCTATGGCGGCTTATCAAATACCCGCCAAATAATTCAAAACACTAGTATATAATAATGATGTGTTCTACAAAGTCGTAGTATATGATTTTATTCTATCATCTATAGTTTTCGCAGCGCACGCGATGTAAAGAATATTTTAGGTAATTTTTTTACACCTTGGGTTGCATTATTGGAGTTTTAGTAAGGATTCCTAATTTTTTTGAAAATATAATATAGCCTATGTCACTTGGGGATAGTGTAGCTTCCCATCAGCGAAAGAATTTTTCAAATCGGTTCAGTAGTTTCGGAGCCTATTCGATGCAAACAAACAAACAAACAAATCTTACCTCTTTATATAGTGTAGTGTATATACCTATATAAGTAGATAAGTAGATATATATTATAGTTAAGCGCACTTGAAGTGAAATGACACAAAACTGCGCTATATAAATATTACGTTATTATTATTATTAACTATGTAACTACTAACTAGGTACCTCTATTTATTGCCTACCGTTTTTCGAAAATATGTCAGGTTAAATTTTCTATTTCCTAAACGTTTTATCCTTCGAGCAAACATTTCGTCAGATAAAAAAATAGCCAATAAACTACGTAATACTTAACATTTTCCCTGAAAGAGACCATTATTTTATTGCTAAGTTAGTTTTTTTGTTTTGTTTTTTAATGTTTATTTATAATATTTATGCGAGATTGGTTCATTCATCTAATAAGAAAAAAAATCACAATAAATTGACAAAACAGTCTAGTAAAAATTATTGTTGGGCTTAGGCTGTAAATTCTAAACACGGCGTCGAGTAAATAAACTAAAAAAAATGATTTTATAAAACACACAATTTTTATTTTCATTTTATCGAATGGCAAGAAAGTGACCACTACGAGAAAGTGGTAAGAGACAGGTTGTTTGTAATGGTTTAAGTCATGTTTAGTACCCACTTACATAACTAGATCTGAGCAGTCTTACCCCACACTCGCTCTCTCTATTTCTCTTTCCCCATTTTCTTATAATTTTTTTGTGATGTGCAATTAAAAATAATGAGTTTTCTACTATCTAGGTAACTCATCACTTTGCCAATTCAAGTAGTCACACACCTGGCAAACTAATGTATTTTAACGGATAGCATTAATTTACTATGATTATTTTTTTTTCTCCTTAATTTTCTGATCATTAGAACACAGAATCCACGGGTCAATGAACCACGATTACCACAGCAGTTGACCGTTATTACCTGTTAGTAACTTGAAGGAAATTATATATGTTGCGTATGAAACTACAGATACGAGCAATTTGATACGAATCCAACATTTTCTAAAGTGAACGTAAAATATAAGTTTGACCCACACTTTATACTTTTACATCATTATTACCAAGTTCTTCTAAGTAGTTTTGAAGTAAGTACCTATCAAGTAACGAAGTAATCTAACCACTTTTTACGGAAAAAAATAATAAGCCCAGGTAAACTAAAAGACGTCAGCATTCATTGAGTACGAAGATTGAGTATGTATAAATATATGTATGCATATTGTACATAAATGTGTGTATATAGATATAGTATATATATATGTGTATAAATGTATATGTGTGTAAGTGTATGCATCTGTAAATATATGTACATGTACCCGTCTCAGAACAGACATAGTCTAGTGAGGCGGGTTACTTTCTTGTTTGTAAACGATAATTTAAAACAATAAACGCCCGGGTTGCCGGCATTGAAATTATATTCCATAAATTACGAAAACTAGAAGATAGAAGAAATATTGCTGACCAAATATTTTATTCAAACGTTATAATCTACGCATTCACAGATGGCGCCAATCAAACTATTTTAGGTTTTTAATGCTTTTTGCACGTTACGTTTTAAAATGTTAAGCTAAATTAATTGTTCGCGACCGTACATATTTAATTAGAATATAAATAAATAGTTTTGTCCATAAACAAACCCAAATCTTTCAAGAAAGGCTGAAAAATTTAATTTTTTATCGGTGACTCAGTCCAATATTGTATTTTTCCGCCTTTCTTGAGGGATTTGGGTTTTTTTATAGATAAAACTATTTATTTATATTCTAATTAAATATGTACGATCACGAACAATTAATTTACCTTAATATTTTAAAGCGTAACGTACAAAAAGCATTTTAAGCCTAAAAAAAATTGATTGGCGCCATCTGTTAATGCGTAGATTATAATGTACGTGACGTTTAACCTTAACAACGACTATATTCTAGAAAACATCCATTTACGCTGTCCAATGCGAAATACACGATCAAACCAACTATTCCTCACACACACAAAATTATTTTTTTCAGAAGGACGTGCACAAAATACAATAATAGGTATCTTTTCAGACGCCGATATTTTCCATTCGTCCTCAGGTCAATTTACTAATACCTACTTGTATTGGAAAAAATAAATCAAAATTACGAACCCTTTACCCTGGCTGTTTGTAAAACTCACTTTCGTTATGTTTTATCTAGTTTATCTTTGATGATTCTTTTATGATGCAAGTATTTATTATTTTTATACAGGCAGATAATTAGTTGAATATCATATTATCTATATACCTACTTAAATCTGTTTTTTTCAGATTTTCTTTTTCTGTCAACTCCACTTTATGTTTTTTTTAATCATTTGTGTTTTGTTTGAATACTGTCGGAAAATTCACTGGTCTATACAACCACGTTATTTGTAATTATTTTAATAAATTATGCATATGTTTTACAATAATTTTTTTTTTAAATACTTCTTAAAATACAGCAAATTTATTTTGAGGCACCATTTTAATTCAAAATTAAAATAATTTCTTTTTTTTACCTCTTTTAATGTCTATAAAACCGACTATTTCGAGAGTGATGCTCACATTCTCAGGGTTTACCAAAAACTGAGGATGAGAGCATCGGTCTCGAAACATGTCGGTTATATGTGGTCAAAACAAAGTAATTCTTTTAATTTTGAAATAAAAAATAACTTACTGATGAAACAAAATTTTCAAACCCCCAATATCCATTCTCTTCAGATAAATTAAGTTTAACTCCATCCAAAAATAAAGTTGATTACCTTTAAATTGACTTTACTTACCTCGACCATGCGGGTTATCACCGTCACAAAACACCCTGGAAAGATATACAATAATTGGTCACACCACAACGGGTGACCAATACATTCAACCTATAAATCTAGGGGAAGGTTGATGGAAATGGAACGAGCCAAGAAAGGAAACCGTCCCGGGAACCATTTATTGGACAACAAATACCCCTGCCACAGGTCACCCCAACTGGTTCGCTACATTTGGTGACTTAGCGGGGGTTCCCGGGTTCATGGGATGAGATTTGTCTAAGTCTCTGCGGCGAATGTGTTTGTTCACCTGCTGCATGGCGGGCCGGATCGGGAGAGACGGGTTGAGGGAGACCTAACCTAGACATCTCCGGTCAGACTCTCTCGACCCATCACCTTGCACCGCAGTGAGTGGGACGGATTCATACATCCTTCACTCCTGGATACCCAAGATACTCCTGAACCCAAGATTCGTAACCACCCTTCATTCCCTTTTCCTTCTCAGATCTTTCACTCCTTCCTTTCACTAAAAAGACCCTCCACACAGTATTCCCAAAGATGACATACCTAGGTCCTGAAGTGAATTATTTTCCGCATGGCCCCCTGTGTGGAGCAAAAATGTTTTTTTTTTTAATGAAAATTTCACAATCGTTCTACATTATTCATCGATGCATTATTTCTATATGACAATTTACACATATATTACAATTAAAAAATTGGTATTTTCAAATATTCAATGCATAAATTGCATTACAATGCATCGCCTGTCCCGAAACAGTATATCCTAGTGAGACAGGCATCAAAAACCCCAATGTAAACATAATAAAAAATAAGAAAATCAAATATTCATACCTGAACTTGAAAACTATCTTTGGTCATAGATCAACAAACGCCACTGTCTGGTAAGCTATTAATTAGATGACTATTGCACTTGGGCCAGACACTATTATCTTAGGTATAAGTATTTGAAAATGTTATTGACCATTAGATTCCATTTTGGATTGAAAACTTTCTCATTGAACTGTACCCTACACTTGAATGGTCACTCATTGTATTTTACTTTGCTTACTCATATATATCCTGACCTCAATGTAGAAAATAAAAGCATCATCATTATTTGTTCAAGGACAATTCCATTTGATGCCTTTTATCGTTCGATACAAGATGTAGATAATGCATCAGTATCTAATACACCCGTTTCTACTGCCCTGCGAGATTTTTTAATTTTTTTTACGTTAGATTCACATAAAAAGGCACCGAAAAAATGATTTCCCTCAGGTCCTATGTCATCTTTTTAATATATATATTTTTTATTATTGTTTTTTTTTTATAACCACTGGAGCGACAACCACTGGAGATTTTTATAACCATTTTTTGGTGATCATTTTGAATATTTTCCGCCCACATTTTTTTAAATTTTTTTTTTTAAACATACAACGAAGTTGCACTCCCATGAGTTATCAAAACTCATTAAGGAAACGCCAATTGGTACTTTTGAAAAATTAAACCCAACTCAACCCAATATGTAGACAAAATGTATGAATAAAAAATTTACAAAACATTTCACAGAAGCAACATACAGACACAAACATATGAACATTAAAAAATCATTCCTCACAAATTTAATATGGAGACATACAAACTGATAGTTCTATATAGCCAATTAATTCATCTATGTTTTGTCGATTATCACATATTCGTAGGATTTATAAAAAAAATATTATAACATCGTAAACTTTAAAACTGCGCGATAGTTCCTTTGAAATTGCCGTAAGTGATAATTTTTCCGTCAACATTAGAAAATTTTCGACTTCTACACGTTGTTTATGGTCTATAACCACAACAATATATTAAAAACGGTTCCATGCCAACTCAGAATCACCTCAGAAAGGTCATTAAAAACTATGAAAAAAAAAAAAAAAAATAGCCGGTGACCCTAACCTAACTTAACCTATTTAACCAATTTTTAAAATATTTTTTTTATCATCACGAGGTGGTTCTGAGTTGGTTTCATTCTGAGTTGGCCGGTCACCATTAAAACCCTCATTTTACTAACCTTTCAGAAAATATTGCTAAATTTTGTTGGGTTTCGCCATTTTCATTCTCACAAAAATGCAATGTGACAGCTGTTAAAAATGTCATTTACTGGATTAAAAGTTTAACCAACTAATTGAAATTTGCATGAATATCTTTGTTATGAATTTATCTAATTGAAAAATTATAGTTTAAATGCACACGTCAAGTGATTAGATCGATAATTGTAGAAATAAACATAATGATCCGATAAAATTTAAATTCATATTCCACTCACGTAAAACATTTAAAAAGTCACTTTTTTAATTTAAACGACTAGTAAACAATCTAATTGAATCGCTATAACTGTCGTATATAAACACGTAATAAAAATCAATTAAAACAATCACTTTCACGACACTATAAGCAAACACACGGCTGAACGACGCGAAAAAATATGTTTTTTAGAACGTTTTAGAAAACCATAATTTATCAGCTGCATTATTATGTTAGTCTCAGATCGCGGGAGTATTTTAAAATATTTAAAAAAAAGTAATGCAAATCTCGGGAAAATTTGCCTAAAATAGGCAGCAAACCAATCCGTATTATTTTAAATGGTGCTATATTGTGGCAAAAAGCGCTCCAGTGGGAGAAAACACAGATGCATACAAGATGATAAGAATATATAAAACAATAACTAGAGAATTCGCCTGCATCCTAACTATTTTTCACGGATTAATGATGACGATGATCTTAGAGGATACTTGTGTAGGGTCTGTTTAAGAAAGGAAGGAGAAGAAGTTCTGGGAAGGATAAGGTATAAGGGATGGGTGGGAATCTGGGGTCAGTGTGTTCAGCAGCGACGGACGTATGAATTTCTCCCTCCATCTGCGGTGCAAGACTATGGGTCGAGAAAGAGCTGCCGGAGTGGAGTGGTCAAACCGACCTCTCCCGATTCGGCCTCCCACGTAGCTTGTGAATACTTGCATCCGACTCCAATACCTGAACACGCCTCAACCAATGAACCCGGGCACCCCCCCTAAGTCGCCAAACGTGGCGAATCACTTGGGGTGACCTACGGAAGAGGTTTTAGATATCCAATAAATGCTATATGGTATTATCACATGGGGAATTTTTATTGTGATGGTTGAAGAATGTAGAATGATTTGACGGTTGAAAATATTTGCAGAGATAGGTAAGACTATCGTCAAGTTGTTTGAAAAGCAATGCAAAGAAAGTTCACAGGTAATTAGGTAATAACAATAATTAACACTAACACTGCAAGTTGGAAAACTGGTAACAGTAAATGGATATTCTGAGAAGTATTACACCTTCTATCAATACAGGTGCACCCGTTATTCACCTGTAATGCAGTGTTATCTGCCTTAGCCATCTATTAATAACAGAAGCGTACGAATAGACAGACCTACTAAAAAATGCTAGATAAGAATCTTTTCAATTCCATCGTGTATAACAGTAGGTTCCTACGCACCTGAACTTACTGGGTAGTACTTGACTGACTATAATGACCAAACAAAAGAGAAAGATGCGTGCGACAGAGATGACGTGTGCGGGGAGGCATGCCACTTTTCTGACCTTCAACTCGCCTATTGCGACGATTTCTGTATCAACGTCAGGTCGGTATTAAAGTTTGGCGTGTACAATACTGGTTACTGGAATAAACCAGACAAATAATAATACGCCAACACCTCTGCCACAGGTAACACCGAGTGGTTCGCTACGTTTGGTGACTTAGCAGAGGTGACCGGGTTCATGGGGTGAGATTTATCTAGGTCTCTGTGAAGAATGCGTTTATTCACCAGCTGCATGGCAGGCCAGATCGGGAGAGAATGGTTGAGGGAGTCCCTTTGACTTCTCCAGCTGTACTCTCTCGGAACATCGCCTTGTACCGCAATGGGAGAGATGGATTCATACGTCTGTCACTGACCCTTCACACCTGACCTTCCACAGACACCCAGATTCCTACTCAGCTCTCATACCTTTTCCTTTCCAGAAATTCCTCTCCTTGCTTTCCTAAAAATACCCTCCACAAAGCATCCCCAAATATGACATAGGCCCTGAGGGGAATTATTTTCTTCAGGGCCTCCTGTGTGGAACTAATGTTAAAAAAATACGCAGGGGTGAACTGGCAGCCGTTCTTCGGCGACCTCTCTTCTTCGAACTGAGACAATCAGCCCAGAGTCTGTAACCAGGGTGATGTTTTGATTTCGAGCTAAACTCGGATAAGAAAGAAATCTTGTAAACGAAACCATGCACGCAATTCTAAACAATTCTTATTTTCCCCTTTAATTCATTTTCTGTATCCCAATGGACGCTTTTATATTTACCGTGACGATTCACGGTAACTGTACCGTGACGGCAAAAAAGGCAAAAAACATACGTTCCTTATCTCTATAATGCTGCAGCTCTTTCTTACACATTAAATAATGACGAAGACCCAAAATACGTGTGACTGTATCCTCCAAAGTACCTACTACTTTTTTGCGATGGGAATTTGCATTTCATTTTCTTTATACATGTGAAGGAGATGTATGAAAATGATTGTATGTTTCCTTTGTATGTTTGTCTCATTTTCGACTGTCATTTAGTGTCTAAGAAAGAGCCGCAGCAAAAAGCAAAACCTTCAGCGCGTTGACATTTGACGTTTTTGAACTTTTGGAATTCACTCACACTTCACTATTATCCTTGTAAAACAAAATTCCATACTTTCAAAATTATCCTCCCTACCAAGTAGTATTGGTAGGGAGACTAACGTCACGGTGCGGTGTGCAAGAGAGATGGAAGAAAATGTTAACTTTCGCCTTTGGAGGGAACAGACCTACGTATATTGCGTTTCTCGTCTTTTGAAAAAGCTGCAGCAATATTGTGATAATGAACCTATGTTTATTGCCTATTTTATGCCATCACGACACCGTTACTGCGAATCGTCAAGGTAAATAGTTATAAAAGTGTCCCATGGAGTACCTATCAATATCAAGTTCCAGTGGCTAAGACTCTTGACTCACAATCCGGAGGTCGCGGGTTCGAATCCGGCGTGCGCAAATAAATTTTATTTGATTAATTTGTGTTATTTCACAATTCATTCATTTAAAATAATATATAGTATATTTGCGGCACGTTCCAGAGTGGAAGATACTATCAGTATCGCCCTGGTGTAAGACCACCATTCAGAATCGAAACGTTGCTTGAAAATGGCTTTAGCCGTGTTTGGTGACCAGATCTGAATAGCCAGGTACTTTCCAACCTTCCTCTTCCCCACCTCCTTCCCCTCCCCACTACCTTCAGCCTCACAACATACCCCAATTGGGGATGCCATAGTCTCACTGGCTCCAGACGGGAGCAGTTGAGATTCTTGTGCGGTATTCACTGTAAAAAAAAAAAAAAAAAAAAAAAAAAAAAAAAAAAAAAAAAAAAAAAAAAATAAAAAAAAATAAAAAAAAAAAAATAAAAAAAAAAAAAAAAAAAAAAAAAAAATTTTCAATTCGCCTTTGAGTGCATTTGTCGTAAATAGGAGAGTAAATATGAAAACCAGCTGCATTCTAAGAGAAATCCTGAATTGTTGTTGTTGCTGAACCTTTTCGTCAATAGAATCAATGAAAAAAAACAAAATATGTAATATTGCAAAAAATCTAATATATATGATTATTAACGGTGCTGTGCTCCAGATTTTATTTCCGGGTTAAATCTTCCCCACAGGAAAAACTAAACCCTTTCACACACTTTTCCACAAATGTTTATCTAGTCAATCTACGCTATGTAGGTGCATTATATAAATATAATAAATTTAAAAAAAATACAAGAAAAATGCGTCAATCTACCAGAGACCAAATGGGAAAAAATATTCACCGACTCCAGATATTTTCGTATCAGAGGGTTCGGCTCGATAAAACTCCTAACTGGACCGATAAATCCTACTGATCCCTCAATATAAATATTTAAAAAATCTTTCTTAATCCAACATGTATTTAAAATGACTGACTTTTGCATTTTTATATTTAAATTCTTTGACAAATCTAATACGCCTAAATTTTGAATGATAGAGCTAGGTATAATGCTAGTAGCCGAAATAACAAATGGTAATATGTATTTTTATATTCTGAAAATGCCAAATTCTTTTTATCTCATTTCCTAAATCTGTATATTTTCTTATTTTTTCAGAAACAGTTTTCTGAATATTACAGGATTTGGAATAGCGACATCAATGATATAAGTTATTTTTTAAATTTTGTCATGTAAAACTATATCGGGTCTATTATGACTAATTGTTCTGTCTGTTAGTATTAATTTATTGTAATAAATTTTCTAAAAATGAATTTGGTTCATATTCATAATATGGTAAATTACGGCAGTCAATCTATACATTATATATTATATTAAATAATTATTATTATACTTAATAGAGTATCCATCATCGATCACAATATTTAGGTAAGTAGACAGTAGACACTTCCCCATAGATGATTTGTGGCAGGTTAGAGAAAAGTAGTTCAAAAAACTGTCCTCACCAAATGGGTCTAATCAAATGGGCAAATGACGAGCAATAAAATAGAAAAATATTACTACTATAGGTACTAGGTAGGTACTCATCATTATACCATCCGTAAAACATTAACTTTCATTGTTGCTTTTTTATGCACGAATTCAGGCTAATGATGCTGGCATACAAAGAGATTGATATTAGAAATTAGTAAGTAGGTAGAGTGTATCTCATATTTTATATTTTTATGTCTAGTTTGGAAATTGTGCCATTCAATGAATTACCAAAAATCAATGGCTTGCATTGCTATATGAATGATTGTGCATTGAATATTGAAAGTGGCCATTTTATAATCTTTTTATGCATTGATGTATTATTTTTAGATGAGGCATGAAGCGAAAAAATAGGTTCCACTTTCGTTCGTCCAATTAGTCCAATAACGCCACACGACCGGAAACTACAAAATCTGGTCTAAACGCAGGCGCACCGATTATCGCTTGGAACATGTTTCGATTAGATATTAGTACGCAATAGCGCCTCTAATTATAGATTTCTACGATTTTACGCAATCTATGGAAAAAATAAATTTTGATAATAGTTTGTCGTATTTTTATTATCTTTTCATGATTCATTTTTCTAATGGTATAGGCACGGCATTTTATAGCAATACCGATATTATTTTTGGAAATTAGCCGCAGATATTGAGAGACTGATAAAAATTCCTCGATCCGCGTCTTCCGAAGGCTGACTCAGGCTTAAAATAATGCATCATGGGTTATTAATTCTGTGGTTAAGACAATAAATTAATCATCAAACCCCTTGGGGCACAGGTGGGTATTTGTGTCATTCAACTTGACTGCAGATCCGATTGTTAAAATCCAAAAAATATAAGTAAAAAAACTTTGTGTTAAAAAAAATTACATGCACTGCGAACAGGGCAAAGATTTCAGTAAAATAACACGTTAGTCATGTCACATAACATCACAAAAATCTAAGGAAAAGGAAATAAGAATCGTTCATTAGTAGACTCTTATTATTGGTTCTAATCGAATAACTAATAAGAACCAATCATTCATCAATATCTACATATTATAAAAGAAAAAGTAGGTACAATGTGCATGCTGCTAAACCTCAGAAACGAGTCCCGGTACGATCAAGGGAGTTAGTTATCTGGGGTGGTAGCCCTCTACCCCCCATCCACGAAGAAGATTCCCGTTTTTACCCGAAGGGTGTGCTTTTGAAGACATACGTAAGGGTTGGAAGTTTCGCTCTCTAGAAATTTCTAGCCGTCATTCTAGAAAATTCTAGAGTATTCGAGAGCATTCCACAACATCCCAGAATATTCTGGAGTGTTTGGGAATAGTCTGGAACATTCGGTAAAATCCCGATCCCAGTGGCAGGGATCATTGTGGAACATTCTAGTACACTCTCGAATGTTTTGGAACATTGTGGTCAATTCGAAACCTTTGGGGCAGGTGGGGCTACCCATTGGTACCTAGGGGCGTGTAAAGCAAGATGCGTCGTGGGTTCGAACGTCAGTTCAATCTCACATCAACTCCCTAAGCGAAGCCGGGTACCCCAGCTAGTACCTAGATATATAAATAAAAATAAAACGCAAGAATGCGGTGTTGCATAAAATTTAATTTCCACTCTCCCGATAGACGTGACATAAAATGCCGTTCAGTAAGAGAGTTTGATGTTACTTATGTACTAATTATTGTGATATCGAGACCAAAGAGAGTTGTCACACCGCGATCCAGATGGTCAGGGCCGGCCCTAGGCCAAACGGCGCCTGGTGCGAGTCAAATTTTAGCGCCTCTTGTCAAAACCAAATGACGCCTAGGTAGGTGATCACTAGACATCGGATTATATGCACTAACAAAGTGCCAAAATATGCATGCAAATATGCACTAAAAAAGGCCGAAATATGCAATAAAAACTCTTGATATGCCTAAAATATGCACAATGCAAAATCAAAAAACCATTTTTATTTTTATATATTTTAATTGAAGACGATAAAAAAACAGCGAAATATTCTTAAAATTATGCATAGTTTTTGTGACAATATACAATTAAGTATTTTTTCCAAATTTTCGAGCAAAAATTTTTGATGTTTGTCACCCAAAACGCCGAAAACGACTTCTCTTCGTCATCCGACAAAATAAAAAAAGGCGCCATTTCTGGAGATACCTGTTTATGCAGGGTATGTATGACCTGTGCCGTTGATGTAGGCATTAATGTTCTTTATGTATTCAAGACTTTTAGCGTCTAACTTTTCACCAATCTTTTCTGATATTGAATTGGGAAGAGCGTTGGCGAGTTCAATCATTGTTTCCAGTATTTCTATTGATTTAAATAGAGGAAGGTTTTTTGTTTCCAATTTCTCTATGGTATCTGGTAACTTGTGGAAATGTGTTGAGATGAGGGCGATATTCTGTATAATGGATGCGTCTTCAAACGCTAAATATGCACGATGGGGAAAAAAGGCTAAAATATTCATTAACGCCGTAATTAGAGAGTTATATGCATTTGCATATGCAAATGCATATAATCCGATGTCTAGCGATCACTGTAACCAATAATATAAGGATGATTTGTGCATTTGTGAAGCGCCGTTTTTTTAAAAATAATCTCAAGGTCGACGTGTTAGGCGTAGACATTATCACAAGTTCGGCGCCCAGAGCAGACTTCTCCAATTGCGCCCTCGTGGGGCCGGCCCTGCAGAAGGTTAGGCACGAATTTGAGTGTTACCAATAACAGAAAAATAAAAATTAGGCTTTGCGCATACCTTTGTAATCTGCGGTGTTTATTAATAATATATATCGATGACGCTCATTCGCGTTTTTACAATGTTAACATTTTGATACTGCCAAATAAATTAATAAATCCCTAGTCTACCTGCAATACCTATTTGATTAAAATATTCACACTCAGACAGGAGGCCCCGAGGAAAATAATTTCGCTACGGGCCGATTTCATCTTTGGGGATGCCTTATGGAGGATCTTTTTGAAAATTAACGAGAGGAAGTGAAGGAAAAAGAGGGGTAGATAGGAATCGGGGGGTCAATGTGTCCAGAAAGAACCAATGGATCCATATCTTACAATGTGGTGCAAGGCGATGAGAGAGAGAGTCCGACTGGAGAGGTGAAAGGGCAGACGCATCCACCGCCAAGATATGGACAAATCTTGCCCCATGAATCCAGGAACCAGAGTGGCGGCGGTACTCATACCCATCTCCCAAATTGAATTATTTAATTTAATATTTTAACTACGTAGGTACACAGATGACTGAATTAATGAGTAACTCGTCATCTAACTAAGTCATCTTTTAGCAATAATTTCATTTTACATTTATTTAATAGACAATAAGCACTCAATAGTGCTTACCTACATAAATTTATTTCCCGGGGTTGAAGAAATATATTATCCAACCCATTTTACAAAAACTGAACCATGGAAGGTAGGTAGGTACCTACGCGAAATATTTTTAATACTGAAATATACCTACGCCGTTGAACTTTTTTTTATAAAGCTCTGTAAAAAATGTAAGTTAATAATAATGTAGGTAAGTTAACATATGAACCATATTATTTTTCATTGACTAATAAATTTAGGAAATTCATCCTTACCAATAATTGTCAATTTGTAATTAAAAATTGGTGCATTTAAACATTGTTTATTACGGTATAATGAACCATTTTTTGTTCCGAAAAAGATTACGTCGGCAAAAAGTAATATTATGTCCTAAAGGGGTAAGCATGTAAACTAAGCAGTTGATTAGGTACCTTCCAAGATATTATAACGAGCCATGATCGCCAAAAGATCGTAACCGACAAAAATAAAATTTTACAGGAGACGTTTTATTCTTCTCATTTTTTAAGTAATGTACCTACTTATGGTACCCAAATTTACGGAGAATGTTTGATTTATTGATACCGTTCATCCTACATTATGGAAATAGTTAAATTTGCGCTGCTTTGGAGATAAATGGCGGTTACGATGTTTTGCCCGGCTATTACGCAATGCATCTGTCGTTTAGGATGTTTTGCATATCAAACAAAACGGACCTACTTTTAAAAATAATTAAATGTTTTGTATTATTAATTGGTAGGTTCATGTTTTGTTTACAATAAAACGATGGAAAGTATTATACCCACATTTTTTTATTATTATTCGACCTACGACACAAACGCAAAAATAGGCGGTAGATATAAAACAATAAATCCAATTTTATAGAGCAAAATCTTTAATCGAAAACTTTGTATTTTAATTATTATAAACGAAAATATAAGTAATGATTACCATCATTTCAAATTAAGAGGCGGGTATGGGTACCGCTGCCCCGGGAAACTTTATTGGATTACTAACGTTCCAGATCTTGGCGGCGAATGCGCCTGCTCACTAACTGTGTGGCAGGCTGGATTGGGAGAGACTAGTTGAGGAAGTCCTTGCCAATGCTTATGTTCCAAAATACCCGCAATAAATTTCAAATTCCCCACATTAGCTCCACACAGGAGGCTCTGGGGAAAATAATTCCTTGCAGGGCCTATGTCATCTTTGGGGGTGCTGTGTGGAGGGTCTTTTTAAGAAAGGAAGTAGAGGAAGTTCTGAGAAGGAAAAGGGTATTAGGGTGGGTAGGAATTTGGGGATCAGTGTATCCAGGAATGACAGACGTATGAATCCATCCCTCCTAATGCGATACAAGGCAATGTTTCGAGAGAGTACAGCTAGAGAAGCGAAAAGGACTCCCTCAACTATTCTCTCCCAATCCGGCCTGCCATGCAGCTAGTGGGTAAACGCTTCCGCCGCCAAGACCTGGAAATACCTCACCCCATGAACCCGGGCACCGCTGCTAAGTCACCAAACGTAACGAACCACTTGGGGTGACCTATGGCAGAGGTGTTGGTTATCCAATATTGGTTCCCGGGGCAACGGCGGTCGGCGGTACCCACACCCGCTTCCCAAATTGATTCTGTTAGACTAAAAGGGACCGGGAGTCACGAATTTCAAAATGTCAATTTTGGATTCTTCCCACTATTTGTTAAGAAATAAATTCTACAGTGCCGCCATAAAATATCTACGAAATCTTCCACCTAATATACATATTTTTTATTATTGTAGAAAGCAATCACTTTGTGGTTTGACATATTTAATAAAATAAAATACTGTTTTGTTTAAAACCACGAGTTTTATTAATTTTTTGAACCGACCGGTTTCGCTTTACTCAAGCATCATCAGGGTACAAATTAATACTAAACAATAAGTCATAATGTGTGCTTATATAAAACAAAATATAGAGTTGGTTTTTACGTAAAAACCAAAAGTCATATACTTAATAATCAATTAGACATATCAAGTAGTCCAATATTAGGTCTGTTTCCAATAAACCCTTAATAAAAAAATTCCCAGTGCTCCTTACCACTATGTCAGTTGATGCTTTGTTCCTCCAAATTTATTACTGTAACCCATTAGTCACATAATTATCTTTCGGTTTTTTCCATTACTTGCGAACTTAGGTTAATGTATTTTATGGCCGTCGATGTGTTTGTTATATTTGTATCATGTTGTCTCCCTCTATATTTTGTCTCTCTCTAAATTTTGTCTCCCTCTATATTTTGTTTTATATAAGCAAACATTATGACTTATTGTTTAGTATTAATTTGTACCCTGATGATGCTTGAGTAAAGCGAAACCGGTCGGTTCAAAAAATTAATAAAACTCGTGATTTTAAACAAAACAGTATTTTATTTTATTATACATATTTTTTAATATGGTTGAATCAATAAATGTCGTGTAATAAGTTTAATAATCAATTTGGGAGGCGGGTATGGGTACCGCCGCCTCGGGAACCAATATTGGATAACTAACACCTCTGCCATGGGTCATCCCAAGTGGTTCGCTACGTTTGGTGACTTAGCAGGGGTGCCCGGGTTTTTGGGAGAGGTATTACCAGGTCTTGGCGGCGAAAGCGTCTACCCACTAGCTGCATGGCAGACCGGATTGGGAGAGAATAGTTGAGGGAGTCCCTTTGGCTTCTCCAGCTGTACTCTCTCGAAATATCGCCTTGCACCGCAGTGGGAGCGATGGGTTCATACGTCAGTCACTCCTGGACACACTGATCCCCAGATTCCTACCCACCCTATTACCCTTTTCCTTCTCAGAAGTTCCTCTACTTCCTTTCCTAAAAAGACCCTCCACACAGCATCCCCAAAGATGACATTGATGATGAATTAATTTTTCCAGAGCCTCATGTAAAAAAGCCTAATGTTAAAAAAAGTTAGTTCATCAAGAAGGCGCAACGTGACTCAACCATCTAGTTTCACTCTGTTTCACGCTTACGATGTTTTGCCTGAACTAAATTTTGAGAACAGTAATATATGATAAAATTAATAGGGCCGCAAAATCCATTTGGGGGTTGATTTTTGGTATTCTCGAAAGGCCGTGCGTCTAGCCTTTTAGAGCGCATACGGTAAAAAAACGCTATTTGAGAAAAACTGTCGGTTACGATCTTTTGGCGATCATGGCTCGATAATATAATATTGTTGAATTAATTGCAATAGCGTCCCTGCCCCTGGTTGGAACTGTGTCTGCATACCAACCTGACGTAAAAGGAGGTACCTACTTACCCACTTATCATTTTAGAACATTGTCAAACGACTCGTGTCCTAGTTTGACCCAGTTTTAACATGGCTGTAAAATGGCCACCGCGACCAGCCATAAACATGTTTTTACTGTTATAAGACAAATAAACACGCCTGTATAATATGAATCATCCGTTGACCTCTGCATTGCTGACTTCAAAGCGATTCTTTGACTTCTCAATGATTTTTTAAACCAGGAAGAAAGAAAGAGGCAATGTGCATTTGCTTCATCGCTTCGCCCCTCCAAAATTCTGCTTTTGACCTTGATTGACCCTGGTGAACGTTGAACTTGAATATTATTTAAATTTTGTTGATATTTGAGAGAAATTCGGCTTTTTATATCATGCACCGTAAGATGACTTAGGTAAGCATTCTTTTTTATGTTCAAATGAGTTTACAGTAGGAATAACATTGGTAAAATAATATCCTGCTGCTGTAGGTTGGTAGGTACCTGAACATGATTAAAAGTAGGTACTTACTACAAACAATTTTAAAAAGATTTTTTTATCATTTTCTAACCTCGATCCTAACTGAAAAATATTATGCTTCGCATTACTTACAACAATAATTAAAAGTTAGCAATTTAATTATTTTTCAGAGGAAATTGACAATCAATGGTTGTTCTCTTCAGTACAATATAAAAGTTTACTTTAAAATTTTCCCAAAAAGAAAGCTTATTATGTAGATAATTCAAGATGATAAAATGACAGAATGCTCGAGGATGAACATTGCTTGATAATGAGTATACTTACCTAATTTTGCTTTTATATGAACAATCACAATAAGATCTTTTAAAATTGTAATTAAACAATGAAGTTGTCGGTAATATTATAATGATGGGTAAAATACTCGAATACCGTGTAAAACCACAAAATTTTAGTCCAGTAGATAAATTTTATGCAAAGGATAAAATTTTATTTGCTCAAGCCAAAAAGATGCATATTAAAATATTGTTTCAAAACTTGTCCACAAATATAGCGTTAGTTCTAATGACTAAATAACCATTTAAAATGTTAGTTTACGTTGACACGATGACAGATGAGTGGTCTTATCATAAAAAAAATATCATCCTAAATATTATTATAATATTTATAACCCAATGATACTTCTAACTTTTGACAGTGGGTACTTTAAGAAACCCAGGATGAGTGGGCGATGATAAGTTCGACTTTCGAAAATAAAGCGGGAAGTGGGATAACCCCTAACATTCTGCAAACTGACACATCGCCTTCCGGATATCCGCACGAGAAAGTGGTTTTTAGCGCGTCATTCAAATAAAGAACAGTTTCATATTTTTAAATCGGTTCACTCTGTCCGTTATTCGTCAATAATACTTACTCAAAAGCTAGCAATGTATGATAATACCATTTAATGTGAAATACCAAGGAATTTCTCATGAATCCGTGGGAATGGATCCTGTGTGGAATTGATGTCTAGCGGCTCACGTCTCTTCATTAAACGGGGAAATATTTCAGTGTGTAGTATGTACCTGGTACCTATTGTCGAGTAACTGTACCTGGCAAGGCGGTCATTTAACCCAGCCATGAGCCATCTGATACTCGGGTAATTTCTGAACTCGGCGCTGCGACTTCTGGCTCAAGCCTCTTCAAAAAAGAATGTTATTGAAAATTTGCGCGTCCGGAGTGTCCGAACCATCATTTTTTGAAACAACGGGACTTTTTATAATGTGATTACTCATTATAAGTGCACGGTGACCTCTTTCAATGATGGACGCGGTAATATGCGTAAACTTAAACGCACTTTGCATTACGTAAAATAATTATATTCATCCGTTATATTTTTATAACAATTATTATTATGGGTCTTCACATTATTTCAAATCTAACAAAAATGTTCATCACAATAAAATAAGTTTTGGTGAATGCTAAGGCCCGTGTTGACAGAAAATATATGCAGATACAAAAATACTATAATATTTGTTGAAATATGATGAACTTACCCGTGATAAATGCATTAAATTAGGATTTAATTTCATAGCACAATAAGCAGTTATTTATTATTTTTTGGCAAAAGCTGGATTGAACACACTGCAACACAACTATTTAATAATTATTAGAATAATATTCATTGTCTTTACTTAAATTTAATTTACACTTAATTATACACCCGCGGCTTTCTGAAAGAAGACGACTTCCCTTCTAGGCGAGACGATTTTTTGAATAACTCGGCAACTCGGATTTAGTAAACCTCTTGATAACGGGACATGCGCGATACGCGTTCCGTAGGTAGGTACATAAATAAACTAATCGGTAGGTACTAGGTGCAGGTACCTACTTCACACATGACATTCGGCACCGCCGCCAGCGCCATCTACCAACAGGCGATGGTAGTACCAACCGACAGGATTGAAGTTAGTGCAAACATGGCCGCATGGCCGAGTAAAAAGTCAGAGGATTCTACTCAAAAAATCCAAAATAATGGCAATATATTTTATGTTCCGCAATATTTACAAGACTGTATCGAAGATAGTTTAGACCTTTCGGAGTTCCAGAAAGCTTTCGATGAAATTCCAGTTGCCTGTACTTCTGGAGAAAATAGTCTCAAACGAGAGGTGACGTCCGATGAGAAATTGGAAACCGACACGGATTCTGATTTAAACAGCGACGACAAGAAAAAAAGAAGGTACGTGGATCTCCTTGCATAATTCTTTTGTTGCTTTTGTTATTCTAAACGAGTTTTAACATCAACAATAAGTTTTGACAGCTTACGGATTAATTCTATAAGCAGTCGTAAATAACATCGCGCTCTCTCTTTCCCACATATGTTGTTTCATAGTCTTCACCCTTTTCCACTCTGAATTTCTGATCATAAGTTTTTGTTAAAAATATCTTCTAATGCCCATATTTATCAAGGATTGAATATCATCACTCGGTATATTTTCCAGAAACATTACAAATAATCTATATTGGTTTTATTCTGTTTACTGAAATGCGATAACGAATCATTTATCATAACAATATTGTAAGTAAAGTATGTAATTAGTGTTTCGGCCGTGGCAATAAATTCAAATAAATCTCCTCAAAATATGTTGTCCTTTGCTTGGCAGACACGCTAAATATCGTAGGTAAATATAGTACATACCCTACCTATGAAAACATTTTATAAATGAGTAATTAGAAAAAGTCTAATTACTATTTCTGTATAGTGATAATTTGTTAACAACAACAAACCATCAATAATGTTCATGTTTTCTCCAGCATTTCTTTTATAATTCTTGGTCCTATGCCAATTTGGTTTTTTATGCTATACCAATACTAAAAATGTTTATTCCTGTGGTGTGATGTCATGCTATTTCGAAATTGGAGCATAAACTAGTAGCATTAAAGACAATACATAACCTCAAACCCTTCAGAGAAGATAACGAGATTCCTATCAGAATACTGCTGGTATTAAACAATGGGTTTAAAAGTTCATCGTACTTCTTACCTTGTGTAAAAGTTTAAATTTGAAAACAATGTAATTTTTCATATAATTAGAAGTGGGAAAAAGTACAAATTGCACACAAAACAGTAGTAGGTAGTAATAGTTCATTCTTAATTTAATTTTAATTGAAAAAAACTGTTTTTGCTAAGCTAATCTGTATTTGCAAAATTGGGAAAATTATCCTCATCATTATCGAAATAATATCAGTAATGAATTAGTTTGTAATATATTTTCATTTTATAGACAACTCTATGGTTATTAACTTGTAATGTGATTGATTGAGACATTGATTCCATGACAGTTGACCCTGATAGTTGGACCCCTGGCATACTTTATACCAGTGGTTCCCAAACTCTTTTGGCCCACGGACCCCTTTTGTGGGTGGGCGTTTTAGATTTTCAGGGGAGCGGAAGGAGGAGACCTAGAGAAACCCATCTCACCCAATCCCATCCCATTACGCCCCCTCCGATGTGGAAACCCATCTCACCCTATCCATCCCAATACGCCCCCGTTGTGGAGTGTGCGGTGGGCAAAAAAAGGTTGAGAATCTACTGCGGACCCCTAGCATTGTTCAGGGACCCCCCAACTCAATTTTAATTTTCCAAGGACCCCCTGAATGATCCTGGGGGTCCGTACGGACCACTTTGGGAACCACTGCTTTATACAATACGTGGTTAGAGAAAATATGGTACACCTACTACATATATGTATAAAAATAAATCACGATGATGCTTTATCATTTAACTTCAATATTTACTTGCCTTTATTTCTTCTCATCGTTTTTGCAAATTAATACAAATGCTTCATGGTTTAATCAATTCATATTAATTTAATTCTAAGTCATATTACGTAGACACAAGAGTAATTCAAAATAAGTAAACACCCCTTGATGGATTGTCTCGTGCATAGTAAATGTATCGCATGATATGTATTAGAAAATGTCCCACAATAAATAACACTTATAAAATTTAAAGGGGAGAGTTTTTCTACCTGAATACATGGTCAAATCGCGGTGTCACGGATATCGTACTCGTCCCAATTTAAAAAAGACAGGTTTGCAGTCGAGTGTACAAATGCTTTGGGTTCTCATCCGAACCTCACAGGTTCAATCCTTTGTTAGCTAAGCATTCCATCATCGCACAAGCATCACTTTCCGCTTATAATGATGGAAGTAGGAGGAATTCGAATATGGTCAGGTTATTTGTAACCCGATGTTTGTTTGTATTTCTTTAAAAAGTTTTATTATTATTGTGGGCCTACCAATCGGTGTTGTGTTGTTTGCTAGATCACTTACAAATACAATAAATATGCAAGTATATCAATCATATTCCCGATTTCAATATTGGTTTAGATTAATGCAGGAAGTTAATGGTTCCAGAACGCAGGAGCGGCCCATCCAACATGCCGGGAAGATATTCTTGTCCATTGACCCACCCATGTCTGACTCAGCCATGGAGCAGTCTCCCGACCATACCACCATCATCATCAGGACCAAGACGGAGCCCGAGGGTTCCAGCTCGGAGGGCATCGGGCGTTACAGCTGCGACCAGGGGGGCTGCTCCAGAACCTACAGCACCCTGGGAAACCTTAGGACACACATGAAAACTCACAAAGGTATGTGCAGATATTTAAATCAATTGCCAAATTGTTAACAGTAATAGGTTTACTTCGTGAATGCTTTAGGTTATGTCTTTAATTGTTGCCTATCGTGAAACATTCATTTTGTCCCAAGGAATTGGATATTTATGAATGCTTGTTTTGAATTAATAGATTTATGTGCATTCGCTATTTACCTTACAATGAACATCTTAAGATTTCCCGGCTGCCTCTGATAGCCGTCTGAGTTAAGATTTTCATTACTAGGTGTTTAACGAATATAATTTAGAAATGAAATCATAGAAATTGACAGAAAATTGTATTTATCTTAGAGGAGCGGAGCTACATTTTTGAATATTTTGCTAATATGTAATTTAGATTGAGCTTAAAATTTGCGATACTCCAAGCAAGAATTTAGTTGCTGGAGTGGAGTAATAGGCCATTAAACAACAAACAATGCATTCTCTCTGTTCACATAAGGAACAAAATTGGTCTGATGACATCAATGCATTCTCACTGTTCACATACAGAACAAGATCGGTCTGACAACATCAATGCATTTTCACCATTCACATACGGACGGAACAAGACTGGTCTGACTTCATCAATGCATTCTCGCTGTTCATATACAGAACAAAATTGTTCCTACCTCATCAATGCATTCTCTCTTTTCACATACGGAACAAGATTGGTCTGACCACATCAGTGCATTCTCACTGTTCACATACGGAATTAGATTGGTCTGACCTCATCAATGCATTCTCACTGTTCACATACAGAACAAGATTGGTCTGAACACATCAATGCACTCTTACTGTTAACATACAGAACAAGATTGGTCTGAACACATCAATGCACTCTTACTGTTATACTGTTAACATACAGAACAAGATTGGTCTGAACACATCAATGCACTCTTACTGTTAACATTCAGAACAAGATTGGTCTGATCAAATCAAAGCCACAGCTGGATCCAGATATCGACTACGATGAAAGACAAATGTCAAACTATTACACTTTGAATCAATTGCTAAGAAATTTCTTATTGGGTTGAAGCCAACAATAAAAATTACAGATTAATGTTATGGCCACTTGTAACCTTAAATTATTCAGATGGTGTGTTCCAAGGAATCTAATCTACGAGTATTTTTTGTTATTATTATGCGTCTCAGATCTTATCTACTACGCTTAACAATTTGTATCATATTGCAGGCTATCTATCTTTAGTTATATGTAACACACATGTTTCTTCCTTGTTATCTAGATGTGTATCTGTTTGATATTTTTTAATTTTTTAACCACTTAAGCTTTAGTTAATACATTGTGCTAAACCACAAACCATAACTATGTACATAATAAATAAATGTTTTATTTTATTTTTTCATGCTGCCAATACAGGCTATGTTTTATAAGGTGAAGTTATGATATTCCTAATTAATATATCTATTTTTTCGTGCCCATTCTAGAAAGTTAATTTTTAATTTGGTCTTTTATTAGTGTTGCAGTTTTTTGCATCTCTTTTAAGTACCTATGAAACTATATTATAAATATCAGCCTGTTAAATCCAAGATTGTTTCCCAAATCACTGCTTATTGAAAATGTATTCTTATAGCATATTAATAGCATTATATTCTTAATAGCATTCCATCCAGCCCACACTGATAGCCTCCGAAACGTTTAATAGTTTACATAATGTCGACAATCGTTTCCCAGTTACTGCGGAAGTAAACACACGGCTGAATCCAAAACATCCGTTCTATAAAAACATACCTGTACTCTGAGATCGTTTTAATTGTTTTTGAAAATATGGTTGATGTGATAACTTCTAGAAAGATTGGAAGAGGAGGGAGAATATTCTAGATGGTTGGAGATACTGTGGAGCGAGCTCGGAAGTGCGCGTGAGTGGAGAGTAACGCAGGACACATTGTTCCGTTATTGCGTCTTTATTGGTTTCCAAATCTTTTTCACCATTGGCTGTATATCGCAACCTTACTATGACAGGAATCTATCTGATACATTTTTAGATTTTCACGGCAAAAAGTATTTTCATTATTGGTTTTAGGGGTGTTATGCCGTATTGCGCTACCTCTAAAGAAGGAGGTAGCGCAACACGGCATAACCCCCCAAAAACAAATAACAAAAAGGAATCTATCTGCTAATAACTAATTCTGAGATATTGACAAGCACTTTTTGATGCCTAGTTTCACACGAAATTTCTTACAAAGGACCTAAAGATTCATATTTTTATTTCACTCAATATATTGGTTTGGTTCTGAAGACGGTTATTACCCTGTCATAGTTAGATTGCAATGCAAATATTTCTAACTTTTCCAAAAAATAACACTTTATTTTTGCTGTAAGCATAAAATAAATAAATTATAAGCTAACATTCACTACCAGTTCCTACTCTTCTAAAAAATTCTTCCCAGCTACCAACTTACCATGACTAAACTATGCTTATTATACAAGATATTTGATGGTTCAGTAAAACGAAAGTATGTAAAAAATTTAATCAAGTTTACTGTTTGTAACCTTTGAATACTTTTGAAATATTCTAGGAGCACTTTACTGTTGTTCAATTAAATGTGCATTTTATACTTTTAATATTGTCTGCAGCATGAGTCAGTTAGTGTTTATTTTGAGTAAATGCTATCATATAAGGGGCCAAAAATCGAGAGATCTCCCGGTCGCAGGACTAAACTTTGTGTTTCCTGACGACTACCAATCAATCAGCCTTTCAATCTTTTGAAAGAAAAAAAACGAAACTGGATTATTCACACTTGCACGCAAGACATAAAATTTAATCACTTTAAAAATGAGGTCTCTATTCTTTTTGTTTTAACTAAATCTTGGCTGTGAACAATTTTAACAATGTCTCTAAAATGTTTATGTATCTACATTTTGACGTGATATGAGCTTTAATGTGGTGTTTTTTTGCCCCTTCAAAAATTTCTTATTTAATTAATTTTGCTCTACAAGAAGTTACTGATGGTGTGGTGAAATGAAAATATATTTCTTAGTGGCCAGCAAGACATTAAGACATTACTGGCAGTTAAAATTTATTGGCTGTCAGCGTAGTTAACTACGTGAAATAAATAATTGCGTCCTAAATTTAAACACTGAGTAAAACTATATAACTTAAATGTTAAACATTATTTTAAAATTAACTACTTATATGTTAAATAAGTGGTATCTAAATAGATATTTCATTAATTAAATCAATCTTATTTGCTCTAATATTTAAAACAAATAAAATTAAAATTCACATTGTAAATAAACATTAAAATTGAGAGATATTTTTGATTGTTTTTTTGTGTTATTACTTTAATTGTATTTTGATATCTGTGTTTCAGGTGAATACAGATTTAAATGTCCGGAGATTACCTGCACCAAGGCATTCCTTACATCCTACAGCCTAAAGATCCACGTGAGAGTTCACACCAAAGTCAAACCCTTCATCTGTATGCTGGAAGGGTGCTTGAAAGCTTTCAATACCTTGTATCGGTAAGTCATTAACTATTATTATTATATTATAATGTGTTTTGCGTTTGACTTACGTTAGTTATATTATTGTTAAATCTTCGCTGTGCGCCAACACTTACATTTGATTGTGTATTTTATGAACTGAAGTGACCAATTTTATTGTGTGTGAAAAATAATACAATTCATGAGAGTGTTCAACTTTGTTGTCAACACAAAAAACATTTCAATCATGGCCTGTGAACGTGAGACGCAGCCGTATGCATGCATATTTTTTAACAATGTGTAATATTAATCATCTGACAAAAAGGAGTTTTATTGACTCCATGTGAATATTATTTTTATTGATAGTTGTGACTAATTTGAAATTTTTAAACAATTTTTTAATCAAACAGGAATAAGACAATATCAAACAGTGTGAAAACAATGAATGATTTTCAGAAAATCTTATTGAAGACCTCAAGTTAAATTTTATGCTGAAAATTTCAAATTAGTAACAACTTAATTTGGTAGGCGAGTATGGGTACCGCCACCCTGGGAACCATTTATTGGATGACCAACACCTCTGCCACAGGTCACCCCAAGTGGTTCGATACGTTTGGTGGCTTAGTAGGGGTGCCTGGGTTCATGGGGTAATGTTTAAGGTAATGGGTCTTGATGGCGGGTGCGTCGGCCCACCTTCTGCATGGCAGGCCGGATTGGGAGATGCTGGTTGAGGGAGACCCTTAACAACCGGTTATCGTTGTCCGGGCTGCTCTGTAGTATAGGGGCCCGACCCTCAGGCTCACGACTGAGGGTGGGCTGCCCCATCAACGAGTGCAAAAACCCCGCCGCTGCCATTGTGCCGGTTCGTGACCGGAGGGGACCCAGCAGTTGCGTTTGGGGCGCATTGGGCGACCTCTCCAGCCGGACTCTCCCAGCCCATTGCCTTACACCGCAGTGGGTGGGTTGGATTCATACGTCCGTCACTCCTGGACACTCTGATCCCCAGCTTCCTATCCACCCATCAACCTCCCTTCCCGACCTTCCTTTCCCCTCATAAATCAAAAAAAAAAATTAAAAAAATAACACCAAAATATCATGAATTTTAACAAAACAACAAATAACATCATTACAACGGCGAGAAGCAGGAGTCCCCGGTGCAGACCAAAACTGTTGGTGAACTTCACCAATATTCGAGGCCTGCACAAAAACTTAAATTCAGTCCACCACCACCTTGTTTCCCAACGTCCCAACCTTCTCTTCCTTTCCGAAACGCAGATAGCTGAGCCTACAGACGCCTCCTATCTGGATTGCCCGGGTTTCACCCTCATGGGCAAATTCAGACCCAAAGGAGGTGTCTGTCTCTTCAGCCGAGCTGACGTCAACTGTGTGCGACTGTTGAATTTGGAGAACTCCAAATTCGACGTAATGTGGGTGCGCGTCAATCTTGCCAGTACGTAAGATTTTACGCGTGTTTATACCGCTCGCCGAACCTTAGCGTTTCAGATATGTCCGAACTCTTCAAACATCTAAGCAATACTGTTGATGACCTCTTGCCCCGCTTCCTTACAGCAACATTTGTGGTCCTGGGGGACTTCAATGTTCATAACGAACCTTGGTTAAGTTCTCAGGACCAACGGACCCGGCTGGACGAGAGGCAGAATCCTTTGCCCTCTGCTACGGACTGGAGCAAATGGTTCAGGAGCCTACAAGGGTTCCTGATGTCCAGACTCACCGCTCCAATCTGTTAGATCTGTTTTTAACCACTGTGCCACACGGTTACAAGATTGAAGTCACAGCGCCTCTAGGATCGTCCGACCACTGCCTGGTGACGACATCAATCCCCGTAACCTTCAGACCGCCAAACGAGCGGCTGAAGAGAAAAGTCTGGCACTATAGATCAGCAGATTGGTTTGGTCTGCGGGCTCATTTCAATGCTTTCCCGTGGTCAGCTGTCTGTTTTCGGATTTCGGATCCCTCAAGATGTTCCCAAGAAATTGATGAAGTTATCACATCCGTGATGGATGGCTTCATCCAATCCACTGTTAAAGAAACTGGTATGGGCTCAAAGCCGTGGTTCAGTCGGCAATGCTCCGAAGCAGTGAGATGAAAAAACGCAGTTTACCGAGCGTACAACACATCTCGAACGTCTGAAAACAGAATTGTATACAACAAAATGGCAAAGGAATGCAAGAGGATCATTAACAGGTCGAAATTCCAGCACGACCTGCAGATCAGCAAAAAGTTGGCTGCCTGCCCGCACGGCAGCAGAGCGTTCTGCTCAATAGGTCGCAATTTCTGCAAACCCAGTCTGCCACCTCTTACCAGACCTGACGGCTCTCTAACAAATACCGCCACTGAAAAGGCAAAATGTTCGCGGAAAACTCAACCCTCGATGATCAAGGTGCTACCCCGCCGTCGGTTCCTCATTGCAGTTTTCATATGAAAAAGCTGAGGATCCGGCATCGGGATGTACTCCAAGTCTTACGAGGGCTTGATGTTAATAAAGCTAGCAGGCCTGACGGAATACCTGCCCTGGTATTGCGAAGGTGCGCTGTAGAAATAGCTCCAATTTTGACGAAGCTTTTCAAAATGTCCCTAAAGTCTGGCTCTGTGCCCTCTGGTTGGAAAAAAGCGATCATTCACCCCATTCCAAAGAAGGGTGACCGCTCCAACCCAGCCAACTACCGCCCCATAGCGATCACATCTGTTCTGTCAAAAGTGATGGAACGTGTGATCAATGATAAACTGCTCACACACCTCGAGAAGAACAAAATTATTAACGACCGTCAATACGGATTCCGGCGGAACCGCTCGTGCGGTGATCTTCTCGCGCATGTGACGCATGTTTGAGGACGGTGCCTGGAATGTTTTGGTGAGACCCAAACGGTTGCACTGGACATTTCCAGACCGGGTTTGGCATCGAGCGCTTGTCAACAAACTGCATTCTTACGGACTTCCGTCGGGAAACACGCGCCCAACATTTGTACAAGGTTGACATTAGTTACATGAGAACGGGTCGTTTTTACGACTCGTTCTTGAGTTCAACAGCTCGGCTGTGGAACGATTTACCGGCCTCTTTGTTTCCTCCCTCTTACAACATGGGTCTCTTCAAGACCCATGTTCACTCCTTCCGTTCCTCAAAAAGACCCTCCACACAGCATCCTTTGAAAGATGACATGGGCCCTGAGGGAAATTATTTTCCTCAGGGCCTCCTGTGTGGAGTTAATGTAAAAAAAATAAAACTATCAATAAAAATAATATGTTTTTAAAATAGTTGTGTACATGTTTATTATCACAATGATTGAGAATGTAATCAGTTTTTATTGTTAAGTTTCAATTATTTATTGTTTTCATTGTGTAAACTGAATGTGTAAATATGAATGCAGCAGAGCCAAATGTCTACGTCACTCAGAATTTTTTTTTTATTTAAGAAATTTTTACTCAATTTATCACACTGTTTTTTTTTAACTCGTAGTGGCGTAATTCACAATGTAATTGTGAAAGGATCTTCCTCTAATATTATCTTGGCAAAGCAAATGTTAGATGAGCTTGTGGCCGAATGCCAAATCTTGATAGAAGCCATAAACATTTAAGAAAATGAATTATCAATTTATTATTCCAAGTTGCGAGGCAGACGTAAATAACTCACGTTGTAAGGGACATTTAATCTCATAAATACAAGACAGCACTTTAGACATCAATACTTTGTACAGCAAGAATACTCCATACACCGTACTTAAGTCCAATTATTTATTATTGATTCTTTAAATAGGGATCTGCAAATGTGGATGCACTTCAAATATTTGCAGATGTTCAAACTGCAAAATATTTCTGTATGTCTGCGTAGCTCAATGAAGAATAGGTACATACAACACATTTTGGGAGTGAATTTTTACTTGCGTTCATAATTTGTTCCGTGATATTTCCATTCGTAATTGCTTTGAAGTTTTCCATCAACAATGCTATATTTGTATTTCTGTTCTGGTTGTTTTGACTATCACTGTTATGCTCGCAGCTCACACAAATAGCTCGGCAACTGTAGCATGAAGTGTTGATAAATAGAAAAAACCAGTGTATTTGAACTGAATAATTGTTTCAAATTTGTAAATTTACTCAGACTTTTTATGATCTTAAATAATTATTACAGTAGAACTTCGAATAACGGGACATCCGGTTATCCAGACTCGAATTTATTTTGATTTTGTTTATCAAATTAGTATTAGTATTAGCTGCTGATGAACAAATGGTTTCTATCAAAAATATTACAGGCAAAGTAAAATATTAAGATCTAAGAACATGTTGAATATAACACAATACCCCTGCTATATACAACTCATTTCACAGGACAGCACTTGAATGAAAACATACACTGTCACATTGTTACAAATTACTTTATTTCAGAATCTAATCTTTATTTATGGTCTAATTTAAAAAAAAAAACAAAAAAGATTCAATTAAATTATTCAGACGATTATGTATTTTTCAATCACTTGTAGAATTTATATTTATCTTTAAGTGTAAACTTTAAATAATTAATAGTGATAATACTAGTGAGCAACTTCTACATACATGATACAGCGCCCTTGAGGTGATTTTTCACGAAAAACGGCTCTATACAAATTATCCAATTGTTATTATTATTATGATAAGTACAGATAAATAAAATCCGTACCTTATTATACTACGAGACTGATTATCCGGAAATTAAATTATCCTCTTGGCCCTATTACTCCAAATAATCGGGGTTCTACTGTAATGATTTCTCTCGATAGGAAAAATTGTATAAACAGTACTAAATTCACAATAATGTTAATACTTCCGATTTAAAATGTTAATTTCACTGTTGAGAGTTGCAAAGGCACATTTTCAATGTTCTCTTTTTTGCACATCCCCACCCTTCGGCCTCCCAGGGGACCTGATATTAAATGGTAATTTATTTATTTTAGATTGAGGGCCCACCAGAGGTTACACAATGGCAACACCTTTGACTGCTATCAGTACGGCTGCACCAAACACTTCACCACACTCAGTGACCTCAAAAAACATATACGAACTCACACTCAAGAACGTCCTTATAAGTAAGACCTTTTTCATACATTTTACAGTAGATTTTTGAAAATCATTTTAATATTAATCTTAATTTTATCTTAACTCGTGATAGACATAATCGATACATTTGAATTATGAATACATATACCATTTTCCAAAACATATCAATGATCAAAAAATGATACTTTAAATTAATTGCAAAGAAAATTACTTCACTTTTGAAAAAAAAAACAACTGGATGTGACTTACAACTGGCTCCGGCCATATCACGTCAAGGCAAATATTTTGAATTATCGCTTGTTATTATTGAATATTTCTACTATTGATTTACTAACTAATTTTGAAATATTTGAATTTATTTGAATGGATATCTATCTCGATTATGCCCATCGCTGCATTTGACCAAATTTCACAAGAGAATCATTTTGTGTTTTAATTTTTTCTTTGTGTTCATTTATGTTCAACTAACTAGGAATAGCAGGTGATCTGAACTTAACAAACATAATATTATATATATTTGCCCTCAGTTGACAGTCACCAATAAGTTTTTGGTTAATTTTTTAATAGAGAATTTAAAAACATTACAAAAGGTATTATTTAAAAAAAAAATAGTAATGCAGTGACTTTTTGAAGCAAACTATAATGATAAAATGTTCTTAGAAGAAAACATCTTTCTGCATAATATCGTCTGTCGCATCAATAAGACAATAACTAATAAATTAAATAAAAATTATCTCATACGGAACAGATGGTAGTTCTGCATTAAGGTGATGAAATTAAAAGTGCAGTGGGTTTAATGATTAATGGTTTAATGATGGCATCTCATTAATATTGATCTTCAATGAATTTGTTGCCATACAATAATAAATTATTTCGTCACTGTCACCCGTGTTTTTCTTAAGAGATTTTATCAATAACTTGTATAGGTGAGTAAAATAAAGTGAAAGTTTTTTGGTAACCATTATTCAGAAACGTTTGCAACATTTTTTGGTATAACCATTAAAAAAACCTGTAATAAACCTGTAACCTACAATAAACCCGCATGAAACATTACGAAAATCATATAATCATAAAAGTGAGTTAATATAATAAAGTCATTTTTACGCTACTTTAAATTGCCTCTTTGTCATTAGTATCTGGTTCGTTTGATATTGTCTGGGGCCAGTGGGACTTTGCCATCCCCAATAGGCCACTTGCATCACATTTAAAAAAAAAAAAATTGCGGTTAAGGCAAATATTCTAAGACACTCTGTTTTTTTTTTTTTTTAAATCGTGTTTTTGAAACCCTGACGATTTTTTGAAAATTTAAATCCGAAAAATCAGACCATTTTTTATAAACCGGAAAGACGGGACATAATTTTATGATTGCGAAAAAATGATAATTACATAGCCGAAAATCATTTAAAAAAAATAACGTTTTCCTCCCGAATAGCAATAAATTGTACGGGGTTCTCTTCGTAACATCTGTAAAAACACCGCCATCTTTATCAAAAAATCAAACCAAAGGATAAGTTCGCATAGAACAAACAATAAATCTAGTGAACAATTCAAAAATTCGCCGGAAATAAAAGTGTTGCCATATAAAAAAAAGTTAATCAGTGTGGAATTTTTCAAAATTAAGGGAACATAATCGGAGATGGGACATTTTCATGTAGTGACGTCACGAGCTCAAATAATGGATTTTTTATTCATTTAAAAATAAAAAAAACTATACATTTCTAAAAAATTTTACTAACATTTTCGTAATCTTAGTAAAAAAATCTATCCACACGATTTTTTCCAAGTCGTTATGAAATCCATGCAAGTGGCCTATTGGGGTATGATAGGGAAGAGGAAAGGGAGGTAACACTTGACTATTCAGATCTAGTCACCAAACACAGCTGAAGTCATTTCTAGCAGGTTTTTTATTTATTTTATTATTGAAGAAGAAGATAACACTAATAATCTAAACGAAAATGTTAAAAGAACAAGACACAGAAAAATAAAAAGATAACGTTTACAACTGTCCCTTATCTTTTTATTTTTCTGTGTCTTGTTCTTTTCATATTTTCATTTAGATTTTTAGTGTTATCTTCTTCAATGATATAAATATTACATTGATGGGAATAACCTTCAAATTATATAAAAAGAGAGTTGTTCTAATAATATATACAGGGTGTCCGAGGGTAAAGTGCATTAACTTCGGAAGGTGATTCTACATGATGGTAGGAGTAAAAAAGATTAACAACTTTTTCCGAAATACCAACATTTTTTTCCTATACAAAAAGACGTACCTAATAAAAATCCTTAGTGTGAGGTACGACCTTACTTGCTGTGAGCCTGCCGGGCACGATTGTGGCAACGTTGCGTGGTTGTGATTGGCCTGTATCGTAACAGCTGAAAATAATAGAGCTGGCTGCACACGCCAGTCTAATTTTATCTTTTTACAACAAAACTACCCCTGAAAGTTGGAATTTCGAAAAAAGTTATTTATCTTTTTTACATGTAGAACCACCTCCCGAAGTTTTAGTTTTTTTTTTAAGAAACTAAAATGCCCATCTCTAATGACTCGTACTGGATTTATTTTTGGAATATTAATAACCACATTATCCTTGGTATTTTATATATTTATGGTACCAGTGATTTCAAACTATGTATTTTGTATTGGAAAATTCGATTTTGAATGTGCTGAACGTAAGCTATTCTTAAATACATAATATGTTTGGGATAATTTTGTACCTTCTTGCTTAACGTTATTATGTATGTGGTATAATGGCCGGTCAGTGGCTGAGTTGGCATTGCGTCTGGGTGAGTTCAATTCCTCCTCTAGCTAAGTCCTCCCTCACGACACAAGCAACGTTTTCCGCATAGTGCAGTGGTAGTAGTAGAATATCTAAAATTATTCGAGTAGTTGGTGGAGATCAAATTCCCATCCAAGAATAACATTGATATTAAATACAATCATAAGTTTTGGGATCAGATTAAACTAAAATCTATTTTAAATACATTTCAATAAAAGGGAAGGTATTATTAGCTTGTTTTGATAAGAAATAATGTTGATATCTGAATTTATCTAACTCATTCTGTCCAGTATTCTTTACACTTTATTTTTTTTTATGTTATCACTGCAATTTCAGATGCGTTGAGGATGGATGCGGTAAGGCATTCACGGCATCGCATCACCTGAAGACCCATTCCCGCACGCACACGGGTGAGCGGCCGTACACGTGCGCAGAGACACATTGTAGCCGCGCTTTTACCACGCCCCACAGCCTCAAGAGCCATCAGCGCACGCACCTCAAGGCCCTCAATGCCAACAGCGAAGCTAAGGAACCTCAAACTAATGCTGAGAATGCCATGGAAAGCAAACACATAGTCAGTTTTTATGATTCTTTTCTTTGTATTTATTTTTTTTTTAAAAGAAAGACAAACATTCCCGGGTTACAAAATAACCTGACAAATTTGAAAATCTCCCACTACCATCACCGAAAGCGGAATATGTTGCTTGTGTCGTGATGGAGGACTTAGCCAGCCAAGGAATCGAACACGGGATGCCTGGGTGGGAAACAAAAACGCGATGCCAACTCAGCCACCGACCGGTCGATTATAGTTACAATATTTTCACTAAACAGATTTAGCGTTGATATATTTTGCCTCTGACTTCAGATGGGTAGGCTTAATGTGATTTTGGGCAAACTTTTCATGGGAAAATCAATCGTTTCGCTGTAGAAAAAAACTTTTAAACCATCCGTCTCCATTATGTGAGAAAGTTTTTTTTTGTGTAGTCAACCCTATTAATTTTGAACATTTTTTAGGTGTCTCTGGTCAAAACTGAAATGGAAGATATAGAAGAAGCTGTTAGTGAAAATCCTGCCATTGCCGCCATACCGATAGAATCGGCAAATGATGAATCAGCAAATGATGGAAGCCTTTCTCCGATGGACATCTCGAAAAATGATTGGGATCTAATCTTCAACAACATGAGTGATATTAATACCGCTTCTCCCAAACCCTTTAATTCAACCGATAACCAGCTCAGTATTTCACAAGCTTCTGAATCTAATATTGCCGATACTAAAAATGTTCCTAATATTTTCTATAGTGAAGACATTGATACTAATAATTTATTAACCGATGATAATAATAATGCTAAAGACGTGACTATGGATAGGGCCTTTGACGACGCTGCATTTAACAATAAATTTTCCGAATGTGCGAATGAAGCCATAGAGCTGGCCTTGGCTAATGAAATAGAGCTGCACTCTCCCTGGGTGGACGTCAGCGCTCTTGCAGCTTCCATTACTAATCCTTCCGTCAACGTGCGAGAACAGGAACCACTCAACATCTTTCCCGGAGCCACCTTCGTACCCACCCATATCCAAAGTTACATCGACCTCCACGGTAACACGGCTGAAAACATTATGGATACCATGTCCTCAGATGTCTATTCTTACCTACCCGATGTTAGGATTACCGAAAAAGACAAACATTCATTTTCTGAGGAGGAAATTGATACCATGGGTACAAATACATTGGTATTTGATGCTAATGATGATCCTGAGATCAATGATGTGTTTAATTCCAGGAGCACCGAACACAGTGAGATTAACAAACTTTTTGAAAAAGATAGCAAAATTTCTGAAGCCGTCAATGTGTTTGGAATGGAGAATCTTGAGATTAACGCTGCCAATTCAGTGCTGTTCAACACAGACTTGAATCTTGAAGACACTTTGCTGTTTGATAACGAGCCTCCGTCCGATATGTATGTTGTACAGACTGAAAACATTTTCAAAGTTGTTACTAAGAGAAATATTTTGCAAGATTTGACAGCCGAGGCTGATATTTGTAAATGCGTCGAGTGCAAGTGCGATCCATTGAATATGCAATGCCAATCCGGCTGCGGTTCTTCCTCTTCAGATGAAGAATCAGAAACCGAAAATTCTTTGGAAAACCCTGGCAAGTGCAACTGTGTGGATTGTAAATGTGATCCATTGACAATGCAGTGCCAGGCGGGCTGTGGGGGACGTCTCGAAAATGATACTTCCAATTATTTGGAGTACCACAAGAGACACGCTTCAGCCAAACTTGAAGATTACGGTCTCTTTGCCGAATCGGTCACAATGACTGATACTCCCACTCAAATTGGTGGATGCTGTTCAAAAAAACAAATCACTCCCAGTTCAGATGGTGGATGCTGTTCCAAAAAACAAATCACTCCAACCTCAGATGGTGGATGCTGTTCCAAAAAACAAATCACTCCAACCTCAGATGGTGGATGCTGTTCAAAAAAACAAATCACTCCCACCTCAGATGGTGGATGCTGTTCAAAAAAACAAATCACTCCCGTCTCTGTTGGTGGATGTTGCTCTACAACACAAGATCCTGAACCATTACCAAAGACAGGCTGTTGCGGCGCTGGTCAAACGGGTCACGTTTCAATCGAAACTGAACCTGTTATTCTAACCGCTCCACCATCCAATAATTCTTGCTGTTGTAGTCCGAAATCTGGTGAGGAGCCCTCGAACACTACAAATGAAGAGAACAGTTCGGATTGTCACCAAACGAATGAAAGCTCGGTGGCGATGGACCCTCTCATAGAGCTGATCAGCTCAATCGGGAAAGGCAACAAGAACCCTTGCAGTTGCTCCAGCACCTCGGAGGGCCTGAAGAATGGCTGCTGCATCGTGGTTTGCCTGAAGACGATAGAGAGCCTGCGCCAGCTTATCACTTACGGTTATAATTTGAACTATCTGCTAAATGCACAAACACAAAAATGCTCCGATGACTCCCTGAAATTTGTATCAAAACATGTTGGGTGTAACAATATTACTACAATATGATTAATTTAACATCTTTTGCTGTTAATCTGGCCAAAAAGTACATCTCTTATAAAAGACATTTGTCTAAACTAGTGGTTCCCAGAAGTGCGGTACTGCAGCTTAGGAGCTCTGCCAGTACATTTGGCCCTAGTTACTTAAGAGATCTAGATTTGATTCTCAGTCAAATGAAATTTACACGTCTGGACTGGTTTTCGGAATTGCAAAATTTGTCTCTGCTTTTGGTTTCAACCCTTTGAACCCTTGGCTCTTCATTTTCATAAACAAGTCTCCTCCCTCCTTGTGATATCATTGGAGTTTATTGAGACAAAAGTATTTCCCTTTTTCATTCATGGGCTGAGGGTTCTGGAAATGAGATTATAGAATCAAAGGAGACTTGCAAAACAGTTTGGGAATCACTGGCCTAACTAACCAAACAATTTTATTTAGAACAACTTTTTACATACCTGCTTTTACGAGATGTTTGGATATTTTTGTTTCGTTTGTGGTAATATATATATATTTATATTCGAGAGATAATGTATTTACAAAAGTATGAGTGCTTTATTGATATAAATATTTACCATTTTTTATTAAAAATATATTATAAGTGTCTTAATACAGATTTTCCTAGGGAATGTGCATGGAAGTGTGCATGGACAGTACATAATATTGACGCTGGAAAGGAAAAATGGTTTGAGTACATATGTATTATGGCGCTTTAGCAATTTTCATTTCCAGTGTGTATATAATTAATAAGTATTTCAGTATGCTGTAAATCGTGGCAATAATAACTATAACATGTTTTTAATTTAATTAATTTAATTGCCGGCAACCCGGGCTTTTATTGAGATAAAATAATTTTAAACAACCAAGTAAGTTACCCGCCTCACTAGAAGATGTCTGTTCTGAGACGGGTTATATCCTAATTAATATTCCTAATCATATTTACAAACCCACCTTTTAAATTATTAATAACGTACGTATGTGATGTGCTTGAGTGATTATCTGCATAACAAATATGTAAAATTACATAAATTTATATGTATGTAGTATGCCAAATATTTGTGAAACGATCACTGCCTTCTATTGAAGTTGTACTAAATAAGTTGGTGCTTATTAATTCGGACATTGATTGTCTGGGAAAATTTATAATCTTGGGAATTGAAATGTAATTTATTAACTTTGTTTGAATAAAAGTGTTCACAGGTATTTACTCTTTATTATTAGATATTACTGTTAGAAGTGAGGCAACAAAGTCACCAATTATTATTAAAGTAATTGTATTTATATTGTCTTGGAAATATATTATGTAGGTGTTTATTTGAACAATGGTGAAGCTAAGTTCATGTACTCTAGGGCAAGTTGTTTTTAAATGGCTTTTAAAATGAAAACAGCAATTCGATATGTTAATTTATTTTATGAATTCGTTTTCAATACCAAAAATTTATATAAATGTAAGTACATACTTATTTAGGTACTTCGAATTGCTTTTAAATCAAACAAATCACAAGGACAGTCGTTTAATTTGACTGAAATTGATTTTACTCGTTGTCAATTTATATGTGACAATGCCAGAAGTGGAGCTTCCAATATACTAAAAGACATACCGCTGGTCTCATTGTGACTTCTCCCTTTTTCTCATAAATGATGACAGAAAGAGATGTCACAAAAAAGCTCTCAGAAGCAAGACCATAATATATATACATTATAATATACTGGCACATTTAAATATTTTTATTAAAATAAACTTTGTCTGTGGCAGAGACAAAGTTGGGGTATTTGGTGGTCGGGGACAGACTATCCGAATGCTAACCATTTATTTTTGATTTTTTATACAAATTAAATTGAAATTATGTCTCAAGTTCCCGGGCAATATACCCTCCCTGATCCCTCCTAACGAAGCCTCTAGTCTTTTATATGAAAGATAATGTATGTATTAGGCTAGTTTTATACTCATAAATTGAAAAGTCAAGTTTTTGATATGTTACTCACAAGTCCGTTTACATATTCTTCCAATTTATGGTATTTAATTTAATTAAGTTTAACTTTGTAAGTGCTCACCTTTATTTGCGTTAAGATGGCTTCCTGTCAACAGCGAGTTGTTGCTATATTTAATTTTGTCAATAAAAATGTACAGTGTTCAAATATAAGTTGGTTTGAGAGAAAAATTTCTCCAGATGCTTTCGTTTCGTTAACTGCGAAATTAAGAAAGGAGGACCAATATCAGTTCTTTAATTTTAACCGAATGACAGCAACCGACTTTGAATTTGAATACTTCATGCAGAAAGAAGCAGAAACATTGAGGTTAGAAAGAATTAGACTGGTAATCAAAAAGAAGGAAGCTCATTTTCTTTACCACCTGAAAAACAAATGATATCTCCTCGATTTTTGGAACCAGAAAATTTTCTTTCAGTTTACATTAATTTTCATAGTGCTAATTATGGTTTTATCTAGCGTTATGTTTTATTTTGTTTTGGGGGATGATTACATAGGTGCATATCCTAATCAGATTTTAAATCAAATAATAAAAATACTGGTTTTTACTAGTAGGAAAAGAAATCCTACAAAAACGTGTCTTAATTTTTAGCATCTTGCATCGGCGTGTTTACGTAAGTTGCCATTGCTTATGGTAAGCATCTCAGCTTATCGTACTGATTTCATAATCTGTGTGAAAGCTGTAAGTTCGCGTGAACTCAATTAGATCTCACAAAAACTCACATCACTTGTGTAGTTGCTATAATAAATAATTTACAATGTCGTTTACATTGGTAATTTTCCTATAAGTCACAAGCATTATAGTGGTCGCCTAATGGTATATTATGGAAGTGGAAATTTTTTTATAATAGAAGCAGCCTAATGGTAAAAAAACATGTGTAAAGTCAGTATAAAATCTTGTAGAGTTAATAATAGACATAATGGCTATACAAACGGTTCCTCAGCCCTCTGGTCAAAGTTTTAGACATCAATACCAAATAAATGATGTAATTATTAATTACTTATCGTCCAATATAAGTTAAGTAGAGAGAGTTATCAACCCAGTCACTATCCCGCTGCACGAGTCCATTCTTGATGAACAAATCTAGTCTAGATGAACCGTCTTGATTAATGTCATTCAATATGCGGGCAAGTCTTGTCATGCAATTAATAATATTTGGATCGTTAGTACATTGATCAGGAAAATATGCAACCTAATTTATCTTTTCTTAGGTTCTCTCTTTATCTTTCACATAATCATCTAACTCACCAAACCCATCTAATATTAAAGTTTTGCTTATCTATTTTGCTGTCTATTCTTTTCTACTATGTAGTAGAAACAGTTCTGCCTGCTCAAAATTAATCTTTGTAGCAAATACTCTTAACAACCGGTCAGAGTGACACTTGCTCAATAGAAAACTTGCCATTGTTTGAGATATAATATAATCTGCCGAGCTATTCTGTATCTTTTGTGGGATCGTTATGAGATAACGGACTTGATCTCCTGTCAGATTTGTGTGATTTATTTGCTTTTTCTATGTACAACGTACATTAAATGAATAAATAATCATGCATACTTGCTGGAATTCGTGTCTAAAAAGATCTAAACTAAAATATGTGACAGTAAATATGTACAAATCATACAAACCTGACAAAAGATCACGTCTGTTATCTCGATAACGATCCCACAAAAGATATATAATCGCTATGCTGGTAATTTATCTATGTGCATCACTTTCTCAATAGAAAACTTATCACATTTTGAGCAGTGAGCTTATCTGATAATAACTATATGCATCACTTTGTCGATAGCAAATTTCCCACATTTTGAGCACTGAGTTTATCTTTTTATTTATCTAAATGCATTATTTTCTCAATAGAAAACTTGCCACATTTTGAGCATTTAGCTTATCTGGTAATTTATCTACAATATGCATCACTCTCAATAGATGCCACGTTTTGAGCGGTGAGCCTATCTGATGATTTGTTTATACATAACATGCACTTGGAAGCGTTTTAGTTTTATGTAAATGATCCATTGCGATTCCGTGAGCCTTGATAAGTTTACCCGTCCCTGGTTTCTCCGATATGTGTGCAAGCGTATATAATGTGAAGGTGGAATATTGAGGCCATTCTTTTTGTTGAATAGGTCTGTAATTCAGTAGGACTTTTTCGTAAGGCTTTCGTTCAGGACTAGTGTTTCTGTGTCACCTATATTTAAGAGACTAATACACATTTTTGTGTTGAGCTTTTTAGTGCCTTCTAACACCTCTTATACTAACAGTGTGTATCAGAAGATTGACATTGTTCAGTTATTTACGGAACAAAATACTTAAAATAATGTGACACTCATCAAAGTATCTCGTCTTTTACTGACTTGAAGACTTCCCAATTTGGTTGTATTATATAATTATTAATTTTGTATAATTGGTCACAAATGTGAATAATAGTGAATTTTTCTACAAGTTCTACAATTCTTAATAATGTCTTTCTGCTAATTTGTTCAAAAGTTGTGTGTTTAATCTGTTGTACTTATGTTTTGTTGCTTAGTTCTGATATCAATTTTTTTCATAAATTAACCTTGTGGGTATTTTGAGATTTGTTCAAGTATATCAAGTCACTATAAATGACCTGTCGGATTCATGATTTATTTAGAAATACTGTGTAGTAAAAGGCCCAAAAATACCCGAGGGATTAATTAAAAATGTAATGCATTTTATTTTGTTAGCATTTCACAGAGATATTAGTTGTACAATAAAGAGCTTTTTTATTATTTTTTTTATCACTTATTGTATGTATATTTTTATTTATACTTTTATGGATCCATTGTGATAATAGATTGACGTAATTGAAGAGTTGATAATTAGTACTTAAAAATATGGGTGTTTTTTTTTTCCTTACTAACCACAACATGCCATAATTATTTGTGATATTGTTATAAATTGCCAAATACAAATATTCTGTTGAAATATAATATCTATGAATGTTAAATAAAATTTTATGAAAACAAATGTATACATATTATGTAATATTATTTCAATCCGAATTGCAATGTTATTTTTTTATAATTTTGTTTTATTTTAATGCTTATTAAAATGCTGATTATTACTAAATGTTCTTAATTCTTTTATTACTCCACACAGTCCAAAAATATTGTTACACAACACACACGGTTAATTATTCTACACTAGAGCCCCACAAGCGGTCGGTAAAAAGTGGTTTACGAAACAATGAATTCTTCATTTTTTTATCTAATGAATACAGGTTTTGACCGGTCAGTTGCTGAGTTGACATTGCGTCTGGGTCTCACTCAGGCATCGTCAGTTCGATTCCTCGACTGGCTAAGTCCTCCATCACAACAAGCAACATTTTTTGTTTACTGTGGTGGTAGGAAATTTTCAAATATTGTCAGGTTATTCGTAACCCGTGAATGTTTGCCTTTCTTTAAAAAAAGAACAGAGTGTGCAATTCACACGCGGTAGAAGTGAAACCTTCAGAAAACTAAAGTAGACAAGAGTGGGGAGGCTGCGAAGCACCGCACAAAGAGGAGACTATCATTCTCTTGCAGGCTAAATCCTATAGATGTATATGTTTGTCTCTTTTTAGTGTCGTTTCTGTTTCATCGAGTTAAAATCACAACGGTGCTAAAGAAGTTTACACTTAAAAAAAAATCGAAATTTTACACATGGTAGAAGTGAAACCTTACCAAAACAATCTGAACCAATAGGAGCCTTTAACAGTGAGGTCATAATCAAAGCGGCCAAAGAGCGCAGACCTAGCGTCATTTCCGTTTCATATCTCAACCAACAGGAACCTTTAAAAGTGAGGTCATGATCAAAGCGGCCAAAGAGCGCAGACCTAGCGTCATTTCCGTTTCATATCTCAACCAAAAGGGGCCTTTAAAAGAGAGGTCATAATCAAAGCGGCCAAAGAGCGCAGACCTAGCGTCCTTTCCGTTTCATAACTCAACCAATAGGAGCCTTTAAAAGTGAGGTCATAATCAAAGCGGCCAAAGAGCGCAGACCTAGCGTCATTTCCGTTTCATAACTCAACCAATAGGAGCCTTTAAAAGTGAGGTCATAATCAAAGCGGCCAAAGAGCGCAGACCTAGCGTCATTTCCGTTTCATAACTCAACCAATAGGAGCCTTTAAAAGTGAGGTCATAATCAAAGCGGCCAAAGAGCGCAGACCTAGCGTCATTTCCGTTTCATATCTCAACCAATAGGAGCCTTGAAAAGCAGAGAACGGGTCTTTCTACGACTCTTGAGTTCAACCATGGAAAGATTTTCGTGTTTCCTCCCATTTGCAACATGGGTCCCATCAAGACTTGTGCTCACAATCCCATCTTCTCAAAAAGACCGTTCACACACAAAGAGGACATAGGCCCTGAGGAAAATTATTTTCCTCGGGGTTTCCTGTGTGGAGTTAATTTAAAAAAACACTTAAGATGAAGCCATACTAAATAATGCAAAATCATACAAAATCATATGTTTTCGTTTTGAAAATTTGATCGCTTAGAAGTATTATAGATCCTTCAATTAAATACTGCGTGTAGAACATATGTTGGCCCTTAAAAATATCGGTCATTTTTTTAATAAGTCTAGAAAAAAATAAAGTGTTAGGTCTATAAAAACTACTTTTAAGTGTATACTCTCCTACTTATAAACCCCTTTTCGGATATGGTTTTATTGTATAATGTGGCAAATTTAGTTACTTTTATAATTATCGTAATCAAAAATGATATTTAGGTTCGAACTTCGTAAAATAAAATTAAATATCCATTTTCGCGTTGCTATTTTACAATACGGCCGGCAGTCGACGAATTTGAATTTTCAAAAGTGGACACTATGCCATCCACCGAAAGACTACAGACCTATTTTTGTGTCAGTTCCGCCCCGGCCGCGACAGGGAATAGACGCCTTGGACTCCGCGCCGCTTGGTTCCTTGAAATCAATTTTAAATTTCCATTTTATTACAATAAACAATGCTTAAAAAAGGTATTAATGTTTTTTACAGGCCTTTACAATATAAAGATGTATTTTTTTTTCTCAAATACCTTTTCCAACATTTCCAAAAGCTTTTTCTCAAGTATTTTTAAACTCCTCCTATAAAGGGGCGTGAATTCCGAATTCGATTTTTTCCTGTACTATTGGATCGCCTTAATGCTAAATAAATAAATTTTAATATTTCATATGGCTGTGAGTTTGGGCTATTTCGAGAGGGAGGAGGGGCAGGATGTGGAAAAGAGGATGGTGAATACGGTAAGGTAGTATTTGGCAATTTTATGGTCACCAAACATGGCTAAAGCCATTTCAAGCAATGTTTGATTCTGAATGATGACCATTACCAGCAATACTGAGAGTATCTACCACTCTGTGTTCCTTATTCTTGCCATGATAGTTTACTAAATGCTACTTTCAATTTGAAAAATTTAATGTCTCCAAAAACAAAATATAAGGCGCTAATAACTTCTATTCTACATCATCAATGTAATAGTTACACAGCAAATATTCCTAGGATTTTTTCCTTTTATTCCGAACACTAGTTATAATAAATAATTATTCCTGAAATTATAAACATATTTTTTTTTTTTATACATGAATACCGCACAAGAGTCTCAACTGCTCCTGTCTGAAGCCAGTGGGACTATGGCATCCCCAATTGGGGTATGTTGTGAGGCTGAAGTTAGTGGGGAGGGGAAGGAGAAAGGGGAGAGGTGGGGAAGTACATGGCTATTCAGATCTGGTAACCAAACAAGGCTAAAGCCATTTCAAGCAACGTTTCAATTCTGAATGGTGGTCTTACACCAGGGCGATACTGAGAGTATCTTCCACTCTGGAACGTGTTGCAAATATACTATATATGATTTTAAATGAATAAATTGTGAAATAACACAAATTAATCAATTAAAATTTATTTGCCACTCCGGGATTCGATCCCGCGACCTTCGGAGTGCTAGTCAAGAGCCTTACCGCTGGACTAAGCCGGCCGTCATAAATAAATCATTTGAAAAGCATTCAGAGTGCATAGCTTGATAAATTCAAATCTCTCAGTGAAATGTGGACTTCAAGTTACGTCACAATTTTCTAACCTATCACCGCTCTACCCTCTCAATGAGCGAACCTTGTTTTACGAACCTTGATATGCGCCCTTGTACCTGCCTGAAGAAAGTTTGAAAAAACAATTGTTATTGAGATAGTGTCGTTTCTTTAGACAAATTGTATAATCCGTTATTTGAAATTTAAAAAAATTGTTTCGTAAAATATTATTTGGTTAATAAGGGTAGGTATTGAAGTACCTACTTAAAAATCTTGTGATTGAGGAAGTTTTGGTTCATATTTTAAATAGGATAAAATTAGAAACACACTCCTTGGACACGAGATGTATATTGTTCGCAGAACTATATATTTAGTTGTAGTTTTAGGTTTATTATTTTCATAAAATAAACACATGTTTTAGGTTTCGTGTGCAGCCTCTTTTGCAATAAAACATGCCCCGGTTGCTAAAAATGTTTGACGTTTGACCATAGATAAATCTTTTTTTTATCAATCTGTCAGAAAAGCGTTGCTTTTGGTTGTTTCTTTTTCCTACTGGTTCAAGAATTACGAATTTGTCAATCGTTCGTTAATTGTTTAGTCGCTAAAAACAATTAACCTTGTGGTTTTTGAAATCGTTAATAATTTATCTTAATTATCATGGCTGATGAAGAATATGACGGAGAAGAGTAAGTATAATTACACGTCTTTCATAAAATTCTAGGTTATGTTTTTAACTGCGTCATTTCAATAACAATATTTTACTTACTTGTGTATTTGACAATATTTTAGAATCTTTCCAGTACATAATTAATTAAAATTTTACACACGATGCCACATCCATTACAGTATACCGTAATATTTCTTTTCTAATATTCTAATGTTCTCTGTGGAATAAACATTTCGGCAAGTGTGTTAATTCCTGTCGTGAATTCTCTAGAAATAACTTTATTGAATAATTGAATACTTCAGGTCTAAAGCGATTCTACCATTTATCCACGATAATGTCCAATTTCGATCAACTATAAAATAAGATGTTGTTTAATTTGTGTCTAATTTTCTGAATAACATTTTAAATTTACAGAGGAGGAGGCGGTGGCGATTATGAAGACATCGAGGAAGATGAGAATATTGAAGAAGTCGAGGAACAAGAGGTACAATCACAGTTCTGATTTTTTTATTGCAAAACAACTGTTTTTACATTAACTCCACACAGGAGGCTCTGAGGAAAATAATTTCCCTAAGGGCCCTTTGGTGTTGCTGTGTGGAGGGTCTTTTTGAGTAAGGGAAGGAGTGAACAGGGGTCTAAAAGACCCATGTTGCAGCCGAGCTGTTGAACTCAAGAACAGGTCTTAGAAGCGGCCCATTCATGTGACAAATATTGTGGTGCATTTGACGTGTTTCCTGACTATGCACCTGTGCCGAAGGAATCAATAACTAGTTCCTCTCAGCATTTTCCATTGAAATCCCAGTAGAATAGGGAAAGAATTCCTACCCGACACCTGTGCACTAAAGATTGCTATCCGTTTGTTAAGATAGGAGTATCTACCAAATGGACCGCTTATTTCCGCACAGAGTTGTGGGTTTTTTCGGGTATTTTGAGGCTCCAGACCAGAGGTGGCTGTCGAACTCAATCGTGGGGCGGACTTGGGATTCGTAGAGGGTTAACAGATGTGTACTATTAAAGTATCTGCGGGCCCTGTATTTTACGCCCAGCTTCTGAGAGACTAACTTGACTCTGGCTTCGATAGAACCTTTGCGCCTGAGCTGGTCCCTTAGAGAGTTACACCGAGCATATCAACGGAAGGCATGTTGGGAAGATTGCTTGGATTGATTTGATAAATGGCGATTGTTTATGTAGTCTTGAGGCATACATTATGGTGAATGTAAACGAGGTTTGAGTTCAGAAAATACATTTTGATTTAACCCCTCAGGCTAAAAGTATATTCATTTTATAAACAAAGTTAAACAGTGGCTAGATAGTAATCTCCTCACTCTAAACTCGGATAAAACGAAATTCATCTGCTTCAGTTCAACTCAAGTGGGTCAACCACAAGAAATCCTTAACATTAGAATACACCATTGCAACGAAATTATTACATGTAAATGCAATACCTTAGAATGTGTGGACAATATAAGATACCTAGGAATTATCATTGATAAATTTCTGAGATGGGACAAATATATAGCCTTAACTTCCACAAAGGTCAGGAAACTTACACATCTGTTCATAGCAATAAGAAATATTCTATGCGTAAATGATTTGAAACGAATTTACTTTGCAATGTGTAATTCCATATTAGACTATGCTTCCTTAGGTTGGGGCGGTTGTGCTAAAACTATACTAGATCCCTTAGCTAAATCCCAGAAATCGCTTATAAGAGTCATACTGAAAAAACCTTTCAGGTACCCCAGCGATTCATTGTTCGCAGAGTTTCGTGTTCTTGATGTAAGACAATTATACATAAGGAAAATCATATTACACACTCAAAAACAGAGGCACCACTACGCTTCCGTAAACCACTGTCATAATACAAGACATGCAAAAAAAAACCCAATAGTTCCGCCCACCACCTCCTCATCTTTAGCACAGAGACAATTCTCATACCTAGGCCCTAAATTGCTCAATCTTATACCTGATGCATGGAAGGCAATGAGTACTAATATTCTGCGTATGCAGGTTACTAATTGGCTTCTGGTCTTGGGGAGAGCTGAATGCGAGAATATGCTAAACAACAGTAATTGAATTGTAATTTTTGTTTTTCTTTACATTTTAATTTATATTGGTATTATATTAGCATTACAGTAACTGTATTTTTACATAAAGTAACTTCGAAAATTGCTCAATTCTTCGTGATATTTTTCCTTAAAGGAAAAGTTCCTTCTTTACTTTCATTTTTATTTTTCATTTTCTTGTTTTATCTATTAACATCTCTTTAGTTTATTATGTCAGCTAAACAATAGCAAAAAAATGTCGTGATATAACTGAAAGCATACTAGATTATGAATATATACATATATATATTATTTTACCAACAGAATTTCTTCATTCATTTTCATTTTCAAATTCATTTTTCTTGTTTTATCTATTAATATTTCTTTAGTTTATTATGTCAGCTAAACAATAGTAAAAAATGTCGTGGTATAACTGAAAGTATTCTAGAATATGAATATACATATGTATTATTTTACCAACAGAATAGTCAACACTATAATTTACTATAATTTACATGTAAAAACATTATCATACTGGAATGTCCTAAAACGGGCAATTGCCTAGTTGGACATTTTAAGTTCACTATATTGTATTATGTAATATTTTCAAACAATAAATAAATAAATAAATAAAATAAATTTTAGTAGATCAGTACCAATAGGTATTCAAGGACCAATATATTAATACTCCATGGCTTAATAAATAAATCCCAGACTATAAGTTCCACTTCAAGAAACATTTCACGAGACATACATTTATTTGGGAAGTTATTATTTGATCGTTTCCAGGGAGTATTAATTATTTATAAAGCGGAGTTGGTTTATGGATAGTTCCCTAAGCGCTCAGGCTCCAGGCTCTTTCTGCTATTTCCCATTTTACTTAATTCCTGTCCCTTTGATAAAGTTCACCAGGGTTGTCATTGGATATTTGACTATGTATTCTGATTCCAAAATGTGTCTTCCCAGGTATCTAAGCCTTTTTCCCAACGGAACAGAGTATTGGCACCATAGGTTAATTGGAGTCTTTCCATTCTCAACAACTGCATGTGTCTCCTGAGATGACAGTGTCCCATTAGCAGTCCTGCCAGTTCCCTCAGCGAGTTTCTGTCCATATTGAGTAATTTCCTGGTTTGTCTATGATCTGGTGCGTTTATGAGTACTTTAATCTCTTTCCGGGTGCCCTCTCCCATTCCTTCCAGTGCTGGTATTTGACCTACCTTTTAATATGTAATTTGGTGTGCTGTTACTCCTACGGCCGGTTCCGATCCCGCAAGTAGTGCTTTCACCCTTTTCCTTGCTAGTTTGTCAGCCCGCTCGTTGCCCGTAATACCTTTAGGTTCTGGTACCCACATCAAGGTTATTTTATTGATGGGTAGCAAGTCCTTAGTCCTGCATTCCATCACCAGTCTGAAGTGGCATTGTTTACTTTCCAGTGCCTTTAGGTCTGCCCGGTTATCAGAACATGTGCTGTGTGGTGTATAATGATTTACTAAAAATTATTTTGTAATTATTGATATATTATTTAATAATTCCAGGAAGATGCTGAGCAAGTGCAGTTCCTTGCGCCGGGCCAAGCCGGAGGAGGTGTGGAGAAATCAAAGCGCATTACAACTAAATACATGACCAAGTTAGAACATTCATTTATCATTTCGCCATTCTAAATATAAACCAGCATCTTTATTATTAGATGCATTATGCATTTATTGCGTTTATTGCATTGCATTTATTCCAATTCCGCTTAATTACCTAGCTATCTCCAGACTACTCGCGAAGTTGAACGAGGTTAGGCCAATACGATAGTGCAGAGAGGCACTTTGTCCAACTTCGGCTCGCCTCGGGCGGCTTCCATTTGTTGTCGGTTTTTGCGCCCGAGTCAAAGGACTCGAAGTTGTGCGAATGAGTTTCTCGCTAAGTTGAATGAGTGTGTAGCGACCTACTTTCGACTTCGGTCAACTTTCCCGAGTACTTCGTAGAGGAACTTCGCGAGTAGTCTGGAGGTAACACATCACATACAGGATACATCAGGCCCAAACATTTTGTCCCCAATAAGCAGAATCAACTATATACATATGTGTATTATAATTAGAATATATTATATTATAAAGCCATTTTGTCACCCCAGTTCTACCTTGTTTTAAACGGTTTTGAGAAAAACACATTCTATGTTGGAAGTTGATTTTCCATTCACTGCAACAATATTAAAGTCCAAAATTATATTCCAGTTTTTTATCCGTCAGAAAAATAAGCTTTACCTTGTACCATTTAAAAAAAAAAAATTAAAATTTAATAAGAGTTGACGATACGACAAACATCGCCAACATTGTGACGGAAACTCACAATATAACAAAATTGAACTGAAATTTCAATTTGAAATCAGAGTTTTCAATTCACAAGCAGTAGAAGTGAAACCCACAGAAAACTAAAGTAGATAAGAGTGGGAAGGCTATGAAGCACCGCACAAAGAGGTGACCGATGATACTATCTCATTTTCGCAGGCTAAATCCTATAGATGTATATATTTGTCTCTTTTTAGTGTCGCTATTTTTTATTTCGAGTTACAAATCACAACGTGCTAAAAAAGTTTTCACTTCAAAAAATGATGTTATTTCATAAATTTTTTTTGAAGTGAAACTTCCTTAGCACGGTTTTGATTTGAAACCCGATTAAACGGAAACAACACTAAAAAGAGACAAACACATACATCTATAGGATTTAGCCTGTGAGAGAATGAGAAAGAATGTGAACCTAACCTCATTGGCCACTTTGATTATGAACTCAAGGCTTCTATTGGTTGAGATTTTGTGTAAGTTTTTGTAAAGACTGAACTCGATTTTTTTAAATATTATATAAAAAATAATAATAATAATATACCAGATCGAACGACTTATTTAGAATACCACACAGTAAATCCAAATACGCGCAAAACTCTGTAATAATACGTATCTGTGAAACTTACAATGCCTTACGAGATGTAGACATTTTCAACCATGACTTGAAATCATATAAAATGCAGCTTAATATATTAACTTAAAATAATTTTTTTTCTTTTTTGTGAAAATTTATAATATTATCCGTAGTAAATAGTATAACTATGTTTGTTAATAACTTTACTTTTTTTCTTTATTACGTTTTATGTTTTTCCTTATTACGTTTATTTTTTTGTTACATAAGTTGAGTTGGTAAAAAAAAAACTATATCAAAATTTTAACTTAATGGAACTTAATTGGTCTACAACATATGAATGTTCATTGTAATATTATCATTTTGTATGACTGTTTGTTTCCTAAATAACAAAAATAAATAAAATAAAAAAAATAACAGGAAAAAAATATTTTTTCACAAAGGCTTGTGTCCAATGATTAACCGATCGATGTACGTGCGATCTGTGCCAGAACTGCCATTTACACCATACGATGTAAATCGCCAGTATGAATTTGTATTGAAACACCGAAATAGCTGGCGTACGGTAGAGAAATAATGTTTTTGTTTGGGCAGAGCTATTGGGTTTACATAATATTCATGAAGAATAAACAAATTTCAAAAATATTATGATTGATTGGTACTTACTTATTTTATTACCCAAATATTGATATAATAATAATAATATTTATTTCGTTTCTTCCGTTTTCTTCCTGAAAAATCACCTCAAGGGCGCTGTAAAAATAAATATATGATGTAAATAAAATAAAATAACGAAAAGTCCTATTTGATGACATGAAATGTTAATTTATTTCAGAGTTTTAAAGTCAGAACCAAAATTTAATATTACGACTAGACAAACAACACTTTTTAATATTTCAATTTTTGACTCTGACAATTTGTGGTGGAATTCCATTGTAATTAATATAATAAAATGTAAAATGGAATGCCATCTTGAGCTAATTTATAAAAAAAAAACAAATATTATGAAAAATTATAGTGGTATGAATGTATTAAGTGATTTTTGCCACATTAACAGCAAACCTCTATTTGTTTATTAAACATCTTAATCATAGTTGTCTGTATTTGCAGGTATGAAAGAGCTCGAGTCCTGGGAACGAGGGCGCTGCAGATAGCCATGTGTGCACCGGTTATGGTGGAATTAGAAGGGGAGACAGACCCTCTGCAAATTGCAATGAAAGAATTGAAACAGAGGAAAATTCCCATCATCATTAGAAGATACCTGCCTGATCACTCCTATGAAGACTGGAATATAGACGAATTAATTATTATCGATCATTAATGGATCACTAGTGTTTTTAATTTTACTTATGAATTAAGTTTTGCAAGGGAAAGATCATTTGCAGATACGTATTAATAATCTCACAAGGGAGATTGAATTTCATTCCATTGAAGTGATTTCAACCATCGACAATCTAATTAATAGACAAGCCAATCAGGGAAAGGGAAACAAACCGCATAGTGCGAGGTGCGGGTCCCTCTTTCTTTGATTTGTCAATAAATGAATCTGACAGTATACAGATAACTCGCATTGTAATACATATCACTAGACATCGGATTATATGTACTAACAAAGTGCCAAAATATGCATGCAAATATGCTCTAAAAAAGGCCGAAATATGCACTAAAAACTTTTGATATGCCCAAAATATGCACAATGCAAAATCAAAAAACCAATTTTTATTTTTATATGTTTTAATTAAAGACAATTCGAAAATAGCGAAATATTCTTAAAATTATGCATAATTTTTGTGATAATGTACCTACAATTAAGTATTTTTCCAAATTTTCGAGCCCAAATTTGTGACGTTTTTCACCCAGTATTAATTTGTACGCCGAAAACGACCTCTCTATGTCAATTGACGTTATTCGACAAAATTTAAAATTTGGCACCATTTCTGTAGATACCTGCCGACTCGGTGCCGAGTGATTCTATATCTTTTGTGCGATCGTTATCGAGATAACGGACGTGATCGCCTGTCAGATTTTTGTAATTTTTACATATTTACTGTCACATATTTTAGTTTGGATCGTTTTAAACACGAAGTCCTGCAAGTATGCATGATTATTTATTCATTTAATGTACGTTGTACATAGAAAAAACAACTAAATCACACAAATCTGACAGAAGGTCACATCCGTTATTTCGATAATGATCCCACATAAGATATAGAATCGCTCAGCTGCTTAGGCAGTGTATGACCTGAGCCGTTGATGTAGTTCTTCATGTTTTCAAGACTCGGGTTTCTAAATAAAACAGCGTCTAATTTTTTTCGAATATTTTCTGAAATTGAATTAGGAAGGGCGTTGGTGAGTTCGATCATTGTTTCTAGTATTTCTATTGTTTTAAATAGAGGAAGATTTTTTGTTCCCAAATTTTCAATGGCATCTGGTAACTTGCGGAAATGTGTTGAGATGAGGGCGATATTCTGTTTAATGGATGCTTCTTCAAATGCTAAATATGCACGATTGGGAAAAAAGGCTAAAATATGCATTAACGCCGTTATTAGAGAGATATATGCATTTGCATATGCAAATGCCTAAAATCCGATGTCTACATATCACCATTCAGTCCTCGAAAATACATTCGGCTTACGGATTACTAGTCCATTTCACAATGGCGTGTAAATTGCTGGCAGCTTAAAAACTTAACTACAAATCCCAAATTGAGTAAACAAAAGTCCGGGCTTGTTTCCAAAATTTAATATTTTGTTACATTGTTAAGTTCACTTAGAAATGTGTTTTTAGCATTGCAATGACAGGCGATTAGTTTAAAAACACATTCACATCCTGCGCAGAAACGTTGGACTGCCCTGCAAACCTTTATTTTATTTTAGTGAACTTTACTTTTCTGCGCAGGGTCTGGCTATTTAAATGTGTGCTCTTCAGTGGTAATTGTACAACTGTCATGGTTTATTCAAAGCATTCTCGAACCCTCTTGGCGCCAAAAATTTGGTCAGGTGGGTGCCTCCAGCTCGTCGAAATGATACCCAGATTTCATGTTAGGGCAAGTCTATTAATTTGGATGTCTATGATTTCAACCGATATTTTTGTTTTAAGGGTACAGTTTTCATGTTTACATGCCATTTCTTGTTATCCCTGTCCACATGTCATTTATAATATTTTGTTATGTAATTATCTCAACATGAATCGATAACCTAAAGTGGAATTTACAGTTAGTACTGATGCAATGTAATTCAACTCCCTGTCAGTAGGTTCTGTCAACTGAGTTTGCAACCAAGAAACAGTTTTTATGTATAGTTTAGAGTGAACTATTTATTCATTGTGGAAGATAACATTGTATTCTGGGTATGCTGGCAAAAAAAATTAACTCTAAAATCGCTTTTTTGATAAAACAAGCCATTAAGTTTTGTACCAGCGCTTTTTTGTGTTGATATAAAAAAAAGTTCATGATGCATGTTCATTTAAGAATATACTTTTAACCACTCAGACCCATAAGCTTGATTTCACATTAATATAACATTATCAAACAAATGTAAGAGACGTATCCGAATTTTTAAAACCAAAAAACATGTAATAAATGTTTTTTAATTTTGCAGAGTTTACATAGACGTACGAAACGCCAATGACAATTAAGTTGAGTTAAAATTTTCTGCCAGAAATGGCAAGGACAGATACAAATGCACATCCATGGACATGATATTAGGCAAATCGATTAAACTTCTTTTCCAGTTCAAAAATATTCATTTTCGGTTAATGATAATTTTCTTTTTTAAATTACAGAAAATTAAAAATTGACAAAATTTAGTTTGTTCTGCCAATTTATAGAGCGTAATGAACTTCATAATTCTCCATTATTAATTCCAAATTCTCATGTTTTTTGCCAGTTTTCCCACTACAATTATGTACATATTTTTTATGATGAAATTATTACAAACATTTTTTCCTATACACTTTGATTAATTGATTCAATTCTTATTTTCATAAAATGAATGAATTATAATTGATTCAGATCGAGATGCTACAAATTCCTTTATTCCATGTAGAATCCTGCATTAGTCCTTCATCTCTAGAAATAAAATCAGATTCTTACGATAAATTATTATGGGAATGGTCATGGAAATATACATAGTATGCAAATCTCTGATGTGTTCCGAATGTGTGAAATTGTCACCGATTTTCTGTATCTACAAAAGCGAGATGGATTTTCACCAATGATAAGCTATTTTTATTAAAAAATATATGTAAATATAAAAATTAACATTGGTTTGATTTCTTAATCCATTTGCAGTCCCAATGTCTATAATATAGCCTTAATATTCCCAATTTTGAGAATTTTACATTGCTGGATATTTTGTTTTGCTTTTTAGTCATGTACTTATTTTACTCAATCTGCTTATCGCTCCTCAGGAGGTAAAACCTAAACACTTTTATGAAAATGATACTTCTTCATTATCTGACGACCTCCGTAGTCCAGTGGCTAAGACTCTTGACTCACAATCCGGAGGTCGCGGGTTCGAACCCGGCGTGCGCAAATAAATTTTATTTGATTAATTTGTGTTATTTCACAATTCATTCATTTAAAATAATATATAGTATATTTGCGGCACGTTCCAGAGTGGAAGATACTATCAGTATCGCCCTGGTGTAAGACCACCATTCAGAATTGAAACGTTGCTTGAAAATGGCTTTAGCCGTGTTTGGTGACCAGATCTGAATAGCCAGGTACTTCCCAACCTTCCTCCTCCCCACCTCCTTCCCAACCGCACTACCTTCAGCCTCACAACATACCCCAATTGGGGATGCCATAGTCTCACTGGCTCCAGACGGGAGCAGTTGAGATTCTTGTGCGGTATTCTCTGTAAAAAAAAAAAAAAAATCTACAACAGTAAAATGAGATCTATTTGTGGAATTGATCAGCCGTTCAGTTCGTTATTGGATAACGGATGTTATCTCCTGTCAGATTTGTGTGATTTTTACATATTTACTATCACATATTTTAGTTTAGATCGATAAACACATGATTATTTATTCTTGCAAGTATGCATGATTATTTATTCATTTAATGTAGGTTGTACATAGAAAAAGCAAATAACAGCCATAAAAACCACACAAATCTGACAGTAGTTTACGTCCGCTATCTAATACGATCCCACAAAAAATACGGAATCGCTCGGCAGCATGTTATTCATGTCTTATTTGAGCAGATATTCTGTGGAAAAACGGGCAGTTTCCACAAACTATTCTTTGAGATAAAACTCAGGTTGTGCTCACTGAATTTGTCAACCAAATTAATTATTTTTTTTGAAAATACCGAATACCTGAAAATATTTGAAAATCTTCTATCACCAGTATCACCACAGTAAAATGTTGCTTGAATCGTTATGGAGGACTTAGCCAGCCTAGGAATCGAACACGGAATGCCTGGGTGGAACCCAAACGCGGTACCCACTCAACCACTGACCGGTCATCTCTTAGGGCTCGTGTTTGTCAACGAACATAATAATATTTTATTGTGCTGTCATTTTAATTACGGAGCTGCCTAGACTAGACCGGTGGATGACAGATGTCAAGTTGACAGATTCAGTACAAAAAATGTGCGTTCCGTGGCCGCTCGCTAATTCATCTGACCCCCTCTCCTACTATAGGAAGAAATATTTGATAGCGTTGTGTGAACGGTACAAAATATAAGCGCTCGCGGTTCAACAGATATCTGCTTGCGGTTTATAGCTGTGATTGAACAGGGCTTTAAGTTTTGTCAGACACATAGTTCCGATATATGTATAGGCTGGCGCCATTCCTCGCAATCCTTTGAATGTCATTAAGCAGATCTTGAACTCTATTCTTTCAGGGCATCGAAGCCAATCAAGACGATCCCTTAGAAGCGGGGTTATTATTTGATAGTACTTAGATTCACCAAAAATTGTTCTCGCCGCAGCATTGAAGACATACTGAATTCTATTTAATTGTGTCTTAGGTAGGCCAGCATATGCACTATTACAATAATCCATATGTCAGACAACGAACGAATTTATGAGGGACTTTGCTCCATCAGAGGGAAGGCATCTCCTGACTGACTTTATCTGCCGTAGATGGAAAAAGCCAGAACCTACAGCTTTTGAAATTTGTGATTCAAGAGAAAGACTATTGTCTAGAGTGAAACTGAGAAATTTTATTTCTGTAGAAGGAATTCTATTTGTGTCTTGAATACGGATTGGACTGAAATCGATGAGGGCTTGCCTTCCAGGAGAAGCTATCCAAATAAATTCCTTCTTTGTTGGATTAAGTTTGAGTTTATTGACAGACATCCAACTTGAGACTGTGTTAATGAAGCCAACCACCTCGTTTCAAAGGACTTCTTTTTCATCCGGGGAGAAAAACTTGAAAATAAAAAAATCGTCTGCGTAGCCTTGTGATTCAAAGTTAGCTGAGTGAATGAGTCGTTCGAGACGATTCGTATATAGAATGAAGAGAATGGGACCCAGGACAGAACCCTGGGGAACTCCAAATTCAATGGGAGTTTCAGGTGATGTATATTTATTGAAAGCTACTCATCCAGACAGGTACGATGTCATCCATTGGAGGACATCACCTCGAATACCAAATTCAGTTTCTAGCACATTTAATAAGATACTATGATCTACTGTACCAAATGCCGCACTCATGTCAAAAACAGACACCAAACCCAACTCAATTTTAATTTACAAAACAAATGTCAAATATTTGGGAGTGAAGATGGACTATAAGCTTATATGTATTCGATATTCATATCAACTCAGTAACAGCAAAAGCCTCGAAAATGTTAGGATTCATTCTTAAAACATGTAAAAAATTCAATAACTTTAGATCAATGAAAATCTTATATTTTGCGTATGTTCGCAGCTTACTAGAATATGCGTCACAAATATGGAACCCGAATACAAATCATATGTGTAAAATCTGAAATGTGTTCAAAATCGTTTCTTACGAAACCTAGATTTCCGTAGCTATCGTCCCCACTTAAATCACAAAGATTCGGCCGCTTGCTTCAATGTGTTATCATTGGAAGATCGAAGATGCTCGACTGATGTACGCTTTTTACAGAAAATATCCATCTCTGTTATAGATTGCCCGAAACTCCTACAACAAATTCAACCAAGAGTTCCAACCAGATCAGACAAAATTCTTAGCCTCCCTCAATGCAACACCAATTTTAAGCAAAACTCCTTTTATCGTGCATCATACATACACTACACACAATTTGACATTTTAACTCTGCATACTCCTTAAAGTCACACGGACGATCTCTCGATACTTTATAACAACTATAGATACTCATAAAATGCTACCACCCATTCTATGTTCCTTTATTTTGTTATGCATATCATATTATTATTAGTGCACATACTATACTTCAACTAGACCGACCCCCCATTCTACCCCTCCCTATTCCAACTTAAACAATTTATTATATAATCTTTCCACTTATTTCACTTATATATTATAATACCAAAGTGGAAACTTGTAAATGGTACAATTAATTTTACTTAGATATTTCATTGCAGAATCATATACACATAAAAAAATTAAGTTTTTTTTTTTTAAATTAATTTACATACGGGCAAGGATTCCTGAAAATATGCTTTAATTGGACAATATGGAAATTTACAATGTCGAAATTTCACTAAAACTCGATTATCTCCATAATCTGAAAATGCTACCATCGCTGGGGTGAAGATAACCAGTTAGGGTGAAGCGGACTACCGAGTTTATATTGTCTTACAAACGCTATAGCTCCGTCAACCGAAGTGATAAACCTTATTTCTTATTTCCACACGTGTCTCTGAAGTATTAGGCTTTCTTTCGTATGTCGGTTGTCCTGTTTGCACGCGCGAAATATTTTAATTAAATTTCGGGTAAAATATAAGGTTTTTTAATTTTGTAAATATCTGGTTTCATAACTACTGCACATCAGAACGTGAAAATGATATTGTGTTCTAAACCCAATTATATTTGTAGAAAATTATATAGCATTTATAAAAAAAGTTAATTTTCAGGGGTGTAACGGGTCATGCCATGAAGGTACGAGTAACAACTGGGAAGTCGAAAATATTGTGAATTTTTTCCCCGCATTATCTTTTTTTTGTGAATTTGTCAACCTTTGTTTTATCAATAAATCTTAAAATGTTTTTTTATTTTCCAAAAATAAACAAAAAACATAATCCGTTCCCAAACTGTTTTTTTTAATGGTGTTCAGTGGTTTTTTAAATATTAATAAACATGAAAATAGAGCAAAATCAACACAGTGGTTCACTTCTAACTAACTAACTAACTAACTAACTAACCATCACGCCGTTTCTCCGCAGGGGTAGGCAGAGAGGACGGACCGCCAAACAACTCGGTCTTGGCACACACTCTTTGCCTCACTCACATTCATACATCGTCTCATACATTCTCTTCTATTATTCTGTCTTTTGACATGGCCCGACTCAAGTATCTGATTCACTTGATCGTGCCATGTCTTCCTCGGACGTCCTCGACTTCTTCTACCATTCACATTTGCGTCGTATATTCTTCTTACACTGCTTTCTTCGTTCATTCGCTCTACATGCCCAAACCATCTGAGGGTCCCTTTCTTAATCTTACTCATTATGCATACATCAGCCTTACATTCTTTGCGGATATCCACATTTCTCACACGATCATACATTGTTTTACCACACATACGCCTCGGGGATCTCATTTCAACAGCATTCAGTTTACTTTCATCCTTCCTCTGCCAGTTCCATGCCTCACTGCCATACATCAGGGTAGGTACCAGGATTGTGGACTGCTAGTTTCGCTTCTTTTGACAGTTTTTTATTAGCGCCAACGGCATTCAGTCCTCCATTAATGGAGTTACCAGCATTCACCCTTCTTTCAATATCCCTATCAGCCTTCCCATCTCTCGTAAACATACTACCCAGATACACAAACTCATCCACCTGCTCCAAGTATTCATCATTCACAACTATATTGCATACTGTTTTCGTACTCTCTCTTTCAAACACCATGACTTTAGACTTACTTACATTCATCATTAACTCATTCTTCATACATACTTCGTTCATCCTAGATACGAGAGACTGAAGATCTTCCATAGTGTTAGAAATCAGCACCGCATCATCAGCATACGATGATATACCAATTTCATATTTAAGGACCCAATATTAGTTTTGAGACGACAGAATATATCTTTTATTCAAACTCTCCGCATAATTACAATTATTTTTCTTTCAGCATTCAACAAAAATATGCGGATATTTTTAAAAATTCTCCTTTTTTTACATTAACTCCACACAGGAGGCCCTGAGGAAAATAATTTCCCTCAGGGCCTATTTCATCTGGGATGCTGTGTAGAGGGACTTTTTGAGGAGAGGAAGGAATGTACATTGATCTTGAAGAGACCCATCTTGATAGTCGAAGAAGCGACCAGTTTTCATGTGACAAATGTCAACCGTGTACACTTGGGCACACGTTTGGCGTGTTTCCCGACTATGCGCCGGTGCTGAAGGGATCAATGGCGCTATATAGTTCCTCGGAGCATCTTCCATTGTAATACCGGTAGAACAAGGATAGCATTCCCACCCGACGCCTGTGCTCTAAAGTAGTTCATAGAACAAATCATCGGTAAAGATAAATCTGGTTTATAAGTTTAACCATTTACTTACATAATATTTTATATTAACCTATAAAACTCCCTTTATACAGGGTGTTAAGGGACGTTCTTGACACCAGTGATCCCTGACATTATGTGAAGTAAAAAATGTGAATGAAAATTTGGTCTCCGGTGACTTTTTCGATCACTTTAAATTTTTTTTTTTTTTACTTCTATATCAAAAAAATATATCATCCGCATGTCGTCACTGGTCACTCAGCCAAGTAAACGACTAACCTCTTACCGCCCCCAACTGTCTAACAACTTTTAATTTTTTTATGTTTTTGTAGAAAAAAAAATCAAAAACGTAACATTTCCTTTCGATTAGTAACAATAAATATAACGGAAAAACAAATTATTTTTAGTAATCCAATATCGCGGTAGTAATATATTTCTATTAGGATAGCAACCTACCTACTGAAAAAAAATATTTTGTACATTTTACACAAAGCTATCTATCTATCTATGAAATTGAATAGGCATTCCTTTTCCTTCCATTTCATACGAAATTAATATTCATCTCCATTACGTTACTTCTAACTAGGTTATTTTTAAAAACTCTATAAAATCCATTTAGATTTAAGTAATTAGGTACCTACCTAATTATGTACTTCTTATAACACGAGCAAATTTTAAAAAATTGCAATGTATATAACAATCTTTATAATTTCTCATAACATATTTTTTGTTTTGTTTTGAGAAATTATAAAGATTGTTATATACATTGCAATTTTTTAAAATTTGCTCGAACTGCACTGTAGTAAACCAGAATTTTGCTATCGTGATTTATTTCCGAGCTACCTCCTTCTTTAGCAACATTTCGGACAACATTACAGTGTCCATTATCAGGGAAGATGTTTACATTACATTATTTTATTGCTCACTTCTGCCCTGATGATGGACACTGATGCTGTTTGAAACTCTGGAAGGAGATAGAGCAACATAACAACAACAGGCATAATAACCCACAAACAAATCACGATAATACTTTTGGCCGTGAAAATTTCAAAACATATCAGAATGTTGTTGCTGCGTAAATTCGGTAACCTAAGAAACTAACTGGATAAAGTCCCTAGTAAACTAATGCTCTCATTTCAGAGCTTAAAAAATAATTTAAAAAAAAAACAAAGTGTGAAATTAGAAATCGAGTCTATCTCATTCTCTCTCAGGCGAAATTCTATAGATGTATGTGTTGATCTCTTTTCAGTGTCACTATTTTTCTTTCGAGTTTCAAATTTTTCGTGCATTGATATTTTACCTACCTGTATTTTATTGACCTCTCTTCGAGTAGGCGAATTATTATATTGGTTGGTTGGTTATGTAGCGGGTGTATTATAGCCACTGTAATAAAATAGCGATTGAGAAATTGCAGCAGTAAGTTTAGTATAGTAGGTAGTGTAGGTAGATAGTTGATTCATATGGCGCAGTAAAGAAATGGTGTGGGGAGCGTTGGCCGAACAAATAAAACCATTGCATGATTGAAAAGCAGCGCGGGCCGGCATTGCCGTTGTCTGCGTCCGCTGGAAATACCCGCACACCCTCCCCAACTGTTATGGCCTTATATTATGGTAATTTATACGGAAAATACTCGTAAAATTCAATGCGGTCAAGATGGTCGGACATTTCCTAATAGGCACGTTACATAATATACTTGCACATAGAGAATTGTTTTCTTTTATCTTCTGTCTATTTTCTTTTCGCCGGCGATAAAGTGCGATGGGAGATGGGACATTGGACGGTACGGAGTAATCGTACGTGACATTACTTAATGAAATGAGCTCTCTAATAGGTACTTCTTGTTGCTCATCTTCGTGCTATCTGAGATATTTGTATATTGGGGCTGTGCGCTGGCCGCTGTAACACTGGGAATCCATTTCATTCACTTTTTTATGGCCACAACAGAGAAAAACTATAAAAGTGGACAAATGGAACGAGCACGGATTAACAATAAGGTAGGTAGTTACTGGTCAGGGGCGTCGCTAACCTCCTATTTAAGGGGGGAGGGGGTTACATACCTAATCTGCGATTTCTACATAATGCCGATTCTGAATAATAGCTATAAGTTTTATTATATTCTTCTTCTTCGATGACGCTACAGCCCATATCGAGCTTTGGCCTCCTGCAACATTCGCCTCCAACTGCTCCTGTCCTCAGCGGCTGACTTCCAGTTTGGTACGTGGAGAAGCTGTGCTGCATCCCTTCTTACCTCATCTTCCCATCTCAGTCTGGGTCTTCCCACTTTTCTCTTTCCACCTGGGTGTCCAGTCAAAATTCTTTTTAGTGTCAGCGCCTCACAGTTACATAATACAGTTCTAACAATTTATTTATTTATTTTGATATAATATCTTACATTTCAAATACAATTCAGCCATGTCGGTCTCACAATGATCTTATATATGGATATTTTGGTTTTTCTGTGGACGCTACGTGATTTAAACACTGGCAGCAAAGAGAAGTATGTTTTGTTGGCCTCTGAGATTCATTTAAGTTAAAAGTTCATAATTTATCAGTTTTATTATATAGGCATAATTATAAAAATAACTATTAAATCATAATTTAAAAACGAATAAAAACCACAAGCGACTTAAAATGTGGGCTATTTTGCTCCATGACGCGATGCGTGAACTCGCACACCACTGTGTTAAGGAAATTATTGACGAAATATATTTTTTTATTTTTTATTCTTGCTACATATTTATTTTGAGATTTGTTAACTACAAACTGACCCATGTGGGAATGGTTTCACTGTTAACCAACAAAACCGGGGTACATATGATGTCACGTGTACATCGTCAGATTTCGATAATTTTGGCGGCTTTGAAAGTTTCAAATTTAAAAAATTAGAATAAAATAGTGGTCTTGTTATAATTTGAATACATATAGGTACATTCATAAAAAATATCAGAGTTTGCCAAGTAGACAAGAGTTACGAAGCACCCCACAAAGAGCAGACCGATTATACTATCTCATTCACTCACTAGGCTAAATCCTATAGATGTACCTATGTGTTTCAGTGGCGGTCCGTGAGTTTTCAGTGAGCTAGAGTGCTAAGATTGAAAAATACGACGTTACTGATGTTGTTGTAGCTGAAAATCTTATTTTTTTTCAAAATTTCAACTTTTTGTATGAAGATCTTTCATTATGTGGATGCGGCGCATCCCCTGACTGAAAGCATCCTAAAGATGTTTGAAAAAAAATCATTTTAAGCTACAACAATGTCATTAACGTCATATTTTCAATCTTAGCGCTCTAGTTCACAGAAAACTCACGGATCGCCACTGATGTGTTTGTCTCTTTTTAAAGAACATTCACTTGAAAAATACTGGAATCATGTACTAATTGAAAACGAAATGTGGCAGGTCCCATGAAGTTGGTAGTTAGCTACCTTCCTGTTTCCTACTTACAAACCAAAAGAAAGCGGATATTATTAGGTGGCGTGGAGCATAAATCCGCAAGTTCTTTATCTTCATTTTGTCTAACCACAGCAGCGAGACTTTGATCCTCGAAAAGCGTTTCTGGCAGAAATACTTCCCCAGCAAATAACATACAATACTTTGGTAAAAATTTATTCCTCCGAAGGAAATTTGAAATTCAAATTCAGTTAGAGCTGTGGTCAGACGATATTGCAGGTACGAGTATCTTCGAACCTTTTCCGATAATTTAGTGTAAATTACGTATTTTTCTGCCCATCGATGTACATTTTCTCATGGAAATATAAAATTGGTTCCGTTCGGACGTGTTATTGAAAATTACCATACAAAGTAAATAATACGAGGGAACGGGTGAATTTCTGTGCGAGGGACGTGAGCCGTGAGCCCCCGTATTCATAAGAAAAATTATTCACGACCTTGCCGATGAAATTAAATTTAACGAAAAACGGAATATAAAATAAGGGTTTCAATTTCGCGAACATGTAAACGTATTTCTTACAATAAGTAGGCACTTACACGGGTACCCGGCACCTCCCCAACTAATTCTAAGGAATGTGTATATTTCGCTAAGTACATTAGATTATACTTTTTTAGAAATTTTAAAACTTTTACCAATGCCTCCTTTTTTGAGTTTGTGACAAGTGACAACAATCGCGACCATTTTGTGATTTTCGTTGGCTAAAAAATTCGGAATGCACTTGCTTATTATAATCTGTCAATAATTTTGGCAGTTTTTGTTAGGTTGCATAAATATCACTTACAGTAACTAACTAACTAACCATCACACTGTTTCCCTGCAGGGGTATGCAGAGAGGACGGATCGCCAAACAACTCGGTCTCGACACCCACTCCTTGCCTCATTCAAATTTATGCATTCTCTCATACATGCTCTTCTATTATTCTGACTCTTGACATGGCCCGATTTAAGTATTTGATTCATTTGGTCGTGCCATCAATGTCTTTCTCGGGCATCCCCGACTTCTTCTACCATTCACATTTGCGTCTTATATTCTCCTTACACTCCTTTCCTCGTTCATTCGCTCCACATGCCCAAACCATCTGAGCGTCCCTTTCTTAATCTTACTCATTACGTTTATCAGCCTTGCATTCTTTGCGGATCTCCACATTTCTTACACAATAGTGCATGGTTTTACCACACATATGCCTCAGTGATCTCATTTTTACAGCATTCAGTCTACTTATACTAAAAGAAGAAATTGATGGTCGAAAGAAGTGTTTTTGTTTTTAACACGAACATTTAAGAAATGTTTACTCTACAACGAATCGCTTAAATTGGAAAACTATTTTCTAAAATTAATATATTCCCGAAGGACCGGTAATAAAGGTTATAATCCTATAAAATATATTCTCCATTTTCTGAAATTGGCACTTCTTTTCTTCTATTTTTGTTTTCTTTTTGTTTATTTTTCCTTAATTTTAATTCTTTTTATTAGAATGTTCGTCGCTGCCCTATCTCTGATAAAATAAAACTCTTGAAATTCGCACACGACCAAAAATATCACAGATTACTCCGAAAATGCAATGCCATTACTTTCTTAAAATTTGAAAACCATGAAAATTCACGTCCCACGTATTCACCAATATTTTTATTTAGATCCGTGAAAGATCACGGGATATTTAATTCAATTTTTTTCTAAATATTGTATTAAAGATAGGTACATACTTTATATATGGTTTGAATTATTATTTAAGTTATGAGTTCAAATTTTGAAAATGACACTAAAATTCACAGCAAATTTGAGTTACTTGATAGTGGATAATTTCACACAGAATAAGGCTTGTCACATATAACAGAAATTAGTATATCTGATGATTCTCGAGACATAAACAAAACAATATTTGTGTGCTGGATTTAAAAGATTTTTCAAAAATATTTTTTAGTAAATTAGCAGATTAATTTTAGTATAATATTCAGGTAGCAGGTAGGTGGAAAGGAGGGTAGGTTAGGTTAGGTTAGGCTAGGCTAGGTTAAAAACAGGTAGGTGGGAAGGAGGGTGGGTATTGATAGGTTCCTATTCCTATTCTGCCTTTCATTGATCGTAAAATTTTCGATATTTGAACATCAGTTTTATATAATAACGTCTGATTATGTTGCATTTTTTGATTGATCTTGACCAAATCGACAGATAACTTTTTTAAAGTTTCAGTCAACAGTACAGAAAGTGGTTGGCATTCTGGAAAAGTTTAATGGCGTATTGTATATAAATCTGTCAGACGTCGTGTTTACAGAATTACGGATGCAAATTCAAAAGGAAATATTTCCGAATCTGAGTGCTGTGAGCAGTAAGATGTAATTTAATATAAAACTTCTGAATAAATTGCAGCCGGCTAATGGAATAATCGGCTTCATATCGGTGGATACTGTCTCCAGTCTAGAGGTGGATTCTGTTTGGAAAAGCGACACATTCCGTGGCTTCCTAACGCCTCCTTTTATATTGCGGCTTACTGGCGAATCCGTCTAACGAATACGGCTTTTTAAATGGAAATAAAGCCTAAGTGTTTCTTGGATCGGTCGACGGTAGGTTACTAAGATTGTAAACTTATAGGATATGTTATCTCTCTCTCTCTATGTATAGGTATATACGAAGTTAATTGTCAAATTCTTTGAAAGTTATATTCAAATTCTGTTATTATATCATTATGCGCCAGTTACTTCATATAACAATTTGGGAGGTACGGGTACCGCCGCCCCGGGAACCATTTATTAATTAACCAACACCCATGCCATAGGTCACCCTAAGTGGTTCGCTACCTTTGGTGACTTAGCAAGGGTGCCCGGTTTCATGGGGTGAGGTTTGTCTAGGTCTATGCGGCCAATGCATAACGGGTCGGTTCGGGAGAGTTTGGTTGAGGGAGACCTAATCTAGATATCTAGGCGGAGTCTCTCTACCCATCGCCTTGCATTGCATTGGGAGAGATGAATTCATACATCCATTACCCCTGAACACATTGACCCCCAGATTCCTACCCACCCCTCGTACCTTTTTCCTTCCCAGAACTTCATCTCCTTGCTTTCCTTAAAAAAAACCTCCACACAGCAACCACAAATATGACATAGGCCCTGAGGGAAATGTTTTTCATTAGGGCCTCCTGTGCGGATCTAATGTAAAAAAACCTGAAATAATATCAGAACTTGAACAGAACCTGAAAAAAACTTCTAAATTTGACGAATTGTTCAAATTCTGTGACTTAACCCATATTTGGTCTTTGATACTAATGAATATTCTTTTGAAGTTCAATTTTTTTTAAAGAAAGACAAAAATTCCCGGATTATGAATAACCTGATAATATTTGAAAATCTCCTTGTACCAATAAGCGGAAAAATGTTGCTCGAGTCTTAATAGAGGAATTAGCCAGCCGAGGAATTGAATTCACGACGATGGGTGGGAACCAGAAGCTATGCCAAATCAGCCACTGACTAGTTAGATTGAACACCAATAAGCTGCATAAATAAGGCTTATTAACTTTTCACACTGTCAACAAAACATCTTCTATTCCAAACTAAATTCTCCAATGATGCCTCTTAATACACTCTACGTACAAAACTTTAAAGGGGAATCTCTACAACTCTCTAATCTTGGTAGGTACTGAAGGAAGGTAGTAGGGAGTAGGTACCTCTCCAAGGCAAGGACTCGGGACTCTATCCCTCCCGTCTCGGCTCGAAGCAATCCGCCTAATATTATTTACCTTGCCTTCTACGGATGCTGCGAGCCTGTCTTATTCAAATTAATGCAGGAAATCGGATTTGGACTTCTTATTTTGGAGTTAGAGTTTCTTTTCCTTCTAACTTTGGAGAGCTCAGGGGGCAGCGGGAAAATAAAGTATCCACCTACTCGTAGACAATATATATTTTTTTAACCATTATAATGGTTGAAACAATAACCAAGTGGAAATCTATAAAAGGTAAAATTCATGTAAATTAGAAATTATACGTTATTCATAATATAAACTACTATTAGTTAGTCTCTTAAATAAATAAATAAATAATATGTTTATGAAATGCTAGCCTCACTGTTATTACAATATTAATTACAGAAAGTTTGATAATGAAAAGAGTATGAAAACTGGATGCAAAGGTTGGAAATCATATCGCAAAATAAAATCCAAGCAGAACTAATTAAAAACTACACACATAGTACTTAGAAGTCCGCCATTAAATGCAAAAGCAATAATAATTTATCTTACGTAATAAATCTTAGTTTATTTTTTAATTATATATATTTTTGCAAATGAAACCATTACAATAGTTAATACCGTTAAATATTTTCCTATTTCCTATAAAATTGCATATGAACAAATTAATCGTGTAAGTTGTATATCACAATTTTAATCGTTAATATTAAAACAGTAAAGTGATAATTTTTGCCAAACGAACCTTTCTACTTCTGACATAAAAAGTGTCCGCATATTTTGGCGAACTAACGTTCAAACGTAATACAGTTGTATGCATTTTACAGTCGAAATACTGAATTTCGCAATACCAAAATTCTTATGTACATAACACTAAAACAAAATGTAAAAAATGATTACTATTGGATATTTGGCAATCGTCCTAAATGAAACTTGGAAAAAAGTTATCGTAACCTTCTGCAAAATGCCAAATTTATACCATAATTGAAATAAACTGTTGAAATAACACGACTACTTAATCGCCATAATACAATACACTGTCCTAGGTAGCAGTATATCAATTGTGATTTCGTAAAACCCTTTAAGTCACGAACTAAAAACTTTACAGGAGACGATAAAACCAATATTTGGGTATTCGTAAAACTCATTAAAATCTTAAAGTTTATATTAAAGTGCTTATTTGTTTTCCAAAAATTTGAAGTAAAATGTTTTATTTATAATTTTGAGAAATGTGAGGGTTGAATTATTTCGTCTACTGTTTAAAGAAATAATCTAAAAAAACGCAAAAACGCAGTTTTTAGTATTAAAAATTCCATCACCAAAAATTGTTTAGTTAAAAGTATTCTGTACTAGTAAGAAACCACTGACAAGTGCCATTCCCAAAAACATAGCTTGAATGGTTTTACAAAAACGCAATCGATTCGATACAATAATATTTTTTAGCACTTGTAAAATTAATGATGTTTTGCTGATTGCCTTTACGAAATCTCATATCTTGAGAAATTTGGTTGTTTATGATGATAGACAACTTAATCCAAGTTTTCCGCAACTTCAAAACCTTCCGAAAATTTGAACCATCATTAACAGCACTTTTAGATTTGTGTTGGTTATGGGTTAACAATAATAATGTAATATTAAGAATGTATTTTCATTGAAACCTACATATTAAATAATTTTATGTAGGTACATGTTATCATAAATAAAAGCTACATAGATAGAAGTCTGACAGCTGCCTCCTCTCAGAGAAACTTTAAAGATGAAAGATTTTAATTTTAAACAGTTACTTTATTTCCTAGAACCCCAAATATTAGCAAAGAAGAACTTATTTTGATACCACTGTTTATACTTAAATATGTATAAATTGGTTTCACAGAGCCTTAATGAATTCATGCTTTAATTACCCACCGTAAACAGATAGCCATGTTAAAATGTACACGTAAAATAATTTGCTTTTATTCTTTTGAAGTAATAATAATGTTAAATGTAACAAAAGAAAATGAGTAATGTTTCTCCACCCTGGATATTTTTTGGCATTTTTATTTGTAGGTACCCACCCGGCAAAAGTTTATATACGGGATGGGATGCTGTCGGGAGTGGGTAGGTAATGGCGGGTGGTTGGGAGATATGGAGCGAGGAGAAGGCGTGGTCATCGGACGGAACTCGTCTCCCAGGAGTATATACTCCGCAGTACATAGCGCAGGAGGCGGAGCCTGCCGGAGGTATTTTTTCCCATTTTCTCGAGTAACCAGGGAAAACCTTTTCTCCGAACAAACACTCCACTAGCTACCTATATAAATGATAAAAGAGATCGTTTATTTTATACGTCCCTAGTTGAAAGCAAACTCATTATACGAAGAAAATATAGATTGCTTTTGTGGGATTTTATATATTTAGTTATATAACCCATAGGATTCTGAAAATACAAAGAGAAAGACACGGAAAGCGGTAACAGAGGTCACAGTTTCGACCACACCTTTTGCAGAATATTATATTTGCTTCAAACAGCATTTTTTATAATTTGCGAAAATTAAGCAATTAAAATTAAAATATGCAATACTTTTTTTATAATGGAATAACTTACTGATTAAAACTTCAAATTGTAATATTTAATTACTAAAGAAAACGTAAAATATTATATTTATTATCTTCAATTATTAAATACTACAATTTGAGGTCGGAAATATCGAATACTCATCCTAGACTAGTGAGAAAGTCAAAAGATGTCGCATATAAAAAATAAAATTGGATATATTTATACATGACAATATCTAGAATGCAATTAAATTCGTGTAGAATCATCAGATTTTCAAGGCCAAAAGTATTTTCGTTATTTATTTTTGGGGTATTATGCCGTATTGCGCTACTCTTTAGCAAAAGTTTACATGAATTCATTTTAGCATTCACTTTGGGAGGTGGGTATGGGTACTGCCGCCCCGGAAACCATTTATTGGATAACCAACACCTCTGTCATAACCCAAGTGGTTCGCTACGTTTGGTAACTTAGCAGTGGTGCCCGGGTTCATGGGGGTGAGGTATGTAAAGGTCTTGGGAACCGATGTGTCTGCCCACTTGCTGCGTGGCGGGCAGGATTGAGAGAGACTGGTTGAGGACGTCTTTAGACCTCTCCATCCAGAATCCCTCGACCTATCACCTTGCAACGCAGTTGAAGGGATGGATTCATACGTCTGTTACTCCTGGACACACTGACCCTCAGATTCCTACCCACCCCTCATACCGATTTCCTTCCCAGAACTTATTTTTCTTCCTTTCCTTAAAAAAAACTCTTCACGCAGCATCCCCTGAGATGCCGTAGGCCCTAAGGGGAATGGTTTTCCTCAGGGCTTCCTGTATGGAGCTAATGAAAAAAAAACTTTCGGACAGCGGTTATAGTGTCCATCATTCATCATCACACATCTGCCCTGATGATGGACATTGTAACGCTGTCCGAAACATTGGCGAAAGAAGGAGGTAGCGCAGCGCAACACGGCATAACACCCCAAAATAAATAACGAAAATTACATTCAATGATTAAAAATTATAATATTTCAAACGTGTACACTCCAAAGTCGATAATCATTTTATAGGTACCTTTATCTACATAATATGCATTTTACGAATAACAATAAATCATCTATCGAAAAATAACTATTCTATAAAAAGATTTTTTGTATTTTACTGTCACAAAATCTAATAAATTTGTTTAGTCATTTCTATGTAGGTGTGGTTAAAAATGGTATTAATTGAATTAGAATTAAAAGAAATATATTTGTGTAACAATACTTAGTATATGATAGTATAACGACCTTTATTATAATATTTTGTAAAATATATATGTATATAATTATGTAACTCATGTTTTATATTACAATAAAAAAAAAATATATATACATATCTATATATTTACATCTACATAGGTACATATCTATTAAAGTAAGTTATAGTTTTAATCCAAATAAATAAAATCATAGTTAAAATGGCTCCCTGCAAACCAATTTTGGGTAATCTAACGTCTATTTAATTTACAGACAAGCTCACCAACACGAATCAATTATATAATATATTTATTTTATTCATTTCTGATGCTAAAACCTGTTTTATTTACTGAGAGTAATACATATATTCATTTATGTTCGAAATATTTATTCAACATCAAAATATCTTTCAGACGTAAATATTGTTATGCTGAAATACACCTAAATTATTTTCAATGAATTAATTTCAGCTCACTTATTTTGTTGATTCTGTAAATAGTATGAATTAAATATTAAAAAGAATGTTTATGAGGTTTATGTAGCAATACATTTGATTGAATTAGGTCTCGGTGGCTCAGTGGTTATCCCGGTAAGACGATAGTCCTTGATTCGATACACAGTTGCAACTGTTACCTTTTAAAAGTGAAAATTTCTTTAGAACCGTTGTGATTTGAAACTCGATGAAACGAGTTTTAAATCGGAACAATCTATAGGATTTAGCTTGCAAAAGAATTAGATAGAATAATCGGTCTCCTCTTTGTGCGGTGCTTCGTAGCCTCCCCACTATTGTCTACTTTAGTTTTCTAAAGGTTACTCCTACCGCGTGTGAATTGCACCCATTTTATTTTCTGTGTCTCTTTCTGCTTCATCTTTCATTTAGATCAGGGGTCTCCAAACTTTTTAGCCTTAGGGCCATACTGTTCACTCCAGTAAGTTCCAAGGGCCAATACCGTTTTAATTTTCCTACCATCTATTTATGGTTCATGGGGTGAGGTTTTTCCAGGTCTTGGCGGCGGATGCGTCTGCCCACCTGCTGCGTGGCGGGCCGGATCGAGAGAGACTGGGTGAGGAACGCCTTTTGACCTTTCCAGCCGAACTATCTCGACTCATCGCCTTGCACCGCAGTTGGAGGGACGGATTCATACGTCCGATACTCCTGGACACTAACCCCCAGACACTAACCCACCCCTCATATATTTTCCTTCCCAGAACTTCCTATCCATCCCTTTCTTAATAACACCCTTCACACAGCATCCGCTAAGATGACATAGGCCCCGAGGCAAAATATTTTCCTCAGGGCCTCCTGTATGGAGTTAATGTAAAAAGAAAAAATACGCTTGCTTAATTCACTAGTTCAATTACTATTGTATTGTACTGTATTTTCACGACTACAATACGGCATCTAGGTGGTTACACGCAGAAATAGTTTTTTTTCTTATTAGTAACAAATAGATACATAAATTACAAATATATTTTATACACTAATTAATTACATAATAGATATACTTGAAATACCCCCATAAGTAAGCAGGGCTTGTGTATATGGGGGAGTGTTATTGTATTGTTTTTTTTTTTTTTTTTTTTTTTTACATGATTCATTTTAAGTTTTCAGTATAATTTTTAAGGTAAGTTTTAAATTCTTTTATAAGGTGAGTTTTAAATTCTTTCAGGAAGTATTCTCCATTCATCGCACAGATAGTGCTAGTAGTACTTTTTCTCGAATAATCTCGTTGGTTCGGTTTTATACTTCTCATCAAGCTTTCCATAGCAAGTAAATAAAACCGAATTACTATCATTTTTCGTTTTTATCCAACTTATCACAACAACAATAAGCCGTTAGCTGTCGCGGGCCTGATTGATGACACTGGTCACAAGCTGTCGCGGGCCGGATTGATGACACTGGCGGGCCGGACTTGGCCCGCGGGCCGTAGTTTGGAGACCCCTGGTTTAGATTTATTCATATTATCTTCTTGTTTAATTATTAAAGATTACATACATGTGTATGAACAAAATATCGAGTGCAGTTCACACACGGTAAAAGTAAAACTTCACCCACACAATCACAACCAAAAGGAGCCTTAAAAAGTGAGCTCATAATCAAAGCGGCCAATAAGCGCAGCTTGACGCTTCGTAGGTACTGTAAGTAGGTAAGGTTTCATTCTATCTCATTCTTTCGCTCTAAATATAATGTTTCTTCGCCCAACAGTAAGATGAACTTCTTTTTAAACCTAGATATTTCTACGAACGAACTATCTAGGTAAGGACGAACATTTACAATGAAGAAAAAACTAGGCAAAGTTGGATAGTATAGATTTGCAAGGAAACTGGAGTGGAACCACGTAGTGATGTTACGATTGTTCTCTTAGTGCAAGTAGAAGAAGATTGATTATATTTTAATCTTAGAAAGAGTTAAATTATTGAAGTGAAAACTTTTAGCACCGTTGTGATTTGAAACTTGATGAAACGGAGGCGAGAGACACCAAAAAGAGACAAAGGAGAGAATGAAAAATAAATAATATACTAATTTATTTCACGGGTACTCGGTTCCAATATGATATGATGAATCCACGGTGTCACGCAAGCCTCCTTTGGTCTAATGGTGTAAAGCACCTGACTAACCTTAGCGGACAGACATTCAGCGGACCAAGGATCGAATACTACAAAATCCAAAAAAAAAAAAAAAATTGTAAAATCAACATCCAATCTTCAAACCACTCCAAAATGAACAGGTAAAGAAAAGACAAAAGAAAACGACATCTAGCGACTCTGAAGAAGGAAACAAAAATACTAATAAGATGACCAAATGTATAGGAAAGGGTGCTCTGGAATTCGTCGACAAAAATAGGAAAAAATCATCCTTCACATTGATAAAAAAAGCTTCCTAGTCTCTCCACTCTTGCCTACTTTAGTTTTCTGACGGTTTCACTTTTATGGAATGAGAATTGCCCACTATTGAAATAAAGACTTGTGTTTTATTGAAGGTACTGATTAAACACTTAGGTAATATGATTTATGACAAGATTTGTTTTTAATATTGGTGCTTTCTTCAATAAAATCAAGGTAGCCTACATTTATGTTTGATGAACTAACAGTTGACCCCCCGGACAGTTGATCCCCCGCACAGTTGATCCCCCGCACAGTTGATCCTTGGACAGTTGAACCTACGGATAATTGATCCCTCGGACAGTTGATGACCCTATAGGTTTATTTTTGGTGTACGTCTTCATTGTTAAAGTAGATAAGTACGCAGAGAAATAATGCCTTGTCCTCGAAGAAATATGCAGTGAGGATGTATCCTACAGCCGCATAACAAAATACGTCATACTTATATAGATCTGTCGGGAGATCAACTATCGCGGATCTACTGTTATGTTTATTATCCCGAGTTAGCGGAAATCGTCGGTCTAACGGGCGTAAAAACACTAGTACAAAATATTATCAAATTTTAAAAATAACAGTCACTGAAAAAAAAAAAAATAATGAACAACAAATAATTTAAATCGTAATATGGCTGTGCATTTTCGTAGGATTTACAGACAGTTTTTAAATGCGCAGTCATGCACAAAATCCGTGCAGTTTTCATATTTATTTTGAATATTAATATTTATTGAATCGTGAAATCAGAAAAATACAGACAATAAAGTGCGTTCCGTTAAAACAACACGTGAAACGCAGCGGATAGAATGTGCGTGGGAATACAACCACCCGCTGGACTTTTATACTTTAGCCGTCGGCAAAACTACAACGGCCATGTTGTTTACCATTATTTAAAAAATACCCCCTTATTTTGAAACAGACATTATTTACAATTTTTTTTGATAGAACGCAAATAAAAAAAAAACTAGCAAAAATTGTTTTGTTTATTTATTTAATTATTAACTAACTTCACTTTTAGTTAGATAAAAAGTCCCAAAGTTTCATAATTTTTTTTCAAATTGCGGTCGGAAAGTTTCATAAAAGTGTACGTTTTAATATATTTGGGTTTAACTTTTAGATTTGATTATAAAGCGTGGTGTTTTTTCTTTCTAACACCGTATAGATCATATTTCTCACCGTGATAGTAAGAGAGGCACAACGATTTCTATGAGACCTATGAGTTGTTACCAAAAACGAACAGCTTAGCCTGAGAGGTCAAGTTGTTAGCTCATATAGTCGTGTATGCTAATAATTTGAGAAATATATAAAATTTATATTATTTGGCGTATATAATATAACTTTCCATATATTAAATTTAATTGTTTGCCATCACTAACAAAACATCAAGACGTGAGGTGGACATACTTCCTTAATTCCTTTTTAAATTGAAGTATATTTTCAACCTTAGTCATGGTCATGACAATCTAATTTGCTTTGCATTTTTCGTCCCGTGACCGTGTATATCGTGATAGTAATTTATTTTTCTTTTCAGTTCCTTAGATACCACCCCCATGTTGATTTTACGTATAAAACTAAGTAAATTCAAGTACATATATGATTTGCTTCATAGTCATAAAATTTAGTTCTTTCATCATGTCTCTTATCCGTGTGTACTCGTTGCATTTGAATATTATTCGCATTAATTTAATTTTTAGTATATGTATATTTTTCATTTTATCTTAATTGCAGACAAAATACATACTAAAAATGTAATTAAAGTGTAGTGATATAAATGTATTTTATATTATCTGGTAAATATTTTTATTTACTTTATTTCTGATTCTGCCCAGAAATGTTTTTTTTTTAAATTTTCACACATCAATTCCAATCAGGTCCAATTTTTAAAATGAAAAACTCTTAAGCATAATGAAAATACATTGTTTATACAATTTAAAAAAAACATATATACTAATTTAATTAGCTTTAAGTTATTATGACGTCATTACAAATAGAATTATTGTAAGAAAAAAATAATAAGTTAGGTAATACTGTATTATGCTTTATTATTATTTCTTTCTTTTCTCTCTTTCTCTTTACTGTGTAATGTTTTATATTTTATTTAGCTTTTATTATTTCTGTTATTGTACGAGTAACCACAAAACAGAATCTACGCATGCTGCGAACCTTTTTAATTGGAGTGTTAATATCAATGCACATTGCCCATACCAGTGGCAATTTCAATAGTGTTATAATTGTTAACAACCTGTAAATTTAAACAATAAATAAATAAATAGAACCAATTTTTTCTGCCCGATATCGCCATGATAATTCGGATTGTATCTAGGTATTATTTTACTCGTAATTTAAATTATTCGGAGTGTGTCTGTGGCAAAGAACATAATATAACGTAGGTAACAAAATAAGCGTTTTGGTACCTAAGATTGTTTGTACTCGTTATCGGTAAAAGGAAAATATTCCTTTCTTATGACGAACATGAAAAATACATTTTAGAAATTGTAAATATTATGAGATATTCAAATGCGAAGTGTGCTAGAAAGGACGTGAAAATATATTCAGTAGTAAAAGCTTCCTGGAGGACTGCGAAAACGTTTTACAGGCTTCCCGTTAGTTATTCAGTTTGCTTCTGAAATATTTATATGCGATACATTCTTAGGAAATTGGATATTTCATCAAACGTTTGGATATTTTGTAATACGAGCACAAAGTGTGGAAAAAATAATATAGAAACTACATACATTCCTTCACAATACGGAAAAGTGTTGAAGGATGGTCTTGAAATTTCAGCATTATTAATTCCTTTTAGATAAATACAAACTGAACGCAAAAAAACAACATAATTGAAAATAAACAATAAAACGCAAACCCACTGTTAAATTTGATCATTGACGATGACGAAATTGAAAAAGTAAATTAAACCAAATATCTTGTAGGAATATTGGATTCTAAACTAACTTTCGTAGCAAATTTTGAGTATGAGCTAAAGAAGGTATCAACAAAACTTAGAAGACTAAGAAAATAACTAAATAAAAAACACTACAGAGATAATTTTTGAACTATAGTTGTTTTTATATTTAGATTACTGCTCTACGATATTATATGTATTTGGTCAAAGAAAAATGCTAGAAAAAAATTGAAATTATATAAAACATTATCAAGGAAAGGCAAATATGCTAAAATTAATCTAATGGGAGAAAAGCTAAATTGAATGTGTAAATTTTTAAGCATAAAATTATGAAAAACCAAATGCCAAAATGTATTGCTTTACAAGCTTTATGGTCTGATTTCATTAAAAATATACATAGTTATGAAACCAGAAATATAAATAGTAGATTGCCGCCATTGAGAAAATCAAAGTCACAGTACCTATGCCTAAAGATGTATGATGAAATGCCTGCAAGTCTAGAATTAATGTATTTAAAAAGGTACAGTACAAAGTCACATTACCTATGCCTAAAGACGTATGATGAAATGCCTGCAAGTCAAGAATTAATGTATTTAAAAATGTACGTTATGCTTACTGTATATAATTTAAAAAAAATGCAAGTTACTTCGTGCATATTAGTTTAGGTATATATGAATGTAATATAAAATAACTCAATAAATAGTAATGATGTAAAAAAACAATTACTAATAATATCCCCCTTTTTGAACGTGTTTTTTGGCGTAGAGTAGGTTGACAAAAAACGCTTGTAGATTATGACCCAATATTCATCAACTTGTATCTAAACGCTCTTCCTTGACAGTATTTTTTGCTAAAACACACTTCCACCCGTGAATTGAGTTATTGTGAGATTCTAAATAAGTATTTTTTACCACGATGACGTGTGGACCATATTTTACACATGGAAGATGAAAAAATATGATTATTTTCCGGTGTATTGCGATCTCGTCAAAAAATGTGTTTTCAGTCAAATATAATCTGACGAAATCCATGGTCGAGAGGTAAGGCTCGCTAGTAGCAATCGGAAAGTTTCAAGTTCAAATCCAGACATTTTATTCATTTAAAATAATGTAAGTTATATTTTGCGGCACGAATCGGAGTGGACGATACTCCCATATTCGCCCTGGTGTTAACACCACCATTCGGTATTGAAACGTTGCTGGCAATGGCTTTATCTGTGTTTTGTGATGAGATCTGAATATTTAACCTTCCTCTCCCTTGTCTCCTTCCCATATCCTTCAACCTCATAACATACCCCAATTAGGGATATGTTAATCATATACCTACCTTTGGGAGCAGTTAGGATTCTTGTGCGGTATTGACTATACTATGTCTTATGATACTTAGAAATTTGTCGTGATTTATTTTTGGGGTATTATTCCGGGTTGCGCTAATTCCTTCTTTAGCCCACATTTCGGACAGCGTTCTAACAAATTAAAATAATATTATGCACTTCGGAAATGTTCATTTTAATTTTAATTTTAGGGCAAATTCCTACAAAGGTTCGGCGAAAATGAGCTGTGCTTTTCAATCGAAGTCACTTTTTGTGTTAATGTTATAATCGGCATTTTCTTTTGTTTTTGTACTCAATAGCTGCTTTTAGTATTCTCTTGGCTTGCGCCACCTCATTTATTTAATACGAGTGCAAGAAAATGATTATTTATGCCGATGAAATTTGAAAATTATGATGTAGCCGTGCCGTTTCCGCGGGAATTATAAAGCAGCCATTGGCAAAAAATATTGTGTAGTGTGTACCAAAATGCAAAAAGTCAAATGTGAATATTCGTTATGTTTCTAAACAATCACACTTTCGAATATTTTGCTAAATAATAATACGCATCCATAGTCGTCACACACATATATGACTAACTTTACACTCCTCATTTCAAATAAAAATAAATTAAATTTGGTGCGTACGACATGCGTCTATAGTAAAGCGTACAAAATACACAGCGACTTAATAACATCAACAAAGAAGAAGAGAAGTGTAAAAAAATATCGCAGAAATGTTTCCTTGATTAGGCGAAGGTTTGCAACGCACGGCAGAACCTTGCTTGCCACTTTCCAGCAATATAAAATAACAAGTGTGTTTTTTATGTTTCAGTCTCGTGTTATTGCAGGTGCATGAAATGGTAATGAAAAAAATGGTAATTCTCTCTCGGGTTAGACTTCAGACTGACGTTACGTCTTCAAAGGAGCTCCGGCCTGGTGTATGTGCCTTCCTGATTACGTGCTGGTTGCGGTGTAACCCCCCCCCTTCCAACTCGGTGGGAAAACAACGCCGCGAACCGGGAAACTCAATGTATGCAATTTAATAAAACACAGAAATTGGAATATTTTTTTCTAAATGCGCGTTCGTATCTTGAATAATGTATCATGTTGAGACTTATTAGATTCAGCGTAAAATCTACCAAATAGGCATCAGTATCTTCAGTGACGGTTAAAAATAAATTACATTATAATATTGTAAACGCAGAAATATGACTTAACTTTAATTTAAAAAACTTAAAACTTTGATTAATATTCACTATTTATGCAGGAATACTCGAAAATAAAAACAAATTTCAATTAAATTGGACAGAAAATGTCAATGTAGTCGGAAATTCAAAAAAAAAAACGAGTGTGCTTTAGACCTCACGACTGAAGTAAAACTTCACTAACTTATGCCGTCCATTAACAATATAACAATAACAGGAATAAAAATATCCCCATCCCCTCAACATCACCATCAACTCAACTCAATTCTCAACTCTCAGCTCTCAGCTCTCAGCTCTCAGCTCTCAGCTCTCAACTCTCAACTCAACTCAACTCAACTCATATCATTGATTAGCGTTTCACATTGATAACGTTTCATATTGATTAGCGTGTCACATTTTTTCGTAACGTTTCATATTTTTTCGTAACGTTTCGTATTTTTTTCGTAACGTTTCATAACGTATTCATCATTTTACCCCCAAGTGTCGAGCGTGAGTAAAGAAGTTTTACTTAAAAAAAAGAAATTTTCGATTTATTTTTTTAAGATAAAGTTTTCTAGCTAACGCTATCTTTGATGGGAAAAATAAAAAAAGTGTACTTTTTCAGAATTGCTAGACAGACTTGATACGATTTTTTTTAAGTGAAAACCGCTTTAGCACCGTTGTGATTTGAAACTCGATGAAACGAAAAATAGCGACACTAATAGGAGACAAACACATACCTACGAGATGGGACATCTATGGGATTTAGCATGTAAGAGAATACAGTATAATCGGTCTCCTCATTTTGCGATGCTTTTTCGCCTCCCCACTCTTGTCTACTTTAGTTTTATGAAGGTTTCAATTTCACGGCGTGTGAATTGCGCACTTTGTTTTTTATTCTTTAATTACACATCGATTCAACTTAATTTCTATATAATACCTTGAAGAAGAGGGAAAAACATGCACAAAATAGGATGTTAGGTTTTTAGCTAGGATTATTTAAATAAATTGTGCGCGTTTAGATTTGAACGGAATCTTCCGCCAAATTTGTCATACTAAATGAAATATATGGTCGTCTGACTGACGAAAAACGCAAAATTTTGTACTCCCCCAACGTAAACAGTTTTATTTTATTGTAATTATGTTGAATCGAAAAGCAAAAAAATAAATAAAATAGTTTTACCAAAATTTGAACTTGTGAAGTTTTGACGGATGCCTTAACATTATTTACGAATTCACTCTGTTGTATGAAAATTTTTATTGAAAGGAATCATGAGAAATGTTTTCCAAGGGGCACCATTTTGCGCATAGAGAAAGCGTTTGACGGTAGATTATTCCAATACTGACATTAATTAAAAAAATATTAATTTTCAAATTAATAATTTTTATTTATATTGAGCATTAAAAAATGTATAACATTTTCCGGGTTTAGGTGAAAGCCGCCTCTGCCATCGTCTGAAGGGTGTTTTAGTATGTCTAGCCTCGACCGCAGCACACGTTTGCAATCTTGCTTTTTTATCTGCTTTTAATATAGATTGAAGATTTGTACGGTCATGTGTGAGGCGATTACTTGAGAGATCACAGCGGCCTTTGAGACCCCCCTCCACTCACACCTCGCCCGCACCATCCCCTGCCTGGCGCAGGAACCTCCGAACCAGAGGAAGCTTTTCCAATTACTACTGCGGGACTCTTTCAGATAAACATGAATATTTTAATGCGTTTCTCAACGTGAATCTACTAGATGTAGTGTACATGTACACTTTACTATGAAATGCATTTTTCTTGCTGCTGTAATATTTTGGTCTGAAGGAATGAGAACTGGAATGCTTAAATCATTTTTATGCTCCTCAACATCTTGTAAAATTTAATTTGTCATGGCGTTAAAAAAGTTGATTATTTATGCATAAAGTTAGATAAAACTATTTTATTTTAGTACTAGCTACTAATACTAGCTTAAGTCCCCGAGTTTGTCGAAATCAGATTTAGAAATTAATTTTCCTCGCATTTTGAACGTCAAGTGTGCAAATTTTTTTAAGAAGTATCTATCAAAATTCTGCTGTAAGGGGTGGGAAAAGCAGATGGGGTGATTTTTCAAAATCTAATGTAGGGACCTTCCTTTTGTTTTGAAAGTCAAGCGTTCAAAATTTCATCAATCTATGAAATAAAACGAGGATTTGTTTAAAATAAATACTAATAAACCTAAACCGGGTCACGATTAATATAATTATGAAATTGATAGTATGCACAGAATAAAGAAGAAAACTAGAAGTGCATTTCATACCAGTGGCGTACCGTGGGGGGGGCGGGGGGGGGCGGCCCGCCCCGGGCGGCACTTTTGGGGGGGCGGCAAAATTTCACAATCAATAATCATCTTGTAAAAATTTGGATTGGGGAAGTCGCGGGTTCTATTCTCGCGTCAGGACTTAAAAGTTTTTTCTAGTTTATAGTTTCTTAACATCTTTCTTAAGTTTTATATACTGTTAAAATCAAAATATTAATGACAGACGTTTTGTTTTTATTTCTAACACATACGTTATTTTTAAATAAAAATGTAAATGGCAACAGTATCATTTTAGCTCTAATTGATAGTCGATTTGTGTTTTATATTCGTGAAGCTTTGTGCGCCCTGCTGAAAGCGCACAAAAAATTACACTTATACGGTTTTCTTCCACGTATATATCACGGTGATATATTTTAAATTTATTATCACAGAAAAGTTAAATAGCTGACAGGTTTTTGCATACTTATTCGAATTGCAGTTATAAAATTCTAGATGCACACTATCTATGTGCTGCCAGAATCAAAGAAAAACCATTTTTATGTTCTGAGTGAAGTTTTAATTCACCGCATACATATTTAATTAGAAGCAGTTTTGTGTTCAAAATGTATAATTCCAGTTGTGGATTCATCTGACGACACATTTCGAAGGAAAACATTATATTATTTAAAGTGCTTTATAAAATTCTTGCAGACAATTTATGTGCCGCCAGAATCAAAGAAAAAACATTTTCACGTTCCGAGTGTAGTCTTAATTCACCGCTTAGAGATTTAATTAAAACCCCTTTTGTGTTCAGAATGTAAAATTCCAGTTGTGAATTCATCCGACGACACATTTCGAAGAAAAAACTTATTTGAAGTGCTTAATAAAATTCTTCCAGACAAGTTATGTGCCGCCAGAGTCAAATAAAAGCCTTTTTCATGTTCTGAGTGTAGTTTTAATTCACCGCATACAGATAAAATTTAAGCCAGTTTTATTGTTCAGAATGTAAAATTTCAATTGTGTATTCATCTGCTGACATATTTCGAAGGAAAACATAACTTTTTTCGAAGTGCAAATATAAAATTCTAGTTGCAGACAATTTATGTGCTGCCAGAACCAAAGAAAAACCGTTTTCACGTTCTGAGTGTAGTTTTAATTCACCGCATTCAGATTTAATTAATAAATATTTTAAAAAAAAAAAATTTAAAAAAAAGGATCACTCCCCCCCCCCCCTCCCTGAAGAAGTACCTATATAGGGGGGGGGGGGGCGGCAAAATTTTCATCCGCCCCGGGCGGCTGATACCCACGGTACGCCACTGTTTCATACAAATTTGAATGAAAACAAATTATCAACTTAACCTAGTAGCCCATCGCTCCGTCTCGCTTACACTCGACTGACATCGTAGACCTCCATTCCAATTGAATTTCGTGAAACACAGTTTTGTATTGGAAATTTATTCTTCGATTAGGTAAATATTTGGATCACGAAGCTTGCCCACATGGCAATTATTGTGATCTTATTTATTCCATGATTTTTTAACTTATTAATCGTCAAAATTTGTAACTTCATGTTTATTTATTTAAGAAAATCCAACATGCCACATTTCTTCAATATGAGCATTTATGAACGTCACCGTAGGTTGGCCTCTAACACAACATTTGTGACTTTTTGAAAAAATGACAAACAGAGCTCCTGGCCAAAAAGGCCCCTTTCTCTTTCTGATTGTTTATTTTGTTGTTTGTTAAAAAATATTTACAAGTGACATGGCTGCTGTACGGGGAGGTTATACCACACAAGTTAATAAACATTCAACGAAGTTAGTAATACTTGGATAAATAAGAGGTAATGATAAAGCAATTTATTGGTGATGGGTCTATAATTTATGATTATTGTCCTACTTATAGATTTTATTATCACACGGCAGAATCCCTGGCATTATTCTGAAAACAAAAAATCTTCACTTGATAGTTTCTTCTTCACCGAGCACACTTATTTTCCTTTATTTTATTTATCCCATGGATATATTTACGCCCCATATTATGAGCCAGACTTCATGAATAAATGCATTCCTTTCAATACTCCTTCTTTTATGGCGTTTTTAGGTTTGAGTTATTTTTGGCTTTTCCCCACAGATTCGCCAAGTGGCCACAGCATTCCCGTCCATTCAATTTCCGTTATTTTATGGCTTTTGATCTATTTACCGCTGTCTTAAATAGTACCTACCTACAAAACTCTTTATGATTTCACATTTTATGTAATGAAAAGCAGGTCTTAAAAGATATATAATAAAATAACTGTATAAAATATGAATAATATTTTCACCGGCTAATTTTCTGAACAATGTAAACATCGTAAAAAGTGCCGTTAATCATAAAACCGATTCGGATTAATTCAGACAACTTTTATAAATGAAGATTTAAAACGATATTCGGCTTTATATTTTCAAGGGGTCATCCCAGTAAAAATGTTTCGTATTAACATTTTCCGAGCAACTTATTGCGTTCGATGAGGCAATAAAAAGTCGAAACATCACTTTATTACGACGTCCTTTTTGTTATTGTCCCCTTATTCTCGGCAAAAAGTCTTTACAAGTGACGTAATGGCGTCACTGTCTTTGTAATTGAATTCAAAATGGCGGCTCCTGGAGCTGACTTCATTTGATATAATGTGTAATGTCGCCACACAGCGCCACCTCTATCTCATGGTGCTGGTTCCCGGTACCAGAGTACCAACTCCTGGTACTCCGGTGAAGCTGACGACTACCTCAGGATTTAATAGCCACGCGCAAGTATCATCCGAAAAGCCAGTTGAATTGAGGCAAAAAACTGTCTAATACTCGAGACACCGCGTCGATTCCACAAAATAATATATAATATAATCATAATTATGAATATCCCAAATAATATCCCATATTGGCGTATTTTAAAATAATAATAATTTATTTTATTCCGGAACGTAGGGAGTTTAGTGCGATTATACTACACTTAAAATACAGGTGTAACAACATTTGGATAAAAAAAAGGTTTATAGAATTACTCGAGAATGGCGGGGCCAATAATTTTCTAAAGTGTTCTTCGATGATGAAATTCAAATGGCGATATGCTGGAATCTAGCGGAATTCCACAAGGAGGACACTTCCGGAGTCAAATCAAGTTTCTCAATTCTGCCACCCGGGTTTATCTCGTCCCTTCGTTAGTATTTTTGCAGCGCTATGATCCTATTACTTTGGACAAACTAAACTTACAAACTAGAAAAATCTTTAACGTGGATCTTCGAATGCGTATCTCTATTAATATGTACCTACATCAGTATTTACATTCACACACAAAAAAGAGCACAATAAATGGCAAGTTGACATGTTTCGTGATCTAAAAGTCTGAAAATTCTCTGCACAAATTTCGTAACCAGAACTGTTTATCACCATTCTTATGAAATTTAAATGGCGATATGCGATGTCAGAAAAGTTTAATAGAGGTAGGCTAGAGCCAAAAGGTACTAGTGCTCAAGGCGATTACGTCGGGGTGAAAATTTCTGCAAGCATGTTTGACAGATGTACATTTTATGTACACACTTACAGAAATGCTCCTGTGAAGTCGTGCTGAGTCAGAAACGTCCGTAAGTGAATACTAGGCTTAAGTCAGTGGTGACATTGGTTTCCATTCAAATGTTTATGAAACGTATTTCTAGTGTTCTTCTTTATTCTATGATATTCTCCATAATGGAGTACTGGTACCTACCCTGATGTATGGCAGTGAGGCATGGAACTGGCAGAGGAAGGATGAAAGTAGACTGAATGCTGTAGAAATGAGATCCCTGAGGCGCATGTGTGGTAAAACCATGTATGATCGTGTGAGAAACGCGGAGATCCGCAAAGAATGCAAGGCTGATGTAAGCGTAATGAGTAAGATCAAGAAAGGAACGCTCCGATGGTTCGGGCATGTAGAGAGAATGAACGAGGAAAGGAGTGTAAGGAGAATATATGATGCAAATGTGAATGGTAGAAGAAGTCGGGGACGTCCGAGAAAGACATGGCACGACCAAGTGAATCAGATACTTGAGTCGGGCCATGTGAAGAGTCGGAATAATAGAAGAGCATGTATGAGACGGTGTATGAATGTGAACGAGGCAAGGAGTGTGTGCCAAGACCGAGTTGTTTGGCGGTCCGTCCTCTCTGCCTACCCCTGCGGGGAAACGGCGTGATGGTTAGTTAGTTAGTTAGTTAGTGTTACCGGTTTCATTCTCAACAATATCACAATACTTTAACATAAAATTGTCACAATCTTCGTTCCGAAAGTCGTCTGCACTGAATATGTGGAACGACTAACAAATAACATGGTTGTGTCATGGTCTAAATAAAGCTGCTAGATTCAGATAAATGATACCCACCAAGACAATCGGCAATACTGGAGACCTTTGAGCATTTCCAGGTCATAGCTGGAAATCAAAAGGCTGACGAAAAAGATGAATAATCCTGGGGAATATATTACGAATGTTTTCTTTTAAAAACGTCGCCACAAAATCACATATTAATTTTAATTAAGAGCATCGCAAATAAGCAAATGCAATACCAAGAACAATATGACATATCTACATTCGCCAAGTAAACGTAAGTAAATTAATTAATGTTTCTTGTAAAGCATCGGCGCAGAGTTCCGCAAGTTGGTACTGAAGATAAAGACAGATCATATCTCATATTTTTTTATCTCCGCGACTAACTTAGCGTCGCGAGTCGTGTAAAGAACTCAGTGGCGCACCGTACTGCCCTAAATCATAATACCAGCAACTAGAAATTTTATAGACCCATCGTTGATATTGTTGGCGAAAACCAAGGGCGTTTTATCATAAAATAAAAGAAATGTCGCTCTGGCAAAAAAAAACAATATTGAACAAAAGTAACAATAAAATATTGACATAATTATAAATCAAAATATAAAAAACAAACACTTACTTCCACGTAAAGAACGTTTAAGAAGTGTGATTTTTTTTGTTGCTTAAAAGCAAGTAACTGACAATTCAGAGACTTCGTGAAATACGACCGATTCTTTACCACTGTAATTAATCTAACCCGATGAATGGAAGCAGACCATAATTGCCCCAGCTTACATAAATGAATATTTAATATTAATTAATAATATAAATGAATATTTAATATAAATTAATACTCACATAAGAAATATTTAAAGCATTACCTGAAAATATCAAAAAAGAGACATCTTATTCAAAAATCAAAACAAAATTTAAATCTTTCTACCTCCGAAGAACATGAAATCAATTAATATAGTTCCTTTCTATTTTTTTTTCTCACCGTATGTTTGTACTGTGTAAAATATTTTTACTACAACGCAATTCATAAACATTATAAAAATTAGTTTGTCGTAATAATTAGTATTTTAATATTAAGTATTATATTTAGTATTTACTATGTAAAACTGAAAAGTATACTGTATTAAATAATTAGAAAAAAATGAGAGATTTCTTACAATCAAACTGATTGATCAGTTTCGTAAGATTTGTAAAATAAAATATTGTAAAATTTAAACTGAATAAACATATTATAAAAAAAAAATCTTTTATAAATCGCTGTAACTCCTTTACTATCAGAGAAAGAAATATTTTCTAAACGGTGTTAGAAAGGAAAAATACCACGCTTTACAGTAAAATCTAAAAAAATAACCACCAAAAAAGTAAATGTACAACTTTATGAAACCAAAGTATTGAATCGCAATTTGAAAAAACATTTGAAACTTTGAGAATTAATTTATATATGAATAGATAAAAAAAGTATGGTGATAATAACGTTAACAATACATTTTTTTCGTAATACATAATTTAAGTTAGAAAAAAACAATTGGTGAGCCATTTCTAAAATTTTTTTATGTTTGCATGCAAAAAATTTATATCTAAAAAATTATATATTTATTTTGAATAATAAAATTGGAAAGCGTATCTTATCACCTTTCAAAAACAGTTTTCAGTTTTGAGATAAGTTCATAAATATTCAATTTTTTTTTAAATTTATTGTAAAGCGGAAATATTTTGACCATCTGAAAAATATGCCAAATTTCTGTAGGGTTTAGATTTTTGGGACCAAATTTACCATTATAAAGAGGAAGAAGATTGATAAATCTCCCCATTCTGAAACCTTTATGGATCTTATCAGATATGAGAGCGAAAATATTCTTTAATTTTCCCTAAATTTCTGTTATTCGAAAAGATGAAAAGAAAAATATAAGCAAGATTATTGCAACTTGTCTTAACTTTTCGCCAGGGCTGTGCACTGTGCGTGTTTTCTTCGCCCCTGCCAGGGCGTGATCCGGGAAGTTAGGAGGTGCGGGTAAGTAGTAAGTTGTATGAGTTATTATAATTTTATGCGGCCAGCCTCATTACGGGACCGTGACACAGACACTCCTTGCTGCGGTTCCTTCTGTTATGTCCTCCGCCCTCATTCCCTTCTCTCTGTTTCTTGTTCCCTTGTGTGCTGACGGTGTTTGTGACAACCTTGGTAACTGGCAAGCATCCCTAACATAATACGTCACCATGCAATCATTGTTAAATCGAACCGAATTTATTATGCAATTTTTTCCTCAATGATGATTTGTTAGGGCATATTTTGACATAATACACTATTATTATTTAGTTAGGTACTTATGAAGCCTTAGAAATAAACTTATGAAATGACGTCTTCCATTTTTATGCTTGTATTAAAGATCTTATTGCATTTTATATTCTTGTATCTACTGACAATTTTTAATGACAGAAAACATTTGCAACCAACACGTTATTGCTGTGAATCCTATCCAGTTTTTTTTTGAATTAATGAAATTATTTATTTCATCCGAATAATATAATGAGTATATAATATAATATCAGTTACTACATAGTGGTGTATTAGTTACATTTTGAATATATTTTTCCCTTTTTACTTTTTATTTTACACAGTGATAATAATAACATGTAGTTACTTGCCATTCGATTCGATTTACGATGTTATGTACCATAACACTATGAGTTATAGGTACATATTGTTATTATTGCTGTTGTGTAGTGAGGATAAATTTTGTAAAACTTTATGTTTTTAATTTTATTAAACTGGTTATTTCTACAAATTATTATAAATTAAAGTCCTCCGATGCGTTTGTCTGTCTGTCTGTTCGCGATAAACTCAAAAACCACTGAACGGATTATTAATTTATTTTATTGTTACAAATGTAAATAATCTGTTGATTTTCTCAAATAAATAAAATAAAATAAAATAACAGCATATCCAATTTTTATTCGTGTTAATATTTTATTTAAATCACTGGGTTTTGTTTGCTGAAAGTAACAATTAGAAGGTACCTCAATGTAAAAAATCCAAATATAAAAAATACAACCAACAAACAAAACTAAGCAATTTTAAGATTCTTGATATAAAAAAAACTGCCCTTACTCACGTTAGTTGAGCAAGAACCTACTACGTAATGAAGTCACGAAAACGTCCTCCGTAATTATTCTAGTACAAGTCTTCGAGTTAATAAGTGGTGGCAAGTCGTACAGTGTAATTAGGCTCATTTAACCGCATTCTGCACACAAAAGAACTCCGTGCATTAGACATTAGGGAAACACATTCTGAAATTTCTTAAGCCTAGGTGTTATTGCAAATTAGCATAAAATGTCGCGGTGCGTGGTCCCCTCGACTGTGGATTGCCCACACTGGTGCACGGGGAGCAAAATATCGCAGGAGTGACGGATAAATCACTTATGCTAATAAAATGGCAAAACGTTTTTCTTTACTCTATTTATCTTTAAGGAAAGCGTGTCTGAGAGGGAAATTTACATGTCTGCCAAAATAGAGGGCACTTTCGAGTATACCTGCATAGGAAAGTGCCCTACCTGCAATCAGTGGCGGGGCGATGTTGAATTCAACAACTGTTCTCGACTCATTTGCATAATATTTCAATTCAATATGTTACAATAATGTTTGCTATCACTATTACAGATCTGACGCTACTTCCGAAAGGCTGAAACTTTAATTTCGTAACTGCAGGCTGAAATGCAGTCAGGTTTTAAAAATAGAGAAATTTTTTTTTTTTGTACGCATGTTACATAACGTACATGCAGTTATTATTAATTTTTATAAGAAAACTTCTTCTGAAAGGATTTCACTTTGTAATGGCATTATTTATTTTATTAAAAATACAAATAACTTTGTTTACGTCACTTTATTTATGATATACACAATCTACATGTATCGTAAATAATGATTTCCATCATAAGAAGTAAGCGTACACTTACTTAAGTGTAAATTTATTCCCGATGATGTGAACATTGTTCACGAAAAATGTAGATCATGTATATCTTTATATAAAACAAAGTCGGGTTAGTTACGCAATTTATAAATCAAGAACGGCTGAACCGATTTTTAAGATTTTTGATTTGTTGGATTTGTCTCCGCCCCGAATAGCATAATAGCTATTAAAACATTCAGAAAGGAAACCTCTTTTCCTCATACATTTTGAATGGAAAGAATTCACATCTTTTGAAAGAGCTGCTGGAATATTGTGATAAATATAATATTGAATAGTGAGTGAAATTCATAAATTCAATAACGTCAATTGTCAATGCGCTGATTGTTTTGCTTTTGTTCTTAATCATATAATACTGCCTCTCTTTCTTACACACTAAATGTCAACAGTCGAAAATGGGACAAACGGTGGACGTATGTCTGCACCCCTCCAAAGGAAGAATACAATAATTGTAATAAATCTCCCTCACACATATAAAGAAAATGAAACGCAATTCCTGTAAGTAGGTGGAAAAGAAAGAAAATCATAAAACATATAAATCCATGCAAAACACCATCTCTGATACTCACAAAAACAAAACACGGACAGACGCATCGATAATTGCTTCGTTGTGTAATTTAATTTAATAAAAAAAACTGAATTTAATTCAGCTAATAAATTAACACAACAGTTATTGATTCTGAGGCGGTACGGATCAGCTAGTTATAAATAAAGGGATGTTAACAAAGATATTTGTTTTTTTAAATAAAATAGTTGTTATTGATAACTCAGAACCTCGATGAACATATACATAGGTACTTCCTGATACAGTTAATAACATGCTAACGAACCCATAAAGCCCACGAAATATCAATCCAATCCCCGGGCTAACAAAAAGATCAAATAATAATCCCCGTAGAAGTGACATCACGAAGAAATGTGGGAAAACTCCTGCCCATTACTGGCAATAATGTGAAAATAAATCGGCAGACGGGATTCTCCGTGGGGGAAATTTGTAATGATAGAGTCCTGCGGTAACCTATGATGTCCTGGTAGCCTGGTACCTCGTAGGAGTTGGTATGGGATCCGCCTCTCGGGGGATTGTCACTAAGTCTTTTCGATATTATTTCTCACCCCTACTCGGGACTCGGGACTTGGGATCCTGTTAGACTTGTAGTGCGATGAAAACATCGGGAGTAATGAAGATTTATGGAAGCGATGACGCGTCCGTGTCGTCGCCAGTGCGCAATGGGGTGATATCTCATTGGTTACGGGAAATAAATAATGCCTACGAGGTTTGTAGGGTTTAAAAAACGTTTTTCTTTGTGAAATGAAAATGGTTAGTACGCAGCTAAGGGTGGCTTTGTAATTTTTAAAGGTGTACCTGACTAGATAGCCCTGATATTGCATGTTATTCGATTTTCAGTGGTTAGAAGATCTGACATAACCTAACCTTGTGTTAAAGGATTATTTTGATTTGATCAAATCAATTTAATGTTTGATTGATATTTGTATCGGAAAAAATCACTTGTTAAGTGAATTTAATGTTACCCTACAAGGAAAAAATACGATTTTTTTTCTCGTAGCCTAAGGGCCATTAACCAGCCAGTGGCCGATAATTCATATTTCGTCGAAAGATGTTCTTACGATCGTACAGGGCGGTTCCAATGAGAAAGATTAATTATTCTCCGTACCAGCTTTTTAAAATAATACTCAATATCGATTTTATTTCATTCAAAATATGCTTTAATTTATACCTACATTCAAAAATGCTGAAAGGCGCGATGATAAAAGTATTAGAATTATGTGTTTTGTAATTATTTTTTGTTCATAAGTACCTATTTATAATTTTTCAATAATGTCTAAGCAAAATAAGAATGTAAAAAAAAATTAAATACATTAGTGTGTAAGACCGTAAATAAATAGAAAAACTGAAATATTTTCGTCACAAAAAACATGTGCCGATCTTTTTTTAAATGATTTTATTATAACTAAAATTAAAATTCTGAAACAAAATAGCTTTCTCAGATAATTTATTGATTTATTTTACTCCATGATTATATGATGTGAAATGTGTGTTGTATAATACAAAATTTTGTTTGAAAATTTAAAAAATCTTCCAACGACCTACGGTAAAACCTTATTGTACAAAAAATAAACATATTTTCTCAAAATTTAAATCATAGCTTTACTAGATTAAAGAACAGTCTTTCGAAATCAATTTATATTTTTTGTGGAAGAGTCAATACGTCTAAAATTTAATTTAAAAATGACATATTTCCGGTTTTGTCTGGTTATTCCCTCATAAGTGAATTTAAGTGTTACCCTAAAATGAAAAAAATAAGGAATTATTTGTAGAAATATTTTTTCTCATAGCTTAAAACAGAAGGAGATAAGAAAAATAATTTTCCTCAGGGCCTACGTCATCTTTTTGGATGATGTGTTTAGGGTTTTTTCAAGGAAAGGAAAGAGAAGAAGATCTGGGAAGGAAAAAGGTATGAGAGATGGGTAGAAATCTGGGAGTCAGTGCGTCAAGAAGTGACGGATGTTTAATCTATCTCTCCCATTACAGTGCAAGATGATGAGTCGAGAGAGTCTTATAGAGTCTTAGCTGTAGAGGTAAAAATATAATAAATGATAAAAATATATAAATGCAGATTTGTTAAAACTTTCTAAAACATTTGGTAGTTTTATTGGAAGGTAATAAATAAAAGAAAGACTGAAATTTTAGCAACATTAAGAATAATTTGTTAGGAGATTAACTCTGCTAATGGAGAGTTAAAGATAATGTATGCCGTTGAAGCGAGTATCTAAAAGTAAAAGTGCGGTTTGGAAATAAAGAAGGTTGAGTTGTTTGGTTGGGTTCAGGTGAATTTATTGCTTCCCGCACCGCCCCCAGCTCGGGAAAACTTTTAAATAAATATTTTTCTTTTTAAAAGCTTTTCTTTATGTGTGCAAAAACCTGCATTTCTATTTATACAGTTGTTTACCTACAGAGGGTACGAGATCGGAATTCGAGCGAAATTCTGTTATAATCCAGGGGCTTTTCAATCAAACTTTATTTTCAATATTAAATATTTTAATATTTTTTCAAATATAACACTCAAAAGTCATTGAGGTCTGTCAAAGCAAGTTTTAGAGGAGAAAAAATCAGAACTTGTCCAGTTTTCAGAAATATATTTATGCAGGTGAGTAATATTTTATGTCCGGGTTAAATCTTCCCCACAGGAATAACTCAATCCTTCCACACTCTTTTCCAGAAATGATCATGTAGTCAATCGACGCTATGTAAGTGCACTATATAAGTATAATAATTACAAAACAATACAAGAACAACATGTCAATCTACCAGAGACCAAATGGGAAAATAATTCACCGACTCCAGATATTTTCATATCAGAGGGTTCGGCTCGGTAGAACTCCTAACTGGACTGATAAATCCTGCTGATCCCTCAATATAAATATTTAAAAAATCTTTCGAAATCGTACATGTATTTAAAATTACTGATTTTTGCATTTTTATGTATAAATTATTTGATAAATCTAATAAGCCTAAATTTTGAATAAGAGAACTAGGTATAATGCCAGTAGCCGAAATAACAAATGGTAATATTTTTTATATTCTGAGAACGTTTTAAAAATATATTTATGCAGATGAGTATACTAGAACATATCTAACATATTATTGAAAAATATTATTATTATGTTGTTAATTATCCTGAAAAATGCTATTTATTCAAAAGTTTAATACAAGATAATACATTTTGGAAGAGTTGCATTTACATGTCTGTTACTCCAGGACACACAAACCCCCAATCCTTATACCTTTTTCCTTCACAAAACTCTTTTCCCTTTCCTAAAAGATCCTCCACACAGCATCTCCAAAGATGACAAAAACCGCGACGGGAAATATTAACCTCCGGGCCTAATGTAAAAAAAGATAAAGAAAGACCTACTTCATTTTTTATACTAGAATGGGTGTCGTTGAGAAAATAATTTATGTCTTAGGGATGAATTTTTAGCTTTTTATTGTTTCAAAATGGTTAAATCAAGCCATTCTCTTTACTCCTGCAAACGTAGATTTTTAAGGGTAATAAAATATAATGGAGTAATGTTCAGACCATCCCTTTAAGGATTCTTTTGTTACTTTTTTTAAAGCTCCGTTAAACACTACATAAAAGGGCGGAATGTATTTTTATATTGGAATTAAAGTACCAGGGGAAATGATAATATATTCCCCACCGGGTTAATTGCTTTATTTCTAATTAATTCATGAATAGGTATGCTAAATTATCCACTTCACTATGGTTTCGAGTAAATAAGACGCCAAAGGGCGTGATTTTGATATCTACCTACTTAATACTGATAATTCTCCAATATACAAAATAAATTGTGTATCAATTATTTAATACTTTTGCGTTTAGGTACCTACTACCTGTACATTTACAGGTAGGACAATTATTCCACATTTAAAGATGAATGTATTCATACTTCTTCAGACAGATTTTAAAAATTGTTTACAACAATATTTAATTCTTCAATTTTCAAAAATTCATTTAGTGGCGTCATTTTTAATTATATGAAAACTAATAACTTTGTTAACATGTTACATATTCAAAATTATTCGCATGTTTCAAAGCCAATAGTTTCTTCGTCAGGATAAATTTAATTCGTATACACTAATTATTTTGATTAAATACGGGGTGTACAAAATAATTTATACTTAAATATTAGTTTATGATTTAAATTTTATAAGTAAAATAACGATAGTACCTACATTCGCCATTCATCTGGCTGTCAGACATGTATATGACAAATATTAATAATAGATCTTGTGCAAAATTCCGATATGTGAAATAGCTGTAGCGATTAATTGAAAAATTCTACCTAGGAAAACCAAAAAAAATACAAGTGTGCAGTTCACACGTTGATAGTAGTGATACCTTCAGAAAACTAAACCAGACAAGAGTGAAGAGGCTACGAAGCACCGCACAAAGAGGAGACCGATTATTCTATCTCATTCTCTCGCAGGATAAATCCTGTAAATGTATGTGTTTGTCTCTTTTTACTTTCACTTTTTCGTTTCATCGAGTTTCAAATCACTAACTAACTATCCATCACGCCGTTTCCCCGCAGGGGTAGGCAGAGAGGACGGACCGCCAAACAACTCGGTCTTGGCACACATTCCTTGCCTCGTTCACATTCATACATCGTCTCATACATGCTCTTCTATTATTCTGACTCTTGACATGGCCCGACTCAAGTATCTGATTCACTTGGTCGTGCCATGTCTTTCTCGGGCGTCCCCGACTTCTTCTACCATCAACTTACCATACTTCTTCGAATCACAACGTTACTAAATAAGTTTTCATTTCAAAATACTAGAAAATGTGGCATTGAATCGTTTCTAACACACACGTTTCAACATACCTAAGATCTCCTTTATTATTAAAAAAAATTGTTTCGCCGACAAGAATTTCCTCTTCCAGATCCTTACTCCAACTTCGCCCAAAGGTGTGGACAACTCTAACAGTGTTAACAGTGCGCTGAAATTTCAGTAAAGCTGTTCATACATTTTTGCAGTGCTGTCCGGCGGAAGTGAGATATGTGCCGTAGCGGAACTGCTCCTTTCACGATAAGGCTCCAGCCCCAGGTGGGTGAGGGGGCGCCGGGACAAGGGGGCGACGGGGTGATGGTGCGGGGGCGGATTCCCCGGGCGCACGCCACCGGTGACTGCAGGAAACATTTACCAGAGCATAAATACCGCTGTGTTTTGCATAAAGATTACAATGCAGATACGCAAAACGAACTCTTGGGTCAAGGGCGTTAAATATGTTCATTACTACCAGAAATGTTCTGTATATCGAGGAAGACAGTTTTGGCTCCAGTCCACACATGATAATGAAATGTTTAGAAAACGTCTTATTCCGTTTTCTAAAACTGTGCCAATATTAGGCAAGGTACTAATCTTAAACCTAGAAAGATAATCTAAGTCTTATAGACGTAAGCGATACACCAAAATTGCTGTCTTTGTTTTCGACCAGAACTTGCGCGGGGTGGCTCTGTCACCACGGTAAGTACAATAATTGCGGAGAAATACATACAAAATACGTCCGAAAGACGTATGATTACCTTTTTTGTAACTTTCAGACTTGTTCGTATAAATGTGATTTAGAGAACAAAAAATAGAAAATATTATTATTTTTAAGCATAACGACTGATTAACATTTCCACTTTCACAGCATATAAAAAAATACGATTTAGACATAAAATTAGACATCATTTTTCATTTAAAAAAACTTAATATTTGTATAGTTGATTTATACAGAATTTTTCAATTTTTAATATGAGTATATATTTTATAATTATGTTGGTTTTATTTAAAGTACAAACCCTAAACTAATTATTCAACTATCTTTAAACTGTATAAGTATGATTATATGTAAAACATATACTTTTACTTCTGTACGTCTCTAAGGCGTATTATCATCTTTAACATAGGTAAAAATAAGATTACCTCTTTAGGGTTAATACAAGTCATGCCTCTAATTGTACCATGGTCGTAGGTAAAATTTTATCAAATTAAGAACAGGTACCTATTCTGCCGTCATGTAAAAGGCAATTAGGATTTTGCAAGTCATTTTACATTAATTATGATAAAAAAGCACCAGAATATGACCTTTGCAAATTTACAGCTGTCTTTCTGCTTATTATGGCATTATTATTTAAATACAAATGATAACGATTATTATTGTGCCCAAAACGTATTTTATTCAAACAACAGCGTATTTAAAGTAAACAGATATAATAAACAGAAAAGTATTCAAACAGTTAATGTACCTATGGTAGTGCTTGTGACAATAATCAATGTTGAAAGACAAAATCACTTAACATAGAAATACAATAATTATTGTTATGAAACAACAATGTAAAAATATAGGTATGGTCCCAATATAGTGCTAAATAATGTCAAATGCAATTTCATAAAGTGGATCATTCATTCCTGATGACAGTGAAGACTTATGAAATATTTCAGTGTACCTACCAAAGTGTGACTTGGTATTTCGCTTTGTTTTTGCAATGGTGTATATGAATTGGCTGTATATTTGAAAGTTTACATCATAATATGCTATGGTCAGAACTATCAATAACATACAGCAAACCCCCGGTAACCCGGTCACCTGTAACAATATAAAATAAAATTGGTAAATATGCATTGAATCCACCTCACGGATAATATGGAACGTTTGTGTTGTCGAAGTTTGATGCACGGAAAATACGGAATATTCTTTTTTTAGGTTGAGGTTAAACTACCAAAGCTGCACGTCATCATAATTTAAAAAAACATCCTTGGTTTTGAATGGTTTGTTTGGCAAAGCAGGGTTTGTCTAGCGGGTTTGTGTAATTATGATTGATTGTCTATGAAATAAAAACGGTAAATATAAAATAGCGTTACCGCGTAAGCGAATTAATTTAAACAAAATTAAAATGTAACATGCAATTTTTTGCATGTTTTTTTGTCTCCCGTGATATAAATACTCACTTTTCGTGATAATAAAAGTAAATCTAACTGTTTTAATAAGAAATATTCCATAGCGGTTCAAAGCATAAATAATATAAAATTTTGTAAGGAAACTGTTTTCAAGTGTTTTATGATAAGAACGTTAAAGTATCATAAAGAGTACAAATAATATTTCCAAGGTTTAACCAAAAAAAGCCGCTTTTATAGGCGCTTGTTTTGAATAAAAAGTATACATTATGTAAGAATATTTGTAAGAAATTAAAAATAAATGCAACAAAAACATTACTATCCGACCTTTCGTATAATAATATGTAGATTCACAATTTCTTATAAATTTTTCGACAAACCGATTCACCTTGAGAAGCCAAATAGTTGTAATGCGTCAAAATAAAAATATTAGAATTAAAAAAAATCTGTCTTCTACTTTTACTTTTACTCGTAATAATGATTATGAGTAAAAAATGTTAATGAAATTTTGGTCTTCGGTGACATTTAAAAACTAAAAACATAAATAGGTATATAAGGTGTTGGACAGTTAGAGGCGGTTGGTTGCGAGGGGTTGGTTGGTTACTCGGCTGAGTGAGCAATGACAACACGTCGAAGAATTTTTGTTTGATTTTTAAGATTTAAAAAAAAAAGACATCAAAAGTCACGAAGACCAAAACTTCATTTACATTTTTACCCCAAATTATTTCAGAAATCACTGGTTAAAGTAAGTCAAGTACGTCCCTTAGCACCCTGTATAAAAGAGAGGGTCCTTGACCTGTGATTTGATTCTTAAAAAATATATTATTCTGAGATTGATGAAATTTTGACACATTATCTTTAGAATAAGAGGATGGTGCTGTTATAACTAATTGAAAAAAAATATCGCGTAAAACCCAGGAAACACCGATTACTTCAACAGCTAAAATTTGAAAATCTCTATTTGGCATATTTCTTTGATGTAGCTAAAATTTATTTATTAAAAATACCTTATTAGATTGTCCAATCCAATGCCCTCCCAACGACTTGGTTGAGAAGTGCCCTCCGCCAATTTTATCTCCTAAATCTTCCACGCACGGAGACCGTTGGGTCACCCATTTGAGGACACTGAAACAAATAAAAATATTAAATTATTTATATTTTATATCTATAGGATAATTATTAGAGATCCATTGATTGAACAAAATATTTTCAAATTAACTTATTTAAAATTTGGGAAAATAAAAATAAAATGATTTGCTCACAATTTGAAGAAGTCCTTCGTGTTAAATCGGGGTGCTGCTGCTAACTTCATTTGGATGAGTTCGGAAAGCCTAACATTTTAACCATTATTGATGTTAGGCTTTAAGAACTGGCCATGGTCTGGAAATAAAATATTAAATGTTAGTTCCAGCTATTGGTAAATTTGAAGTACAATGCACAGTATTCATAAAACAATGCAACATATTATTTTACTATACACAATAATTCCTCCACGGATAAGGTTTCAGCTTATGGCGCACAATGGCTTATCATTATAAATAAATTGATATTTCGCTTTAAAAACTGCAATTCAGCTAATTTAAAGAATAAATTAATCGAATTATTTATGAAAGGCAACAATAACCAAGTTTCCGTAGCCATACAAATGCACAAGTAGACAAAATAAAGCAGTTTAAGTAAAGAGCAACGAAATGACTCACCTCCGCTGCGTGGAAAGAATGAGTGACGCTTTAGGTAGGTTTGTAAGTAAATAAATAGCATTTCTTCGAGTCATAGACAAGGATATCCGCCGACGTAGTTTATAAAATAAATAAATAAATAAATAAATAAATAAGTGTTTATTCCAGTATGTGGGGAGGAGAGTGCAATCCCACACATTCCATAAGGGTATAATATAAACATACATGTACAAAGTATAAAGTATTTGAAAGGAAAAAAAAATAAAAAGAAGGTGGATATGAATGTACACGAAACAAAAAAAAAAAAAAAAGATAATGAGCTAATAGTAGTAAAAGGAAAACAAAAGAAATAGTAATATTAAGCTTTCAGGATTCTGTGAGCACGTAAGGAGCCAGTATTTTTCTCCAGTGTGCATCAATACTGGATGATGGACTGAGGCGGGCTTCCATGACGAGGATGTTTCCAGAGCTGGTTATCCTTTCCCTCATTCCTGCCACCCTGGATCTAATAAGGGCTGCAAAGCCAGGAACTCGCCCCTCCGTGAACATCCGGGAAGCGCTGCAATATCTGGGGAGACCAAACATTATGCGGAAGGCGTTGTTATACTGAGCCCGAAGTCTTTCTATACTACTATAAACATACGTCGGATTGCTGCTTAATTATTCTCTATGTTAAAATAGACACGACGCAAAAACGTACCTACCTATCATGCGCACAGTCGAGGAGATTGTACATACACAAGTATGTACAATATGTGCAAGAACCACAACAATTACAAACACAATAATAGTTATTTTATGCATTATATTTTTTTTGCCGTGACTTTAACCCGCGACCTCCGATTTGCTAGCCAAGAGCCTCGCCACGGAGGCGATCAATTGCTGACCTGCGGCAATAATGTTGCAACATTTATTCTATGGTTTGGTTTGCCAACGAACGGTTTCAACGAATGGCTTGCCAACGAACGAACACTTCGAAATTTTGATGTACGAGTACATCAAAATCAAAACCAGGCGGGAATAACTCCGAGCCAAAAAGTGGTCAGAATCTTTGGGTGATTTCATATAGTTTGGCAATTAAGTCTAGAAATTTATTATTTTGGAACTAAATTTTTTCATTACTATGGTAACACCGAAATACTCGTTTTGTCAATGACATTTCGTATGGCTCTTGGCTTTACTGACTTAAAAAGTGTAGAAAACGCTGAAAATCACTCGTTTAATGTTTGTTTTTTCATTGTTTGCCTGTGCATTGTTTGAATTGAATAAAAATGAACAAACCAATACGTAGTGGTGCAAGAGAAGTTATATACTGGGTTTTCAACGCTGCCTAGCCGATAATCGCGCGAAGAAGCTCCTATGCCTAATTTGTAAGATGTTTACAAACGAACTGCAGAAATGACTGGTACTTAGTATCGTTTTTTAATGAATTTCATTAGTATTACAAGATTTATGCCAATTTTCGAGCGATTATAACCATTACAATCTGATTTGAGGTTATGTTTAAAAATCCGAATTTGACATTTAAATTTGACAGTTAGATAATATTAGGCCACAAGAAAAAGGGAATAACTCAATTAACAAAAAAATAATAATAATATGCAACTTCTTTAAACTCATAGAAAAGTTACTTTTTTCTCAGTTTTCTCAGTCTTTCTTTCTAAATGAATATTATCTAGTGTGTTTTTTTAAACTCCCTTCTATAGAATAATAATTTTAATCATATTTTCCACACACAGGTAAATCTGAATCAACGGTAAGATGAATCGTCAAGGAAAAAAGCATGAGGGACAAAACCCATTTGGCTTTCAGCGTGAACCATGATCTAGCGCTTACCTTTTGAAATATCGTGCTGAACTCCAGTCACATATATAGATTGCCAGCATTCCTTTAGCTTGTAGGATGAATGGATATAACTTTCATCTAAGTGAATTATATTTTTTTGCAGTTCTTCTGGTAAATTTCGGATATCCATGTTAATTTTTAAGTAATGCTCTCTTTTAGCCGCTATATTTGTTTTTTTCAATAAGTGCAGTTCTGTTTGTTTTGCACTTTTTTATAAACAAAGCCAATGGAATGCAAATTTCGTAAATTTTCCCGGCTACCATCAAATCCAATGTCTTCTTTGAGTACGGTTAGTAAAGTTCTTAAAGTTGGGACTTCTTTGCGTACTATGTAAAAAAAATATTTTTTTGACGAATGGCACGGACGGATGATTTACCCCCATAAATAAGTAGGACTCGTGTATATGGGGGGGGTTATTATATTGGTTTAATTTTTTTTTTTGTTCAGTACAAATTTTTGTTGTAATTTTTAAGCTGAGTTTTAAATCTTTTTAAATTACTGTTCCTGTTTCTGATTTTTTCAGGTAGTGAATTAAAAAAATTAACTCCGAGATATTTATGATTTAACTGTCCTTTTGTTTTTTTTACATTTCGGAGTAGGAAGTATTGATGTTTGCCTAAGATTTCTGTTATTTTTAAAGGGTTCAACTATATTTTGAAAATTATCTTTATATTTTTTTTAATGTTGCATGATAAAAGTATAATGCACTTAAATTTCTGACCTTAAATTGTTTGAATAAAAGTTATGACGAATATGAGTAAGGTTGTTGTTTTTATAATTAATTTTTGTGATTCCTATGAAAATTGTTTGTTTTTTTATATATACCGCCCATCCTATAGTGCCCCATCCTATATTAATATTATTATTATTACCTTATAACGAAATACAAGCCCACTTATAATTTTTTTTGAGTTATTTTATTAATAGTAAATTGTAATTTTACTTCGATTAAATTATAGTTTTTTTGCAAAATTTTTGAGAATACAAATACATTATGAAATATGCATTTTGAACGAAGTGTTTTTTAAAACTTATATTCATTGTCTTATGAGCCATCTTGGTGTTGCCATTTAAAACCTAAAAAACGATCGTGGCGCCGTCATTTATTTTCTACACTTTCTTGCCAAACTGTAAGTCCCCTTCGATTTGTTTATGGTCACCGGCCACTAAATCAACCAATTGGAATCTTTTATTTTTGTTGCATTTTTCTGCTTTATTTACGTTTGATTGACATTTACATTTCCGACGCAATAAAGCAGGCGGGTTTAACTCCGAGCCAAAACGTGGTCAGAATCTTTGGGTGACTTCACAAGTCCACTTCGATTTGTTTATGGTCACCGGCTACTAAATCAACCAATAGGAATCTTTTATTTTTGTTGCATTTTTCTGCTTTATTTACGTTTGATTGACAATTGACATTAACATTTCCGACGCAATAAGTAACGATTATGAACTTTGGGAATTCACGATCAAATAAAAAATTGGAGAACAGGACCCGCAATTGGAACAAAATTACAGGTGGGAGTCTTCCTTTGGTTGTTATTTCAGTGTTCCTAAAGTATTTTTTGAAATGTATTGCTTAATTGTATTTTAAACTGATGTACCTACATGTTTCCGTTTTCAGAACATATTTATGTTTCACCTGGGATCTAATAATTGACGCTATCCAACATCACGATTACATCTTAAAAAAGTAAATATGTTTTCTATATTGCATTTTCTTTTCTTATTTTCAACATTTTTTATATTTTTATCAGTAAATTAATAAATTTATTCGTATTTTTCAGTGGAATCTGAACCAACAAAACTTTACTTGTTTACAATATAACATTCTTTATCCACACTTCAATACATTCGCTTCTGTTTCTGGAGATGGTTACATGACGTGAAGGGAAATACTATCAGTCATGGTGCATGATGCAGAGGTAATTATTATTTTTATAACTTTCATTTTACAAAAACGTCAGTCAAATTTAATGTATTTGAGTAGGCTTCTTTATATAAGTAAGTAGGTATCCTAGAACTTGGTTTAATATGAGAGTTATCATCAATTAAAAGTTAAAAGACATGGGAGGAAATGTAACTACATACATACATAGGTATGTACTATAATACACATACACAAATACAATAAAAATTGCATTATTTTACAAATTTCCATAACTGAACCAATGTAGTTTTTAGAAAATATAACTTATCCTATTTTTTATGATTTCAGGGAAAATATGGTGAGCTGAGCTACTTTAAATGCCAAATAAACAAATATAATGTTTTTTTGAGCCCCTTATGAAGAATCAAATATCTCATGCAAAGTAATGTCTCCGTGCATCTTGGAAATATAATAAATTTATTTTTACCTGCCGAAAGATATAATAGGTACGTTCAAAAGAGAAATTTATCTTTAAAACAACGTCCTCATGTTGCAATTTGCTACAGAAATATAACCTGCTTATATTGTATTCTTGTTTAAAATATGTACATGTAATTCTGAGTTTTAAATTTAAGATGAAAATATTTTAAATTCAGTAGTTTTGTAGGAACGCATAATCATATTTTAATTATATATTCTTGTATTTCCTTTTTCTACATGTTTATAATAAAATTCTTATCATGTAATTACGAGTTTTATTTTTAAAATAATATTTTAGGCTAATGATTTGGGTAGTATTGGGTAGGTACAGAAAGAAAATTATATTGTCTATGGTCGCGCATTGTTCTGTTGTTGCTTTCTCTATCTTCGTCTATGGTGTGTGACGTCACAGGTGATAAAATTATTGCCTTTTGGTGGTGAAATAGTGACCAAAATATTTACGTACTAAAGCCCGAAGTTATCGATCTAGTGGGTGGTTTGGTATATTTATGCAATAAAGTAATGAATATGAATTTTGGGAATTTACGATCGAATGAAAAATGGGAGAACAGGACCCGCAATTGAAACAAAATTACAGGTGGGAGTCTTCCTTTGGTTGTTATTTCAGTGTTCCAAAAGTATTTTTTGAAATGTATTGCTTAAATTGTATTTTAAACTGATGTACCTACATGTTTCCGTTTTCAGAACATTTATGTTTCACCTGGGATCTAATAATTGACGCTGTCCAACATCACGATTACATCTTAAAAAGGCATATGTTTTCTATATTGCATTTTCTGTTCATATTTTCAACATTTTTATATTTTTATCAGTATATTAATAAATATTTCCTATTTTTCAGTGGAATCTGAACCGACAAAACTTTACTTGTTTACAATATAACATTCTTGGTAAAACTTTACCTAACGGCCGCAAGCCGCTTCACTTTTAATAGGCATACATTTAAAGAAATAAACTACCCATAAACTTAATTACCACAAGAGCCATCGGTTTCAGTCGAAAAAGGCGGAAAAATATGCATTTAAATTTATATTTCATAAAAACTTTTTTGTACGTAATTTTTCCTTTACGAATGACGTTTCATGATGTATTCTTTCCATTTTGAAGGGGTACCAATTTTTAAATATTAATAAAGGTTGCCATACCAGAAAAATTATTACCTCAAGAAAAACATCCCAGTTTTCTAGTAGTTAAGCGGCTACGCTAGGTTTGTGTAACATGGTTTGTGATACAAAAAAAGTGCCCCTTTATAACGCCTGCTCGCGTCAAGGCAAAAAAAAATCCCAGTTTTCAAGTGTTTGTGATTCAAAAGAATATACTCCAATTATGTATTTATTCAGAACATGAAAATTTGTATGGTGCAACCTTGAGTACCTTCCTCGAATATGTGTGATTTTTTGCGATATGGCAATCTTTTTTAATATTTGAAATCGGTCAGTATGCAAAATAATGTAATAAGAAATGTCAGCCGTAACGAGAAATTACGTACAATTTTTTTTTTATGAAATATAAATTTAAATGCATATTTTTCCACCGGTTCCGACTGAAACCGATATTTTTTATGGTAACTAAGTTTAAAAGTAGTGTACTTTTCAAAATCTGTGCCTAATAAAAGTGCGGCGGCTTACGGAACAATTAATGCTTAATTGTATTTTAAACTGATGTACATGTTTCCGTTTACAGAACATATTTATGTTTCACCTGGGATCTAATAATTGACGCTATCCAACATCACGATTACATCTTAAAAAGGTAAATATGTTTTCTATATTGCACTTTCTGTTCTTATGTTCAACATTTTTTAAATTTTTATCATTACCTATATTAATAAATTTATTCATATTTTTCAGTGGAATTAGTTTACAATATAACATTATTTATCCACACTTCAATACATTCGCTTCTGTTTCTGGAGATGGTTACATGAGGTTAAGGGAAACTCTATCAGTCATGGTGCATGATGCAGAGGTAATTATTATTTTTATAACTCTCATTTTACAAAAACGTCAGTCAAATTCAATGTATTTGAGTAGGCTTCTTTATATAAGTAAGTAGGTATCCTAGAACTTGGTTTAATATGAGAGTTATCATAAATTAAAAGTTAAAAGACATGGGAGGAAATGTAACTACATACATTCATAGGTATGTACTATAATACACATACACAAATACAATAAAAATTGCATTATTTTACAAATTTCCATAACTGAACCAATGTAGTTTTTAGAAAATTTAACTCATCCTATTTTTATGATTTCAGGGAAAATATGGTGAGCTGAGCTACTTTAAATGCCAAATAAACAAATATAATGTTTTTTTGAGCCCCTTATGAAGAATCAAACATCTTATGCAGTCTCCGTGGATCTTGGAAATATGATAAATTTATTTTTACCTTCCGAAAGATAAATAGGTACGTTCAAAAGAGAAATTTATCTTTAAAACAACGTCCTCATGTGGCAATTTGCAACAGAAATATAACCTGCTTATATTGTATTCTTGTTTAAAATCATATTTTAATTATATATTCTTTTATTTCCTTTTTCTACATGTTTATAATAAAATTCTTATCATGTAATTAGGAGTTTTATTTTTAAAATAGTATTTTAGGCTAATAATTTGGGTGGTATTGGGTAGGCCCCAAAGGAAAATTATATACTCTATGGTCGCGCCTTTTTTTGTTGTTGCTTACTCTATCTTCGTCTATGGTGCGTGACGTCACAAGTGATAAATAAAAAAAGAAGTCGAAAAATTATTGCATTTTGATGGTGAAATAGTGACCAAATTTTTCACGTTTGGTATATTTATGATCAAAACATTTGGACATGGGAATAAAATCGATTTGCATATTATTGAAGATTATTAAGGTAGAAACGTACAACACGAAAACAAAAATTTATGAGTAAATATTATACTTTTAAGATTTTTTTTTGATTTTTAATATTATAAAACTTATGCTACCATTTCAAACATAAAGTTGGCTTGGCATTCGACTAACCTACCTACATACCATTTTCGCTTTCGTGATATTTTGCCTTGAAAATAATGCCATAATGTAGGTAATAATAGGTACCTTCTTACAGAAATAATATCTTTAGACTTACCTGCACTTGAACACGTGAATTTTTTATTCGTCGATGATAGTATTCGAAAAGTGCAGGTTAAAAATACGTTATTAATTTGAATACTTACATTTACCTATGAGCACCATAAGCAGCTTAGACTCTAAATTTGGAGGCGGGCTTGGTTACCGCTGCCCCGGAAACCATTTATTGGAACCGATGCCCCCGCCATAGGTCACTGTTTGTGGATCGCTACTTTTGGTAACTTAGCAGGGTGTCCTGGTTCATGGGGCGAGGTTTGTTTAGGTATTGGAAGTGGATGCTTTTGTCCACCTACTGCGTGGCGGGCCGGCCTTGTAACGCAGCGGTAGGGATGGCGCTAAATGACCCCCACACAGCATCCCCAAAGATGATATAGGCCCTGGGTTTTTTTCACTCAGGGCCCTCTGTGTGGAGATAAATTAAGAAAAAAAGGTTTCAGATTTTTCAAAAATATATTAATATGGTTTGAACTGTTTTGTCAAATAAGTTCATTTTATATCAAATTGACAAAAATAGTAGATTTTTAAAAGTTACTTTTTGTTATGAAAATACATATAAGTTAAATATATTTACGTGACAAAGATATAGTGTATATCTCTTTGTTACGTGATGTCAATATCCAATAAAGTTCTTGAAAGTTAAAGGACACATTCAAATATTTGAAAAATTCTCTCATAACTTTGAAAAATACAATACCATATTGTAAAATTTAACAAATTGTCGAATAATATCAACAGGTGTAGGTAACATAGAAAACGGTATTTTATAAAGAAAACCATTTATTATCATTTGTGAAATAGCAAAAGTACAAAAATGTATTATTTCAACATAAAAGTAAACCAAACTTGTATGTTAATTTATAAGTATAAAGTTCTTAAACCTAAAAACATAAATCTGGTAAGAAAAATAAAAAAAATAAAATATAATAATGTGATATAAACAAAAAAAGTGAATAGTGAATCATACTAGGGTTAACTTTGGGTCAGAAAATTGTCAAAGTTAAAATTGAAATGCATATTTGATTAATTGTAGGTATAAATGATTCTTTAACCGTGGTGAAATGAAAACCATTCATTATTCTTATTATCTAAGCTAAATATGTGGTGTAGAATATCTTACATCTATTATTATGGTAGCTACAAATTTGATATTGTTGATACAAAAATTCGTAACAATTAATAAGCCGAATGAGACAGATTAGATATTGATTGTGGAAAACAAGTGATAAGTTCATTTTCCACAAGGAATATCGGAGAGTTTCTCCGATTGCGTTTTCCCGCAACGGAAGCGAAAAAACTCTAAACTAAGACTACTTTGTTATGATCTCGATCTAAAAACTTGAAAAACGGCGAACATTTTCAACTAAATTAACTTTTACTCAATGACGGAGTTTGGACGAATGCCAAGGGTTAAAATTATGGTGATGTTATTATAACGAGTTATAAAACCTCAGTTTAGTCAAAACTAACTAAGCCTTAGAAAGAAAACCTGTTAGTACCGGTTTTACTGTTGTACACTTGTCTAGTATACGGTATGCAACGTCAATGTTAAAAAATTACTCGGGTCAGAGTGCAGGGAGGGAGTCGGGTGTTCAGAAGGTATCTGAAACAATAAATAAAATACATTTTAATTAATTTTTGTGAATAAATATCTAAAATGATAAATATCATAAAATTAAATTCATTAAATAAACCACTTTTTAAAATTTAACGTATCTCATATTAAAGATGTTTAAGTATTGTTGTATTTATTGCGATAGCTATTTCGGCGTTCAAAGCCACTATCAAACTATGGTTAAGCCACGTTGAGATGACTTTATAAGATTTTTCAAATTCACTTTGTGGCGTCGTTATTTAAATGAAAACCAATCACTTTGTATATGTCGCAAGCCAATCGTAAAATACGGCAGATCGTGACGCCCCTTTGGCACATCACGATCTACCGCCATTTCACGATGCGGCAGATCATGATGAGGCTAGGCGCATCATGATCTACCTGATATTGCAACCGGCCTACGTCACATACACCACTTATTTAATCAAAATTATCAATATGTTTTAAAACCAATGGCTCCTTCGTCAAGATAAAATGATGAATTTTTCAAACCATTTGTTCCGAAACATGTTGATAAATTTGATTAAATAAGTGGTGTACACGAAGTGATTTGTTATCATATATGTAATTACAAGTTATTATTTACCCCTTTGTCAACATATTTGTAAAGCATTTAAATTTGTATTATTGTGACAACGATCTAGCTCATTATCAAATAGTTCTTATGCGACATTAGAAGGAAAAATTGATTTGGTTTTAATTTCATTAATTATTTATATTTTAGGGATGGAGTGAGCGTAGGTGGAAATACAAAAATGAAAATATGTCGTCTCGTGTGGTATGAGGCATACTACGACAATTACCTTGAACGCTGAAAAAGCTTTCCCAATAATAAAAACGAAAACGTTTGCAGAACTTAAGAGGGAATAACCGGACAAAACCGGAAGTATGTAATTTTAAATCAAATTTTAGGCATATTAACTCTTTTCCACAAAAAATTGTCAATTGATATCGAAAGACTGTTCGTTTATCTATTAAAGACATGTTTTAAATTTTGAGATAACCTGTTAATTTTTAGTACAATAAGGTTTTACCGCTGGTCGTTGGCAGATTTGTTAAATTTTTATTTCATTATACAACATACATTTAAAATCATATAATCATGCAGTTAAATAATTCAATAAATTATTTGGGAAAGCTACTTTTCAGAATTTAAATTTTGGTTAAAAAAAAACTTAAAAACAAGATCCGCGCTCTTGTTTTGTGACAAAAATACTTCAGTTTGTCTAATTAATTAAGGTCTTACCAACTAATACATTTAAAAAATATATATTTTTATTTTGTTAGACATTATTGAAAAATTATAAACAATTATTATAAAAAAATAATTACAAAATATTAATAGTTTTATCATCACGAGTTTGAGCATTTTTGAATGTCGGTATTTATCAAAGCAAATATTGAATGAAATAAAATCGATATGTTAAAATGCTGGAATGGAGAATAATTAATCTTTCTCATCGGAACCACCCTGTACAGTTGCAAGGGTACGATCTCAAGATCATCGTTCGACGAAATTTAAATTCTCGGCCACTGGTTAATGGCTCTTAACAACATTATTAATATTAAGTATGATTAACTTTAAATATAATAAAAAAATTGATTTCTTAGAATGAAACAAAATATCAGAAAACAAAAATGATAATATAATCTCGATTCCACAGTAAAATGTACTTTGTAGAATAAAATACAATTGCAATGACTTGGAAGAGAACAGCAATTTTTGGAAACGACTAAAAAAAATGACAATAAAATGAGTCTGTTATTACCTTGGTAAACTGGTGGAGTATCTTCATCTCTAGACTTTGAAACGGAAAGCGTAAACTTTTCGTGGCAAAGTTGTATTGAAGATCGGCAGTCCTCGAAGTGAACCGTTCCCTCTGGGGTCATCACTTCAGCAGAAGTGAAGCCAGAAGGCCCGGCTTAACAGATGGACTGCCAGCGGTACTGTGGTGACAAGTTTCTTTCTTGGGGATACACTCCTTTTGCCAATTCCCTCCTTGCAACTGCAGAAATAAACAAATCTTTAAAAAATCGTATTTGTGTCGAAGTTATTTTAGGTTACGGTAAGCATTGCACCTAAAGATTACGTTCTCGATTTTTCCTACACACAACTTGTCTTATATTTTTTATGAAGTGAAATGCCTTTTGCCAAATGATTGATATAACAATTTTTGTAAGGCTACCTTACTCCGCTTACTAAATTTATCGGTAAGATACGCGTAAATTTTTAAAATTATACTTTTATAATTAAATTATTCGAGATACAGTTTTTATGTTGGGGGAGATAGAAAAACATGCACAAAATAAATTGTAAGTTATTAATTATTATAAGCAATAATTATTAGCCTGAAACACTCATCAACATTGAAAAAATCTCCCGAGAAAAGATAAATGCCGCCGACGTTTGGGTTATTAAAATAATTTATGCGTGTTTAAATTAAAGCCGAACCTTTCGACAAATATCACTTTATACTAACAAATTCAAAGATGTCTGCAAAGGCTGCAAATCATGTTTTGTGACACGGGAAATATTGAACTTTGGAAATAAAATGGCGTCTTTATAAAATAAAATATCTTAAATAAATTATCTTCTACGATGTTGGTAAATACTCGTAGTTGGTAATACTGATTATGTTCAAGCAAGTGGAGTAAGGAAACTTTGCTACAATTTAAAAAAAAGTAAACTGTGAAAACACCGCCGCATGCCGCTACACTTTAAATAGGCATAAATTTTGAAAATTAAACTACTTTTAAACTTAATTACCATAAGAACCTTCGGTTTTAGTCGTGATAGACGGAAAAATTTGCATTAAAAATACGATTTTCATTCAAAGTTAAAAACTGCCCATGTAAAACATGTCCTTTGTCGCTATGTTATTTGCGCTGAATGACTTAATTTACCTAAACTAAGAACCTGATAACCTATTTTGTGTACGTAAATAGTTGTTTCTTGTAGTAATTTTTGAAATGAAGTGTGATTTCCATAATCTGTGCTTAAAAGTGCGGCGGCGTTTTCACAAATTAATAAAAAAATACACGTGGAAATAAATATTAAAGAACAAATGCTGCGTCTACACACTTGCCAAGCCTCGGCAAGCGTTCACCAGAGGTGGGCGGTTTTGTTCTTTTTAAAAAACTTTCGTTTTTTAAAAACTGTTTTCCCAAACTGTTGCAAAAAATGTCTGTCATAAGGTAATTTGAGTGAAATAGAAATGTGTTAGTACTGTCTACTGGGTAGAGTATAGTCCATAAATTTATTTCACTCATATTGCCTCAAAACTGACCGCTTTTTCCAGCAGTTTGGTTAAATAGTTATAAGACTATTTTTCGTATTTTTTAAATAACAAAGCTAACCTGTAGTGAACACCCTGCCGAAGTTTGGATAGTGTATATTCGCCATAGAGTGCATGCTTTACCACACGCGACAACACTGTTTACTTTTGTATATTTCAGTCATAACCTTTAAAAAATCAAAAATAAAAATGAATGATAAAAGAAACATTCATTGACGGGGATGAAGGTTAGTATTTATCGTGGCGATTAATGTGTTCTAAATGACGAAGCAGATAGGTATTAATTTGTTCAATTTACATTCAATTCGAATATTTTTAAATGAAAGGTAGATTAAACAACAAAAAACTTACAGGCTTCATTGGATGGGGGCTTCGGATGTTCGTTGAAAGTTGCGTATTTGTTGGCGGTTATCCGTTACACAAAGAAATAATATGCAAAGCATTGTAGCGCGGATAGATTCAGTGTTTAACCACGTGGTCGAATGCTAACCCATCGACCACGTGGGCCAGACCACTCCACCATTCTGCACACATCTGTAACAATTAAAATATGTACGTGAGTCTAATTTTAATATACAAGAATAACACACAATCGTAAACTTTCCCAAATAAATACTTGCAAAACAGTTACATGAAAACGACAGAACGCTGAATAATGTTAAATCTTTATATGAATACTGTCAAATAAAACATATTTATTAACCAAGTTTAACCTCACTGGTTTGCTATGGTAAATGAAATAACATAAAAGTAATAGCAAGTAATAAAACAAAAAATAATTGTTCAAATTTAAATTTCGAAAAACGCAGTAGGTATAACTATTAGGATACCTTGGAAACAAAAATTGTTATCGGTTTTTCAAATAATATGTTGGGTAAAAATCAGAAAATTAAAAATATGGGTTTTGTTACAAATACCTAAATGTTAAAAAGTAAACGTAACGTTCCGTTTGGTATTAAAAAAAAACTTCCATAACTTATGTACCTACATATTTCAATGTTGCAATAAAATAATATTGATCGATATTACAGAATAAATTTTGATTATACATTAAATGAAACGTTGATATCTATATTATAAAGCGAAAACATTTCGAATTAAAATAAAGCAAATATTTGAAACTTATGTACGTACACGATAGTTCAAGTTACCAAGAGAAAAGGAATATTAAAATTAGACTTACTGCAGAGCGATCGAGCGGCCAGTGGGGCGATTTTAGCGACGGTAGGCTTTATAAAGGTTTTCGGATTTGTTCGCTTTCCGCTTTGTCGTAAATGTCTATTGGAATTATTAAAATAATAATTATTCGACAGTGCCTACTTAATTGCCAGTAGAGAAATAATGATGATATAAACTGTCCATTTTATTATAATCGTAATGAAAATTTCCTGAGTACCAAATACTTGTTGTGTAAGTATTGAAAGGGTAATTTATGTCAATCATTTCCTTATCTTGGGTGTAAACCAATTTTGGGATTAACATTATTACTGTCTATCTTCTATTTACAAGTATACATATAAAATAGAATTTCTGTGGCGATCGACGTGAGTTTGGTTTTTTTATTACAATCTACAGCTTCATTCCGAAATTGATGATTTATTTTTCAAAACAAGAGGAAGATCATGCTCTTCATAAGATTTAAAAAATTGACCCCCATCCCCCTTTTCCCACTCCTTGAAGCAGAATTTTGATACCTCTTGATGAAATTTTGTACACTTGAAGTTCAAAATAATAGAAAGATTAATATCTCTACATCTGATTTCGAAAAACTCCGAGAACATTAGCTTGTTTCATTTAAAAAAGAAATAGGAACCATCTATTTTCGTTAAGAACGAATGATCTATGCCAATCTTGGAAATCTTGTGATTTATAGACATGTTTAAACATTAAAAAAATACCGGTCAGTGGTTGAGTGGACATAGCGCTTGGGTCCCACCCGGGCGCCGCATGTTCGATTCCTCGGCTGGCTAAGTCCTCCATCACAACACAAGCAACATTTTCGGCTTTCTGTGGTGGTACCTAGTAGGAGATTTTCAAACATTGTCGGATTATTCGTAACCCGGGAAGGTTTGTCTTTCTTTTAAAAAAAAAAGCAAAAAAAAAAAAGTTTAAAACACGGTTATACATTTAAACCACGTCTAGCTAGTAGGAAAGTCATTTTGATATCAGTAATATATGTGTGAAATTAAAATGTTTTTTTTTTCACGTTATGATCCGATAATGGAACACAGTACTAAATTTTATCCTTAAAATCCAATCAAAAATCTTAGAGGTGTCGGCTTATTTAAATCATTTTTGATTCTTAATTATCTTGAAATTTACATGTTTCAGTAGTGCGCTTTCTGTGATTGTGCCTTCCACTTTAATTATATAGATGGTTTCAGCTCTTTGTATGAACACAGAACCAAATAGATTGAGAGGTTAAATAACCCACCAGTAACAATATTACGCAAGTACTACGACTAAGTTGAAACTTAAAAACGCCAATTCAGCTACTTCCCTTAGTTCACTGAGTATATATTTGTTTTGAGAGATGAGCCTACCCCTGACTTAACGCATTGTTTCACACGACCCCCCGTTCCTGCTGCATTGTTGTGTGCACCGCGCACTGTTGGTACAGAGTACAGTGTGGAGTGTGCATCCTCCTTAACCTATTCAATTCTCATTGACTGATAACAAACACGGGAGTACGTTCTCGTGCAAATGAAAACAGTTCGAAATTTTGCAACAAGCGTGAAAAAAAGATTGAAATTTACAATAGGCTTGAGCGTTTTATCAAATAAACTCCTATTTTGACAACTAAAGTGGCTGCCTATCTGCCGGAACGGATCAGCCCAAAAAATATGAGTATTCAGAAAAAAAGTAGTTCGTCGAAAACGAAATCCAAGTGCACGCATTCGAAAAAGATCCCTATGCGTTATATGTATTAGGGGCGTTTTCAGAATGGCGTGTATAGATTACTTACGGTTTCGTTTGCCCTTAGTTGTGCTACAGTTTTCGAAAGCCATCGGAATCTGGCAACACTCTAAACAACATGTCAATTAAATTATAGGCGTAGTATGAAACCTGACTGAAAATAATAAGTATTTTAAAATGACCTACGAGGAAGAACGGTTATTAAAATTTTGATAGGATGTAACGTATGTTATGTTAGGTCAAGAACAAGAATAGTGTTAATGAAGCAATTTAAAATATTGATAACTATTCCAAAAAAGCATTCACTCGTAGGTACTTTGTGGCAATTGTCTTATAGCCGGGGATAAACGCAATAGTACCTACATACCTATCTTAAACAAATAACAAGTGTACAATTTGTTTAGTACTTCGTACTTCGAACTGCCTTTTCTTTATACGCAAAAGCTGTTTCTTATTATTGTTTCTTTCTTTATTTACATACACACCATAAATGTCTTGTTTTTAATATTAGTAATGATGTTTTTTGATAAGTAAAAATAACTAATTTATTTGTGATTGATTCAGCCATAATAAAAAAAATATTGTATGTAGGTACACAGTGACAGACCTCTCAAAAAATCTTGTTTGATTTGTGTTTTTTATTGAAGATTTATGATGGGGAAGGCCATTGACACTCGGTACATTAAATCTCTTCCTGAAGGGATGCTGTGAGGTGAGTGCAAGAGACGGGGCGGAAAGGGGGAGGGATGAAGCACACAGACGCAGGAACGCATGCAGGCCTCATTTGCAATGCAGATTTCAAGTACAGCACGAAGCATCAAACGACCGAAAATTATTGTGTTCGGCCCACGGTGCAGAAGGCATTGCGCATGCGCCATCGTCTAGTATTCAGGCTAATTTCTTTGCTAACAGGGCTGGCGATTTGCTATTCTACGATCAATAAATTAGAAATATACCTAACAAATAAAAGTTTCCCGAAAAAAAATCTTTTTTGACCGGCTTAGTTGGCTGGCGTTTGGGACCCACCCAGGCATCGGGTGTTCAATTCCTCGGCGTACTAAGTCCTCCATCACGAAACAAGTAACATTTTCCGCTTACTGTGGTGGTAGTAGGAAATTCTCAAATGTTGTCAGGTTATTTGCAACCCGGGAATGTTTGTCTTTCTTAAAAAAAAATTGCTTAATATCCCAAAAATAAACTTATCAATAATTTCATGAAAATGTGTGACACAATATTCTATCGCTGTGTTAATGCTCAGATATTATGAAATCCAAAACATTATCGAAAATTTCTTAGTTTCTTTTGAGCACCATTATTTATTGAAGTATTTACGAAATGTTAAGTTGTACGTAAATATCAGAAACGTTTAAACAGGTCGCACTTCTGCCGAATTAATACAATTGGATTATTAATTTTATATTTACGAATATTACTGGTGATTCGATAAGTTTTTATACAACTGTTACAGAAATTCTTCATCAAAACACTTCACTTCACTTCTTCAACTAAAACCATCAAATTTATGTAATTGACTTTACTTTATGGCATATTTAGTGAAAATGGAATATTATTTAATTTTAATTCTACCGTCCCGATTTTCCGAATAGGATGTCTTCTTATAATGAAGCTATCTTTAATTTTTATTTATTTGCATATTGAGACGTAGTACATTATGGTACAAGTTTTAAGGTATAAATTAAATTATTACACGGTTATACTACCTAAGTTCGTAGTCCCAAGTTAAGTTTTTCTATGTTAAGTCCGTAGAAAATCAGTAGGTAATTTCGCCTGAGATGTTAACGGTTCTTAAAACTTAATTAACGATGAATGTCTATTTTTGATAATGACAATTCGTGGTGGAATTTCATTATAATAATATAATAAAATACTTATATAAATTAGTTCCACTAAATATTTTCTTTAATGTAGGTAATATTATTCCTCCTCAAATCTAGTACCATATTTTATTAATTAAGATTTCCCCGTATGATACAATGCTGTGCTCGCGGTACTAGTAAGAACTCGATAATTTTAGTATTTTCAAGTCAAAATATAAATATTCCATTCATATGCATCGAATATTTACAGCAACTAATAGAGAGTATTAGAAATATGTCACCACTATGCAAAGAATTGCTAAACATGAAAACAGAATAGAACTACAAAAATATATAAACAACAAAACATTTTTCGAAGTTCCATAAAATATCAAGGGTTTCGGGCGTCAGAAAATTATCACGTTTTCGCCATAATTTTGGTCAACCCTATCGCGAGTACGTTGTGTAGATTCATTAATGCTTTATGGTTGTATGGGCAGTTATCTCTGATTGAATTGGATGGCAAGATCGGCCGCTGAGAGCCCAGAGCTACCCAGAACAATCCAGAGCTAGGGAACTGGCCACTGGTTAGTTGGGTAAATAATTCATTATTGTTGTACTCGCAAGAACAAAGGGCAATGATTTTATATTATTTTATTTAGTTCGAAATACGAATTTTATAATTGCCCAAACATGTTATAATTACATAGCTGGCTTTAATGGCAATGATGATACTGAGATTTGTAAAAATTTATTAGACAAAATGAAATTATTCAACCCAATTTTTAAATTGTTGTTCTTTTACAATATAGGAAATTAATTGGTTTAGATGGTAAATTTTACAAATGAAATATTCTCTGATATTAATAAGAAAAAAAAGTTAAAGAAAAAAAGATACCCTTATTGAAAATCGACGCTTTATTTTGGAAGCGACTTTAGCTAAGTTTAGTAACCACGTATAATTAGTCAGGTAGGTACTTCTAAAAATTCATCTGTATCTTTCCTGTTCAACTGCCTCCACTATAACTATTGAAAGTTGGTAGTACTCATTAACTATACATACAAGTCTAACCACCTTAGTGGCAATTATCTTATAGATACATCTATTTGAAATTCGACGATGAATTAATGCAAATCTGGGAAATCGAAATTAACACCCTTCCCGACATCCGATCGAGCTGAAACTCGGCAGATAGACAAGTTGCCTAAATAGACACAGGCGTGGATTTGGTGACATTCACGCACACATGTGCACATACAAGCGTAAAAACACGAGTTTTTATGAAATTGAATGATATTATATTTAAAAATTTGCGGCAGTTAATCTATGAAATAAATCTCGGTACCATCCAATCAGCGCCCTTGAGGTTATTTTTCACGAAAACGGCGCTTTATAAATCAGCCAAATATTGTTATTATTATTTTATTAGTGGCTATTTAGTTACAGGTTTTATGAGAATTACAAGATATATGATAAGGTATATACATATTTCATCTGTTTGTTCTTAGTCCTCCTCACTAGGTGGTCCTGTTATTATTATTAGAATTTCGCTTAAGACCCCGCAACCGGACTCAATAAGAAGAAGATGGAGAGATATGAAATTACTAATGTTAGAGGAGCGCGCTAATATTTACAGCGACCAAATCGATGCGAAAATTGTGAAATTTTTTAATAAAACACGACTCGTTTAAAATAGAGCAAAAATCTCGTGGAACGCGTCTTAAGAATCATTTGAAGAAACATTCTGAATTTTTTCACAACTATAACTTGTAAAATATTTTCGGAGCATACTATGCGATCTTTTTCTGTCGAGGGAATTTCATATAATTTGCGTTTCGGCGTGGAATGCGTCTAGATATTTTCTTAAAAAATAACATATATTTTTTTAAGAGCTTAAAAACTTCAAATGTTTAAGGGAGATACATATGTAAGAAATCGGTATAAATTTGGGTAGCAGCGGCTTAAGTGTTAGCGATATTTTCTCATTTTAGTTAGTCCCTGGGAAGGAAAGTTCAAACTTCATTCAAACCATTTTTTAAAATTGGCTACTAGCCGGCCTAAGAGATGTTGCAACAAAATATTAGATGACGTGATGTTATTTTGTCTAGTTCCGAGGGGTTTGAAAAAGATTAATAATTATTTTGAAAACTTTACCAATTCTCAATGATATAACTCCATAATATTAAGTACGATAAAAGATCACCAGTACCCACCTAAATAAGAGTTTGAAAAAGTATCCCTAAACTAGTAAAAAAATCGACATAACATTTTTTTACGATCACTTACACACGTAACAATAATGTTATTTTTCTCCGAATAGACCGATGCTTGGCGATAATCACCCTTATTCCAGGGTGCATAAGGCTCGGTACATGGCCAGTAATCCCCCAAGAAAGATTTGGAGGGTGTTTTGGAGGGTAGCCCAGGGAGAAGCTGTCAATACTCCATGACAAATGACACAGTAAAGATTGTATATATTTTCCATATCATTTCACATCATCTCCCTCGAGGCAGGATAATGTATCTAAGCTATCTTCTAACGAAAACCGTACGTGTGAGACTCAATTTTATATCATATTTTGTACCTACGCCGATAGACTGAATTTCATGGTGATGACCGGTTGAAAGTCAATTAAATGACGTTTTTTTATATTTTAATGGGTGGCCGTAATCATTTTAGTCTCCAAATACTGATATTTCAATTATATTGATATGATTTTTAAATTTACATTGGTGATGTAAATGTTTATTGTTTATTTATTGCGGTATTTTAAATTAGGTACATAGTTATCTATGTCCTAATACAATCCATCAATATACATACACTTAAAATAACATAATAATAATAAAATAGCACTATACCAAATCAATCACATATCTTCTCAATTTAATTTTAAATACCTTTATGCTCTCTTCCAATTTTATTTCTTCTGGTAATTCTCCAAATATTTTCAATGCTCCGTACATCAATGACTTTTGACTCTGTGTTTTTTTCCTGAAGGGGAGTCTTAGTTCATTTCTTTTCCTCGTCTCATGTGTATGTTTGATTTCTAGTTTATCATTTTTTTTTAAGAATTCAATAGACGTATGGCCATTGATTATTTAAATGTAATAAATTAAGATATTTTTTGACTGAATAATATTTTCACCACGACTTTAGAAGTTGTTTTATAAACTATGTTGGTAGAAAGCATTATATTGAGTAAATGATTTTTTCCAAAATGTATTACCATGGAAATATTAAAATTGTATCTACCTGCATAACCAAATGTAAAGAGATAATAATTAGAAGTAAGCAGTTCAGTTTGCAGAAAGCAAAAATAATGCATTTTAATCATTATTTCGCTAAAATGAAACTCGAGTGTTTTCTTTGCGACCATTGCCATTTAAGTATGTGATGGTTTTAAGATTAATTTCTTTTCTTCTCTTGTTTAACCGAAGAAATGCACCTAAGATCCTAAAATAGGTTCTTAGTTTGGATTTAATAAAAAAAAAATTTTTTCGATATTAATATGTCAAAACATGGCGTGAAGAAAAAACGTCATATTATATCCGTCATTTTTAAGAAAATGGTTACTAAAATGCATTATTTTCCATTTCTTGAAAATGAAATATTTTCTTCTCGTTTTTTGAAGTGATAAAATATATTTTAAAAATAAAATGTGCGTATAAAGTGTGTCCCTGTTTTCTGTATGTGTACGGTGTTAAATTTGATGGTCTACAAATAATTGTTACAGACTTTGTTTAACGTTCAGAATAAATGGACATTTTTATTAAAAAAACTGTAAATAAACTCATTTCTGTATTCTAAAAAAAAATCGTAATCGTGTTCCCCGTAAAAGAATAAATATTGTTGATTCACACTCAAAACAATAATGAACTTCAGACATTGATATTAGTATATCTCTATAACTTCAGATAATAATTTGAGGAAATTATTTCTCCGTTCTTGATCTTATTATTATTTCAAGCGAGATCTTTCCACGTATGTCCCGCAGGATGCAGATAGTACCGTAGTACCTCTCTGTTGCCGGATTCCAGGAACGACAGGATGACAGAAGGACAGGAAGGAAGTAGAGCCTCCGCAGCTCCCCTGTGACGGGCAGGAGGTTATGATGGATGTCCCTTGGCCGGGAATATTTCATCGCCACTCTAAACCGAAACTATTCAAGCAGAACTTCAATGGAAAATGTTTTATTTGGCTTTGTATTGCGCAAATGGACGGTGAATTTGAAGACGGATAAAATACTTACACGATAGTAATACCGTGCTTTTTGTAAATATGTTATATTTTTATTTAACTATGTTTTTGGTAATAAATAATTCATTTTAAAAACTTACCTATTATTTATTTATTACACGCCCTGATGGGCTTTTACATTATAGTTTATATGTTTATAAGTTGAGTTTAAAAACAATGAAGAAAATATAATACAATGATAAAAGAAAATACGCAATACAATGTAACAACAAAACCACATAATAAAATAAAAAGTACATATGTAAAAATGATACGAAGTCTCACATTCAATATAAACAAAAATGGCAGAAATTATGTAAATCTATTTGTTATTATTTTTAATTGATAAACTAACGTTTAAACGAGATTTTTATGCATAGCACAAAGGGTAGATAACAAATATTATAATCAATAATTATCAGCCTGAAACACTCATCTACATTAAAAAATCTTCCGAGAAAAGATACTGGCCGCCAACGGGAATTGAACCCATGTCCCTCTGATTGCCGGTCAGGAGCTCTGACCACTGAGCTATGGCGGCTTATCTAATACCCGCCAAATAATTCAATATATACTAGTGTTTCATTCGACAATTACTTATTATTACATTTTTCCAACTGAAAACAACCAACTTTATTTTTGTGAGAAAGGTATTGTTAAGTACTAAATCTCCCGCTAGGTGGCGTCGAGACTAATTATGTCTGTATTTATTGCTGAAAATTTTTTCAGCAATAAAGCTCTTAAAACAAAGCCAAGAGTCTTTAGGGATTTTTTAATAATATTATCAATATGTCATACAAAGGTGAGTTTACTGTCGAACATAATGCCTAGATCCAAAATTTCATTACCATAATTTAAATTTTCACCATTTAAAGATTACTGAAAAAATATAGGATTATTTATTTTGGAAAAATGAATGAACTGACATTTATTTATGTTTAATGCTAGTTTGTTGATAGAGCACCATTTAAAAATACAAATCAAGTTAGTTTGAAGTGTAATACAATCATTAATGTGGTTAATCTCTTTATATAGTTCTTATCTCTTGTTATCTCTTTATATAGTTGTTAGTTATCCTAGTAAGACAATGTTAACTCGTGATTCACAAAAAAATATTAAAAATTTTATGTGAATATTGAAGAATTAGAGAGATCGTCTAGCACCATTAAAAAATAAGAAAAGATTTTATGTATTTTGAAGACAGTATTAGCGACACTTAAACGAAAATATGGAACCAAAAAATTAGAAAAAATACGGTACCATCTAGGAATTGCATCGAGAACCCTGGCTTTGCCCGGGCGCCCCATCCGTGAGCTAATTCGACTATTAATTGTTTTTGTGCTTAATTCGTAAAACTCCGTTTATTTTTTGAAATTCAATTTTTTAATTAAATTTAATAATATTATTTTCAAGTTTTGCAAGTATAACCGGCAATAAATCAATCTAGACACCTTAAAAAATTGACATTATTAAAATTGACAAAATCGTAACAAAAAGTCGTCTCAAAGTGGTTTAACCATAGTTTGAAAATGGCCTTGTAAGCTGTAACAAAAATAAAAACTAAAATACTTGCAGAACTTGATAATATCATATTTCGATTAAGAACTATCAATTTATCTACATTTTATTAACGCATATTTTTATGGGCTACATTTGTATATTTTTACATTTTTATAAGGAAAAAAAACACTGATTTTCTTTAAAGTTTCAAGTTTCGCAAGCGTTTTCGCAAGATTTTCGCGTGCATAAAAGAACATTTTTTATTATTTTAAAATCTACCGGCTGCGCCAATGTTATTTTATGATGGGAGTGTGGGATTTATAATAATACTATTATGTAGATTCACAATACTTGGTTTAATAATTACGCAATACAATAAATATGGATACCAGCGTCTTCTCTAGCTGAGATCGGGGATGAGAGAAACGGCTTGACCAAGTGCAACTCATGGAATTCATTTAGAATCTTACTAATCCCATACCTATCCTGTCCAAGAAAATTTCTCAATTTCTCAGGGCAAAAACATAAATATCTATGAAGATAGGTACTTATTTGCAAATCTATAAACATTTTAGAGAACTATTCAAATATTCCACTTAGTCCACCTTGCAGGGACACTAGAGACTAGGGAAAGGGACAGAGAAAAGGGGGTAAGCGGTAGAGTACCCCTTTCAAATATTGAGTGAATCACCCCATAAAGATACTACCGTATTCAAATAAGGATCAAACAAAACTTAACGCGGCTTTCTTGCACAATTTACATACCATTTTCTTCTTAAAAATAGAACGACTTGGGAATATTTTTAAAGGGTGAGCTCTGGGAAATTATTCTTTTTAGCAAGCTGCAACCTGTCTGCCTATTTTAAAAACTAAATACTAAACTACGTAGTTTTAGAAGTTTAAAAAAGGAAGAAATATTATAAACATATTTATATTATACGAATAATAATTGGATAAGCGAATAAAATAATTTATTATTTTTATATTGCATAATACTCGTATGTTGATTAGAATCTTCACAAAGAAGGTTCACGAGGTTTAAGAGGTGAGTTATGTTTGAGTCTTAGTGGCAGTTGTACCTGCCCACCTACTGCGTGGCGGGTCGGATCGGAGAGACTGGCTGAGGGAGACCTTTTGACCTCTCTAGCACGACTCTCTGACATCGCCTTACACCCTAGTAGGAGGGATAGATTCGTGCTTCCGTCAGTCGTGGGCACGCCAATCCCCAGATTCCTACCCACCCATCCGAGAACATCCTCTCCTTCCTTTCTCCCCTCCACACAGCATCAACAAAGATAACATAGGCCCTCAGGGGAATTATTTTCTTTAGGGCCTCCTCTGTGGACCTAATGTACAAAAATATTATATTCACAACTGCTGCATCATGCGCCTGAACCTAATCTGGTGATGGTCACAAAACACAAAAACCTTTAAAAACAATTTTACTTAAAGAAGAAAATTTTAAAAAAGGCAATTCTAAGGTAGCGCCGTTTATGTGAAAAATCACCTGTAGGGCGAAAGTAATTCCAATGATCTTAAATACCACATTTAATGTGACTTTGTAGGTTGGAAACATTTTTTATCAAAAAGGGACATAATGGGGCTTGTTATAATATAAAAAAATATATTTGGAGAAAATTTTTATTAATAAATTTTTATGAGTGATTTTTAAATAATGTGTTAAATTTTCCACATCAGTCGACAAATGCCAATGCAGTATGTGCACAAAATAGCAGTTCGAAATGTATAGCGAGTTTTCACCATGTTTCAAAAAAAGAATTAGAAGATAGTATTTTCTTAAGCCTTGTTGTTTTCAAGTCATATTCTCTAAGAAATATTGATATAATTTTTATTTAAAATTTTAATCTTTCATCCAATGAAACAGTGTACTTGCAAATATCTTTGAACAGAAATAAATAAAAACATCCGGAAAAATACGTCTGTGCGTTGCTAGTTTTTATTTCCTCGTTTAAAAACATCTGAAAAAATTCAAATCTGAACAAAGCTGAATTTAAAACGTAATCAAATGCGTTGTTAGAGCTCTCTCCAAGTGGTCATTTGCTCTTTGTGTTGCGATTTCCTCCGCGTTCTTCTCGCGTTGGCGGATAACTGAGTTATATACCACAAACGGTTATCAAAACGAAAAGGGTGCATACGATTTCATGTTTTTATGCACAATATGCAAATCCTGTTGGGGGTTGAGGGCGCGGGGCGCAGGGGGTGGAAGTACCCCCCCTCGGGGTGAACAGGGAACCCCCGGATGCGAAGTGCGGGGATGATGCACCTCGGCTTAACAAGTGCGCGATTCTCCACGCTGTCAATAGACAAGTGATATCACATCGGAATAGATTAGGCATCTTGTTCAGTTCCTTGTAATGACATCAAAATATTTCCTTTTTTGGCATATTACTCGTACCTACATGTACGCACTATAAAAATATATTCAACTTTCAAAATGAAGATCTCTTCAATCTTTTCTTATAATTTCGAATATTTCACATGTATTTTACTTGAATTTTGTATATTTTACATGACGATTTTCATCCACGTAATATTTTAGAAAAACTCTAGATCTCTGATCTGTAAATGTCAGGTGGTGTCCAGGTGATATATTATTTTAGGAGCGATTTTTCAATGAAAAAAGTTGTTTTGATTTTTTCACATATAAACTGATAATTTTTTTTTTCTATATTGCTTTTTAAAATGTTTTCTTTAATCAGATAAGTGCCAAAGGAAATAAAAAAGTCATCCAAATCTTAGAATGGGTTGTTTAAAAAAAATTTAACAATTCATAAAATTTATAAATTAACTTTAAGTTTTATTCAAGTTCTGTGATTATTTCAGTTTTAAAAAGTGACTGGCCTATTATAAAATTATAACAGAGCAATAATAGAACTTACACAGAACGTGAAAAATAAATTAAGAATTTAAAAAAAATTTTTGAAACAAATTGTCTTTAATAAAAATTATCTTATTTTTTTGATAGTATCTATGCATAAATTGTATTTCTTGAAGACACATTTTGAGAACCAGCACATAATCGTTAGGCAAAAAACACTTCACAATTTTGCTGTCCACAAATATATCTTTGTCTTCCGCAGGGGTTCGTGGCCAGAGCCAAAGAGGGAACATTGTTTATAGAAAGGGGGTAGATCCTCCTCCTTTCAAAATACATATTAATCAGCAGTTCTGGGTATTCTGTTTCAATTCAGAAAAAAACGTTTTCCTTTTTGAAAATTAATGATAAAGACTTAATTTATTTAAAAAAATATTGACCCACCTAAAAAAAACAATTTATCAAATAAGACAAATCTAATATTATTTTTTTTTATAAGAACAACTCTCTTTTATTATAACTTTTGAGGGTTATTCCCGTTAATGTAATAATATTTCATTGAAGAAGAAGATAACACTAATAATCTTATTAAAAATTTAATATTCATTTAAACCTTTATAAAAAAGTCGATATATGTATATGTTCCATATAAATAAAATATAAATAGGAGATATTTTTATGCGAGACGCTATCCATATATTTATATATACAAACCAGTTCTTAGAACGCTTGTTTTCAATGAAAAGGGTAGTTGCCTGTGATATGGAAAAATTAGTAGAAAATAATATTGTTAATTCTAAAATTTTGAAATATGATATTGAAAATTATGATGGTTTCTTAAAAGGTGGCAATGGATGAATTGGTAAAAGTGCCTGTCCCGGTTTGACGAGAGGATCTGGGTTCGAGTCCCAGTTGCGACCATTATCTTTTTCTTTTTTTCGGTATCTTGTTCTCTTTCATATTTTCGTTTAGATTATGAGTGTTATTTTCTTCTTAAATTACAAATATAATAGACTAAAAAATATAATATGCTCAAAACTAAATTTGTGGTTATATCAGTTGGATCATGTCAATTTAATTTCATGCAAGATTCTTTTTCAGGTTTTGGTTTTATCTCTGTCACAGTTTGAAATGAACAAAAAAATCATCGACTTATTATTTGTTTTTAAATATTTATACCGCATTAAATAGTATTTTAAAAATAAAAGTTGCCATGCTAATGCATTAAACATATTAAAAAAAATATATATTAAATAATTTATTTCTTTATAATATACATTAAGTCTCCTCTAAGACATAACCTTTTCAAAGTAGGCAACGTTGGATCTTTTCCAGAAATGCATTTATTCGCGATATTTGAATTCGTTTTCCAAATTATTGCTTAGGAGAAATTAAAGTGATTTATTACTGCAGTGAGCCCATTTCAGTTTCACTAAATATGAAGAATTTATACTAGTAGTTATACTTGAGACTTAAACCCATTTGTTTAGTTTAACGTAATCCATTAATGGTGCATATCAAATACAAAATGCAGAGCTTAAATCTTAACTTTACTTGCATTGTACATAGGTAATGTATTTTTGACCGGTCAGTGGTTGAGTGGGCATAGCGCTTGGGTCCCACCCGGGCGTCGCATGTTCGATTCTTCGGCTGGCTAAGTCCTCCATCACAACACAAGCAACATTTTCGGCTTTATGTGGTGGTAGTAGGAGATTTTCAAACATTGTTGGGTTATTCGTAACCCGGGAATGTTTGTCTTTCTTTTTATAAAAAAAAAAATTCAAGTATTATATCTGTATTTTAAATGCATTTCCACTTCTTTGTAGCGATATTAATTTGAATTGCCACGATAAGTTTTTCGTCAAGAAAAACTTTAAATACAATTATGGGGAATAGCCACAATTAATTAATACACTCTTAAAAAAATGAAATACACGAACGAAACCTGAATCATCCCTTTCCATTTGTTTATTGTAATGGTTCGTTCAAACTGATAAAGCCCATTGCAGAACGTATCCAAATTAAGAGTTTGTACTTTTTGTAAAAATAGAATCTAACCCTGTTATATTTGTTTACTCTTTTGGATTATAGAAATTAACTGCAAACAGTCAATCTCCGTGTGATGGATTATTTGTTATTAAATCATTTTTTTCCGTTACATAAAGAAACTAGAAAGGTACACCTTCGTCAAAGAGGTGGTAGTGGCAACAGCTCCGGCGACGCCGCATGCAGGTGAGGGCTGACTTCGACGCCTCATAAATTATTCCGGATAGATCAAAGAACGGCGTCCACTGGCGCGGGCGTCGGGCGTCGGGCTATGGGCGTCGGGCGCGTTCACACTTCAGATTTGCATACAACTCACTTTTAGAGAGTTGTCACTAACACCCTCCGCCGGAGCCCGAGCCGAGCTGCGAGGGTCGCGGAGGGGGCAGGGGGGCACTTCCCTATCCGTTTTGATTCGGATACCACCAATTTTCGTGCCATTCCATTCTAGAAGTAGGGAAGATGGCCCACGTGAGTGATTCGTGATTCGCTAAATATCCTGTCGTATGTACTAAAAAACTACATTTTCACAAATTTAAAATGATTGGACTTGCTGGTTTTCCAATCGGCTAAGTGCGTAATTATTTTAATACTAAAAACACACAGAATTATTGTAATTTTAAGAGTCCGTCTATTCATTAACTATTTATATAAGATAAAAATATTTATTGGTTTATTTTGAATTTCATACCTATCTGGGCTTTGACATATTTAATTTTTTATTTCACAAAGAACACCTAAATGTGTACAACAAAATAAAAAAAAAAAAAATTAAAAAAAAAAATAAAAAATCAAAAACAAAATCAAAAACGAAATAAAATAAAAACAAGATACTCCACCATGCAAGATGTAAAAAATAATAGACTGGGAAAAGTACATAGATGAAATAAGTCGGAGCAGAGCTATGTACATAGTTTGTTTAATTAAATTTGTTGTTCTTCTTTCCGATATAATTTCTACTATGGCTTATATAAATTGAAACACTTCTGAGAAATTTTAAATTAAAAATTAGCTGTAGGTATGTAGGTAAAATACATTTAAATATGTTTTTAAACATGTAACTAGCATAATTTAAACATGTTATTTTATAATCGTAGAAAAAATAAAAATTCAAGAAATGCGACGCAATCCTTTGCTTGATCCAAAAGATTCTGGGAAGATTTACTAGATTAATTAACTGCCTCGAGGGAAATGTGGATATTTTCCGCATATTCCACAACATGTTTAAGTACGATGTATTATTTAGTCCTTAATATGGTGCTATGTGTACTTACATGTAACCTTTTTTGGCATACGTGTAGCCAAACATATTTATAATGTCTACCAAGTTTTTGTAATTTTCTTTATCGCTTTTGCAATGTATTGGTTTTTATAATGTTTTTGAAGTAATAAACAAACAAATAAAAGTATGGCAAATATGGCATTAAATTTCCAATACAAAACTATGTTTCATCGTCATTATGATATTTAAATGAAAGATGTTGATTGATTTTTAAATGGGCTAGAACCAAAATGTATTAAGTCATTGGTAATATTGTGTAAGTAAGTAGGTCACTGTGGATATCTATGCAATTATTTATTTATTAATTTTCAACGCCCTGGTGGGCTTTTACATTACATGTTTATAATACAGAGACAGGTTTTTAAAAACAAAAGATAAACTATAAAAAATAACTAGTACACGTCATAAAGAGTATACACATAAATTAAGGAAAGATAATACATTACAATAAAGAAGAAAGTTTCTAAGTTGTAAGTTGTAAATACATGACAAAATGCAAGATACATAAAAATAAAATGGTAACAAGTTTTTAAATTGTGTATTAATATAGAATTATACGAATAAATGCATTAGCCCCTATGTGATGCCCCTTAAATATCAAAATATTCTGCATAAAAGTGTCGTTCAGGTATTTTTTAAATAATGGTAAACTTGTGTTAAATACATCGATATTAGAGGTGAATTTGTTTCCTAATGTGTGAAGTCGAGAACTAGGTGCATGTATATGGTAGTTCGTCCCAGAATTATTGTTGCAGAATAATACGTTTTGCCTTGTTGCTCGATTGGGTACCCTGAAATCGATGAGATGCAGGAGTTCGCAACAATCTAATTGAGAATGAATAATCATTTATTTTTCTTCTGTTTTCTAGGGAATGCAATTTAAGTGTATTTAGTAAGGATGTGTAGTTAATGTGTTGAATAGGTATCAATTATGTGGTAATGACCGCAGAAATAATTCATTGAATCGCGGTCAGGGATTATGAAAATTCGCAGATTATTATGTAAATTTCCTAAACAAATTTAAAAACAAAATTCTTTCTTTTTTTATTTTCCACTAGTTCTAACTAATTTCAGTGCTGTACTTGAAAATTTAACCTATAATACAAACACGACATGTTAAATAAATACAGTTTTATCATATTTTTTCAAAGGAGGATAAAGAACGCATTGTATAATAAAGGAAATAATTCTGAAAAGTAGATCGTCGTTACTTGACTCAGTGGAAAAAATTATGCAAATTTTTATTCGATTCCTTTGTTTAGTGAATAACTTCCCGTCTGTTCGTTTAGAGGGCGCTTTAGGAGATTGAAGGGGGAGGGGGAGGAGGAAGTAAATAAGAGGCTATTTGTGTTTTCATTTTTCTTTGATTACGGCATCCTTCAATTAGAGTGGGACCAATGCTTTCTCATTCTTTGAATACGTTATTCAGTTCGTCGTTTGTCAAAATAATTTTCATTATTTTAATTATTCCACTGAAAAAAGTGACGGAAGATTTATCAAGTTGGGTTTTCAGGCCAACTGCCCACTGCACTGGGCAGATTACATACGCCATGACCGTTCTGAAACTTCACTTAAATCTGCTCAGATCCTTCTTATCAATACACTTGTGTTTTAAAAAATGATCCAGAATTTGCATTCTGGATCATTTGCAAGATAAACTATATTTTCGTGAGGTAATTAACACAAATTGCAATATTTTATTCTGGTGATGGTTCAGATCTGTGGGATAAATATTCAAGTATGAAAGATAAAAGATCAGATCATCTAAATTAGCACACAACTGGCGTGCAGTTGCAGTGCTTCCACATGAATGGACCTGCATGTAAATAGAGAGGCTGGAGCGTGCTGCAGATGAAACGAAGGAATTAAGATTGCTGGTCAACCAACTTCAATCTGAAGAAGTACTCCTTGACGATGCATGTAATATTGTGTCAACAGAAAGAAATTACATCAAATTTGTCAAATATACAATTGGATGCATTCAAAGGTTCCTGCCTATCTGTTTGACAAACCGCAGTGGTCTCGTTTTTTTAATTGATTATATATTTTTATTTTTTTATTTAAGTGACTATATAAAATAATTCCATAAGTAAACAAAATATAATGGTTATTTAAGGTAAAGATATTGCATTTCTTAGTCCTCACTAGGGGTTCCTGTGCCGAGGCGGACAATTTTTTTTCATTAGAGTTTATTTTTCTGCTATGTCGTTTTTAGTGTCTTCATTAGGGTGTTTTCGTTGACCTCTTTCAGCCATATTTTTATTCTTGATTTGAACTCATTACATTTTTTTATTAGTTTTATGTCTTGGGGAAGAATTTTATGGAGTTTAGTTACAAAATAAGTGTAATTTCTTTATCCGAATGTGGTTTTATAACCTGGAGTGTTTTTTATTCAATATAGTGTGATGGATGTTATTTTTATTCAATATAGTGTGATGGATACACTGTCTAGTAGAGGATTCATTTTTTTTGAAAATCTATATTATATATTTGAATTTTAATATTAAGATTATATGCATTAATTTGAATTCTGATTTGCATTATTATAATTTTTTTTACTTTTATTATTTACATTAAAGATTATATTAAATTAAAGATTTGATTTAACTATTTTTTTAATGTTATTTAATTTAATTGCATTTATTTTAATTTAATTTAATTATTTATTTTGTGTTTTATATTAGAAACACTGCTAAAAATCAGCTACATTCCAGGAGAAATCCTGAATGTCTAGCTAACTTATAAAATTGTAAAAATCTCTTGACGAATAAATGTTTTTATTATCATTATTATTTTATAACACTTTTTTCAGTTTTTAAACGGTTTAGTAAAAACTAAAATTAGTTAAACGTATACAGACGTCTTTCAGGAATTGCAGGCATTGTATTTTTTATTGAAAACCTTTTACAAGCAATTTCCTCCCAGTATTTGCTGTGAGAATTTTTTATTGAATTATGCATGAAGACGGAACATCTCTCCGCCCGAGTAGGAACGATCCATGTTCAAGCAAAGAAGTGAGGGTAGACAGTAGACCGGTGCCTACCCACATCCAAAATCCTAACTTTATTATTAAATAAAACCAACGGGCAACATTACTTCTGCGGTAAACGAATACATTTGAATATTTAACGAAGATTGATTAAGAAAATTTTATAAGATTACGTTATTCCAGTTGGCGCTGCGGGTTCGGTATTATCTCTGCTAAGCTAAGCTCCCTTTTAGGATAAAATCCCCGACATCTTGGACGAAAGGGAAAAGTCACAGCCCGAAAACAAATTGAATGATAACAATTGCCGGGGGGCAAAGTGGAACCAGGACTCGAGGCTTCGGGGTTAAGAAAGGCTCAGCTTGAGATTTTTTTGAATTGATAGCTCTGATTATTATCAAGATTTTGGTAACAATTAGTCTCGTAAAAAAGCAACTAAAATCGTGAATATTTCCAACGATATAACATAATTTAACATGATAATAAGATACCTACATTAAGAAACCTACATTATGATACCTACCTACATTAAGAAAGCAGTGTAAGAAGAATATACGACGCAAATGTGAATGGTAGAAGAAGTCGTGGACGTCCGAGGAAGACATGGCACGATCAAGTGAATCAGATACTTGAGTCGGGCCATGTCAAAAGTCAGAATAATAGAAGAGAATGTATGAGACGATGTCTGAATGTGAGTGAGGCAAAGAGTGTGTGCCGAGACCGAGTTGTTTGGCGGTCCGTCCTCTCTGCTTACCCCTGCGGGGAAACGGCGTGAAGGTTAGTTAGTTACATTATTAGTATTATTCACAGAGTATAAAGCTTATCATAATATTGAAAATTTCGTTAGCAATTTAATTTGGTCATTTATATTTTTACTCCAAATAATGTCAGAAATCACTGGTTAAAGTTAGTCAAGTACGTCCCTGAACCCCCTGTATAATAAATAAAAATTAAATTTAATCTGAAATCATAAGATTTATAAGTAGGTAATACTTAAATACAAATCTTTTAAATTATAAATCTTGTATTTTTAAATTTCAAATAAGGAAATATCCAATTTGCCAAAAAAGGTCACTTTTTCAAGATGACTATTATTTTTTTTTGAAGCAGGTAGGTTTCAAAATATTGAAAAAGTGCAGATAAGAAAGTCGTGGTTAATACAACGATTTCACACAAAACACGGAAACCATCTTGAACGCGCAATGAAAGGTACAAATAAATTTTCAGACAGATAAAAGCAAAACTGTCTAGTTAAAACAGGAAATCACACGCTCAGTCAAATATTTAATTACTATCAAACACAAATCAGATGACCCAATAGTAATAATATTAAATCCGTAACCTGCCGAAAACTACTCAAATAATGTAATAAGCACAATATTAAAAAAAATATATTTTTCATAGTTTATAGGTTTTAGTATTTTTTCAAGCTAGTATTGAAATAAGCACAAAGTTATCTTAAAATTGTCTAAAAGAGAGATTTTCACAAAAAGTAGCAATTACTGCAGAGTTTTCATTAGAATGTGAAGTCTTCTGTCAATAATGCCGCCGGACTCCAGAGGGGGGTGCGGGTGGTGGGATGAGGGGTGGAAGGTGGTTCCTGTAATGTAGGTAAGTCTGCTGACTGCTCTCTGCCCCCTACAGAAGTATCGGCTAGAGCTAGAGCTTGATTTAATGAACTTTCCTGTAGCTTTTTCTGGTGCGTCTTTCCATTTAGCGGGAACATTGCGAAACGCGTACAGTCGTGACAAAAAATATTCAAAGACAATTTTTTGTGAAATAATTTTGCAGTGATCAATTTTATTAACGGAGATTTGCGAAGTCTTGTTTTAACTCAGACTATTCGAACTTCTTGCATTTCATCTGTCTGTAAATTTGTTTCTTAAGTTGCTGTTCGGATCAAGGTGGTCGCCGTGTTGGATACTGCGTTTATATACCGCCAGAGTTCGCATGATCGTGGCTCCTACTCGGAATCTACAAGTCAAATAGGAAGAATTAATATTATTGTCACCTACCGATCAAACAAAATAAAAATGAGAATTTTAATTGAGATGGTGACATTTCTTTGAACAAATTATATTATCGAGTGAAAAGGCTCTTGACTAGCAATACGGAGGAAGTTCAAATCTCGTCGTCCGCAATTTTTATTTTTATTAATTTGTGTTATTTCACAATTTTATTAATTAAAAATAATATATGGCACATTAGCGGCATGTTCCGGAGTGGAAAGTACTCTCAGTATCGAACTGGTGTAAGACCACCATTCAGAATTGAAACTGTGCTTGAAATGGCGTTAGCCATGTTTGGTGACCAGCTCTGAATAGTCAGGTACTTCCCCACCTTCCTCTCTCCCATCTCCTTCCCCTCCCCCCTACCTTAAGCCTCACAACATACTTCAATTGGGGATACCATAGTTTCACTGGCTCCAGACGGGAGCAGCTGGGACTCTTGTGAGGCATTCATATAAAAAAATATATTATTCGACTTAATTTATTCAATTTGATCGGTTTAAAATGTCCATATTAACAATTTTTCAACATATCTGTTAAAATAATTTACTCGGAAAATAATAATTTTTATAAAATTTTGATAAATAATTTGGAGTGTTTAGGTGTGCTGCACAAGAATCAGTAGAATGGGGCAAGTAATAAGAGGTGAGGATGGACCGTTATGCAAATCCAATGCAAATTTTTAGACATTAAAGCTTCTAATATAAACTGCTTCACTCTCTTGTCTCTCGTTGCTCCAATCTCCTCTGCTGTCTCTGCTAGCCTTCTGAAATTTCATTTGGACCTTCAGTCGGCTATGGAGCCCCGCTTGTTTTTTTGTTGTTTTAATCTCTAACCTCACTTTTTACTGCGGAAAGCCCCCACTTTAGACTGTACCAAATAGGTTACACTGGAAAAGGACAAGGTTTCAGGATTCATTAAAGTTGTACAATTTATATCTTTAAAATAGATTCCTGTAAATAGTAGACCTCGCATTTAAAAAAGCATGTTTCTAATATTGCCTCATTTAATAAATCAAAACCAAAATTTCATCTGAGATTATAAGATTTGTAAATGGATACTTAAATAACTAGGTACCTACTTAATTATGAACCATTTATTTTATGTAACATTTAAAAAAAATGATATCGAAAAAGGAATTATTCAATTTGTCCAAAGAAAAGTCACAATCACAAAAAACATTTTTTTTTTAAATTTTCTTCGAAACTCGAATAAGAGAGTCCAAATAAACGCGATGATTTCACATTTGAAAAAGATACTGAATGTACTAACAAATTTTCAGACAGATGAAATGCAAACCGGTCGAGTTTAATCAGGACTTCGCTACGCTCAGGAAAAAAGCAATACCTAGAAACCAAAATTTGAGTGTCATAATAATTATTTTGTTTAAATCTTAAATTAAACACGTGAGACGATGTATGAATGTGAGTGAGGCAAAGAGTGTGTGCCAAGACCGAGTTGTTTGGCGGTCCGTCCTCTCTGCCTACCCCTGCGGGGAAACGGCGTGATGGTTAGTTAGTTAGTTAGTTAGAACAGTTTGAAAAATCATATGATTGATTCAATCCGATAGAGGCCGCTAAACAAAAAGTAATTTTTGTAGAATAAAATCTTGTCCATTTCTGTATAAATTTTCGCTTATATTTTTTTAATTCAAATCATTCAGATTTTTCGATTATTACTAAGGTGAATCTAGTGTAAATAAAAATAAAACGTTAGAGATAAAATATAATATTGGTACTACTTATGTAAGTCTTGAGTAGGGCCATGTCAAGAGGCAGAATAACAAAAGAGTACGAGTATAAGAGGATTTATTTTATTTTATTTAAAGTATTGGACAAGATTTCTTATTTTAGCAATCTTAACATTTGTTGATATTAATATAACGTAATTACATTCTACTATTTTTGGGAATATAAGTAGGTATACTAAAATGTTTTTAAGGTCATAAAAGGTAATTAAATATGTCTACTGTTTTAGAAAATTCAATCAATAGCACTGTTCCCCTTGACTTGACACTATGCTGTGCTAGAATATCTGTTCATCGCATGGCATGAATGAATATGTCGCCGATGAATATGAATCAAACGAGGAATGTGTTAATATAACCAGGTTTGTGTGTTATACTTCAATATTAAATATTTTAAACTTTAAGGCTAATCTTGATAATTCTCGTACTTTGTTGGTTTGAACTTAAAGTAAATAACAAGGGATTAACCACAATATGCAAAACATAGACGATGGGCCTTGGCACCTTTAGAAATAATCCCCCTAAATTTGGCCAAGTTCCCATTCCGTTGAAGAAATTTTTTGCACCGATGATTTCGTAATCCCAACAAAGTTATAAAATATCTCTCTTCTTGAGGCTTCCCCACGATATTGCATGTATATTTATGTAAATAAAGGAGACTTAGTCAAAGTTGGCGCACGCTGGAGGCTTCTTTTTAATTAACGTAGAAAAATCCATCCCAACAACCAACCAACCTTGTTGCAAGCTCTTCTTCTTTACCACCGCTACCCGCTACCCGCTACCCTCCATCTCCTCATTTCCCCGCCCTCCACAACTTGTTAAAGCACCCGCACCAGGGGATGGAGGTGTTAATATTCTTTTATAGGACTTTGACGGTATTCATAGTCGAGGGGTAAGGCTCTCGACTAGGAAGAGGTCGCGGGTTTAAATTCCGGCGTCCGCAAATAGATACATTTTATTTCATTAAGAAAATACATAGATTATATTTGCGTGGTGTTCCAGGAGGGAGATACTCTCAGTACCTCTCGTATGGTGGGATGTCAGAGGGGGATATCTAGGTCTGCGAGCCAGTCTTAAGGCCTCAGGCGTCGCTCTGTGGACCCCATGAATCTCTGTGGGGAATGAATGGAGCGGGCCTCCGTTGACCACATATTCGGTGATCTGCATCGTTCCGAATTCACACATCGCCGACTCTTTAAGGCCCAATCTATGCATCATGTGAGCACAACGACTATGGGAGCACCTTATCGTAATGGCGTACCAGAGTTTTGCGAGGCAATGAGAACCCAGGCTGTCTCTAAGCGGGGTCTCGTATGAGATGGGCATTTTTTTACTTAGTCTATTGCCTCTCAAGTTTCTACCTATCTTCTGGTGTGAGAGGTGAACGGAGGAGTATCTCCTTCCATCCAGAAGAATTTCCGGGACTTACATTCAGAATTGAAATGTTGCATATGAATTTAGTGGTGTTCCGTGTCCATATCTGAATAATAAGTTTTTTCCGTACCTTACGTCTGCTTCCCCTCACCACTATATTCATCCTGACAGCATACCCCAAATGGGGATGCCGTGGTGTCACTAGCTCCAGACGGCTGGGAGAAATTGGGAGTCTTGTGCAGTATTCACAAAAAAAACATGTAATTCACAAAGATTAACACAAGAATGCCTCGTGGGCGTGTTTCGTGGATCAATTATAGGCCCAATTTTGGCTTATATTTCCGAACAAAACTGTGTTTTACCATGATTACGAAATTCAAGTGGGATGGTGATATACAATTTCAGGCCAGCCTAAGAGAGATAGATCGCGTGCTAATACAATGACACATCTGTTTCCATTCGGATTTGTAAGGAAGGCACTTCTAGTTTTATATTCTACATTCTATGTAAAAAAAGGCATCTTTTAGTTCAGCTGTATAGTTTCATGGTACAAGGATAATAATTCGAGAGTGTTTTCTCTTGGGGTAAGAATAACCTCATCGAATTTAATGTTTCAAAGACCCAATCATGTTTGATAATGTCTAAAAGGGATCGAAATGATAATCTAGTTTCCTTCAATGGAAGCGTTCTTCCGAACAGGAACTCCATTTATATGCTTGTTGTAACTCTAAGTGACTAGCTCAAGTATGGGGGCTCTATCGAAACCAGAGTTAAGTTAGCCTCTCAGAAACCTGGCGTACTGTACAGGTCCCACAGATACTTTAATAGTACACAATTGCTAACCCTGTACAAATTGCAAGTGCGCCCCATGGTTGAATGACCTCTGGTCTGGAGCTCCAAAATACCTAAAAAAAACCCTTGACTCTGTGCAGAAACGGGCGGTCCGTTTGATAGATTCTCCCATCTTAACAGACGGATTGCAATCTTTAGAGCCCAGGCGTCAGGTGGGAATGCTGTCCTTGTTCTACCGTTATTACAATGGAAGATGCTCCGAGGAACTAGCGTCATTGATCCCCTCGGCACCGGTGCATAGTCGGGAAACACGCCAAACACGCGCCCAACATTTGTAAACGGTTGACATTAGTCACATGAGAACGGGTCGTTTTTACGATTCGTTCTTGAGTTCAACAGCTCGGCTGTGGAACGATTTACCGGCCTCTGTGTTTCCTCCCTCCTACAACATGAGTCTCTTCAAGACCAATGTTAACTCCTTCCTTTCCTCAAAAAGACCCTCCACACAGCATCCTCAAAGATGACATAGGCCCTGAGGGAAATTATTTTCCTCAGGGCCTCCTGTGTGGAGATAATCTAAAAATAAAAAAAAATTAAACCTTTGCTTTAAAATATTGTGTACATTTATCAGTGTCTTTTCAAATTGGCCTTTAATGCAGGTTACTTAAAATATTTTTGAATAGTTTTTGGTACTGTTTAATAAATGTTCTCATTCCTGATGAAATAAATGACTTTTGAAATTCGGAAAATTTGTTTCGGAACGATGATTTTGCAAAAGTATGGTAATTCAGGATTTCGGGTTCCAGGAAGATGTCCTTTGAGATTATGAACGAAGTCAAAGTTTAATTTCATTGAAATAATAACTAAAGAATATTATACTGATAACTAAAGTTAATGAATTAAAAATAAACATGATTTCTGAACACGCTGAGATAAAATGCTTCGCTTTAAAAAACAGGAAAACATAATCAATATAACTTTAAAAATTTCGTCGCTTCTTTACTTTTCGCCGCCTAGAACAGATAAAATAAAGCCCGTTTTCTCTTTATTCAAATCTGAGTATAAAAATTGGTGTTTTAAGAAACATCTGCGTCCTGCCCCCATCCCACTCTTTCCCTCACCGCCCCCTCCCCCCCAAGCTCTGGTGGCGGCTTTGTGAATTAAAACAGCCCTCCAACTTAATTAAGAGTCCGTTATTAAATCGGCGGATTCTTCACCATCTTTCATTCCGATGGTAAATATGACCACACCGCCAAATTTTATTATTAAAGTATACAGGGTGTAACTGCACGTACCCGAAGAATTTTAACCAGCGATTCCTAGGCAATTTTGGGGTAAAAAAAGTAGATGTCATTTAACTTTTTCAATTGAAAATAATAAAAATATTTTTCCATCACACGTCGTAACTGGTCGGATACAGCCTAGAGGTTCTCGTGATACGCACTCCATCTCGTTCCAGCAGCACAGTAACATACGAGATAGGGCGCGTATCATATGATCATGTGTATCATGTGTAGGAGTGTTATCAGTGGCGATGAAAATCCTTCGGTAACGTGATGTTACACCCTGTATATCTACCTCGCTGAGGAAACAACGCCGCTGCAAGCGCAATGATTTTACTGAAGTTTAGGATTAAAATCTCTTAACTCTTTCAGATATTATATTAACCAATATTTATTCAAAAACAGTTTATGACGTTGAATATTATCACATACACCGCTAACAAGAATCCGAAACAACCCCTTTTTTAATGTGAATATCGCACAAGAGTCCCAACCGTTTGGAACCAATGAGACTATGGCATCCAAAATTTTTACATGTTATGAAGTTGAATATAGTGAAGAAGGGAAGGAATGAGGTTGGGGAAGATGGAGAAGTACCTAGCTATTCATATCTGGTTACCAAACGCAGCTTAAGCCGTTTCAAGAAACGTTTCAGTTCTGAATGATGATCTTTCACAAGGATGATACGGAGAGAATCTTCCACTATTATTAAATAAAATATACTGCGATTTGCTGTGTATTTGAACGCGCGACCTCTGGATTCGAAATCGAGAGTCTTACCCCTCGACCAGGGAGACCATAAAACTAGGTAATAGATGACAATAAAATCTTTTAAAAATGTTAATCCATAGTTTTAAGTTTTGTAAAGCACCCTTCAAGTGATATTTCACAGAAAGAAAATTACATCCAAATAACCAGTATCATTTCTATAATGACACTGTTGTGTTGGAAATTGGTTGACTTTATTTTTATTTTATTTGAAATGTCTAGAAAGATTTTACGTAAAATGCTGTAGGTAGGTATATCTTTATAATAATAAAAATATACAATAGTTAACACCTCAAGGCACGGCTCGCGATACTTTTCTCCTGTTTATACTCAGGATAATACAAATATTGTTCATGGTTTCACTACAATGAAAAACCATCTTATTATTGACTTGAAGAAATAATTCATTAAGAAGCTTAACAACTATTAATACGCAATCAAAAGTTTAATTTGTGGTAACAACAATAATTAAAAAAAGAGATCGAATAGGAAATCGCATTCCTAGATGCGACCATATCTATTTCTGATTTTTCTGTTAAAAAATTTGGTTTAATGACAACTCAGAATCAACTCAACTAAACACCTCTTTGAAGTCATTGAGAGCTATGAAAAAAAAGTTGAAAAATAACCCATAACCTAACCTAACGTAACTTATGAAACCAATTTTTATATTCACTTTTAATGACTTTTCAAAGGATGTGTTGAGTTTAATTCAAGTAACCAAAATTTTCGTTTGAGCGTCTCTAATATTTTCTTCAATGAATAAATATTACAGTTCGAGGTAAAAAAAATAATTATTCTAAACTTGATAGAAAAGTCAATAGATATCGCGCGTTAAAATAAAAATGGATGTATACACATATCCAACATACTATCCAAATTCAATTTAGTTTGGGAAGAATCTACACAATATCAAATATCTAAAGAATCTATGTACATACATAAAGATAACAGCCAAAAATAATATACGTTAAGAAAATGAAGATAATATTGTTAGTTGTCAATCGAGGCAAAGCTAAGGTCGTGGGTTCATTTCCTACATGCGACCGTATCTTTTTCTATTTCGAATTTTCATTTGAGAGTCTCTAATATTGTCTGCAATGAGAAAATAGAATTGGTATTCGATGAACGCTTATTTGAACAGAGCATGAACAAATAATGTAGTTTTGTCAGTTGAACGATGAACGAACCGAGAGATAAATAGTTATAGGCAAATAAGAAGCTTATCAAGAACACACTGCGTGGTGGGTACACAGTACACACAATGGCGCCGGGCGTGAAAAAGTTTAAAATCATCGTGTGAACCGGTCACGCGTTTTGTGCCCGCCGATAAAAGAGGGGATTAATAAAACATGTATTCCCATTATGTATCAGATAGCAAAACGAATAACGGGTGGTACGAAACTTCTAGAAAATTTTATACCTTTATTATTTATTTTTGACGACCTCCGTGGCTGAGTGGTTACGATGCAATACACCCGGACTACGAATCCGGAGGTCGTGGGTTCATATCCTGGCCCGCGCAAATGAATTTTATTTGGTTAATTTGGGTTATTTCACAATTTATATAGTATATTTGTGGCACGTTCCAGAGTAATAGATTATTTCAGTATCGCCGTGGTGACCATTCAGAATCGAAATTATGCTTGAAATGACTTTAGCCGTGTATGTTAATCAGATCTGATTAGCCTGTGTCATATAATACTTTCTTGAATCTTTACTTCCAATGATTAGCGCTAGGTACCTACTCGATATTTAATAATATTTGTTGTAAAGTTGGCCACACCGACGTGCCTTCATTGGCCCAGTTTTCGGTAGGAGGGGTAAGGGACGCAGCCGGAGGCTGTGAGAGCCCTACAGGCTTCTTCTGGTTTAAGCTTCTCTAGGAGTTGGTCACGGCACCTTCGCGGTTTGCCTATATCCTTGATATTCCAACATTTGTTTGGGACACGTTTTTTAAAGTGAAGAATCAACTCAGTGATGTTGGTTTCCTGACAAGGTCGTCTGCCCAGATGTGATCCGGTGACGGGGTAAATGTACGTAAGCCTTATTTAATTATGTTATCAATTTATTACTTTTATTGCATCCTAGAATCGTTAACTTTCCGTTCACAAAAAAGATTAAAGGTTTTCCTAGTAGCGTCGACTCATAAATAAATTCTTCAGTTATTTAAAAGCCACAAGAGATCCTTAAATTTATTATAATCCTGACTGTATTTATGCAATCAATGAAGCGATAAATGTCCTGAATCAAGTATTCAAGCGAACTTAAAACACGAGACCCTACCGATTGAGCTAGATGTCAAGGTTTGTGAGTAGATATATAAAGTGGTTTTTTAAGTATGTATTTAAATAAAACATTGTATTGTTTTTCTTTATTAATTTTCCTAGAAGTCTGTAATCTAGCGGTTCGAGAACGTAATTACGTAACACCAGGTATATACTCCCCACCTTTTCCTCCCCATATATTCATCTCTTCCCTCCTACCATCAGCCTTTCAACATACCCCAATTGGGGCTACCATAGTCTCACATGCTTCGTCAGTATTTCGTTTTCGTTTATATTGCGTTTTGACTTTGACCACTGATGACGTGTTTTTCTCTTTTTGTCATTACAAACTGTGGCAACCCCTTTCCGTAACAAACATTTTCATTGAAATTGTTATTAACATTAAAAAATATCTGGTTATTGTTCACAATGGAAACATCAAAACATCGTAGCAAACCATGAAGCCCAAATTTATGGTTGAAAAACACAAATTTGCATTTAATCCGAATTCACAGGAGAACATCTGTTAATTTTTCGTTTTAAATTTTATATTACTCGAATGTTTCGTTATTTTTTTAGTCTGTCTGAAATACAAATCAGAATATTTTTTTTTTGGTGTTAAGAAAGGAACTTTTTTTATATTTTTCGACCATTGTGCGATAAGGATGAGCTGCATTTAGACAATTTTAAAACGTTATCAACTTTACAAAAGTATTAAGGCATCTCTGAACAAGTGTGTTCAATAAATGCTGTTTACGCATTAGAAACTCACGTTTGAAGCGCAAAAATTAGATAAATATACTTTGTGACCAAAATAACATTGATGTTATTGTTTGTTAATGTGAGCCATGGAATGAAACTAGCTATTGTCGTCTCACAATCTCCACACTATGGAGACGACAATGAAATTGCGCCACAAAAATAATTGATACTAAATACTTGCCGATGAAGAAGGAACTAGTCATAGATTTTACTTACCTGTTACTGATGATCACATAACATATTTTGTCAAAAAACATGTCTTATAATCCGGATTTGTCGTACGTTTACGATTATTTTATTTGTAGTTGTAACTAATCTGCGGAACTAATCTCCTGCTGACAAGCTACTTGCAGTAGCTTAGCGGGTAAGAAATTCCAATTGTATGCAATTTTTTATACAATAATAAAAAATAAAAAAAATTATAAAACACTTCCCCGATTGTTGATTGTTGAACACATTGATTGCAGAATCTAGACACTATTCTACCTTTGAACTTATTAAATAATCAAGAAAAAAATAATTTAAAAACTCGTCGAGTGCTTCCTACTCACCCTGTGTCCACATACAGAGTTTGTCACGTCCGCGCACGCATGTGTCCGCATACAGTTGGCGGGATTAGGCTTACCGGAGTACCAGCACTGGGGACTGGGGCACCCTGTACCAGTCCCTCTCCACATACCCTGTGCCGCCCGACCGACAACAGATCTCTATTATTCATAAAAACAACCATGGAAACTGCAAAACACTCGCCGATATTGACCATTGGAATATTATATTTGTATGGCCGCGGATCGTGATGATTGGCACAGATAAAAAAGTGATACGAAAATCCGACTTACGAAATATGTTTTTTTGACAAGGGTGTCGGGAGAACAGTGTGTAAGCGAGTTGGCGCTCTACTATTCGAATTATTAGCATTTCATCTTCTTCTTTGGATGGCAGAAGCCTGTTGGTGGATGCAACGTGGGTTGTTGAGGTTGGTTGAAGCAATGCACCTCTGTTTATCTATGTATACAATTTCCAGGTAAGGAATTTATAATTCAATGTTGCAATTACAAATTTTGTGTTTTGTGTGCTGATGATGCGGTGCTGATTTCTAACAATATGGAAGATCTATAGTCTCTCGTGTCTGGGATGAACCAAGTATGTATGAAGAATGAGTTAATGGTTAACGTAAGTAAGTCTGAAGTCATGGTGCTTGAAATAGAGAGTACGAAAACAGTGTGCAATATAGTTGTGAATGAGGAATACTTGGAGCAGGATGAGTATGTGTATTTGGTAAGTATGCTTACGAGGGATGGGAAAGCTGATAGAGATATTGAAAGAAGGGTAAATGCAGGTCACTCCGTTAACGGTAGAGTAAATGCTGTTGGCGTTAATAAAAAAACTGTCCAAAGAAGCGAAGCTAGCAGTCTACAATGGAGTGCTGGTATCTATCCTGATGTATTTATTTTATTTTATTTTATTAAGAATATTTACAGATTAATAACATTACATGAACTAAAGAAAACAATAAATTATAATAATAAGGTTATATTCCAATAACAAATGTTCACATCATGCCCAAATAATAAATAAAAAAGTCAATTATTGTTAATTTTTTTTTCTTCTTTTTTTTACCTAATATTATAGAGATAGGAACTAGATAAACTGTTTAAGCATAATCTAGATATGCTGTCTAATACGGTGAAATATATAAAAGATACAGATAAGAAAAGTTAAAAAACAAGAAAAGTAGAAAAAATAAACATATGTATGTATAATAATAATGATGAAAACTGAGAAACACCAGACGTAGGGTCGAGAAATAATATATACATTAATTTAAAAAAAAAAAAACAAGTAAAAGTAAAATAAAAGTAAAATGATAGTGCTGACAAAAAAAGAAAATAGTAAAATATGGTGTACGCATATATAGACATATACTTATTACATTCATTTTAAATTTCAAATACAAAAAATACATGAAAAAGTACGGTATCAATTTTTTAGTTTAGTTACAATGAATTAATCTACGAGTATTTAGTAATGATTTGTTTATTATAAAGCTCCATTAACGATATGTTTGAAAGAGTTTAATGTACACGACAAGATATCAGCATCGATACTTTTTTGTTATAATGATTTCAAGTTCTCAATAAGAAAGAATTTTGCCTGAGACTAGTTGAAGCAATTTCGACATGAAACAATGACTTCTCTAGTTTTCTTACTCGGGACTCTAATATTAACTGATGACAAAAGAGCTGGACAGTCGATATGACCATTCAAGACTTTGTGTAAGTAAGTCATATCCGTAATGTCTCTCCTACTTTTTAGAGTTTTGAGTCCATAGTGTTATATAGAACTGTCTATGTCATAATAACGCACATGTCTCTTGAAGTTCAGGTGATGTACAAATTTTCTTTGGACAGCTTCTATGCGCTTTGTGTATATATTATACAGAGGATTCCATATAGGAGAGGCATACTCAAGATGACTGCGAACATAGGAGTAATATAATATCTTGAGGGTTTGGATATTGGTGAACTCCTTTCCAATACGGAAAAGAAATCCTAATATGCCCAAGGGTTTCTTAACAATCATATCAACATGTGCCTTAAATGAAAGTTTGTTGTCAATGAGAACACCGAAGTCTCGAATTTGATTAAGTTTTATGACAGTGAGGTGCGGAACTGGCGGAGGAAGGATGTAAGTAGACTGAATGCTATGCAATTCCTGAGGCGTATGTGTGGTAAAACCATGGATGATCGTGTGAGAAATATGGAGATCCACAAAGAATTGAACGCTGATGTAAACGCAATGAGCAAGATTAATAAAGGGATGCTCAGATAGTTTGGGTATGTAGAGCGAATGAACGAAGAAAGGAGTGTAAACAGAATATATGACACAAATGTGATTGGTAGAAGAAGTCGGGGACACCCGAGGAAGACATGGCAAGATCGAGTGAATTAAATACTTGAGTCGGGCCTTGTCAGAATAATAGATGTATGAATGTGAATGAAGCAAATATGTGTTCCAAGACCGAGTTGTTTGCCGGTCCGTCCTCTCTGCCTACCACTGGGGAAAAACGCCGTGATGGTTAGTCAGTTAGACTTTAATTCGACCCCGTATTTCACTCCATTACTGTGAAGATAAATTACAATTTACAGTGAAACATAAAAACATTAAAAAAAGTCAAATGATATGCATTATAATAATTAGAATAAAATAACTTATTTTGAATACAACTTTATTCTATTGTGTAATAGATTAAAATAATATTGTTACTCGTTTTAATATTCCAATCACAAAAAAATAGCCAAACAAAGAGATTCGTCAAACTGCCCTTTATGGTTTCAATAGAATGGATCGGTAAGAAACAGATACGGCAAAATATTTTATACGTAGATAAAAAAAGGAGTTTTTTCAGAAGGAAGATTCTCAACGGGCTGTAAGTCTGTACAATTTTGGTTAGAAATAAGTAAGAGTGTGTTTATACGTGAATATGAAAGTGCCGCTATCTATTTCAAAGATATTATGATAGAATTGAATTATTGAATTAAGTTATCGATGTGCTTAGAATGTCATTAGAAGATTGGCCAGAATTAGAATTATTCACAAGTATAATATGAATTCGATAGGGAGGCTCAACGGTTGACTTAAAAACGATGAGGCTAAATAGATGCACATACTGTGCAAAGAAAAGATCCATTACCTGAGTCAAATGATTCAGGTCATCAAATAATTTTCTAAAAGTTACGAAGGGATATCTGACTCCACGTGGGTATGAAAATGACCAGTTCTAGTCAACTATAAAATCTGTTACAAACTCAATAATACCAATTTTTTATTAGTTAAAAATAAAAAGAAAGAACGAATTTCGATGAGGGAAATTTCCAAGATAATTTTATTTATGTATTGTTAGGAAGTTTAATTTTTAGAACTCCATGATTATGCGTTCAGAAAGACGGTTTGATAATTCTTTCAGAAGGCAAAACAGCTGTCAAATGTAATATTAATTACACAGCAGAACTTATTTACAAATGAACTGTTTTTAAAAATTGATTAATAATATTATTGATTACATAAAATAAATAAAAAAAATTAAAAAATTCCAAGATAATCTTCATAATATCCAAAATTAAGGTTCTATTTTTAATATTTTTAATTGTTAATAATGAAACATTAATTTCGGTTGTCTGTAATCTTGTGTATGATGTGAAACATTTCTGCGTAACGAACTCAAATTTGTTCCTAAATTTTCAAAATTGGAACGTAAGTTTGACTGTGTGAATTTCAGACAAGCAATAAAATAGCTATCTAACTATAATCCGACAGTTATTATATTTTTATTTGATGAATAATTCCGTGGTTTATTTTTTTGACAGATGATTTTCCAAGTTTACTAACTGTCAAAAGGATCACTGTAAAATGAATATGAACCTTAAAAGTAAAAAATATCTTTTAAATTTTGCCATTAATGTATGGTAAATGGTGATGTGGGGATTATGTAAACATATGTTATACATATCTTAGTTACTAGAAAAATAAAAAGGATTATCAAAGAAATCAAAATGTCAAGTTCGTTCACACCAAACAAATTTTCGATAAGTAAATTTCGGAATAAATCCAAAAAGACAAAAAATAGACACATTATCAGCTTGTGTCGTGATGACATGTTAATTATAATAATATTATGTTATTCTCTATGTCATCATTATTAATGGAATGCAATTATTTGCAATGTCAACATTATAAATGATCGGAAAAAAGCTTTTGTTCTTCTTCTAAATACTGTAAGAAAATATTAGTCATATTTTTTAACATGTGAATAGAATGACGTGTTGAATTTGCGTTGGGTTTTAGTAACTTTGTTGAAGTGAAAACGTCTTTTGCACCGTTATGATTTTAAACTCGATGAAATAAAAAATAGTGACATTAAGGAGACAAATATACCATCTTTAGGATTTAGCCTACGAGAGAATGAGATAGTATAATCGGTCTCCTCTTTGTGCGGTGCTTCGTAGTCTCCCCACTCTAGTCTACTTTAGTTTTTTGAAGGTTTCACATCTACCCCGTGTTAATTGCTCCGTATTTTTTTTTATTTTTTTTTTATTTATTCATTAAATCCTTTTCCATTTATAAGCATTTCTACCATTTTTGGTGTTGTTTACATATTTTTAAATTTAATTAATAAATGTTTAATTGGTACATCAGCATATATTAGAATCAGAAAAATAGGGTAGCTTTGTTTTAATTCTATTTTTTATACATCCTTAACCAACCGGTTTCGGTTCGACTGAACCTTCATCAGGGGTGATTATTAATTTTATTGTCATTATTATAATTATGTACGCCCACAAAGTATTTGCTACGGTTCCATTACAACTCAAAATGAACTCAACTCAAAGAAATTAAAAAATAGCTGATAATCTAACCTAACTTAACTTAATAACAATTTTTTAATAAAATTTTTAATTACTTTTCAAATGAGGTGTTGAATTGAGTTCATTCTGAGTTGTCCAGTCACCATTTGCTACATATGAAAATTTCATTTATCTTTCACGACCGTTATCGTTACCATTTCACGCATATTTTTAAGTGCCTCTGAATGTGATTTTCTCGTGGTGAAAATAGTTTTATAAATTAACTCCACACAGGAGCTCCTGAAAAAAAATCCTCAAGGCCTATCTCGTCTTTGAGGTTGCTTTGTGGATATTTTTAATTTAATGGTGGAACGAAGGAAAAATGTAAGTGTGAGGGGTGGGTAGGAATCTGGGGATCAGTATGTTCATGCGTAACGGACCCATACCCCCACTGCGGTGCAAGGCATTAGGTCTTCATCAATTGGCCTCACAAACCTGGACACACCTCAATCCATGACCTGGATAAACCTCATCCCTTGAAACCGCGCACCCCTGCTCAGCCACCAAAGATAGCGAACAGTTGGGGTGACCTAAGGCAGAGGTGTTAATAATCCAACAAATGGTTCCCAGGACATCGGCATCAATACCTGTCTTCCAAATTGAATTGAATCCGTTAAAAATTCTACAAATTTGTAATTCTCATTAATTTTTTTTTCTTATTTGATATTCGGCGAAGTTTGAGTAAACTTTATACTAAATATGCTCTTTGAAAATAATTTAAATTGAGTCTTCCAATCGAATGTTTATAATCAAATTAATGTTACACCCAAACTCTAACGAATGGATCATCCAGACACAACTTCCGAAATAATTATTTTGGATATTTTTTCAATAAAGCCCTTAGCAAAGCAAAGTCATCCCTTATGATGTAGCGTAAAATATTGGTCATATCATAAATAACCGAACAAAAGGCTCCTGGACGTATTAGGCAGGGGAGCTCAATGCGCGCGTGGCGGCGCTCTGTCAACAGAGATTAGCCATTGTGCGCGCATGCGCCGGAAGCACCGCTGCGCGCAATCTCCTGCCCTTCCCCCAAAAAGCTCTGCGCAGTCACTTTTTGCAAGGGAAATCTCGACGCAATTAAGAAAAAGGCGTAAACAAAAAGGGCGCACGTGACGTTTCTGCTCCGTAATGGAGGAATGGCGTTTTAATGTGTTCTCGGCCTGCCAACTCGAAAAAATGACGATCTAATATTCCCCAACAACTCGAGAAATGACGTTTTTACGTATATAGTTTCCGTGCAATTAGTTTTTTGATATTTCCGATGATCCCCTGCAGATGGATCCGGGAAGTGAATGCAGTTTTTTTGGTAGCGGATATATCTTTATATATGGTTGTTACTGGGTAATAAAACTGTCTTGTGGATCTTTTGAATGAGATGTCTTTATTAAGGTATTTTTGATATCTTTTTTAATGATAATCTTTCTTAATCTATATTTTATTTTATATTATCAGCGTCACTCAACTTTACTGAACAAAAACAAACAAAAAAACTAAACCAAATATTAATATTGAAGAATTTGCTTGGAAAAATATGAAAGAAGAGAAACTTAACATTTTACAGGCATATGTACACCTATATTTCGTTTCCAACGAATTCAATACATCGCTTCAATGTCAATATCAGTTCTTAATATCATCGGTGCTACATCCCTTATGCTTCGTGAACATTTGCAAACCGAAACGCAAGCCGAATCACGATTTATGGGAAAGAAACGTATCAACCGCAAGCGGCGTTTCGCGCAGTTTGTGGTTGTTTTGTTGCTTTCACATAATTCGTTGTTCAGCTCGCATGTGTATACGTAGCCTTAGAGTCCTGACTTAGTAAACGCTCCGACTCTCGCTAGTCTCCTGTTGTCGCCTTTTAATTTCAAGCATAATGTTAACTTTCGATATTATGCTGTTCTGATTTTCCCACCGTCCTGAAACCAAAGCTAAGGTTACCTCCACATAATTTTTCTCAAGGGCATGTTTTAAAGAACCTCTCCGTTGGTAGACTGTCTTCCATCTTTACAAGTCCTATCCAGCAAAACTAGGATCATTCATGGCGTATCCACAGAGAGAATTTTTTTTAATTTATTTTTGTATCCAATACTCAACGCATGATGAGATATTTAAAAAATATATTTTTAATTCAATTGCCGGCAACCCGGGCATATATTTATATAATATTATCATATACAAACGAGTAAATAACCCACCTTATTTGGCGATGCCTATTCTGAGATGGGCAGAAATAAATTGTAAATCAATTGAAGATCTTACTAAACTTGTATTTTGCTTCAATCAGTATGTTGTTTTTATTTGTTATAACTCTGAAAAATGTTCCCACAATAAAATAAATAACTAATTTTTCGTACTACATGCCCATGATTACATAAATGTAATATGCGAAGGCTGATGTATGCAAAATGAGTAAGATTAAGAAAGGGACCCTCAGATGGTTTGAGCATGTAGAGCGAATGAACGAAGAAGATGTGAATGGTAGAAGAAGTCGGGGACGTCCGAGGAAGACATGGCACGATCAAGTGAATCAGATACTTGAGTCGGGTCATGTCAAAAGTCAGAATAATAGAAGAGAATGTATGAGACGATGTATGAATGTGAGTGAGGCAAAGAGGGTGTGCCAAGACCGAGTTGTTTGGCGGTCCGTCCTCTCTGCCTACCCCTGCGGGGAAACGGCGTGATGGTTAGTTAGTTAGTTTAAAATATATATATCAGGATTAAATAACATGTGTTCATAATTATGACCTCCGCGGGCGAACTGTATCTAAATTTCTTTAAATAAACAACAGTGTTAACCTCAAGTGACCTCCCAAGTAAGTATGGCCCTGTATATTTTCTGTCAATACAGAGAATGAATAAACAATGTACGTTTTGACACCGCAGCATCGCGTTCATTGGTCAAATCATTGTACATATTATGAAAGATGAACCGGTGGATGCAATTTTTAGCCATAAGTTGTTTTTAAGTGTTTGTCTAGTTTGTAGTAATGTATTATATAGTTGTAGAAATGTATTATGGGTTTGTACAGCGCCTTTTAGGTGATTTTTCACAAAAATGGCGATATACAAATTATCCAAACATTATTGTTATTATTAAAAGTGTAAAAAGAGTTTTAAACTTGATTATTTAAAAATCTTTTTAAAGTGTCCTTAAAAGATAATGGCCTCCGGCTTTCCATCAAGCCAGACCCCATTGAACTTTAATGGTAATTAAAATATTTGATTGTTTTATTGCACATTAGGTATTTTTTATTAATAGTTGCAGCATCCGCCCTCTCGGGGCTGCAAAGGCGCTGGCGGCACGGGAGAGCGGGGACTGCGCCGCGTGCCGCACGCGCGCCCTTTGTCCCCGGATCAGGCTCGATCAATCAGCGATCAGGATCAGATTAGAGAGTTTGGAGTTGACTGCCGCCTGCGACAGTCGCCTTTGAGACGAGCCCCTTTTCGCCCCCGATTCGCTTTTGTCTGGCTTGTGTTTACACGGCCAGACACCTGCTATTTTATCAGCCGGCTGGACCCCGACCAGCCCACCGCCTAGGCCTCCGCGCCACCAACTGCCTTTATCAAGGCACCGAAGAAGAGGGAAGACCTGGCCCCACCGAGACGAACCCACTTTTCAATTTCCATCCAGAAGAGGAGAAATAGAATCCCCGCCGTCCGGATGTTCCCCGGGCGGATGGAACCTGCCAACCCGGAGGATTCGCCGATCGAGATCCCCCCGGGAGCCCGTCAGTATAGACGGCAAACCAAGACGGGATCGATCCTATTTACGATCCCTGCCTCCCAGCCCCAGCTGAGCCACCCTGACCCGAGGACGCAGCCGGCTATCGCCCTGCCGCCCCCCGAGATGCCCGCGACCGGCCCAGCACCCGCACCCGGACCCAGCCGCCACGCAGTAGGCCCAGCTTCGGGCTACGTCCCACCCCCCAGACCCACGCTACCCCCCCAGGACATGGAGACGACCAGGCAGGAGGAAGGTTGGACGAGGCCGTCCAACCCCGTTAAGAGGCCCCTGTCACCTCAGGAACCCCGGGCGGTTGTTGTCGGCAACCGCTTCGGAAATCTCCGCGAGGTAAGCGAAGGCGGTGGCGCTCCGCAACCAAAGCGCATTAATACTAATTCCTCTTTCTCTCCCGCAGGTACCAGCGGCCAGCCTGCCCGGAAAGATCGTGTCCCCCCGGTTGTGATGACCCTGGGGACTCTCACCCACGCCCAAATCACCTCGGCGGTGCAGGGCCACATCGGGCATCCAAACTTCACGTTCCGCTACAACCGAGGCGGAACTGCAAATATCTTCGTGCGGAGCATGACGGACCACCAAGCTCTAACAAACGGGCTGCGAGCGGAGGCACGAGGCTTCCATACATACACGGCGGAGGCCGAAAAACTGAAGAAAGCCGTTATCAAGGGCCTACCGAATGTTGACACGGAGGACATCGCGGCTGACCTCACTGAACAAGGCTTCCCCCCGGTGAAGGTCGTCAGGATGACTACAGCCTCGACCGAGTATCCTATTTACCTGGCCAACTTCGATAAGGAAGTGAATATGGGCCAGCTGAGAGCGGCAGTGAAGTACCTGTGCCACTGCAGAATACGCCTCCAGAAGCACAGGAGCAATCACCTCCAACATGGGACGCAGTGTTATCGCTGCCAAAACTTCGGGCACGGATCCCGAAACTGCGCCCACACCGCGAGGTGTGTGAAGTGCTTGGTGGAGCACGCCTCGGCCGAGTGCCCCAAGACCACCAGGGACGAGCCCGCCGCGTGCTGCAACTGCGGAGGCCCCCATCCCGCCAACTTCAGAGGCTGCCCGAAGAGGGTCGCCTACGTCGCCTCGCTCCAGCAGCACCAGCGACAGCCCCAACGTCAGGCCCCAGGAGCCAGCAGGCCACAACCTCAGGCGCAGCAGGCGCCGAGGACAGATGGACGCAGCTGGGCCAACGTAGCCGGCGGAAGGAGCGAGGAGCGACACGAGGAGCAGCCCCGCTCACAGCCCCGCACGCAGCCCCGCACGCAACAGCCCGCAGGAGAGGCTAGAAGCGATGCCCAACTGATGATGGCCCTGCTCGAGGGACTAGATCGCCTGCGACCGGAGCTGGCCGCAGCTTCCAGCGAAGCTGCGAGAGCCTGGATCCTTATGGGTCTCATCACGTCCACCATCAATGTCTGATCCCGAGATGGTGAACGTTCTCCTGTGGAATGCCCACAGCATCCGCTTCAAGACCGACGAACTGCTCGCTCTGACAAACAATACTGACATTGACATTTTTCTCATTACAGAGACCTTTTTAAAACCTGACATACCCCTGAGAGTGCCCGGCTTCGAAGTACATCGAGATGACCGACTGGAGGGCGCAGGTGGAGGCACCGCCATATTCGTTCGTCAAACCATAACATCTACAAGAATCCCTACTCCGAAGCTGAAGCATACTGAAGCCACAATTATCGAAGTCACCATAGAGGATAGAGCGCATACCATCATCGCCGCCTACTGCCCCAAACTTCTGGTAAGAGAAGATTTAGATAAATTACTTAATTTGCGCCCCATTGTTGTTTTAGGAGGAGACCTCAATGCCAAGCACAATTATTGGAACAACTACCGAGGCAACGCGAATGGGAAAACGCTCTTTTCACATATGCAGACGCACAACTACACGATAATGGCTCCGGACAAACCGACTCACTATCCAACATACGCAAAGTATCCAAGTACTCTAGATATCGTACTTGAGAAAAACGCCAAGACCATCTCGCCACTGCGTACGCTGGATGAGTTATCATCAGATCACCTGCCCGTGAGCTTCAGTATTGGAGGGACGACTTCAAGGAGCCCCAGAAAATGGCGAAATTACAAGGAGGCCGACTGGGAAGGATTCAAGAAAGAGATTAACGAACGAATATACCTATCGTCGGCAACCCTGCGCTCGAAGGAAGAAATCGACGAAGCCGCAAGCACTCTGACCGAAATCATCCAACTTGCACAAGACAACTACATACCATACAAAGACGAACAGACTTTTACGATCAAGCTTCCCGAGTATGTCCTATCGCTCATCAAGGAGAAAAATCGCCTGCGGCGCATCTACCATCAAACGCGCGACGGCTACTTCAAAACCGCCTACAACACCCTGCAGCGGGAGATCAAACAAGAAATCACCGATCTCAGACGCGAACTATGGACGAAGAAAGTTACGTCACTCACGCCCAAAGATAACAGCCTGTGGAAAATGGCGAAAGCACTGAGACACGAAGATAACACGATCCCCCCGCTTGAGAAGTTAGACGGCTCAGGGCTGGCACTTTCACTAGAAGAAAAGGCAAACGCGCTCGCCGACGGATTTGAGAGAGCCTACGCAGCCACGGACGGCTTATGTGACCCGGAAACGGATCGACTAGTAGATGAGTCTCTACAACATCTTGATCAAGCAGAGCAGACGGACACCGCCGACATACATTTCTGCACGCCGAGCGAAGTAGCCGCCATTATCAGGCGATTGAAGACAAATAAGGCACCGGGAAGCGATCAAATACATAACATCTTACTGAAACATCTACCGCAGAAAGCAATAATTTTCATCACAAAGCTGTTCAATGCCTGCCTCATCACCGGACACTTCCCCCAAATCTGGAAAACGGCAACCGTGCTGCCCTTCTCGAAGCCTAACAAAGACAAGAGGCAGCCGACGAACTACCGGCCGATAAGCTTATTATCCACACTGAGCAAGGTATTTGAACAGGTGATTCTCAACAGACTTTTACCACATCACGAAGACACATTGCCAGACGAGCAGTTCGGATTCAGGAAAAGGCATTCCACTACCCACCAGCTCTCCCGAGTAGCGGAATTCATCGCAAGAAGATTCAACGAACATCGCTTCACCGCCGCTGCGCTGATAGACTTGGAAAAGGCATTTGACACCGTATGGATCAGAGGGCTACTGCACAAGTTGCACATACTCAACACGCCCATATACCTAACGAGAGTGATACAAGAATACCTAAAGAACAGATCCTTCAAAGTCTTTATCAGAAACGCGCTCTCAACACTACGTGAGATTCCAAAAGGCGTGCCACAAGGGAGTCTACTGGGACCTCATCTTTTCAACATCTTCACACATGATATCCCCCGAGACGAGAGATGCAACTTATCCATATACGCAGACGACGTCAAACTTTACGTTTCCTCGCTGAAAGCAGACATGGCGGCTATATACCTACAGAGGGCGCTCGACGCTCTAGTAGAGTTCTACAAGAAATGGCGACTCAAATTAAATGAGGCAAAGACCGAAGTGATAATGTACACGAGGAAACGAAAAAGAAGAACACCAGACGTCAACATCGAAATGGGAGGACACGTCCTAGAATGGAAAGATGAAGTTGTTTACCTGGGCCTGACAATGGACTCACGTCTCAATTGGAAATCTCACATAGCCAAGATACACGCAAGAGCCAGAAAGGCAGTCGGCGCGATGAAGCCCATCTTCAACAGACGAAGTCCGCTGCGTCCCAGAACCAAGCTCCTGATCTACTACTCGCTCATCCGACCGGTACTGACATATGCTATTCCCGTGTGGAGTAGTATTTCTCATACTGACCATATGAAACTACAGACGCTACAAAATCTCTGCATTAAAATCACATACAACACTAGAATCAGAACGAATCTAAAAAGACTACATGCCAGAGAATACATACCGACTTTATTTGAATACACGCACAGACTGACAGACCGATTTTACAAATCTCTGAGACATAGTAAAAATAGACTTATCAAGGAAATCGGTCAATACAATGCACCCAGTGACTTTACTTTCAGATATACACACAGACTACCCAAACATATCCTGATGGACCTGGACCACATCTGGTATGAACCAGATTCAGACGCGGACGACTGAGCGAGCAGTAGGTATTCCTAAACACCAGACCCCCCCCCCAAAACTTATGTTTACATATCTATGTATATATCTATTTAATATTGTATAATATGTATGTTTATGTAAGTTTATTATAAATTTCCCATATAGTATGTATATATATCTCACATAAAAACAGACACACACACCCCTCACCACACAATGCAGGATTTCATATATTGAAATCACTGAAGGCCGACAAGTTTCATGTTGACTTTCGGCCGACTCTTCCCGGATGAGGTTTTTCATGGTTTCCTCATTCCCGAAGGCAAATGCGGAAGAGATCCAAAAAATAAGGACATGACCGACTCCTTCCCACTCCCAACATAACACAAACAGACACGTATGTATGCATGAGCGCCTGCCGGTGGCGTGGCTGCTTGATGATGATGGAGCTTAGCAAAACATGCAATTTTAGTAGGGTTTTTAGATAACAATTTTTCCCTACCGATGAAATACAAGGCCTTTAAGTCTATAATAGCCAGGTAACATTTTAAAATACCCACATGAGGTAAAAATTGCAAGGCGCATATGACGCCGTTCTATTTATAAAGAACATTAACTTTAAATTCAGTAAATTTAAATGATTCATCTCTTCAAGAAACATAAGAATCTAGTAAATGAAAAAAAAAAAAAAAAACCCTTTGTCCCCGACTATTGATATATTGGCGTGAGTTGTTTTGTCGACCATTACAGTTTGTTATTTATTTTCTCTTTGTTAAGCGGCCCGGCTACTGTTTCGGATCTTTGCGAGCTCTTTTAGCTTTATTTGCTTTATCTGCCGAGTCACGGGAGGGACTAGGGTGCGGCAACTGGTCGGTGCGCGGTGCACACTACACGCTTCCACCAACTTTGAAATGTCCTGAATGCGTAGGTATGGTTAAATTCTAGCAGTCAAAATATCATGATTCTTTGAACATCTTCGTCTTCATAAATCTTCTGGTGTCCAGCTAAAAACTTTATAGCTTTTGACACCGGCCTCCTTCGAAATTATCTAGTTTGTCTTTATTCTTCCATCCGATGCCTTAGAAGTGTGTTACGTAAAGGATTTGTTACAGGATGTGTGGATCCCTTTAAATATATTATATCTATGGTTTTGTTGTGTGGCACTTCCAGCATTGAAGAATTTACTATTGTACATTGGCCATATTTGCCAATCCTGTATTTTTTTGGGTGACTGCGGTTGCCAAACCTACGATCTAACCACCGCATATGAGATTTTAAATTGGAGCAAGATTCATTCTTTGCTCAACAAGCCAGATCAGTGGGAACATTTGCCGAGGACCGAAAAATCCGTTCATTAATTTCTTTATTATTTTTAAACTGGATCCTTGGACATGAGTAATCAGAAAAAACCTTTCGATCCTCGACTTTCGCGGGCTATTCTTTTGAGGACAAAAGGCCACTTTAGTATAGAGAATAAAATTATTTGTTCCCGGCCACGCTGTTCATCAACTACGCTTTAAGAAACAGTCGATATCACACTATTATATTAACTAAGCAATCCCTTTTTGCCAGACGGTATTCAATCTTACGATGTCTTTATTTTAAATATAAATCTTCAATGTACTCGTAGATCCTTCTTTCGTTCTGATAACACAAACCCTCAACAGGTAAGATGCTAATATTTACACTAATGGAGAACCCATGGCTCTTTTTCTAATTTTGATAATATAATCAGAACAGAAGCATACATTTTCTGTATTATTTTTTTATTTTACTGTTATCATCCAATCCCCCGATAACAAGCTAAATGCTTCTTTTTTGTCAGCCCATCTCGTCTGAGATACAGAGCATCATGCATTCCTTTCAAAGCCTTCTGCTTGTTATCCAACCTGTTAATTATTTTAGTTCTAGAGTAATTAATATTATTTTATGGAAGGGTGATTTTTTTGAACGCCGAAACATCTTTACAATAATAAAAACTGAAATACTTTTCGAACTTGACATTGTTTTATTTGTTTTCACAGAGTTCTACGAATTTAAATGACGAACATTGATTGATACGACATGATTTAAAAAAAAAATTCTTATTTGTTTATAACTTGGACTGTACGAGATATAGGTACGATATATATCGTGCAAATTCTTAGCGTTCACCGTACAACATTTCAACGCAGTTATAAAACTTTGTAGGTAAGTCTTCACATCGGGCATATGCTTATTGTGTGGGGTCCGTCTCATTATTCTAATATTAGAATATTATTCTCGGAAGCCGCGGCTTCGGCCATATCCTATTGGCATCGGATGATGATTGATGAAGAGTGATCGCCTGTCCAAGTATGGCCAAATGTACCCCTGGTCCATCTCGCCCCTTCCTCCTTCTGTTACCCGGGTACCTACCCCCACCGTCAGCATTGCTGGGGGGATCTTCTTGGGGGTGAAATGTGCCAAATTATAGAGTCAAATTGAATTTTATTTTTAGAATCGCTTTTTTCTAGTTAGGAAATCGAGGAAAGGACTTCATCAGTCAATAATTTGGTAAAAAAAGAAATACGTCTAACGTCGTTTAGAGGTATTGCTTCGAAAGTGCATTGCTTGTGCAGTGCAGGATCAAGCCACATATATTCATAATAATTATATTTGTAAATATTAAAACCTTAAACATTAACAACTATGTCGAATTATAATTTTATATCGATTCCACGACTTTCAGATACGACTGCAAAGCTGTAAAATTTCTAATGCCTTTTGATATGATTTAAATTCCATACTTGAAACCTTATTTTTTTATTTCTTTCATGTAATCAATAAATTTTTAAATTAATTAATAAAAACAGTTTATTTATAAGCAAGTTCTGCTATGTTATTATTATTACGTGTGACAGCTGTTTCCCCCTCTGAAGGCATTGTGAAACTTTGAAATCTTACTTTAATTTTTTTATCAGATTTTTTTATTCACATATTAATTTTAATTTTTAATTTTTAATTATTATTTCAAACAAAAACATAATTTACATAAATACATAATTAAGACAATTTATCGCTGTCCCGCGAAGATGCCACATAGCAGCTTGTCTGCAGTTATTCGATACGAGTTGTTGTTCCGTGAATTGTTTTCTTTCATTAAAAAATAACGCATTGATACCTTACAAGACTTCTATTGCACAGTATAAATTAATATATTCATTGGCTTCCTATTTGGGAATGTTGTGAGGTGGTAGAGGAATGTGAGGAGAACGAGAAAGAAGCAGGTTGGGATTACCTAAGTAGTAATTCTATCAGTAAACATAGTGGTGTTCCACGAGTAGTGATGTTCCACAAGGACTTTGTTTTCCACTCTCAAACGAAGGTTAATTAATATATAAGAAACCACTAATCATATTACACATATCTGATTCACCATTGTAATTATAATAATTAAGCTTAATTAAAATAATGAAAAATTTTATTCCGTTAATAAAATCCTATGCTCGATCACGAATAAAACAAAATGGAGACTGCTGTCCAGAAACACCAAGATTATAGTGTACAAAACACTTATCAGACAAGTACTCACATACACAGCTGAGACTTGGGTGCTCACTAAGAGGAATGAGCGAGCACGGGATGTTTTTGAAAGGAAAATTTTGAGGTGTGTCTTCGGACCGGTTTCAGGAAATGGATTTTGGCGCAGACGTTATAACAAAGAGCTATTTACGCTGTTTAAGGATCTAAACGTCACAAAATTTAAAAAACTGGGAAGACTTCGGTGGCTGGATCATGTAGAGAGAATGACTTAGCAACAAGCACCAAAGTCCCTACTGAACTCAAGACTGACAGGGCGAAGGAGTTTGGGAAGACCATATTTAGGTTGGAGCGACAACGTCCTCAGAGATTTATCCACCTTGGAGATTGTAAACTGGAGAGAGCTGGCACAAAACCCTGATGAGTGGAAGAAGACTCTTGGGGAGGCCAAGACTCACCAGGGGTTGTAGAGCCAAGGTTTATGATGATGGTGATGATGCTCGATCACGATCTTGTGTTAACGTTGATGTCGAGATGAAGCTACCTGTCTATGATTTTTTAGTATGTTTTGTCAGCATTGGTTAAATATAAGGAATGAGTAAAAAATAACTGCGGTATCAAGATACATTCTTGTGGGAGCCCAGAAAAATCCAAGAATTAACAAGAAAATCAGTAGTTTCCTGAACGAACCAGTACAAAGTTTATGTCAACTTCACCATCAAATTATGAGTACGGAACACAAATTTATAAATATTAAATAATGATCTCGTAAAATAACTAAATTCTAGGATCTTACTATTTTTCCGCGGATGCCATTAAGTCAAATTAGATTAATCCCTCCCTAGTCAATCTCTGAAATAAAATAATAGTTACTCCGACACATAAAAACATCCCGGGTGACTTACATCATCTTTGGCAGAGATCAAAAGATCCAACTCAGAAGTGTGGGGAAGGGGGAGAGGGTGTGAATTAGATTGTAAATACAGGCAACCTGCTTGGGCGGGGTGTTTCCAGAACCAAAACTCATTACGTTTGTCGATTATTCATGAAAATAATTTATATTCAGGCCGGTAACTTAGAGATGAAACACGCAGAGCCCGCCGTAAACACATAGCGCAAACAAGTTTGACGGGGCCTTGGAATGAGCATGTGCGGATTTGTCTAGCGACCACTGATGGCAGATTACAGACGAACCTTCTCCGTTTTGATAGTCGAACGGTCGGATGCTGAAATTATAGCAATGTTTCCTGGTCCGAATTTCATTTATATGCATATTTCCCGAGACCCTGCGGACCCCTGTCTATGCTTTGATAAAAGCTTAAATATCCAATTAGTACTTAGTATTTGATAATTGAAGAAAACGATTTAAATGTTATTGCCATCGGACCAGTCTCTTCATAAGAGTGGATCATCCATAATAATGATAAATTTTAGATATTTCCTGCTTTAATTGAATTTGATTTTGTAAACAATATTTTGCAGATTTAAAATTTGGGACCTTCCGCTAAACGGGTAACTGATATAATTACATTTTTTTATGATTTCGTAAACATTTTAAACATATAAATGTTGTTCTGAAATTCGTAATACAATCGGGTTTACCGGTGAACCATCATCACTAAGAAAATGCAAAAAAAAAGTTTTTTTTATCGATCTGAGTGTCGATGATTTTTTTAAACAATTTTTTAATTTCTTTCGGCAGCTAAAGGGGTTAAAACTTATTGAGCCATGTCTACACTTCGACGCATTTTAGAATATATTGAACAACTGATACTAATCCCTAGCGATTTTTTTTTTCAAATTTGAACAAAAAAGTTCCAACTTCGGACTCGATTTAATCGAAAACGAAAGCTTAATCACAAAATGTAATACCACAAAATCGACTCCGAATATGATAGAGATTTACCAGTTCTCGCTTGTACTACGAATTTCCGGACACCATGTTTTATATTAGTACATAGTTTTCAAACTTTCACTCTCCCCCGCCTGAAACTGTAAAAAAATACTATTACACATTATTACATTACTACATTATTCAGAATTACAACTCTTCTTTACACAAATTATTATGCTCATACTCGTATATGGTGACCCCAGGACAACTATTTTCAAACAGCTTTATGTAAACACATACAAATCACACTCAAAGACTTATCTATCGATGTATGGGCAACGTATTGAGCAAGGCTCTCCAAATAACACGACGACACTCTCCAAAATAGTAAATCAAAGAATTCAGTTACAAGCGACAAGTGATTGTTCATCGCCCACGGAGCACTTTATCTCTCAGTTCACACCTTGCTTTTTTCCTCCCACTCTGTTATTTTAATGCCTAATTAAATTCTTTCTTTCTCTTTTGCGGGGGAAAAAAAGGCGCGGCTAATTCTGCTTAAAACTTCGCCCAAACTTAAGCAGAGATGGTAAAGTTTTCTTTGCTAAGTATTATTAAGGGATGGAACAAGCCGAAGTTGTACTGAATACATTCACCTGTAAAGCTGGGCGAAATTTCTTCATCTCGGCTTTGCCTTAATTCCTTAATACATACCTTATGTACACAGCTGTTATATAACTGTATGTACACTGTACACAGGTTTACGCATATGTAATGGAAGCAGAATGCTAATTTAGATGTTGTAATTAGTTAGTTATGATAATATTTATTTCAAAGTTGGTACACAAAAAGTATTTGCAAAGCCACTATTCTAAAAATAACATTTTTTATCAAACTTTTGGAACTATTCTGCTGGATGCTTACCTACATCTAGATTGGTAGATATGTATTATTTTCAAATTAAATTATTAATTTGTATTATTTTTGTATTGCAAGGTTTCAGCGGGAGTCCAGTCGGCAAACCTCATACTTTGCGGTCTGTTTTATGCTAAAAGATTTGTTCACCCGACTTCAATTTTTTTCCTAAATCCATTTTCTTATTGATGATTTGAAGAATTTTGAGTTAATATTATAGTATCGAGAAAATGCGTTGACTTAAAAAATCGGAATAATAAATAAAAACTATGCAGATGTCGTGATTACCTGATCTCATGGATAGAGTTATTTTGCAAAGACTCTTGAAGATTTGGCAAAATTTTTTGAATCTATGGTTTTAATTTGAATGCACTAAACTCAAACCTTATTGTCTCTGGTTTTTTTGTTGTTTTATTATTGTTTTACAAACCTATTAATTGTTTTGTGTTTACTAATTATGGTTTTACATCAGTATTGGATGGATGGTTTTTATTATTTGTTAGTTCTTTGTTTTTTTATCTATTGTGTACATTAATAAAATAAAATAAAGATTAAAGGTGAAATAGGAAGGCTGAAAGTGCTGTGAATTCTGTGTCTATTGATCAAAGAACATTTAAAGTTTTATTTAAATAAATCAGTAAACTCGTTTTTAACCACGAAATGTGTCCAATTTATTAAGACCGACCGGTTTCGCTTAACACAATCATCATTAGGGAGATAAAACTAATAAATAAGATATATTGTGAGTGCCTATAAAATATCGAAATGCGGTAAAGGGAAATAAAATAGTTAAATGCGGTAAAGGGAAATAAATACAAAAAAAGAGTTAAATATGTATTTTTCCTCCTTTTATTTCTCTTTCAATCTGCGTCGTCGAAATATTTCTAAGAAAATAAGTGCGTTTTTTGTTTTTGTTTTTTTTAATACTTGCAGAACTCGATAAGAACATATCAAATTTATTTAATTAAATTTATAAAAATTAAAATGGAGTTCTACGAATTAAACACAAAAACAATTGCTTATTACTGCTAAATTGTATTTTCCTAAAAAAAAAAAAAATATTATTTTTTTTTAATTTTTCTTTCTTACATTTATATGTTATATTTTAATTCTACTTTATATTTTACATGTACCTATCTGGATTTTATTGTTTATTACTGCTGTATACCTAGAATAACACAACTTATATCCGATATTGTACCTAATATCTAAGTAACTCCCCCAATATGTACCATTATTGTTATTTATTATTGAATCCATTAATGTGAAATTATGTACACGCAACCTGCCAAGTTGACTGTCCTAAAACGGGAAACCTTCCTAGTTGGGCAGTCAAAGCTTCCTTTTATATTGTTATATCTTGTATGTAATAAATGTAATAATAAAAAAATAAATAAATAAATAAAATAAATTAATTTAACATTTTTTGAAAAAATAAAAATAACTTTCTTTTTGCTCTCCTGAACAATTAGCAATTCAAATTTCCGAGATCGATATATTATAAGTACTCTCAATAAACCTTGTTTATTAGTTTAATTTACTCCCTGATGATATTTGTGTTAAGTGAAACCGGTCGGTCTTAATAAAATAAACAAAGTACGTGGTTTTAAACAAAGTTGTTGTTTATTTTATTAATATGTCAAACCCCAACATGGCAGCGTTCCACTAAAATTTGAAGAAAAAAAAGTAATTATGAAAACACCTTTCTCAAACGAAAAATTCATTAAGAAACCTTCGTTTTCTTTCTGCAGCGTGTGGTGGTGGGTTTTTCTCAGGGCGCTTAGAAGGCTTTTAAAATGAAGCTATCAGCGTGATGGAGCACCCCACCTGTAGCCACAGTCAGGTGGGGGGCCAGGCAGCCCCCAGCCCCCTGGCCCCCATAGCCCCGAGCCACCTCACCGGCCACCACTCCAGACAGCTGCCAGGAGAGGGACTGAGATAAAAACTTTATCAAGAAAAATAAATTATGTATGAATATTAATACAATGTAATATCAGGACCAGACCACACGGCCATATTTTATGGTAAATATGCTTTAAAGTGTTATTAAAGCACGGTGGAGATATTAAAATCGCTTTAAGAAGGATGTTTTCCCAAACAAAGTGGGTGGAGACGTTTGCGTTTGCTTCGCGGAAACTGAGAAAATTCTTCAATTTATTGCTTGACGAGGGTTTATCTTTTTCCTTCACTGCTGATTAATCGCGGCATCGGCCGCTCAAAACTGATATTTTTTTTGTATTTACAATAAAAACTCTAATGAAGATTGATTGATTGAAAAGAAGTTGATATCGTTGAAAATTTTAAGATATATTTTTTCTTTGAGTAGTATGTTTGCTTTTTAAGATTTATGGTAATGAAAAGTAGCCAGGTTTCATATATTTTTTTACGTTAATCTCACACAGGAGGCCTCGAGGAAAATAAATTATATCAAATTACTTTATAATTAGTGATGCTGTGTATATGGTCTTTTTGACGAAAGGAGTGAACACGGGTCTTTAAGAGACGCATGTTCTAGGAGGGAAAACCACAGAGGTCAGCAAATCGTTAGATAGCCGAGCTGATGAACTCAAAAAGGAGTCGTAAAGACGGTTCCATGTCAACCCAGATAGAAACCAACTCATAACCACCTCAGAAAGGTCAAAAAGCTACGAAAAATATTTTTAAAATAGCCGGTAACCCTAACCTAACATATTTAACCAATTTTTTTATCATCATTTTTAATGACCTTTCTGAGGTGGTTCTGAGTTGGTTTCATTCTCAATTGGCCGGTCACTGTAAAAACAATATGATCTTGTTAATAATTGGATTCCACATTGAATAAAACATGTTTTTATGTGAATACCACACAAGAGTCCATACTGCTCCCGTCTAGAGCCAGTAAGACCATGGCATCCCCAATAAGGGTAAGTTGTGAGGCTGAAGGTAGTGGGGAGAAGAAGGATATGGGGTAAAGGAAGGTGAGGAAGTACTGGGATATTCAGATCTAGTCACAAAACACGGCTAAAGCCATTTCAAACAACGTTTCAATTCTAAATGGTGGTATTAAATCGGTGCAATACTGATAGTATCTTCCTCTTTGGAATGTGCCGCAAATATACCGTATAGTAATTTTATTCAAATAATTGAGAAATTTATTTGCCCACGCCGGGTTTCGATCCCGCGACCTACGGATTATGGGTTAAGAGCCTCAAGCCAATAAATTATCATGTTAAAAAAGTTATGCCAAGTGTCCGTTTGAAAAAGTTACAATAATAAAGCAGACACTAATACTTAAATATCAAAATTTAAATTTGTATATTTTAATAAAGCTTTTAGTACACCTACTTCAAAAGAAAATATCTTTTAGAAAAACAATTTTACAAAAGCCAATGAGATAATGTTAGTAGATATTTTATTCGAACAGATTTAGAACGACGCGCGACTGAACATTTTAAAGAAATCGAATAATACAAAGCAATAACTGTAGTTTTTTAAAACATGCATTATGTCACTTAAATTCAGCTACATCATTAATTTATACATTTGGAGAATGCATTTATTGTGGCCATTAGTCGAGGATGACATACCGCGCTCTGAACTCAGTGACGTAGGTAGTTATTGCATAAAACTTGATTCGTTTTGCCCCCGCGACCACTGCACCACTAGAAAGGATAAAAACTTTGTTTACGGATTTAGATACGAGTATACACTAGGCTATGAGGTATCATCTAAGAGGCTGCTGTGTGTAAAGTATTTTTAAGAATTGGAAGGAGATAAGCTATGTCTTTAAGAGAATCATATCTCGTATCATGAATATACATATCTGAAAAGTATATATTTTAATTTAAAATAAAACAATAACTTTGTAAACACCACTTTTATTTTTTATACTTTATGCCGACCGGGTTTCGCTACAACCGTAGCTTCTTCAGGGCAGTACAATCTCTACTAAAATTAATTTACATGTAAATTAATTAACAATCTCTACTAAAATTAATTTACATGTAAATTAATTTTAGTAGAGATTGTACTGCCCTGAAGAAGCTACGGTTGTAGCGAAACCCGGTCGGCATAAAGTATAAAAAATAAAAGTGGTGTTTACAAAGTTATTGTTTTATTTTAAATTATAATGTCACATCACAAAGTAACTGCTTCATATGAACAAAAAAAGTATATATTTTAGATAATGTAGCATTCGATTTGGGTTTTAATGAAAACTTCTAGGAATCTCTAAAGAAAATTTAATTTTATTGCTTACTCAGAGGAATGTTAAATTAATATCTGAGCGATTTGGGAGGCGGGTATGGGTACCGTCACCCGTCTTATGAAGACATTATCAAACGTGCTAATGACTTCAGAAGGCAAAGTAGCTATTACGCGTAATAATAATATTACACGCATAACTTGTTTACAAATAGACTTTTTTTAACATTAGCTCCCCACAGGAGGCCCTGAGGAAAAAAAATTACTCAGGGCCTATGTCATCTGTGATGCTGTGTGGAGGGTATTTTTGAGGAGAGGAAGGAATGAACATTGGTCTTGAAGAGACCCATGTCATAGGAAGGAGGAAACTCAGAGGCCGGAAAATCGTTCCACAGCCGAGCTGTTGAACACAAGAGCGAGTCGAAGAAACGACCCGTTCTCATGTGACAAATGTCAACCGTGTACATATATATATATATGTATATATATACATGGTTTTACTTAATGTAGACCGACTGTTGTTTTTATTAATTGATTATTTATTTTTTACATTAGCTCCCACAAAGTTAATGTTAAAAAATGCTGAGGAAGACAATTTCCCTCAGAGCCTGTGTCATCCTGAGGGATGCTGTAAGGGGAGTATTTTAAAAGAAAGGTAGGATAGGAAGTTCTGCAAAGGAAAAAGGTATGAGAAGTGGTATATAATCTTGGGTTCAGTATGTCTATGTCATCCGCCGCCAAGACCTGGAAAAACCTAACCCCATGATCCGGATACCCCTACTAAGTTACCAAACGTAGCGAACCACTTAGGGTTACCTATGGAAAAAGTGTTGGTTATTTAATAAAGGTTACCCGGGGTGGCGACACTTATTCGCGCCTCCCAAATTAAATTATTATTGGATATAAATAGGTACTTACCTATTTACATATAGTTACGGATCATTACTTTTTTTTTTCTTCTTATTACTAAACTTATTATCTATGTAAAACAATGTAATACTCTGTAATATATATGTTCAAGAATAGAAATAAATTAAATATATAAATATAAGTACAAAAGAAAAACTTAAAATAAACATGGATTTCCACAAATTTAATTTTGTAACAACAAAGTATCAATGCTAATGTAACTTAAAGTTAAAGAGAACCACTATAAGAGAGAAATAAAGAACTTGGCCTGGAAGGAAGTCCGTAAATAAGTAAATTAATGGTGATTTCGTTTGCAACAATGAACATTACAACTAATAGAGAAAAAAAATCAGATGAAATGTGTTTGGTAAAAATCGGCGCAGTGTTCCCAGCGTCCCTCACTTCAACAAATAAAACTATTACAACAGAAACAAATGACTTAGAACAAATCTCCCCCTGTTTGACTCTTCGAGTAACATTTACTAAATAAATACAGATTCGTACATTGGTCCAACCGCATTATAAAGCTGGCCAAATTAGTTAATTTGATCACAGGACGAGGAAGTCGGTGGTGATACGGTAATGGATGGATGGGAGGAACCATGACCACATGTTCACATTTGTAGGTTCCACCCCACCGTCTGCCTCTACTTCTGCGTCTGTTGACTGGTCCATTGTTAGAATGCTGCGAGTCTCTTATTTATTGCGGTAGGCACCGTATAACAACATGTCACTATTAAGGTTAAGTCCTCGCAGGAATTTTCATTCAAATGCTTTTCATATTTCTGCTTTCTAAACAAACAAAAAATTTCCAAAAAAATTCATGTTTGTTTGAAACAGTTTGATGATTGCGTTGATCGCCGAAACATCTGTCATGATAATAAAAAAATAGTATTATTAAAAACAACGGGCACCCCTGATTGGGGTATGTTGTGAGGCTGAAGGTAGTGGAAGGGGTAGGAGATAGGGAAGAGGGAGGTGGGGAAGTACCTGGCTATTCAGATCTGGTCACCAAACACGGCTAATGCCATTTCAAGCAACGTTCCAATTCTGAATGGTGGTCTTATACCAGGCCCAGGGCGATACTGAGAGTATCTTCCACTCTGGAACGTGCCGCAAATATACTATATATTACGTTTAATGAATAAATTGTGAAATAACACAAATTAATCAAATAAAATTTATTTGCCACGCTGGGATTCGATCCCGTGACCTTCGGTGTGCGAGTCAAGAGCCTTAGAGCTGGACTACACCGGCCGTCAGCTGCTTTTGGTAACAGCTCACATAGGTCTCACAGAAATCGTTGAATCTTCCCTCCCTGAAATATAATATAAATAAAAAAGAGAAAATACCACTCTTTATATTCAAATCTAGAAGTTAACAAAATTGGTTTCAAATTATTTTTGGATAATATGATAAAAACGTTAGATGACAGTGACATTTGTAAAAAAAATTTCTATTAAAATATGTATGTAATTTTTTATTTTTCGTTATCAGTAATTCTATTTAGAAAAAAACGCAAGGAGAGCAATTTTTTTTGTGGTTGCATCAAACCTTTCAAATACAGTTTTGTGTTATCGCCTACACTCTGAAATGTTTCAATTATTTGGATTTTATTGCAAAGCGGTAATTTTCTGATCGTCTGACAAAATAGTATTACAAAAATGGTATCACAAAACTGCTGAGCATGTTTTGAAAATGTTGAGGGTCGTTAAGAAAAACGAAAATATTGTAAATTTGGAACAAAATGTTTTATCTTACATGTACATCTGGGAAATTACTTTTTTGCTTCTGATTATTTGAATTTGCTTCTGATTAAAATGTTATGTTATGGGTAAAGCTAAATTTGGGAGTATAACAACATCTACCTTCCTTTTACATAATAATACCTACATAACTATATTTTATACAACCCATCTGTGTAGAACTATGACATGCAATGCTTACACGTTTGTTCTATATCTATATGTTTTAATCCTCCGTAATTAAGTACCTACCTACGTAATTAATATTATTTAAAAAAAAAACTTTGCTAAACAAAGAACAGTCACTTTGTTTTAATCTTTTATTTTTGTTTTGTTCTTTTATATTATTTACAGACAATTCCTAATTTGACTGTCCTAAAACGGGAATCCTCCTAGTTGGGCAGTCAAAAAAATTTCTTAAATAATGTATATAAATGTATAATCTTTTACTAAATAAAATAAATAAATAAATATATATATATACCTATTAAAATTTTATAAATACATATATTCATTTTCTATTAGATCTTTACACGAAAAGGTAAGGTAAGTACTTAAAGACAATGAATTAACAGAAATCTGTGTCAGCAGAGAAAAAAGGAAAATATACGAATTTCTCCGATAGACGAGTACTATTCGAGGAATTCCCCCTAACCAGGAAATGCATTGCTGGACAAATTGAGTTAATCTGATTGCTTTCTCTATTTGATTAGTTGCGATTTATTTTGCGGCTGTTAGGGAAGGATGGCAAACAGTTTGATGTGTTCTGGTTGGTGTGAAGTTAACACTTGTCAACTTTTACCGATAAGAGAAGTATTTCCATATGGACATAAAATATATATAATAAACAACTAATAATAATATGGGTTCCAGGACGCGTATTTTCAAAACGTATATCGGTTCAGTCGCGGCAGCGACAATTTACATTTTCAATTTCCACGAAAGCCCTTTTTAAAGACTTCAAAGTTCTTAATATAAAATCCATATATGTAAAAAATATTACCTCTTATTTTAAATTCAAATTTACAAAAAAATATATTATAAATTCAAAATACAACACAAGATATTCAAACCAATCGAATTATATTATTCCTACAACAAAAACTTCATTGGCACAGTCCCAGTTTAACTTTCTTGCACCTAAAATTTTTAATAACTTATCAATTGAAATAAAGTCGAAAGCCAAATATCTCACTTTCAGAAAGACGCTTACTGACCTTCTGATGAGTGACTATGACAGTGTTTTGCAACTTGTTTCATATACTCAGATAAAGATATAAATTTTCAACATCATTACATACCAGTACCATATGTTTACAGGTTTATTTTATTTACATGTTTGTTTTACGCACTTCTTTTTCTCTTTTCTATTTTTTATTATAACTTTACCAATTTAACCATGTGTTTACACTAGACTATACTCAAAGTTACTATCCTTAATTAATCACCATGAAACAGGCATTCGCCTAGTATAGCGATTTAATAAATCTTATCCATGGAAATGTCAAATATATGTAACATGTATTATATAAATAAATAAATAAAATAAATAATTTTAAAATTAAAATGTTTGGAAATAAAATTACTAAATTCTAATAGACACATAGGAAAAATTATTTTATTTAGATTTTAGAACAATTTTTGTGTTCGACCAAACCGGTATATGTTTTGGAAATACGTTTCCAGGACAACTCCGAATAAAGCGATTTCAACATCCCTTTGAAAAGTCATTAAAAGTTATGAAAAAAAATTGAAAAATAGCCCTAACCTAATCTAACATAACCTATTTAACTAGTTTTTAAATATTTTTCACTATTCTATTGTAATATCAGCTTTAATGACTTTTCAAATGAGGTGTTGAAGTTGCACGATTCTGAGTTGTCCGGTCACCAATAATAAGAACTATCCAACTTCTGAAATGTAAGTTGGTACCGTAAGTTGTATTTAGACTTTTTATTTATTTAATTGAAAATTATTTACTCATTTAAAGCATTTATTAAATTGGACTTAAAAGAAGGCATTTGTTGGATAACCAACACCTTTCAACACCTCACCCCAAGTGGTTCGCTACGTTTGGTGACTTAGCAGGGGTGCCCGGGTTAATCGGATGAGGTGTGTCCAGGTCTTAGATCTGGAAAGGCCGATTTAGGGAGATCTTTCGAGGGGTACTAGCAACAGTTGACGTCAAATATATTAAGAACCTTTTGTCATTATGAACTGTTACTAATTCGTTGGCGATCTGCAATAATGCTGGGGAACGATGAGAAGTTACCGAAAGTTATCCTATCAATCCTTATTGATCGATTCGTCATGCACCACAACGTCATGCACCACAACGGGAGGGAGGGATATGACCGGGCAGGAATCAGCCCATACTTCATAACTTTTTCCTTCTCAGAAATACCTCTTCTTCTTTCCCTTAAAAAGACCTTCCGCACATCATCCCAAGATGACGAAAGCACGTTAGCGTGAAATTATTTTCCTCAAGACTTCCTATGGGAAAAATTGTCGAGCACTTGAAATTTTTCTTTACATATCACCTAATTAAGAACACATTGCGGTTACTTTACAACAACGAGTTGACATTTTCCCAAGATCTCCTCCCCTAAACCGGACTTGCCTCGGAGCTCTGGATGAAAGCTAAAATGGCCGACTATCTCTGATTTAGATAAAAGCACACAAGACAGTATAAACGAGTGGAAGCACTCACCGGATTAGTCGACAAAATAATGTAATGACATAAAGAAGTGAAGTGTCTCACGGAGCCAAGAGTATCTCCCCGTCTCTATGTCGCCCTCCCCCTCTAACATGCTAATGTAATTTTATTTGATTTAAGTCTCTCTCGTTAGGAAAATGAAATCTTATTTTGATATTTTTACGATTTTCTTGGATGGAAGTTTCCCAGAAGTAAAATACATTTTGATTAAAATGTTTCATGCTAGCAAAAACGAAATGAACTTTATTAAGATTAATGTTTCTTATATAATTCAGAGGATCATGGGTTTAATTTTTCGGAGGCAATGTGAAAATAAGTATATGATTTCGGAGGTAAATACTCAAACAGCATGTAGACATATAAATCTTCATATAAAAAGTTATTGAGAATAAGCAGCATGAAAACCAATCGGCTCAGCGATGTTGCAATTTTCCAGTTTTTTGTAGATAAATCAGTGTACTCGTATATATATTTATGATATTATTATGCGATATGAGTCTCAAAGAGTCATTAACCAGTGGCCGAGAATTTAAATTTCGTCGAAAGATGATCTTGCGATCGTACCCTTGCAACTGTACAGGGCGGTTCCGAGTAGAAAGATTAATTATTCTCCATATCAGCATTTTAACATAATTACTCAATATCGATTTTATTTCATTCAAAATTTGCTTTGATAAATACCTACATTCAAAAATGCTCAAACTTGTGATGATAAAACTGTTAAAATTGTGTATTTTTGTAATTATTTTATAAGTATTTATAATTTTTCAATAATGTCTAAGCAAAACAAGAGTGTAATTTTTTTAAACATATTAGTTTGTTAGACCGTGAATAAATAATTCATTGATTTATTTTACTGCATGATTATATGATTTGAAATGTATGTCGTATAATATTTTTTTTTGTTTGAAAATTTAACAAATCTGCCAATGATCTACGGTAAAACCTTATTGTACTTAAAATTAACATAATTTTTCAAAATTTAAAACATAGCTTTACTAGATGAAACAACATTATTTTGAAATCAATTTATATTTTTTTGTGGAAAAGAGTCAATACGTCTAAAATTTGATTTAAAATCCGGTTTTGTCTGGTTATTCCCTCATAAAGATATAGCTTATTCTTAAAAATACATTGCACAAAGCAGGCTCTTAGATGATACAGGATAATGTAAAAATACCAGTGATAAAGACACAATTTAGGACTTTTTTAGGTGTTAGATTTTTTTAATTTTTTATAATGTTTTTATTTTAAATTATCATTAGGTGAGAGCATCCGTGGTCGAGGGGTAAGATTCTCGACTAGGGGATCACAGGTTCAAATCCCGGAGTGAGCAATTAAATTTTAATTGATGTGTTTTCACAATTTAACCCTTTAAACCATAACGCCCCCCCTGTGGGCGTTTGCTACTTTCAGGGGGGGGGCGGTAGAAGACCCAGATAAAATTAGGAGGCGTTGAAATGGCACATTGAGGGCGTTGAGCGTTATTGGAAAAAAATGGTCTAAAAAAGATTTTTTTAAAATACGCTTATCCCGTAATAATAATTTAATGTGCATTATTATTATTAAGAATTTACAATATATCAAGAATACAAGAAGACAGACGGTAGCAACCCGGTATTTAAAATACAAAAGAGTTTTTTTAACTTGCATAAAAAGAGGTGTATCAAATAATGTAATATATTTTTAATCAAATCATTGATTCCGTGAGAGTTGAGCCCCTCCACTCAAGAAGTAGTGGTAAATATAGTTATGGCAATAGCTATTTCAGATTCGCGACAGATGGTAAGAAAAAAAATTGGGGGCGCTAGACAGAAAAATATTCTCAAAGTGCGCGGTGGGCAAAATGAGGTTGAGAACCTATGATTTAAACTAATTTAAGGTATATAAGCGACACTTTCCAGAGTGGAAGATACTCTCAGTATCGCCCTGGTGTAAGACCATCATTCAGAATAGAAAAGTTGCTTGATATGGCTTTTGCCGTGTTTGGTGACTAGATCGGAATAACCAGGTACTTCCCCACTTTCCTCATCCCCATCTCCTTCCCCTCACCACTTACCTTCAGCCTCACAACTTACCGCAATAGGGGATGCCACAGTATCACTGACTCCAGGCTGTTGGGAGTAGTTTGGACTATTGTGCGGTATTCACATAAAAAAGGTACTTACCGATTATATATATATTTTTTTTTCGTAATTAAATGTAATTGTTGGGTTTGTATCTCATGCAATATGGCAGACTAGGATTCTAATATCTTCCTATACTTGCTGAAATAAAAACCAAATAAATGAGGTATCATTTAAAAAATCGGAAAAATGATTTTTCATGTTTATGGTCAGTTAAAGCCTGCGGTTGTTTATCTTTACTTCCTACACCCCGTGTTCATATACTGTTCCCCGGTCACTTGAGATTAATGCGCTGACCTGATCCCGCAGTAACATTTTATTAGGCAAGGATTCTTCCAGGACGTTGAATCCATTGTGGTGCGGTCAATTTGTTAGTCCATTCTCCCGACCCCACTCCTGGCACTCTATTCGATGGAAAGGCCTTATGTTAAACGACAAATTAAAGCCACTGCTACCTATCCACTTAAAATAAGAAAAGTGCTATCAAGCAATTTCATTAATATTATTGTTATGTGTTTGTTGTTATTGTGTCAAATTATATAGTTACTTATGTTTGACGGGTTTGTGACGTGGTGCAAAACACGTGTTTCAGGTCTGACCGTCGTTGATAATTAAAGAACGAAGAAATCACATTAGGTATATTGTATGGCCACCCTAAATATAGAAATTTTTATATTATGAATATTGAAGAAGCCGAGAAAATTTTAAACAATTGCAACACCTTCATATCGTATTACGTCTTGAGATTATCAAACATATTGAAATATATAAATTATTTATCATCTTTTCCGATTATATGGGAATGGAGACCCGATAACTCAGAATGAACTCAACTCAACACCTCTTTTAAAAATGCATCAAAAATGATGAAAAATAATTAATTAAATAGGTTACGCTAGGTTAGGTTATGTGCTATTTTTAATTATTATTTTCAATGAAATTTCAAGAAGATGTTCAGTTGAGTTGATTCTGAATTGTCATAGAACCCATGGGAATTATGATTTTTTTGATTTGACTTAATAAACACTAGGATCACAGTTTAAAAAATATTATTGATATTCTAAATTGATCTTTTCGATTGAATTAGTTATTGTAAAAATATTTCAAGGTATTGATTTTAGATTGCAACGAAGTCAAATCAAATCAAATCAAATCAAATCAAAAAAAATATTTATTGTACATTTAAAAAATACAAAAGGTATCGCTTATGGGTAGATCCCATTTCTTCCAGCTAACCACAAACATGTTATATTATAATGTTCATACAAAAAATAATATTATAATTTTTATACAAATAAGAAAATACAGATAACAAGAATACAAAAATAGGTGTTTCATTTATGTGAGGTATTCACTTAAGGTGTAATGACATTTGTTTAGAAGTAATGTTTTGAGTGATGATTTGAATTTGTGTGTGTCTTGAATTTGTTTGATATTATGTGGAAGGTTGTTATATACTTTAACGGCCATGTAATATGGTCCTTTTTGGACTATTGTTTTGTTTGCTTTGGGAATTGATAAGTTTTCTGTGAATCTTGTAGCGTATTTATGTGTCGAGTTTTTTTGTGGAAACTTGACTGTAGATGATCGCACTAGCATGCATAGTTCCATTATATACATGTCTGTGACTGTCAGAATTGTTCCTGGCCCCAAATTGTTCCTGGCCCCCAAATATTTTTTCCAGCACCACTGTTAGGGGTGCCGTGCCGGGACATTATTTAAATGCCAAGAACACACCGAACCCAGGGTTAAGGTAGATACCCGAAGTAATTTACAAATGAAAATATTGTTTTTTATTTAAAGATTTTACTTGGTTTCAATTGATTATTTATCAATAGTTCCTTCATCGGTACTCAAAGAACACTGAATATTAAACTGGCATTCAAAAAGGACAAATTTTTTTTTACAATAAGTGGTGGGAGTACATAAAATAAATAAAAACATTATGAAAAAATAATTATTTATGCGTAACAAAAAATTCTAGAAATTCGCTAAGGATCATGGAGTAGAGAATCATCTTTAAACAAAAAGAACGCAACCTAAACCAAAAACAAAAGTTTTTCTTTAATCTTATTTTGGTTGCATAAGTTTTTAGGAAAACATCATTCTGGAAGATTTGAGGGGTGTAGTGGGGTATAGTATAGGGATATAGTTATGTAAAAATGAGCTGTTTCGCCTAATAAAGGCAATGCCAATAGTGTGTGATAGATAAAAAAAATAAAGAGACTCTTTCAGGCAAATGCGATAGTGTTTCAAGTTTGGCATGAGAACAAGTTCTGATTGCACAATTGCAGGTATAGCTTGCTGCGCGCTCCGTCTCGTGAATCATTATTTAGTCTCATTGCAAAACGGTTATAATGGCATTGGGGATGTACTATACCCCATACAGTATACAGTGTATATGTTTGTATGTAAGTTTGTCCCGACAGAGCTGTGGGCGGTTAGCACAAAGGCCTGGCCATTACACAGGGTTATTCCGCAATTCAAATGCATGACATTTGTCCTGGCAATAAAAGTTTTTATCACTTCGTCTCAATCATGAATGCGACAAATTGGTATTAATACGAGGGTTTAATACTGCATGAGCTTTAGCAGGCATTTTGCGTTCTTTTATCTTTATTCGTATAGGCATAGCAGGATTTATATTGAATGCAATTGAAGAATTTTTCTCTTGGTTTCTGGAACACATGGCTGAGTTCAGATTTTCATTTAAATATTTGTTAAAGTTTTCACTGTGTTAATAATATAAGATGAAAACTTGTTGCCGCAATGTTTTGCAGCTTTAAAATAAACTGTTCATAACGGATGATTTATTAATCAGTGAAATCTTTTATTTTTGCCTCAAAAACTGTAAAACAATAATTATACAGCTTATGTGATACCGCAGAGTCAGTGCAGCTATTACATTTTCATCTACTTTTTCGTTGTATGGAATCGAATATAACGATGGAGGAGGACGTATTTTAGGAAACTTTAGATACATTGGACTGCTTGCCAAATTGAGGACTCCAATATGGACAAACTCATTCACTGGCAAAGTGAAGGCAAAAGAAGCAGAGGAAGGTCACCAAGGCTGGCGTTCTGTATGTCGGTTTCCGCAGCTCTCCACGCAGCTCAAAACCGCGAGAAGTGGAAGAGTCTGGTCCATCATGGAAAATGGAGAAGAGGTCACGACCCTAAGCAATAAGGATCGACTTAAGAAGAATTACTATGGAGGGGAAGAAGACGAGTAAAAGGAAAGTTTGTAAGAAAATTGGAATGTAACCTGGACCTGGATATAAATATCAGTTACTATATATATAGTTAAATAAATTTCAAGCACGTTTTCGATTATGATTTGTGGTCTCTAAACAGGGCGATATAATATCATATTAATTTATTTTAAGTAATGAGAGTCCTAACTGCTTCCAACTCCATGGAGCCAGTGAGACTATGGCACCCTAACTGGGGTATGTTCTTAGGCTGAAGGTAATAGGGAGGGAAAGCTAATGGAAAGGAGGAAGGTGTGGAAGGCTATTCAAATTTTGTCACCAAACACTGCTAAAATAATTTCAAGCAACGTTTTGGTTCTGAATAGCGTGATATTTCACCAGGGCGACACTGAAAGTACCTACCACTATTGAACGTGACGTAAATATAACTAAAAAATATTTTAAATTCATAAATTGAAAATAACACAAGTTAAAAATAAATTATTTCTTGCACTTTATATTTTTTGTTCTCGACGGATTTCGAACAAACGACTTCTGTATCCAGAGCTCACCACTCTATCACAGTCTAAAGTTATATAAGATCAATCAAAGTAAATTCCTGCAATATAAATTAGGTACTTATTTAAATGAAATAATATTAATCTACGTGGAAGGCGGGTATGGGTACCGCCGCCTCGGGAACTATTATAACTAACACCCCTGCCATAGGGCACCCTAAGTGTTTCGCTACGTATGGTGACTTAGCAGCGGTGCTTGGGTTCATGGGTTGATGTTTATATATGTCTTGGAGGCGGATCCGTCTGCCCACTTACTACATGGAAGGCCGGATCGGAGAGACGGTTGAGGGAGATCTTTTGGGAATGGATTCATACGTCCGTCACTCCTGGACACACTGACATCCAGTTTCTACCCACCCCTCATACCTATTTCCTTCCCAGAAATTCTTCTACTTCCTTTCCTTAAAAAAAAACCTCCCCACAGCATCCCCAAGATGACAAAGGCCCTGAGAGAAATTATTTACATCAGAGTCTTTTGTGTGGAGCTAATATGAAAAAAAAAATTATAAATATAAGAAAAAAAATGTGAAGAGTCATTGTGCAAGAACAACGCAATATAATTCTGTTTTTTTTTTCAAAATGTGTCAACAAAATCCACGTTCCACATTGTCGCTGCCCGCTCTTTCCACAGTTGCTTTCAACATTTCTTTTGTCGCATAAAAATAACTGTCCTCTGAATATTTAGCATGGCATATGCACTGTCATTTGTCATCGGGGCATTTAACAAACGACTGTTAAACTGGGAACTGGGACTGGTATTGGACTGGTAATGCGGACGATGATTTATCACCAGCCAGTTCTGGGTTCGCTCATTCATTATTATATTGTTATTTGTATTTTGCAGACTCTGCGAGGCTCACTGGGGCTGAAAAAAACAATTAACAATGCACCCGCGACAATTCGTCTAAGCTTTAAATGGTCTTTAAAACAACTGTCGTTGCTCATATTAAAAGATTAATGAAACAAGTCATAGTTTTCACGTTGAGATTTTTTTCTTAAAAAGGGTGAACTTTTATGTTATACAATTTTGAATTCCCATAGATGCATGGTCATCCACGCACCTACGGAGGTATCACCCCCAACAAGGATTTAACTGTACAAATTAAATGTCATTTATGTCAATGCATTGCAAAATCATACAAAAACATGTTTTTTTATTATTTAGAAATGTTTATAGATACTTTAAACAAATATTGCGAGTAAAACGCATCTTGACTTTGTCAATACCGTACAAGAATGGCAACTGCTCCCAACCGCCTGAAGCCAGTGAGACTATGGCGTCCCCAATTGAAGTATGTTGTGATGCGGAAGGTAGTAGGGAGGTGAAGAAGATAGGGAAGTTAAAGATTTGGAAATACCTGGCTATTCAGATCTAGTTACCAAACACGGCCAAAGTCATTTCGAGCAACGTTTTAATTTCGATTGATTGTCTCACACCAGGGCGAAACTGAGAGTATCTAGTAAATATACCTTACATTATTTTACAATTTGTTAAATTTATTTAACCCGCGACCTCCGGATCACTATTACGGAGCCTTACCCCTCGACCACGGAAGCCACTTTGCAATAATAATGAATTTTGAGTAAACCTAGAGACAGGCCTTTAAAAATGCTCTGACGTTTAAAATCACGAACTGCTTTTCGGATGTGGTTTTATTGTATTCAGTAGCAAATTAAATACTTTGGATTATGAAAGGAAAATAATTTAATATTCATTGAAGAAGAAATAAATAAATTTTAAATTTAAAAAAATTACATTCAATAGTCATTCTAATAAAAAATGAATTCAATATATGTTAGGGAACCTCAGAAAATACAATAAAACACGCATTTTGGCGATGTTTTTATGCATAAATCAAAATATGCGGCCAAGCGGGAATTTCAACCATATCGCCATCTGCGTAAAGAGTGCGTGATTTCGCCGAATGTTAAATGACGAGGAGATCCCTTAGTTATCGAAATTGTCAGGGTAACCGCACTTCTTATTTATTTTCTATATTAAACAAACAAACCTTCGCAGGTTAAGTAAAATTCATTTAACTAAATTAAATTAGAAAAAAACTTCTCAAGTGAATGCATTTTTACAAGGCAACGTGAAAGATTTCACAGCTTGGAGAGAGCATAGTATTGACCTTTTCGAGTAATCAGTTTTAATAACCTATTGGAAAATTTTTAACAAAGAGACAACTTAAAAATATATCTAAAGACTACACTTTTTTTAAGCTTTCTTAAGTGACTCTTAACTTTCTATTAATTTCATTTTTTTGGGGAGTAAAGTTATGTATTTTTTTAAGGTTTTTAAATTTGTTTTTTTATAGAATCTTCTTTAAGATATCTAGGTACATTCCCTCATACTACCATAAAATAAATACACACAGTAAATAAGGTGTCCTCCGAGTACTCAAGGTACATAAGACGACATTATTAAAAAGTCCGTCTGTCTTTGTTGCGTAACAACGCCTTGTTTTCTTTATTTGATAGGATTTAAATCTGCATACAGTGCGTTGAAAAACTTAATTAAAAATTAAATACGTCCCGACACTCTATCAGTAATCTGACATGACTAGAGCTCATCCCTCTGTACTGAGGCCACCCCACCGGGAGGACGCAACCCCCGCGACCAAACAATGCATTGCACACAACAATATAGCCACCAAAAACTCCTAGTATTTAAGGGTTAGTTAGGGAGAACCTCTGTGGGCATTTAGCACCCCTATTTGGGGGTATTTTAGAAAAGTACACCTCGGTCGCAAAGGGGTTACAGGACATATTCATTTCACGCAGATATAGAATCTGCGTTGGTGGCAAATAGAGGTCGTTTTGCCTCGTCAATGGAATATCGCTATCTTGCCAATTGTGGGGTACACACCTCGGCTCAATCACACATGGTTGCACGCTGGCAGATAGGCGCTAGGCGTTGAGGGTTGGGGCGATGAGGTATTTTGGGTAGGGGACTCCCGTGTTGAGCTTAATTATGAACGGATAGTTGATTTTGAAAAGGGGTTAAATTGAACACACTTGCTTTGTTATACACACAAGTATTGCTGACGAGATCTTGCTTAGAGAGGAAATCGGGTGAATAGTTGGGATTTAGGTACTTGTAATTCCTTTAAACTCCTGATTGAACAAAGTTCAAATCACAATTAATTCATTTGACACAAAAAATAAAATCACATAATTTAATATTCGTTAACAAGTTTGCATAGAATAACCCACCATGTTGGCAGAAGGAAAAGTAATTTAATTTTTTTTTTCAGAGATTTTATTACAAAAATAATATTTTACCACCCAGAGTGAGTGTTAACATCCCTATACATGTTGTCAGTTGTAACTTTAGGAGACATCATAAATATTCGATAAGCTACTAATCCTAGCATTTCTCATGACAATAATTGCTTTATTCTTACTGGAATAAGTAAAAAAAATACAATTATCATGTGATTGCCAATAGTGCCACGCAATTATATATACTTATATAAATAAACATTTTTAACTAACTGTTACCATATCGTTAAATTTTATCAGAACTAATAGCAATGTACGAAATAAGTTATTGCTCAAATGCAACTACCACAAAATTGGCTACAGAAAGGGTTACAAGTTGTAACTTATGTACATTCGAAGTTGTTATCTTGGTACGGTTTTTTTTCACATTGTGGTAAGATTGTGATGTCAATTTTTTCTTAATGGTATATTTAGTAGTTGCTAGTAAAGGACAATCAAATATTTGATCACATATACATAATATCGTCTGATGGATGCGTCTGCCCACCAGCTGCGTGGCAGGCCAGATCGGGAGAGAGTGGTTGATGGAGTCCCTTTGACTTCTCCAGCCGCACTCTCTTTCGGAACATCGTCTTGCACCGCAGTGGAAGGGATGGGTTCATTCCTCCGTCTCTAATAGACAAACTGACCCCCTGATTCCTACCCACCCCTAATACCCTTTTCCTTCCCAGAACTTCCTCTTCTTCCTTTCCCAAAAAGAACTTACACGCATCATCCCCAAAGATGACATAGGCCCTGAGGGAAATTATTTTCCTTGGGGCCTCCTGTGTGGAGCTAATGTAAAAAAAACTGTGCTAATTAATAGGGAGCCTCTTAGATTAACCATAATGTATAGTCTACCAAACTACCAAAAACCCGTGCGTGGCGCGCGCTTATTGATCCCTGAAAGCGTTATTAACATACGTTTATAAGAATATTAAAGTCAGTGGTTGAGTGGGCAGAGCGCTTGGATCCCACCCGGGCGTCGCATGTTCGATTCCTCTGCTGCAACATTTTCGGCTTTCTGTGGTGGTAGTAGGAGATTTACAAACATTGTTGGGTTATTCGTAACCCGGGAATGTTTGTCTTTCTTTAAAAAAAAAAGAAAATTATTATATGTTTACAGTTCTTTTAATATTTTAAACCCTTTTACCGTTTTTTTGTTTGTTAATTTTGAGATTAAATATTTTTTCATTTTTAAATAAGCCTGATTATTGAAGCATGTTTGTTTGTGAAATTGAAATAACAAATAATATGTAAGCGTGAACCGCAGCAAACAACCTATTATTTGTAACTACTGCAGCACCTGCTCCAAACTATGCCATTCTACCCTTTGTGTGCCTTAAATATCTATTCCTCCCCATACTCCTCACTCCACACCCCACCAAATACCCAACACCCCACACCCCTGAACAAATGTTCAATCAATTGTTGGCAATGCGATATTTAAACGTTATTACGGCTGCTGAATGAACGCATTAAACAGGGATTTTGAAAGTTTGCTTTTTTTGCACGATATTGACTTTTTTCTTAAAACAACCTACCTAATATATATATATAGGTATGAAATGCGTTGGTCACAAAGGTATTGAAATAAAAAAGAGGTACGCAATAATGTCCGCGCGACTGCAGGCGAACTACTACCTAATCGGAGTAGTTTGCATACAAAAATAATTTGTTCATTTCGTTGATTTTTTGAAGGTGTGTTAGCAATATAGGTTGAATACGGAAAGAATTCGTTCATTTAGTTTAATGTTCGTTTAGTTTATGCGTAATTTTTTTGTTAATTAAGTTTATTCGATAATTGGTACACAATATCGGCGACACACGGAAGTGCAGTCCCACCCAGTAAAAACTGCGGATAACACGTCTATTATATTTTAATATCTTTGGTTGGTCAGCATTCGTTGTAAATTTCTAATACAAACTATACAACACATTTGATTTTACTTTAAATTCTGTTCTGTTCTGGTTTCCAATGACGAAATCCTTGCTGTAATATTCTAAATTCTGTACGAAAACTTATTTCTTCTTTTGAATCGATCACATTGGAAACAATTGAAGTGATATCTGAAAAAGTGTGTATAATTTTTAGAGTAGGGTGATTCTTTAGCAGGTAGAAGAAGGTACTAATATGTCTACCTAATCGTCATGCTTACAATAAGATTATTTATGGGTCATTACATGCAAAGAATATCCAAAATTTGTTTAATCGAATGAACAAATCAAAAAAGGGAAAACTTATATTTTATAGTGCTAAGAAAATGCTCGCTGTCTCACCATAAAAGTAGAGAGACTTACTAAGAGTTTTACAGCTTCCAACCTTATCAAAGCACCTCCTGGAAATTTGGAGGTAGTAGTTAGGTACTATGAAATAACATCAGTTATAAATTTGATTAAACCTACCAACATAACTCCACGTGAGTGAGTGAGCCAATACGAAGGTACGCTTAGTTTACACAGCCGACTAAGCCAGGAGTCTAAATGGAATTTGAGATTTTCAATAGCTATAAATCCGTGAGTTGTTTATTTGATTAAATCTTGTCAATCGCCGCCTCAGCTAAATCCGAGGTAAGCTACCAACAAACTAGTACCTACCCGTTGCGGTACACAGTACACATCAGACACACCTTTATCAACAAGAATAGATGGCGGTGACGCATATTCACGCAAATTGTGTTCAGATAATGTAATATACAAACACGGGAGGCGCTGGCACGTCAATGGGAGTTAATTTTTCGGTTAGCGACCACGAATAGTAGAGAGCTAATCATGATTGAGGCAGCTCTCGGTGCGGGGGTAGGGCGGCAGAACAAGGGTTGGTACCGCCATACCACCGTGAGCATTGTACTGGCTGGGAGTAGGTACTGGGTACCTTGCAGTAAATCCGAGAGATATTTGCACAAGTGGTAACACCCTGCCGTGCCGTGGATTCCGAGGGTTAATTGGATATGAGTTCCGTGTCGCAATTGAATCTCGGTACATTCAAATTGTCGTGTATTGCGTTGGCAGTATTTCACGGAGCGCCCTGATTAAAACGGATTAACCGTATAATATTCGGTAAGATTTACAGCGATCTAATAATAGTTGAAATAGAAATATAATAACCGAATGACACATAATGATTTATGCGACAGAGCAATTTTCTGATATCTCAATCGATTATAATCTCAGCAAATTAAAATGGCAAGCTTGTATAATTTGATTGATGGTCCGTATTGAATTATCTGAAATTGCACGCATCGGACAGTGATAAATTTATTATGCAGTATTTGTACTAAAAAGGCATGTTGCTCTTTCCAATTTCTGGTTAAAACGATAAAGACAGTAGAAATAATTACTTAAATATCGTGAGAACTTGTATACATTTTCTTCAATTTAAAATTTAAAATGAGTAGGTACGCTGATTTACATATTACTTAGCATTTCCATAATGCAGGGTGTTACTTGACTTAATTTACCAGTGATTATTGATATTATTTAAAATAAAAAATGTTAATCAAATTTTGGTCTCCGGTGACTTTTTAGATGTCTGTTTTTGTGTTTCCATTTTCTTTTCTTTCGCATGCCGTCACTGGTCACTTAGCCGAGTAACCTAACAACCCCTCCAATACCTGATGATTAGAGGAGTTGATGGTTTTTATGTTTTTAGTTGCAAAAAAAAACATTAAAAATTTCACCGGAGACCAAAATTTAACAATTTTTTTAACTCCAATTTAGTCATGAATCGTTGGTCAAAGTCAGTCAAGCTCTTAACATCGTGAATAGAGATACACGACCGTTTATGAATATAAGCAAGGAATAAAATAAAGCAGCAACCACCAGAAATATTTCAACAATTTTTATAATACTCTTTATGTACCTATGTGGAATTCTCTTAAAATATTTGTTATTGATCCTAAATAATTGATATTATATTCGCTCTGTTGTGGCTATACAATATAGTATACAATGATTGACTTTGGTTATCATTAGCGGTTCTGCATGATGACTTTAAACTAACAAGAATAATGGACCAGAGTGTTGAAGAGGCCTATCAAAATCAAATGGATAGCTTGTTTTTTGCGCAAAGTCAAGAGTTTTCAGGTATCTCCATGACTTCTGGCTCCAGGCCAAAAATGCTTAAACTCAACGCAAAACGCTCACTTGCAAACGAACTAGTAGATATAATATTGAAATGATAAGAATGAAGTAAAATTCAAAGCAGCTATACTTGGTCGAAGCAGGAGACAATATTTGTCGCAGCTCACATAGATCTCTAAGAAATCGTTGCGTCTCCTTACTATAATAGTGATAAATATGCACTAAACGAAAGAGAAAACCACACACTATATATTCAAATCTAAAAATTAACCACCAAATAATTAAAATGTACTGTATATATCATTATGTAATATAAAAAAAAATATTTAACTTTGGGAATTTTTATTAATTATTTTTAAATTATCGAAGAAAGCAAACATTTTGTGGCTTGTAATTATTTTTAGTTGGAACGACTAAAATAACGTTAACAATTAAACAATACATTTGTCTAATAAAATATGGGTGTGTTTTTATTTTTTTTCGTTTATTAGTAACTTTAGTTTAAAAAAACTTATTTATGTTCGCAGGCAATTTTTTTATATTAAAAAAAAACATAAATTCGTATGTAGGTATATTGTGATTTATAAAATTTAAAAGCATGTTTTATCACATTTTATCATATTTTATCACAGTGTTTAGTTTTCGAATGCGTTTAGAAATATTCAAATTATTCCGATTTTATTGCAGAGCGGAAATATTTTGACCCTTGGACAAAATATCAATGTTGTGTTTGTCTTTAATTAGTGATAGCATCAACCATGGTTCAGTGTAATTGTATCTGTGAAAGCTTTCATGTAAATCACTGTTGACAAACCTAATAAAAAAAAAAAAATATATATATATATATATATATATATATGGTCGTGGTCTGAGGGTTTACACTCAACGCAAAGCGCTCACTTGAAAACTAATTAATAATATTGAAATGATGAAAATGAAGTAAAATTCAAAGCTCATAGAAGTTAATAACAATAATATCTTCTTTCTTGTCCAGATGAAGTGCTTGCAGCAACAGAGCCGACTGCAGCTGACTTACAATGGAATATAATATAATATTATTATTGATAGAACTACAATAGAACTGAGACGCTCCTCAGTAATCTCATTTACATCTAATCACAAGGCCATTGTTGTAACTTGTGACCAATTTGAGATAACTGCCTCTGATTGCATCTCAACAATTTCACGGTGCCATTGTGCTCAGCTTGTATAAATATTGACTTATACCAATCATAATTATTGTGGTTTAGGGAAAAGCAAAACGTTCTCACATGGCGGCTATAACTAGTGACGCAAATGGTGCATTGAAGTAATTTGAATTGAACGAAAGTTAATAATGATTGATTAAGTTCTTAAAACAAGAATGATTAAATGTTTGAGATAGTTATCGAAAGTGTGGGGAGTACTGTCGTATTCTTAAGTTTACTCTATCTATTTGAAAATGAAATAAATTTTATTTTTTATTTTTTTTTTATTGTATTTATTACTTGCTGGAGCAATCCCGATGAGTTACAGAACTCATTTTAGGACAGGAGGAAAATTCATGGGTGTGAGGAAATAGTTACAGTTTTACTTGGAAAATGGATATTAGAAAGTCACTTTTAGAAAGTTACTGTTAGAAAGTTTAATATTTTTATAACGGGAAATCTGTTTCGCTTTTCGAAAGCATTATCAAATTTGGCTTGACCGCACACCGTTGCCATATCTTTGTTTAATAAAAAAGGAGTTTTTCGAGTCACAACTACCCACAGTCAATGGGAGAATGCTATTATTGGGAGATGACTGAAATATGTTGGAAAGGAAAGAAATTAGAGTTGAGGCAGATTTTGTCTACTCATTTCTTATTTCGTTCTTAATATAATACTGATATCCTCTTGTGTATCACTGTATATTTATAATATCATGTATCATAATAAGTATAGGTACACGGTACCCCTTAATGTAAAAGCCATTGTATGGCGTTTAAATTAATAAATAGATTTGTAAGTAATTGCCGAAGTGAATACTAAATAAAACGGAAATCTGCAAAGTTCGATACAATAATATATGTCACTTTTCCAATAAGTTTTGATTTCCATTTTTGGGAGGCGGATATGGGTACAGCCACCTCGGGAAGCATTTTTTGGATAACCAACACCCCTGCCATAGGTCGCCACAAGTGTTTCGCTACTTTGGTGATTTAACAGGTGTGCCCGGGTTCATGGAGTGAGGTTCGACTAGATGGCGAATGCATTCGCCCACCTACTGCGTGGCGGGAAGGATCGGGATAGACTAGTTGAGGGAGACCAAACCTAGACCTCTCCGGCCGAATTCTCTCGACTCAACTCCTTGCATCGCAGTGGGAGGGACGAATTCATGAGCCCGTCACTCCTAGAAACACTGAGCCGCAGATTCTTACCCCACATTTTTCCTTCCCAGATCTTCATTTCCTTCTTTTCCCACAACATCCTCAAAGATGACATAGACCCTGAGGATTTAAATCCTCGTGCGGAACTAATGTAAAAAAATTACGGTTTACAAAAGACCTCGGTAAAGTATTTTGAGAAAACTTGCGTACATCGACCCCGTTGACTCCTATTCAAATATACGTATTAAATATTGACTTTTAGGTATAGAGCAACCGACGGAAAAAAATCTTTAAAATATACCTCGAACAATGGTATCTGTTTGGAGTTTGGCTGAACAATAGCCGGGGCGCAGAAGTCGCGGGAGATATAGCGGTACTGTTCCTGTGTTCCTTAGCGGCTAGCGGGGTGGTATAGGGGCCGCGGCCGAGCCAAAGGGTAGACTCCTGGTATTGTCGAAAGTGTTGTATGGACCCAGTTGTTATATGGATCTAGTTGTATTGGATCGGTAGTTGTATGGGCCCGGGATGTGATTGTATGGGACGGCGCGGGCTTTGGGCGATGGAAAGATCGCCAAAGAAAGCAACGCCGTGATATGCATACAATGGCTCACGGGGCGGGGATCCGCACTTGTACAATCTGACGGACTATTTTATTGTTGTTTGTATGTGTGTCATAAACTCAAACGATGACCTCTCAGATAAGATTATTTTTCGAATTTAGACTAAAATAGACCGGTCAGTGCTGAGTGGGCATCGCGTTTGGGTCCCACCCGGGCGTCACCTGTTCAATTCCTCGGCTGGCTAAGTCCTCCATCACGACACAAGCAACATTTCCCGCTTACTGTGGTGGTAGAAGGAGATTTTAAAATATTGTTGGGTTATTAGTAAACCCGCGAATGTTTTGTTTTTCTTTTAAATTTTTTTTTTTCAAAAAAGTAACTATTTCAGAGATACAAAAACAAATATTTAAAAGTGAGTTTTTTGGCTGTTTTTTTTACAATATATTAGTTAATTAACATTGAAGACAAAATCAGAAAAAGATACTGTAGCATCTATAAATGAACCCAGGATCTTAGCCTTAGATCTAAGCTAATGGGACATATCCCCCCTCGGTAATATTTAACTGTTTTAAATTCTTGACTGAGAGTCGCTAAGACTGTCTTCAGTTATATGACAATTTGAGGTTTTAATCATTAAGTTAGAAGAAAAATAAATATTCATCCTAGACTTGCAAAAAAGTCAACGGATGTCGCACAAAACAAGTGGTTCGCTACGTTTGGTGATTTAGCAGGGGTGCCCGGGTTCATGAGGTGAGGTTTGTCTGGACATGACTGCGGATGACCAGGAAACACTGAACCTCAGATTCCTATCCACCCCTTAAACCCTTTTCCTTCCCAGAACGCTTCTCTCCTTACTTATCTTTAAAAAAAACTCCATTCAGCATCCCTAAAGAAGATTATGATCCCCCTAAGGGAAATTATTTTCCTCAAGGCCCCTTGTGTGCAGCTCATGTAAACAATTTTTTTTTAAATAAACATGGATAAATTTATGCAAGACAATACTAGACATCATTTAGTTCGTGAAGAATCTTGCAATCATACATAAAGATAGAAGCCAATAAAAAATGCGTTAAGAAAATGATAAAAATTTTGGTAATATGACCGAATAGGGAAAGGGTAATATTAGCTCAGTGGTGGAGCAGCGCATCGGCAAGGCTAAGGCCAGGGTTCAATTCCTAGATGCGATCGTGTCGTTTTCTGATTTTTCTGTGTCAAATTTTTTGTTGAGAGTCGCTAATATTGTCTTCGGTGATTAAATATTTAAATTTGAGGATTTTTCAAAAGTATATTATTAATTTTTTTTACACAGGCAAGAATTGAGCGCACAATTTCCCATTCCATTATTTTGTTTTACCTTGTATGCGACACCGGTGGTGTCGACTCAAGTGGTTCACCCTCGCTAGATAGCTTTGAGGAGCTCATAATTCATATTCGAGTCACACAGCTCTAAAGACGGATAAAAAATAAAGCCCTATTATTGTTGTTATTAAACCAAACGCGATTGTATTCGGAAGATGTCGGGAGAAATGTCATCAGATTGTAGAAAATACAGACTCTGCCCAGAACACACCCTTCTGATATCATCACTGTTTATAATCATTATTCTATCATAAAGTTCTTAAATTTATACTTTTAGCTTCTGCTTCTCACTATATGGTAGAGAATCGTTGAATCATCTGATTAATTTTGAATGAAAAATATTCGATTTCCATTTTAAAGAAGAACAGATTTGTTCATACTTCTGTGCTGATTGGTATATGGACATGAGGTAACTAATGATTTAAAATCAGATTTTACTATAAAAAGTATCTCCACTCATGAAAAAAATGTTCATTCTCAATGCAGCTACGAATTGTAAAATGACCTAAAAAAGTTAACATTTCCCTTCAGATAGAAAATGTTTTAATTTATGTACGTGTATTTGATCAAGTATTCCACTCATCTTGTTCTAGTTTAAAAAACTAAGAGAAATCTTATATAAAAAAATTGTGACTAAAACTTCAACAATGTGGCATACTGAAGCAGATCCATGAAACATAACGGGATATTATAATTTTAGGATTTGTTAAGATGAAAATATTTTCCTTAGGATCTTTGAAATGGATTGTCTTTCAAAATGAAAAAAAAAGAAAAATTCCCTTATTATATTTTTGTTGACAAGATAGAGATACCATAATGATATTAAACTTGAAAATCATCTGTCAAAAATTTAAACATAAGAATTGCACATTTCAAATAAGGGCTAATTAAATAAATAATTTTCTCATTGTAGGTATATTCCCACTGAATTCCTTATCTGTATGTAAATGTTAATCACATAATCATCTATTCCAATTTTGAAAATTTAAAATCAAAATTATGTTTATTACGCATGAATATTTCGCATCACAGACAACCGAAATTTGATTATTATTATTATTTTAATTATGTTAGGACAGTAATGTGGTCGCTTTATTATTGATTATCCCTGATTAAAATGAAGATTGTAACAAAACAAATCAAGCGACACATAAAGTATCGTTTTTTTATATTCCCATGTCAAGAATGAAACTAAATGCCTTTTACGAGAAAAATGGTCTCAACAGGAGCTGTACAAAGACATCAACAGCCAGTGAGGTGATCGTGTAATTGTGTATGCAGCGCGCATTGGTCTTGGCCATCATGAGGTCGTGATTTGCTCCTGTCTTGGAACCTGCCTTCCATTTCCTACCTCTGCGTACCTCTGGTACTCTGGTTCTCTGGTACTCTGCCTGCTCTGTAGGGTCACCTGCACTGCGGGCTGCATGCGTGCTAACAAATCCCGCACTCGGACGGAATAACAATGCTGGAGTTAGCAGCTCTGTTTTTTGCTCTTTATTATCTACAGAAGGATTGAAAGCCTGTCAGCACCTAAGACGACAATTTTTCATGATATATTCACAGACGTTCGAGATATAAAAGTTATGTGTTGCAAAGTAACAACAAAAATAATCCTTAAAGTACCCATAAGAACTCCATCAGAAGAAAATTAAAAAAAAACTTTAATGTTTTCAGTATTATAAAACTTTACTGAAGAAATGCTGTACTCCAATAAATAAGAGTACCTTGCCGACAACTCACCTGCACTGCAAGGAGGAAAACGTCAAATCTACTGAATGTCCTAAAATAAACACATCTATTGAAATCCTATTTTTTCAAATGTTATTTGGAAAACGAGTCATAAGTAGGTACAAACTCTGTTCTGATAGGTGTCCTGATTGTCTCCAAGTACCAAACTTTGTACATCCAGATATGATGGGCGCAGTTAATATCTTTTTTAAATCTTATCATGCATGTATGTAAACATCTTGTATTAGGTCTGTATATTTTTGAGCAAATGATGAATACGTTCCAAAAAAATATGAAACGTTACGAAAAGTGTGATTGTTACGAAAAGTGTGATTGTTACGAAAAATGTGATTGATACGAAAAGTGTGATGCGATCGGTCATCAATAAAAAAGGAAACGAAGCATGTGCAATTTTTGCCCACGCTTCGTTTCCTTTTTTAATGTGTTTCAATGTCATATATTCTTTTATAAGTTAGTAAAGTTTTACTTCAGTCGTGTGCTCTAAAGCACACTCGTTTCTTTTTTTACTTTTTGACACCAACAGTACATAAATCAAATTAGTGGTTATAATAATTCATAAAATCTTATAAGACATGTTTCTGTGAAATATTTGTAAAGTGATTTTTCATATTTTGTGTCTGTATGTTGCTTCTGTGAAGTTTTTGTAAAATTTTTCTTCACATATTGTGTCTGCATATTGAGTTGGGTTGGGTTTAACTTTGCAAAAGTACCAATTGGCGATCCCTTAATGAGTTTTGATAAATCATTGGAGTGCAACTTCGTTTTATGCTTTATTTATTAAAAAATAAATCTTTTGGCCAGAAAAACCATCATTGGTTCAGCGTGCTAAAAAATATAGGTAAAGTGTGAAGAAGCCGCCGCATGCTCCTACACTTTAAATAGGCATAAATTTTGAAAAGTAAACAACTTTTAATCTTAATTACCACAAGAAGCATCGGTTTCAGTAATGATAGATGGAAAAATATGCATTTAAAATACGATATTCATTCAAAGTTAAAAATTGCCCATATAAAACATCTCCATAGCCGCCATGTTTTTTGTATGGATTTGACATTCGCGAAGTTTGTTTTCAAACTAAATACGCATGGATTACTTAATTTACCTAAACTAAGAACCTAATAACCTATTTTGTGTACGTAAATAGTTATTTCTTGTAGTAATTGTTGAAATGAAGTGTAATTTCCATAATCTGTGCTTAAAAGTGCGGCGGCTTTTTCACAAATTAATAAATTATATAATACCTTTCAAAACAAAATTAAAAACACCATGAAAATTAAAAAGTTTAAAAAAGATATCAAAATTGGTAAACGTGAACAAACATTTAACAAACATGAATAATTTTTTTTATTTTGTGGAAATCAACATGCAGGAAGCTGAGGAAATCATAATGTAACATCCATACAATATAATACAACCCAAAGTCCGCCTTCAATACATTATTTTACTTTGTATTTTTTAAATGGAACGTTCAAAAATAATGTAAGATTTTGTGTAATTTGCCAGGAAAACTGTAAAATTGCACAATGGTAAGAAGTTCAGTTCTCAATAAACTCATGAATGTTAGAAATCATCTATTAAAGGTTCAGCAATTTCAGCATCCGCAATATTTCACTAATTTGTTGAAACTTCGAGAAATACACTTTTTGGTTTCATTCTGAAAAAAAGCATTGGTTAATTATGTGTTTCGGCAAGCAGACATTTAAGAATTTATTTCAAAAGGTGATCCACAGAAAAAAAATTAACAGCCATTCGTCAAAGTTCATGCATTCTGCCTCGCATTTATCTCGGACAGAAACGCCAGCCGACGACAATGGGGACCGGACAACGACATCTTCGTGAGGAAATTTTTCTCTTTCAACCATCTCGCTACCACAACTTGTGAGGAACAAGAAAAACCTTTCGTTTTGTATGGAAGCCACTTATTGGAGGATTCATACAAATTCCGTGGAACTAATCGGGTAACGGGGAGATTCGTCACATCGCACACCGTTTTGAGGCACCAGATGTCAAGTGTATTCTCTTCAAGACTGTTCCAAGCCTTTTTAAGACACTAAGGTAATGAGACACGGAAATACACCTGAAAAGATGGTTTGACCACCTTATTAGAATGATTAGCTTGTGCCATACTATTCAATGGTTATCTTAAGAATGTTTGTTTTCTAATGATACAAATATCGCAACTAACTAAATATCGGTCATTATATTTTATAAAATATTCAAATGGTTTTATATTGGCATTGATTGGTATTTTATCGAACGAATGGGAAAACAAGCTAATGAACATTTTTAAACCCCTTTCATAAGAAACTTTTTTTGTTGTATTTTAGCCATTCATTCTGAACTAACGAAAAGTCACATGGAAAAAATCATTGAGAGCAAATTACCCACAGGCAATAAAGAAAATTATACGAACTGTTCAGTTTATACGCAGAACTTTATATATTTTTACTTAAGCGTTATCTTTTACGATGCCAGAGTAATGAAAAAAGAAAATACGACTCGGTGGATACGTTAATATAATCTTGGAGAAGGACGATTCCATTCAGAGATACATAGTGAAGGTCCTCGAGAGAATGGCTCCTCCAGGGTTTATCTCTTCCCGTCCCACTTCACTTTCATGGCAATAGCAAACTCTGCGAAGGCGTATAATAAAAAGAATGAGTGTTCCAGAAGACGTGCTTTTTTCCTTTTATTTATTTTCCATTTTCTCCCGGCGGGTGGGGGGCTGCGGGGGAGAGAGGGGGTAGCGAGGCCCCGCCTGCCCCCCTGCCACCCATCCATCCCACCCTCCTCCCACACTTGGCACACAGAAAGCTTCTCCATATAACGGATGATCCCTCTCAGAAAGAGGCTGTATCTCTGGAGATTTTCGTCCAATAGCGAACAAGAGGAAAAATATATAGAGAAAACTCTGAAGTGACTTTCCAGAACGGCTGTGTATGAGTATCGGGAGATTTCGTCCTATGTAATAATATTTTCTTTCCATGTACTCCCACACTGCTACCTTCGCAGAAAGCTTTCAAAGCTTTTATGTTTGTAGGGATAAAGAACGCTAGAAACTTTTAAAATGAACTTAGACATTTTATTATTCTAAAAGTACAAACAACAAATGTATCATACTTTCTAGTAGGAAATAATTTGGATAGGTCTTATGAAGGCTTTCACATCGTGACGAATTACGTTTGTCTCCGAATATGTAAAATGCCAACGACCGGTTAACAATATGTATAGTAGCGGTACGGAGCGCGAGATGTATAATCGCGTGGGTCTCTCTTAAAGTATTCCTTCACAATTCAGACTATTGAAATTCAAATGAGATATTGAATTAGAGCAGAAGCTAGATGTGTTTACACCAACATCTGAATACTTAACTATCTCCGCGGGAAGCAGCTAACAGCTAACCGAAGCATCACGCCGCGTCGTGTCAATATTGTCAATCAAAGGTTTGAGGTACTCGAACTCGTGGGTAAGAAGATTACATATTATCTAGTTTTCAGAAATCTCGTAATTTTCTGCGGAGAGTTATGTTCTAGTTCGTAGCTTGTTTTTATTATATGAGTATAATACATACAGAATGAGTCCAAAATCAAAATTAGCATCGCCTTCATTTCATTAGGTAATTATTTTTAAATTCTACGACGAAGGAATGAACCCGAGGCCCAGGTAACTATGTACAATATCAGAATTTTGAACCCATGTCCACGTCAAAAAAATGTACAATACTGGGTTTTGAACCCGATATCCACGCACAGTACATTATATGGATTTTGAACCCGATGTCCACGTTTAACTGTGTAATATTGATTTTGAACCTGATGTCCACATCCAACTATGTATAAATATATGGAATTTGTACCCAATTTCCACTAAAAATGTACAATATATGGATTTTGAACCCAATATCCACGTCTAAAAATATGCGATATATGGATTTTTAGCCCGATGTCCTCGTCTAAAAATATACAATATACGGATTTTCAACCCCCATGTCCACGTCTAAAAATGTTCAATATATGGATTTTTAACCCGATGTCCACTTCAATTATAAATGTATGGATTTTTAACCCGATTTTCTCGTATAATATATGGATTTTGAACCCGATGTCTACGCCTAACTACGTTCAATACATGCATTTTGATCCTGATGTCCACGTCTAACTATGTACAATGGTAGACCTGGGAAAATTATAAAAATCGACACAAGTTGAGATTTTCACCGCCTAAAGTTTTATAGTGATTTATTTTTGGGGTATTATATCGTGTTGAACTCCTTCTTCTTTAGACAATGTTAGGACAGCGTAACAGTGTTAATTATCATAACAGTGTTCGTTAAATAAGGAAAAAGTGCGATGAAGACACTCCATTTTATACTAGATACTCCTTTCCAGAAATTTACCTATTTTTTCGTAAGATACTCACAAAAAAATAGGTAAATTTCTACGATATCTAGTTATAATATATCTAGTTAATAACGTATAGGTACTTTATACGTGTAAATCTTAAGCTCTCTTTGAAAATAAACTCACGTTTAGCCCCTAGTTACGCACCCTTAATTTTTACAAATTTTCTTTTGATGTCCATTGTTATTTGGAATCAATGAAAAGATTTTTAATTTTTACCGTTGTTCTGGATAGGGCCATCCTATACTACCCTAAGACATTTCCGAAACATTTCAATATTGGATTTCAATGTAAATTGACACTTAAATCCAACGAGATGTATCTCTTTCCATTCAGACCTGTGCCAGCTATAAAATAAGGGGCTTGGCATATTTCGGCATATCGCTCGCCGTACATTCCCAATGGGAATATATGGCGAGCGATGTGCTGAAATAGGCTAAGCCATGTCTTTTATGGCTGTGTGTGGCACCCGTCTTAAGCTTTTACCACTTAAGTTTTTGGTCGACCTGAATTTTTCCAAAAATAAATTGATTCATAATTGAGTAGATATTGTGTGTAGATTTTTCTCGCCCTGCATCAGAATTGAAGTAAATATTCGTGTTTTTTCATCTGGGAGCCTCATTGGAAAATAGAATATCAGGTGTTTCGTGTGACCACTGGCCACTGACCACGGAGACCAGCGGGTAGCGACTACGCACGTACCTGCCTTAGTCCACACGTTCAGTCACGGCATCGGTGACTTAAGTGGCCATTTGTTTTTACGACTATCGCAGACCAGAAGAATGCGAATTCCAACACACCTGCCGCTGAAGAACTTTAGCAGTATAGAGCAAAAACACCTGAATGCGTACTGCTTAATAAAACATCATAAAAACAAGAAGGGGCGTGGTCTGGCCGATTGGGCGTTCCACTGTGGATCGCCGTCGCCAAGACGCGAACACAAACTCGCTCCGTCTCTGTTCCTTTCTTCGCGGAGGCGGAGTGGTGCCGTCTCGTTTTGCCGCATTTTCTCCGGTGTCGCCTCAAGAATAAGGCATTGTTGAACACTTGAAGGATGTTTTTGTATCTTTTGTTTTATTCGTGCCGAGTAATACTCGCTTTTTGTTTGGCGAGTTCTGCTGGTGACAGCACAGTGCGGGTTCGTGGTTCGATAAAAGGAAAAATTAAGTACTAAGAAAATATTGAAATGAAGAATATCAAACAATACTTGTTCATGTACCCATTCATAAATGATTTTTATAAAACTTATTGTATCTATGAAGTCATCGTTAAATAATATTTAAATAGTACCTACCAAGTTGATAAAATAAGCGAAATTAATGAAGAATATAAGATGCTGAACTATATTCGAGGTGGTCTAGTTTATTTTGTTGAATATTTTATGCTTACTTACATTTCAGCTGAAGAACTAAATTTGAAACGTTCATCCATCAGCACTTCTTCTCAAGATATTTCAATAGGAAGCTGAAGTCAATTATTTTTCAAGTATCGAACTATGCGAAATTCTTCAAAAACAGTAACTTATTTTGTGGGTTGCACCATTTAAAATCAAAATTAATAGAAGAGGTACTAGTTTTAACCACGTTCATTGTTTAAAAAACCAACATGTTTCGTAAGCAAAAAAAACTAATTACAACAATAGACATAAACTTAAAGGTATCAATAAATAGACGCGAGTGAGAAGGGGTGGGGGATAGGGGGGGGGGGGGTAGGGAAGGTAGAAAGGGAACAAATTAGTAATGAGTCATTTAAAAATATTTTTTGATTATTTATAATAATTAAATTCATCTTCACCCTCTTTCTAATTTCCAAGATTTCTAGTTTGTCTAAATAAATATCATTAACATTGCAATGTAATAACTCGGTTCTATTATTAAAATCAAAAGTTATTGTTTAGACACCTAAAACGTTCCTTTATGCTAATTTCAAAGTTTCTCGAAGTTTCACCTTTATAAAATAATCCACAATCATTATAATTTAATTTATAGACTCCAGATTTTTAATTTTTAAGTCTCTATCCTTATTATTTAAGACTAGCTGGTACCCGGCATGCGTTACTATGCCATTTAATAAAGTAATTGTTTCTCCCTGCGTGTCCTTTCTCATTAATCCCGTTGCTCTTCCGCCTCCCCTTTCTCTTCCGCGTCCCCTTCCCACGTCCAGCGAACCCCCCTCCTGAGTTCCCCTCCCCTCTCCCAGGTTCCCCTCCCCCCTTCCAGGTTCCCCTCCCCCTCCCGCATTCCATACATTCAGCCCCAGTACATTCAGTTTTCAAATAGCTCGCGTGTTACCTATTTCAATGTTTTTTTATACAAATTTCATAATGCCAGAGCTCACCAGTAGTTTTGTACAAACCTAGTCCTGACAATAATAAACACAAAAAAAGAATTATTCAATTCGGTACAATCGTTCGGAAGTTATGAGCGTACATACATTTCGGAAATTCATTTTTGTTTATGTAGATATATAAACAAAAATTATTGTTCATTAAATAAACAAACAAAAAAACAATAAACGTCGTTAAAGCTAATATTCTATTAATTTTCAAGCAAAATAAAAGATTTAATCATTTGTTTATCATTAAATCCTTTCAAAATATAAAGGAACAGCAAACTTTAGAAACGCGTTGACACGTTTACGCAACTGATGATAACTTACCATGCAAATATGAAACTTTCGAGTCTTTGGAAAAATTAATAATGTTAAGGCTTAAGTGGGAGTTGGAGATGTTCAAACACTTTTGAGTTATTCGTAAGCCGGGAATGTTTGTCTTTCTTTATAAAAAAATAAATAAAATAAAAATGGCCACATTGAATTCTTTTACTATTGATTTTACGCAAAACCTGTTTCAGTAAGAAAATAATATGTCACCGTGTCTAATTATCGATAAACAATAAACATGAAGAAAATTGAATAATATTTGGAAGTTTTTATTGAATTTCATTTGCTTAATTTTGGAATCGAAATAAAAGTACCTACGTTTAGTAATATTTTTACGATTATATAATAAAGAAATCAACTTTCTGAATTTATTTACTATCCATGTTTATTTTGAGTTCTCTAAAAATATATACCTGAAATCTCTTAGAATTAAACGATTTTACATAAAACGAATCACCCGCACATTAAAAGTCGCATTCATTTTTTATTGCAAAGTATAATATCGTTTCGGTGAATATATTCAAAACAGTTAGACCACGCGCGGCCACTGACATTTCGCGACACCCAGTCCCCAGTCCCCAATGCCGCTGCCCAGTGGTGGGGAGGAAACAGTCCACTGTAAAAACACGAGGAGTTTAGTTCCAAGACTTTACGATAGGTGTCACTGGCTGCATTGTTCTTGCTGCTTGCACTTTAATGCAGTTGCGGGCCAACTGACAATAAAAACCAAAAGAGCTGACAAAAGCTCTTCAACGACACAAAGGAAGCTTGCTTTTGGCAAACGTTTAAACTAATGTTTATGAATATAATTTACTTTGATGTTTATATTAAGGAAAAAAGGTTTAAAATATTGTCTCGTTTCATGTCGGACTCAGCTCCAATTAATAAAGCATGTCCGTATTCATAAACATTGCATATTTCAAGATCGTGTTATAATAATATCAATGTCTAACAAATGCACGCAACGTTACCCTTTACCCTGTACCAGACTACGTAATATAAGAAACGAATTGATGGTGACTCGACAGATGATCCTCTGACATTCGGTACCCGAAATTATAATTTTTTGTTCATTATTTACCAATTTCAAACCTAAAATTGACATCAAAGTACCTTTAATATTAAGTTGGTTTGGATATCAAACGAATTTATTAACAGTGCAGATTTTTTGTAAGCGTTTTTTTAATCAAAATGCGTTTTGCACTTTTGTTATTTTTTTATTTAATATTTGTAAGCTTTTACAATAATTATACATTTTTTTTACATGTTAAAACAGATTTGTAATATGAATATAATAAAAGCCTTTCCTCACCATAAAGAGACAAGGCTCTTGTGTTTGGTGAGTGAATTCATGCTCAATTATGTTATCATTTGAGTAAGTGAATAATAATATTGCAACTACTAATAGATATGTAAGAGAAACTTGAGATACATCAACAAACAGATTTAAATGAAATGAAATGAAATATTAATAATAGTAATGTACTCTTACAGTTGTTTCAGGTATTTTTTTTAAATTTAACTTGAAATTTACGTTATTTGGCAGTACATTTTCTCTGCACTTTCCTTCAGAAATACTTAGCTATTTTTTCTGTAAGTAGGTATGTAAGTATTTTCCCTAAACTCACTGTGCATTGTATACAAGTATGCCGTGAGGCCAAATGTCGGGGATCACTGTCATGGAAACAGAATTGATACTTCTAAAACAGATACATTCTTTTATCTCGAGGAAATAATTCAAAATTTAACTCGTCATTTCAAATTTTTTCTACCAGCCAACCGTGCCTACATAGAAGCAATCAATCTGTATACCTATTATTTTATGATAACCACATTATGTAAATGGCATTTTCTGTAAAGAAATAAATGAAGGAAAAAGTACCAAACGATCATCCTTACGGCGACCGTAATATCTACCGAGTGACGCCATTTTCGTAATATCGTATCTAGTGGAATAAATTCTACATAAATTCGCGCTATTGTCAGATGAATTCCGTTATAATGTGATGAGAGAGACAGCCTTCGATCAACAACAAACAAATTTTGTCATACGATTTGTCGTAAGTGATATTTCTTATTTATTTATTTACTTATTACACGACCTAACGGGCTTTTACATTCTATTTTATAAGTTGTTTGTATCACTGTTATTGTAAGTATTCAAAAATTAAAATAATAAAGAAAAAAGAATGCGTATATTATACGCAGTATGGTGCTTACAAAGTTATTTGTTTTCATTAAATCTATAATGAGACACCAAAGTATATTTGCGAAGTTTCATGAAAAAAAAAATTATGAAAAAAATGTAATAACAAATAACAAAATAAATACATTCGTAAAAATGTGAACAGAAGATAAAAAGAGATGAAACCTCACTTATAGATATTCAAAATAACCAAAATAGCAGAAAGTATATACGTCTATTTTTGTCTAGATAAAAAAAGTATTTTAATAAACAATATTTATATTGATTACTTTGATGAAATATAATTACCAGATAAGAATATTTATTTCCGACATTGTGAAGTCCCGGAATCAGGTAATTTTGATAAGACAGTGTCCTGGTGTTGTTAAAGTAAATGCCTATGTACTAATTCTTCTTACTGAAAGTTTCAATAGGAACATTTTATCCAGGAGGTAATCATGATTAATGCTTTATACAGGAATATTCAATTTATAGTAGTTTATATACCTCAGTAGCTTAGGTTGAATCTTTTCAATGATGTCGGAATGGATATTGAAAAAGGGAGACCGTAACGCAGAGTTATACTCTAGTTGACACCTGATAAAAGTTTTGTATAGAATGATAAATTTGTCTAAATTATTGAAGTCTTTTGCAGCTCTTAAAACAAAGTCATATTGCGTATGGTGAATAATTGCCGGCGAAACTGCGATGTAAAATAAACCAATGGTTCGACAAACCACTGTTAAAAAAAGGCTTACATAATTCCTTACCAGAATGTGCGGTAGAAAGAGATTAGCATCGATAGTACCTATTTCATCAAAGGACATCTTACTTTTAAAAGTCTTAGAACCATTCTAAGAATAACATTGATTATCAGTTTCAGATACATATAATCGAAGATTGTAGGAAGTCAAGTCAAATAAAAGTCTGTAATTTGTATAATAAGTTTATAACATTCGTCATTATTCTAGCCATACAGGCCAAAATTCTTAGAATATGCACAAAATATCGATCTTTTTATGTATTATAACACTAATATCATCAATACTATTCCGATTTCAACTCGACCGTTTGGCATTTCGCCTGTCCGTAAATTTGTTTGTGTGTTCCGTTTTTGGTTCAACAGTTAGATACAAAAATTTTATCCCTTCAGAGTTCGCATGAGCCAGAACCCTACTACGAGTTGTCGAATCGGAATATTCAAAATTGAACCCGAAGAAAGATTGAAAACAGAATTTATCATTGAGATATTGACGTTTCTTTGGACAAATTGCATAATTTCTAATTTGAAAAAAAAAGTTATACAAAATATATATGGTTTTAAAGTAGGTACCTACTTACAAATCTTATGATTTCGGAGGAAATTTTGGTTTTGATTTATCAAACAAGAAAAAAGTAGAAACATACTTCTATTTTTAAGGCGGGTATGGGTATCGCCGCCCCGGGAACCATTTATTTGATAACCAATAAACATCCCTGCCATAGGTCGCCCCAAGTGGTTCGTTACGTTTGGTGACTTAGCAGGGGTGCGCAGGTTCATGGGATGAGGTTTTTCTAGGTCTTGGAGACCTTTTGACCTATCCACTACGGAATCTCAAGACCCGTCGCTTTGCACCGCAGTGGGAAGGGTGAATTCATACGTCCGACATTGACCCCCAAGACACGTTGATCCCCAGATCCATCTCTCACGCCTTTTCCTTCCCAGAGCTTCCTCTTCTTCGTTTACATAAAAAGACCTTCCACACAGTATACCCAAAAATGGCATAGACCATGAGGGATTGTCAACTTAGGGCCTCCTATATGGAGCTAATGTAAAACAAATATTTTGAAGGCAATTACTAGTAACTTTTCTGTTTATAATTATTGTCATTATCAAATATCAAAATATATATACTTGAACTTGAACTTACTTGAACTTACATATATTTCGGTAATTTTCCCACTCATGTTTGGCGCGTAAATAATTTACCGATTCCAATATATACCCCTATCTAACACAAAATAGCTTGCCAAAAATGAATTGAGCACAAAAAGTTTGAAAATTACCATAATTATTATCCCCAACCCGCCTCGCAAATCCGGGCAATTGAGATACCACTACCCGGGCGGGAGATACCTCACGGGGCCAGAGATAAAGGAGATCAGGAGATAGGTACAGGAAGAGGTGACTCCCGCCGCCCCCCGCCGAGCTGAGGATTGAGGTTTGAGGGTTGACGTGTGATTTTCCGCGCGGCTGGGCGCTGCCAACCCCATCAAGGCCTATTGTGTGGCCGTATCGAATTAGACGCATGTTTGCCAACTCGGATCTGCAAGGAGTGTGTACCGGTACAGGGAAATGGGTACTGGTACCGGGTACTCCATCATCAAGTTTCCAGGGCATTGTGTACAGCGCGGCAAGCACAACTAGAATACCCCACACCCACTCGCTATCAGTGTGACGGAATATTATACGTAGAATTCAGATATTACGTACTTATTTATTTAATATCAATGGAATAAATATACCATAAACAATAATTGAGTCCTTGCCTGGAATAATGTTGTATCCAGAAAATATTCTTGTTTATAGATAGACCAAAAACACACCTCACCTTATACTATCTATCAGTTAGATAGAATATTTTATAGAATTCATAAATAACGTATTTTTTTATTTAATATCAATGGAATAAATATACCATAAACAATAATTGAGTCCTTGCCCGCAATAATGTTGTATCCACAAATATTCTTATTTATAGATAACTAAAAACACAACTCAACAACTCTCTATCAGTTTGATGAAATATTATACGTATATAGAATTCAGATATTATTTATTTAATATTAATGGAATAAATACACCATAAACAATAATTGAGTCCTTGCCCAGAATAACGTTGTATCCGGAATTTTTTTTTATAGATAGACTCAAAACACACCTCACCTACTCTCTGTTAGTTTGATGGAATATTACATAGAATTCAAATATTACGTACTTATTTATTTAATATCAATGGGATAAATATACCATAAACAGTAATTGAGTCCTTGTCCGGAATAATGTTGTATCCACAAATATTCTTATTTATAGATAGCTAAAAACACACCTAACCCATGTAGGATGGACCGGTCAGTGGTTGAGTGGGCATAGCGCTTGGGTCCCACCCGGGCGTCGCGTGTTCGATTCCTCGGCTGGCTAAGTCCTCCATCACAACACAAGCAACACTTTCGGATTTCTGTGGTGGTAGTAGGAGATTTTCAAATATTGTTGGGTTATTCGTAACCTGGGAATGTTTGTCTTTCTTAAAAAAAAAAAAAAATGTACTCTCTATCAGTTTGATGGAAAATTTCATAGAATTCACATATTACGTACTTATTTATTTTATCAATGGAATAAATATACCATAAACAAGAATACTTGAGCCTTTGCCTGGAATAATGTTGTATCCAGAAAATATTCCTGTTTATAGATAGACTAAAAACACACCTCACCTACTCTCTCTCAGTTTTATGAAATATTACCGAGAATTAATATATTACGTACTTATTTATTTAACATCAATGGAATAAATATAGGTACCATACAAAATACTTGCGTCCTTGCCCGGAATAATGTTGTATCCACAAATATTCTTGTTTATAGATAACTAAAAAACACTTCACCTACTCTCTATCAGTTTGATGGAATATTATTAAACGTAGAATTCAGATATTACGAACGTACTTATTTATTTAATATCAATGGAATAAATATGTCATCAACAATAATTGAGTCCTTGCTCAGAATAATGTTGTATCCACAAATATTCTTGTTTTTAGATAACTAAAAACACACCCCACCTACTCTCCATATCAGTTTGACAGAATATTATACGTGGAATTCAGATGTTACGTACTTATAATATCAATGGAATAAATATACCATAAACAATAATTGAGTCCTTGCCCGGAATAATGTTGTATCCACAAATATTCTTGTTTTTAGATCGACTAAAAAAGTAACCAATTATGTTTCATTACATTTTATATTTAAAATACAATAAACATACAATTCTTAAGAGTTGTACATGAAAAGTGCTAAGGAAAGCAATTAAATTAGTATTCCATCAACAACTCAACATTGACAGTTTTGTTGGATACAACATTATTCCGGGTTCAATTATTGCATTTCGCAGTTAAATACAAGCATAAGAAAATACTAAAGATGTATAATAATTTTTTTTAAATAGAGTGTGCAATTCACACGCGGTAGAAGTGAAACCTTTAGTAAAAGTAAAGTAGACAAGAGTGGGGAGACTTAGAAGCCCTTTCATCCATATTTTTGTGTTCGAATTCCAGTGCACCTTTTCCTATACATTTGGTCTTCTTATTAGTGTTTGTGTTTTCTTCTTCGGAGTCGCTAGATGACGCTTTCTTATGTGTTTTATTTTGCATGCTCATTTTGGAGCACTGAATTGAGCAGTAAGCCCCCTGAGTCATTTTAAGAGAGTCGGCGATCAAAGTGGCACAATGGTAGGAGTATAAGAAAGTAGGCAATATGGATATCAAACTACGCGTATCAACCTAAACAACCCGAATGGCACAGTGAAAAAGTAAGCACTATGCTCCTTGGCTGATTTTTGCGAGAAAATGCTCATAGTGAAAGCCTTGACCCGGGAAAATAATGTGGAAAATTGAGCGGTTAACTCCCCGGGCCCTTTGTGTAGGCGCACACTTACTTCATCCACACTCAAACATCGTTTTTTTATTTGAATATTTAATTTAAAAAAAACTAGAATTAGGAAGTCACGATTATTTAAAAATAAAATCTCTGAAGTCTTCTATAGGATCAAAGTATTTAGATCACAAACATACATTGAAATAGGTATCGTAGTATGGGGTTCGGTCCCACTCACAGGTAACATAATATATAGCATATTTGCGGCACGTTCCATAGTGGACAATTCTCTCAGTATCACCCTGGTGTAAGACCACACTTCAGTGTAGAAATTTGCCTTGAAATAGCTTTAGCCGTGTTTAGTGATTAGATCTGAATAGCTAGGTACTTCCCCATCTTCTTCCCCTTTCCAATGTCTTCAGTCTCACCACATAACCCACTTTGAGAAGCCAATGGCTCACTGGCTCCAGACGGAAGCAGTTGGGACTCTCGTGAAGCATTCAGATAAAAAATAAGCTTACAAAAACTGGCACCTACTTTAAATCGCCTCACTCCAAAACGTAACTAAGACAACGTTTTACTTTTTTTGTTATGTTATTTAGTTTCAAAGTTGAAAATGGAGCCAAACACCCCATTTTCCGGAGCAGTAAAAAAAAGTCTAAAATAAAATATTCTTCTTTGGAAATTTTAGGTGTGCCTTTGTTAATATTGCCTTTTCCTTAAATATAGTTTTCATTACAATTTTACTCACTCACTTAGGCATATACATTGAGTTGTGATAAATTTCAATATGCGTGTATAATACCAGTATGAAAACCTGTTTAATTAGTATGGTTTTGGAGATTTTTCAGATCCTCGTAGAACCAGTTTTCCAGAAGTATTTTTCCTTCAGATTTCTTCAGGTTGTGATTTCTTCCCACAAGTTTTTCTCATTAATTTGATTTGAAACACATCACAAGTCTCACGCTTAATGATCATATAGGTATTATTCTTCATTTCCAGGAGAAAACCATAAGAAAAAGCATTATACAGGAGACAAAAATTGAAAGCTCTAGTCACAAAGTTGCCATTCTAAGTTACTAAACTTAAAATATCCCGAGACTGGTTTATATTTTCATTGACGTAATATATAGTTTTATCAACTTATACAACAATCAACCCGTTTAATCACAGGAAACCAAATTTGTCACAATTCACATAGGTCTTATATAAATCGTCGTGTTCCTTTGCTGTCATAGTGAGAAATGAGATACAAACGGTCTTGGAAAGAAAAAAAACTCCACGCTTTATATTCCCATCTAGATTTTAAGTATAAAAATTAAATATGCACCTTTATGAAATCAAATTTTCCGAAAGCAATTTGAGAAAAATGTATAAAATTTCGAGTTTTTTTTATTCATTATTTTTTTATGAAACGACAAAAATGTGAGATAAAAAATGTGATAATAACTTTCATTTGCCTAATAAATTATGTGTATGTTTTTCTTTTTTTTGTTATCGGTAGTTTAAGGTAGAAAAAAACGTAAGTTGAGCCATTTTTAGAACTTTTCTGTGTTTCTTTTAAAAACATGTAATATTTTAAATTTCATGTTTTTATTTCTAATAATGACCTTTCAAAAAAGCAGTTTTTAGTTTTCGGATATGTTCCGATATTTTCTCATTATTTGGATTTTATTGCGAAATTGAAATATTTTGACTTTCTAAAAAATACGCCTGATTTATGAGGGGTTAACATCAAATTCAAATTACATCAAACTTCTGACTGTCTATGATTCCTCACACAACCCCTCGTTGACTAAACCGTAGTAAAAGGATGGAAAAATTCATGAATTAGATCACGTTTTGCTATAGGTCCTTCATACAACATGTAATTTCGCCGGGTTCTTCAACAAGATGGTTTTCAGCAAATCTGTTACGTTACAAGAGCAAATTGTCTTTTTTTTTGTCACTATGCAAAAAAATATTCCGTTAGCATGCTTTAAATTCAGGATGATTTTCAACAAAACTACTGAACTAAACTTTAATGTTCGCTTCTGTTAAGAAACGAATTTACATATGGCCTACTTTGCGAAGGTTCGTCATTTTTTATGCAATTCTACGTATATATGTATCTTGTGATGGACTTTTCTTTTAATGGTCTAACGTTTTGTAACTTTGTTGCAACTATTGTTTTTGTGGCAGGCTAATACTTCCGTTATGCTAAATTATTTTTAGACTAACAGAAGCCAATAGAAATTGAGGAAAATAAATAAATGTACGTTTTATTAAAATAAATAACTTTGAATGCACCACTATTTAATCAAAATAATCCCCATGTTTCAAAACCAATGGCCTCTTCACTAGAATAAACGAATAATAATATCGTATTATTATACGCTTATCCTAACGAAATAACTATTAATTTTGAATTTATCGATTATTTTTATTAATTAATGGTGGTGTAAAAACAGTTGTTAATTTTCATTAAATTTAAATAACGCCACGATGTGAATTTGTCATTATTGAAGAAATAAATATTTTATCGTCTATATTTTATTTTTAATAAGTTTAGATAATGGTACCTATCCTATTTGTTAGGTACCTACATTAAAATTTTGTTACATAATTTTATATAATTTTCTAAATTTAAAAAAATAATTAAGTAACAAATGTATATATTTTTTTACAGAAAGACAAATATTCCCGGGTTACAAATAACCCAACAATGTTTGAAAATCTTCTGCTACCACCACACTAAGAGAAAAATGTTGTCTTTTGTCGTAATGGAGGAGTTAGCCAGCCGAGACCCGAACGCGATGCCCACTCAGCCACAAAAAACTCTTTAAATATTTTTTCTAGTAGCTGTTACATGGTTAAAGACCAAGAAATACAAAATGCTCTACTAACTGATATCTCTCATACTGAGGATTTCACTAACGTAATATTAAAATTGAATAATATGAAGTTGCTTATATTATAACATATACTGTTTTGTGTGCAAATGCGTTACTTCTGTTTCAGTCTGCATTGGAAAAAAGAAAGATTGGGGGGTTATCTCTGGTATTGTAGCCAAATATAGACACCGAAAATCATTTCATGCAACACGACCATTCCGATTCTAGAGATATTATAAATAGCCCGTGGTAAATATTACCTACATCTGTTACGAAAATCATTTTCACATTTTCTTAACCCACTCCGGAAATAAGATTTTAGAACCAAGAATCTACTTGGACACATATAACAACAAAAAACAATTTACAGTTCCCACTCATGCCGTTCTAACATTATTTATCATGAAAATAATATCGAAACGGTTTGAAAGAAAATTATGACCTACCTAAACTCAGTACAAATAAAATCCCCTGGGTCTGGCAAGTATTGGCTTTGTATACGTGAACCCTTCCAGCTAATATGGTATAGCAGCTTACAGCAGTTCTGCACGCCACAAGGCGTTCGTCACGGCTAGCTCTAAAGGTGATTGATAGTCCTCGGGCTGCCGTCATTTTTCTACGCCACGCCGAAGAATCAACTGTAAAGTATGGCCAGGCGTGTAATAACATGGCTGCTAAACAACTACACTGCGAGGGACTCTTCAGATGTAGAGAGTCCAAATTTAAAAATAATAAAGAACCTAAAACTCAAAGTTCAAAATTGTTCATTTTGGTCGCAAGAAAAATTGGTCTCTTAAAAAATGTATGCTTTATTCTGTTCTCCACGGCATGTCGCATATGTGATCCACCCATGACGCGTGGATGTCGCCTAATATGTTATTCATGAAGTTTTACTAATAACGTTTTTCGCTTTTGCTGCGGAATGAGAATTAAAACTTTGGCCATTGAACATAAAATCATCAAAAGTGTGATTTACACCAATAAAAGAAATCTGAAGCTGTCAATATATGTAAAACCTCTCGATTACGTGGTTCAATGAAGGCCAATGAAATTGTTTATCGGTTCAAGAAATATTTTTATGGTTTCACTACACATCAAAATCGGTTTTTCTCTTCTGTGAATGTTGCCATATTAATAACAACAAAACCGTTTTCTGTTAATACTTCTTCGGTACTTTTATTACAATTTCTTCCGTTATCTGCACTACTTGGTATTACAACAATGAATACAGCTTTAAATACTGTTCTTACTAAATTTACTTTAAAAAAGAATAATAATATTAGTTTATAAGAATAAATATGTTACTTTGTTTAAAACAAACGTTATCACAATTTTTGATAGGAAAGAAGTGTTAGATATTTGTCTGAGCCCGTTGTTCCACTGGGCAGAAAAGAAAAGTTTTCAGTGTTATGGTTTGCAGTGCAGCCATCTTGGGCGCTTTTTCTGTGCAGGATCTTCGATTTGTGTCGATTAATTACCCTTACCGGACCAATAAGACGACGGGCTTAACCTCACACGAAAATCAGCCTAATAAATCAAGTGACATATTCTCTAATGTTTATTTACCACCGCTACACTGTTATTTGTCATAATCGCTAATGGAATTTGTAGAATAAAAGATTTCCCATGGCCCTAACTCTGTATTTTATTTGTTTTACTGCCGTGCATTTGTTATAAAGAATAGCGCCGCCCTAAAAAGCTTCAAACACGGAATCAATTAAAAATAAGAAAAAACGCAAACAATAATCTGCTGTATATGAAATAGGTAACCTCATTACGTAATAAAATATTTTTTTAATTACATCGGTGAGGTGTTATCGGAATGATTCGACTGACAAGAGTGATTATAGCACAATTAATGTGACCCCGCGAACCATCTAATTTGAAAAATGTTTTCGCTCTACTTGTCTATTGCCTGAATAGTAGCACAATGATCTCACAAGCGTAAAAGTAGGACATTTACCCTACGGACGTACTCTAACTCTAACAGTCTTACTAAAAAACGTAGTGATTATTATATTCAATTGATAAACCACCAATACCGCCATGCATGTTAAATTAAAAAACGACAAAAATTGTTAACGGAAAGATATATCCATTTCTTATACAGCAAAAGAGGGTTGTAAACTTGTCGTACACAGTTAACAAAAATAATTCATCATCGGATTTCCGAATTTTTCCAACGTAGGTATTTTGAATGTCCTATATATTTATTATTTTTTAAGATGTCGTTAAAACAAATACCATTATAGAAACTAGATAAAATGACAGACAAATTTGATTTTTATATTTTAAATATACTTGAGTATTTAAAAACTTAGCAGCAGCGCATGCGCAAAATTATCGAAGTTCAATGCTGCCAACATAAAAACGTCATTATGTTATTAGTAACGTTGCGAAAAATTAAATGTACAGTCTTTACGAAGTGTGAAACAGAAACACCGTTTAACGGTCGTTAAGTGTTTTTATTTTATTAATAAGGCTGTAAATAGTTTATGAAAGCGGAATTTGAATGAAGTAATATGGTGATTTCTTTTGAGCCCTTTTTGTGGTTAAGGATTCATTTGTTGACATATTATTATGTGAATTATCGTAGCATCCTTGCTTTGTTTCCATGTACACATTGTATTTGAGTGATGTGTCAATATCCTCTTAAATACAAAAATTTATTATAGTACCCTTTACCGTAATTTTACTACTAATTCTCACGTCAATTTTCTCGAAGACCGACCGTGGAACTTTTGCTAGTCTTTCAGTCAGTCTTAAAAGAAGAAGAAGGGAGAAAGAAACCTACCATAGAGAGATAAACAATGGCTAGTGTTGCAAGCAAAAGAAAGATATTAGATATATCATAACTTTATTATCAATACAAATAATTTAGGAAAGGTGTCTAAGTGATTTGAAAGAACGCAACGAGATTTAATAAGTCTGCCAACTGTCGCCAGCAAGTAAGCATTTCAGGCATCACATTCAATTGGCCAGACAAAAAACCATAAATCGGGCCTCGTTCACCGAGGTTAAATCTTCCGTTGTAGCCTACGTACGTGAGCCTTTTCTTCTCAAGTACGTTTCGTGAATTCTAATTCCGTTTAATATAAACACAATCGATATATCTCTATTAAGTGTCCTGCGGGGGATCATTACAAGTCAATGAGACGTTTTCCTTGTTATAAAATGAGCTTTTTGCACTATTATCTTCCATCAAATTGAGCGAGGTAACGAATGAAAATTTGAAATTGTATATTTATAAAGAAATGGTTTATTCATTTAAGGCAGTACTTACGTTTATTCAATATAAAATTCATATTATAAAACGACTTTAGACCATAAATAATCCAGCACTTAGTAATGACCACTAGATCAAACTGCAACAATGGAGAGAAGACAGGGTGGTATACAATTGGAAAGCTCTCTACTTTTTTAAGGATAATTATTACCGTTTGTTTCCATCTGTTTAATTCCACCAAAATATAATTGATTCATCATAAAGTATGTAGGTTTTTTATTTATTTTTTTTATTTAATCGACTATATAAAATAATTCTATAAGTATACAAAAATTAATGGTTATGTTAGGTAAAGATATTGTATTTCTTAGTCCTCCTTACTAGGGGTTCCTGTGCCGAGGCGGACTAAAATTGTTTAATTATAGTTTATTTATCTTCTATGTCGTTTTTAGTGTCTTCATTAAGGTGTTTTCGTTGACCTCTTTCAGCCATGTTTTTATTCTTGATTTGAACTCATTAAATTAACTTATTAGTTTTATATCTTGGGGAAGAATGTTATGGAGTTTAGTTGCAAAATAAGTGTTGTTTCTTTGTCCGAATGTGGTTTTATAACATGGAATGTTTTTATGTGATTTTTATTCAATCTAGTGTGATGGATACGCAGTCTAGAAGAGAATTAGAGGATTCAGTATTTTTGAATAGCTTAAATAATATTTTTTTGGCATGCATTTGGTACGTCAAAGCTATTGAAAATTTCAATCGAATGCGTTCTAATAGGTAATTTCAGTATGGTCTTTATGGTTCTTTTATGAATTTTATTCAGGTTGTGTATGTATTTATGTGTAGTAGATCCCCATCCTATAATTCCATATTCAATTCGAGAATGAAATAACGCGTAAAAAACCTTTTTCAAATTCTTTTTATTTACCACATTTCTTAGATTTTTAAAGATTTATAAAAGTCTTTGTAAAAAATGTGAGTTTTTCAGTAATATCATTGATATTTAGGTCCCATCTAAGATTTTCATCAACTATTACTCCGAGATATTTTATGTTTTGTGTTTTTTCTATGACTGGGCAGTGACAATGGACATTATTTCTACGGTAGTTTTATCTAAAGTGATTTTGCTGGTTGGCTCTTTGAGTTCATTGAAAAAGTTATATATTAAGTTTTGCTTATGTTAAGGGTAAGCTTATTGATTTTAAGCCAATTTTGAAGTGCACCAAGCTCTTGTTCAGCCAAATTTCTTCTTGAAATAATAATGCATAGGTATATCTTTATATCTGCCCCTTCTTTGTTCTATCACCTAATGCCCGGTAGGAAGCGTTCAAAAATATAAAAAGGGGAGGTATGTAAATACAAATGTTAGAGGGATCGCGCTAATGTTAAAAAGCGATCGTATTAAGCGAAAATTGTGAAAATATTTAACAAAACACGACTCATTTAAAATAAAGCAAAAATCTCTGGACAAATGCTTAAGTTGTATTTAAAAATTCACTATGAATTTTTATATGCCAATTCCATGTTAAAAAACAGAATAAAAGGGGTTTTCAATAATTTTCGTTTTTTTTGTCGAGGAATTTTATATAATTATCTATCGTTTCCGCTCTACAAAACATGTATTCATATTACCTTCAAAAGTAACATATATTTTTTTAGGGACTTCAAAACTTAAGGTGTCCAAGAGAAATGTTTTATTAATCGTTAGAAGTTTGGAATGTGGGGCTTAAATTCTGTATTTGTATAGATTTGACCAATAGTTTACATTTTCTTTGGTAACCTGAGCTTTGGTAATTACGGTATACACATTAAACTAAATGTATTATATTAAATAAATAAAATAAAAAATTAGCAGGTTAATAAATAATTTAAATATAAAAATAATGAAAAATGTTTACTATTCCCTTGTTCATTCTTTACTTATCTACGGAATTGTAGGTTGGGGAGGATCTTACAAAAAAAATCTAAACTCAGTAAAAGTTTCGCAAAGAATCATCATTAAAATAATATATTAAAAAAAAATACCTTCTCAACAGAATCATTTTTAAATTGTTTCCAGTAACAAATGTCGATGACGTATTCAATCCAGCTTCCATTGTAAAAATGTGTAAAGAAAAAAATAACAAAGAATATCAAGAATTTTACAAACTAATTAGAAATGGAAACCAATTTATTACACATAATTTTAAAACAACTCAAATGCAAAATCATTATATTTTCCAAGCCATAAAATATCACAATAACCTCCCTTCTGAATTACGCTAGTGTATACAAATATAACCAATTAGAACAAATAAATAAAATTAAACAATTCAAAAAAAATACATGACCAAAAACGACCTTTATTATAATATTTTGTAAAATATGTATGTATATACGTAAATCATATTTTTTTATATTACAATAAAAAAAAGGAGTTGGTTAGGTAGTTTATATTTTTACTAGTAGGCTCGCATATATTAATTGTATGTTGAAGCGGAGGTTGTTACACCCTCAGCTACATTTTTATTTAAAAAATAACTTATTACGAGTAACAAAAGGTTTCCGCCACATTAAATCGCCTGTATTTAAATGAAAAGTATAAATCGTACCCGAAAACAAAATAAAAATACAAATGGAAAGCCGGAGATATTATTTATAGCCGCCATTATGTTTGAAAGAAAGCTGGAAACAAAGATAGGCTGGAAACTGGAACTGGAACTGAAACTGTTACTGGAGCTAATGTGATGAAGGCCGCGGCGAACCGGGCGGCGGTTTCAGGGGTAATTGAACACGAGAAAAATGTAATTGTGATGAGATTGTTTTGTCGCTGTTGTTATTTAAATGAACCACTGTGCGTCGATGGCCTATAATAGAAAATAAATGTATTTTTTTTAACATATTGAGATTTTAAAAGACGTTTAAATAATTTATTATATTTGTATACACTAATATGCAACACTATTATAACAAAATGTCATATAAGCCTAACGCAGAACATAATTTATTTTAATAATGTAATAATTAATCGAGTTACATAAATTTACTGTGAGTTAATATAGTAGTAAAGTAATAAACAAACATTAGAGAAAATAGCTTTAATAAACAATATTAACTACTAGGTAATTCTTTTTGTTTGGTGTCATTTTTTACTAAAATAAATAAGAATGTTTTAGTTGCTGTAATTCAAAGTTCTGCTTGTATATAATGAATTTTTATATTTTTTGCGCGCGATAGTTGTTTCACCCTACGGTTTCACCCTTTCATATTATCAGAAAGGCTTTTAATGATGATACAAAAATAAAATCTGTAATGAGATGTGAAGGAATGGTATTTTTTAACTAAGCAATGTAACACGATGTTCCGACTTTTTTAAATACATCTGTTTGAATATCAATTTGGTTTTCTTGTTTTAATGAAGCGGAAATTAAACCACTTCCCGACATCCGATTAAGCAGAAACATGGCAGATATGCTCATTATCTATAACAATACATTCTATCTTTTGGTGGTAATAAAGTAAACACACGTGGACATACACGGCATACACGCACTTCTTTGAAGTTAGATGCACAGCAATTAATATACGCAATTATTATATTATTATATATAATATATATTATATAAATAGTTTTATTAATTTGAGATTTAACGCGGTTGATAGAATTGTCGATTCCAATTCCTGGGTACTATTCTGGGTTCAATTTTCAGTTGAACAAAGTTTTTTTTAAAGACATTTGAAAATAGATGTAATATAGTAAAAACGATGTTTTTTACTGCTTGATTATTTTTTTAATTATTATTTTTTATGTTGAAGGAGAGGTGCTTTTGAAACTGGGTGTATTAAAATAAAATACTTGTTTGAATTAATAAAAAAAAAATGTGTTCAGTTCAGACGCGGTAGAAGTAAAACCTTCAGAAAACTAAAGTGGACAAGAGTGGGTAGACTACGAAGCACCGAATAAAGAGGAGAACGATTATTCTATCTCATTCTCTCGCAGGCTAAATCCTATAGATGTATGTGTTTGTTTCTTTTTAGTGTCGATTTTTCGTTTCATCCAGTTTCAAATCACAACGGTGCTAAAAAAGCTTTCACTTCAAAAACACATTTTTTTAAAATTACTTATAAAATACTTTGAGTTAATTTTTTTCTCTCCAATCAAAAAAATATCGTAGGTGGGTACTGAATATTAGAAATGAGTGTAAGAGGGTGCCATCAGTGCCCAGTAGGGCCTCTCAGCACCAGGGTACACCGGGTATACCGGGTACAGGGTAGCAGAATAGCAGAGCCGTGTCGGGGTAGAAGCTACGACCGGGACCTCCGGACGACGGAATAAAATAATTGCCGCCGACCGCGCCGTTGAATATTTATATTTGCCCAGAGTGAAAAGTATATTAAAATAGCTAACCTGTGTAAATGAATTTTCATGCAAATCGTGCGGGCCCCACCGCTTAAGGGAATGGAGACTGAGGGATGAGGTTTCAGGCTATATCATACACATACAGCAGCCTGCAGGGGCTGCCAATATTTCTCTCAAATCTGTTGAAATAAAAATTGGGTTTAACTGCGTTATGCTCTATATTTATACTTCTCGCGGTTGTCAATATATATTTTGACAAAGTGGATTATCTGAAAGTATTTTAGAACCCGACACTACCTCAAAGGACTTATTATCTAAAATCGTTAGTAATTATACTGTTAGCACTAACCATCCTTTCAAGATACGTGGTATATTTTGCTTATTTATAACGTCATTGTCCGCATCTCAGTCACGTGAGGAATTACATTATTTCTGATGAATTATTTTTCCTTTTTTTGGCTTGAGACGCCTGCTTAGTCGGATAATATTGTGTTTTTTTTTTACAATTTTATTCTTCCAACTAACAATATTCTTTGACCGATTTTTTTTGTGGTACAGAAAAACAATATTTTACTTAAAAATAAACTTAAAAAAAAATTATGTGCTTTATTCGTGTTTTTGTTTATAAATTTAATGTATCTGTACTTAATGGTGTTAACTTTGTATGTGATAACTGATAGTATGCTCCTATCTCAACGAAAAGGCTGAAAATAAGATTAAAAAAAATTACAATTTGGACCTAAATGTAAAAAAATGCAGCTCTCCTATAAAAGCAGTAAAAGTGAGATACGCCAATTGGTCTTATTGCCTATATTATGATATCATTTACACATAATTCAGATATTATCGCCATCGAGTATATTGTCTATTTTATCTCTCAAAATAAAACAAATATGTTTTCTTTATGAAAGTGTCAGGAAATAATGGTTGATAAAGTAAGCTACAGTCAATCAATGTTTTTCCCCATTATTTGCAATGCTTATACAGAAATAAAACATGATGCACAGAAGTGCATCATTTTATGGAAAAATAACTAAAAAAAATCCGTTGGAGAAATGTCGAGGAAAAAGTTGGTTAACACTGCCTTAAACCGTATCATACCAAGTAGATACACCTTTATGCCTTTTTATATGGCATTAGTACTTTCACACATCCGGACTGTCATATTCACATGCATACCGAACACACACACACAGGCCACAGTGAACAGTGCAGAGTCGCCATATTTGAACAGTCTCCTTGTATTTGCTGACATCTCCTTGGCAATAAAAAAATATTAAAATTGTACCGCAAATATTTGTGCCAAATTGCTATTGATAATGCTGTTTACATTCTGCGCACCATGCAAGTTTGAACAGACTAGAGGATATTTAAATTTAACTGTGTTTCGCATTCAATCGAATTTACATTTTTAATTTAATTAAAACTAAACGTACATTATATTAATAAGCCATAACCGATCCATTGTTATTTGAAGGCCTCTAAAGGAGTCTTGCACCAAAAATAAAAGTCCCTTACTACCGCGACGATCTGTATTTAATAAATACGTTTTAAACACAACTTAATAATGCTTTTTTAAGGTTCTTTCATCAAAATCACAACTCCTAATTCTCAACACCGCCGAAGCGAATTGGAATTTGATTACGAGACTTGAGTTTCAGTCCGAAATCCCCACCAAAAATAAGTAAATCTTTAAATTATTTAGTACCTTTTCAAAATCTTTTTCAAAACTCACATAAAGCACACTTTAATGATGTCTTTTAGGTTGCTTTGCTTTATTTGGGCCAAGAACCAAAACAATTATAGCTCTTCAACTGAACAGTTTTAACATTTTTGAAGTGAAAACTTTATCACCGTCGTGATTTGAAACTACACTAAAAATAGACAAAAACACACATCTATAGGATTTAGCCTGCAAGAGAATGGAATAGAATAATCGGTCTCCTCTTGTCTACTTTAGTTTTCCGAAGCTTTTACTTCTACCGCGTGTGAACTGCATACTTGTAATTTGTTAATGGATCTTAATTGGAAATCATGTTTTTTTGGAACATCTTCTCAAGTTTAACTTATTTTATATCTACCCATAATTATCTACTGTGTTCGTAATCTTTATTTTAATTAAGTTATATACATATACATTATATATTTTTTGTCATTTCTATACATTATTTACAGCAGATCTCGATATTTGCTTTATTATTTACACGTTCTTAAGGGATCTCTAATTCTTTTGTAATGCTCGTTTCTCGTATATATTTAATATCTTATGCTTTAAGTTACTCCATGTAAAAGCCGAAAGGCGTTAATGATTCAAATAAATTCAAGCTAATATATATATCGAAAAAAAAAGTTTTTTTATGTGGAACATCTCACAAGATTCATATTTACGTAAAGTCAGTGGAACAATGGCAATCCCAATTTGAAGACGTCTAGAGTGAGAAAGCGAAGGAGTTATTAAAGAGGTTAGGTTACCCATAAGTAGGTACTTATACTATAAGTTTAGTAAAGTAACCAACCGTGTATTTAATGTTAACAATATTCTCCTTCCCTCGCAAAGGTTACAACCGTCACCTGTCTTCAATTAAAACCTTTCTTTAAGACTCGCGTGACTAATTGCTAGAGTAGGTAAGCGCCCGAGGGACTCGTAAAGAGAGTCTCAACTTTTTCTGGCATTACATTATAGCAGAGTATTCGTATACGTCTTAAATGCCAACTAATTGGAAGAAGGCTGTTGATCATTTATAGCCAATGTAAGTATAAGATCAGTAGGTACTGTCCGGGCACGATACTACCAGCCTGAATCGAACTGTATATATTATATTTTGAAAAAAAATGAAGAGCCTGGTAAATATTTTACAATCTGTCTTACCGTTTTCTTTCATTCAATCTCACAGCATTCCATTATTCTTATTCTATGGTCCAGTTCCCCAGATCTCTTCTGTGACAATAACAGAGCCTGTGAAAGATATGGGTACCACCGCCCCGGGAACCATTTATTGGATAACCAACACCTCTACTATAGGTCACCCCAAGTGGTTCTCTACGTTTGGTTACTTTAGCAAGGGTTCCGGGGTTTATTTGATCTCTGTAGCCAGAATCCCTCGACTATTTGCCAATAAGGAACGGATTCATACGTCCGTCCCTCCTGGACACACTGACCCACCCCTCATACCTATTTCATTCCCAGAAATCTTCTTTCTTTCCTTAAAAATCCTCCACATGGCATCCTTTAGGATGACATAGGTCTTGAGGGAAATTATTTTCCTCAGGGCCTCCTGTGTGGAACTAATGTAAAAAAACCCAGCCCATTACGAAGTAATATTAGAACTTTAATAAGACTTTCACAGAATTTAAATGTTAAATATGAAGAAAATTGAGTTTTCTGCGCAAGGATAGTAAATGATACTTGTAGCACAATATTGCTTTTAATTTATTACTTGACACATATCGATAACAAATAATTTAAAAGCATTAATCGTCGTACAAAATTCGCATTTTATTGATTCCGTATTAAAAATTAAACGAACATCATATTATCTCAATTTTTAAAAGTAACGAAAAGTTAGCCCAAAGACATCCACTATTAGGTACGGACGTATAAAACAGAACATAGTGGTAGGCGGAACCCCCCTTGTCTTGTAAACGTTGTATTTATTTTTCCAAACATCATGTGTTCCATATTTGGTCAGGTTCCCTATTTAAGATGGTCATTAAGGGCCTTATTTACTTTGAGACATTTTTGTCGTGTCGATGGACATTGCGATAGGAAAGGAATGAGTTTTTACAAGCCGGACTTAAATAGGTGCATGTGTCCTCAACTCCCCCCACTGGCGCAGCCGCACTTAGTTATAGCATGGAGCTAATTTACCGCAACGGGTGTGAGGATTGTTTCTGCTGATAAATTAATAATTTAACGGTGTTTGTTTCAGAGGGCATCAATCATTTACTTTGTTCCGTGGCAACAAAAGCCTTTTCCGTAACATTTAAATATTTATATGTTAATTTAGGTAAACACAAATATACACCCATTAGCGTAAAGCGGTTTTGCGATACGAACTTTGGAGCCAAGAAAAAAGCCGCAATGCCGAGCGCTTGCCACATTGATATAAGTATTACTTTTAAGCATGTCTACTACAAACTCATATAATGCTAGTAGATGTAAAAACACATGTACTTCTTCAAATACTGCTGAGTATGCTAATACTGTAAGAAAACAGTAACTACCTAATTTGTATTGTTTCATAATTTCTTTATTGGTAATTGCAACGTTGCGCATGGGTATTGTGAAATGACACATGAAACCCATAGCAGGTAATTTTCTTATCATGACTAGTCATAAAGTATTAACATTAAATACCAAGATTCTGTATGTACTTAAGTAGATTATAGCATTTTTTTTATAAATCATGGTCTGTGGAAAATGACCTGCCGACATTTTAAAGGAATGACTTGAACTTTCTGCAATGAGTTCTTTTAGAGACATGTTACTTTTCTAAAACCTGAGAAGTATACCGTCCTTTCATTGTAAAAATAACGTTCGTGACCCCTTGGTATTTGTTATAATTCGTGAAGAAAGCTTTATTATACAAAAAAATACCAACTAGCTTTCGTACCCGGCTTCGCTAGGGTTTTGCTCCCAGTCATATTGCATCTTTCAACAAACGAACTTTTGTTGAATTTTTTAAATTATTATTAGTCAGCATGTAATTTCATTTGTAGTTGTTTAGATCGTCCGCTCTTAACATTGCAATATAATATATCTACATAAGAGTTTTTCAGAGCAAAAGACGAGGCGGATAATGGATAGTATTTTTTAATAAGATGGACAAATCAATTTTTTTTACCCAATGGAAATTTCAAAGGATCACAACTCGGGATTGTATCTAGTAGATATTAGTAGTGTATTGATCCTTAAAAAACATAAATATATGGAAAGTGTTTAACTACCAACTTAAATTCCTGAGTTATACACATTTTTTTTTAAATTTCTCGAAAATTGTGAATGAAACTTTATCATGTGATTTAATTAATATTTTGTATATTTTTCACTAGTGGAATCTACTACCAGATACGGAACAACGTCTTGGGGAAACACGTACAAGAAAATATAGGTTACATTAAAACAATTCAAAACTTTATGACTAAGCTTTTGGCAATCAGAAGTATTTATGCATAAAGAAGAAATATATAATTATTTTATATTAATATATTAGTTAATAATAATATATTACCTGCTGGTTATAGGTTAAAATTGTATCCCAAAACCTATTGTCGGATTCAACGTACATAGAAAAAGTAGATCATGCAAAAAACACAAGATTTAATAAAAATGACGGTATGTCCATATAGTACTGGCAACGGATATATTAATTTATCTTGTGCGTACTATTATCGTTTGCAATCTTTTTTATAAATATGACTATGAGTTATTTGCATGTGTTATATCTGTCTGTTTGTGTATTTTATGCCTTGTATTGTAGTTATTTGAAATGTTATTCTTCTGGATCTATTATAGTTTTTTGTTATACGTGTGCTTTAGTGTTATATTAATATTATTAAATTGACCTACTGACAAACAGCTTTAGCGGTTTAGCTTTAGTGGGTGCTCAAAATAAAGAAGAAAAAAATCATTCAGAGAGCCAATTATGGTCGCAACTGGGATCATTATTACAAACATATAGAAAAATTAGTCAAGATAATATTGTTATTTCTAAAATTTGAAAATAAGAGATTGACGATAATGACGGTTTGATGGAAGGTGGCAATGGCTGAATTGGTAAAAGCACATATCCCGGTTAGACGAGAGGTTCTGGGTTCGTGTCCCAGTGGCGACCATTATCTTTTTCTATTTTTCTGTGTCTTGTTCTCTTTCATATTTTCATTTAGATTATTAGTGTTATCTTTTTCTTCAATGATATATTACATTTATGGAAATAACCTTCAAAAGTTAAAAATAAAATTTTTTTTGTAAAAATTTAATATTATCGAATTTCTTTTGAAAATAAAGCACGTGTACACAACTACCTATTTAAAATTTAAATCAGATAATTTTATTAAATAGTGGCGAACAGAATAATTTATTTTCATTAAATGAAATGACGCCACAATGTAAATTTTGGGATTGTTAAAAAATATGATTTAACTTCAATAAAAGATCGTATAAATAAACGGATTTATCGCTGATCTAAAAGGTTAAATTATACGGTAGCATCACAGTTTGAAGCTCCCATAGCCACCTAGGACGTTGTTATGTGCATGAACTCTAGGATCTTTCGCTCGAGATCGGGAATTACACGAAATCTGCGATTGCTCAGCGGATCAGCGAGATCCGGTACTTGTGCGGCACGACGCGCGGGCCCGTGAGAACACTGTTCCACCGGTCTATCTATCGGTACTCCGATACTGCACTACCTTCACTGGCAAGACGGACCCACCCCGAGGGATTAGTAGGCAGATAAACATGTATTTTTGAAGTGGTGTTCAAATTTTATTTCAATTACATACCTTCATAAGTTTTCAATAGCGATAATATGGAATTTGAGTATTTTTCACTATTTTGACTATTCATTGAAATTTAATCATAAAACGATAAATGTTATGACTGGGGATGTTAAGAAAACCGGCCTGTGTTCATCTTCTTTAATAAAAAACCAATGTAATCAAAAAACTATTCCACTTCAGATCAGTTATATATTTAGGATAAGGAAACAAAACTATTAACAATAAGAAAACTATATGAATATAACACATGTCTTTTATAAACAAAATAAAGAATAAACTCGTTTATACAAATACAGAGTTCAATGTACACAAAAACTTTACACGACAAAACGGTAACAAACATTAAAATCCATACATATCAACATTTGTAAGCAATCCATTGGTTACGAGTGGGGCATTATGTATAATTGCTTTACAGACATTAAATGGAAAAGTTCTAGTGACATTTAAATAAAAAAAATTATTAATAAACAAAAAAAACGAAAGTGAATAATATTGAAATATTATGTATTTACATATAAGGTAATATAAAATGTGTTTGTTTTTGTTATTTCAAAAGAAATACGGGAAAATATAATTTTCTTTTTTTGGAATAAAAACTATAAAATAAAAAATTATATATCTCTACTCGGGCCTAGACAAAATAACATAATGTCTTCAAATATTCCAGCTGATATTCAATTTCAAATAGATTACACATTTTTAAATCAATTGAAAGACTCTTTAAGAAAATACAAAATTTTCAAATGCAAACATAGGAAAAGTTTTAGAAGTCACTTAGATACTAATGGTTTTTTGTTGTTGTAAAGTTTAATGTTGTTGAAAAGTTTAATCTACCACTTAAAACGAAACTAAAAAAAACACGATTAATTAAACGAACGTATTTCAAAAGTTATTATCACTTCTTTTTTTCTTTTTACGAGACCTATATAAAAAATATTATTTTAAAAAATTGCAAACCTTGACTGGGCGGACTGTTTGTTGGTTTCCTGTGTGCATGGTAAACTTTTAAATGCAAAGATAAGGCTTGCATTTCTCTCTTCCTAAATATGCTCTCTTGCCAATATATATATAATAGAGATGGAAGTAGTTTTATGCGGACGTGTCATTTGATGTAGATTTAGCACTAGGTGAGCCGAGTGGTTAATTCTTAAATTGATCAGTTGTTGAGTTCGTATAATCCCCCATATTATGAGTGAATAAGCTTTATTTTCTGCAAGTAAATGACAAGAGGCAAAAGCTTATTTTTAAAGTTTCAATACATTGGCTTCGAATATACGTCATTTTTATTGTTGGAAGACTAAAGTTGACAATTTTCGTACTTCTTCTCCACTTATTACAAAATATCAGCATATATTTTTTTATGTTAATACCGCACAAGAGTCCCAACTGCTCCCAACGTCTTGGAGTCGGTGAGACTATGGCATCCCCAATTGAGGTATATATATATTAAAATTAGTATTATTAAAACCCTGATGAAGTAAGCTTGGCTTACGAAACAGTCGGTTTTTTATAATCAATTATAGTGGTAAAAACAAAGTAATTTATTAATTTGAACAAGTGATTTTCATAAAAACATTTTGATAATTATTTTAAGCAGAAATTTTCCTGTGCAACCTATAAAAATCCGCCAATCCAATCAGTTTCAAATTCAATAGTAAGCTTTTGTTATATAATTTGGCCAAGTTCGTGTTTGAGGCGGCTAAGGAATCTCAGTTAAAGTAGGTAAAGTGGGTAATGGGTCGAAGGCAGAATTCATCCGGTCTCACGATATCTTGGTGCAAGGGGCCACCGGCCACCGGCCACCGGCCAGCCTCCGGTCGTCCGCCGTATTAGGTAACTGGCAAATGTCTGTTTTATGATCATGACTTCACTGGGATCTTCCAAGCTATATCGACCATAATATGACCGTACCGCTTCACAGGATTCATATTTGTTATTAGTGCAATTATTGGTTATGATCTGATCATAATGATGCCTTGAGATTATTTATCATCTTGTGTACACAATTCGTTTTTTTTTAAAGGATTGATTCAAAGGTTTTCATTATTAATGCATTATAGTATGTCAAAATCAGTAATGGAGTCACGAAAATATTATTTAAAAAAAAGAATGCCTACATTTTTGTCTCAATGAGGGTTCTTTTGTATGTGCTGAAGTAAAGTTAGGGGTGGGTACGAATCTGGGGGTCAGTGTGCCCAGAAGTGACGGACGTCCATCCCTCACTTTGATCCCTGCCACTACGGTGCAAGGCGATATTCCGTGAGAGTACGGCTGGAGAAGTCAAAGGGATTCCCTCAACCATTCTCTCCCGATCCGGTCTGCCATGCAGCTGGTGGGCAGACGCATCCGTCTCCAAGACCCGAACAAACCTCACCTCATTAACCCGGGCACCTCTGCTAAGACACCAAGGTGACCTATGGAATATGTGTTGGTTATTCATTAAATGGTCCCTGGGGCGGCGATACCCATACCCGACTTAGCAAGGGTGCGCGGGTTCATGGGGTGAGGTTTATCTTGGCGGCCGATGTGCCATCCTACCTATTGCATGGCGGGCCGGATCGAGGTTTGTAAAATACTGGTTGAGGAGGTCCTTTGACCTCTCGATTCATCGCCTTGGATGGATTCATACAACCGTCACTCCTGACCCCAAAGGTTCCTACCCAACTACCCACCCCTTATACCTATTTCCTTTCCAGAACTTCCTTTTCTTAATTTCATTTTTAAAAAATCTCTCCACACAGCATCCCCATAGATGACGGGTGGGGATTTTTCTCATTTTTCCTCCTGTGTGGGGCCAATGTAAAAAAAATGAAAATAATTACATAAAATAAAAATAAATGTTAATTATAACGAATAAATAAACGACGTAGAAATCATTGGTTTCGAAATATGTTAATAATTTTGATTGAATAAGAGGTGTATATAATGTGATTTGTTTTAATTTACTTTGTGTGAACAATAGGCCACTTGAATAACATTTTTTTTTTTAAATTCCGGTTTAGGCAAATATTCTAAGACATTCTGTATTTTTATTATTTTTTTTAATCGTATTTTTGAAACCCTGGCGTTTTTTTGAAAATTTCAATCCGAATAATCTGACCATTTTTTATAAACCGGAAAGACGGGACATAATTTTATGGGTGCGAAAAAACAATAATTACATAGCCCAAAATCATTTTAAAAGATAACGTTTTCTACACGAATAGCAATAAATTGTACAAAACATTTGTAAAAACACCGCCATCTTTATAAAAAAATCAAACCAAAGAATAAGTTCCCATAGAACAAACAATAAATCTAGTGAACGTTAAACGCAAATTCAAAAATTCGCCGGAAATCAAAGTGTTGCCGTATAAAACAAAATTAATTAGTGTGGAATTTTACAAAATTAAGGGAACATAATCGGAGACGGGACATTTTCATGTAGCGACGTCGCGAGATCAAATAATCGATTTATTCATTTAAAAATAAAAAAAAACTATACATTTCTAAAAATTTTTACTAACATTTTCGTAATCTTAGTAAAAAAATCTATCCACACGATTTTTTCCAAGTCGTTACGAAATCTATGCAAGTGAATCAACAGATATATAAGTAGACATTAGAGTATGTAGGTATGCAGGTTCTTTTTCTCGTTATGCAAGAATGCAGATAATATGCATCAATTTTGCATATTTCAGCATAAATATTATTATTCTTCGAAAACGAGCTAAATACGTATATCCGATATTTTTCCGTGTGCACCTCTCACGCGAAATCGAAAATTCCCATAAATGTTACTTTCAACCGACATCTGTTTTGAAAACAAAAATACATATTTTTTTAATACAATTTTTTACATTTCAATAGTAGGTAATCCAGTTATGTTGGCCTAACTGGGTGACTTACCTTACTTAAAATAATGAAAAAATAAACATAATAAATTAAAAATATATATACGTATAAAGTTATGTGTTAAGGGTATGTTTTATTATTTTGTGTTATAAAATTTTGGTAATATTGTCTTTTTTGTTCTTTAATCCATTTTGTAATTTTATATTTGAATTTATTTTTCTTTTCCTAAATTTTGTTTTCAAGTGTTAGACTGTTGAACGCTTTTATAGCATGATATTTATAGTGTCTTTGTCCAAATCTTGTATTTACCGTCGGAGTTTTTATGTTTTCTTTGAACGCTTGTTTAACTGGCTGTTAGTGATAGTTTGTGTTTGTTGAAATTTGTTTTTTGGTCAAGAATGTAGTTTAGTAGTGTTTTAACGTATAATTAGAGTGTATCTAGAACGTCACAATTGTTGAACATTTGGTCTGTGTCAGTTAGTCTATGTTTTTTAAGTATTATCTTTAAGATCGTTTTCTGCGCGATTTCTATGTAATCGATAGCCAAGTTTGTAGCTCCTCCCCAAGCAATTATTCCATATTCTATTATTGATTGACAAAGTGCAAAATATATTGTTTTATTTTATATACGTTTCTAATGTTTAGGAAAATGTGTGTTCTTTTGAGGATTAATCAATTTATACTTAATTTTTAACTGCCGGAAGAGTTGAACACGCCATTTGCAGAAGTGTTTTTCGCTGAAATGGGGTAAACAGCATTTATTGGCATTTGCATTTGCAGCGCTTGCATTGCAAGTAGGCTACCAAGTGTCAAATAATAATAATTTTTCTTAATCGCTTAAATCTGAAAATACGTAAGATTTTCATTTTTTTATGTGAGTTCCACACAAGGGTCCCAACTGCTCCCAAGCGTCGGGAACCAGTGAGAATGTCATCACCAATAGTGGTATGTTGTGAGGGGACTTCAGATCAGGTCACCAAATACGACTAAAGCGATTTCAAGCAACTTTTCAATTCTGAATCGTGGTCTTACACCAGGGCGATATTTAGAGTATCTTTCACTCTGCAACTATACTATTTTAATTTACGGTGCTCCAGATTTCATGTCCGGGTTGAATCTTTCCCAAATGAAAGACTAAACCCTTCCACACACTTTTCCACAAATGAATATCTAGTAAATTAACGCAATGTAATTGCACTATATAAGAATAAAACAATACAAGAACAATACGTCAATCCACCAGAAACATAATAGGAAAATATTTCACCGACTCCAGATATTTTCATATCAGAGGGTTCGGCTCTGATGAAATCCTAACTGGTCCGATAAATCCTACTGATCCCTCAATATAAATATTTAAAAAATCTTTCGTAATCCTACATGTATTTAAAATGACCGACTTTTGCATTTTTATGTACAAATTTTTTGACAAATCTAATACGCCTAAATTTTGAATGAGAGAGCTTGGTATAATGCCAGTAGCCGAAATAACAAATGGTAATATTTTTATAGTCTGAGAATGCCAAATTCTTTTAATTTCATTTCCTAAATCTGTATATTTTCTTATTTTTTCAGAAACAGTTTTCTGAATATTACAAGAATTTGGTATAGCGACATCAATGATATAAGTTATTTTCTTAATTTTGTCATGTAAAACTATATCGGGTCTATTATGACTAATTGTTCTGTCTGTCAGAATAGTTTTATCATAATAAATTTTATAAAATTCATTTTCTAAAAATGAATTTGGTTCATATTCATAATATGGTACATTACGGCAGTCAATCAAGTTATGTTTAATTACCAAACTTTGGTGAATTATTTTTAAAACTTGATTGTGCCTAAATGTATACTCGGACGGCGCTAATACAGAACATCCCGATATAATATGTTCTATAGTTTCCGGAAAAGCCAAACATTTTCTACATAAATCATCAATTTGATTTGCATCTTTGATGATATGCTTCCTATAATTTTTAGTATTAATGACTCTATCTTGTATGGCAAGCATAAAGCCTTCTATTTCTGCGCTCAACTCTCCAATACTCAACCATTTGTTTGACGAAAATTTGTCAACATATGTTTGGTTGAGATAATTGAAGTGTTTTGCGTGAAGAATTTTATTTGACCAGGAATCTAATAATTCCTGGTTGGTATTTATAAGAATGCTGGCATTCTCGTCGTATAAATTTAATGGTGAAATATTTCTATCTGCCTTGCATATTATTTTGTGCATTTCTGAACTATCAGCTTTCCTATGGAAAAAATTTCTTAGCATTTCTACCTGATTATGTTTTAAAGATGTTATTTTGACTATACCTCTACCTCCTAAATTTCTGGGTAAATTAATACGTTCTATAGCTGAATTTGGATGATGGCAATGAAATTTAGTTAATGTAGTTCTAATTAATCGTTCTAAGCTATCTAAATCTGTATTAGACCATTTAATTATGCCAAATGAGTAAGTTAATAGAGGTATTGCCCAAGTATTTATCGCCTTTACTAAATTTTTAGCAGATAGATTGCATTTCAAAATTTTTCTGATCCTAGTTTTAAATTTAATCCTAATATCATTTTTAATACTAGTATGATCTAATCTATTTGATTGCGGATATCCTAAATATTTATAAACCTCACCCCCTTTCATACTTTCAATTTTGAAATTTCTAAATATACCCTCGTCTCCATCTACAATTTTACCTTTCTCTATATGGATCGTTCTACATTTATCTAAACCAAAAGTCATTTTAATATCATCTGAAAAATTTTTAACTACTTTAATCATTTTCTCTAAATTTGGTTCAGAATTTGAATATAATTTTAAATCATCCATAAATAATAAATGAGAAATTATATTTCTCTCTCTAGTATTACCTTTAATTTTTATTCCAAACTTGCTTTTAATTAACATTTTAGATAGAGGATTTAATGCTAAGCAAAACCAAAGAGGACTCAATGAGTCTCCTTGAAAAATCCCTCTTTTTATTGAAATGCCCGGTACTATAATTTTCTTATCTTTCAAATTCAAAAGCAAATCGGTATTCCAAAATGCCATAATTTTTTCCAAAAAGCTAATAATAATTGGGTTAATTTTGTATATATTTAAAACTTTTATCAGCCACGAGTGCGGGACACTATCATAAGCTTTTTGGTAATCTATATAACAAATATGTAAATTACGTTTTTGGGTTTGAATCTGTTTTAGAATTACAGAATCAATAACTAATTGTTCTTTACATCCCATATGTTTTCTGCGACAACCTTTTTGTTGTTCAGATAAAACATTTTTTTCATCTAAATGAGTGTATATTAAATCTGTCAAGCAAGAGGTTAAAATTTTATATATTGTCGGTAAACATGTAATAGGTCTATATTGAGAGGGATTATTAATATGTTCGCTTTTAGGCAACATATAAGTAATGCCCTTAGTTAGAAAATTTGGAAAATTTTGAGGTTCTCTGACAAATTTTGAAAGATTTTTTGCCAAAAGGGGATGTAAAGTAGTCAGACGTTTATACCAAAAATTATGTATCCAATCGCAACCCGTGGCTTTCCAATTATGAGTATTTTTTATAATTTTGGCTAACAATTCAACCGATATATCAGAAAAACTCATTTGTTCAATGTCTGAACAATTGAGTTCTTCATTTTCTATCCACGGACCTGACTCATTATGTTTTATATCTTTACTCCAAATATTTGTCCAAAAATCGCGCATATCTGATTCAGATGGCAACGGATTATTATTATTCGAAATAATATTTTGTTTATCGTCAAGTTTGGAATAAAATATTTTCTCATTTTTCTGAAATAATCTATTATTATTTTTTTTATTATACGTATAATTATATCTTTTTAATCTACTAGCTTTTACACCTAATTTTTGTTTTAACAAATCTAATAAATCATTGATTATATTTTCATTATTATTACTACCAATGCTATAACCAAATTTTCTCCCAATTACATCTACATGTCTCAAAATATTCCTACTTCTATTTCCATTTTTATACTCTATTACTCTAGCTATGCTACTTCTTAAAAATACTACATCATTTTCTAATCTACTCTGCCATTCTGGTTTTCTATAATTATATGATCTAACATCAGAAGACGTTAATTTAACTCCTAACTTGTTACATATAGTGATAGCACTAGCATACACTATTGTATGAAGATCTAAAAAACTAATGTCATCAAATATAATTTTTGGTAAAATTATATTATTTAATTCAGAAATTAATTTAGATAATTTCTTTGACGTATGTAATTTTGGTAATTTTGGTCTAACTGTGGGCTCTATATCTATATATCTATTTATATTATTATGAAGTAAGTTAGCTAATTCTATAATATTTTCATCTAGTAAGTTATATTATTATTATTATATTATTATAAATATATTATTTTTATAAATTGATTAGATCAAATTAAATTTTCTTCCGCACGTCGGGATTTTAACCCGCGACCTCCAAATTGCTAATCAAGAGCCTTGTCCCTCGACCACGGAGGTCGTAATGTAATGTTATTTATTAAGGACAATTTAATGCTACTTTCGTTATTGTTAAAATCATAATTATTGTGTTTTCGACTAGTTGAAATTAATCTTCATAAAGAAAATGGCTATCATTTCTAATTTGAACAGCTCCTATTTTGAGATGGCTTAAAAATACAATAATTACGAACATAGGCTCAAATATGCACTATCAATCCAATAGTCTCAAATATGAATAATGCACAGGTAAATATGTTGAGATCAATAAATCGACATAATGTTGAACAATTTAGAAAAAAATGTTTATGAAGATTTCTATTTATTTATATAAATATTTTGTTTTAAAGTTTTTGAGAGAAAAATGTGTACTTACTGGGGTACCCCGTTCTAATGACACACTGTTCAAGTTTTTTGTTTGAAATATAAGTAAATACATTTGTTTAAAAGAGGAAAATTATAAAGTTAAATCTAAAAGAATGTACAAAACAAGCAATAATCTTTGTTAGGTTGCAAAATAAATTGTATCTATATTCTTCCTTCCCATGTCCATAATCCATATCTTTATGCTTCTTTTGAAGTCTGTTATTTTTTTAATTGTTTTTATTGCAAGATGGAGTAAATTAAATTATGTTATAGAGAAGTATTGCATATTTCTTTGTCCAAAAGTCGTTTTAGTTGTAGGTTGGTGGAATGTATGTTGTAATGTAGATCTTGTGAATCGGTTCGAGTCTGTCTGTGTAAAGTTATTCTGGTTTTTGAATGCGAACATTAGAATATCTTTTGTATATAATTGTTTCAGTGACATCAAATTCAGCACTTTAAAAACATAGTCTGTAGGTACATCCATTTAGGTCCCATAAAATCTTTTGAAACACTTTAAGTTTATTCGTAATTCAACTTCATTTTCCATGGCCTTTCTACTAGTTTTATAAATAAATACGAACGTGAAAAAACACGAGATGTATTTCAGGCTTTAACCGTGGAAATGATTGGCAAGTAACGATATTTATAATATGTGGGTGAGGTTTTTCCGGACTAATTTTCCGCACACACATAGGCTTATCTCGGATCTAGTGGCGCAGTTCCCAGTAACTAGTCCTGGTGAATATGAAACAGTGACCAGTAGTGTAGGGTGGTGGGGTACGGTGGTGTCACGTTCTGGGCCGTTTCGTGAGGCGACCAGAGGGGGCTGGACGTCACGGATCACGAAATGTGCCCGGGGTTGTTTATTCACACCACCCACTGCGGGTTACTGTACACGACAAACCTGACTCATTTTATATGGCGACTAATACATAAACATTACGGGTATTGATTCAACTCCATATAATAATGTACAATATGAATTATTATGCTTCGTTTCCGAGTTCTGACGTATCTAAACGAACCGTTTTAATATCAATTGATTCTCTGAATCAAGCGAACGGGTGACAACGTATGAAAAAAAATCGGCTATTCTGGTGATGTTTAAGTTTCGATAAATGCTTCAGGCGTCTACGAACCCATTCGAATGCATTTAAATCGATTTTTGTATTATTCGGCGGATTTTAATCAATTATTGTTTTTTTCCGATTGGTTTCAATTGATAAGCTATTGATCAATTCGAAATAAATAATGTCATCAAAATGCTTATTTTTACTGTCGTATGCATTTTTCCATCGTTTCCACTGAAGATCTAGGTGGCACAATTAGAATAATTTGGAATTCTAGATCAGGACTTTGGTTTCATGAAGATGTCCACCCTCTCAGTTGTGTCGTTTTATTTAAGAACAAAAATATCTAAGACATCTAAAAGTCAGAATAATTCAATGACATTTTTTTATTTTGTCTTAGCTACAACTTCATTTTTTAATATAAACGAAATAAGCGAGTAAGGATTCTGCACTTTCAGAAGCACTATAAAGTGAAGGAGGTTTTGCACTCAAAACAGCGTACTTTTGAAGAAAATTGGTATACACCTACATGCTACATATTTCATAAGAAATACACAATGTTGTTGTGTTTTTTTTGGGCCACATTGATTTTACGTTCTGATGAAATTAACATTTTTCTCTTTTAGTGACCAACTATTTATGCAAAAGATTTATTTATTTAAGATAATTAAATAACAGTTACACATAATTACTATACGATAGATTAATCATACGTTTGCAATACAAGATTTCTTATTTTTATTTAGATTATAATATTCATAACGTTTTAGGTAGACAAGTACACAAAAAAGTTTTAAGGATATTTAAAGGGCAATTAAATATATCTACTACTTTAGAAATTACATAAAATACAGAATTCCTCTTATCATACTATGCTGTGCTAGAAAATCTGTTCTAGGCATGTAGGCTTTTGAACAAGTCGTGTTGACGTCGTTGACGACTGTGGCTGAAGTTTTTAGGCACGTAGATATAAGCCATATCATTCCAAGAGGAATGGGCTACTAATTATGCAATAGGGTTAAAACGAAGTATTTCAAGATTTGCCGATTAAGAAGAAATTCATATTATAGGCAGGATAATTAATGTAACTAATGACAGGTTAAAAAATACTAATTTTGTTTAAAAGATTTGAAAAGAAAAGTGGAATACTAAACGATTTTTGAATTGAACCGAATGACACCACCTCTATATAATATCCGTTTACGTCACGTTGCGAATGAGTTCGTGTAAGAAACTGTACTGTGCAACTATTGGGCTTACCGTATGATTGATCCCGGATTATGATGAGAGACGAGTTCCATGAGAAGTGTAGAAAGGGGCTGAGAATAATGCATAGCAATGACCGCACATCTTCACCCATCCAACACATAACGCTGAATACAGGACGGTAGATATCTCAGGGCAATCCCGGCTTTAATGGGGGCCTGCCGTAATGAAAGACTTTCGCCAGCGGAATCCATAACATCGTTTACACTGATTATAGTCCGGAGGACTCGTGAACAGTGAACACGGACTCCTGCAGAGGGGGCTGCTGCCGAGGAATCAATCTTGGGATACTGTCTGTGTCTACAAGTCTGCAAATATTGGTTCTCGGTGAATTTCTTGCATAGGGTCACCGCACTCGCGTTTATTTTTTAATTTATCTGATTTTTAAAATAAGTTTAATTGGGTTTTTCGTGTACGTATTTTGGTAATTGATTTCCAAAAAAATATGAAAAGAACGTTGTAATATTTTATTTAAAAATTCTCGCGAATCTCTTATTAATTAAAATGAAAACTTTTTGCCTTTATGGAAAATCGTTTTTGACACTATTATATCGCATTTATTAATTTAAATTAGTTTATTTATTAGTTATAAATGTACTGATAGGCTCTCATACGATTGTATACTTTACATGATTCAGGTACTGAATGATACAAAGAAAACAAGGGTTTTTAATGTTTAGATAACAAAATTAAAATAAAAATATGATGCATGGTAGATATACAAAGTTCATACAAAACATAAGCTTCGAAACACCTCCAACTGATAAAGGAATGTACTAGTCTAGCTCTAGCATTAGTTTAACTAATAGATTCTTCCACTTATGGATCGTGACTAAAGTACAAACTCGGTGTTCCTTATGACAGACGTAACGTAATTTTTGCAGGATCTATAAAATTTTACAATCAACATTACAAGCAGGGTCCATAAATGAAATCTCTGTCAATGCATTGACGCTCTATGAAGACTTAGGCACTAAAAATCAGGGTGTGCATTTTACACGGGGTACAAGTGAAACTTTTAGATAACTAAAGTAGACAAGAATGGGAAGACTGCGAAGCACCCTTGTGAGGGATGATTTTTTCCGTATTTTTGTCGTCGAATTCCTGTGCAACTTTTCCTGTACATTTGGTCATCTTATAGTATTTGTGTTTTCTTTTTCGGAATCGCTAGATGTCGCTTTCTTTTGCCTGTTCATTTTGGAATGGTTTGACAAAAACAAAAACACATATTTTTTTTAATTTCATATGATTCGATCCTTGGTCCACTAAATGTCTGCAGAGGTTCATCAGGCGATTTATACTACTACAACAAAGAAGGCTTGTGTGAGACTGTGGATTTATCGTATTATATTGAAACCGAGTACCCATGAATTAAATAAATATTTTATTGCCATCTCAATCTCTAGCAGGCTTAATCCTATAGACGTATGTGTTTGTCTCTTTTTAGTGACGCTCGTTTCCGTTTCAACGGGTTTTAAATCACAATGGTGCTAAAAAAGGAGTGTGCTTTAGACCACACGACTGAACTAAAACTTCACTATAATATAAGATAGAAAGAAAATGTGCGCGAGCACTGCTCTCTCTTGCTCCTACGGTGTGATACAGACAATAGGCCTGCACTGTGTCTTAGATATACGAAATGGCTCTGAGAGAAAGAGAGAAAGAAAATGTGTGGTCGCACCTTTCTCTCTTGCCCCTACAGTAAATACGAAACGTAACTCTCTCTATTTCTATCTTCACTAACTTATATCTGCCTCTCAACTTCCGTTCGCCTCGCCCGATCACACTTTTCGTAACGCTCTAGTAACGCATTCACCAGCTTACTCCCAAGTGAAGCGTGCGTAAAGAAGTTTTACTTCAAAAGTTTTCACTTGGAGAAGATTTTGAAATACGTGTTTTGTGCGTAAGTCATAAATTAGTAAAATATTGAAAATGTTCGTCTGTATTGCAACCCTTCTCAAATCATCTCACTTCAGCACTACCGAAAACCCATCATCCTATAAAAGCACATTACTTATAATCAGACACCGATCGATCTCTTCATAAAACTTGAGTAGGCACTATTTAGGTTTGCGAATCTCCCTGACCACCGCAACCGGAGTGCCTAGTGCCTAGTTACCAGTGCTTACAATGTGAGGTGTAGTAGTTAGTAGTTACCAGGCCACTGGGAGATATAAGTACCTGGGTAGTGGTACTCGGGCAGATTATGCACCATTACCGGTGGCGTGAAGCACGGATCGGCTTTCGTGATAACCCGACAATTGGCGTTCAATCATCACTCACTACTGCAATAATATAAAATAGTTAAAGTAGGAAAAAAACCATGTCTTACTCACTGCTTCGTTATAGGTGTTTGTAAGATTTAGACGTATTTTTGACCAGGTAAAATAAGATAGATGTTAATAATTTAAAAAAAACTGACAGTTTGCCTATTTCCGAGTAATAATTTTAAGAACCATCACCGGCAAGATGTGTTGGGTGTACATATATCTAATTGGCATCCCTATAATTTTCAACTCCATTTCCTATTTGGATTGGGCGATTATCATATTGCCCGAGTGAGCAACAGGAGAATTACCTTGTTTAATAGAAAGTATAACAATGTAGTAGGAAACATTATAACGAAACTTTTCTCGAGAAGGGCCGGAGAATCAAAATAATTATTCAAATTTAAAATAAGCAGTACCTACTTATAATGCAAGAGCAACTACTGAACCTTCACAAAGTATAACAAAATGTACTAATAAACAGAATTCAAGGAAAATAACCACAAACGGTTAGATGTAGCACAAAATAATTACTAGTAAACATAAAACATTTAACCATTATGAAATATTATAAAGCTTTGAAAATGTTGGGATTTAAATTAAGGGTAGGTATCAAGTGATTTCAATAATGTCAATACTGTAAAAAAATTATATATGTCACTAGTAAGGAGTCACATAGAATACAATTCTACGGTTTGGTCCCCAAATTATGAGGTTTGGTACACATGCGATTGAAATAATCCAGAATACATTTTTAAGATATGTAAATTTTAAAATGGGCATTTCTAGTGAATACCTATATTATGATAACGTACTATGTTAATTAAATTTAATAAAATTATCTGATCGTAGAATTATTATATATTATGTACCTAATCTCTTTTCATACTCCAGGCAGGTCAGTTATAAGACAGTACCTGCCATATTATTGTAGCAATTCTACATCAACGTCATAATATTACACTTCTATGCGATGGATTCAACAGCTAGGAAACAAATACTCCAATGATGTTGATATATTTAGTACATCAATTTTAATACATACCTAAGCATACATTATTGAAGTTTTTTTCATCAACTAGGGGAATATTTTGATTAAGTATTTAAATTGACTAACACATTAACAGTATTTTGTCGGCTGAAAGAAAAAAACTTTTTGGATTTCTTATATTTTGTACCTACATATTGTTAGAATCAAATTCAATAATATTTTTACTTTGTATTTATTTTTGTGCAAGTGTTTTAAACAGTCGCTTCCTGCACTATTTATGAGTATAATTTTGTAAATATTGTTATATATATATGTAAAAGCCTAAATAGGCATAAATAAATAAAGAAATAAAATAACTAAATATCTCTTTCCCACCGCTGAAATTAATTCCCAATGCAAGCTCACCCGCATCTATCATCGTTGTGAGTTTTTTGGGCTTTAAGCCTTACCTATTCTATGCAATTAAAGATATTATTTTATTCGTTGTTGATATCATCAGGTACCTAATATAACCCTGGTATAAAGTAATCAATAGCCGATCAAACATATTTTTGCCGTTACATTTATACGGTGCTGAGCATAGAATTGGACTAACATTCAACAAAACTTGAAACACGCAAAGACAGCGTAATCGGAAAAGCGAACCGTCGCAAATTTACAATGAACAGGAAAAGTAAATGAGGTTACGAATTCATGCAAGGCTGTAATCATGGCAGTTTTCCTTCAAATTATCTTCTAGAATGACACGAAATACTGTGCACGGGAGTTATTAACTCGAAGCTCTAGCGCGTTATTAGGAAAAATGCAAACAGCCAAACTAATTGGTCTCGAAGTACATTAAATCCACGACTGCATTGTGTTTTGCTCTTTAAGGGTTTCATTATTTATTTTTTTATGGCACAATCATATTGCAGTTTTAATGTCAAAAACATAATGATATTTCCAATAGTTGGCCCGCAGAACGGTGGTTCAAAATTCGGCAAGGAAAGCATTTTTCAATATTAATCTATACATATAAAAATCAAAATATGTGTTTACATGAGCATGTATATGTTATGTCTATGCGTTGCTTAACGATTCATCCAATTGCGATGAAACTTTGGGGATTTGACATGCGCATGCCCGCGATGGTTTCTATATATGTTTCTTTATTTGACCAGTCAGTGGTTGAGAGGGCACCGCGTTTGGTCCCACCCAGGCGTTCCATGTTAGATGTCTAAGTCCTCCATCACGACTCAATCAATATTTTAGGCTTACTGTGGTGGTAGTAGGAGATTTTCAAATATTGTCGGGTTATTCGTAACCCGGGTGACTGTTTCCTTAGAACGCCGTGGGAAAGTGGTTGGGCAACCTCCAATTCTGCGAAAAAATACGAGAATGTTTTTTTTTCTTTAAAAAAAAAAATATAATAGTGAGTTCTGGCATCGTGAAATTATGCGATTCTAACCATTCGTCCGATTGCGATGAAATTTTGGGGATTTGATTTGTACGTGCCCGCGATAGTTTCTATATATATATATACTGGTGAGCTCTGGCGTTATGAAATTTGTATAAAAAATGCAATAGGTGACAAGCGCGTTGTTTGAAAACTGAACGTACCGGGACTGAATGAAGGAATGCGGGAGGGGGGACGGGAACACAGGAGGAGGGATCGCGGGACGGTGAAAGCGAGAAGGGGATGCGGGAGAGGAAGGGGAGGCGGAAGGGAAGCGGGACGTATCGGAAAGGACACGCATGGAGAAACAATTTCTTTGCAGGAACTAGCTAGTAATTCATAAATTATATTATTTCTAGTACAAAACTATTGCACTTCATCAAATAATGGAAGATACCAACAATATCAATGACCGTTCGGAATCGAACGTAGTTTGACATGTTTTTAGTTATGTCAATTGCTTTCAAAAGGGCTTTCAGCAATCATTCCTTCAAGTTAATCGAAATACACTTTTTTCCCTTTACATATTTTTCTCTTACGTGTTAAGTTTTAAATATAATTTCCCATTCCTTTCAATCATATAGACGCATTAATTTATTTTGTCCGATACCTCCAAACATTGGTAGCATTTCCAACAGCGGGTATCTTGGTTTCGCAGTATCCAAAGGAATTCAAGGATTGTTCTCAGTCGTTTTTACTGCCTTCCAGTAGGGTCCATTTTGGGAACAAATATGTGAAAATGAACATTTTTGGTGAACGCAGTAAACCACTAACGACGAGGAATACTACCGATTTTAACCAGAAATGTCGGAAATTTTCAGGAAATCAGAAAGATTTATTTAAAACGCCTTAAAATATTTTCATTACAATTTATTATCACACGAAATCTGCTTGAAATGTTATGTGGTTTTGATATGTTTTTATAAATTCTGAGAACGGTTGAGGTCCCCCTATTTGGTATGGGAGTAGTTTCAGTTGCCTCTGTCTGGCAGTTGTTTTATCTAATGCCATTTTTTATTACCTCACACCATTGCAGAGATCCACGGTCATGTACGGTATCTGTATCCAATTTGCTGGAAAGAATTGGTGGAATGAATTTTAGCTTTAGGCTCCTTGATGATGCCGTTCCTCTTCAAATCATCAATAGCATTTCATTAATTTACATATTATCCGCATTTTCCAACCTCTTCAGTTTAACTAACACGTTGTTCACGATGTATTTATTGATCAGCTTAAGTTTCTTTTATCAGATGGTATCGTTTCATACACCGTCAAATTGTCTATTTCTTCTTCCACTTGGCAATCAAGATACGTTTATGAGAAAACACCTTAAATAAAATAAGTTAAACGTTTATTAAAATGGTGCATTTAGCAAGAGATCGGTGGTTGAATGCTTATGTACCAATAGTTGTTAGGTTGGTAACATACCGCCGAGCCTAAACATACCTACTAATAAGATCATAAAGGCTGATATATGTAAGATAAATATATGTAGGTATTCATCACACACACACGCACATGCATAAAATACCTACACGAAAAAAACATTCTATTATTAAAAGTCCGTCTTTCGATCAATAGGCTGTTTGCTGCAAGACGGTTGCGGGAATGGCGCAAGAACTCACGAGGGTTCCTTCATTGGCCACAAGGGACTTTGTACAACATTTTAGAGATATATTTTTACACGTATTTTATAAGCACTCAGTAACAGCGAGGAGAATATCTTTACAGGAAAGGGCGGGTTTTTATGCGTTGGATGACATTTCGGAAAATTACCTTGATGGGTTCTGGTCAAAGATCTGTAAAAACACAAAGTAATTGTTTTTTTTGCGATTATTTTCTGTTTACCAGATAACATATTTTATACGGTTTCATTATACATAAAGGTTAAAATCGCATTTAAAGAAAATAAACGATTTTTCTAGGGCGCCAGCTAAAGATGATGTGTTAACTGATGTTAGTTGACAAACCAATGGGCAGCCACAGATGAACGGCTGGGAGAACCATGACCATGTCAACGAAAATGACTGAATAGAAATTTGTAATTGCTGACCATTTGCGATTTTACAAATAGTTTTGGTATATATCCCCACAATGTTTTTTTTATATAAACGAACGATAAAATAAAGATCTCTATTTTATCGTTCGTTAATTTAAAAAAAATCTTTGTGGGGTTATATACCAGAACTATTTGTAAAATCGCAAATGGTCAGCAATTACAAATTTCCATTCAGTCATTTATTTATTCGTTGGCATGGTTTTACGTGAGTTTATAGTTTTGATAAAATTATGTCGGTTCATTCAGGAGTTAGAAAATTCTTAGTTTTCACGGATATATTATTATTAACTATTTTCAGTTTTGTAAGAAATATATTTGTAAAACAAATTTACAACTTATAGTAATAGAAAAGAAAGAGAAACACAAATTAAAAATATGTAACTGTGTGTTGTTCTATATAATAAAAAATCTGAAAAAGTTTCTCACAACACGAAAAAATATTGTTCTATGAACCGTGCATGATGGCCTCCGTGGTGAAAGGGTAAAGTTCTCGTCCAGCAATCAGATGATCTTGAATTCGAATCCCGCATGCGCAAGTAAATTTTATTTGATTAATTTATGTTATTTCATAATTTATTAATTAAAAATAATATATAGTATATTTGCAGTACGTTCCAGAGTGTTATATACTTTCAGTATCACCCACAATTCAGAATCGAAACGTTGTTTGAAATGGCTTTAGTTGTATTTGGTGATCTGTTGTGAAAAGCCAGGTACGTTCCTACCTTCCTCTTCTCTCCATCTCTTTCCTTCCCCACTACCTTCAGTTCACAGCATACCCCAATTGGGGGATGCGATAGTCTCACTGGCCCCAGAAAGTTGGGGACAGTTTGACTCTTGTGCGGTATTCTCGTAAAAACATAATATTTAGGAACTGGAAATACATTATCACCAAGAAAGAATATATGGGTTTTCAAATAAATAAAAAAAACTGAAGTTTGGTGTGTTGGAAAAAGAAATAAAAAAAGTTTTTGAGCGGGGCAAAAATAATATATTTTTTTTAGTTTTTTCTGGCATAAAAATTTAGAAAATCTTTTTATTGTTTTTTTTTGCTGTCTTCCAGAGCTGCCTTCAGAATACTTCGAATCAGATACCCCTTCTCAAACAATAAAATAATTGACCTGACTATATTTCTACCTCCATCTGCAACCTCCACAAATGCATCATCCAAAGTTGCAGGTTGTAATACGTCCATTGGCGGATCGATGCATTCCGATGCATTTCATTTGATCCCGCTCGTAAATCTTGTTCGGCATTGTGGCCGGGACCTGTCACCGTCAGGAACCAGGCCCCAGACCCCAGACCCCCGAGGCTTGGCCCTGTTAAACTGAAGCTGAGGCCTCCAAATATGCCGAAACGCGCATCAAACTGTTTTTCAACAAACTCCACAGACAAACTTTCAAATTCCAAATAACGTATTCCAAAATTAAAATATCTTAATTCGAATAAGGGGCAGTTAACAGCGCCCATGTAAACCAATCTAATTGACGTATAACGTTTCTTTTCATCTATGAATCTATTTATTTAAAAACAGAATACCTCGGTAGTGACATTTACATAACCTAAATCAAAAATACTAATTTCTTTTGCAGATAGTTCAATGAACTCAGATTTTCTTTGAATTTAAACGTCAATAGTAACCTGTAATATAGTAATTTACCTGAAAATTATTTTTATTGAAATTTTCAAAATTGCAACGGATGTATAAAATTTCAGTCGAACGGTAAAGATCTTTACTATAATATAATATTTTGGTCCAGAAAATTATTTTAATTCTGTAATTTGTATTCCTTTTGTTTAAATTTCTTAAGACGGATTGTTTCACAGAAATCGAACATCTCATCAAATTTAAAAGTTAATTTGGAAGTTCTGTGAAAGTTTTATTTAAGTTCGGTTTTTCAGTTATATGAAACAACTGATCAATAATGATTTTTGAAGGGTCTACACTTTTTAGCTAATACGTAAAATTATCAATCTTCTAAATAGACAAGAGAAAAAAAAATAACCCGTGATTTTTCATTGGTCTTTGCTAGTGAATTCATACTATGCAAACAAAATTTACTCCTAAATCTAACGGGAAAATTATCTAAAAGGCTATAGAAAAAATTGAAGATGTCATCGGATGTGCAGAAATCATTAAAAAAAAATTCACCAAGAAAAATAAGATTCCAAGGAACAGTTCTTTATTCAAAGCGGGTGTTTTTTTGCTATCCATTCTTATTTATTTCCATTGCATAACGATGGACCAGTTTTGGGGTCCTAACAAGAGACCCACTTATGCTCGTAGAATTGTCTTCTCGTCGGAAGAGGATGTCAGAATATCATTTCAATGACAAAAAATGGGACACATTCAATCGATCTTAGGAAACCAGTCTTTAAAGAACCACGATTCGGGGAAAATATCACTAAGGTTTTTTGTCAAAATCCACCTATAGATTTAGATACTAGGTGCTCCCCGTGCTTTATTATAGTGACTATTATTATTTCACTGTGATATTTGATTAGTGTATACAGTAGAATGATCTTTTATAATAATATAGTGATACTTTATTATTATATAGTGATATTTTATTATAATATAGTGATATTTTTTGCGAATCATGTTTCTGTAAAGACTGGTTAACATGGATCAGGATCGATTGAATACATATATAGTATCTACGGGGAAAGGTTTCTTGTTAGTGTTTTCATATTTATTTTGATTAGTTCTATTTTATTAAATACTTAAATAATAAAACCCTTGTCTAAATCTAATGGTGTATTTTGACAAAAAAAGGTAGTGAAGTTTTCCACGAATCATGGTTCTTTAAAGACTGGTTTCCCAAAATTGATTGAATGTGCATGGTACAGGGAAAGGTTTTTTGTTACTATTTTCATTTTTATTTTAAGTAGCTCTATTATATTAAACGGTTGAACGAAAAAACTTTACATCGTATTAACGTGGTCTGATGATAAAAAAAACATTGTTTTCAACGGTGGGACACTGATGACAAGCGTGCTCTTACGTTGACATTCAAATCATAATTATGTTAAGGAATAAATATTTTCTAAATGTAAAAGACATGTAGTTTTCAAACAATTTTTTATTTCATTATTTATAATGTATTACAAAAACATGGTAAGTAACACATTATTCCCAATGAGTTGAGAAAAAAAAACTCATTACGGGTGTGTGTTTGTGTTTTTACTAAAGCTGTACTTCATTTAGTTCAATGAAAATAAATGATCTTGAAATGAGAATGCTGCAAACACTTGTCGATACTTTTTTCATTGCCATTTTCCGGACCACTTGTCGATACTTTTTTACTTTTTGCCATTTTCCGGACCATGACCAAAATTTTGTGTTTAAAATATTAAAATATTCCTAAAAAACTTTTAAAAATTTCGAAACACTGTTTGATACTTTCAGATGCTCCATGGCAAGGAAGGTGTCAGAAGCCTGTACCGAACTTTTTAGAACGATGCATCAAACAAGGCAGTATCTAATGATTTAATTGCTAATTCAACGCTCTGATTAAATAATGTTAGAAGGATTTGAGCACATCCAAGGGTGTCCACACTATAATCCTGGTAGGGCAATAAAGTCTAATTTCGCAATGTTCTTAACCGGTAGCATACCAACATTGAAAGAATTCTCGGAGCGAGTACAGTTTATAAGTAAATTCCGATAAAATGGATACATCTGACAAGTCCGGCGCTAACCGAGTAAGAATGGACATTGGACATTTCTGTCCAGCAAATATGTTGGAATGTCCAATGTTCCGACTTCACCAGTAAAAATATAGCATTCAATGACTGTTCCACTAATGAGACTTGTTTATTGCAAACCATTAATTTGACATTTTTCTACACGTTTGGTTCTCGTTTCTTCAAAGTGTCAGCTTAAGACTTTTCTGAGTTGATTTGTCACGTGACATTAGCGATGCTTTGAGAGTGGGTACTTTTGTTTACGTATAACATTCACTAGCAAAATTCGAATTGAAAACCGACTTCTTAACATAATATGTTGACACAATGGGTAGGTTCTCCCCTGTAATAAAATAATTAAAACATGCGTATTGCCTATTTCCCTTTTAATGGTAGTTTGGATATTATGTCATAATGCATCGGTGGCTATCTATATATATGAAAACCTTTTACATCATGACTCTTTTGTGGGAGAATAAACTTTCAACCATATTATTATTTCAAAATTAATAAAATACGAAGATTTTTGTTTATAAAAAAATGACATGTTTTATGAGCAATGCTCACTTCTTCAGTGTTTACTAAAAACTAAAATTTGCTTTACTCAAAACAAAACAAAATTTAAAATAAAGTTTTAAGTAAACCCTGAAGAAGGGAGCATTTCTCCTGAAATATGTATGTTTATTTTAAACAATAAACGTGGTGAAAACTAAGGACGGGTTGTTTAAAAAAAAATGATGAATTCATCAAAATTTTCATGTTCTTAGAAGGTCTTATTCAAATTCTGTTATTATATAATTATAGGCCAGTTGCTGCATGAAACTGAAATAATCACAGAACTTGAATAGAACTTACACAGAGCGTGAAAATTAACTTAAAATATTTGATGAATTCATAAATTTTTTTGAAACAACCCATCCTAACTATTCTATTAGTTTTGAATTAAAATGGTGCCACAAAATAAGTAAGCTGTGTTCCAAGAACATATTATTATTTCTTTAATACATATATTAATCAATTAACACAGGTTGAATATATATAAGTAAGGTTTACATCTAAGTAAAATTTAATAATTAATTGTAATCAATTTTCTTTGTCCCGATTAATGTCACTTCAGATATCTTTAGAAATCCATCGGATAAATTCCGTACGATCTATGTGAGTAGTATGTATATACAAGCTTATATATATATATGTTATAAGTTTCCACCTGAAATAGCAATATATTATTAAATGTCTCGTAGTGAGGTTATGTTCTAGCTGTGACACTGTTACGTGATGGGTATACCTAATATCGCCAACTTGCACATTGGATACGTCCTCTGTCTCTACACAGACTTTAAATCCGTTGGTTTACTTTTCTATAAGAGTGATGCTTTTTTACAAATCAACAAACAGATGGATTATATTAAAATTAAATTATTAAATGCAAGAACCTTATAAATTATGCATTTGATGGGTTTGCAAAAAACCGACCGATGTTTCTACCGTAACGAATACTTTGTTGCTCATAAAATTGTTACTTTTTTCTTTGGTGAATGAAATATTATAAAAATATCTATTATTTTTTTAACCCCTTGAGTATTTTTGTGTTCTTTAGTACACGGTACATTGATAGCAGTATCGTATATTTATTGATATCGAGTTTAATTTGTAGAACTTCGTTTTAATTTTTATTTGTTTTACATATGTATATGTAATTATAAAAACAGTTTATTTATAAACAAGTTCTGCTATGTAATTATTATTACGCGTGACAGCTGTTCCACATTCTGAAGGCATTATCAAACTGTAGTTATATCTAACACTTATAGACGATGTTTTTTATATTATTTCTTGATAGGTATTTATGGTGAAATATTTTTTATTGTTATTACTTTTATTACCTACGCCCTTACTAATTTCTGAGTTAAATGACTGATATTATTAATGGTTATTATCCATTTAAAGATTCCCCAATTACTGCTTCGTTTAAATACGACTAATCGTTTGAATTCGATTGTCGTATAGTATGGGTATGGCACATACGGAGACGAAGTCATTGTGTCGCCTTTCGTATTTATGTGAGTTACACGATTTAAGCAGTGTTAGAAAGTGGCAACACTACGCTGTGTATTTGCATTTAAAAGTTCACAGACACTTACAGGTAATTGAAATATATGCCAAAACGTCATAGACCGCCATTGTAGATATACGTGTTTGCAAAATTTGTCAAAGCTGGTGAATTTTTTACAAATTATTTTTATAGGAAATGAAAAAGAGTGACGTGACAATAATCTTGAATGCGTCACATTTGGTGACTTAGCAGGGGTACCCGAGTTCATGGGGTGAGGTTTGTCCGGATCTTGGCGGCGGATGCGTCAGCCCGCCTACTGCGTTTCAGGTCGGTTCGGGAGAGGGAGGTTCGTTGAGGGAGATCTTTTGACCTCTCCAGCAGGACTCTTTCGGGACATTGCATTGTGGTAGGGATAGATTTATTAGCCGGTAACTCCTGACACACTGACCCCCAAATTCCTACCCACCCTACATATCGTTTTTCCTTCCCAGATCTTCCTCACCTGCCTTTCCCAAAAAATACTCTATACATAGCATTCCCATAGGCGATGAGGGGAATTATTTTTCTCAGGGCATCCTGTGTGGAGCAAATGTAAAAAAAACGTCAGCCGGGAATACTTGTCGTATACTAATACGAATCTGACAAACTGATGAATTTCCCCCCGCAGCATCCCCTAAGAAAACAAATAAATTACAAAACACCGCTGAGATTTAAACAAAGTATTTTATACCAAATGCTGTTTGTTTTTTTACCGGCAATGGAAGGCGACTTGATTTTTTTGTTCTTCTTCTTCTTGTGCCCTGTTCGTTCAACGGACGTTGACTATCATGTTGGCTATGCGGACTTTGTTTACTACAGCCCGAAACAGCTCTACGGTAGACTGGCCAAACCACTGTCTCGGGATTTTCGGCTATGAGGTTCTCTTTCCTCCAGGGCTCCGTCTTCCGGCAATCTTTCCCTGCATTATGAGATGTAAGATCTCATACTTCTCTGGATGTCTCATCACATATCCAAGATATTGAAGTTTTCGGATTTTTATAGTTTTAATAACTTCTTTTTCTTTATTCATCCGAACCATAATATCTTCATTCGTAACCCCGTCCATCTAACATATTTTAAGCATTCGTCTGCAGATCCAAATCTTGAATGTCTCAAGTCGATTAATTAGTTCTTAAGTAAGCGTCCATGATTCCATACGTAGCATCTGACCATTCGCATTCGTGATCCAAGGTTGAGATCATGACTGCAGAACATCTTTTTTATTGTTGATCCCGCAAATTGCAATAAATAGATCAATATTATTTAAAGCGCCTATAAATCCAATCACAACAATACGCAAAACACTTCCGCTGATTAAAATGAAACTCCTTAAAATCAAAGAAGAATCTGACGAATGAAGAAATTTAAGACCCTTTTAAAAGCCCTTTATTGATGCAATAATTAGACAGGAAATACCAACCGGAGCCAGGATGGGCATATCGGCGCTGGGAGCAGATCGGTCGGACAGGCATGTCACTGTTTCGTCACCAGACGGTCATCAGCTTTTTGTGGCTGGTCGAGTCCTCGGCCGGGACACGGAGGCAGGACGCAGGACACGGCACACGGAGCATCCATTGTCTCGGGCATTCCGCCCGGGACCATCATCATGCGTCTGTCAGTCAAACTAGCAAAACACGCGGACACGCCGAGAAGTCGTTTTGACTTGTCTTGGTAGCACGGGGTCACTTGCGCCCGACATTATTGGAAGAAGGATCTGAAGATTTTTGATGAGAAAAATTCTGTAGCACAATTGTAATTTGAAACTCGATGAAACGAGCGACACTAAAAGAGAAAAACGCATACATGTTTAGGATATTATAGCCTGCGAGAGAATGATATAAAATATTTATTTTACTTACGGGTACTCGTTTCCAATATAATACGATAAATCCACGGTTCCACGCAAGTCTCAAGACATTTGATCGATCCTACAAAACCAAACAATTTTTTAGTTTAATTTTTGTAAAAATCAATATCCAATCTTCAAACCACTCCAAAATGAACAAGCAAAAGAAAATACAAAATAAAGCAATATCTACCTATTCCGAAGAAGAAAACACAAATACTAATAAGATGATCAAATACATAGGAAAAGGTGCACTGGAATTGGATGACAAAAATATGGAAAAAAATGATTCTTTATATTGATAAAAAAAGTGCTGCGTAATTTCCACTCTTGTCTACTTTAGTTTTATGAAGGTTTCCTTGGTTCCGAATACGAATAGCGTGAGTTCAAAACGTGTCTCAAAATTAACAAAATAATTAATTATATCGGTGGTTAGAGTTCAAATATTTTCGAAGGGAAGAGTTTTGTGGTAAAACACTGTGGTAAATTCACTTGGAACCTATCATAGACCACCATTCAGAGTCGAAATATTGCTTGAAGTTACTTGTAGTTAACTCTGATTGTTAGTAAGCACCATAGCTTAGATCATTAATTTATAATATTATTAGAAGAAATACCAGGATTTAATAATATCACTTCAAATAACATGCAATGCGCGGTGTTTTCAATATTACGTCCCCTGCGTACAAAACTGTATACTTATACAATTATATTAGAATAAGTTAACAATAATAATCTAAACGAAAATATGAAAGAGAACAAGACACAGAAAAACAGAAAAAAGACAATGGTCGCAACTGGGACTCGAACCCAGACCTCTCCGTCTAACCGGGACGAGCGCGTTAACTTATTAAGTTATAATTAATTACTAGATCAAAGCAAAAGTGGTGGACCTGATAAAATACCTCCTGTATTTTTGAATAATTGTGCTTCCAATCTGGCGTATCCTTTATATTTGCTGTTTAATCAGTCTTTACGAACAGGATGTTTTCCTACTAAATGGAAATTCAGCTTCCTTACGCCTATTTTTAAAATAGGTGATAAACACGAGGTGACTAACTACAGACCGGTGTGCCTTTTATCAACAATTCCTAAAGTTTTTGAAAAATTAGTTCTTAAAAAAATTATTTTCCAATTAAACCACATCATTTCTCCTAAACAACATGGATTCTGTACTGGAAAATCTACCCTTACTAACTTGTTAACGTATCAAAACTATATATCTGACTCCATGTCTAGTAAATGTCAAGTTGACTCTATTTATACCGATTTAAGTAAGGCGTTCGATAAAGTTAATCATGAGTTATTGCTGAATAAACTGCATAAATTCGGTATAGGTGGTTCACTATATGAGTGGATTAGCAGTTACTTGATCAAAAGATTACTGGCTGTTAAAATTGATGGTATATTTTCATAAAACTTCACTGCTACGAGTGGTGTTCCCCAGGGGTCACATTTAGGTCCAATCCTTTTTTTATTATTTGTTAATGATGTGTTATATATTTTCAATGATGTTCAAGTATTAATGTTTGCAAATGACCTGAAATTATTCAAAGCAATTAGAAACATTAATGATTGCCATATTTTGTCAAATAACTTGTTGAGATTTATTATATGGTGTCATGATAACCGCTTGCAACTTAACGTAACCAAATGTCAAATTATGAGGTTTTATCGAGTAAAGAATCCAATATTTTTCGATTATTCCATTAACAATATGTCGTTAGTATCTGTCACGGAAATTAATGACTTAGGTATTTGGTTTGACACGAAACTCAACTTTATCAATCATATAGAAATTATAACCAATAAAGCTTTGAAAATGTTGGGATTTATTTTAAGAATATCTAGTGATTTCAATAATGTCAATACTGTAAAAACGTTATATATGTCACTAGTAAGGAGTCATATAGAATACAATTCCACGGTTTGGTCCCCAAATTATGAGGTTCATTCACATGCCATTGAAAGAATCCAAAATAAATTTTTAAGATATGTAAATTTTAAAATGGGCATTCCTAGTGAATGCCTAAATTACGATAACGTACTTTGTTCATTAAATTTAATAAAATTATCTGATCGTAGAATCATTTCCGATTTAACCTGTTTGTATAAAATCATTAATTCAATGTTTGATACCCCTGATTTATTATATGCAATCTCTTTTCATACTCCAGGCAGGTCAGTAACAAGACAGTACCTACCATATTATTGTAGCAATTCCACATCAATATCACAATATTACACTCCTATGCGACGGATTCAACAGCTAGGAAACAAATACTCCGATGTTGTTGATATTTTTTTATTTTTTTTTTATTAATCATTAACGCCCTTGTGGGCTTTTACATACATTTACATTTTTTTATATTTTAGTGCATACAGGTGTGTTCAGATGACAAAGAAAACATAATAGGTTTCAGACATGGTACACAGAAGTAAAGATGGTAGGTAAAGAGTATAGCATTATACAATAGACAGAAAAAAAAATCAGTTTAAGAGATACAGATAGCATAATAAGTATATAACAAATAATAATGTGTGGGTACTTAATATATGTATAATTTTTACGTGTTGAATACATGGCGAAGTTGATTTATTAAACAAAAATACACACTACCGACTTGCACCGCACTAGAATTATTATTCAAAGCGATTCCATTTTAACCAATTACATTTACGACAGAGTTTCTGCTTAAAGAATTCAATTTCAGAAGACCAAAAACTTTATATTTATAATGCTACCACAGAATACTTAAGGTATAAACAAATAATGTCAGATTGTTGGGTATACAATCACGGAAAGTAGAAATGAATTCGATAATTTAATATAACAGAGTATCTTATTTTAATCAATTAAAATATTAATTAAAGTTTAAGTAGTTAAGGTAATTTTGTTATTAATATTACAACGATAAATACGAATAGTTAATGTAAAATTTGTTTATAAATTACTAACCTTTATTAAGCACTATATGGTAGGTGTTTTTCGGAATATAACTATGTTGGGTTAAGTGCACTATTGTACTTATTATTCTATTGTAAATATTCTAATATGCTACATTTAAATTTCGACACTGACTGATGGCGATAAACATCGATTGAGTTATATTTATTTCCGAGTCTATGAAGCCTTTCGATTGGTGAGTTTTCGAAATAGTTATTAGTAGACGCATGGACAAAATACGGCGCAATCAATCTTGTATCACGGGTAGGTACTCGCAGCTGGATTAGATTGGTTAAATCAAGGGCGTCCAGTCTGCCATTTGATATATTGAAAAGACAAATTAAATCACTCATTGTTCGTCTCGAAGTTAATTCATTTAATTTCAGTAAGTCCTTAAGAAATGTGTAGTTAAGTTCTTCGATTGGAATTCCTAATTTGTAGTTTATAAATCTCAGAAACTTGTGTTGCACCCTCTCAATTTTTTGTTGGTGAGTCTTGTAAAAAGGAGCCCAGATGGTTGAATTGTACTCTAAATGGCTTCTCACCAACCCAGTGTACAACAATTTAAAAGAATTAATTATTTTAAAATCTTTTACCGTCCTCAATATAAATCCCAAGCTTTTCATGGCCTTGTTAGTTATTTCGTTAATATGAGAAACAAAAGATAATTGACTGTCAAAAATAATTCCTAGGTCCTTAATTTGTTCAACTCTTTTTAGAAAGATGTTGTTGATGCTGTATTCATATTTAACAGGATTTTTAATTCGGGCAAAAGTTATTGTTTGGCATTTTTCAATATTGAGGAACAGTTCATTATGGATGCACCACTCTTGTAGCCTCACAAGATTTGTTTGTAATACGCAACAGTCATTGAGATTAGTAATTGTTTTGTAAATTTTAAGATCATCTGCAAATAAAAGTATCATAACTCCATCAAAGATTGTGGTTATGTCGTTGATGAACAAAGAAAACAGCACTGGTCCTAGATGTGACCCTTGGGGAACTCCGGTGAAGATTTCGAATTGATGTGAAAAGTGCGAGTTGAGTTTGACTGACATTTTTCTGTTGTATAGATAACTTTCAAACCATCTCAAAATATGCCCCGTTATTCCAAGGGATTTTAATTTGCGTATAAGTATTTTGTGTGAGACTTTGTCGAAAGCCTTACTAAAGTCAGTGTATACTACGTCTGTTTGAAGATGATTGTGCATATTATTAAATAAGTATTCCTGATAGATCATTAAATTTGTTAGAGTAGACCTTTTTGCCATGAAACCGTGTTGTCGATGTGAAATTACTTTATTAATCTCAGGAGTGAGTTTAGAGAGCAGAGCAGATTCGAATATTTTTGGGATTGACGACTGGATACATATAGGTCTATAGTTGGATATATCGGATTTATCACCCTTCTTGAAAATTGGAGACAGAAAGCTGGTTTTCCATTTATTCGGAAATGTGCCGGTTTTTATTGACAAGTTAAAAAGTTTAGTAAGAGGATAAGTTAAGACTGATAAGCATTTCGATAAGAAGATTGTAGGAATGTTATCAGGACCAGCGGATTTTTTCAGGTCTAGAGATTTTAATTTATTTCTAATATCACTTTCTTCAAATATGCATTGATTGAAATCGATCTGGTTATTATAAGATGTTGTGGCTTTGAATAATGGAGAGTTGTTTGCAGAATCGTAGACTTTGCTGAAGAATTCAGCAAATAGATTAACGATTTCTTGGGCATTATCGGCCATTTTGTTATCTAAATACATATTAGTGGGTACACCGGAGTCATTATTGTTAAGTAGGTTTGAAAATTTATAAATGTTTTGAGGGTTAGCAATAGCCAATTGTTCGCAGTTATCGATGCACTTTTTGTAACACAATTTGGACATTTTTTTGGTGGTCGTTCTTAGTTCACAAAATTTTGCGTAATCAATAGGATCGCGTGATGATTTGTAAACTTTATGAGCGATTTTTTTGTCTCTAATTAATTTGATGAGATCGTTACTAAACCATTTTGGGTAGTTATGCACATTAATTTTTGAAACGGGTAAAAATAAATCAATAGCATTGTTTAGAATTAAGTAAAATTTGTCAACCATTTCATTGATGTTCTCGTCAGTGTCCAAAAATTTCCAGTCATTTTAAGATAAAAGATTAATAATTTGACTATAGTCTGCTTTGAAGAAGTTCAACTTAGTTGATGTAGGTGGTTTTTTTGTTGTTATTGAAGTGTTACATTCAATTATTAGAGGGGGGTGGTATTTGTCAATCGGGAGAATGGATTCAACAGATGCGGATACTTTTACTGATAAAGAATTGGAAAACACTAGATCAAGAAGACGAGAATTAATATTGAATACATAGTTAAACTGTCGGAGACTAAGAAAATTTGACATTTCGATTATATCGTGAGAACCGTGGTGGATGTTGTCCGTGCATGAAGTTTTTTTGTTTTCTACGTCCCATACAATATTAGGCAGATTATAGTCTCCTGTCAAAATTAACGTGGCGCCAGGAAATCTTCTCCGGATGGTTTCAACTTCATGGTAGTGGTCCTTGTATAGTTGAGCGTCAGAGGATGGGGGAATGTAGACGCAGCCGATTATAATTTTTTCCTTTTTGGTGGATACCATGATGAACAGTTGCTCCAGATGTGTATAGATGCATTTAAGTTTTCTTGAATGAAGTTTGTTGTTTATGGATACTAACACTCCACCACCCCTGGATTTATTTTTTTCATTTCTGTCTTTTCTGTACACTGTATGATTATAGAAACCCAGTTCTGAAGTTTTGATATTACTATTTAGCCATGTCTCGGTAAAGGCGTAAGAATCGTGATTTAAAGTGGGTAGGGTTGTTTTTAGGTTCTGAAGTTTAGTTCTAAGACCACGAACATTTTGATAAAATATTTTCAATTTATCTTTTAGTTTTTTGGATGTATTTTTGTTATTGTAGGTCTATTGTTAATATATTTGATTGTGATTTCAGTTTCGCCTGAGGCCTTTCTTTTTTCAAGTTCGTTTCGTAAGTCAGTTAGTTGTTTCCGCTGGAGAAGCGATTGATCTTGGTAAAATCTAATGTTATTTTTAAGTGCATGTTTTTTGGTTAGTAGTAGTCTTGGCCATTTTGCTTCAGGAAACTCGACTTTAATTCCTCTCGGTTTGTCGTCTTTCCTTGTGCCTAGTCTATAGATTTTTATATCTAGGTTGGTTGTTGACTTATCAATATCAGAGAGTATTTTTTTGACTGATGCTATGTCGCTGTTAATACATTCAATCTGCGATTATGATGTATTCTCAGGAATGTTATGAATAATCAGGTTTTTATCTCTATAATTTTGTTCCTTCATTTCAGCGAGAATTTTGCAGACACTTGGGTTTTGTGAATCTAAAGGGGTGTGTATATTTGGGGTTGCACTTTTTAGAGCAGTCAACTCTCCCTCTAGATTTGCCATTTTAACTGCCATCTGGCCGATTGTTCCCAATATATCGTTAGTTTTTGGAATATATATTTAGTACATCAATTTTAACATATAAGCATACCCTATTGAAGTATTTTTCATCAAGTAGGGGAATATTTTTATAAATCTATTTAAATTGTCTAAAACATTAACAGTATTTTTGGATTTCTATATTTTGTAATCAACTATTTTGGATTTCTTATATTTTGTACCTACATACTGTGTGGATCAATTCAATAATATTTTTATTTTATATTTATTTTTGTGCAAGTGTTTTAAACAGTTATTTCCTGCACTGTATTTATGAGTAGAATTTTTGTAAATGTTGTTATATATACTTATGTAAAAGCCTAAATAGGCGTAAATAAATAAATTATTGATAATTTTCTTCTGTAATATTTTAACTTAGGTATTAACTTGTATTCAAACAAAAAAACTTGTACAATGTGTCCTTAGAACGGGGTACCCCAGTAAGGACACATTTTTCTCTGAAAAAATGTAAAACAAAGAAAAAAAAATCTTTATTCTGACTAAAATACACAGCTACAAAAACACGGTACAAAAACAAAATTACAAAAACTATGCTAAGTCTAAATGCTAAACGGCTTCATCATAATAAACCTTCAAGATGAAGGAGTCTTGGAAGGCCTAAACCAGTGGTTTTCAACCTATGGTACGCGTACCCCTTGGGGTATGCGAAGGACGATTGCGGGTACGCGGCACGAATGTAGGATTTACAACTGAGCTCAACGTTTTCAAATTTTGGCGATTTACGCTCGGTGGTTTGGTAGCCTGCTGCGACGCCATACGTCGGTCAGTCAGTCAGCTCGGCTTAGAGATTTTTTTAAAGAAAAAAGAAAAGTGTAACTGTCAATACCATTGTCTTTTTTCTGTTTTTCTGCGTCTTGTTCTCTTTCATATTTTCGTTTAGATTATTATTGTTAACTTATTCTAATATGATATATTTCACTGATGGGAATAACCTTCAAAAAAGTATAAAAAGAAAGTTTTTCTTGTAAAAATTACTTATACAATTATCTAAATAAATAGTGTTAATGTAAGGTGACCTGACATCAATCTAAGGTTGTCATGTATTGTCTGCCTGTACATAACATACATAATATGTTCATTTTTTTATAACATCATTCTCATTGGTGATAAATTGTAAATATTATAGTTTTATGTTTTTAACCCATGAGCTGAGCTGGATGGAATCTGTTGGCCTTAAGGTGACAAAATAATCTCAAATATAGTCAGAATCGCGTATACACATACATATATGTAACGCGCTTCTTCGGTTTATTTGACGGACCTACGAATTTGCCCTAGCTAACACTCTAAAATAATGTGGGGATCTAACGATGTAAGTTTTACATCCCACAAACCAATACTAAATTATTGCAGACACCTAGCAGTTTCATTGGTCCTCGTACATTTAACCTTCTACCACTACAAACTCAAATGATAAATAAAATGATAAAATATGTAAAAGAGGTAAAATTAAGGTTTAATAATGTAGATATTGAAACGCCTTTTCTATAAATTTATCCATTCTTCTACAACTCACTTTCTGTAACTTTCTAAACTGTAGTACAATATGTTTCTTATTTTTATTTATTTTCTTGTTTTTCTGATTTTTATATGTTTTCTTATTTTTGTTTATTTATTTTTTTATAATAACTAAAAAAAATGAAAAATCAGTATGTTTTTCTCCATATTTTTTATTTCATTTTTATAATAGCTGAAAAAAACCTTTTTCACTTATTCTACCTACGTAATACTAACTTTTTATACTAACTTTATATTTAATATGTTTTTTAAAGTCTATTTTATACTTTGGGTACTTGGAAATATAGTATTTTGTTTTAATATTAGCCACACTCAGGCAGTGCCTTATTTCTTGTTCATACTATTAATTTGTTAATATATATTATGTTATTATATACTATTTGCTATTATACATTATACATATGTACAAAGAAATGGGAATAAATAAAGTTTAAAAAAATAAAAAGTGAAAAAAGCGTATACACAAATGTACGGCGCGGCGTATTGGATGGACCAACGGTCGAATTAACCCTAGCAGGCCTTTTCACGGGATCTTTTCACGGGGTTCATTTTAATTAATTTACCGTAATCTGGTATTTACCACTAAATTTATAGATGAAAAACATTTTATGAAATTTTCAAACCATTTTACTTAAAATATTTTAATGGCAAGGTACTGTTTTATTACTAATAAATATAAATAACTTACATCCATGGGTGTCGGTTCAAAAAGTTGGAATGAATTAAAATGTTAGCCTTAAGCCAACCCCCATATGTATTGTGCCGCTTTAAACTATCTAGAAATAGATCATCTATAGTTGGTAGCAGTACGCATACAGAAAGTAATTGTTTAAAATCCACAGAATTTTTACGCGAATAGTTTTCCATTTAAATTCAAGTAAACAGAATTATCAAGCGATTAAAAAAAGTTTGTAGACCAAAGTGACCCTATTTTTCGCTGACACAGGTACCTACGTCGTTTTGGCCAAAGCCTCAAGTTTGGAATGTCTGCTATTGGAATTTATCGCCTCCGCGGAAAAACCTTCAAGTTATTCTGCAAAATATTCTACTTTATGTTAGCGTTTGAAATGTATAGAAACTTTTAAACAGACATTTTATTAAATGATCATTGATTAAAATTTTGTCTGCGGTGAATACGAAATTAATTGTTTTCAATTCAATTCTTTGTTGGATCATTTCCGAATTTGAGATTATTAAGAGAATCTGGTTTGGTTTAATATTAAAGTGGTATAAAATATGTGTTAAGAATAAGAAAAAAAGTATTGTTTTTGCTTAGACCAAAAAAAATTAACATTTTGGGGAAATTGTATACCTAAATTGATTGTAGCACATTCGTAGGTAGGAGTAGGTACCTACCACATAATATATTGTTTTAACAAATCTTCATCTCCATAGAAAAAATACTTAACTATCTCTTTGATATAGATGTTTCATGTCCATAGGAAAAACATTTTGAATACGCAATGTTGGCGAATGTGTTCAGTTATCTCAGGCCGAGAGTAATTTATTGATGATTCTGTTAATTGCTCTTGTATCAATTACCCTTCCTTAAAAACACTAGCGATTGATCATCTTCACTGCATAACAAACCATCATTTAGGGCCGACCCATTTTATGTACGGCAATGCACCACACATCACGCTCAAAAACAAGCAAGATTAACCCCTGAACAAAAAGGAAAAAAGTTTATTATAAAGTATCAATTAATTCATGCTTTTAATCTTACTTTTTTTACTAAGTGTTGAAAACATCGACACGATTTTAGAATGCTTCTGTACAAGTACTTCATATTTTTGCAGTCTAGATGATGCACGAGTTCATCCGCACTGCTGCAATTCATTCCAAAAGTTAAGTTCATTAGTAAAAAAGTTGAAAAGCATCAAAGGTATCATTGATTGGTACTGATTGCATGTTAAAGCTTTTTTACTCGTGTGTTATAATAGGTGTATTCCCCCTTCAATTAGTAAAGGGCGTCCCGTTCACTCATCCCGAGCAAATTAACGCATTAATTACTCTGGCGGGATTCACTTCACTTGCTGGTCGCGTCTAATAAACAAATCAAAACATTGCAATTATACGGAACACGTTTAACAAGCTCGTTAATTTTAATTGCAAATTTTCTTATCCAATTATTTTCAGAGTAGTCTAGCGTTGAAGAGCTGGACACCTCAACAGTAGCGGGATAGGGTGAGGCAATTTTTTTTAAAGGAATGATAATTTAAGCTTTTCACACGGGTCTTAGTATTATATTGGTAGACCTTAACGGACAGTTCTTTTACGCAGAATTTGAACTATTCATCATTTCCAAGTTCATTTTTATGTTATTTAAAGATTCTATTCAAGTTCCCTTATTATATCATTACCGGACAGTTTTTTTTACATAACTGAAAGATTGACAGAATTTGAATCAAACTTTCACGGGACTTGAAAATTTACTTTGATATTTGATGAATTTTTCAAATTCTGTGAAACAACTGGCCCATAGAAACCACATTGGACTACTCCTCATTCTTGATCCAACATTTTTCGACAACCTTTGATTGTTCACAAACGGGGTTGATATTATGACAATATGCCATGAAAATACGTACAATTCATCTTGTATATTTTTTTAGAATTTTGGCCAATTACGGGATTTTGTATTTTTAATGGAATTATTCTTTTTACGATATTTTTTTAAGGTTACACCCATCGATGAAATATATCATATTATTGAAGATAATATTAATAATCTAAAAGAACAATACATAGAACATAGGACGATAAAAATAAAAGGGCAACGATCGTAGCTGGGGCTTGAACCCAGAATCTGTTATCTTACCGGGACAAACACCTTAACCAACTCGGCCGTTGGAAACTCTAATTTTCAAGTCATTTTTGTCGATCTCATATTTCAAATTCAGAATTAACAATATTATCTTCGACTAATTTTCCCATAGTTTATGATGCTTCCTTTTTAAATAATCACAAGTTCTAAATAAGTGGTTTGTAACCTAGATAGTGTCTCGGATAAACACAAACGATTTTATTTACATGAAACACACCTTTTCTAAAAGACTAAATGAATATAAAAAATTTATTGGATTAAGTCTTGTTCTAATAACTTTTGAAGGTTGTACCCATCAATATAATGTATAATTTAAAAAGGAATATCCAGACAAAACCGAAAATACGAAATTTTTAAATAAAATTTAAGCCGTATGGACTCTTTTCCACAAAAAAGTATAAAATTATTTCGAAAGATTGTTCTTTTATCTGGTAAAGCTATGTTTTAAATTATGAGTAAATATATTTATTTTTATACCGTAGGTCGTTGGCACATTTGTTAAATTTTCTAATAAAATTTTGTATTATACAACACACATTTCAAATCGTATAAATCATGCAGTAAAATAAATCAGTAAATTATCTGGGAAAGCTATGTTTCAGAACTTTAATTTTAGTTTAAATAAAATCATTAAAAAACAGAGAAGCGCACGTATTTTGTGACAAAAATACTTCAGTTTGTCTATTTATTAACGGTCTTACAAAATAATATTTTTAAGATTTTTTGTACGTTCTTGTTTTGCTTAGACATTATTATTATTATTTACAAAATGTTCATAATTTTAATACTTTTATCATCACGTCTTTCAGCATTTTTGAATTTAGGTATAAATTAAAGCAAATTTTGAATTAAAAAAAAACGATATTGAGTAATAATTAATCTTTCTCATTGGAACCGCCCCGTACGATCGTAAGAATATCTTTCAAAGAAAATTTGAACTCTCGGCCGCTGGCTGGTTAAAGGCCCTTAAGAATAAAATAATACTAATAAATAAGACGAGAGATCCAGGATACATTCTGAGTCCCAGAATCGTAGGAATTAGCGGCAGGTAATACCTTTTTATTTTTCTTAGTCTTGTTCTTTTCATATTTTCGTTTAGATTTATTGGTATTATCTTCTTCTTCGATGAAATGTAATACATTTAAATAGTCTTTAGTATACCTAATACGCCACTGTGGTGTAGCGGTTGCTGGTGCATCGGATACCTGCCTACTAGTGTAAGTGTACCGGTAGAGTACCCACCGGATTGATTGGGCAGATAAATGCAAGTGTTAAGGATTTCCATCGTGTTCCATTATCTTTTCATAATATATCCTATTCATTTTATATTATATTAATTGTACTTCCTGGGAAAACATGTAAAAACTCATACTAATTTAATGGTACTATTAAATTACAAAAACATCCACTTAAACAATGTTACCCGGAACAATGTAACGATGTCTTACTTTATCAGATATTTTCATCTCTTAAGTAAAATTACTTCCCTTTTTTGATAAATTTAAGGTCCTACCGGTTTTAAAACTTTTAAAAAAAATTAATAATCTGAACCGTCCGAAGAATAAATCAATGTATTTTCATATATACTCAAGAATAAATAAAAAAAATTATAAGATTTTTATACCAAATCATAACATACCAACCATCAGTACCTAGACTCTAAGCTTTTAGCGATTTACCTGATTTAATAAAAAGTGAGAAATGCTATTTTAAATTTAATTAAAACTAAGTTGTATTTTTACCGAACACCAACAACAATTTGTTTGATTTTTAAATATGTTCTCTTTATATTATTGTTTGTATATTACTTATTGTACAATATTTTTAATATCTTAATTTATGTATTTTTTATAACTACTATGCACACTATTTATAAGCAGTATGTCGTACGATATGATTTTAGATTTTCACGACTTAAAGTATTTTCGTTATATATTTTTGGGGTGTTATGTTGTTGCGCTACCTCCTTTCATCATTACCACACATCTGCGTTACAGTGTTCATCATCATCACACATCTGCCCTTATGATGGACACTGTGACGCTGTCCGAAACATTGGCTAAAGAAGAAGGTAGCGCAATACGGCATAGCACCCCAAAAATAAATAACGAAAAAAATATGGTGTACCTTTATTTTTCTAAATATGTAGATATTAGTAAATAGACTAGCTCCCTACTTAGACCAAATATCATTCTCTACTAACTGGGTTATAAAAATGGTTCATGAATATTATGCTACGTATTATTATTCTGTTTATTTGCTTACGTCAACAGAAGTTTACTAGACGTATTACAGAGGAGATTGCATCCATCGAAGCTTATTGACTAATCAGATGTATGTCAGGTACTATCATCCCAGTCCATGAAGGAATGTTGCTTATCTCCTGTATTGTGACGTGAATCTCCTTAAGCGCATTCATGAAAGAATTTACTGCGACAATAATTGACAAGATAACTGTCATCGAAGAATTCCAAAACAGACTTGACGAATTATTGTGAAACTTAATTAACCCAATTTGAATAGACAAAAACGTTCTCCACACGCCCGACACCGTGCTCAGTGTACACCGTACAGTGTACAGTGTACAGTGCACAGGTGTGACAAGCGTTTGATCAAGTGTGCCAACGGTTACAAATAATCTGCGAGTGGCTGCTATCAAGAGCTGCCGCTAAGACAGAACAACGGCTCTCTTGTTTGGAAAAGAAATATCTTAAACTGATTACCATCGCCTTTCATTGGCCCAGAGTAGTCTAGAGCTGGGAGGCTTCGCTCAATGCCTCTGACACCTGTCGGTGAACCTGAAAAGCATGCATACAGACGTGTGTCAAGATTTGGAAGGGTATTGATCTTCAATGATGATTTATAGACGATGTGACACGAGTGCTACGCAATGTTTTTAAATTGCCTTATTCAGCCTTACGATAATTAACGCAGTTGCTAATTAGTCTAATCGAGATCGAACTTGTGGACAGTTTTTGTTGTTGCGAAGATATTTTATATTTCATACTTCATTATTTTGCTACCCTCCGTGGCAGCGATGAAGTATATGACCATGCGCCCTTCGTCTCATTTTTTTTATTTCAATAAAATGATAGGAAGGTATATAACTTACCCATATCTTGCCCATTAAATGCTTAATATATTTTATCCGTCGCTATTACAAATTTTAAAAGAAATGTTTTGGATATCAAATTAATAAACCCTTTTTCGTTATTTACGTAAGAAGATGTTGCGAATATGTTAAAACAGAAAATGCATTTTAATTTATATATAACATGCCCTAATGCGTACAAATTTATAAGTTGTTTGCATCACTGTTATTGTAAATACTTAAAAACTTAAAACAATAAAGAAACTATAATAAAATGAAAAAATGTGAAAACAAAAGTGTAAATTAAAAACATTGGTTAAATTGGTAGAATCCTCACATAAATAAATATTCAATATAACAAAAATAGTAGGAAGTACATACGTCTATTTGTGTCTAGATAAATAAAAGTATTGGAATAAATAAAAAAGTAAAAACAAAAAAAACCTTTTTCTTTTCTTTTTCTTTTTTTTTTACACAATAAATTTTTGTCATTTTTATTAATATGTATTTAATTTAAAAAAAAACAGTTAAAGAATAATTTTTTTGCATTTTCATCAGCATTTGGTTCCTTAGAACGGGCAATCTGCCTAGCTAGGAACTAATATCGACCCACAAGACATAATAATGTCTATAATTATAATGGGAAGACCCAGACTGAGGTGGGAAGACGAGGTAAGAGGGGATGCAGCACAGCTTCTCCAGGTACCAAACTGGAAGTCAGCCGCTGAGGACAGGAGGAGTTGGAGGCGACTGTTGCAGGAGGCCAAGGCTCGATATGGGCTGTAGCGCCATCGAAGAAGAAGAAGATAATTATTTTGCAATTTTATTACTATGCTATTTTGCTATGTAATATTATAAATAAATAAATAAACAACATTTTTATTGATTATTTTAAAGATTAAATATATCTCCCAGGACCCCTATAACTCGGTAACTTCTCATTTCTCATCGTTCCCTATCATGATTGTAGATCGCCAACTACTAAGTGTTTTTAATATTTTCGACTTTAATTGTTGTTTTAACGGCAACGATCTGCATCTGGGAACGATGAGAAGTTTTCTAAATTGATCCTATTAATCCTTATCGACCCACCATACCCCCGATCATAATATTTATTTCCGACGCTGTAAAGTCTCGCAAATTTTGATAAGCCATTACACTTCGTCATAATCGAATTGTTATAGATCCAATATTATCCGATGAAAGTGAAAAGCTCTGAGATATTTTAATTATTTAGACATTAAAGAGATGATTCTATGAGCCATAATATTTAGCATTTGTGTAGGGGAAATGGAAAAGGCTGAAAGTGCCAAAAAATAAAAATAGTTTTTTTGCATGGAATGAGTTGAAAGCGACATCGCCAATAACCTAGAGAAAGTTAAAAGTGCCAGAAAAATTCCTAACAGTTCCTAGAGCAGTCGAACGGAGCAGCACCGTGAAAGCGCCCGCTGACCGTCAGCGAAAAAGGCTGAAAGTGCCAACCGCCATGATGAATGTGCCTGTCATAAAATTGAATTTCCAGCCTGAACTTCCAGCCTTTTAACTAACAAGATATGGCGCTTACAGCGTTTCCCAAAAAAAGATATGATGGCATTTTCAGCTTTTCACATGCAAAATCAAGATATATATGTACAATAAAAAAAACTATTCAAATAAAAATATATTTTATATTTTTAATGAATTTTGTAGATTTTTAAAGAATACATTATAAGTTTTATGAAGTTTTTATTGAATACTGAAACTTTTACTTTGTGGCACTTTCAACCTTTTCCATTTTCATTACACATTTATGAATGCTTACAAGTATATAACTAAACATCAAAAAACAAGTATCATTTTTTTTCATTTTCAAACTTTTTTCGAACTGTGACCGGTTCGAAAAAAGTTTGAAAATGAAAAAAAAAGACAGAATATGTGAAGAAAACTAACCCTATTGAAAACACACTCTTCAGGTCAATCACACTTCACACTTACCCATTGCTTTACATAATGCGAAAATGAAGTCAATCATTGATAGTTTATAATCGGTTTTACGCGTGTCATAATTGTTTAAATAATATATTTTACCAAACGACATCGCAACAAGCGATCGGGCATCGCTTACTTACGGAACCTGTAATTAAAAATCCGGTCACATAGCAACCCATTGTTTTCAGCTTAGTGTTAGTAACAATACTGTATAAGATAGCTTTTCATGTGTGTTTTGAATCTCATCTTTACAACAACTAAAAAACTGAACAGTAGCATGGCACCAAACAAAAAGCCTCGTCGTTAGTAAATAACACCGCAGAAATTTAAAGAAAATGTTAAATAACTTTGTTTAAATGCTCTTTAATTGTTAATAATATTAATTTTTATTGATATGGTATGTTCGGAGGGAGTGAGTCTTATTCTCACGTCAACGAGCCGGGGTCAAGGCGAGGATGCCTACAAATAGCTAAGTGTACGTCGCACGCCACAGCGAGCAATCAACAAAAATATTTATGAAACATTGTTTATTTTTTCAGAGGCTCTTTATTCCGAAGTCATTACACCCGCCGCTGATGGGCTATCTCAAGTCTCCGCTGACAATGGCGAGGAAAGAAGGATTATTTCTTCGCCCTTTGTATTATTAATCTTACCATATCTAAATGTTCAACGGAATTCATCTGATTTGTTGAAGTCTTTTGGCTGCTGATGAAGTAACGGGTGAAAGATATTAGAAAAAACATTGATCTCAAGAAGTACCTACATTTGCCAAATAAGGTTGTCATAAAACCAAACATTAGTTGTCGAGAAAAGTGAGGAGATATGTGTAGACTGCAAGACAGATATAATAGAAGTGAATCAAACTTTGAATGGGATATTAGATATAGAATGGGAACAGTTGGTACTGAAACAATCTGAGAAGCCAGGATCACATTCTCCGTGTAGAAATATGTGAGCTTTCCTAGAGATTTGATATTTAAATAAACATAATTACGAGACTGTCATGCAGGTGAAAATATGAAATTAATACCTAACCTAGAGCAGACCCGAAAAATCACGGGTTAATTTGAATTCTCAACCAATCAGTTCCAATTTTGAATATGTCAATAATAAATTTCTGTTAAATATAATGTTTTCTATTTATTTTCTTAATGGCAAACGGCCGGACGGGCTTTTACATAAGTTTATATTTTAAACGATTAACTGCGTGATACGGAGACAAAAAGAGTTTTTATGTTTTAGAAAACAAAAAAATTAACCTTATACATGGTGGATAGATATAAAGTTTTAAATTTATAAAATATCTAAAAATAGAGAAATGAGAAAGAAAAAAATCAGAAACCAGTTTTTAAAATGCATTCGATGCGCCACAGAATAGCCGGGACGAGTCAGCGCTACACAGAGGATCGGAAAACGCTCTCGTCCAGGCCGTTACCCAGTGGCAGGGAGCGCCCCTACACTAGACTCACACCCTTGTCAATCCGTGAGAAATAGTACGGATGCAGGCCAGTTGTCTAGTTGTTGTTTTGTATATTCTTGTTAATTGATGTCTGTATCCGTATTTTCTCCTAATAAATTAAAAAATACATAAAGAATTTGCATCAAGCCTCCGTAGTAAACAAGTATTAAATATGTTAACCATTTTATTTTATTTTATCTTGTTTTCAATTTTATGTAAAAATATAATAGAATTTTATAGATGTATGCGTTTATATGGCCAACACAGTATTGCACTCATCGCTATATTCAGCTGAAATAAACAAACTTATTATTAATTATTATTTTTAATTAATAAACTAACGTTTAAGACAAGATTTTTCATAGCACAAAGGGTAACAATTATTATGGACAGGGTAACATTATATATAATTATTTTTTATTTGCCGCCATAGCTCAGTGGTCAGAGCTCCTGACCGGCAATAAGAGGGATACGGGTTCGAGTCCCGTTGGCGGCCAGTATCTTTTCTCGGAAGATTTTTTCAATGTATATGAGTGTTTCAGGCTGATAATTATTGCTTATAATAAATTTTAATCTTATTATTATTATTATTAAAAAATCGAGTGCAATCAACACGCAGTAGAAGTCAAACCTTCACCCACACAATCTCAACCGACTTGAAAAGTGAGCTCTTAATCAAAGCGGCCAAAGCGCGCAGATTGACAGAGCGCGACGCTTCGTAGGTTTCATTATAGCAGTTTGACCGGTCAGTGGTTGAGTGGGCATCGCGTTTGGGTCCCACCCGGGCGTCGCGTGTTCGATTCCTCGGCTAGCTAAGTCCTCCATCACAACACAAGCAACATTTTCCACTTTCTGTGGTGGTAGTAGGAGATTTTCAAATATTCTTGAGTTATTTGTAACCCGGGAATATTTGTCTTTCTTTAAAAAAATCTCATTATCTCGCAGGCTAAATCATATAGATGTATGAGTTTTTATCTTTGTAGTGTCACTTGTTTCCGTTTCATCGAATTTCAAATCACAAAGGTGCTAAAGAAGTTTCACTTCAATAATAATACAGGTCCACAAAACGTAATTTGCAAGTAAACAACAAAAAATATGTTAAAAGTTTTTTGCAATCGCTCTTGTGTGATGTTCTTAAAATATGCTACATGAAAAGGTCATTCTGGTATCTCTTATAAAACTTACATTAAATATGATTTGAGGTGAACTTGTTTCCAAGTGTGTAAAAAAGAGGAATAGGTACATATACGTGGTAGTTAGTCCCGGAATTATTATTGCAGAATAATATATTTCGCCTAGTTGCTCGATTTAGTAGGTACTTTAAAAATATTATATAGGTTTGTAAGTTATCGCTTGTCTGAATTCTTTAGACAATGATCAGTTCCAATGTTGAAAATAACAATATTGTTGGAATAATTCACCCAGAAATAGCTAACGCACAAAACCGGCAACGGAAATTAGTATGTTAGATAAAAAATTGACATTTTTACAACGCCATTTCGGGAAATACCAGTGGGGTTCTTAAAAAGCTAGAAAGCCAAAACTAAAAACCTTTTATAAGTCAACAAATTTAATATTGTGACTTACACACATATTTACATGGGCTAATAACAAATGTAGACAATTGAAACAAACTGACAAGAAAAAATCAAAAAAAGTAATTTACCTAATATAAAATGTTTGAAAACCATAGGTACTGTGTAAATTATTATCATTAAAAAGCAATAACTGAGAACTGAAAATTTTACATGATAATATAATCTTTTATTTCGAATAAAAAAATTCTCCAAATCAATGCTTGCACTAAAGGTTAACACGAAGAAAAAACAAGATGCTTATTGTTTTCAGCCAGAACCACAATAATTAAACTAATGAATTCAACATTCATAAGAGTCTTCTGACTGGCATGCCATTGTTTTCCATTTCATTCTTAGTTATAAATTCAAAACATATTCAGCAATGCCTACGTCACAAGACTGTTATAAAAATACATGATTCCATCAATTTACATAGTTATGTAACTGTTAATGTACGTTTTTAATATTCACTTCTCCTGCTTGTGTTAATGTATGTTTATTGTTTTACATTAAACGTTTCGGAGTTTACGGTAAATGTAGTGTTCAGTTAATTTGTTGGATGATAATATGCACTTATTGGATGATATTATAGTATTTGCGGATTCATTTCAGATCCATTAAGATGTTTTCAGTTCTGCTGATAGTTGATGAATGTCATCGATTTGAAGTCAATGGTTTTCTTTAAGTCATCAGCTCATCTTGGGTGACCTCAATTCTTGCCTTAACCGAAGATGCCATCTAATGATGTTTGAATTTCACTGGTTTAGGCACCGTTTCACAGTCAGTGTAGTGATTGTGACAGGAAGATAGGCTAATTTTGTCTTACTTCTGGTTCACTTATTAGTCTGTCCATCTCACAAGGAGACGTCTGTCATCGCTTTTTCCGTGTATCATTGAATGATTGCCATATTTATCGAAACGTTCTTAGAATAGTCCATGTTTGCTATTTGAGCGAGAGTACCTAACGGAAGAGCGCATTTATTACATTAACCCCTTTGTGGGTAATGACAGATAAATATTTTTTTAAGAATTTAATTATAGAATGGCAACAATTGCAACGCCTTCATTAGATATGGAACAGACTTTGTCTAGTGAGGTGGGTAAAAGAAATGTATGTTCATAAATAAAAATAAAATAAACGCCCGGGTTGCCGGCAATGAAACTGAAACTGAGATATACCTGTTTTGTTAAAAGTCCAATGATGTATGTAAGTATAAACGTTCTTCCAATATTCAATTGTGAAAATTTGGCATTTTAGAACACAGCGTGCAACATTTGTTCACCAGCACTGGATAAAGTGCGTTGATCTTACCTGGTGAGCACTGAGCGGTGATCAGTGAGCACCGAGACGTCTTGACCGAAGAAGTAACGGATGAAGTCCGTAGTTTGGGCTCATAAAGGCTCCGTCAGGTGGAACGGACTGCGATAAACGGACCAGAAACCACCGAGCATAAAGGCGGGGAATGTACGCCATCTATCTATCTGACATTATTGTCTTTGCTGCCCGGGGCCCGGTGCCTGATGGCCGCTGTCCGCTGGATGGTGCACGGTGCCCGGTGCCAGCTCTGTTAGGCCTTTTGTTCCGGGGCCGCAGCTAGTCACGCCAATTAGCCATCGGAATCCTCGGCCAGCCGGGCGAGGAAAACTCCACGGAAAATACATCGCTGCATTGTTAGGACGCGCGTTAAACGAATAACTCTCAAGACTAACTATTTTATCAACCTGCACGTAGTTGTTATCCGGCTTCGCCCGACTTCTCTCGAACACTCTTCTATTTTGTTTCATATTTGTAACACATGAAACAAACAAACAAAATGACTCACAAAGCGTCACAATTTTCCACACTATATAATGAAATTTTTTGCATTTACCTAGACATATCCGACATACATCCCGCAAGCCTTACGATGCCAAAAAGGACATTAGAACGAGGATTTTTTCCTAAGACAGAATTTCTGCTTGATAGTTATGTTGAACTCTAGCGATTTTAGTTATAAGTATTTTTTTGTATAAATATATACATGGACGACAAATGCGCGATTACCCAATCTTGAGAGGTAAAATTTTGGAGCCGGGTATGGGTACCGCCGCCCCGGGAGACATTTATTGGATAACCAACACATCCGCCGTAGGTCAACAACAAGTGGTTTGTTAGGTTTGGTGACTTAGCAGGAATGCTCGGGTTTATGAGTTGAGGTTTGTCCGGATCTTGGTGGCGGATGAGGGAGACCTTTGACCTCTCGGTGGAACTCTCTCGGAACATTGCCTTGCACCGCAGTGGGAGAGATAGATGCATACGTCCGTTACTCCTGGACACACTGACTCCGTCCCAGAACTTACTCTCCTTCTTTTCCCTAAAAAGATCCTCCACACAGCACCCCAAAGATGACAGGACCTGAGAGGAATTATTTTCCATAGGGTCTCCTGTGTGGATCTAACTTATATAGTAAAAAAAAACACATAAAAAAATACATATAATAAAATAAAAACTTACTCGAGAATTGCTTTGGTTGAATGTTTTAGAACTGTTGAACTGCGCAAAAGTAGAGACGATGAAAATGAATGTCACCAGAAAATGGTTCCATGACAGTTGGTCCGGCGACAATTGGTCCTCCGACAGTTGATCCTTGCGACAGTTGGTCCGGCCGACAGTTGATCCTCTCGACAGTTGATTCCTCCGATAGTTGATCCTTTAAAAGATTTTTTCTTCAACCAAGTAAGTCGGAGGGATTAGCTGTCGGAAAGATTAACTGTCGACGGACCAACTGTCGGAGGATAATTTGTCGCCGGACCAATTATCGGGTCACCCCAGAAAATACAATCAAAAATTAAATACGGAAACAAAATATAAATTTTTAAACTGAAAATTCCAACTTTCAAATTTCATACGATATTGATCGATGCAGTTAACAACATTACATACATATTTACGAAGACGATTATTATTTTTGTAGAACAAATAAAATTAAAAGGATTTCCTTAACTGTGTAAGACTTATCAATCCACATCAAAGTTATTTAATTATTAGTAACGGTTCTTTACTTTATTGCACGTTTTATATTATTAAAACGTTATATAACAATATTGCAATCTGGTGTAAACAGAAGTAGTGTGCATGTGACCTACAACAACTAAAAACCTTGGTACACATACCAGTAAGGCCTGAGATTTTAATCACATAGTATTACTTGGAATTGTATTTTTATTTCGTATAAAAATCCACGATATAAATTCCGTTAATTATCGTAAAATACTTTGATCAGAACGTCAATAGATAACTACATAGTAGGCATAAATAACTCTGGCTCCGACGGGAAGCGATTACACTTATTTCTACCAATTTACGGGAGGCAGTATGGGTACTGCCGCCCCGGGAACCATTTATTGTACAACCAACACCTCTGCCAAATGTCACCACGAGTGGTTAGCTACGTTTGGTGACTTAGCAGGGGTGCCGGGAGCATGAGTTGAGTTTTGTATGGGTTTTGGCCGCAGATGAATTTTTTATTTTTTATTTATTTGTTTTTGTAGCAATTTATAAACACAAAAAGGCCTACTAATTGCTTATTACGAGTATTAGAATACGAACTAGTTCCCTGAAACATTTTCATAGTCTTCTTTGCAGATTTTGTCCGTTTCGGCATTGCTGAATCAGCGGACACTTTCGCACAACTTTAGCTAAAATAATAATTAAATAACCTAAACATGAACACCGCAGGTAGAGCAAAAAGATGCTACCATGCAGCAGTCATAAACAAAACAATGTTCAAAAAGTATTAAATTAATATTGCAGCAATAAATTGAACTCACTACTGGTTATCATAGATAAAACAAGAAATATGTGTTTAACGGCGAAAGCTTTGAGTGAACGCACAATTTAAAATTGTCAAATGACAGCGGATGATCTATGTTCAGTTGGTACAGTAACTACCGGTCCCTTCAAAAAGCGGCTCGTTCATGCCACTTTTCCCCTACTCAATAAAACAATATCAATGACACGCATATAAAACAAGCACGGCATGAATTAATTGTATAACATTTATAATTATATGTAATCATGCCTAATCACGAATTATCCGTAAAGCAACACTTCATTACCTACATATGTATATAAAATGATGACAAGGGCTTTTTTAGCTGATCCGTGGTCTGAAAACATATATATTTTCTAATAAAATCGCGTTTCCTATGCATCCGGTAGACCGACCTACCTCTGAAGGTCTAAAATACCTGGAAACTTGGAAAATACGTTTTATCCTTGAAGAAAAAACGCGAAAAACAATAGCTAGCGTATCATAGTCACCGGTAATTTAATACTGCGGTAGAAGAGGCACTGTCGGTATTATTTTCTCGCGACCAGCGGCACGCGAGGCTACGGCAAGTCCTGGCTACTTAATCTTTTTATAAGGTTTTACCTTCTACGTTTGTTCTAGGTAGGTAATTTGTTCTACAATATACACTACCTATAACATGTAACATTCATTTTCACCTGACGCAATGATCACGACATTAATAATGTAATAGGTATTTTTTTCTCTCACAATGACACAAAGCGACGCGACCGACGCGACGCACGCTTTGATCTCTATTTTAGCTAAAACTATTGGGGGATTCTTGTATAAATATTTTGTTTCTCCGTTACTAAATTTCAGCAGGTAAGAGGCATTTGTTGGTGGAGTTATCATAATAATTCAGAGATAAATTAAATTTCTGCATTTTTGTTAGGTATTTTGTTTCAACCTTCAGACGGGCCGCACAACGCGCTCCCAACTAGCGAATAAATCATTAACCCCAATCAGACTAATTTGATCGCTTTTCGGAACAACTCACAAAGGTCTTATAGAAATCGTTGGGTCCCTTATTATCGGGGTTAGAAATATGATCTAAACGGTGTTAGAAAGAGAAAACTCTGAGCTTTATACAGAAATATAAAAGTTAACCACAAAATTAAAATGCTCACTTTATGAAATTGTGAAATTTTTGAGAATTTTGTATTAAGTGCTTTTAAACAAAACAACAAAACATAACGATAAACGGGATTAAAATAATGACAAGTTGGAAAAAAATAATTAGATTTTTTGTAAAAGTTTTGAGACCAAAATTTCACTAATGTTTTTTTACTCCCAATGATGTCAAGAATCACAGTTTGAAGTAAGTCAAGTGGGTCCCTTAACAGAGGCTGTTATTGTTATGATTGGATCAGAATTTCAATGGAATCGAGAACTTATCTGATCAAATAAAATGCGATGTGATCGCCGGCGGAATTTAATCGTTTCACCAATTTCAAAGAAATTATCAAGCAATTGACTAAGAATTATCTTATGAAGCACATAATCGCTACATAACCAATACTCCATATTCATTTGTAGTTATATCTCAACACAATCATAATTGTATTCGATTTGATCAATTCAGAGTTAAAGGAACAGTTAATTTTTTTTTAAGTGGTGGAATTTGAGAAAAGATACAGCTTTTATGGGTTTGCTAATTTCTACATCAAGGCTTCAAATTATCAAAGATTTTCCAGTTAGAACCCCTATTTTCCTTCACTATGCGACTACCCATCTCTAAGTCTCGCCTCAGTTACCGGCGGCCCCTATTTTGCATTATTTCAGGCTACGTACAAAACGGTTACGATGCTCTAGTCATTCTTACAAAGTATAACTTTAGATTGTCAATCTTGTATAAAAGTTCTTTAGGGGTATTTAAATCAAATGAATTATACGAAATCTGTGTTCTTTGCCCAGAACCCTCCGTAAAACAGTTTTATATAATAATATTTTTTAGATTTTAGTACAAAATAGAAATATTTTGACCCACTGACAAAATATGGTCGAGGCTTAAGAGGTTTTTATTTACCGCAAAATGTAAAATTGTGTTTTTCAGATGACACGTCAAAATTAAAGATTAATTCTCCCAATTATAAGCAATATAGTTCTGCAGCATGGCCGCTTTGCAGTACGGCAGTATGGTTGGTGAGGCGGCGAGGTGTCCGGACCGGCTGCAGTAATGACGTCTGATGGCCCCGTCATACAAATAATAGGTCGCAGGCCGCTATTGTTGTCGGCGAAACTGGTAATTAGTGGCGGCACGCCTCCCACGGCAGGCACCACGGTGTGTCGCACTTACCCCACTCTACTCCACTGCACCTCCACTGTACACTGTGTACACTTATACCTAGCACTCACTACTCACTCGTGCACTGCCCATAGCTCAATAATCCGCAGTCAGGGTGGTTGATACTGTGGTCAGAGGTCTGCAACGCATTTGAAAAGCTAAAATTTAAAGATGCCGGCTAAATTGTCTGTGGGTACGTGGTCGAGAAGTAAGGCTTTCGACTAGCAATCCGAACGTTGCGGGTTCGAATCCCGGCGTGCGCAAGTTAATTTTATGTGATGGATTTGTGATATTTCACGTTTTTGAAGTGAAAACTTCATTTTTTTTTTTAAAAATTAAATGAAGACTCAATCGAAAATCTGGAGACAGAAAAACCAGAAAAAGATATTGGTTCCACTGGGACTCGAACCCAGGACCCTTTGCTTACATGGCAAGTGCTCTAACTGAGCTATGGAACCCATTTCCAATTCGGTCACTTTATCATATATAAAGATAGCAGCCAATAATATGTGCGTTAAGAAAATGAAGATAATGTTGGTAGTTCTTAGTCGAAGTATGACATAGTTAAAAGTGACCGAATTGGAAATGGGTTCCATAGCTCAGTTGGTAGAGCACTTGTCATGTAAGCAAAGGGCCCTGGGTTCGAGTTCCAGTGGAACCAACATTTTTTTCTTATTTTTCTGTCTCCAGATTTTCGATTGAGTTTCGCTAATATTGTCTTCATTTAAATAAATATTATGATTTGAGATTTTACTCATAAAGATAAAAATAAAAATAAAACTTCTTAAGTTACATCAATAGGATTGAGATAGTATAATCGGTCTCCTCTTTATGCGGCGCTTCGTAGTCTCCCCACTCTTATCTACTTTAATTTTCTGAAGGTTTTTCTTCTACCACTTGTGAATTGTTGATTTTTTCTACATGATTTACAATGATTACAATGATTTTTTCTACATTAACTTCACACAGCCCTTTAAAATAATGTACGTATAGTATATTTGCGGTACATTCCAGAGTGGAGGTACTCTCAGTATGGCCCTGGTGTAAGACCACAATTCAGAAGTGAAACGTCGCTTGAAATGGCTTTAGCCGTATTTGATGACCAGATCTTCCCCTCTCCCTCTTCCCCGTCCCCTTCCTCTCCCCAATTCCTTCAGCCTCACGACATACCCCAATTGCGTATGTCATAGTCTCATTGGCTCCAGTGGAGTACTTGGGATTCTTGTTTGGTATTCAAATTTTTTAACTACTGTAGTTCCCAGAGACTGTCCGTACGTGGCGTTTCATTTTCACACAAGACATGTGAGATGTTTTTCTCGATGACGTTTGTACGACCTCTCTCTGGGACTAGCTGGTTATTGCAAATAGGCTAAAAGTTTTAAATTGACAACGGTCTGAAACTCTAATTTAGAAGCGGTTTTTTTAGGATCTATCTAAGACCCGCATTTTGTCGGTCGTAAATTGACAATGTCAAACAATAATATACACTATTAGATATAATATTATCAATATTAGAGAGATAATTAATATTAGTAATGTTAATATTTTAAATATAGAAATTAAAGATGTAAATAAATATTATAATATTATTGCTATTTATCGTACACATAAATCGATACTACCACAATTTATAGATGGATTAAAAAACATTTTACTAAATTTTAGAAATAAAAATAATATTCTTGTGGGAGATGTGAATTTAAATATTGCAAACGATTCCTCTAGTAAGAATAAAGATGATTACCTTAATATGTTAGCTGAACTAAACTACATCTCATGCATAAATCATTATACAAGAAACGTCCGAGGTCAACGGCCTTCGTGTCTAGATCATATATTTACAAATATCCCTTGCATTAAAAATATAACCTCAGCTGTCATACATACGACTATCACTGATCATTATTCATGTATATTTAATTATAAATGCAGTAATCCATCTTCTCCATTACCTAACCAAATTAATGCCTCAAAAAAAATACTTAATATGGATACGTTACTACATAAATTTGAATCAGAAAACTGGAATAAATTACTACAATGTAATGATGTCAATATTTGCTGCAATTTGTTTGAAGAAAAAATATCTACATACATAAACGATTCGACAAAAAATATTAATATTTCCAAATCCAAACAATCTAAGTACAAGCCTATAAAACCGTGGATTACCCATGGTCTTATAATATCTGTACGACATAAACAAGCCCTTTACAAGTTAACTACCCAACAACCAAATAATAAAAATTTACTAAACAGTTTTAAGGCATATAAAAACAAACTTTCATATATCATAAAACACAGAAAAGAAAGTTATTATAAACAAAAGATTGATCAGGCGGAAAATGATAGTAAAAGAGTGTGGACGGTTATAAATGAAATAATTGATAAGAAAAAATGCAGGAATAATGAAATCAATGCTATTACTCACGATAACTCGAAAATATGCTGTAAAGAAAACCCGTCAAAAGCTGCAAATATATTTAACACATTCTTTGCAAACGTAGGAAAAAATCTTGCAAATCACATAAATACCAACCCAATTTCAGATTGCAATATTGGTACAGAAAATAAAATAGCAACATTTCAAGTCACAACAGAGGATGAAATAGTATCTATCATAAACGATATGAAAGGAGGTTCTGCACCGGGATTTGATGGAGTTACGGTTAATATTTTAAAAAATATTAAAAATCAAATTTCTAAACCATTAATGCATATAGTAAATTTAAGTTTCCAAAGCGGTGTGTTCCCATCTATTTACAAGCAAACTATCATTACTCCAATATTTAAATCTGGTAATCCAGAAGAAGTAAGCAACTACCGACCAATATCAGTAATCTCAAATATAGCAAAAATTTTTGAAAAGATAGTAAAAAAAAGAATGAACCAGTTTATAAAATGTAATAAAATAATTGATGAAAATCAGTTTGGATTTATGGAAGGTAGAAGCACACAGGATGCAATTGCAAAATTAACTAGCCTTGTTCTCAATTCATTAGATAAATCATTCAAATGTATTGGAATTTTCATAGATCTCAAAAAAGCGTTTGACAGCATATCACATGACAAACTCGTAACTAAATTAAGAAACATTGGATTAAACGGTACAGCTCTAGAATGGATAAAAAGCTACCTTTTCAAACGCCCCCAAGTCGTAAAAATCAACAATGTGCTTAGCCAACAAGTAATTTTGGTATACCTCAAGGTACAGTCCTGGGGCCGTTACTGTTTATCATATATGTAAATGATATATTCACACAAAGAATAAACGGAAAAATAATATCTTATGCTGATGACACTGTCATAATAATTGAAGGTGCTGATTGGAATACTGTGAACAACCTAGCGAATATTGACATCAATACACTGAAAAACTGGTTCGATAAAAATCTCCTCTCTTTAAATACCGAAAAAACAAACTTTATCCCATTCTCTATCAATAAATTTAAATCTAAACCAGAAATAAAAATTCTAATACATCAGAGTAAATGTAGTGGAACTAATTGCACTCCAGAATGTTCTACACTGAATTCAACTTCCAAAATTAAATATCTTGGTGTATATATAGATCAACATTTTAAATTGAAAACACATATTTGTGAACTTGTCAAAAGAATTAGGAAATGTATATATATATATTTATAAGACTCAGAAATATTCTTAGACTGGAAAACCTAAAAAGAGTGTACTATGCAATTGTTCAATCTATATTACAATACGGTATTATAGGATGGGGAGGAACATATGATGTTATTTTAAATCCTCTCAAAATAGTTCAAAGATTAATTATTAAGATTATATTGAAAAAACCATCTACATTTTCTACCGAAAAAATCTTTTCAATATTCAAAGTAACTACAATAGACAATTTATATAAAAAATATTCAATTCTACAAACTTTCAAAGAAATACAGCTAAAAAAATTACATTTCAATATCTCAGCAAGATATCAAAACAATGTTAAAATCCCAAAATTTAATACTAAGCACATCCAAAATTCCTATCTGTATCATGGTATAAATTATTTCAACAAACTCCCATTAGAAGTAAAAATTATTGAAAATAAAAGTAAATTCCAAACTAAATTAAAAAATTACCTGAAACAACTGTAAGAGTTACATTACTATTTCAGTTCATTTAAATCTGTTAATCGACACATCTCAAGTTTCTCTTACTATATCTATTGTTAATAGTTGCAATATTATTATTCACCTACTCAAATGATAACATTGATAACATAATTGAGTATGAATTCACTCACCAAACACAAGAGCCTTGTCTCTTTATGGTGAGGAAAGGCTTTTATTACATTAATATTACAAATCTGTTTAACATGTAAAAAAAATGTATAATTATTGTAAAAACAAACAAATATTAAATAAAAAAAAAAAAAATAAAAAAAGATGCGATGGTGGATATGAAGTCAATCAGGAATATGTCACCACATTAGGAGATGAATATTCGTGGCCTAAAGTTCTATAAATTTTTATCCACTGTTATATTCTAGATTATTTTTAGTTAAAGAATATTGCACCTAAGAAAGCCATGTGCGATACATGTTCTCTCACAATCTTAACGCTCGAATAATATGACAGCTTCTTAAAAATATTTGGATATTTTTGTTTATTTATTCGGGACAGGGTGAAAATTGTTGTCAAATAGTCAATAATCGAATAATTAAAACCTAACGATGATTGAAATGACTTTATTTATTTTGTAAATTTTCATGATAAATATTAAGTACGGAAGATTTTTATGGATAAAGTAGCCATTCAGAGTATTACAAATGCATGCCGGGGTCGATTATAATGCGGCTACAGACAGTCAACAACCCGAACTGTATCCTATTTTAAGCCAAAGATCGTAATTTAATAACTTAAACAAACTTATCAATGGTATCTCGATAGGTAATATATGTATAAATATTGATAAATTAATTTTATTTAAACTGTTTGACGAATATCTTGAATGTGAACATTCAACACGGACCGTGACGATAAATATCGCGAAGCGGAGCGGTGTTCCTAATTGTCACGGTTGAATGATGGACTGCATTGCACCGGTTTTGGTGCGTAATAGTCCTTAAATAGGTACTAATATAAAAGTCTTTGTTTATATCACGATCCAAAGAAAGGTTATTGTTAATAAATCTCTCAAACTACTTGGCTTCTTTACTAGAATTATGTCTGACTTCACAAGTATATAAAAACCCTTAGAACTTTACTGCTCCTTTGTTCGCCCTCATCTTGAATATGCTTGTGTTGTTTGGTCTCCTTTTTATGCTGTCTATATTCGTCATATTGAATCCGTTCAACGTCGATACTTAAGGGCGTTTAACCAGCCAGCGGCCGAAAATCCACATTTGATCGAAAGATGTTCTTACGATCATACAGGGCGTTCAAATGAGAAAAAATAATTATTCTACGTACCAGCTTTTTAAAATTAGAACTCAATATCGATTTAATTTCATTCCAAATGTGCTTTAATTTATATCTACATCCAAAAATGCTGAAAGGCGTGATGATAAAACTATTCAAATTATGTACTTTTTGTAATTATATTTTGATCATAAGTATTTATCATGTTTCAATAATGCCTACAAATAAGAATGTAAAAAAATCTGAAATATAATAGTTTGTAAGTGCGCAAATAAATACACAAACGGGTCCAATATTCGTCAAGAAACACATGTACGTATATATTTTTTAATGATTTTATTTAAACTAAAATTAAAATTCTGAATCATACGTTTACCAGATAGTGTATTGATTTATTTTACTGCATGATTATATGATTTGAAATGGGTGTTGTATAATACAAAATATTTTTTGAAAATTTAACAAATCTGACAACGGCCTATGGTATAACCTTATCATACTAAAAACAAAATAAAAATCTCAAATTTACAAACATACGTTTACTAGATAAAATAACAATCTTTCAAAATCAATTAATATTTTTTTGTGGAAAGAGTCAATACATGTAAAATCTGCATAACACCCCAAAAACTAACAACAAAAATGCTTTTGGCCGTGAAAATCTAAAAACTTATCTATCTCAAATCTGATTTAGAAATTACATATTTCTGGTTTTCTCTATTTATACCCACTTAAGAGGGATTGCTAAAAGGCTAGGATTAGAAAGAGGCAATTACTCATATGATGAAATTGAACTAACTCTAAGCCTTTCTCCTTTAAAAGACTGTCGGAAAAAAATGTATGTAATTTATTTCTTCTTAATTATCAATTGTATTTTTTATTCACCTACATTACTACAAACCGTCCGTCCCATTCAATATATCTTCCCGTAGACCAGTGTTTTCCAAAGTGGTCCAGGTGGACCGCCAGGGGTCCACGAGAGACCCGTCGGGGGTATACGTTGACGTGATAAAAATATGGGGTCCACAAGTTGTAAGTAGGGGTCCACGAAAATTTATCTGGCTTCGATAGTAAAAACCAAGAATGTTGGCTTGGCTTTACCTATCAATGTAGGTCAGTAATTCCCCTGGTGACCAAGTAGACCAGGGGTCCCCAAGATCATTCGGGGGTCCGTGGAAAATAAAAATTGATTTGGGGGTCCCTGAATGACGTCAGGGGGTCCGAGGCAAATTGAATAAAAAAAATTAAAATCATGTTATTTTATTGTAAATTTGACGTAAGTTCGTTAATAAAGAAACAAAGGTAAGCAAAGTTTTCGATACAAAAAGTAAAAATCAAACTTCGGTGCTGAATTTCAAGACACGTAAAGAACCAACATCCATTGACCGATCCACTGTTCGCCCAAATGTACTTAAACTTATCTATATAATACATATATAAGTAACAGGTAATTTATTGTCAATATGGTGCTATATTTTAAACATTTGTATGAAAGAAGATGTCTTCGTCCGGTTCGCCGAAAGATTCTCCGCGGTTTTTGATTTTAGCATCACAATCGTGGCGAATTTGTGACACTTTTGATTTTTTCTTAGAAACGGAATGTCGAAAACTTCGCCTTTGTCATCAGCTGATGGATGAGGCATGAGGCATGAGGCATTGCCAGAGACGAGTTTGTCAAATGCACGGGCGTTGAAATATTTACATTGTCTGGGACAAACCTTCGGCGCACATGAATATGTATAAGGCCGCTAGAAAGCGTTCATAACAGACTTTTGAATGAAAGTTTAATGTTTTGAAATGATCCTTACGTACAATGGCACCATTAAAACAAATTGCTACGGCTATGGAGCATTCTAGCTGTGATTGGTGTTCAAATTGCGGCTTTGACACTTATTATTGCACGTAAGACACTGAGATTCATAGCTAAAACTGTTCTATGAACTGTCCACTATTTCTCAATGCATTAACGTAAGATTGCTTCATTTTAAATCTTCTTAAAACAAAAGGAAAAAGACTTTGAAATTTTTTCACCAGAAACTGTCACTATCTACTGGAAAAATTAACTTAGTCCGAAAGATTTTCAATTCGATAATTGCCTGCGGGTGAATTAATCTTCTTAAACAATGTAAATTAATGTGAAGAGTTGCAAGTCAAATAATAACTTAAGTACCTACTAGCATTAATGTACATTTGTTGAATGCGCAATGCTTAATTCACACATGTTGTTGAATGATAATAATTATGGTGAGTGGCTCAACAAATTGAGTATTGTCGTAGGAAGAATATTGTCCAGAAATTGTACATGCTTGAGAGGCAAGAATGAGTACCGTCGCCCCGGGAACCATTTATTGGATAACCAAAACCTCTGCTATAGTCCACCCCAAGAGGTTCGCTACGTTTTGCGACATAGCAGGGGTGCCCGGGTTCATGGGGTGAGTTTCGCCCTGCGTGGCGGGCCGGATCGAGAGAGACTGGTTGAGGGAGACATTTTAATCACTCCAGAATATCGGAACGGAACAATGGAAGGATTCACATGTCCGTCACTCCTGGACACACTGACCCCCAAATTCCTACCCACCCCTCATACCCGTTTCCTTCCCAGAACTTCCTCTCCTAAAAAGACCCTTCATACAGCATCCCCAAAAATGACGTAGGTCTGAGGGGATTTTTTTTCCTCCGGACTGTGTGGAGCAAATGTAATTTTTTTTTACACAAGCCCCACACACGAGGCTCTGAGAAAAATAATTCCCCTCAGGGCCTATGTCATCTTTGGGGATGCTGTGTTGAGGGTCTTTTTAGAAAAGGAAGTTCTGGGAAGGAAAAGCGTATTAGGGGGGGGTGAAATCTGGGAGTCAGTGTGTCCAGAAGTGACGGATGTACGAATCCATCCCTCTCACTACGGTGTAAGGCGATGTTCCGAGAGAGTACGGTTGGAGAAGTCAAAGGTACTGCCTCAACCATTCTCTCTCGATCCGGTCTGCCACGCAGCTGGTGGGCAGACGCATCCGTCGCCAAGACTCGGACAAACCTTATCGAACCACTTGGGGTGACCAATATATGGTTACCAGGGCGGCATTACCCATACCCGCCTCCCAAATTATAAAAATGTTTAAAAAATGTGTAATCATTAAAAAGATTTTTTTCCAACATGGATAATTTTGTGCTACATCGCTTTGAAAACAATTTTACACAGACTTTAAATAATTTCATACGATCTACTGATTAAAGATGTACCGAACGTAAGTATTTTTACTCCATTTTACCCAAAACATATTTTCTTTTCCGTCTATAGATACTACAAAAATATGGAAATACATACTTTAGATACCTTCTTGAGTCCACCTACGATTATTCAATACATATAAAAAATGATAGGATGTTACGTACTTAGTTTGGGTACCTACCCAAAGCCCACGAACTGGGTATGACGCAGGTTACGCGCGTCCCGAGTGCGCATGCCCCTCACCGGATGATGTTTAAAATTCAAAATGGCCGCCAGACTTCCTTGTCACACGTCTGACGAAGAAAAATATGTCTACAAATGTACCCACCTATATACTTACAGACTCACTATATATTTTAATGATTGAAATAATAAAAATGGGTAACATATTTTTTTCTAAGATAAACTTACAATTAAGGTAAACTTAGAAATAGGTAGTAAAACAATCCCTGTCAATAATGACTTCATAATATTTATATATCAATACGTGATTTATATTATTATATTATATTTTATTGAAAAAGCAATATCTTTTATGATTTGAATAAAAAAATACTCGATATCAAATTATCCAAATCGGGCATTTACAAACTTATTTGCAGTAACTGCCCGGCTATCAATCTATATATGAACAATATATAGTTATAGCTACATAATCTATATATAGCAAAAAATATAAACGCGTTAAAAGAACACATTATGTGTTTAACAAAGTACAGGTTTTTCTGAACTTGACGTACATCTAATTATTTTCTTTATTTGTTTTTGGAGTGTTATGCTTTGTTTGCTTCCACCTTCTTTAGCCAACGTTTCGGATAGCGTTACAGTGTTCATCTTTAGGGAAGATGGGTAGAAGAGGCAGTGTAGTGCTGTCCGAAATGTTGGCTAAAGAAGGAGCACGGTATAACACCCCAAAAACAAATAACGAAAATACTTTGACCGTGAAAATCTAATATCTACTATTGATAAGAAGAATACAGTGATGCAAGTCCTAAGGCAGTTAAAAACTACTATGGTTGTATTTTAAATAAACTTAATTAATTATCAAAAAGTTCAATTTTAAAGCTGTTCCCTTTCTCCCCATATAACTCCTACCCTCCTTCCACCCCTCTTCCTTACCCGCTCTGATGTTCTGTCCCCCTCTTATATTTTTTCTCTCTCTCGTTTCTTATTGTTAAGTATTTATATTATTATATACATGCAAATGTATGCGCTTAAGTTAGTTTATATTATTGCGGTCCTGATTAGTTAATTATAGTTAGAAATTGTGTAATAAAATGGTGTAAAATGAAGTAATTTTTCATTTATGTTATATACATTATTCGAGATTTTATGAACATAATATAATTAGAAACTATTGTATACAAATGTTATTATAAATCCACATATAACTTTAATATTGTATGGAGTTTCCCACCGTTCAGGAAATATCTACCACCATCCATAAATGAAAAGTTGATAGAGTTTAATTAACCTAAATTTATTAATTACACCTGTAAAGCCAAGTACCTCCATATCTTCCCCCAGTTCTTCCCCAATTTACAACAACCTTAAATATTATTCAAATTGGGTATGCTATAGATCTATTGGCTCTGAAAAAATCACAACCCCCTCTGGTTAAAAAATGCCACAAAACAACAAATGTTTTCGACGACCTCCGTAGTCCAGTGGGTAAGACTCTTGACTCACAATCCGGGGGTCGCGGGTTCGAACCCAGCGTGCGCAAATAAATTTTATTTGATTAATTTGTGTTATTTTACAATTATTCATTTAAAATAATATATATTATATTTACGGCACATTCCAGAGTGGAAGATACTATCAGTATCGCCCTGGTGTAAGACCACCATTCAGAATTGAAACGTTGCTTGAAAATAGCTATAGCCGTATTTGGTGACCAGATCTGAATAGCCAGGTACTTCCCAACCTTCTTCTTCCCTACCTCCTTCCCCTCCCCACTAACTTCAGCCTCACAACATACCCCAATTGGGGATGCCATAGTCTCACTGGCTCCAGACGGGAGCAGTTGAGATTCACTGTAAAAAAAAAAAGTTAAAAATTCAATTTTTAAATGTAGGTACAAAAGGCAAGTAACTTTTTACTAAAAACAAGTGTTTATTTGCATTTCAGATACCAATTATAAATAATGTATTGGGTGTTAATTTTTTATGTATAATTAAAGATTTACCTCACGAGTGTTTTAATGCCTTGATTATATATGCTCTCATCTGATACAATGCATTAATTTGCACTCTAAATAACACGTGGTGTAAATACCAATAAATGCTATTCTTGGATTATTTGACAGCAAACTAACACCCTAAAATAGCTATTTAAAATGTCATTAATTTTTAAATTTACATAATTTAACACATTAAAATAAATTATTTACCTTTAATTATGCAAAACCAGTTGAAAAGGCGCAATCAAAATATGATAACTGAAACTCTTCAATGCGAGTTTTCAAAACACTCGATAGGTGTCTATCGCGTCGAATCGAAAAAACGACTTGGCGCTTTTCACTGCATCCGGTGTAATACTGTGCACTTCCGTTTCCACAACACCTTTTTAAACTTCACATTTGAACATTTTTATGTTTTCAAGTAAACTTAATTTTAATTTAAACGGTAATTAAATTTTTAATATATGATTTTTAATTTATGTAATTTTTATTTATTTATTATTACCTGCTATTAATATGTTTTTTAGTATTTTTTGTGCACTGAAACGTAATATTATGTGAAAAGCATAGTTTAATTTATGTTTGTAAGTAAAGTGAACACTTTCAAGCCAACAACAGATCGCGCCACTGGTTCACCGCTCCACGTGCCCGAGCCTCACCACGTGACTGCAGAACTGTCACTCGCACGTGGTCTCAACCACAACACACTTTCCCCGCCAGCTGTTACCTGGTACCTACCACCAGCATTGGTAGAGTTAGCAGCCATCACACAGTCATGTCTATGCGGCCAATCTACGGGCCGCATGCTAATTCGCTCGCGCCGTGTGAATTATGCTAATACTCTAATCGCTCATTACGTAACGAGTCCGCGCTCTGATTAATATAAGTAACCACATTTGATTTCATCCCGAGAGTGATGATGAGAGACGACAAAGAAGATGCCTTCGCGTTGAGAAGTGGTGCAAGAATGGACGCCATCCTCCGAGCCGATGTGAATTTTATACTATCCTCCATAACGGAGTTAGTCTCCTCCTGGAGGCTGGTGCCTCCACCGATTCGTTATGCATACAGCACCAGGGGTTGTTGAATACAGCTCACTTTATACTCACACTTATTTATGAACCAGCACCGAGGCCGCGGCGGTTCCCGATGCCTCTATACATTATACAATATCGGCTTATGCCCCAGTGTTCCAGCCAGCAGCTCTCTCCCATACACCAGCGGGAAAAGGGCTTTTTATGTATTCACTTTTCAAGTCTCCACCTCATCTGCAAGTCGTATTATGGACCTAATTAACAAGTTAATATGGCCAGTCTATCCGGGCGGCGAGGCGCGCGGGCACGTCACGGAGGCGGAGGGTGATATCTTCTGCTGCCGCGAGCCGCTCTAGGGGCGGCTGCCGCGAGCCGCACTAGGGGCGGCTGCCGCATCTACCCCTATCGCTGAGGCTAGTATGGCAGAAATTGATACTAGCATCAACTACACTTTAATTACGTCACGTTATGGAAATAAATCAATTTTTTGACGTTTAAGTAATCGCCCTGGTTTAGGGGTTAGTTTAAAAGCTTGATTTGTCACGAAACTGATTCGATATACTTATATTAATGTGTTTTAAAAACATGATTTTATTGAATTATTTGTCGAGTTTTATGCAAAGAGTATGGATTTATAAAGTAGTAAGTAGTATTGAATAATAACGTTTCATTGTATTATTTAGTAAAAACTATATATGAAATAATCTGCTTCTCTGTGACGCTAATAGAGCAGCCCATCTATATACAATATTCAGCCGAAGTTCACCAACTTTGCAATTGTAAGGAGGAGTGCCGCTTGTGCTTCATGAATTTTGCTTCAAATTCTGCCTCCCCCTCCCCCCTCCCCCCCTCACCCCAATCATTCCCCATCATACATAATAACACAAAGTATAATGTGCCCTGGCCGAAATTCATATAAGAATATGAATCTTGCTCGCGCAGCCAGAATATATTTAACATCTCATTTTCTCTCCACGCAGAGGGAAAGAAAACAGTTTAACAGAAGTTTGAGGGCGATGAGATAGGGTCAAAGTTTAATGGAATTTTACAGACTCAAACAAACACCCGCATCTTCCTCAGTGACGATAACCTGTAGATCGAAATTCACTTAAACCAACAAACCCATTTTATTCAATTTTCAAATACAAATTCGTTCTCAAAATATTAATATAATGACTTGAAAGTAAGATGGGTAAGTTATACAAGACCTTTCCGATGATTGAAACATGTTATTTCATAGTACTGATTACAATAGTTATAATGATCTTGACCTGAACTCTGTGAAAGATACCTACCCTTACTCTGTATAATTGAACTCCCCGATCAGAAGTTTTTCTTGCATTGGCTTTTCCAAGGTGTAAACTTTCTACGACGAATTTTTGCTGTCGTGTTGTGAGCTAAATCTTGAACACACGTCTTCGGCACGAATTCTTGAGAAGTTAATGGTATAATGACCAGTCTGTGGCTGAGTTGGCAACGCGTTTAGTTCCCACCCAGGCGTCACGTGTTTAATTCATCGGCTGGCTAAGTCCTTCATCATGACACAAGCAACATTTTCAGCTTACTGTAATGGTAGTAGGAGATTTTCAGACATTGTTGGGTTATTCGTTAACAGGAAATGTTTGTCGTTCTTTAAAAAAAATATGCGTGAAACCCAGTTCTCGATTCATTAAAATTATTCAATTATTTATACCCATCAAAAACAATCACCTCAAAATGTTTTCTTAAAACCCAAAGACAAATCACCTAGAAAGGCCAATACCAAAACCACGTGGGCAAATGTGAATACTATTTTTCTCGTGTAGAGTTTTTTTTTCCTACGTAGTCAAGTGAAGACGTATATTTGGAAACATATTATTTTGAATCCATATAATATAGCTTACTTTCGCACACCATTTTTAATAGTAGATCTAACCGTATAATTCAACAATACTTTCGGATTTAAATTGTGGATCTAACCGTATCGATATTAACATATCAAATTTAAATTTAATTAAATTTCTAAAAATTAAAATGGAGTTCTACGAATTAAACACAAAAACAATTAATAATTATTTACTAACCGTATAATTGAACAATATGATGTGAGTACCCAACATTTTAAAATTAAATATATACCTATATGTAAACATATGTTTTTGGAAGGCATTTTTTATTTTTTTACGTGAGCTTCACACATAATTTCCCTCAGACCCAGGTAATCTTTGGGGAAGCTGTGTGGAGGGTTTTTAGAGGAAAGAAAGGAGAGAAGAGTTCAAGGAAAGAAAATGGTTTAAGGGATGGGTAGGAATCTGGGGTTCAGTGTGTCCTGGTCATCTACCTCCAAGACCTAGACAAACCTCACCCCATGAACCCTGGCACCCCTGCTAAATCACTTGGGGTGACATATGGCAGAGGTGTTGGTTAACCAATAAAGGATCCCGGGGCGCCGGTACCCATTCTCGCCTACTAAATTGAATACATATAATGATTTTATGCCGTCGTTCTTACAATAGTTGTTAGTGTAATAGTCAATCGAGAGAATAGTTGCCTATCAAGCAGTTGTTCAGGGTGCGATTCTCAGCCCAGAAATTTTTATTTTTATATATGCCATAATTTTTAAAATATTTTTACCTATACCTATATTTTTAAAAATATCATTTTCAATATTTTATGTCTCATAATTTTTCACGGGTCTGCGCTGGTATTAAATGAAACATTTCTTTTGTGATATGTAGAGCATAATAACATTCTAAAAGTAAATATTTAGTGAAAACCAATACATTTTCACAGATCCTATCACATTAAAAAATTAATTCTATTCATTTTTTAAATTCTAATAAATCTTTATTAGAATTGTTCCTGAAAACCATTCCCAATATAATCTCCCGAATTAAAAGACAACTGTTTCGAGCCTAAAATATCCTGTTTTCCCTTCTTTCCCATCCCTTATCCCCCTCCAACTAAACCTACCCTTACAAGATTCTCGTAACCGAGATTTTTTGTATTATTCATAAATAACTTATGCATACAGCAGACAAAATATTACAAGATATTAATGAAAGAAATGTTAATTTTATACAGTGCAGTAAGACAAGGAGACGTCTCAAGTAGCTGTGTGATTTTTTTCCCTCGTTGGAATTTGGAAAATAAATTTTCTTAAAATTTTACTTTGTATCTTGTTGTAGATTTTTTTTTAAATATCACCATTAGTGTAAACGTGAATCACATAGTCAGAGACATTAATATGGTTAAAGTACAATTATATACGTGCCAGGAACTGGGTATTCTAATTCAAGTACGAGGTAAAATTTATTTATATGTTTATATTTTTTCTTAGGATTATTAAACCAATTAAAAAAAATATGACATGATAGATTATTTCATTAGTTCCGTCAAAACGTTTCGATACAACATCACATCACAACTACTGCCGCCCCGAGAACCATTTATTGAATAACCAACACCTTTGCCATAGGTCACCCCAAGTAGTTCGCTACGTTTAGTGACTTAGGGGTGTTAGTCCGGGAGAGATCGGGAGAGACTGGTTGAGGGAGACCTTTTGACCTCTCTGGCAAAGCTCTCTCCAGACACGTCCTGCATCGCAATGGGAGGGATGGATTGGACCTGGACACACTGAACCCCAGATCCCTACCCACCCCTCATACCTTTTTTCTTCCCTGAACTTCCTCTCCTTCCTTTCCTAAAAAGACTTCCCACATAGCATCCCCAAAGATAAAATAGGTTCTGAGGGGAAAATTTTTCTTCAGGACTTCCTGTGTGGAGCTAACGTGATTTTTTTAATCAATTTCTACTTCGCACAGTACTGTGGTCCCAAACTACCCAAACTAGGACAAGGGCGAAACGAAATGTTTTCAAATAATAATTATTAAAATTATTAGATGCCTAATTTGTTGTATCTATTGGTTAAAAAATATTTCTCAGAAATAAGCACGTGCAAATAGTTATCAGTTGTTTTGCAAAGCTCAGTACATTAATAAATAGATCTCAGTAGATTACTTATATAAAGTGTGGGATGTAAAATGTATTTAACCAAAAGAGTACTAACCAAAGTATGTTCACTATTTTAGAACAATTTTTTTTAAAATCAATTCTATTGCTGTTAATAACAAAATACGCTTGATATAAGTTCTCCGATCTGAATGTTTCATTTCAGAATATTACATAATGCTTGATGAATTTTTGTACATAATTCAAAATCCTAATAAATAACCCCATAAAAAAGCTACATACGATGTGGTTTCAACTTTTACTGACGTTTTATTATATTTGTGTAAATAATGAAAAACCCTTTTAGCGTGTTTAAACATATTGTATACGCTGACGACACGGCTCTTGTCATATCTGATAAATCCATTGCTATTAAATGTATGCAAGAAGACTATGTCCTTGATAAAAAATGGTCCCATGACGCAGGCCTAATCAAAAAAACATATTGACGCACATACCTACGATCTTCAGTTCCAAATGCGCCTGAAATAATATCTTATGACTTTATATATATATAATCGTAATTACGAAAACGATGCGATAGTAATAAACTGATAAATTAATGCATTTGTTTGGTGAGACTGTTGATCTTTCAAACTTAACTAACTTTTAACTAACTTGTCAGTGCAGGTGCGATATACATATGTATCTGACTATGAATATAAGAGTAAAGTGGAACATATTAAACACACGAATACAATAATAGGTTTACAGAGAATGAAGGCATGCTTGCACCAAAAAATATAACAATAAATACCTTTAAATAGCGAAACCTGGAGTATAACATGCCCAAAATATTCAACGTTTTACAAGTAGGTAATATAAAAAAAATAGCTAATTACCAAATAGATTCAAATACATAGCGCCTAAGTGGAAGTGCTTTATCGTTAATTTAAATTATTTAAGTTCAGGTAAATGTTAAATTCTTTAATTTCATGCTCGCATTTTGTTAACATAATTATTTATAATGTTAATAATCTTAACAAAATAATGTACATACCTGGTTAGAAGCCTCCACCAATTAATTATATTTTGCAATGAGATGATGTGGACATTTGCGTTTGAGATTGTATTTTAAAGGAAGCATCATGGCTAACGACCTTGCTCATCGGTACCTGTGATTATTTCTGTATATATTTTTTAAGTACAAATTTGATTTAAACCACCGTTTTTAGGATATTTTAATAACGAAATATAAAAGTATTTAATATTTTTTTCAATCCAAATTCAAATCAACAATGTCATGTTTCAATTTTAAAAAGAGAGTTGTTCTATCATCTCTCTACCAATTTTACGTTTCGTTTATTAGTGTGGGTGTGGGTAGTATAAATGAAAGTATTAAAAACAATTGTAGTATGATAATTACAATGCAGCAGTCGACGTACACTTTCCTAATGGCATTTTAAGGATACATATTATTTACCTCTCACTCACGTTAGGACTCTAATTTTTGCAATGTAACGAGTCCTGATTCGCAATTGCTAACAATGTAATAGTTAAGTTCTTACATTATAATGATTTCAACATATTATTATTGCTAAGTGATCTTGAGGATGTATGGACAAACAAATACTTCACTTTGGCAGCTCGCTCGTGCGACGCAAAATTTTCATTTTCCTCCGATCCATTTTTCACTTTTGACATACCAAATCCCCGTGAAGAATAGAATACATCCATACTCCCACTTCACCTCCTGCAGGGTACAGGGTACAGGGCTCGGGCACGTGACACGTGGATGACAAGAGAGTAAATATCCGGATAAAGCCGGTACACGGCTAAGGCCTCCGCATATGAGATTTATGCACATACGTTATTGCATTGAAGTCCTCTTCCGATATTACGCCCTTCTGAATGTTATCTCCGCCGCAATCACGTATGGAAAAAATTCCCACACATTTTTCTGCCAGGATAATATTATTGTGTTTGAAATAGGTTTCCGACTTTCTTTTCTCATCCTCGTTACAACTTACTAGAATACATTATTTGCTTGGTACACAAATTTAATAAATATCGTCGAAAAGTTTTATCAACCCTCTTTTATATATTTTTATTTTTGTGTGGCGTTTAAGTCTCATGCAAACAAAACAATTATTAATATTCAAAATTAATAAAATACTTAGTTTTAACCACACTTAGAAATTGTTTAAAAAACCAAAATGTTTCGTAAGCAGTAAACACTGATGAAGTAAGCATTGCTCATGAAACTTGTTGGTTTTTTAAACAATAAACCTTATTAAACCCAGAGAATTCTATTAATTTCTAGAATTCTAAGAATTTTATTAATTTTGAATTAAAATGTGAAAATAAATAAAAAGGTGCCACAAAATAAGTGTGCTGTGTTTGAAGAAGTGATTAATAATATCGTGTATTCCTGATAAACCTTGAGGTACACCGCCTCACTATCTAAATAACTAATCAGTACTTGTAAAACATAGCAATTTTATATTGTTTTTTATATTTTTAAATAAGTTAATTTTGACACATGTTGAAAAATTAAACATTCTTATTTATTTGTACGCACGCAACAAAACAAAATTCTCGTATGATTTTAGATTTTCACGACCAAAAGTATTTTCGTTATTTACTTTTAGGGTGTTATGCCGGGTTGCGCTACCTCCTTCTATAACCAACGTTTTGGACAGCGTTACAGTGTCCGAAACGTTGGCTAAAACGGAGGTAGCGCAACACTGCATAACACCCCAAAAACAAATAACAAAAACAATTCTAGTAATATAAATGTCAAAATAAGATCAAATGCTTTCTAACTTCGGTGAATGGGAAATACGTACCTCACCCACCCCTTGAAGAACATTCGTAAAAATATTAAAGAACCTAAATCCGTTTGGCAATGTCAAGCTAAGCTAATGTCAAGAAACGATTCACCTGTTATTTACTAGTTATGACTAGTTACACCATTTATATTACTTTTTAAAAAACTTTGTTGATATTTCATAAATATATCGCCATAGCTCTAAAAGAGCTAGGTGATGCTGGCTTGGTGAAATTATTGTTTTTTATATTCTATTCATTCTACACTATTTTTAAATGATATTTTTGTAGAATTTTCCGGTTGAGCGATTCTGATTTCCCTCTCAGAAAAAGACCTTTCGTATAACCGGCTGACATTGGCCGCTCTTATCAAAAGAAAAATACCTCCACTTGAACAAACACAGGGAGAAATAAAACGCGTAGGTACGAGAGAGGAGCAAAGCAAATACGGGGGATATTCTTCAAAGCTTTTGCACAGCGCTCCGTTTTTATCCTGCTTGACTCCTAATGTGCTGAATTCATACATGAACAATTCCCTCATCCCCCAAGTCTTGGATCTTCCCCGGCCCCCTCCCTGCCCTCCCACCGAGCCCCCGCAGCGTCTTATCGGCCGCCATGTTTCTTTTTTGTAGCGGACCGTTATTTGGGCATGAGGAGCTCGTGGAAATGACACATTCAATAAAATATGGCGATTTTATTATAAGCAGGCACTTGGCTGAAGTCAGCGGCTCGGGGACTTTATCTACCACCTCTTCCCGCCGGCTCTGGTCCTGGCTTGATGATCTTAGAAAACTCTCTCGTCTACAACGTCTTACTACCAAATTTGAACTAATAGGGTATTTGTTTTAACACTTGGTACATATAATACACTTAGAGGCTTATTGCAATTACAATGCCCAAAAAAGGGCATTGATAAGGAATAAACAGACAAAACCGGAAATATGTCATTTTTAAATCAAATTTTTGAGTCTTTTTCACAAAAAAATTATTAATTGATTTCGAGAGATTTTTCTTTTAAATTTTGAGAAAATATGTTTATTTTTATTACAATAAGGTTTTACCGAAGGTTGTTGGAAGAGTTGCTAAATTTTCAAATTAAATTTTGTAATTCAACATACATTTCAAATCATTTAATCATGCAGTAAAATAAATCAATAAATTATTTAGGAAAGTTTCTTTACAGAATTATAATTTTAGTTCAAATAAAATTTAAAAATAAACAAAAATTTTAACAAAACAAAAAACGACTTCAAAAATGCACTAAAAAGTAAAAAAATAATTTCGTACGTTTGTTATTTTTGAGTCGGTGTCAGCCAAGGTAACTACATACATAGGTAGAGTTATAGGTTAGATGTGGAGATCTTGCCTGATACCGACTCCAAAAATAACAATCGTACGAAATTATTTTTTTACTTTTTAGTGCATTTTTTTAAAGTCGTTTTTTGTTTTGTTAAAATTTTTGTTTATTTTTTTATTTTTAGTGACGAGCGTGCTTAAAGAAGTTTTACTTAAAAAAAAGAATCATCGAAATCTGTTGGAGTAATATTGAGTTATTCGTCCATTTGTCGCGCACATACTTATTGCAAATTTAAGACATATATGGTTTTCTCATGGATTCCATTGTCAGAATTAGACCAAATTAAAATGGGACCGCACGGAAAGCACGAGCTTTCTAATAAAAAAAATCATCAATATCGGTTCACCCAATCGAAAGTTCTGAGGTAATAAACATAAAAAAAATAATAAAAAAATAAATAAAAAAAATACCCTCGAATTGATAACCTCCTCCTTTTCGAAGTCGTGAATTGATAACCTCCTCCTTTTCGAAGTCGTTTAAAAAAAGATCCGTGCCCTTGTTGTGTGACGAAAATACTTCAGTTTGCAAATTTTGAATGAAAGAAAATCGATATTGAGTTATTATTTTAAAATGCAGATATGGGGAATAATTTATCTTTCTTATTGTTACCGCCCTGTACAGCAATGGTACGATCGCAAGATCACCAATCGATGAAATTTGAATTCTCGGCCGCTGGTTAATGCCCCTTAAGGTGAAGCGTAATGTGACACAACTATTTTTGATTAATGTTTACTACAAATCGGTTAAAGTTATGCGTATTAAAACATATGTTTTGATTAAATTGAACTTTTTACTATCGTTTCGCTTGAACAAAATTAATATAAAATTGTTAATTGATTTATAAAAAATATAAACATAAACTATTAAAAGATGTATTATTTCATTTAAAATGTATGAACTATGAACGCATATAAGAAACAAGATTATTCACACATTAAATAAAAACCACTTAAGCGCTGAAGTCTATTTCTAGACTCCGTTTGCCAAGTTATTTTTATGCCAATTATCTATATTTGTAGTGATATAAGGCATTCTAAGAATACACCCTGGACATTGTTTACGTAAAAATAGTATTTTGACACGTTTTCAACAACAGACAACAAAATCTGTGTAATTTTCTTATTTTAATTTAAAATGATGATGCATTCGTTTATTGCACGTTCGTTCTACGGAAAAATATACCAATTTATGTGCATAAGGATTGGTTGGGTGTAGGTATTTCCATATTGACATACTTTTAAAGCGTATGCAGAACTTATTCAAAGAATTTCATTTGAGATGCAATTCGAGGTTACAGCGTCCTGTACACGTACTCCCTTATAGTATTACACGTACATTGTACAGTGCCGAGAGGAAGGGCCAAACACATAGCGTTTTCGGTTCATTTCAAATTCAAAGTATTTTAAGAAGAACAAAGAAGCTGTATTCCAATGACGAGGATCAGGGGTGCAATACTAAAGAGAGAGAGGGTGTATTTTTTAAATGATCTAGTGGTGATTTGAGGTAACTAGTAATTTTCGTTCTCTATTTCATCGGCTCTATTGATCATGTTAATCTGACGATGAGAATAACCGCTGTTGTTGTATTTTTATTGATGACATAGTTTTGCCGTTGTGTGGCAGAAATCTAAGGCCTTTTGCTCATGGAGAAACGGAAATCAAGCTAAAACAGGATGGTAACTAAGCGATTACGATTACGATTTACGATTTCAGTAATTATCTCAGCCTGCTTAACCATATATTAAAAAAGAATATTTCAGCTGTCATCTTCCATTGTCATATTGCTTTCATAAATGTCTGCCAGATCAAGTGAAGATGAAGATGCTATTCTTTCCTGCATTCGATGCCACACCAAGAAACATCTACAAATAAGATCTTAAGTTATCCAGTACAATCCATGATTATTTCAATACGATAACAAAATCTTCAAAAAAATTTGCAATTTTCAGAGATTAACCCAAGTAATTATTTAGTTATTTTCTTTACACTCACACCACAAGCAGCACTTTCATGGTATTGGTATCATACCGTGCAATAATATAAAAAATAATAATATCTGGAAAATTAACCGTCTTGCCCACTTCGCTTCAAGCTTTTCCCGTTATTTGTTTACATATTAATATTAAATTAGTAGATACTAATTAAAATATGTACGGTGGTTACATATGTGGTAATTTAAAAATACAGTAATATATGGTTATAAAGTTACAAACTAAATAGGTACATAAAAATACAAATTGAACTTTACAAAGTACTAAAATTATAATTTCGGGTCTCTCGTGCATAATTAGGAAGCCTGTAGTCATAAATGCGAGGTAATTTATCAACCTTTTGAACAAAAATGTTTTTCTGTTCGGACATATTGCAAATTTCTCGAAAACTGACAGCTTGTGAGGCGCAACTGGCAACTCAATTGCGCTGGCGACTTGGAATGACCACAAATACACTTTATATTATTTTGAATGAATACATTGTGGAATAACACAAATTAATTAAATAAAATTTACTTGAACACGCAGATTTGAACCCGCGAACTCCGGATTCGTAGATAAGTATCGTACCCAACCACGGAGGCCGTCATGCAACTGCATTACATACCACTTAATTTATCACATGAGTCGCAAGTACGTGCCTACGTAGCTACCCAAGCATCAAAACGGTTGGTCGATGTTCCTAAGTATAAGTATTTTCCTCTCTTTTTTTAAAAAACTGTTTATCACCCCTCCCCGCTCTTAGCTATTGAGAGGAGTGCTTTCCTCAGGTTGTTTGGCTGGTACAAGGTTCTAGGTGGTAGGTGGTAGGTAGGTTGGTTGCGAAATAAGAGAATTATTTGCAGGCAGCGGAATGATATCGGGAGAAAGATGCTTATTATTTTATTAAGGTAACACTGGGATAATTCTTCCATTTATATCGGAAGGGAGGTGACTGCTATCTGGCGTCATAGAGGCGCCTCCGTTTTATATTACTTCCTCTTTGTATGGTTTTCTCATAGTGAAGATAATGGCCGCGTTGTTTTATACACCTTCGCGTGATTTATAGCACACATTTGTTACCGGCTTTTCATTTTACTAAATATGTTCCACGACCCTTGGGAGATATCTCGCCATGAAGTATTTTAATTTATCGTCGCAATTGAATGATAAAATGCTTTGTTTTCAACTTTATTCTGCGCTTTTACCATTTTTATTTTTTATTTTTAACATGTTTTCTTTGTCTTAACCCTCAGGCTAATTTTTTCGCTTTTCGGAAACTCGTATAGGTCTCGGAGAAATCGTTGTGTCTCCCTTTCCATCATAGTGAGAAAAACAATATGAATGGTGTTGGAGAGAGCAAACATCGGTAAAATGTACAACTTTTTGTAACTAAAATTTCGGATCGCAATTCGAAAAAAAAGCAACAAAATTTTTGGAAATTTTTTGTTAATTATTTTTACAAGGAACGATAAAAAAGTGAGGGGACGATAACCTTTATGATACATTTATATAGAAAAATATGCATGTAATTTTATTTTTGTCGTTTTTAGAAATTTTATTTAGAAAAAACGTAATATTAGTAATTTTTTTAACTTTTTGTGTTTGCGTGCATAATTTATTTCGATTTTTTAATATTTAAAAACGTATTTAACAGCTTTCAAAAACAATTTTGAAGTGAAAACTTCTTTGGCACCGTTGCGATTTGGAACTCGATGAAATGAAAAATAGCGACACTAAAAAGAGACAAACACATACATATATAGGATTTAGCCTATGAGAGAATGGGATAGTATAATCGGCTTCTTCTTTGTGCGGTGTATCGTAGCGTTTCCACTCTTGTCTAATTTAGTTTTCTGAAGGTTTCACTTCTACCGCTTATGAATTGCACACTCTGATTTTAGTTTTCGGATTTGTCCAGAAATATTACCTTTATTTTGATTTTATTGCAAAGCGGAAATATTTTGACCGACAGACAACACAGTGAAATTGAAAACTATAGACCAATCAGTATTTTGCTGCAATTGAAAAGATCCTAGAGAAATATATATATCTATGAAACTGATAAAGTACCTTGAAAAATTTTCTATTGTTGATAACCATCAATATGGTTTTCGGAAAGGAAGGAGCACGGATCTACTGCTTCAAGAATTTTCAAATACAATTAATAATGATCTCAATAAAAGGAAACATACACTCGTATTATTTGTTGATAATTCAAAGGCCTTTGATACAATTGATCATGATAAATTACTAGAAACTCTGGAAGCAATTGGAATTACAGGAAACCTACACAAATTATTTGTTAATTACTTTAAAAATAGAAAGATTTGTGTAAAAATTTTAGATCATTATAGCAAAAAAAATAACGTTTTCGCAGGCGTACCACAAGGGTCCATACTAGGCCCTACCTTGTACATTATATATGTTACTGCAATGAAATTGATTTTCTCTTATGTAAAACATTATGTTTATGCTGATGACACTGCATTGGTTATTTCACACGAGGATTTGTTAATTGCAAGTACTCTACTGCAAATAGACTTTATCACTCTTCAAAAATGGTCGCATGATGTAGGTTTAATAATCAATGCTAAAAAAACGAAGCTTATGCACATCAGATCTCCTCATGCCAACATCGCCATAACTCCTAAAATTGTTTCTCATGATTTTAATTGCATTCATAATTCTATAATACAACCATGCTCATGTAAAAATATTGAACTAGTTTCTAAATACGTATACCTAGGCTTAACAATTGATTGTAATTTTAAATGGGATATACATATTCAAAAAGTTTGCACACGGCTTAGAGCTATAGTGAACAAACTTTATAGACTGAAGTTTTTTGTTCCACTAAATACCCTTAGATTACTATATCTGTCATTGGCGGAATCTCAAATATGATATGGAATAACCACATGGGGACATTCAACAAAAACAAACCTTCTTTCAGTGCAAAACGTACAATATTCTTTGGTAAAATTATTATTGAAAAAAACTGAATACGAACAAAGACATGATGTACAAAAATCGTTACTATACAACTCTGTAATTTTATTATCTGTTCGTGCTATATTGTGGCTTAAAATTGTGAGTCAGCATACATCTCAATCCGAATATAATAAACTAGTGGTTCATGTTACAATACAAGACTAACTGCAAACGATGGACTTGTAATTCCCAGATACCTAAATAAATACGGTCAAAGAACTCTAGAATACCTTGTTCCAAAAATTTACAACTTGTTACCCAACGCAATAAAAAGTTGTGAATTGAGTTTCAGAAGGAAATGCATGCTAAAGAAATGGTTAAGTGAAAGAATTTTTTTGTACTAATCTCTGTTTTATTTTTCTTTGTTTCTGTCATTTTCTCTTATTAGTATTTCTTATAAATTTTATTAACAATTTGTTCTCCATAATATATTATGTATGTATGTATGTGTGTATGTATTTGTATATATAATGTAACAATATGAAATGTCAAAAGAACCCGTTGACAAACTGATATTAATCAGTTTAACGGGACTTTATTTGGAAAAATAAATAAAAATAAAATGGTATGGGCCTGAGGGGTTTATATTTACATATATCCTGTTTCAACAAATGGATAATAAATAATCTTTGACTTTACATAATAATAAATATACTGGTTGACTTTTACTCAACGCATCAGGATATACCTAGTTACCTTCATGAGAAGTTACCAGGTAGGTGTGTTATATTATAAAAAAATCTATTTTCGGTTGTGGATCTGTCTTTAAGTGATTGTGATTGTGATTTAAAAATTGGAACTGATTTGTGAATAATTCAGACAAGCGATATATATTTTTTTACACACCAATGTATATTTTTTAATTTTTGAATTCGAAATGTGTATTTTTGTTGTTAGGATTAATTAATTATTAATGAAACCTCTTAGGATTAATCTTGATAAGTAGATAACTTCAGATTTCATGATTTTAAAGGGTCTAGGTTTAGTAACTAACATTCAATTTTCAATCCTACAATTATAATATCCCGTGCGCAGTTTTTAATAAATATAATGTTTAAAAATACGATAACATATTTTATTTTATTCATTAGCATTCTTAGCTAATGTCTAATTTTGTTAGCGTAACAGTCTTTACAAATTCATATATAACAGCGTATAATAATAATTATGTCAAATTTAAGAATAATTATGTCAAATTTAAGACCGTAATAGAAATAGGAAAATACACGACAACCTAATATGAACAATTCTGTTAAATTTCAACTTAAATCGAACAAAAAGTGTGTTATGAAATATTTTATTTAAATTAGATTTAATAATGACATTATTAAGTTCTGCGAGTATTCTTTTAAAAATTATTGTGACAGCCGTTTTACAAGGCCATTTTCAAACTGTGGTTATACTGCTTTGAGACGGCTTTTTTATATGATTCTAAATTTTAATTTTGAAGGTTGTCTTGTAAGCCGAAACAGCTGTCACAATAATAAAAAAAACTAAAATATTTGCAGAACATAATAACAAAATGATTAAATTAAATTAAAATTATTTTTAAAAAATTAAATAGAATTCTACGAATTAAAAATCATTTTTTCAATGATTTTTTACAAGGTCTACATTTAAATTTGGATTGGATATATTAATAATATCTTTCAGGAAGTAATTTTATTTAAATTCCGACTGCTGGAAGCAAAAGATAAAATGTGATTAAAAAAATGAGTTAGTAACGATATCTAAAATTACTTACTGCCTTGGGTCGCCCGAATTTCAATACATATTTTTCGGAATCCTTTATCAAATATTCCTATTGACAAATATAAAAGTAAAGAAAATAGGTGCATGGATTTATTTATTTAAGGAATATAAACAGTCTTAGTAATAAAATATACATAAGAGTATGCCAAAAAAACAGACCAATTATTAATGTTCACAGATAGGTATTTAGAAACATAAAAGTAACTGAATGTAAACTAGAACATTTAAGAAAAACAGAAAAAATAAAAACAGAACTAAGCAGCAATTTAAAAAATAAAAATAATACAGATGTTAATTCAACAAGTGATAAACATGTTATACACAACCATAAAATAATTAAAACAATACTTAAATAGACTGCGAAATAGGTATTTGGGTTGGGACGGGTAAGGGGAGGAGAGGGATAAGGATCTCGATGATGCTTCAAAGTTCAGTTTTTAATGGTGAAAAAGGTTTTGCCTACTGAAAATACTTTTATTAAATAACTGTCGCTAAATATTAGCTGACCCTTTTTTTTCAAAGTTGTTATATTTTTATTTTATAACGTAAATAGACTTTTGTTTCCCCTGAAAACCTGTGTTAAATTAGATACGCGGTATATTATAATGTAAGCGACGAGATGTAGAGCAATAAAATTGTTTGTGATGTGTATTGGACATTTTTTAAGAATTTTGATCTCTTTCCAATTGATCTTTCTTTGAAGAAGCTCCGAAATAATAATACTGAACAATTATTTATTTGTACCTTTACAGAGGAATATTCCCCAAATGAAATGGAAAATCCATGATTTCCCAGTAATTTTATGGCAGAATGTATCATCACCTTTACCTACAGAGAATGAATGATGTTAGAAGGAAAGTTACTCGAAAAAGCCGCAAGTCACAGCACGCTGAATTCGTTTGGTTTATTGCCAGTAGCGGCTTGTGTCATGGAAATATGACAGATTTTCAATAAAAATATAGAAGCCGAGGTTGGCATTTTATTTGAAACTTAGTTAGACACATATTTTTGTTATCTCGTAAAATATTATTTAAACTTTTTCGATTCCGTAATGTTTAAGTTTTGTAAAAAGAATAATGTTTTCTGGGTATAATAAAATAAAAGTTATGGGCACATTATCAAGGACGACGTTTCGGCTCAATCGTTGTAATTTAACAACATTAGTTGTAGGGCTTACTTTAAATGTAATACATAATAAAATTTCAGAATAACTTATGTAATAATAAATGTTTTTTTGCATTAGCTCCACATTAGAGGCCATGAGGAAAATAATTTTCCTAAGGGCCTATATCATTTTGGGGGATGCTGTGTGGAGGGTCTATTCAGGTAAAGGAGGAAGAGGAAGTTCTGGGAGAGAAAATTTTATGAGGGGTGGATAGGGATCCGGGGGTCAATGTGTCGAGGAGTAACACACGAATGAATCCATCCCTCCTGCAAGGCGATGGGTCGAGAGAGATTGGCTGGAGAGGTCTAGGTTAGGTCTCGCTCAACCAATCTCTATTGCTCCGGCCCGCCATGCAGTAGGTGGGCAAACGCATTGGCCGCCAAGTCCTAGACAAACCTCACTCCTTGAACCCGTGCAACCCTGCTAAATCACCAAACGTAGCGAACCATTTGGGGTGACCGATTAATTGGTAATTGAAAAAAAAATTAAAATCAACTTTATTCTGAATTTGTAATAAAGTTTCTTCTGATAAAATCAAAGACACTGACAAAATTTTCTTATTTGTGACCATGACACCGACGACACTAAGCAAGCGTGTCAATTCTAGAAAGCTAAAAAAAAGTCAACTTATCTCGAAAACAATTGGAGTATGATATTCTATTTTCGGAACGGCCCCTTTGGTCAAAAAAATAAAATGTAATATGAAAACTAGTTCCAGCAAGAACTCGTACGAGCGTCATTGACGTTCGTCCTTTTCATTCTCATGCGTCTTGTTTGAAAACGACAAAGCCGGAGGATACCAGAACGAAGACATCACGTACGATCTCTCGCTGAGATAGTAAGAATTATAATTTGTTATTTGTAAACTTATGTACGAATAACTGAAATGATAAATAAACAGTTGAAAGGTTATCCATTACTTATGGCAAACCCTTTATGCCATTATAAAAGAAATATAGTGATTTTCTTTGATGTTGTAAATGTAAATATATAAGGTTAAAAAACTCCTTCAATTTAATTTCAAAAGAACTTAAGTACCTAGTTATTTTGACCGGAACCGAATTCGTAACATTTCCAAAAATTATCAATAGTTAGATGTCAAACACAAACTTTACCAATTACCGTAGCGAAAACATATTTGATGAGATTTCCCCACTCTCCGCCACTGCTCGCCGTGAAATCCTCAAAGGCCCGGCAATTTCGATCAGACGAAGGAGAAGAGAAGAGAAGAACCGCAGAGGAAACTGTAAAGCCAAAACTAATGTTTCATTCATTTTTGTTATATTACAGTTGGCTCCATGCGGCGATGGCAGTGGCGTGCGGTGGCGGTCTCCCTCTCCCCTCACCACCCACCAGCCCCCACACACCATCCAACAGCCAACCCTGGCAAGAGCAAGAGGACGAGGTTGCTCAGCAGATTGCTGGCAGTGGCGCACCCTAGCTTTAAAAAAGAATTTCGTATAATTAAACTAAATCTTAAGAATTCATATAACCACGTAACTCTACATGGATTTTTTATGACATTCACACATATAATTATATTACATTGCGTGGTCCCTTGCTCGTATCGGGAGGCTTGGTATAGGTTTTAAAGCGAGCTCCTTGTATGACTTATTTTGTAACCAAAACAAGGGGGTTGCTTGCCCAGCAGTTTTAAAGGTTAGACTCGAAATAAACATTCGTGTTTAACGTCTATTTCGCACACGGAAATGTATCAAGATGAAATTTAAAATTAAAATGACAGGTTGTAAAACAAGTTAAATATTTTAAAAATTGGACGACACGTCAAACTACACGTTACACGCCACGTCACACGATACATCACACGTCGGACGTGCCTCATTTAATTATATTTTCTATATAATTTTCAATTCCCAATAAAAAAAATTAAAACCAACCTTATCTATGCAATATGAACACTAATGTATGTAAAAAATATTTATTTAGATTTAACATAGGTATCAATATATAATATTTTTTTATGAAAAAATTATAGCGAAATCAGTAGTTTTTTAACAGAAATAATTGTCATAAACCAACCAAAAAATAACCTAACCTCACCTCACTTGTTGTGAGTTCATCGTTTCTTCAAATTTTGGTTTGGAGTGGGGTGGATGTTTGATTTCCGTAGAAGCGGGATACAAATTGCAATATTTCTATCATAAGCGGTGCCATAATTGGGTATGTCATATTATTTGTAGTGTTCAGTTAACCTACACTGATATTGATGTATCTTTCGATGAGCTATTAAAATATTTTTTTTTAAATGAAAGAAATCTCCACCCGATATACATGTCTTACAATCCACAAATTTAATGGTTGAATAACTTTAATGTGATTTAATTACCAAAATTGCAATAATATAAAACACCCAAATTTTAGGTAGTTAGTGCATAGTAAAGTAAGTAACATGAAATATTTCTGCGTAATGTGTGACATTATCAAGTTCAATAAAATAAAATTTTCGCAATTGGAATTGCTTATTGGAACCATTTATCATATCAGACAAGCGATAAAATAGGTACCAACTACCAACATTATTTTATGTTAACTTTACTAAAAACGGTTTGTTTAAAAAAAATGAAAAATTGATCAAATTTCAAGATTGGAAATCAAAATCTGGGTATGTTGTATTATTATTAATTCTAGTGGACCATTTGTGCCACAGTAATTAAATAATAACATAACTTGAATACAACTTCCAAAGAACTTGATCCGTGAAACAACACGTCCTAACATTCGATAAAAAAATTTCTTCTTTTGAAAGGCAATGAAAATAAAAGGGAAATATATTTATTATAAATGCTTTCAACTTCGAAAATCTTGCAATCATAACATCGCTTCGTTAATCTCGATCATCACTCCATCTTCTACCTTTAATTATTTGACCTCCTCATCCTTCGTATCGGCACTCGTGGTTTTAGCAAAAATAAGCTTCAGGGATCTCATTTCCACCAAAAAAATATTTAAACATATTTAATTTGAATATTTTCACAAATTTAATTTTATTTCAGGGTGCGCCCTTGGCTGGGGGAGGTAAGAAGGTAGGGAGAACCCGAGTAGCCGCGCCCGGCCAGGGACCAATGAGATGCTGTGACCTGGGCAAATCAGGCACTCGGCAGCAGACTACGGGGAAAAATGGAACGAGCTGTATGGTTAATAACAAACAAACGGGTTTCATTTGCCAAGGAAACACTCAGCCATCCCGACTTTCACAAATTCAGGGTTTTATGTCTTTCCTCCTCTAGATACAAATTCGTTAAATCTCTTATTTTAAATTTTATGTTATTTATTATTTGTTGCCTAGTTTGAGTGTAGGTAACCATTTTATAAATCCGAAATCCGGTAAGAACTGGTTCCAAAAATATCCAGTTCCTCGGATCCACTATGATCCAGTGACAGCTAGTCACCGAGTTAAAGTAACCGTGACAGGCATTGACGCCATATGTAATCTCTCCATATCCGGAAAGATACTTAAATTCTATAAATCCGTAGTACAACGTCCACATGCGAGCTGCTGACGGAAATAGGGACATCTTGTGTCGAATTCTTGAATTCGAAACCGAATTTTAACAGTATCTTTGTGTGAAACACAGATGTTGCTTGTGGCGCGGCGCATATGGCGTGGCGTCCGGCATGCACCAGTAGCTGGGTTCTAAAATTCAACCACGCAGGCTTATTTATTATTTGTATAGAAACAAACTCTCTGAAAATCTTAGTAGTAATATTTCATGGTGGGTACCTATAATATGTTTCTTTGTAGTGTCTTATGTGTGGTATGGGTAGTGGGTAGGTATGTGAGTATATTTGTAGATGTGAGAAGTGGGGAGAAAAGGGAGATGGGAAGAAAAGGGTTTTAATTTTTCTCATGAGAATATCTCACAAGAGTCCCAGTTGCTCCCATCTCGAGCCAAGACTACGGCATTTCCAATTGGGGTATGTTGTGAGGCTGAAGATAGTAGGAAGGGAAAAAAGATGGGGAAGAGGAACGTGGGGAAGTACCTGGCTATTCTGATCTTAGCCATTTCAAGCAACTTTTCAATTCTGAATTGTATTACACCTAGGCGTACCGAGAGTACCTACCTTCCATTCTGAAATGTGTCATAAATATACCTTACATTATTTTAAAATTATTAAATTGTGAAATAACACAAATCAGTCAAATAAAATTTGTTTGTGCACGCTGGGATTTGAACCACCGGATCACTAGTCGGGAGCCTTACCCCGTGATAATGGCTTTTCTACGTGAATATACACCGTGTTGATCCGCATTAAACATCGACAGAGGAGCGATAGGAGAAATCACTTAAAGCAACAAAACAAATCCACTTACATTTTGTATACCATTAATGATTGAATTGTTTCAGTTTTCAAACTGAAACAAATTTTTGTTCATAGATACCATTGATTTTATTTAGACTGTCAATTTGTTATTTTCTTATGATTACATATTATTTATTAAGTAAATACGGTGACTTTGTGCTTTAAAAGTTTCGTATAGTTAAAAAAATCCGGGCAAATAAAAGTTTTATAAAACAGATGGGTAGAGGGTGGGTACTTTCTGAAGCGGGCGCAAAATGGTGCAGCTTCGGTTCTGTTCACAGAAATTATTACAGTTCAGGGGTGGAGCGCCACAAATTAAGGATAAAATCTTACGGCATTTATTAGACTTGTATTATTGAGTTGGAATGCAGATTCTTGAAGTGTACATTGATATGTTTGGAATCCCTCTTTTATCTAATATTGTCCGCAAAATTTTTATTTGATCATGATTTTATGCAATAGTTTATATTTTATAGTATAATTTAATAATGTTGGCCTTTGGTGACTTACCCGTGCTGAGGCCCCATTTTATGATACAAAAATTTAATAGGATGAAGTACGTAATACATTTTGATCCAATATATAAACTTGGTGTGCATTATTATGAGTTGTGTTTGTGTGAATGATGTGCGTTTTATAGTGGTTTTGTGTGTTACGTGTTTATGTTGTAAAATGTTGGTAATATTGTTTTTTTTTTAATTCTTGTTTTAATTTTGTATCTGAATTTATTTTTGTTTTCCTCAATTTTGGTTTCAAGTAAAAGACTGTTGATGGTTTTTATAGCATGGTATTTATGGCGTATTTATCTAAAGCTAATATTTACCGTTGGAGTTTTTATGTTTTCTTCGTGCGCTTATCTAACAGGTCTGTTAGTAATATTTTGTGCTTGTTGAAAATTGTTTTTTTGTTAAAAAAATTAGTTTTGTGGTGTTTTGAGTATAATTGGCGTATATCTAGTGAGTCAAACCCGTTGAATTTGTATCAGACAGTCTATGTTTATGTTTATGTTTTTTACAAGCCATACAATTTTCAAACACAATTTTTATTCAAACTTGACAAAGCATTACATATTATTTTTAAGTATAAAGTTACACGAACTTCATTATAACAGCGCTAATTTTAATACATTTGTGCAACTAATTCGGAACACCGAACCACAGACCCCTCTTACCCCGCAGTAGCCCAAAGATGCTGGTTGTGTAGTGACAGAGAGTCTTAACTGTCTTTTGATTGGTATTTTTCCGTCGTATGAGTCACCGTAAATTTTTATAAATCATATATTCTAGGAATTATTGCTTTTGAACACCTTATAGAGTGTTTCAGAATTCGAGTACTTTATCAAATTATAATAAATATGGCTCTGAATCGCATTCCTTCAAGTCTTATTACGCAGAGGAATTTGTTATATTATTTTCCCACTATAAGAATCTCGACGGAAGGAGCAATCTTCACACGGGAAGCTGTGCTCATCCGAGCAGGTTTTCAAAATCGAGTGCTCGCATGTCTTATTCATATCCTTCCAAGTCAATGGAGACTGGAGATGAATCTCATTTGGTCAAGGTTCTGCAAAACCGAGAAAGGTTCTCAATGATCTATATTTTAGTAAACCATTTAAATGAATTATTTCTTTGAAGCAAAACGGATTGCTGTAATTTTTTATCGGTTAGCTAAAAAGCTTTTTATATCCAAAGTAATAACATTTTTACGAGAAGCAGTGCATATACGTGTTATCCTACTATAATGAATATTTTTTCCTGAAAGCATTGTTTGAGAAGTATTATTATTTTTTTTTAACTACCTAGATTTTGGCAAAGAGTCTTTTTACGACTGGACAAACTAACTTTAAACGGGTTTCATTAAATCCCTTTTTTTATTATTAATATAAAAAAACTACCAGTTTACTCATACGCTGCTGAGACTTGGGTACTAACTAAGAGGAATTTTTGAAAGGAAAATATTGAGGCGTATCTTCGGAGCGGTTTCAGAAAATGGATTATGCGCAGACGTTATAACTATGAGCTATATACTCTATTTAAGGATCTAAACATCACAAAATTTATTAAACTGAAAAGACTTCAGTGGCTGGGTCATGTAGAGAGAATGACTGAGCATCAAGCACCAAAGTCCCTTCTGAACTCGAGACCGACAGGGCGAAGGAGCCTGGGAAGATCATGTTTAAGATGGAGCGACAACGTCCTCAAAGATTTATCCACCTTGGAGATTGTTAACTGGAGAGAGCTGGCACTAGGCCGTGAGGAGTGGAGGAAGACTATTGAAGGCCAAGACCCACCAGGGGTTGTAGAGCAAACATTGATGATGAAAAACTACTTAATACATTTTTCGTCACATATTTTTAAAATTTGTTCATAAATTCACATTAACCTCTTTTTTTTTGGTCAGAATTTCTTGGTGACTAACTAACCATTACGCCGATTCAGGAGTAGGCAGGGAGGACGGACCGCCAAACAACTCGGTTTTGGCATACACTCCTTGCCTCATTCAAAAGTATTACATTAATTCATACATTGTCTCATACATACTCTTCTATTATTCTGACTCTTGACATGGCCCCACTCAAGTTTCTGATCTACTTGATAGTGCCATGAATATATGTAATGAGTTATGTAGTAATGAGAAAATTTCGAAAAGGAAGTCTTATGTCATTTTTTCTTCTTGTAGAGTGATTATGTTTATTAAGTTTTCGTATAAATTATTATTATTATTATTTCTGTTGCGAATCTTTTCAGTCGAATCTCTCTGTCAAGAAAAACAATCCATCAGGTTCTATCAATCAAGCTGCACATTCAGTCCGTTGGTAATAAGAAATATACCTCTAAGAGATGTAAGAAAGAAATAATAATAATTCAGGATTGGTCCATTACTTATGGATGCTGATGGGCGCTAGAAACGAGAGAACTCGCGCATCTCTGACCGCCGGGAGATTTTTTCCCCGATAATGTAAGCTTTTCTTGATTGATTGCTTTTCTAATACCGAAAAGCACAAGTTAATGGCAGTTCATACATTTTTACTTTATTGAAAAAATCCTAGGTAGGTTTCGCTTTCGATAGTTTTGGATTATTTTCTGAAAATATTTTTGTTCACTTTTATAAAAAAACTTTGGTAATTGTTTTAAATCACTGTACTTGCTTAAAACGAATATTTTTAGATTCACCTTAATTACTATAAAATACAACTTTTGGCATTTGGGGCGATGGAAAATACTGCATTCAAATTTTTCAATTCGATAAAATGAATATTTACTTTCACAAACGAGACTGCGTCAATTCGCGGCCTTTTACGATATCTGTCATTTTGTTATGTTGGTATTCCCGATATATTACCATAACATAAAGAAGAACTAGAAGTTAAGTTACGTTAATACCACGTAATAAATGCGTATTAGATATGCACTTGTTTGGCGAAATTCTGGAAATAAATTAAAATTATTCTAATACCTGTTAGGCAAACCCTGCTTGTCATACAAACTATTAAAAACTTGGGATGTACAAACTATTAAAACTAAAAAAACCCTCAAAGTTAGCAGTATTTTATCTATTCGCACGAAGTCAGCTACAAACTAGCATCGAGCCAGATAAGTTTTTAGATTTTCACGGCCAAAAGCATTTACGTTGTTAGTTTTTGGGGTGTTATGCCGTGTTGTGCTACCTCCTTCTATAGCCGACGTTTCGGACAGCGTTGCAGTGTCCATCATCAGGGCAGATCTGCCCTGATGATGGACACTGCAACGCTGTCCGAAACGTCGGCTATAGAAGGAGGTAGCGCAACACGGCATAACACCCCAAAAACTAACAACGAAGATAGCATCGAGCCCTTCGTTTAGTATCAGGAATACCAACATAGCAAAATGATTATTGTAAATGGCCGCGAATTGATGTCTCAAATGCGAAAGTAAATTTTCATATTGAATTTGAATGCAGTATTTTCCATCGCCCTAAATGCAAAAAGTAGTATTTTATAGTGATCTAGGTGAATCTAAAAAAAATCTAAAAAATATTCGTATTACTGCGTCCAGTGATTTCAAAAATTTACCTTTTTTTTCTATTCCTAAATTTTGAAGGTTATTCCCATCAATATAATTTGAATCATTGAAGAAGAAAGTAATACTAACAAATAATGTAAACGAAACAGAAAGCAAAACAAGACAGGTAAAATATATTTTTAAAAATTATGTATTCTTCATTTAGATTTAGTGATATATCTTCCTCATCAAAATTTTCAAAATTTTTTTTTTTTAAACTCTAGTAGTAGTTTAGCCGTTGAAAGTAAACAACCAACATCTTTTTAAATTGTTTTTGACGTACTTCAATGATTTAGCTATAGGTTTATTATATCCGTGGGAAATAGTTCTTATTACTTTAAAGTTTTAAAGGATTGTTTTTGCCATATGTGTAATACATTTATAGTTATAATTTTATACAAGGACTTTGCGGTGCAGGATATGCCACTTATTATTAAGAAAAAAATAATTTTATTTATACCTTATAGGCAACCTCACCAGGGGGTCCTATCTTAAGAACTACTATTTTTTTTTAATTAAACCTTATAAATGTCGCAATAATTGATGTACTCGCAAAAACTTTGTTTCTATACACAGTCACTTTAGACTTATAATAAGTAAGATAATGTTCAATGCTACCAAGAAGGTCCACTCCATCTTTTAAAAATTCAAAATCTTTACGCCAAAAAACCTTTTCAGTTTTTCAGTTTCGTTCTTTGAGTTTCGACGAAGCTCAGAAAATACCCTTAAAAACACAAAGGTATTTGTTCAGCCTCAGATATTCATCGATTCACGCAGATAAGTGGAAAATAAACAGGACGCTTCGGATCAATCGAATATTATCATACGATTGCAATTCATTGAAATAAAACGAGAGAAAAACCTAACAATGGTAAAACAAACAAGGGAAATAAAAGCAAAGATTGTTATGCGGAGTGACCTTTTCCGGAATACGCACAATGTAAATATTTATAAGGGATGGGGTGGGCCATACATCACCCTTCCTAACGACGTTCTGATTCTATTAGAATCTATTCCCCTAAGTTTTACTGATACTGATACCCTATGTATGGGAAATCATTAATATAATATAGAACTACCAAGAAGGCTTTCTTCTGACTGGCAACCTTTGGATTGAAGGTATAATCAATTATTATTAAAGCAGTTACCTACCTACTTCAGAATGAACTGAATTACAGAATCGTTTTTACAATGAAGGCGATCTATTAGCTTTTCATCTTATTGTATTTTTAAGGAAATATTTTGGAAGCCTGAATAATGTTTTTGTACCTATTAATGGTCTGGGAATTTAAAACAGGACGCTAATTTTGGTATGCGATTTTTTTTACATTAGCTCCATACAGGAGGAATTTGTTGAGAAAAAAAATCCCTCAGGGACATTTTGGGGATGCTCTGCGGAGGGTCTTTTCATGCAATCCTTTGCATGGAGAGGAAATTTTGGAAAAGAAAAATGGTATAAAGGATGGGTAGGAATCTGGGGGTCAATGTATTAGTAGTAATTGATCAAGTCTTAATTAGGATATTTGATACTTTATTTCAAAATTAATCATTTAATTCCTTCATTAATTAACAAAAAAAAAAATAAATTATAAATTAATGTATTCTTCTCATTTGCACATATCCTCTTAAAATATTTCATCAGCATTTGAACTGAAATGTAGCGATTATTGTTGTAACTTAACATTATGTACCTACTCCTGCAATTATTATCAGCTAATCCAATTGTTAGAATCAACTATATGTACTTACCATCTAACACCTACCTATTACGAGAAATGTAATAATATTATTTTTACTTTTAATTATCTATACAACATGTATCATGAATATCTATTTTAGTAACTGCTATGTCAGTAAATTTATTAATCAATATTTGTTATCATTCATAAGATTATTTTCTTAATTTAAAAAAAAAGATTATATATATGTGTATTATTTTTTCTTTATCTTTTGCTATAATAGCACAACTCCCCAATTCAAACACGAGAAATGTTTTCTCTTTTAAATTGGGTAGATTCATTAACAAGAAATAACTTTATCTGTAATTAGCTTTTTATGAACCAAATATTTTCTTTCTGTAAATCTGTTATATATATGTATATTTCAAATAAAAACAAAAAAAAAATGTGTGCCGGAGTGACGGACGAATGAATCCAATTTCCCATGGCGGTGCAAGGCGATGGGTCAAAATAATCCGACTGGAGAGGTCAAAAAATCTCCCTCAACCAGTCTCTCCCGATCCGGCCGGTCATGAAGTAGGTGGTTTCCGCCACCAAGACTTAGATAAACCTCAACCCATGAACCCGGATGTTCTGTCACCGAACTTTGTAACGATGCTATGTCACCGAACTATGTAACGATGCTTTGTCACCGAACTATGTAACGATGCTATGCCACCGAACTATGTATCGATGCTTTGTCACCGAACCCGGCGAAATACTTGCAGCGACCTACAGCAGGGGTGTTGGTTATCAAATGAATGGTTTCCGGGGCAGCAGTGCCCATACCCGCATACTAAATTGAAAATTAAATCAATCGTGTGGAAACTATGATACAAAATGTTCTCTGACTGAATATGAAAAAACAACATGTGTGCAGTTCACATGCGGTAGAAGTGAAACCTTCAGAAAACTAAAGTAGAGAAGAGTGAAGAGGCTTCGAAGCACCGCACAAAGAGGAGACCGATTATAGTGATTATATTTTTGGATTTTATGCATAAGATCTGCTTGTCGCAATTTCATTTATAACGTTTATTTCATTTATAACGTTTATTTCATTTATCACGTTTTCATTAATTTCGTTGGATTTGAAGATAAAATAATTGTGATGGTATTGTAAGAAGATCACTTTATAATTTGACCGGTCGATGGCTGATTTTGCATCGCGTTTGGGTCCCATCCAGGCGTCCCGTGATCGGCCAAGTGACTACTGGCCAAGTCCTCCATCATGACACAAGCAACAATTTCCGCTTTCTGTGATGGTAGTAGAAGATTTTCAAATATTGTCAGGTTATTCGTAACCCGGGAATTTTTGTCTTTCTTAAAAACTTTTGAAGTAAAACTTCTTTACGCACGCTTGACTTGGGGGGTAAGCTGGCGAATGCGTGACGAGAGCGTTACGAAAAGCGTGGCGAACGATTCGTATTTTACTGTAGGAGCAAGAGAGAGCAGTGTGCGCAAATTTTCTTTCTCTATTCTTTTATAAGTTAGTGAAGTTTTACTTCAGTCGTGTGGTCTAAAGTCTAAAGCACACTGGTTTTTTTTTATAAATATAATATTATTAAAAAATTAGTCACTTTTTACTACTTTAAGTGGTAGACAGCTTAAATTTAGCAGTAATTAGCGATGATGCATTAAAAAACAGTATTTTTAGGTGGGAATCGACGGAATAAGAAAGCGATTATCATGTCTGCGCCAAAGCGGAAAAAAATATTCCATATCTTCCACACAATGTGTTCTTAAGAATGCAAATGAAGGCTTCCATCTGCTGATTTGGATAACCCGCCCTAAAACCAGAGCGGGCGCATTTTTAAAGTATTCACCGGTCAATTTGAATAATTCCCCTCAAGAAAAGTTAATTCACATACTTTCTTTTCCTTTGTAACAATCGCGGGGCCTAATTAGCCCTCTATGGGGTGATATGCTAATTCTTTTTTATAAAAAAAACTTCCCTTAATTTCGGATTTCGAGGTACAAAATATTCGCGAAAAAAAGTTCGTCGTAATGTCGTAAACGAAGCGGTAGGTACCAGGCTGCCTTCCTTATCTCAAGTTACATTTTCTAGTTGTTAATTACCAAAAGAAGCTTTTAGTGGAAGTGTAAATTGCTTTGAAGCAAAGTGGAACGTTTTTATTGGCTCGGTTCCACGTTTCTTTGGAGGGACAAATAGGTACTTCTGCAAACATAATGTCTTGATTTTAAATTTTGTTTGTATTCCGTCGGTAATTTCGGAAATTTTTTCGTTTTGCTCAAAAAGTTTGATAAAATCAAATAATAATATGTAGGTAACTAAAGATTGATAAATTTATTTTTCTTCATTTTCTTAACGCGTATTTTTATTAGCTGGTATCTTTTTGTACGATTGCAAGATTCTTCCAGAAATAAATGCAATCTAGGTAGCGTCTTGGATAATTATATCCTTTTTAATTTTTTTCAACACTCAACAATTGACAAGTAGCCAGCCATACATTTTGAATTTAATGTGGTAACATTATCCTTTTTTTATATCATCTCCACACGGGAGGCTCCGAGGGAAACAATTCCCTCAAGGCCATCTTTGGGAATGCTGTGTGGAGTGTCTCTTTAGGGAAAGAAGGAGTGGAAGTTCTGGGAAGGAAAAATATGTGAGGGGGTGAGTAAGAATCTGGGGGTCCATGTGTCCAGGAGTGACGAAATATAAATCCATCCGTCCCAATGCGGTGCAAGGTGACGAGTCGAGAGAGTCTAGCTGGAGAGGTCAAAAGTTCTCCACAAAACGAACAAACGCCTCCAAGCACTTGGGTTGGCCAATCGGGGTGACCTATGTTGGTTATCCAATAAATGGTTGTCAGGGCGGCGGTATCCATTACCCCCCCCCCCCCCCAAATTGAAAAATGATACTATTAACTAACTAATGATAAAATTCAGTGACAGATTTTTCAGATTTCGTAAACAGTATCTACAGTTTGTATTGCTAAGTTATATAATGTCTATTAAAGTGTTACAAAAAAATACTCACTTATTTGTGTCTATATACCTATAGGTTTGTGGGCAGGAAAAAAGACAATAATTCCTCGCGATGGCGATGAGTCGCAGTTAAAGGAGTTAACCGTTCATGAAACGCAAGTTCCACGCGGGCCTTAATTATATTCCCCCAGTCAGTGGATATGAAATATAATGCAAATTTATTCATTTTTTCCCTTACGGCACAGATGCAACGACGTATATCTATTCGGTGCAATCCAATTAAAACGTGTTTTATTTTCAACTGGCGAGTTTAACCGTGAGATTTTAGATTAAACTCGACGGTCGGGAGTTTACCAACAAACAAGTCAGAAATCAAACTATTGGGTGGTACCTACCTCCTTCTTTCTCCAGCAGACTGTGACCGGAAATAACCCTTCCTCTTTACTGCTAATTCTCCAGTTCTTTCCAAAGGTAAAGCGACTGGTTTCATGTTTTAATTGCACATTTATCATGAAAAGTTATCTTGGTTGAGTAACATAATTTTTTTTCTAAAAACAATTGAGCAATAATTTTAATAAGTTTTTGGTTGTAGTCCATCTCTTTCACGGAGGATCTTTTCAGGAAGAAAAAAGACTGTTCCAGGGTCTTGCTGAAACCCGAAGGTATTCAAAAAGGATAGAAATTCTGCCAGCTTGTTCAAGTCATGGAACCAATTTACAGCGAATATTTCGCTTTAGTACGAGATCAATGATGCTGGTTTTTTAGCCTTTTATTGAAATATTTTTTAAACAGGCACATAGTTCTTATTATAAATAGATAGTTCAAATTGGGAGGCGGTTCCATACCGCCAATCCGAGAACCTTTTATTGGATAACTAACACCTCTGCCTAAGGTCTCCCTAAGTGCTTTGCTACGTTTGGTGACTTAAAAAGGGCGCCTGGGTTCATGGGGTGAGGTTTGTCTGGGTCTCGACGGTGGATGCATCTACCCACCAGCTTTGTGGCAGGCCAGATTGGGTGAGACTGGTTAAGAGAAGCCTTTTGATCTCTCCAGCAGGACTTTCTCCGTATTCGGAGGGATGGATTCATAATATGTCCATCACTCGTGTACACAATGACACCCAGATTTCTACCCATCCCTCAAAACTTTTTTCGTTCTTAGATCTCCCTCTCTTACTTTTCTTAAAAAGCATCCCCCAATGATGACATAGGGCTTGAGGAAAAATAATATCCCCCTGGATGGAGCTAACGTAAAAAAAAAATATATCCTTTTGTGCTCTAAAAACTCTAAACTATGCAATTTGTCCATTATTTGTATGGTTTTCTGTACCTACTAGCATAAAGTCAGAAGTTTTTGACAGATTCTTGTTAGTTTAAAATATAAAAAACCCTTAAAAAATATATCACATGGAGGATGTGTTTTAACTACGCTGTAATCAGTGTATTGATAAATCAGACTGCCGACAAAATATACCACTTTTTAACAAAATCAAAGATGGACTCTAGAAATGTATTTATGCATGAAACGCGAATAATATTGAATAATGTTTCATTGGGTGTTTATGAGCCATAGGTTGTTTATAACATTAAAAACAAGGATATTAACATAAAGTTAGAATTAAACCTCTCGCAACAATGAACGTACCCCGTAAAGTATAACAGTAATCGCTTGCATTTTCATTTTAATACATTACCCATGAACTTGCATTCCGAATCGTTCGTTAACTTAACACATTTATGCAAACGAATGTAAATTGAATATCACAGAATAACTTACCAAAGTTAATAAAGAATGTTAAACTTACAAATTACAGTAACAACTTTACAATTTCATGAAGATGTTTCCTGGGATTAAGGTCAGGAATTTGAAAACAACATATATTTGAATACGATTATTCTGAGGAGTGTTTGCTAAAATATTCCTTACTTCGAAACAATAAAAGAAGTTTTGAGTGCATTATAATACTTGGTTTTTTCCTTGAAAATTTTAAGATAATTCTGTTTTTTTTTATGTGAATATCTCACAAGAATCCCAGCTGCTCACGTCTGGAGCCAGTGGGACTATGGCATCTGCAATTCGGGTATGTTGTGAGGCTGAATGTACTGGGGAGGGGAAGAGGAAGACGGTGAAGTACTTGGATATTAAGATCTTTTCACTAAACACGGCTAAAGCAATTTGAAACAACATCAACATTCTGAATGGTAGTCTAACATCAGGGCGATACTGAGAGTATCTTCCTGTCTGGAACGTGCCGCAAATATAATACTGATTATTTTTAATTGATGAATTGTGAAATAACACAAATTTAAGCACGCTGAGATTCCATCCCGCGATCTTCGGATTGCGGGTCAAGAGCCTTACTCCTCGAACACGGAGGCCGTCAAAGGCTGTTGTTAGTATTGTCAAATAATTAATTATGCTCCATCATCGATATTTTATTGATATTCATTATTGATATTTTATCATTCTCGTAGTAAGGGGTCTGTTGCAAAAAAAATTGAAAGCATTTTTTTTTAAATTTTATACACCGCATTCGGGATTTTTTAGAGTAGCTATGTTTGTTTGGAAAGAAAATAATTTGTGTGCACTCTAAAACCGAGTTATAAACATTTGATATGTTTATATTATAGTAGTTATAGTAACATTCTAAATTATTCCGAACGCAAGGCAGAAACCGTTGGATTTTACAAAAAATAGTAAAAATTGATAAATGTGTTTGGTATTATTATTCCAACTGTTTTAGTTTAAAAGTAAAGTCTTAAAGCTACATAAATTTAGCAACAATTAAATTTAGTCAGAATTAAAAAAAAAACGAAACATCTTTAAGTACCGTATAACATAAAAATACGGATAAAAATCTATCTCTTAAAATGAACACATCATTTCCATTAAAATAAAGTGTATCGTGTTTTCTTAACTGCTCATAAATGATAATAGACATGGAATGATATACCGATGAATGCGTTATTTTAATGTACTTTAAGTGTGGATTATGAATTATCTACAAATCACATCATGATTTTTTTAAAGTGTTTTAAAACCCATTGTTTTCAAACCAATGATATCTGCGTATTTTTTATCGGTACATGAAATATAAATTGCAACGACTTGTGCATTTATTTCTTACTTATCAATGGTATTCCTTTTTGATTTCAAGACGCATTGATAACATAAATTCGATCAACGAAGTCATTTATAAACGAGAACACTTGGCAGTTAATGAAAATTGCACCTTTAACTTTTTTTTTGGTTATTATTACCACATTTTTTAATAACTAAATTGATTAATTATAGTGCAAGTAAGGTCCACAGCGATTAAGTCAATTGATGTATGCTGTGTTGAGAAAAGATGTAACAGGTAAGAAACTCAATTGCGACAATTAAGGTAATTATGTTGATAGCCAGAACGTGCTAATTGTTAACGAATGCACTGAATATAGAGTGTATTGCACCTCTTCGCATCAATTTGTGTTGTGTTGTTTAATACGTGCATTCTGCAGATGCAGATGGCGCATGTGCATTAAAGTGGTGTTGATATCCCACAAATTATGCATTCATAAACAACTTAAAATTACATCACTATCTTTTCAGTTAATGGCGCTAACGGTTTATTCATTGAGAAGCAAATATTTAATAACCAACGGTTGTATTTATCTTGTGTAATATAATCTATAGTTAAATGTTTGCATAATAAATACTTCAGTAGATTTGTTTTAAAATGTAATTCTGTAGCCGTAGAATATTATCGAAAACTGGCATTAACCCATGAAACATAGTGGGATATTATAAGTATTGTAGGATTGATAATTGAATGCAGCATACCCTTTAAAAATCACGAAATCTGACTTTACTTGGCTTAAGGTTAACCCTAAGAAATATAAACAAAAATAATTATATTGAAAATATAGAAATAAAATAATTTTCTGGTAAAAACACTATATCGTAGGTAGGTACTTTATCGCTTGTCTGATTCTTGACACAATCAGTTCCAATTTTGAAAATGATGTTTAAATTCTAAACAAACCCGAGTTGCATTGAAGCAGAGTTGCAGCACAGACAGACCATAACGGAAGTTAGTATTTTGATGATAGAAGTATGAGTGTATGTCTAACTTGTAATGTTTTTGAGTTTGAAACTGAGCAGTTTCTGATACAACTGTAGCTTCCTCACACTAGTATGACAACTGAAACTTGTCAATCTTTTTTGAAGATGGCACGGTCCAAAATACAAAGATCATTGTAAAATACAAAGAATTTTTTAGCTGTAGTAAAATCGTTTTTTTTACTAGGTTCCAAAAGGAAACAATTTCAAACTTGAGAGAAGTGCAATCAAAACTGTAATTAAAAAAAAATTAACAAAACAAAAAACGACTTTAAAAAATGAACTAAAGTAAAAAAATAATTTCGTACGATTGTTATTTTTGTCAGCCATGGTAACTACATAAATAGGTAGTTATAGGTGAGATGTGGAGATCTTGGCTAACACCGACTCCAAAAATAACGAATTTTTTTTAGTCGTTTTGGGTTTTGTTAAAATTTTTGCTTATTTTTTGATTTTTAGTGACGAATCACCGAAATCTGTTGGCGTAATATTGAGATATTCGTCCATTTGTCGCGCACATACTTATTGCAAATTTAAGACAAATATGGTTTTCTCATGGATCACATTGTCAGAACTGGACCAAATTAAAATGGGACCACACGGGAAGCACCAGCTTTCTAATAAAAAAAAAGTCATCAATATCGGTTCACCCAATCGAAAGTTCTGAGGTAACAAACATAAAAAAAAATACCGTCAAATTGATAACCTCCTCCTTTTCGAAGTCGTTAAAATAAAATACATTCATTTACATATTTGCATCACCATGAACATCATTTAAATACATTGATTATTATTTGCCTTCACTAGCATCCTGGATGATGAAGGAAAACATTATTGCTCACGATCATCTCATTTTGATTGTGGTGGAAATTCCTATATCACCCCTTACATTTATTAGCTTTGTTTTACATTTAAGTTCCGTATCGTACAGCTTACGTAATTTAATTGATTCACACGCATTTATCACTGCATTAAGGCCAACCTAAACTGTTTCCATTTTTTGCTGTGTTCCTGTTTAGCTTTACTGTCTTGGCCATTCAGCCGGCTTTAAGCTGATCTTAAACCCAAGTGCGAATCACTAAAAAAATCTGAATTTAGAAAACTGGATAAGAAAACAAACAAATTTAACCAACATATAGAGAGACAAAACACGTAGTGGTGAACCAGAGGACAAATCTCAGCAACCACTGGGGATAGAAAGATGGCTCAACGCTGACCTGAAAATCGCTGAATACACGAAATAAGCAACACAGACAGTAGAAGCATTAAAAACAAAAAAAATAGTGGAAGCTGCTTGAGAAGTGAGGAGGTCTTCATCGGACAGTGGCTGATTACGACTATACAAATCAAAATTTATTCAAATCAATTTATTTTTTGAGCCTTTGAGTCTTTTACTTGTTGAACTATAATAATACAAAATAGGAGTCATTTTCTTGTTTACAAAGTAGCTTGTCGGTAGGAAAATAGTTAAAGTAAATAACGGGTGTCTCTTAAATTACATCTTCAGAACTTCATTTTTGCTTTGACGCAGGGCGCTAGTGGTGAGTTTTATGAATAGTATGTGTTTGGTTGTGACAGTGGATATAAGTTGGATTGTTAGATTAAACAGGGTCACGGTTAGCACTAGTTACTGAGTAATTTAAAAAATATAATAATATCATTGATCTTTCTCCATGCAGAAGGTTGTGGCATATATATATATGTTTAATTATATTATCTTCCGTTTTTGTTACAAGTAGAGAAAATTATATACTCAATGCAATCTCCCGTACTGACGATATCATTCACTGTTTAAAATTTAATTATACGAATACTATGAACTTATTATAAATATATTATGTTGTTAACAAATTATTATAATTTTTTTTTTACATTCACTTCACTCAGAAGGCCTCAAGGAAAATTATTTCCTCAGGGCCTATGTCATCTTTGGGAAAGGAAGTGAACCGTGTTGCAGGTTGCAGGAGAGAGGAAAAACAGGCCGGCCAATCTTTCCAAGCGACCCGTTTCATGCGATAAATGTCAACAAAGTAGATACATATGTTGGGCGCGAGATTGGAATGTTTCCTGAGCTGCGCCGATGGAATCAATGACGCTAGTTCCTTGAAGCATTTTTAATGTAATTCCGGTAGAACAAGAAGAGCATATTTCAATTCAATTCAATTTCAATTTTCAGTGCCGGCAACCCGGGCGTTTATTTATTATTAGTTATGTACAACAGTTTTTTTTCCTTACCCTCCTCACTAGACAGAGTCTGTTCTGAGGCTGGTAACTAACAATTTTTAATTACATAAAAACAAGTAAGTGGTAAAAAAAAATAAAAAAGAAACATATATATTATAGTAAGAATAATAATAATAAAATAAGAGGAAATCAGAATTTAAAAACAGAGTAGAATAAAAGAAAATATATGATATTAGATATTAAGAATATTACTTATCTCTCTTCTTTCTTTGACATTCAACCAGTTTAAAAATCTTTTGAAAACCCAATTCAAATTATTAGATGCGACGTAGGTCTTTGTTTGGGCTACAAACTTATTGAATATATATGGTGCCAAGTAAGATTCATGTTTTTTTGCAAAATTTGATTTGATATGTGGTACTTGTAATTGATTGTGTGTGTTTGCTCTTGTGTTTTGCGAGTGAGTTATGAAGTGTGGTGATATTTTTATGCAGTTTTTGTAGATGATCTTCTTTATGTATAGTTTATTTATGTCTAATAGGTTATTGTTGATCATTAGCTGTTCTGTCGGATGTTGATAAGGCTTTCTAAACCTAATTCTGATTATTGTTTTATGATTAATTTTAAGTGATTTGAGGTGAGTCTCTGCTGCTGCTCCCCATACTGAAATACCATACATTAGAATACTTTGGCAGAGTGCATAATATATATTTTTTAGCTGAGGTAGTGACATAATATTTCGAATTGTTTTGAAGATGTAAGAGAGTTTTCCGTATTTTTTTTGTAATTAGGTTAATTTGGAGATCCCATTTTAAGTTGTTGTCAACAGTTAAACCGAGATATTTAATATTTTGCGCATAATCAATTTTGTGACAAACACAGCGTGAGTTAGTTAACGAGGTAACTGTGCAGGGGTGAAGATGTAGTTGTGGGCGACTATCTGGCTGACCAGCTAATGTTTTACTGAAAGTTAAGTATTTTGTTTTAGAAATATTTAGTGTCAGTAGATTATTTATTAGCCAGTTATTTACTTCAGTCATCCCTGCTTCCGTGTTTTTGAAGACGTTTTCCCATGATTGGGCTTTGAATAAGATTACAGTGTCATCTGCATAACTGATTACTTTGTACTCTATGTTCCCTAGGCTTATCTCCGTTAGACTGTTAATGTAGATGAGAAACAGTATGGGACCTAAGACGCTGCCTTGGGGTACTCCATACCTGGTGCCTACTTTGTCACTTTCTTGATTATTGATTTTTACAATTTGTTGTCTATTTTCAATGTAGCTGATGAACCATTTTAGTGGTGGACCTGTTATGCCAATGTTTTTGAGTTTTTGTTGGAGTAATTTGTGTGAGATGGTGTCGAAAGCTTTTGCTAGGTCTAAGAACATTCCTAACACCTTTGAACCGCCATCTAGGTTTTTCACTATGTAGGTGGTTAGTTCCGATAAGGCGTCTTCTGTTCCCATTTTCGCTCGAAACCCGAATTGACGGGTGGAGATCAGTTTGTGTTTGTCAAGGTATGCGAGCAGTCTTTTTTTCATAGTTTTTTCTAGTAGTTTCGATAGCGAATTTAGGAGAGTGATTGGTCTGTAATTTAAGATCAGCGTTTTGTCTCCCGATTTATGTATTGGAGTAATACAACCTATTTTTAGATGATCGGGGACAAAGCCGAGGTTGAAACTTTGGTTGAAAATATGTTGAAGTGGTATAAGTATATGTTCTCGGAGACTAATCAGTATATGATTGGAGAGGTTATCTGGGCCCACAGCGCAATTTGGTTTGAGAGAAATAATTAAATCCGATATTTCCTTTGTACTTATTTTGTGAGCATAAAACGAATGACTTGGTTGCATGGTAGAGGATAGTTTGGTTAAAGAGTCTTCTGTTGTGCCGTTTTTGTACCGTTTTTGTACCTGTGCTCTAAAGATTGCAATCCTCTCTTTAAGATAAGGGAATGCACCAACGGACCGCCCGTTTCTGCACAGAGTCAAGGAGATTTTTCAGGTACTTTGGGGCTCCAGATCAGAGGTGGTTGCCAAATTCAACAGTTCAGGGTCAGCAGTTTGTGTATTATTAAAGTTCCCTGCACAGTACGCCCAGCTTCTGAGACTTCGAGGGAGCCCCCGTGCCTGAGCTGGTCACTTAGAGTTACACCAGGTATGAAGGGGTACACAGTATGAAGGAGATTAGATTGCCGTTTCAATTTCTTTTAGACGCAATCAGAAATGATTGGGTCTTTGAAATATTATTTGCACTCATTAACAAAAAAAACGTTAGAGTAGTTGTTCTACATTAAAATTCTCGTGTAATTCTGAAATCATTGGTGATAAACAATGTTTTCAGTTAAATCGCGCAATCACCCTTTGATCCCCTCGAGCCGGGAGTCCTGCGGCACTAAATAGCCTTCAGGTAAACCTTAACTGTACGGTTCCGCTCAACAGGCTGGCTTTATTAATATATTATACCGCGGTATCTCTCGACCGATCGCGAGGAATAATTTTTATCACCCCCCGTTTTATTAGGGACATCGGAAGTCGCGTAACTAATCCATATTCATGAATCAACGAAACGCACATATGTCTTTAAATGGAAAATAACTAAACACTTATCCTTTTTGAACCTTATAATTTATAACGACAATTTTTGGTTTGAGTTTTTGCCGTGTCTGTCTTTCCGCGAAACGCTTTTTAATTTAAACACATTTAAAAAGATATATAATTGCGTATTTTTTGGCAATTAGTCTGAAGCGAAACGGTTAATGTAATTACCGCTTTCAGTTGTTATGGTGAATTATTATTGGGATTTCGCGGGAGTTTACTAAAAATTACACCTGGACTATGTTTCTGTGATTTCTGTGATACTTGGTCTTTATGATTATGTAAATCAAACCTCGTCATTATAAAATAACTAACTTTGTATTACCACTATATACAAATTATATTAAAATTACTATCTTTGGATATACCGATGACGTTATATATATTATATAAAATCGCCATTGTCTCACAAACTCAAGATAGAATGTGCAAGTAAGAAACACTCTTGTGTTTTCAATAAATTCTTAATTCAAAAGTTATTCATCTATGATAAAGATAGACATTGAGGTGATTTTTCACAAAAACGGCGCTCAAAAAATTGTCCAATTATTATTATTAAAATAATGCGTGTTTATAAATGGATGCATGGATGTAGGACCGAGCGGCGTTTTCATATTGCTCCGAATACTACATTCTATATCGCGGGTTTGACTGAGATGCCAAGATACGCAAGCTAAGATGAATACGGAATGATTTGTTTGTTTTTGAATATTTATTTAGATGTATGCAAGACAACCTACTGTCTTAGGTAGTCATTCTTATACTTAAATGTTTGACGCTGACGGCGCTAAAAATAAGACCATTTAGTAATAACGCTTTTTAGCGCTTAATGGAACTAAAAATCTTCTGAAAACAATCGAAATAATTGCATTTTTTATAATAATAAATAAATTGCATGTTTTTAAGAATGAAATGTTATTCCTTGGCTTTTACTAGTGTTTGCCGTGTAATGGAAACATTTTCTCATCATTCACGGGGGTATTTTAATTTAATTTTAATTTTATAATTGTATTTGACAATCATTGTCTTGTCTTTGGCTTACAACTTTTGAGATTTCTACCACGCATCTAGGTATATATATTATATATAACGTCATTGGTTTACATCACTATTTAATAAAAATTATCAACATGTTTCAAAACCAATGTTTATTCATTAGAAGTTAGAAATATTTAGTCAAATTTTAAGTTTCGGATAATGGTCATTCAGGATTTCAAATTCGTAATATCGGCTTCCAGGATATTGGCCGTCGGAATATTATCTGGCACCTTTTAGTTATAATATGTTTTAAGGGTTTCCTTTGAAATCGAAATGTCCTTAACGTTCCCACCCCCTCCCCGGTGACCGTTACGAATAATTCAGTTATAATTACAACGGAAGGAAATGCCGGTATCGCGATCCGATCGGTACATATCATTTGCATTGGATTAACATAAATATTAGGTTTCCATCCTCTTGCATTCTACAACCTTGTAAATAATAAGGCCCTTTATCAAAATGTCGGATTACAACTATCATCAAACGGCCAACACAATTAATTAATGTTATGAACTTTGTAACAAGTTTGCAGCTTTTGTAGATGGTCGTGTATGGCTTTGTGAGTCAAACCTGTAGGCACCCCGGTAGACCTGTGAACTGGGTGCAATTCTACTGACTGAATGACCTGGACTTTTGATTTTAAATGACTTCTGGATATAATGGAACTTGGTATTTTTATTATGTGTCTTCTCTTGGTATTTTTTTGGCACCGGATTCATTTTATGTTCAATGTCATCAAACGAAGTAATTAATTCTCTTAATTTCAAACATAAGAATTGATTATTAGTTTAGTAACACATACTAGTATCCTATACCTCAATACTTGCATTTATCACACATACTTTGTTAAATGTACATTCATATTTTGTTATTATTGTAATACTGGTAACTCCTGTGTACCACTGTATACTTATAATAACATGTACCTATCACTTGAATGTAAAAGCCATTCTATGGCGTTTAAATTAATAAATAAGAACTGCCTTCAGAAATGAGCACATCATTTTATAGCGCTTTAAATAAGAATTATTATTAAATTTAATTATAACGGATTATTTCACAAATTTTGAACAACAAATAAAATTTCAACTTTAAAATTTAAATTCTGTGATAGTTTTATTCCACTTTTGTTAATATTTCACCATTGATGTTTTGTTTCATAGTATTTGGATAGTAACAGAATATGATTAGAACATTCACAGAACTTGAATGTTGTTTAAGTTTACGGTTTTATCAAAAATATTTTTAAAAAGACATAAAACTTTCTGTAACTCAAGACAGATGGGTTAAAATAACAAATAACCGAATTTATAATAAGATATTTTAAATTATTTATGGTTTGGAGGCAATATATGGCAAAATATATATTGACAGACTTCATTCACTTTTCAATGCTGCAGCAAAACTGATAACCGGCATTTCCAAATATTCCCATATTTCCCAACATCTGCAGAACCTTCCTTGGCTTAAGTGTCCTGAGAGAATCCAATTCAAACTTTGCTGGATGGTTTTTAAGGCAACACACGACATGGCGCCACCCTACCTGTTGGAACTGTGCATTCCAAATGATGTCAACACTAGGCAAGCAATCCTTCGATCAGCATTTTCAGCAGCCATAGGTAGACTATCAGTACCTATGCGCAATCCCAATACCAATTTCGGAGTCCGGGCTTTTGCAGTGGCAGGCCCAACAGCTTGGAACAAACTCCCTTCATATTTGCGAAAGATCGACAGCACAACTGAGTTCAGAGCAAAGCTCAAAACTCACGTTTTCACATAATCTTATCCAGAAAAATAACAAAATTTTTTCAGTAGTATTTCGTTACTCAGTCCAATGGATTTACCTAGTTTGATGTATCTTCACTAATAATAATAATTGGACAATTTGTAGAGCGCCGTTTTTGTGAAAAATCACCTCAAGGGCGCTTGTTCACTGTTACGTTGTTACGCAATTTTTTTACAATATTTTACAATTTAGTATGTGTAAACTTTATTTTTATTTTTTAATTTTATTATTTTTCATGACTTATACTGACAGCACGGGCAGTAATCATATCAATATGTGTTTATAAATGTAATTTTAGTCGTAAATAGCTATTTTTAAGGCAGTCGCGAGTCATAATTCGAATGGGGCAGTAACAATACTGCTCTATTCGTATTATGGCAGCAACCGTTACAATATGTGATTATAAATGTAAATAAGTATGTTAGTCGTAATTAACTAATTGTAAGACTGTTGAAAGTCATGATACGAATAGAAATACTGCTCTGTTCGTGTTATGACTTGCAAGTTCAAGCTCTGTTATAAAATAAGTATAGTTCTAAGTCACTAGTGATATAAGTCTTAGTTGTAAGACAATAGTTATCAATCTTAGTTATAAGCCACTTGTAGTATATAGGTATAGATTAAATGTATAATTGAATTTGTAAAGCGCCCTTGAGGTGATTTTCTCACGAAAATGGTGCTATAGAAGTCATCCAATTATGTTGCTCCAGATTTTATGTCCGGGTTAAATCTTTCCCAAATGAAAGACTAAACCCTTCCACATACTTTTCCGCAAATGATTATCGAGTAAATTCACGCAATGTAAGTGCACTATATAAGTATAATAAATACAAAACAATACGTCAATCCACCAGAAACATAATGGGAAAATATTTCACCGACTCCAGATATTTTCATATCAGAGGGTTCGGCTCTGATGAAATCCTAACTGGTCCGATAAATCCTACTGATCCCTCAATATAAATATTTAAAAAATCTTTCATAATCCTACATGTATTTAAAATGACCGACTTTTGCATTTTTATGTACAAATTTTTTGACAAATCTAATATACCTAAATTTTGATAGAGAGAGCTAGGTATAATTATTATTATTATTATTAATATGTTTTTTAGAGATGTTGCTTATATTAACTACATTTTCTAAATTATTTATTTATAATTATTCATGTATTTACACGTTGTTGTGCTAAATAATATATGTCTTTTACTGTACGAGAAAACGATAGAATAGAGAATAATGTTATTCTTTATTTTATGGATAAAACCAAGTATTTTTTCAAGGATTTAAAAAAAAATTGGCGTTATTTAAAAAAATAATACTCACTACTTTTGGGTTCAGAATTGTCATTAATTAATCATTCTCGCAGCAATAAAGACGGTAGAAACACTTGAATCATTTCAAGCGATAAACAGACAAGTTCTTTCTATATGGCCAACTTTTTATTTCAAGTCCACACCATATTAAATCTGCTCCAATATGATAGAAATCTATCGCGACGGCGGCGCCCGTAATATGACCATGATATTATTATTAAGATAGGTAACGTATTCTAACGCAGGATTAGTAAATAATAATTGAAAGTGACGACAATTCTTTATTACGGCTATATAAATAAATACACGAATAACATTGAACCAACTGTCAATAATTGGCAGTAGTTTATAAATAAGATCGCAGCAAGTTGGCTTAGGCACCTTTGCCTTAGGAAACCTGCCATTTTCTCAACACGTTATGCCCTTTTCGGGAGATAAGTTGCGCTGGGCGACTGGGCATAGTGCGCGTGACTAGATCGCTAAAATTCGCGTGATCAAGTGGGTCAAGAAGTTCTAGAAATCCAGTACTTGGCACGTTGGATTGCCGCAAAAAACTGGTCGCGGCGCTCGAAAAAGTTGAAAACTCCGCGTCTAACGTGCGTATGCGTGTACAAATAATTCTTCTCTCGCGTTTCTTGCCGCTTTTCGGTGCGTTTTTCATTCTGCGGGGGAAATACTGAAACGCAATGCTGTCATTATTTTTTCAAGCAATGCTTGGTCGTTAAGGAATACGTTTTTAATTAGACGAGCTGTTCTTCAAACAAAGCAAAAAAAAAACAATAAATAATATTTGAAAAAAACAACAATGTCTTTATGTCGTGATATTTTTCTGTAAAGAAAAATAATGAACAAAAAACTCACTTTGTATATTAATTGTGCGTGGTTGTGTGTGTCTTTTTATAAAATATGCTGCATAAATCAATCCATCCACTACAACGCGTAAGCATTTTCGTAGAGTGCAGTGCAAGGATTTCGTTGGTTTTCACGCATTTCTCAGCTCTCCAAGAAAATAAACACATCGAAAAAATATTTTTTTTTCATTCACGTGTAAATCGTGGTGGGTCATAATAATTTAATTTTTTTCAGTATTTTTTCGCTTTCTGGTTGTTACTCCTACCGCGTGTGAAACCTTCAGAAAACTAAAGTAGACAAGAGAGGGAAGGCTACAAAACACCGCTCAAAGAGGAGACCAATTTTCTATGGCATTCTCTCGCAGGCTCAATCCTATACATGTACGTGTTGGTCTATTTTTAGTTTCACTTTTTCATTTCATCGAGTTTCAAATCACAACAGCGCTAAAAAAATTATCACCTCAAAAAGAGGCTGTAACCAAAGATCTTTTCACTTATTTCAAATATTTGATCCATTCGACCACCAGCAGAGCATTCCACCAAACGGTATTGACCACCCTGTGAGTTCTGGGAAATCGCGGAATTTGGTAAAAATAAGAACCAACTATATTTTTTAAACAACTTTGAAGGGTGATAACTGATTGCTTGTATTTTTTACATAGTTTCATACGAGATCGAAAAATTCGTCTTGATGGATCATCCTCTTGTTAATTTGATTGATTGTTAAAAATGTTTCATTAAGCAAAAAATCACATTATTTATGTCACCGCTAAAAGCGAGTGGTTGATGGGGCACTTAAGTAGCGTACCTATTTCCTTCCTGTTTTAAATTTCACGAACTCAGTTTTAAAAAATTGGTAAGATTTTATCATAAAAAAATGATTAGTTTAGCGTGCAGTGCGCACGCGTTCTAAAAGTGATTAACTGCTGTCAGTAGGTAAGTACTGTAAATTCTCGCGAGTGAAAAAATATTGAGTTATTTATTTATATGAAATACACGCCTATCGCTTATAATAGCGGGTCCATTCCTTCTATAAAGCATTTTGATTAAGCATTGCAGAGAATTGCAGTTAATATTGCTGTAACTAAGCATCAATGAATTATATTTGTTATTTAATGAGGTAATTGAAGAATTCCAGAAATAAATAACCCATTCATTTTATACGACTTTTTGTAGCGTTGTTTGCTTCTCGCGAGGATAACCATAACCGGAAAAATCATAAAAGTGCACAGGGGAACAAGGTAATATTATTATGTATGTACGGGACAGGCACTGTAGTCGCCAGCCGCACAGACGATGAAGTGGGAAGTTGCCGGCTGGCCGCTTCGACACCTAGGAAGAAAGTGGGGAAAAAATGTAGGGAGAGGGAAAAGTGGGGAGATTTCAGGAAAATTGGGTAAATGTAGGGAGAAAGGTAGAGGGCAAGGGGGGCGGAAGGGGGGTAGAGGTAGAGGGGAAGTAGAGGGGAAGAAGGGAGGTAGAGGGGAAATTTGCGCGATCGACCAATTTATTGTAATGCTTTCTTCTTGGAGGGCGGTCCAACCAGGGCGGAGAAGAAGAAGTCCAAGTTTTCCAGGGGTAGATCGGAGAAGGCAGAAGAGAAGGCGAGATGTTGCTGAAGCGGTGAGATCTGGAACTCTGCCGATCTGGTTTTTTTTTTTTTTTTGATTCTACGGATTCTTTCGTAATCCTCTAACTAACTAGGGCTTTGCAATACCCTTTCATGTCTAGCTAACTAGTATTACGGCTCATTTGGCCTTTTTACTATTACCTGATCTGGCGGTCTAACAGCCGTATTTAAAGGGTCCAGAGACGGGAGTCTGCCCGTCTCAGTCCTTTGTTCATCTCAATTCTACGAACTGAGATGAAATTCTTAGAATTTTGATTGTTAGAGTTGTAAAACGCCACCGCGTTCGTTTCGCTATTGCGCAACGAAGCTGAGAGCGCCACAGAGTTTTATCTCGACCTACTCTCGATGCCTCTCCGATCATTCGTTTATTATGTGAGTTTGCACATTTTACATTTTATATTTTACATAGGGTATGAACAGTCTGCACAAATTGGAATTATTTTATATTTATGCAAAACTGTTATACGAATACATAGGTTGCATAAATTCGAATTTGTGCAAGTGTTTATAAAGGTAAAAATACATAGGTTGCACAAATTTGAATTTATGCAAGTGTAAGTAATAGAGATCTGCACAAATTGGACCCGTGCGAAGGTTTGTATAGGAACGGATTCGCACAGATCGAATTTGCGCAAAGGAAAAGGTAAAATTAATATTAAAAGGTGTGTAGGTTTGTACACAGAGAGGGTGGGGTCAAGCGTTGTTCTTTTGTCTCAGGTCGACTGCTATGACCCCTGATTAATTTTATTATTTAAAAAACATGATAATATTATAAACTTTAGATGAAATTATAATCTTAAATTTACGTCCGGTACAATGTATACTACTTCCATAACCCCTCAGGACTCGGGAACATTCTGTCAGATGGTCAGAGTATTTCCGCTTTGCAATAAAATCCAAATAAATGGAATACTTCTGAATGTTTTTGAAATGTGATGAAATAAGCTTTCAAATTTTGTTATTTGAAATAAACTTATAATTTAAAATGTGGAAACTTTGAGTGCACACATAAAAAGGGTTTTAAAAATGATTAAATGATACAATATCATTCGAAAGGTCCTAACAGTCTTAACACTCATATACTAAAAATCATTCAACAAAATATTGCATCACCTTTATGGAACATTTTCAATAAAAATTTTCTTCAGAGGATTTCCCCGACCATCTTAAAAAGTCTTTAGTAGTACCAATCTACAAAAGTGGACCCAAAAAACCAAGTGGGCAATTATAGGCAAATATCCCTGTTGAGTGCTTTCTCAAAAATTATAGAAAAATTATTTAAAAATAGATTAAGTAATTATGTAGAGAGCCGAAAACTTTTAAGCAAAAATCAGTTCGGCTTTCGGCCGGGGAGGGGAACGGACGATGCTATAGCGCAACTTACAGAACATATTTCTAGAAATATAGATCGAGGAAAGAAAAACATTGCACTGTTCTTAGACTAAGCCAAGGCTTTTGATACGATTTCGCATAAATTACTCCTCAAAAGATTAAAAAATATTGGCATTGTAGGTATGCCCTACGAATTGTTAAAGAGTTACTTAAAGGGTAGAAGCCAGTAACTCAAAATGGGAAAAACAGTAAGTAAATCACTAACTTTGGGGTACCACAGGGAATCACATTGGGACCTCTTCTATTTATAATCCACATAAATAAGTTATGCGACCTAAAAGAAGCTGGAAAAATTATTACATTCCCTGACGATACGGTAGCAATATTTGAAGGAGACGACTGGACTCAAACACATAAACATGCTGAAAGTGGAATCAATGCGATAAAACAATGGATTGACAAAAATCTACTTAAACTAAATATAGCTAAAACTAAATACACAAGATTCAACTCAACTATAAAAGGACAACCTAGTACATCATACACGAAAAATTCCGACAATATTGATTCTAACTGCAACTGTGAAGCTTTGGAAAGTGTGAAAAACATCAAATATATAGGCATTATTATAGACAATCATCTTAATGCTTTTACCACTATAATTATAGTGGTAAAAACAAAGCAATTTATTAATTTGAAGATATATAACTAAAAAAAAAAAATTATATGTATTTTTTTTTTTACGTACACATTATTATTAAGGGATATTTTTTTTATATTAGAATAAGTTAACAATAATAATCCAAACGAAAATATGAAAGAGAACAAGACACAGAAAAACAGAAAAAGACAATGGTCGCAACTGGGACTCGAACCCAGACCTCTCCGTCTAACCGGGACGAGTGCGTTAACCAATTTCGCTATTGCCACCTTCTGTCAAAACGTCATAATTGTCAATCTCATATTTTCAAATTTTACAATTACATTATTATCAACTAATTATTTTTCTCCATATTACGGGCAACTACCCTTTTTATTGGAAACAATCATTCTAAGAATTGGTTTGTGACCTGAATAGCGTCTCGGATAGATATTTCCGAATTTATTTATATTATGGAACAATTGACTTTTATGAAAGTCTAAATGAATATTCAATTTTTGTAAGAAAAACTATCTTTTTATACTTTTTTGAAGGTTATTCCCATGTGCTGTTCCCAAAAGCGAACAAATTAACCTGAGGGGGTCAACATCATAGATTACTATAAATTTATTTTTCAAAAAGAAGACACAACAGCGGGTACTTTTATTTTTATGATATTCTGCTCTACATACTTCTGTTAAATTTAATAAATATACTATTACGGTACTTAATCTGTATGTGCGTAATAAGGTTGTTGGGAAAGTATCCAAAACATTGCTGGTTTGGGGAACTCGAAAATACAGAGATTCATTCTGCTGATACAGCGTAATTCTACTCGTTTTTAAAAATAGATGTCAAAAAAATATCAGGTAGATGCCCGCGTAGTTACTAGCTGAATTTTCACGACGTAAGAGGGATTTCTGGTCTCCAGTGTTTCCAGGAGTGAAGGAGGTATGAATCTATCTCTCCCATTGCGGTTCGAGGCTATGGTTCGAGAGAGTCCTTCTGGAGAGGTTAAAGGGTCTCCCTCAACCAGTCTCAGCCGATCCGACCCGCCAAGCGGTTTGTGGGAAATGCATCCGCCGCCAAGACCTGGACATATCATCCCACCCCTGCTAAAAGATGTGGGAGAGAATATTATTTCGACGGTCCCAAAGAACAATATTTTGTCGATTTAAAGTCTGTATTTTTGGAATTTTTTATGAAATGAAATGAATTGCCAACTATCAAAACAACACTATCTTTCTTGATCTCAAAAAGTATAAAAATGCAGAAACAAAACTTTAAACATCTATACTACAAAACTACTAAGTTGCATATCCGACATTGTTCTTCGGGACCGTCGATTTCTTCAGTGGCTAGAAAGAAGAGGTGAGATTTTACAATAGAACTTATTTCTTAATCATCATCATCTTCATCATCACCATCTTCTTCCCCTTGTCCTATTCTGGTCGGGGACCCATTGCATCGACAAGGCTCCTCCATACATCCCTGTCTTATGCTGATTGTTCGGCCTCCGTCCATGATAGACCCATCCTCTCCTCACACAGTTTCTGTAGTTTCTCGACCAACTGTGTCAGTATTTTTTTATCAATAAAAAATCTAATTAACATCATCAATCGACGGTTAAATGACAATCTCGTACCGAAACTTCAAATTAAACCCTTCAACTAATAAATAAGCCGATTTTTGCTGCTAGACTAGTCAACAGTACCTACTGGGCGGCACAGGCGACTCAACTCCACGACACTTTGCCACTCTGGAGTGCGGTGTGCGGTGCACGGCGAGCCGAAAAAGCAGAACGCTGCTACGCACATTTATTATTTTAATGCGAAGTCCATTTGAATTTAAGTACAGGGTGTCCGATATGCTGCGGTCGTGGGGAGATCTTGTGACGCGATAAGACCCCACATTTCACGGTACACCTGTAGTTTTTATAGGTACCTACAGACCTAGGGATATTATATTATGTAACATGGGGTGGTTCTTTGTAGGTACGTTTTGTTGGTCGCAGCTTGCATGCTTTGTGTTACGAGACTTACAACAACCAGTGTACTCTGTTTGCAGAGAAAAAATAAATATAAGTAAAAAACCAATAATTCCGATACATAGTCACTTGCAGCTTAAGAGAAACGGGATATTACAGTTCGGTCGCTGAGAGCTCTGTTACATATATCTTATTCTTTTGGAGGAATTTATTGTAATTTACCCTTATAATTTATATTATAATTTACCATTTATTGCAAATAAAATATATCAATATGGTTAATTTTTAAATATATCTTTGGTCTAAAACAGGCCTGGTAAACCCAAATTGGACCACGGGTCGCATTGACGACCTAAAATTTTCCAAAGGCCGCACACTCGTATCTTTAATAACAAATGAAGTATCAATTTTGATCTTCTGTTGCTCACAAATCGCAAATTACGGACACAAGAATGTTTTTTCTCCACTGTGAGTCAGTGTGTGACTATTTACAGTTGGAACAAGATAATAGTTTTTCTTTACTGTGGGTCATGATGTGACTATTTAAATAAGACTTTTGTGAATAGTTTCAGTTGAAACCCGAGAGTGGTTTTCTCCACTGTGAGTCAGTGTGTGACTATTTACAGTTGGAACAAGATAATAGTTTTTCTTTACTGTGGGTCAGGATGTGAATATTTAAATAAGACTTTTGTGAATAGTTTCAGTTGAAACCCGAGAGTGGTTTTCTCCACTGTGAGTCAGTGTGTGACTATTTACAGTTGGAACAAGATAATAGTTTTTCTTTACTGTGGGTCAGGATGTGACTATTTAAATAAGACTTTTGTGAATAGTTTCAGTTGAAACCCGAGAATGGTTTTCTCCACTGTCAGTAAGTATGTGACTATCTAACTAACCATCACGCCGTTTTCCCGCAGGGGTAGGCAGAGAGGACGGACCGCCAAACAACTCGGTCTTGGCACACATTCCTTGCCTTGTTTACATACATACAAGCTCTTCTATTATTCTGACTCTTGACATAGCCTGACTCACATATCTGATTCATTTGATCGTGCCATGTCTTTCTTGGCGTCCTGGACTTCTTCTACTATTCACATTTGCGTCATATATTCTCCTTAGACTCCTTTCCTCGTTCATTTGCTCTACATGTCCAAACCATCGGAGAGTCCCTTTCTTAATTTTACACATCACTCTTACATCAGCCTTGCATCCTTTGCAGATCTCCACGTTTCTCACACGATCGTACATGGTTTTATCACACTTTCGCCTTAGAGATCTCATTTCTACAGCATTCAGTCTACTTTCATCCTTCCTCTCAGGCGTTCCATGTCTCACTGCCATATATCAGGGTGGGTACCAGCACTCCATTATGGATAGCTAGCTTCGCTTCTTTGGACAGTTTTTTGTTGGTGCTAATGGCGTTCAGTCCTCCATTAATAGAGTTACCTGCATTCACCGTAAGTATGTACTATTTAAGTAAGTATGTGTCTATTTAAATAAGACCTTTGTGAACATAGATATTTATAGTTGGAACAAGATAGTGATTTTTCTCCACTGTGAATCAGTATGTGTCCTTTAAACTGGACTTTTCTGAACATGAATAACTGCAATCGGGACACGAGAATAGTTCTCTCTACTTTGACTCAGTTTGTGAATATTTAAATTAAACTTTTGTGAATACGCATGGTCAGAGTTAATTATTATTTCAATTATTATTAAACATCACATCACAAAGTAACTGCTTCATATGAATAAATATTATCAAACAGTTATTGTAATTATTAACTTTAATGATGGCCGCACGCGGCCCGTGGATTGGACGGTCCTGGTCTAAAACATACATCTTTCTCTTCTAGGGCTCTCTTCGTTGGTGGGTTCTGCTAGGTTCATCAGTGCAATACAAAACCTGCAGGCTACATCATAGAAGAGCTTTCCACACTATTACCTAAGTTCCTAAGGTATCAGGCGCAGTCGGTTACTTTTGCGTCTTTGACTGAAAATCATAATAACTTACTATTTGAAATAAATTTATATATAACGAAAAAGCTTTGGTGTTATACATATATAACGAGATGTTATCCTTTTATACTTTATTATTTTCATGATGTAGTACTTTATTTTAAAAGGTATTTTACTGCTACCATATGTGTCATTGACATTGATACAAGTACAAGGATGTATTCGTAATTTTATTAATTATTAATTCTTATTAATTTTGCTAATCACTTTAATTCCTACCTATATATCTACCCAGTAAAAAAGATTAAAACAACCTACCAATATAATGATAATTGTCTAATGTTAGGTTGTTTCAATGTTTTTTGAGCTCGTAAATTATTTACAGCTGAAAATAGTCAAGGTTCATATTTTTTCATTGACACGTCATAAGGTAAACAAAGGGCAAACGAGACGTACAAAACCTCTGAAGAATACTAATGTGGCCGCCAGTCACCATGCGCCAGGTGGAAGAGTTCTTCATTGCTTGAGCCGATGCGGGAAGCAAACCCGCTACCCGCTCGGTAAACACCTTGCACCTTGCATCGCGCGTCGACTGGAAGCAATGGCCGAACTGCCTTTCGCCTCCGGTTTCTTTCAAGCCGTTACGCTCAATGTTTAATTAAATGAATTATCTTACAAACTACCATTTCTCCGCAATTAGGATCAAATTGTGTGGGCAAAATGGTTCTTTCGTCCTCTACCTGACTACTCGTACCTACATGGAAAAGGTGGTGTGACGATTCTTACTGTGATGTTTGCGATATCCAATTCAATTAAAAAAACGATTAAAATATCGCAAAAAATTATCTGAAAGTGCCAAAGAATCCATATCTTACGTATTGATAAATTTTACGTTTTTCTTAATTATCTTTGTGTTATAATTTGCCATATATTATATTTTACTTACTTACGTGATATTATACATATTGAGCTAGAACTCCCTCACAAAACACAAAAGCATTGTCTGTTTGGGCTGAAGAAAATATATTTTTACTTTCCTTCATAACACTGTAGATATAACATGTAAAAAATATATATTTATTGTAAAAATAAAAATAAACTATTTTGTTGTATGCTGTTCTGTCAACCGATGTTCTAGATGTGTTGTAGGTTCGGTAAGCCGCGTTGTTTCGTCGCACTGCTTCAGAGCATTCTCTACTGAACCACGGCTTTGAGCCCACACCAGACCACCACCACCAGCCCACACACATAACATCTATAGGATTTAGCCTGCGAGAGAATGAGATAGAATAATCGGTTTCCTCTTTTTGCGGTGCTTCCTAGCCTCCCCACTCTTGTATATTTTAGTTTTCTGAAAGTTTAACTTCTACCGCATGTGAACTATTTTGTTTGCATTAGTTCCACACAGGAGGCCCTGAGGAAAAAAATCCTATCAGGGCTTTTGGCATCTTTGGGGATGCTGTGTAGAGGGTCTTATTTGGAAAAGAATGAGAGGAAGTTCTGAGATGGAAAAAGTTGTGAGACGTGGGTAGAAATCTGCGGGTCTGTATGTCCAGGAGTGAAGGATGTATGAATCTATCCCTCCCACTGCGGTATGGCGATGTTCCGGGAGAGTCCTAATTTAAAGATCAAAAGGTCTTCCTCAACAAATCTCTCCCGATCCGATCTACCACGCAGTTGGCGGGCAGACGCAACCACCGCCAAGATCTGGACAATCCTTACATATACCTGAATAAAGCAATTAAAAAAAAAATATATATATATATATATATATATTAATATTCAAAATAAAGTTGCAACATTTAAAAACAACAGAAATCTTAGACAAACATCAATACTTCCTACTCCAAAATGTAAAAAAACACTAGGACAGTTAAGTCATAAACATCTCGGAGTAAAAATTTTTAATTCACTTCCTGAAAAAATCAGAAACATGAACAGTAATATCAAAAAATTTAAAACTCACCTTATAAATTATACCGAAAATTTGAACTGAATATAAAAAATAAAACCAATATAATAACACCCCCATACACACAAGCCCTGCTTTTTTATGGGGATAAATCAAATATGTACACATATTATGTAATTAATTATTATATTGAATTTATTGTATTTTATGTATCTTTCTCTGGATAAAAAAAAATATATACTAATAATAAAAAATAACGGAAGATAATAACAATTCAAAGCCTGAAGAGAACCATACTTAGGAATATCAACTGTTTTTACAAATTTTCTTACACAAAGAAAAGACAATTCTGGCACAGTTAGCGGTCTCATGAAAAAGGAGGTGCTGTATTCCACTCGGAATTCCTTCGTAAACAATATTATGTTTAGTTATTGGCAATTACAATGACCTTAAATATACTTTTAACCAGCGGTTACGATGCATTGGAATTTATTGTAATCGATGCAACTCTAATGAAAAGTATCACGCTGTGACACCAAAGGGGATTAACGACAGGTTGCACATTTATTTATTGTATCAGATTAAACATCGATCTACGAAGGAAGAATAAGTTATTTCTCGTATATCGTAAGAAAATAATATAATACGTAAATTGTGGAAGTGATTGGATCTTATCTCCAATATTTGGAACAAAAATCACAAATATTATATACCTGTTTTTGTCAAAATCTTTACCTACCTAATGCAGTAATGTTTTTTTATTTGTCTAATGAAATTAAAAAAGAGCGGAAACAATTAAATATATACATGAATATCGGAAACATAAAAGGTTGTAAGTGCCATTTACAAAAAATGAGGAAGACGGGAATTTAAACTAAGCTTAAGCATTCAAAGAAAATCCAATTGCAAAATCAACAAATGACCATAATAATATTAAAACATAATAATATGAACATAAAAAAAATAAATTAACATAAAAAAAAGGAAATGAGATTAAAAGAATTTGGAATTCTCAGACTATAAAAATATTACCATTTGTTATTTCGGCTACTGGCATTAAATTTAGGCGTATTAGATTTGTCGAATAAATTATATATAAAAATGCAAAAGTCAGTCATTTTAAATACATGTAGGATAACGAAAGATTTTTTAAATATTTAATTGAGGGATCAGTAGGATTTATCGGACCAGTTAGGATTTCATCAGAGCCGAACCCTCTGATATGAAAATATCTGGAGTCGGTGAAATATTTTCCCATTATGTTTCTGGTGGATTGACGTATTGTTCTTGTATTGTTTTGTATTTATTATACTTATATAGTGCACTTACATTGCGTGAATTTACTAGATAATCATTTGTAGAAAAGTGTGTGGAAGGGTTTAGTCTTCCATTTGGGAAAGATTTAACCCGGACATAAAATCTGGAGCACCGTAAAAATAGGAAATGACACTTACACCCTTTTAAGTTTTCGGTATTCACATAAACACACACAAAATTTTATATTAATCCATTAGTAAATCTAATGTGTACATGTTTTTATGTGTGTTTGTACCCAACCTAAGTGTCACAAGGTAACAGAAAACGATATTTCTCACCTTCAATATTAATAACACGTGAATAACCACAAAATGAGGCAGGGTTTCTAGCGCCGGTATATAACTGTTTACATTATATACCTTGAGGGTCGTTTTTAGATATATTTAGGCATAAACCATGACCACATTACATGTCCAATAAAGTCCCTTCCAACTGTCATGCTCGTTCCCTATGATTACCTTCACAGCAGAAGGCGTGCACCGCGCTAGGGTCACCGCTCTTAGCGCGGAGTCTGTCCCATGCCCCTCACCCTCCGTTACTCCGTCACCCCGTCACTCCAGCCAGGCAGCCAGCTCCGAGGGTTTCCACATGATCAGCCAAGCTTGACGAACCATGCAGTCACATCGACATGGCTCTTCCATAGGCTGGTCTAACCACGGTCAAAACTTCACGCCAATACGTGAACACCTCATCAAAACACGCCTATCAAGTCGACAATGCAACCTCAAACAGAAGATTTACTCCCACAACTTTGATTATGTCGTTTTGCTTACCTTTGTTCTGGTTGCGGGTTTTGAGTTGAGGCATTATTTCTATGGCGTGTTTCATTGGCGTTAGTGCCTTTGTCTTTCGCAGCTCGTTATGGCAGCTATGTCAAGGTATTTGTAGATGACGTATTTTTTTTATGTAAGCCTGTTTCATATTTGTTGGAAAACAAAACGACTCTCAGCAATGGCGATGACCTGTGATGCGTGGAACAATGGGCTGACAAAGCAATTGTGTTTATTTATTACAAGTAGGGACTGTTAAGATTTCAGGTACTGAAATATTAATATTTGTGATTGTCACCCTAATGGTTGTGGCAACATTTTTTTGTGTTGGCGATTGCCAGGACGATTTCGTATTGCCACGGATTTTTCCTTCTTCTCTTGTTACCATCCGTCTTGGGCGGGTCGTTTTTGGCAAAACGTCTGCTGCCAGGTTTTCACTTCATGTGGGTTATAAAACCGCGGAGAGAGATAGCAATATTGGGCTCACCGTACATGAGCTACCCTACGGGTCTTTTTATTGTTTCAATAAAGACCGATATTCGAGAGCTGGAGTTATTATTGAAGAGTTACTCCAGCCACACTTCCTTTCGGAATCTGGTGTTACCGCGCCGGATTGCTCTGTCAGGAGAGCGGAAGTTGAGATCCTGAACATTGGTCATTCGAGCCGTATGATCATTATTTGGATTGATCCATTTGAGACGGAAGATCACTATTTGAAGTGGCCCAGTCAGGCCTCATCATCATCGGGAGTGGTCCAGTCGGCGTCCTCATCACCATCATTGGATTGATCAAGCGAGCCTCATCACGACGCTCGCATGCACAGCAAATCAGGTTGTAGCCTTCCTTTCATTGTCCTTTCAAATTCCATTTAAAAAGCTAAAAATCTGTGTAAATGCCACATTATTTCGTATTGATTATATCGAATTATATTCGGGTGTTCATAATCAGATGCTTTCAATTTAGCATAAATTTGTTGGTGATAATAATTTTTATTGTTGTATTCAGACTGCCGAATAACTTTGCTTCTCCTACCTACACTTCTAGCCACGCGTTTGCAAGCTGCGTCTTTGCATGCCATAGAATTGTGATTGGTTTCTCTATAATCCATAGTATCCATTATCCATAGATTTTACTTTACGTCAAGCTGCCGCGTTGTCCGTGCTGTGTGATTCAGTTTGTAAATCAAGTTATTGTGTCATTTCGTTTCTAAAAAATGGAACTCGACAGGTTGATTAAACGGCGCGGGGTTTTGAGAGGTTCATTAACGAGATTCGAAACCTATTTAAGCAACGAAGATGATATTAGACCTGGCGTATTGTCATCCAGGTTAGATGCCATCAAACCTTCTCTGATAGAATTCTCCAAAATTCAGCTGGAGATTGATTTATTGAACAAATCAGAAGATAATGACGCGAGGGATAATTTTGAAGGTACATATTTTAATGTAATTGCATTAGGACAGGAAATGTTATCAAAATTTAAGAAGATTGAAAATGTCCCAAGTACTTCAGTAAATTTACCACAAATTTCTATACCCGTTTTTTCAGGTGACAACCATAAATGGTTGACTTTTAAAAATTCGTTCATTGCCTTAATTCATGATAACAGTAAATTAAATAATGTTCAGAAATTTCATTACCTTATTAGTTATGTGTCCGGAGACGCACTTGATTTGATTAGTTCTCTAGAAATAACAGGGGATAATTATAGTGCAGCCTGGACTATGCTTATTTCTAGATACGAAAATGTCCGACTTATAGCAAATAGACATTTGAATTTCTTATTTAATTTTACACCGTTAAAACGACAGAATCATCATGAATTACGAAATTTAATTGATCAAGCAAACATTCATTTGAGAGCTTTACATAATTTAAAGCTTCCAACAGAACATTGGGATACATTAATTATACATATGTTAACCTCAAAGTTAGATAATCACACACGTAGCCTTTGGGAATCAATAGAGTGCGATAAAATTTATCCTACGTTCGAGCAGTTTAGTAATTTTATTTCACAAAGGTCTCAGATCCTGGAAACTATCCAGGGTGGTATTGGTGGAATGCAACAGAAAGTAGAACCAGTTGCGACAAAACCAAAGTTTTTTAATTTTAAGGAAAGGAATTCTACAAACAAGGTTACGTTAGCGTCAAGCAACGTTAAGTGTATGCTGTGCAATGACAGTCATTTCATATATTCTTGCAAAATATTTGTTAACAAAGAACCAGCGGCACGAAGAAAGTTCGTTTCAGAAAGCAATTTATGTTATAATTGCCTAAAACCGGGGCACCCTTCAAGGTTGTGCAGGTGTAAGGAAAAATGCAGTGTTTGTGATCGAAAACATCACACTCTGTTACATATCAATACTGATAATGTACAAGCGGGTACTTCAACTGGCAAGAGTCAGTCGGAGGCACCAGTAAATTTAGCATGTCATAGCGACATGAACGGGCGAGAAATTTTACTATCTACCGTAATAGTAAAAATAGAAGACGCGTATGGTGGAACACACAAAATACGCGCACTTTTGGATTCGGGTTCAATGTCTAATTTTATTACAAAGGATACTTGTAAAAGATTAAATTTGCATTGTACAAAGTTGAACATACCTGTTTCAGGTTTGCATAATAATTTAATTCATGTAAAGGAAACAGTTGACATTAAATTTAAATCATTATGTTCTCAATACCAGGATGAAATATCTTGTTTGGTATTGGATGAGATTTCTTGCAATCTTCCGCAGACCTTGATTAACCCAAAAATGTTGAACATTCCAGACGGTATCCAGTTAGCTGATCCGCAGTTTTACCAGCCAGCTTCTATTGATATGCTGATCGGAGCAGAGATGTTCTGGCAGGTGCTTCGTACGGATCAGATACAGTTAGGAAAGGATAAACCTACATTGCATCGAACGGAGCTAGGCTGGATAATATCAGGAGCTGTACAGAGGCGTCATAATACGAGGCCAGTTAAAGTTTGTCATATTTCATTAAATTCTTTGCAGAACCAAATAGAAAGGTTTTGGAAGGTTGAAGAAACCGAAAATAGTAAGCATCACTCTCTGGAAGATAGTGAATGTGAAAAGATTTTCGAAGGCACGCATAAACGCGATGCAAACGGTAGATTTGTAGTCAACTTACCGTTTAAATCTAACCTATCTCAATTAGGAGATTCATTTAGTATTGCTAAAGGTAGATTAGTGTCAATGGGAAGGAAATTCTTAAGACAACCTAGTTTAAAGGAACAATACTCGGAATTTATTGATGAGTATCTTGCGTTAGGTCACATGACTGAATGTGAACCTCCAAAACGCGATGAAACTACTTATTATTTACCACATCACGCTGTATTTAAAGAGTCAAGCACAACTACTAAAATTCGTGTTGTTTTTGACGGGTCGGCTAAACCCGCTCGAGGGATTTCTTTGAATCGCGCTCTAATGATTGGGCCCACCATTCAGAATGATATATTTTGTCACTTGGTATTTTTCAGAAAACATCAATATGCAGTCACCGCAGATATTGCAAAGATGTACCGCCAAATTAATATCAACCCGGAACACAGAAATTACCAACGTATATTATGGAGAAAGGATGCGGAGGATTGTTCGAAACACTATACGCTAAACACGGTGACATATGGTTTGGCTCCTTCGCCTTATTTAGCAATACGTTGTCTGCATCAGCTAGGTAATGACGTTTCATTTACTCATCCATTAGCTAGTAAATCCCTTAAGGAAAATTTTTATGTAGATGATTTTCTTTCTGGTAGTGATTCCATTGATACTTGTCACTTGCTTAAATCACAAATCATTAATGCGCTTGCTACAGCAGGCATGGAGATTAGAAAATGGAGGTCTAATGCGCCCTCGATTAATGATTCTAAAGAAAATTTGGAATTATTGCCAAATGAATCCAATGAAGCTAAGATTCTCGGATTAATATGGGACACCAAACTTGATGAGTTTACCTATCAGGTAGAAAGCATAGACTCAAAGTTAGAAGTAACAAAACGTCAAGTTTTATCATTCATTTCAAAAGTGTTTGACCCTTTAGGACTGGTAGGCCCAGTAATCATTGTCGGTAAGATAATTATGCAGAGATTGTGGAAGCTAAAAACATCCTGGGATGACAAGCTACCCAATGACCTTTTAGTGGCCTGGCAGACTTACACGCTGAGTCTCAGTAAAGCAAATCATATTCGGGTACCAAGGAAAATTTTCTGCTTTAATAAAAAATCTTTTAGCTTACACGGTTTTTGCGATGCATCTCAAGTAGCATATGGCGCTTGTCTGTATTTAAGATCGACCGATGAACACGGCATTCACCAATCACAGTTAACATGCGCTAAATCTCGTGTAGCCCCACTAAAAAAATTATCGTTACCAACGTCTGTGAGTAATGGAGGTTTTGTATCTAGGCGGAGCAAGGTAAAGGCACTAAATCCTTTTATGCAGGATGGGTTGTTGTGTGTTGGAGGTCGACTATCACAATCAGATATTACCTCGGTCTCTCAAAAACATCCAATTTTGTTACCACAAAATCATAAGTTGACTGACTTAATAATAACCCATCTGCATTATGAGAATTTACATTTAGGATGTAATGCTCTGCTCGCATTACTGCGTTTACGTTTTTGGCCAATATTTGGTAAAAACGCAGTGAAGCGAGCACTGCATAAATGTATTGTATGTTTCCGAGTCCGTCCGCGCGAGTGTCGCCAGCTCATGGGTGACCTTCCTGCTGACCGATTTCGAATCCAAAGACCATTTTATGTAACCGGCATAGATTATGCAGGTCCAATTGTAATTAAGTCTGGTTTAACCAGAAATGCTAAGAGTGTAAAATCTTACATATGTTTATTTATTTGTTTTTCAACGAAGGCAATTCACCTAGAATTAGTGACTAATTTAACTTCAATGGCATTTATGAATGCATTGAAAAGATTTATAGCTAGGAGGGGTAAACCCTCACGACTCATTAGTGATAATGGATCCAGTTTTACCGGTAGTTATAGGGAACTTACTGAACTATTTGATTTTTTGAAGGCATCCGATAAAGAAATCCATAATTTTTTAGCCCAGCAGAATATTAGCTGGAGTTTCTTGCCTCCCCGCTCACCGCATCACGGGGGACTTTGGGAAAGTGCAGTTAAAATGACCAAGTTACATTTAAAAAAGGCAATGCGGTCAACTGTTTTGACATACGAAGGCATGAATACCATACTAATACAGATTGAAGCTTGTTTAAATTCCCGTCCTCTGACTCCATTAACATCAGATCCAAATGATTTAAACGCACTCACTCCCTCACACTTCCTTATTGGCGACAACCTGTTAGCATTGCCTGAGCTTGATATCCATCATCTGCCTACAAACAGGCTTAATATTTACCAAAAGATGTCTACCGTTGTTCAATCTTTTTGGCACAGATGGAGCCGGGAATACCTAGCAGAATTGCAGAACCGAGTCAAATGGCAAGAAGGACGTCAACGCAGTTTACAGCCTGGTGACATGGTCATCATCAAAGACAACCAGCTACCTCCGCAGTACTGGAGGATGGCGCGAGTGACGGAGATCCACCCTGGCCAAGACGGACGCGTCCGCGTCGTCTCCTTGAGGACGGCCAGAGGTGTCACCAAAAGAGCCGTGACACAGCTCTGTCTACTTCCCATGGAGGATCCTTCCTCCAACCTGGATTAAGAACCAATTACAACGCTAAAAGTGATGTGATGTGTAAATCAAAGTGCCGTCAGGCTCATCAGTGCCAAGTGATAAACTATGTTCTCACAAGTGGGTGCAGCGCACCAGAAGGTTCTACGTTATTAGACTTTTATTTTTTTAATGACAAGTCTGACATAGGGTTATGTACTTAGTTATAAGTTTTTTGTTATTATTTTGATATCCATATATTGAATATTGTTTATTTTTGTATGTGAACTCGTTGGGTAAATTCTGAGTACCAATGTTGCAATCTCTTTCTACATTATTTTATGAAAAACGACTATTCCTTAATATCCGTTTTGGGGCGGGAATATGTTAAGATTTCAGGTACTGAAATATTAATATTTGTGATTGTCACCCTAATGGTTGTGGCAACATTTTTTTGTGTTGGCGATTGCCAGGACGATTTCGTATTGCCACGGATTTTTCCTTCTTCTCTTGTTACCATCCGTCTTGGGCGGGTCGTTTTTGGCAAAACGTCTGCTGCCAGGTTTTCACTTCATGTGGGTTATAAAACCGCGGAGAGAGATAGCAATATTGGGCTCACCGTACATGAGCTACCCTACGGGTCTTTTTATTGTTTCAATAAAGACCGATATTCGAGAGCTGGAGTTATTATTGAAGAGTTACTCCAGCCACACTTCCTTTCGGAATCTGGTGTTACCGCGCCGGATTGCTCTGTCAGGAGAGCGGAAGTTGAGATCCTGAACAGGGACTGCTCGCCAAAACTGAAATGAAGTTTATCACCTTTCTAAAATAAATTAAAACCGTAAACCTTACCACTCTGGAACTCGTTACAAAATAGGAATTAATATAACGCAATGCCCTCACTACGTTTCCAATTTTTCAAAGGAAAATACGGGTCTACCAAACTCGTTCTATGATAGAAACCGAACTCCTGCCGCACCAGCCGGTTAAGCCATCAGATTTTACGGCAAGCATTAAACACACTACTGCATTTTAACTACATCCTTATCGATAGTTATTTATAATCCTGCAAAGAATTAATTGAAAAATATAACTTTACTACCGTATAATTGAATATTAAATCTAAATGATCACATCCTAATTATTAATGTATTGCAGCATTCATTTACACTTAGCACGTTTTACACAAAAAAAAAATCATGCCGCAAATCCTTGTTCCTTGTAAAAAACTTATAGTACAGTAATGAAGATTGTTTTATCTTTTGGTATTATAAAAGGATTTTTTTGATCACTGCAACCTTTCGGTTTGCGGATTACGCTATTGAATGTTACTACCCGTGGTGAATCATTTATTGTCAGTTAGATAAAGGTTTATTAGTAAGTTTTATAAAGCAAGTGGCGCCTCGTATGAAACACGAATGCGAGCAGTTGGTCCTTGTAGTTTTTTTTAATGTTTCTAACTTTCATCCTTCAAGGGTGTTCTAGCTTCCAAGGTGCTGGTTCTAGTCTTTTATTTCATATTATGTAGATAGGGAAGGCAAATTTATGAATAAATTTTATTTAATTGGAGAAATTTTATAATTATTTGAAAGATTGGAATTGAATTGAAATTTAGAAAGATGAAATTTTGAACGTAGGGGAGGCAATTTTAAATCTTGATAGAAGAGAGGGTATTATTTATTTCAAGAGAGACAACCAATTAATAGGTAGGCGATCTTTTATTTTATTTTGCATTAGCTCCACACAGTAAGCATGGGGGAAAATAATTCCCCCAGAGCTTACGTCATATTTGGGGATACTGCATGGAAAGTCTTTTTAAATAAAGGAAGGAGAGGAAGTTCTCCGAAGGAAAAAGGTATGAGGTGTGGGCGTGGGTAGGATTCTGGGGGTCAATGTGTGTAGGAGTGACACACGTACGAGTATAAATCCATCCCTGCCACTGCGGTACAAGAGAGGCTGGGAAGGTAAAAAGGTCTCCCTCGTCCAGTCTCTCCCGATCCGACCCGCTACGCAACAGGGGGCGAACGCATGTGCCGCCAAGACCTAGACAAACCTCGACCCTTGAACCAGGTCACCTCTGCTAAGTCACCAAACGAAGGGAACCATTTTGGGTGACCTACGGTAGGGGTGTTAGTTATCCAATAAATGGTTCCCGGGGCTGCGGTACCTAATCTTAACATAAATTAACAAAATTATAACGTACTTTGTGGTGGATGATATTATGTATTATTGTTGTATTATATGTAAAAATATTATTATTGTAATGTTATAGAGTTTTGAATTATGTAGTTAAAATGTGAAATATTTATATTTCTACAAACAAATAGCTTTGCCGAAAATATATTATGTTCTAGCCTTATATGTCCAGTCTGGCAAATTAATTCTGTGATATTATAGAAAACACAACCTGAATATCAAGATTTTTGTATAGATAAGAAATGAGTATTTACAAAAAAATTGGACAGTAAAATACCATAAGAATTTTTTTACATGCAACATTTCCGCGAAGAGCGAACAAAAAGTGTCCATGATAATATTTTCACTTGCAACTGAAAACATTATTCGGACATGCTTTTAGATTTTCACGGCCAAAATAATTTTTGTTATTTGTTTTTGGGGTGTTATGCCGTGTTGCGCTACCCCTTCTTTAGCCAATGTTTCGGACACTGTAAACACATCTGCCCTGATGATGAACACTGTAACGCTGTCCGAACGTTGACTAAAGAAGGAGGTAGCACAACACGGCATAACACCCCAAAAACAAATAACATTATGTTTCAATTTTCATTCATAATTTTATTAATTACCGTTTTTAAAAACGATCTAAAACCGCAAATTTAGATATGGTTCTAATTGACTGCAACGTCAATATACCATTTACACGCCCGAAGGGCTTTTACATACAATGAAATAGATTTTTTTTACTTAAACGAAATAGATGATTTGAAGAAAGAGTTTCAAAATATAGGTAACAAAAAATATAAATAAGGATCATAAAAAAGACAATCAGTCAATATACTCTAAAATCACATCAGTCCATATACTCTAAAATGACATTAATACTGGACGCGGGGTAGAAATCTCAAAGTGGGAAGCCAAACACAAGACGATTGTAGCTGTCTTTATTTCTAGTATTTTAGTACTAAACTGCTACGCGTCGAGTGAGGTCGTGTCTTACCAGTAAGTAAATTGCATTGCAAAGCACCAAAATGCTCTCCCGTGTGATGAGAAAATGCTTGAATTACACGGCAAATAGTCGTAAAGGCGAAGGAATAACACTTCATTTGTAAGTACACGCAAATTACTTATTATTATCAATTATTATAATTATTACAATAATACATAATTGTATTCTTTACCCTTCCCTGTCCATTGTGTAACCGAGTGGGAGTATCTTATTATCTCAGTCACACCCATAGGTCACACCCGTGATATGAAAGCAGTATTCGGTGAAGAAATTAATAAGCCGCCCTACCATATATCTATGACATTCACACACGTACATTCTTTGATTGTCTATCTTTATCACATAGGAATAAAGTTTTGAACTTAGAACTTATACTGAAAACCGCTGAAAACAAAAGAGTGTTGCTTGCTTTCCACATTATATTGTGAGTATGGCGAGTCTATTTATATAACGTCATTGGTACTTAATACAGCAGCCAACAAATATACGATAAGAAGTTTATAGAGTCGAATTAGCTCAGTGGGCAGACTAAAGTCCCGACAAGGCTGAGGTCCCGGATTCAATTCCCAGAAGAGACCGAATCTTTTTCAGATTTTTCTGTTTTACCATTTTTGTTGGATAGGTGTTATTATTATATTCAAAGATTAGAAAATGCATTCTTCAACACAGAAAATAAATAAAAATTCCTTTATTATAGCAATAATTTATTAATTTTCTTTGAGACTATTGGTTCGTATTGAGACTAAAACTACTGGTATTGTGAATTGTACATAGTGTGTGTACTTATTGGCCACTTTAAGGATATTTTTCAAAGGGTTCCCTTATTACCTAATTACCCGGTTGGGAACAATAAGGCGAGGGGAGGTCTGGGATTGGCCGGCGCGGCGCCACGCTCGGCTACCCTCTCGGCCGCCTCGGTCACTCCGACCCCGCCACCAGTGACCACGAGCAGGACCGGGCAAGGCAGGCAGGCAGCGCAACCAACAGTGTCTACAGCATTGTTTCAACGGGGGGGACAGGGAAATCGAACTCCCAGTGTTATATACCAGAAACAGAAAGGGTGGATGTATTGGAAAGTAGAGATGATAGTGTGATTACCTATGTATCAAGTCCTTCTCTTCGCTGATGATTTGAAAATGTATAAAATGATACTTAGTATAGAGCATAGATTCTCAACCTTTTTTTGCCCACCGCCCCCTTTGACAATATTTTTTTTTCTGGCGCCCCCCAACTGTTTTTACATACCATCTTAAGGGGGGGGTGGAGGGCGATGGGTTATGGCTCCTATCCTATTTCTGAGAAGAAGATTGTTAATTAAAGCGCGTACTTAATTATATCGAGAAGTATTTTTATTAACATTGAACAAGTACTCAATTTAAAACTTATTTAATGAGATGGTTGAATTTGATGCGTTTTAAGAAGTTTGTTTATATTAGGCTCGATTTTACTTAAAAACAAAAGTAAGTCGCCGCTCAGTTCAGTAATATGGAGCCTATTTCTCTTTTTGGTTACCAACGTTGCTACAGCACTGAATCCACGTTCATCTAAATAGGACGATGGGAATGCTATTAAAAATCGTTGAACTATCGACCATAATCCTGGGTACAGTTGCGAAATCGGCTTCTGCAGCCAAAACTCTTGGTAGCCATTCTTAAATTTAATTTTTAATTCCTCATTTGTCGTCAGTTCTTCTTCTAAAAAGGATCCAAAACCCAATCTGGTATGTCCATGTTTAAAATATCCTGGAATCGTTCCTTGAAATCACTCTGGAGGTTTTCTAAGTGTTGACTGTAAACAAGCAAGTCGTCGTTCTTAAATGATACTGCTGATAAATTTGGAAAGTTATTAAATTCCCGTCTGCCGATAATTCTTTTGTATAATAGCAGTTTGGATACAAAAGCTGCAACACAATTTTTTGTCTTAATCAAATTTAAGTCGTCGCCTTGAAGTTGGAGATTGACATCATTAAACCATTTATACAGGTCCGTCAAGTACGCAATATCGTTCTTCGATGAGGTGAGGTTGTCGCGCAATTCTGTGTCTTGGTTTCCCAGGAACTCTATCACAGACTCAAACAGATTGTAAAATCGAGTCAAACATGAACCTTTTGACAGCCAGCGCACCTCTGTGTGAAGCAGCAATCGGTTGAAATCTTCATCATTGGCAATGCAAAGCTGACCAAATAATCTGTCATTCAATGAGTTACTTCCGATTTTATTAATTGCTCTGATAACATATTGCAGTGATGTATGGAGGCGTTCATTCAGATTTTTCGCAACCAAATGCTAGCGATGAATTACGCAATGCACAGCAAGCAAGTCAGGAACTTTATTTTTTTAAGCATGCTATGAAGCCTTTGTGACGCCCTATCTTAGCTGGGGCGCCATCCATAGCAGGTGACAAAATATTATTTAAAGGAATTTTCTTTTCGTCACAAAACTTTTCCAGTGTATTAAATATGGTTTCTCCTTTTGTATCTGTTTCCAAATTTGAAACAAACAATAATTCTTGACATATTTTCTCATCTTTGACGAATCTCACTGAATTGAAAATCGACAAGACTGCAGATGATTGCACAATGATTCTTCAATGTTTTCAGCCATTTCATCAATTCGTCTTTGCACAGAACTATTGCTCAAAGGAATTTTTCGGATAATATCTGCAGCTGGTTTATGGAGCACAGTGGTTATTACTTATTTTACTGCTGGTAAAATTAAATCTTCCCCAATAGTATGTGGTTGGTTTTGATATAGTTGGCTGAATTTCGTAATTCTTTTTCATGTCTTGAAAATAGGTCACATCTTTGTCTTTCTTATCCGGGTGGATTTTATTAAAATGATTTTGAAGCCTAGAAGGCTTCATCGCTTAATGACAAAATATGTATTGCTAGTTTTAATTATGTGTCAAAATGTACTGCAACTGCACTTATGATCCATCATAGTTTGAGTTCACCCATGAGTTTCATACCTTTTCAGAATATAATGCAAGCTATGAATTGTACACGTTTTTATAAATTTACAAAATAAATATAATATAACCATGGAAATGCACCAGCACCAACACCAACAGAAGCTACTCTATAACAGTCTCTGAAACAGATAGATAGAGCAACGAAGCGCGTTGGCGACTGAAATGGCATTAGGTTTGTCGATTGTTTGTTTGTTTTGCACAACAAAACCTATCCCATTTCAGTCGCCGCCGTGACTGAACCGGTATAGGTTTTGTAAATACGCCACCCGGTGCAGAAATAAAACGCGGACTTGTCGCGGAGACAAAGGCGACGCAGGAACAGAATGGATCGGGGGCTAAGGGGCTGTCTTGTCGACGCATGTAAGCTCACTCGTTGACTCCCGAATGCATTGACGACACTGAGCAAGTTAGATCAATACACAGATAATACTGTGAATTCTTGCAGGATTGCAAAAATCCCGTTATTTAACAAAAATCATCATAATTTAATAGCTACAAACTTTTTTTTATTAACTTCGCCACATAGCACTCTTTTTAGGGTGAATTGCCTTACACAAAAAAAAAAAAAACTTCGCCTGTATGTATGTATATATAAGATATTTATCGTGAAGTCGGAAGATTTAAATTTAAAAAAAAAATTATTCAATCAACAAATTAAAATTTTCATTCATAAAATTTAAGGTAGATCTGAATGTAACGGAATCTATCAGTTCAATTTTCATTCACTTCCCGAACTCTCGAATGAATTTTCGCAAACGTGATAAAAATGATTAAAATACACACAATAACAAAAATTACCCATTAAAGTTTACTTTGCTTTATTAGTATGTGATAAGTGTGTTTTGTTTGTCTTTTTTAGACCATATTTTTTTACTTGCCAACGCCCCCCTGTGCCATCTCAACGCCCCCCAATTGTCTCTGGATCTTCTACCGCCCCCCTGAAGGTCTCAAACGCCCCCAAGGGGGCGTTATCGCCCACGTTGAGAACCTATGGTATAGAGGATTGTCATATTTTACAATCAAATTTAGATAAATTGTATCATTGGTGTGTGATCAACTCGTTATTTCTTAATATTCAAAAATGCCAAGTTTTTCGTTTTCGTAAAATCCAAAGTCATGTTACCTATGAATACTCTTTAAATAATGAAAAATTGACACCAGTCTCTCAGATCAGGGACTTAGGTGTTATGTTTGATGAAAAGTTAACATTTACTCTGCACGTAAATGAAATAACAAATAGAGCTTTAAAAATGCTCGGGTTCATATGCAGAACAGCAAGTGGTTTCAAGTCACTAGAATGTTTGAAAACATTGTACACTTCTTTAGTAAGAAGCCAGGTAGAGTAAAATTCGCCAATTTGGTCCCCAATGTATAAAATCCATTCCAAAAATATAGAAAGGGTACAGCAAAAAATTTCTAAGATTTATTAACTTTAAGCTGAATATTCCAATTCAAAATATTAACTATGTCCTTTTGATGAAACAACTCAACATAATTACGCTGTCAGATAGGCGGATCATCTTTGACCTTGTACTATTAAATAAAATTATTAATAATTGCATTAACAACCCTGAAGTTCTCTCCAAAATAAAATTTTACATACCGACCAGAAATTCGAGACAAAGTGCTACCTTTTTCTGTGACAATTTCAAAACGAATTATGAGGCTCATACACCTATTAATAGAATGCATCGTCTGGGCAATACATTTGGGAATACTGTAGACATATTTAAAGATTCCGTATTAGTCACAAAACGAAGTCTTTATAATTATTTTAGTAAAATGTATGATTTCACGACTCCGTAGTGAATACACTCTATATTTCTATATTCTTTTAGTTTTTATATGTCTTTTTACAAATTTCGCTTTCCATACCTATACATTTAATTTGTCTTAAATGAATCATAAATCAATATATATTGAATAATATGTATTTGCTAACACAACTGTATTACTTATGTATATATCTTGTAAAAGCCCAGTAGGGCGTACATAAATAAATAAATAAATGTATCATTATTATTTTCAAAATTTTGTAAAAAAAATTATAAAAAATATTTTTTTCCTGCTGAATTTTGAACAGTTGTTTACGGATAAAATTAAATCATTTTTCCATAGATATGCACCTTTCATTATCAAGTATACCTAGTATAGTAAGCACCTTCCCTTTCCACCTCTCTTCCCCCCCACTACTTCCATTTCTACCCACACCTGTCTTTCTATACTTGATGAAGAGAACATCGTTCTCGAAACATGTTGATATTTTAAATAAAGAATATCGTGGTAAAAACAAAGTGTTTTTGATTATTTCATTAATAAAATGGTGCCAAAAAGTGAATTTGCAAAATTTGAAGAAGAATATTTGTATTTTCATCAATAAGCATGCCCTGCTGGTTTGATAACGTCATGGCTGCACACTTAAATCTATGAAAATAAATTTCAGGATTACAATTTCGCGAGTTAATTTTGAGTGTTATTCTGATGGACACTGCAATATAATCTGAAGAAAGCTACTATACATTCTAGAATCTTAAGTAATTGCTTTTTTATTTCTAGCCGCCACCTTCTCAGTCCCATCTCTGGACTGGAGATACCTTTTCAATTTGGGAGGAGGGTATGGGTACCGCCGCCCCGGGAACCATTTATTGGATAACCAACACCTCTGCCATAGATCACCCTAAGTGGTTCGCTACGTTTGGTGACTTAGCGGGGGTGCCCGGGTTCATGGGGTGAGGTTTGTCCGGGTCTTAGTTGCGGATGCATTTGCCCACCGGCTGCATGGCAGGCCGGATCGGGAGAGAATGGTTGAGGGAGTACCTTTCACTTCTCCAGCCGTACTCTCTTGGAACATCGCCTTGCACCTTAGTGGGAGGGATGGATTCGTACGTTTGTCACTCCTGGACACACTGACCCCAGATTAATACCCACCCTACTACCCTTTATCCTTTCCAGAACTTCCTCTCCTTCATTTCCTAAAAAGACCCTCCGCAAAGCATCCCCAAAGATGACATAGGCCCTGAGAGGAATTATTTTCCTCGGGGCCTCCTGTGTGAAGCTAATGTAAAAAAATATATTATATATTTTATCAATAATGTTTTAAACAAAAATTATAAAATATATCTTTCTAACGAGTTCATCTAACAATTTAAATATACTTTTACTTTCGAATTATTTTAATTCCTTTGCTTTTCGACATAACTCCACTCATTTTTCAAAGTTAAGATCCGTTCAGTATTTCTGAGATAACTTAGGTATTCAATTTTGAATGAAATCTCACCTAGTGCAGTTTAATTAAATATGAGGAGTCCACTGCGTCCAGTGTCAATGTCCAGTTGTGTCCAGTGATGTCCAGTGTGTCCGGTGTGTCCGGTGTCCAGTGTGTCCGGTGTCCACCCTGTCGGCCATGGATGTCCGCCATATTTTCGCCTATGCGCCGCTTTATAACGAGATTAAAATCTAAATGGATTTTATATTGAATCAAATGCGCTCGTTCGTTAGGGCATATGGGAGAGAAAAGCCAATGACTAGTTGTAGGCAGAAATTGATCGGATATGCCCTCGAGTCACTAATTAAAACACTGAATGATATTACGCTCTGATCGGAGCTTCGGGCTCTATATTTTGTGATTGACTGCAAAATAAAAGTAGGTATCTCATATATATACCAAAAGTGAATTACCTGCCTAAAGACTTAAATACAATGTCAAAAATATTAAGAGTCAATGGTAATAGTCTTACGGAGCAACATTTGCGAAATAACATTAAGCACTCGGACCCACAAGCTTGTTTTTACAATTATTATAACATAACCAGACATATAAAAGAGTTTCCGTGAAAAATCGTTAAAATCAAATAATAATACCAAATGCCCATATATACATAACTAATATAATATATCACAGGCTCTAAAACCATACCGCTGCCTCAGAAACCATTTATTGTATTACCAACGCCTTCGCCATAGGCGCTTTAATTGATTCGCCACATTTCGTGACTTAGCAGGGGTGCCCGGGTTCATGAGGTAAGGTTTATCCGGATCTTGGCAGCGGATCCGTCTGGCCACCAACACCGTGAAACGCCGAATCGGAAGACTGTTTGAGGGAGAAATTTTGACTCTCTCGTACATCGCCTTGCACCACAGTGGGAGAGATAGATTCAAACATCCTTCACTATTAGACACACATACCCTCAGATCCCTACCCATGCCTCATATCTTTTTCCTTATCAGAACTTTCTCCCCTTTCTTTTCTAAAAATAACCTCCACACATCATTCCCAGAGATGACACAGATTTCAGTGATATTATTTTCCTCAGGGCCTCCTGCGTGGAGCTAATGAAAAAATCTAAAATAAGACTTCCAACAATGAAAACAATAAACAATAAACTGAGATATAAATTTGGAGAGGACTTGCTTTAAATTTAGTAAAAACATTTCTTTAAATTAGTAGTTGCTTAGTAGAATTTTTTTATACGTGGAATTGCAAAATATAAAAGAGTGCTTGTTTGTCCATACCGCATATGCGTAGTTTGAACTTGGGTTCTTTTCTCAAAGCAATATCAACAACGTGAAAATAGCTGAGCTTGCTGTGGAAAGACCAAGTGATAGGAGTAAATCTACTGAAGCATAAAAAAATAAATTATGGCTTAGAGACCGTTCCCACGTTGCGGCACGAATGGCACCATTTAAATGGGAATGGGCAATGGGCAGGCTACGTAGCAATGAAAAGACCGATGGTGTAAACGGAAGAAAAAATACCACAGGAACTTACCTACTTAAGAGATAACCGGATAAGTCTCAAAGTAAAATTACTATACTGTATTATAGGTATCTAATAATATGTGCCAATTATACGTTAAAACACTCCTAAAATACATTTTTGAACATCAAACCAATTTCAACAAACACATAATATCACTAACAGACCAGTTAGACAAACGTATAAAGAAAACATATAGGCTTCGACGGTAATCACAAGCAAAAATTGGGGAAAACAACATAATTTCACATACAAATTTAAAAAATGTGTAGAACAAAAAAATAATAGTACCAACATTTAATAACATGAAAGAATAAAACATGTACATGTAACACACAAAACAATTATAAAACACACAACTTAAAATATGTATATGCTGATTTTAATACTATTTTTTGTCTTTACCAACTTTATATATTTTATCAAATTGTATTATGTACTTTAAATTATTAAATTTATGTATTATAAAATGGGGGCCTTAGCACGGGTAAGCCACTCAGTGAGGCCAACATTATTATTCTATAAAATGTAAACTAATCTATCTATTTGACCGGTCAGCGGTTGAGTGGGCATAACGCTTGGGTCCCACCCGGGCGTCGCATGTTCGATTCCTCGGCTGGCTAAGTCCTCCATCACAACACAAGCAACATTTTCGGCTTTCTGTGGTGGTAGTAGGAGATTTTCAAACATTGTTGGGTTATTCGTAACCCGGGAATGTTTGCCTTTTAAAAAAAAAAAAAAATTAATTTACTATATATATATACACTATATAAAGAGGTAAGATTTGTTTGTTTGATTGTTTGTTTGTTTGTTTGCATCGAATAGGCTCGGAAACTACTGAACCGATTTGAAAAATTCTTTCGCTGTTGAGAAGCTACACTATCCCTGGGTGACATAGGCTATATAATATATTTTTTTTAAATAGGCATCCTTACTAAAACTTCAATAATGTAACCCAGGGTGTAAAAAAATTACCTAAAATATTCTTTAAGTCACGTGCGCTGCGAAAACTATTGATTATAGAATAAAATAATGTACTACGACTTTATAGAACACATAATTTTTAACAAAAAAGGTCGCGACAGCATATGTCTAACTATTATGGTTATGCCACAATAAGTATTCTTTTATTTTAAAAATTTAATTAAAATGTCACCGCTTGAAAAGGCTCTTTATTTGTATCTTGGTTTTAATCCTTATCAATATAAATTAATTCATATTTAAGACAGCTTCAAAACCTTTATTTAACTTTTTGAATTTTTCAATTCGGATATTTAATTAGAAAGATATCACGAGTTTAAAATTTTTAGTATTAGAAAAAGTTTCGGCTATGGGCCGGGCGGGAGAGGAGTCAAGAAATGCAGTGCCAGGGGGGTTGGCGGGACGGGGGAGCGGAATAGCGGTGGCGGGGAAGGTGGAAGTGGAACGCTGGAGGGGGACGCACGGGAAAGGACATGTAAGGAGTAACATTTTATTTATTTGAATATCGCATATATTATAAAAGAAAGTCCAAAAAAACGTGCAGCTCGCAAAAACTCAGAAACGAGTCCCGGTTCGATCAAGGGAGTTATATGGTGTGGTAGATCTCTATCCCCCCTAGGGAATAAGGATATCCGTTTTTACCTAAAAGTCGTGCTTTTGAAGATATAAGGGCTGAAAGTTTCGCCCTTTGAAATTTCTAGAACAGTCTTCCGGAAAGTTCTAGAAGGTTCCATAGAGCTGTAGAAAGTTCTGGAAGGAGTGGCGGAGTATGTCGTGGAATGATCAGGAATAGGGAATCGGGAACATCATTGTGCAACATTCCAGAACACTATCTTATTGTCCTGAGCGAAGCTGGGTAACCCAGCTAGTATCTAAATAAAAATAAAAAATGGGAGGGAAAATTACAAAAGAGGAAAGAGGGGATAAATTTAATAATTACAAAATGTGTACCTTCTTGTTTGAAAATACACTAGGTTCTGCATAGAAACGCAGAGATACAGGACACAGGAGACACGTCATCCACTCATACTCACCTTGGTGAAGCAAGTTGACTCATTCTTATAGATTGAACATGTAGTCGTGTTGTAAGACGACTGTAGAAGGACACAACCATCAATGGGGTGTACGAATTTGTATTATCTAGTCCCAGTGGATAAAGTCTTTTAGGCATTCTAAAAAACCCTTTTTATTTTTATTTTTTTTACATGAATACCGCACAAGAGTCCCAACTGCTCCCATCTGAAGCCAGTGAGACTATGGCATCCCCAAATTGGGGTATGTTGTGAGGCTGAAAGTAGTGGGGAAGGGAAGAAAAAAGGGAGAGGAAGGTGGGGAAGTACCTGGCTATTCAGATCTGGTCACCAAACACGGATAAAGCCATTTCAAGCAACGTTTCAATTCTGAATGGTGGTCTTACACCAGGGCGATACTGAGAGTATCTTCCACTCTGGAACGTGCCGCAAATATATACTATATATTATTTTAAATTAATTAATTGTGAAATAACACAAATTAATCAAATAAAATTTATTTGCTACGCCGGAATTCGATCCCGCGACCTTCGGTGTGCTAGTCAAGCGCCTTACCGCTGCACTACGCCGGTCGTCAAAACCTTTAATGGATAACAGGCTGGACGTAGTAAAATGGCATCATTGAAAATACCAAAGTTTTGCAAGAGTTGTAGAGTAGTAGTAAATAAAGTTAGTTTCGCGTAGAGTTCTAAAATCATATCCAGTTTTACCTGCCGAGTGTTAAGTATCGTCATGGCAATATAGAGCCTGCAGAACACCGGAACAACTCAGCGGAACTGAACTTGTATCGGTCACGCAAGATTCGAAGCCACAAGGTGCAGCGTCCTCGTACCATTCCTGAATCAGAGAAGAAAATGGATAATCACCAATTATTTCAAATATACACTCATTTAAAATAATCTAAAATAATATTCAGTGCTCTTTTTAAACCACTTTATTTTATTGCAATTTAAAAACTTTTAATGACAATATTGTTATAATTATTTTTTTTAACCTTTCTTGATGCATTAAACCTTTTTTTTACCTTGATCTTTAATCTTTCTGTCTCAAAGGATGGGTCTGCCATGGACGGAGGCTAAACAATCAGCACAAGACAGGGACGTAAGGAGGAGCCTTGTGGATGCAGTGGGGCCCGGATCCGAATAGGATAAGGGGAAGAAGATGTTGATGAACTTTTCTTGACTATCTTAATTTAAGCAAATTTCAGCTTCAATAGTTTTATTGACTTTGGTAAAAAAATTGTTAACAGAGAAGTTCAACAAACGAATGTACCTACATGGTTTTATAAAAAAGGGAAAAAGCAAAATAAAGTTTAAAAGGTTGTGAGGGTCTAAAGGTGGCTTCAATGGCTTAGCTTAGAGCAAACGGCCGGTTGGCGAATGTTTCCTGTCCCTGTAAGTTGATAATAATCATTGGAATAATATTTAAAACAAATCAATTAAATCAGCTAAGGTATGGGGCTCCATCGAAGCCAGGGTTAAATTAGCCTCTCAAAATCTAAGCATTCTATACAAGGACCGCAGCTACCTTAATAGTACACAACTGCTAACCCTGTAAAAATCGCAAGTGCGCCCCACGATTGAATTTGGCAGCCACCCCTGGTCTGGAGCCCCAAAATAACTGAAATAAACCCTCGACTCTGTACCATCAGAAACAGGCGGTCCGTTTGATAGATTCTCTTATATTAACAAACGGATTGCAATCTTTAGATCACAGGCATTGGGTGGGAATTAATTAATGCTATTCTTGTTCTAACGATATTGGTTTCATAGTGTTTTCACACAAACGAAGTATTGAAATCCGTAAGTCTAAACTTAAACTTTAGGTCGCACAGTTTACACCCGCGCTGTGCAAGCGGGTTCCCCACAGAGCATCGGACCATCCCATATTTTTTTTTAAATTATTTTTTTTTTTTAAAAGAAAGACAAACATTCCCGGGTTACGAATAACCCAACAATGTTTGAAAATCTCCTACTACCACCACAGAAAGCCGAAAATGTTGCTTGTGTTGTGATGGAGGACTTAGCCAGCCGAGGAATCGAACATGCGACGCCCGGGTGGGACCCAAGCGCTATGCCCACTCAACCACTGACCGGTATATTTTAATAGAAGATGCTGCAACGTATGTACGCGGTTGACATTTTTCACATGAGAACGGTTCGCTTCTTCGACTCACTCTTGAGTTCAAAAAGACCCTCCACACAGCATCTCAGATGACATTGGCCCTGAGGGAAATTATTTTCCTCAGAACTTCCTGTGTGGAGTTAATGTAAAAACTAATTAAAACGTTGATATATGAAATTTTATAAATACGCTCAGAATTAGTTGATTTTCCAGTAAAAGCATCGTCAACATAACTGGCCAGTATCCAGTGTCCAGTGCACAGTGCCCAGAGCAGTATAGCTACAGAGTACAGACCCGCCGTCATGTGATGCGATAGTCACGATAGTGAATAAGTGAATAGATGGTATCCCGGCGCTTGTATATTGTATGCATTTAATTATATTGTGAATAAACCGCCGGCCATGGCGAGTATCTGTTAATTCCCATCTGATTGTATTTCCGGGTGGACGGATAGCGGAAATAGCTAGGACACAGCCGGAAATACATAACAATATCGTCTATGCCTATGAAGGCTGTCATTTGGGCACTGTACTACACTACACACTGTAAACATAGATACTGCATACTGTAAACTGCACGTAGTAAACTGTTCCTGTACTCATGCACTGCACTATTTTTTTTTTATGCACATAACTAGGATTTCAACATTGTTTTACATTATCACTTAGGTGCAGCGCTCATATTGTAATACACGCAGAAACATAAAATTTAAATAAAGGTTTAAAAAAGTAAGATCGAAGAAAACATTAAAAAAAAAACATTGACAAAATGAAGTAGGTAAGTGTTTATTATATTTCGACCGGTCAGTGGCTAAGTCGGAATCGCATCTGACTCTTACCCAGGAGTTATGAATCCAATTCCTCATCTGGCTAACTCCTCCATCACGAAACAAGCAAAATTTTCCATTTACTGTGATGGAAGTAAGAGATTTTCAAATATTGTCAGGTTATTCGTAACCCGTAAATGTTTGAATGTTTTTTAAAAATTGATGATATTAGAATAAAGATGTTATTAAATTTACGAAAAAAACATGATTAAATAATAGCATTTCCGATAACGTGTATTCCCAATCTGTGTGCGAACCATGTCTATATTTCTCTAATAAATACTTAAACAGTGTTAATTACAAGTGACTTCCTAGGTAAATATGATCCAGTATATTAACTGCCCGTTCAGAGTATTAAAACATATTAATATATTCACATTTTAACTCAGCATCACGTTCATTGGTCAAATGCATTGCACATGTAGTTTTGTATTAGTGATTTGCAGTAAGCAATCTGTTTGCAGTAAGCAGTTTCTACTTTTTTTTTTCTTTATTCATTGTTTTGATGGTTACACAATTTGCGGATTTTTGACCACCATGCTAAGGCATATGCCCGTGTTAGTTATTATGATAGTTTGTCTCGTCTGTAGTTAGTAATAAGTTAGAGGATTGCAAAAATATATTCCTATAGCATATTTGTACAGCGCCCATCGAGGTGATTTTTCACAAAAACAGCGCTATACAAATATTATTACTATTATTAGACAATACCTACGTGACGAGTGAGGAAGGAAAAAAAGAAATCCGTAATAGTTACAAACAAAATAAGTTCGAAGCAGAGCTCGGTAATTTCTTCTAATACTTGTAGGTAAATGGGTTAATAAATATGGAATTTATAAATAATAAGTTAATTGTCTATTTTTCTTGTACCGTCATATAGATTGTAGATTCACCTTCCAAAGTGAGTGGCACTGTGATGTTGGTATCACTGGGTGGTTTATCCGTGCTTAAGCCCCCATTTTGATAAAATACATAAATTTGGTTTTGAAAAAAAATAAATTAATATCGGCACATATTATGAGTTGTGTGTTTGTGAATGAGGTGTGTTTATAATGGTTTTGTGTGTGACGTGTACACGTTTTATTATTTTATGTTATAAAATTTTGGAAATATTGTGTTTTTTTTCTTTAATCCAATTATAATTTTGTATCTGAATTTATTTTTGTGTACCTCAATGTTTGTTTCAAGTGAAAGACTGTTGAATGCTTTTATAGCATGGTATATTGTGTCTTTGTCCAAAGCTTGTGTTTACCGTCGGAGTTTTTATGTTTTCTTTGTACTCTTGTCTAACTGGTCTATTAGTGATATTTTGTGTTCGTTGAAATTTGTTTTTTTATTCAAAAATGTCGATTAGTAGTGTTTTAATGTGTGATATGTGTTTTAATGTGGCATATAGCTAGTACTTCAACCTGTTGAATATTTGGTCTATATAAGTCAGTCTATGTTTTTCAAGTATTTCAGTGCGATTTCTATCAGATCGGTAGCTGCGTTTGTTGCTCCTCCCCAAGCAATTATGCCATATTCGATTATTGATTGACAAAGTGCAAAATATATATATCGATGTGTTTAAGATATTTCAATAATAAAATTACCTATATAGTTTTTTCTTCTTTTCTGAATACCGTATTGTGATACCGTATTAAATTTGTCACAATAATAAGGCAGGTAATGCCACAGGTATTGTTGATTTATCATATAGGTATAGTGGGTATCTACGCATTTATATACCTCACGTGTTCATTACTCACTATTAATGATTAACAACGCGTTGTAATATGATTGCTATCAATTCTCGGTTCCTACACGAATCCATTTGTTGCGAACGATTTCTTTGTTAAACAATGGCATCACATCTAGTATATTCGAGCGTAATTCAATCAAAAAAGTTAATATTCCATGTGAATAGGCATGAATAGGCCGCACGCAGTAATGGACGCCCATCAACAACCTATTTTATACTTTTACACCTGTAATTAGTATTGTATCGATAAGAACCTACTCCGTTTTCTGAAGTATAAACTTACATTCGGTGAGTGCTAGCGTCGTGAAATTTACACTAAATTTAGAATTTCAGAAATTTAAGGTGGGTACAAACTGGCAACAAAATGTAGAATTTTTTAATTGGAACTGAACACTTTTGTTATTATGGCGACACCAAGCTACTCACTTTGTCTTTGAAATTTGTTCTTCATATTCAAATTTCTTCACATTCGAGTTCGACAGTTCATTCAATAACTAGGGAAAACGACATATAACTTTTGAAAAGGCTTTTTAAATTTATAATTTTGATCTGAGAATTCCTTTTCATTGATCATCTATTAAATGGCTATTTACTAATATGAATTTCAGAAATATTTTAAAAAAACGCCTTAACACGTAATTATCATAATATTTGTAAACATAAAGTTGTCTTGAATATGACATAAAATCACTAACTTTGGAAAGTATCACAACATTTTTAACACCGTTTTGTGATAAAAAAATATGCACTTGGACCATTGTGATTTTTAAACTTACTTTCATTTTCCTGTGATTCATTTTGGTGTTGCATTTTAAAAGCTTTCAAACGATCGCAGAGCCATCAATATCCTAAAACTATAAAATAACGTCATACTGCAACAGTCAACTATTTTTATTTCTCGACATCATTTAAACACTCATACTCACACCTGTCAAAAAAGGATAGCACACCAATTTTGTGGAAACTTCTTTAGCACCATTGTAATTTGAAACTCGATGGAACGAAAAATAGTGACACTAAAAAGAGACAAAAAAATTAACTCTTGACTCGTAAACCAAAGGTCGCGGGATCGAATCCCGGCGTGGTAAATAATTTATTTTTTATTAATTTGTGTTTTTTCACAATTTATTCATTTAAAATAATATATAGTCTATTTGCGGCACGTTCCAGAGTGGAAGATACTCTCAGTATCGCCCTGGTGTAAGACCACCATTCAGAATTGAAAAGTTGCTTGAAATGGCATTAGCCGTGTTTGGTGACCAGATCTAAATAGCCAGGTACTTCCCCACTTTCCCCTTCCCTACCTCCTTCCCCTCCCCACTACCTTCACCCTCACAAACAAATACATCTATATGATTTAGCCTAGAAGTGAATGACATAGTATAATCACTATAATCGGTCTCCTCTTTGTGCGGTGCTTGGTAGCCTCCCCTCTCTTATTTATTTTAGTTTTCTGAAGGTTTCACTTCTACCACGTGTGAATTGCATATCTACTCTGATTTTTTTTAAATGCATACATAGGTATCTATTATTTGCCATCTGTTCGAAAGAAAAGACGAGTAATAAATATCATATTTCATCTTGTAAAGTTGAATTTATTTAAACCTAACTAGGTACAACAATTATTTAATTTCACATTATGATCTATGTAATTTTCACATAGCTTTTATTGTTCATTTAATTTATATGTCCCTATAACATTATTTTCTATAATTTTCAAGAATAAAACGTACAAATAAAAGATGCATTCTTCTGACGGTTCCCACGTAATTTCGTCATCATTATACAGTCCCGACAACCTGTAGGTACAAGCAATGCCGCCCATGTAACTAAATTACCGTTCCTACTGGTTGCAGGGGGAAGAATGCTGCTAGAACCAGCAAGGACCAAGAGTCAAGAAGACGGAGAAGTGAAGACTTGTAGAATTACCGGCGGTAGTGTGTTGGTGGGCAGGACCTTTACCGGACACCAGGCAATTGAGGCGATCCTGCCGATGGGAGGCGAGAGATTTGCATTTTATCTGATGGTATTATCGGCCGTTTGGTCCAGGGTCGCGGTTTTATGACGCTCTACTCGTTTGTCATGCGGTGTTTATTGCCTTCGCACGATAATAAAATCATTTTAGAACGACACTCCCGTACGAAACTTGTAAAATGGTTTATCGCACAAATTGTATCGTGTTGTTAATATGCAATTGATTTTTAAATTTAATGAGGCTTAACATGGGTTTTGACTTGAAGTTGAGAGGAGCTCACATCTCAATTTGAATATAACAAAATAGTGATACATGCTCATAACACGAGACTAACTACAAACTATGGAATTCACGGACATCAAAATGAATAGTTCAAAGCAATTTATAAAATTTACCCAATTTAATAATATAAAAATGAAATTCTTACAAGGAGTACGCTAAAAAAATTCTCTGGTTTTCTCTGCATTATTTGTATCTGCACATTTATTACAAATTTTATATCTTTTAATTCTATTTCTAATGATTTTATGTAGTTTTTTCCTCCAAATAAATATATGATGTCCATATAAGTTTTTTGATTTTCACGGCCACAAGTATTTTCGTTGTTTGTTTTTGCGTGTTTTTACATCCTTCTTTAGCCAATGTTTCGGACAGCGTTAAAGTGTCCATCATCAGGGAAAATGTGTGAAGGAGATGTATAAAGAAGGAGGTAGCGCAACACGGCATAACACCCCAAAAACGAATAACGACAATATTATGTCTATAATTAAAATAATAATTAGGTAATATTATGTTATGTATTTGACGATAGTTACCGATCCAATATTTAAAAATAGCGGTACGGTGGGACTTTATAATAATAATACCTATATTATGTAATATTTTATTTAAATAAGTAAATGAACGGCTAGGTACAGATTTAAAAATATATTAGCGCTCCTTTATAGTTTTGTGATATATCTACCTAATCAAATTGGTGCGTAAGTCATAATGTACCTACTTATTAAATTTAAGTTGTGACTCGATTATCAATTTGTTTTTATAAACAGTGTATATAAGTACATGTTATTAATTACAAGTAATTAGTGCATTATTTAGCCCTTTATTCAGAGACTGGCCAACTCAGAATGAAACCAACTCAGAACCACCTCAGAAAGGTAATTAAGAGTGATGATTAAAAAAAAATTAAAAAATTGGTTAAATTGGTTAAGTTAGGTTAGGGTTACCGACTATTTTATAGCTTTTAATTGAGGTGGTTTTATTCTGAATTGACATGGAACCTTTCATTCATATTCTGTTATGCAATTATTATCGGCATTTTGAAGTATTATAAACCTATCTAATCGAGTTGTTTTTTATGAGTGTTAGGTTAGGTATAAGTGTTAGGTAGGTACTACAATATAAATCTATTAAATTCTTCGGCACTTGATCGCAGGTGTGCATCAACCTATTATTATTTTTTTCCTGATGAATGATTTTATTGAAAGTTACATAAATATTTGCTTCCTTGTTCTGAAATTTAAAAAAAATTGTTTCTGGTAGATAGGTCCCTATGTACCTACCTATTTTTGAGTATCTATTTTCCAAGCAAATATTGCTTCATATCAACATTATTTTTTAACTTGTACGCCATGTCAACCGTAAGAATGCAGTTACCTAGTATCCACCCAACCCAAAAATGGTGCAATTGATGTTATTTTAAATATGGTATTTTTGCGTTAATTTTGTTAACCTATTTTGCAGAGTTGGTGGCAAAAGTTAGTAAATTCAAAAACATGTTGGATTTTCGCCATTTTAATAGTAAATAATTTTCTTTTTAAACAGCCATTATTTACCTACCTACCCTATTTTTACACCTGCACCGGAGTTCAAAATAATAAACCTTAGAATATATTATAATAAAATAAATATATTACTTATTTCCACTAATTTTATTGACCGTAACCGGTTTCAGTTCGTTAAAGCCATCTTTAGACAGATACAAATTATTCTTAGCCTACGGTTTATTTACGTAACATATGGGGGAGGGGGGGGGGGGGTAGTCTACATGGATTTTAATCAATTATATTAATTACTAAGTCGTCGTAGAATGTCGAATTTCTAATTATTATGGTTATTTCAGTAGGATAATTACCTCGGGTTTATAGCTCGTTGTTTTATTATATGTATTATAATGGAATTCCACCATGGATTGTCAGTTTTAAGAATTGAAATTTTATAACCCTTAGATTCAATTCAATTCAATTCAATTCAATTTTATTATTTCAAAAACATTACAAAATTTTACATTTCAATGCGTTTTTAAAATACATTTGTACATTTGTACTACATTGAACGCAAACTATATAAGCATTAATAGAGCTTGCCTTTTAAAGGCAGCTTCACTAATGCTAAATATGTCGATATCCGAATTAATCCTGTTTAAGATTGTTGCATAGCTTACCGAAAGGCGACTACGCAAATAATTATGAATATGTAAACAATTGTTTTTTTGGATTTAATAGATGTGTACTGTGTAGGTATAAGACTTAAGGCGATCCACTAGTACAGGAAAAAATCGAAATCGGAATTCACGCCCTTTTATGGGAGGAGTTTAAAAATATTTGAGAAAAGCTTTTGGAAAGGTTGGAAAAGATATTTGAGAATTTTTTTTACATGTTGATTTCGTAAAGGCCTGTAAAAAACATTAATTCCTTTTTAATGCATTGTTTGTTGTAATAAACGGAATTTTTAAATTGATTTCACGAAAACAAGCAGCGCGGACCCTAACACGTTGTTTCTCCGCTCCGTCCGGAGGAGTAATGACGGAAGAATGGGGCGGCTGCCAGTCGTTCTTCGGTGGACGGTATAAGGTTCACTTTGATATAACAAATTCGTCGACTGCCGTATTGTCGCCGTGATGTCAAAAATACCAACGCGAAAATGCATATTATATTTTATTTTGTGAGGTTCGGGCGTAAATTTCAATTTTTTGTGCGATACTTATATAAGAAACTGAATTTGCCACATTATGCAATAAAACCATATCCGAAAAAGTGTTTATAAGTAGGAGAGTTTGCACTTAAAAATGTTTTTTATAGACCTAATACTTTATTTTTTTATAAGCTTATTAAAATACTTATTAAAAAAATGATCGACTTTTTAAGGGCCAAGATATGTTCTACACGCAGTATTTAATTGAAGCATCTATAATACTTCTAAGCGGTCAAATTTTCAAAACAAAAACATACGATTTTGTATGGTTTTGCATTATTTAGTATGGCTTCATCTTAAGAGTAGTATTTGAAATTTGCTGCTACAAAGCAAAAAATCTGCAGAATTTTTATCAATATGCAAGTGACTCTTAGTTCCGCCGCATCGAAATAATAAATCAAATGGAAAATGTTCACTATCATTAAAAGTTGGACCCAGCCATTCCGGGAGAATTGATGCTGATTTTTATATTGCTCCATCGAATGACTTAACTGCGGCCGCTAAAGTCATTGACAAACTAATAAATTTATAATAAGTCAAAAACCAAGGTGCCTTTTTGAAATGATATTTCAACCGTTTGTTTGTGAAATAAGAGTAGAAAACATAGGAGGGCGTCACTGTAGTCCAAATGGCAATACTAAAAATATAACTCATGGTGGAATTGTAAAGCTGTGTAACCTAATAGAGTTTTGTAAAAAATTAAAAAAGCATAAAAGTCAAAGAAAAAAAACTTCATTGCTAAATATATATATACTTACCTACCTAGTGATCTTAAAATTAGAATTACATGTAGGTATATTATACCTTTGCAATTTTGTGTCAACGCAATGAAGAATAATGATTTTGTAATAAAATATAAAGCGCAGTTTAGAAATTGCTCACATTTATTTAATACCAGCTTAATTTTAGATCTGAACATATTGAACTCATTCAGATCTAAAAGTACTGTAACTAAACTCACCATTAGTGATTCTTCCTTTGTACCTACCTACTGTTAAATTCAAATTAATTAAATGAAAACTAATCCCTTTGTTAAAACCATTTAATCACTATGATAATTTATGTTGGTGTTGCAAGCCTAAAAATTTTGTAGTTCCATTTTAAATATTTTCTACTCTTAATTGATAAACTATACTTTATTAACTTACGATTAACTTTGATTATTGGGTAGCTACTAACGTAATAAGATAAATTCATTTTAATTTACTTTTTACTGAGATAGTTCATACAGACATAATAGATGTAAACCAGCGCAATAAAGTTCGATAATTTGAATTTATTCTGAAAAACCTCTGAAAATTCTCTTTGATATTGCTGAGTGAGTCAGCCATTTCTTAGCCAAAGAATTTACCAGTTAGTTAGAACTATTTTCCACCCACAATTGCATCGAAACAAATAATATCTTCAATTATTTGTTCAGTATTATTTGAAGTATAACCGGCCGCGGCAAGTACAAATTTGCCGCCCGCTCGGTGCGGTGAGTGGGCGTGCGCGCGCAGGGGGCGGGGCGGGCCTGCGCGCGAGCGGGACGGAGTTAGCGCCGCGGCGGAAAAACAAAACAAAATGTCCGCCAGATGATTGCAAACTGCAAACACAGATGTCACTAGCGACTGTTATTTGCTCAGGCTTTTTCCAATATGAAAATTTCCATCGCGTTACTTTTATTGATTAAAAACTTATTTAGGATTATTGAAAAGGAATGCTTGTCGATGAAAAATATGTCATTGGTTCTACGTCAATACCTACGCAATTTTTTGAACAATTTTTTATAATAATATGTTGTGTGAATGTAGTTCAGTCAAGTAGAAGTTGTAAAAAATCGGCAGCTTTCATTATGAATCTCTTTACTAGGTATTAAGGACACACAATTAATTATAATTTTTCAGTAAGTCTGAAAAATATATTAATGAACTTTGAAATGTGCCTAGCTAAATAATATTTAGCAAGAATGCGTTTGAGTGGAGGAAAAGCCTCGAAGAGCGGAGAAGTTTTTCTTTTTTTACAGGGAGCGGGAAAATTTTTGTCGCAGCTTATATTTTACATCCATAGATCTCACGGAAAATAGAAAACTTAAGGCGGAAGCTTTTTCTCATCCTTAGGTAGATAAAATTGCTTCGCCATCTTTATTGGTAGGTACTAGGTACAATTATGTTTTATCATTTTTTACTAAACAAAATGTATACGTAATTTATAAAAATGCTATTTTTGGAAAACGGATAATATATGATATTTTATTCACCACAGTTTGAATTGTCTCCGATGGCGCTATTACAGTGTTCATTTTATATACCTAGGATGTAACAGCAATGTACCTAATACCCGAAAGATTTTAACCAGCGATTTCTGAGCATACTTAAATTACAAAGAGTACATGTCATTTTGCACTCTGATGATATTTTATTTCTATTAAGAATTTTTTATCAATCACACGTCGTCACTGAATGCTCTTAGAACGAGACGGAGTGCTTATCAAGTGACCCGCTAGGCTCATTTGCAAAGTGTGATGAAAAAAATTGTTTATTGTTTTTAATTGCAAATTTATCGATTTTTTAAAATCCTAAATATTCTTAGGGATCGTTAGTTAAGATCCTTCGGTTGCATGTTGTTGAACCCTTTATAGAACCTAAATATTAATTTGTTGACAACTAAAACATCTGATTACGGTTAATCTTTAGGATATTAAAATTTTATTAATGATATAGATCTCTAACCAAAAATGACTTTGATGTGCAATGTGTTTTTGATTTACGTGCACCACCATTTTACAATACCTACCTATCATAATAAATTGTCTATGTTATTAACTATATTACCAATAAAGACATTATGGAAAGTTATATTACCCACATTTAAAAAAATATATTATCTAACATGCAAATGCATTATAGTACAGTGTATTGTTTAGGTATATTATTTTTAACGCTATTAGTTTCGGGTTAACAGCACACAACTTCCGGTGTGGTGTATAAATTAGTTAAACGTATATAATCCCAACCCACAAACCCAGTGTTGAAAATGACCGGAACACGAGTACACCAGTAGGTTTATAAAAACATGTTTTTGAATATATTTAACTATCGCCAAAATATGAATCCAGTTGGTAAATTTATTGCAACGTCGAACTTTTAAAACCCGAAGCTTGTGGTGTTAAAAATACTTATTAGAATATTATGTTACAGATAGTAGTTAGGTATCACGTAGAACGTATCACAGATCAATCAACAATCCATTCGACAGGTAGGTACTACAAGTAAGCACTTAGTTATCAATGTAGATTGGCATTATGTACTCGCTAATGGTTCCTGTATGTGTTGGTATTGTGTGGGGCGGCAGCTGAGGGGGTGTGGAGGAAGGGGCAGCGGGCCGGTACATAATCCGAGGGCATTAGCGCGCATTATTCCGGGGGTGAAAACTTCCCCAAAGTAAAATATATGATTGCGCGCAACTTGCAGATATTACCTGGCGGCTTACTAATAAAAATATTCCCGCTGAAACGTTTGAAAAACGAGCTTTCAAAGCTTGCGGACGAACTTCTTTTATATATTATTCAAGTTGTAAAGAGAGAGCTTTGCACTGAGCGGCTCGTGGATGCGCTAAGAGGGAGATACTTTTTATTTATTTTCTCCATTAAGTACACATTATGTTTATTTTAGTACGTAGGTATTTGTATTTGATGTGTTTTTGAAGTAAATGCTTGTTGAACATTCAGTTATTTAATTAAATACAATTCATTATTGCGATGAACTGCATAGGCCGTGAGGTTAAAACAAAGAAATCAAAATCCCACATTCAAGTCCTGGCAGGTCACGTAACATTATGTTAATCAAAAATATTCAAGATTATATTATTTGTAGTTTACCGGTTTCCAAATTTCTACCGATTTATAACATATTTCCATTAAATGCTTACATTTGCCGTGTTGAAAGGGTAACTATACGGAATCCCCTCGAAAATAAAGTAAAGTATGCTCCAAAAATGATTAAATGAGACATTTTATTATGTTAAAGGCATGAAAAAAATTACCGTGTTTCTTTATTTAGACATTTATCGATAGATTTTTGTAACATATCGTTTTTTTCATATTAGCTCGCTCCCTCCAGCATTCGTATTTACATATTTTCCTTACAAACCATCTTCTTCTTACTGACGGCTTGATACGGAGTCTTAAACCTCCAACCTAAATAATGAAATTCAAACGCGTGTGCTAATTGCAATGCAAAATAAACCAAATATAAATTTTTTTTTAACAAAACAAAAAACGACTAAAAAAAATGCACTAAAAAGTAAAAAAAATATTTCGTACGACTGTTATTTTTGGAGTCGGTGTTAGCCAAGGTAACTACATACATAGGTAGTTAAATGTGACATATGGAGATCTTCGCTGACACCGACTCCAAAAATAACAATCGTACGAAATTATTTTTTACTTTTTAGTGCCTTTTTGTAAGTCGATTTTTGTTTTTAAAAATTTTTGATTATATTTTTATTTTAAGTGACGAGAGAAGTTTTGCTTCAAAAAAAGAATCATCGAAATCTGTTGGCGTAATATTGAATTCGGCCATTTGTCGCGCACATACTTATTGCAAATTAAAGACATATATTTTTTTGTCATGGATCCCATTGTCAGAACTAAACCAATTTATAATGGGACCACACGGGAAGCACCAGCTTTCTAATAAAAAAAGAATCATCAATATCGGTTCACCCAATGAAAGTTCTGAGGTAATAAACATAAAAAAATAAAATAGAAAGAAAACCGTCGAATTTATGACCTCCTCCTTTTCGAAGTCGTTTAAAAAAACATAATTTAATAATAAAACTTTGATTGTCTTAAAAGTAAGAAGACTTGTTTCTAAAAAAATATCTAGTAATATAAAAAAAACCGTTTTATTCTATCGAGTAGGTACGTAATAATAATTTCTAAGTGGAAAAATCTACGGCCGTTGAATTCAGATAATGCGATATAAATTTAATCCCCTTTCATATTAAATAAATCATAACTTAAGAACAACATAAACTTTAGCTTTTCGTCTAAATTATAATCTTTTTTCAGTACCAATTCAAAATGAAACACGATTATAATTCCAGTAAGATTTAAGATGTTTTACGGAAAATGAAAATGTAAGTCTGCTCATTGACGTTATTCATTCCGCTCGCTTTTTTGGTAAAGACGTAAGCTTTCAAAAGTTTACCAGATAGATTTATAGGTACATTAGTATATTCTCTTTCCACAGCCGGCAGTACCTGTATTCCAGTCGACAATATTATTATTTATGAATTTCTAGGGAATATTTGTCTGAAAAAACGAATGTCTGCAAATTCGGGTTTGTCTTTTTGTATTCCTAAACAATGATATTATGGTTTTCCGATAAGAAATATTATTATAGTTTTTTTTTTTTGCTTTGAGAGTTATTCTTTTCGTCATTTTATTTGTTTGACATTTACTGGAAAAATCTTTATATTCACGTTCATATTCAATCTGCTACGCTTCTTTGTTGTTTATTTTTAATAGGTTTTATATTAAATAATAAGCGAAATACCTCCAAATATTTAATTTGGGAGGCGGGAATGGGTACCGCCGCTTCGCGAACCTTTATTAAATAACCAACACCTCTGACATAGGTCACCCCAAGTGGTTCGCTACGTTCGGTGATTTAGCAGGGGTGCCCGGGTTCATGGGGTGAGGTTTGTCTAAGTATTGGAGGCGGATGACCAGGAAACACTGAACCCCAGATCCCTACCCACCCCTTAAACCTTCTTCCTTCCCACAACTCTCCTCTCCTTAAAAACCTTCAACCTCTTGGGGCTCGTATTGTCCCACTGACTCCAGACAGTCGGAAGCAGTTCACGTAAAAACGAGCTAAAAATAATTTAATTATTGTAAAAATTATATTTGTAATGAACGTAAGTCGGAGATTACGGAATAATAGTGCACGAATGTCACAGATAAATGTGCAAAGCGTAAGTTATATTAGGCCCGTTTGCGTGTAAAAGAGATTTGCTTCTTCCATTTTTAACTGTCTTACAATCTGAACTTTGAATATTATACGAATAATAGTTTACATATCGTTCAAATATAAAGTAATATAAGAGTTATTGTTCATTAATATCTCTACTAGCCCGATTTGATGTGAACATTTGTATTGATAAAGACAAGCTCCGTTCGCCGGCAATTGATGGGCCTCTTCTTCGCGGTTTATGTCATACTAAAAACTTTACGATAAAATACTTCTTGTCAACCAACTCTCGACTTCATCTACATACGGGGGGGGGTTACTACTGGGGGGTACTACTGACTTCCACTTACACCCGACAGGCAGGTACCTGGGAGGTGGAACGTATCGGGTTTATACTTTTACACTTCATAATATTATTCTATAGATAAAAAGAATATACAGGATGTTTTGGAAAGATAAAAAGCCTTTTTTGGTACTGTAGAAACTACTAGTAATTTGATTTTTAATACTGGCAATTTTAATTTAGTTGTCACACTGTAACTCATGCGCGTTGGACCGCACTTTTAAGTGATTTCGAAACCAACTGTTATGCTGTTTCGAGGGTCGTTCATAAATACATCTAACCTCATACAGTACCTTTCTTAGCACTAAATAATAATTGCCTTATTAGCTACAAAAGTTGAATTCATACTTATTAAAAATAGTTATTCATAATATTCTATAGATAAATAGGATGTATAGAGTGTTCCGGGAGCCAGTATAAAATTAGCGATTAATATTCAAATAAGATGAAATATTTAGTTAATATCTACTTTTTACATTCCAATAGAAGTTACAGGGTGTGCCGGGAGCGATTAATTTTCTCACTTTGTGTCATGTATTGACTAAAATATCTGAAAGTAAGGTCTGTAAATAAATTCAGTTACAGGATGTGTTAGAATTTTGTGAAAAAGATTTCCGTAAAAGTTTTCACTTGTCGTTTTCAGTGTTAAAAATGTAGAATTAGGTAGGTGTAGGTATTATTTATGTAATTTCTATAAACAGGAGAGCTAACTAAACAAAATGATATTGCTTTTCTCATTTTCAAAAAATTGTATACTTATTGCGAGTTATTTCACAGAATTTTATCAATTCATCAAATTTCGAAAAATCACACTTTAACAACTACAATATAAAATAAAGATCTAATATACAAATAAAACAAAGTGTTCAATTTACGTATAGTAGAAGTGAAACCTTCAGAAAACTAAGTAGAAAAGAGTGTGAAGGCTACGAAGCACTGTGCAAAAGGAGACCGATTTTACTTTCTCTTTTTGTTGCAGGCTAAATCCTGTACATGTACGTGTTTGGCTCTTTGTAGTGTCACTATTTTTCGATTCATCGAGTTTCAAATCACAACGTCGCTAAAGAAGTTTTCAATTCAAAAATATATTTTGAGGCCTTTGAAAAATTGATTTGCAGAGTTCCCTAAAATGTCAACTTAACCAATAATAAATTATTACGTCCGTCTAAATCAACGATATTTTGCAACCGTTTCCGAATAAAGTCGAACACGTATTTATTGAAACATACTGTATGTATTTTGGTACGGAACTGTAGTGCTGAATATCTCGCCTAGCACCGACTCATGCAAATTTCTGTATAGAATCCACATAAGAACGGGTAATTCCCGCTAAATACGAAGAAACTTTCAGGAAAGGATTCGTGTAAAAGTTTCCGCGGACCGTCCCGAGTTGAGCGCAGCCCCACGTTGTGGCCCCACGGTACCCCACTGTACCCCACCATAGCCCATAGCCCCACCCGCCGAGAACATTTTGTTTCTTGCCTTGATTATCATTGTCATTGTCGGGAATTTCAGCTGCCGCTTATTCACGACTTTATTAGATTTAAGTTTCGAAGGAATGGAAGGTTAAATTGTTAGCAGACTAAACTTATAGCTTCTAAAAGTAACTGAGATTTATGAAGCTGGTTGTTGAAAGTCTTAAGTAGTGTTGTAGTAAGATAACGTATGCATCTTGAATTAAAAAAAGACTCCAGTGGCAAAACGATTCTAATCCCAGGGAGGGCAATAAAATATATTACGAAAAACTTTGTTTGTTTTTTCAAAAACATTTCATTCACATGTTGTTTAATTACATCTTTTCCATATTTTCTTTGCCGGGCCCTTCCCGTACTTCCAAGTTCCCTCTTAGGCTTATTTTCTCCAGCCATAGTTGTGAAAGCCATAATTCCATGAAAAAAATGTATAAAGTTTAACAGTTTTAAAAAAATATAGTTACTACCCACTTAAAGCGCTCTTGAGTTGATTTTTCACAAAAACGGCGCTCTGCAAATTATAGAACAAGAGATAGTAAGTCAGTCGATACGATGTAACATCCAAAATGTGATACATGTATGTAATATTATTGAAAGTTTTTTTAACGAGCAAAAGCTCATAATATGAATGAAACCTTGAAATTTTATGAGTTATTTATTAGAAGGTTGTATGTGACATCGTAAACAAAGTTATCTATATCATTAACTCAACGAAAAATATAATACCATGCATGTATGGATCTTTCGCACAGTTTTGCGTTCGCGCTATTCGCTATAACATATAATTTCTAGCATCGTACGTCCAATAAACCTTCAATTTGTTTTGAATCCTTTGCTTTGTAATAGAATACCTGCATACGGCGGTGATTGCAACGGTGACAGCGACAGCGCTCCCGGCGGCAGGTGACGGCGTCGCGGCGTCACGGCGTGACGGCGCCTGGCAGCGGCGACGCTGCGCATGCGTCCCCGTCGCCTGGCAACCGCACGTTCGGCGCTCGCAGTGGCCGCCCGTAGGCCGGGCCGAGCGCTTTGATTCGTTATTCGTTAGGTATTCGTTATTCGTTATTCGTTATCCGCTATTAGCGCCGCGGCGGTGGACGCCGGCGCCGCTCTCTACTCTCTACTCTCTAGTAGTCGCTAGCCGACGGCATTGGACGGAGAATTAACCCGTATTGAAAAGCGGTAAGGGAAAGTATAGCTATACGAGATATAAGTTTGTTCGTATTATATGTATTTCAGGAGTTCCCATATTATGTTCCGTCTTATCTTGCTTACCTTTTTTCGTTCTATATTTATCGGAGTGAAAACGTATTTTCTATCACCCTTATGTAGGTATTTCGAAAATTCTAATAAGTTTATTTTTACATAGGAAGCAATTACTTTGTGGTTAGACATTATATTATAAAAATAAAACACAAACACTTTGTATTTAACCACGAATTTATTATTGCATATATCGACCGGTTTCACTTCGACCAAGCTTCTTCAGGATATAAATAATAACTAGTTATTATTTATATCCTGAAGAAGCTTGGTCGAAGTGAAACCGGTCGATATATGCAATAATAAATTCGTGGTTAAATACAAAGTGTTTGTGTTTTATTTTTATAGTTTATTTTTATGTTCAATGGGTGATCCTGAATTTGAATTGTAAATTCGAATTAATAGAAACATTCTTATTTTACTTATTTTTAAGTTTTACTCATATGTAGCTTTAGGTATGTTATAAATAGTAAAATGCTAAAAAATATTTTTTTTTCTTTTCAAGATAAAGCAGGACGGTTTTGGGGTTAGAGGTTTCGGGTTCAATTCCCGATATAATAAAATAAATATATTAATATTTTAATGGTAAGTGTTGGTGAGAAAGGATTATACAGAAAAATGTCCGCATTTTATTCAGACAAGAATTATTTTAATTTAAATCCATGTTTTTCTATATTTACTTTAAATTGCTTTAACGGAATATGATTAGTAACTATCCCTAATTAATCAAGAATAATTTTGATTTTTGTTACTTTTTTAGAACTTTTATATAATAAACATCAATGAAGGGCGTTAATTGATTAATTTTATTGCGGTTAATTGATTAATTTTATTGACGAGTAATAGTAGCTAATATACATTTATTAACTACTAGTGCAGGTTCATGAAAAATCACGGGATATTATAAATCCAAGTTCGAAAAGGGTAATTAAAATAATTTTCTGAATAAATATGATATTATAGGTAGGTACTTTATCGCTTGTCTAAATTTGTTCAAATAAACGGATCAAATTTTTAAAATAACGCTTAAATTCAAATCGGACACAACAACCGAATTAAGTATTTTTATATTAAAAATCAACAGACATCTGTAAAATACAACCTTTCGTTAATCTAAATATAAAATTGGCCTTGTTAATAAAATACTGCAGGATAAAAAACATTATTTGTATGAACAGGTGATATTCGCACTGCAAATATTTTTACAAATTTTCGGCAAATAGGTATGTGTATTTTACAAAGCATTAGTCATCGGTCATTGTCATTAGTCTCACAGATAACTAGCGAAGTTTACTTAAAATATGAAGCCAGATAAATCAAATAAAAAACATATTAATTAAAAAAATAATTAATTAGCTGAAACACACCAGGGTTGATAATATACTTTCTAGATGAAATTTCTTGAAAAACGTGATTTTTATGTTTATTGCAAAAAAAGTATTGAGTAGGTATATTTTTTGTAATTGTGTCGTAAAACCAATAAAATTTATCTTTGAGAAATCTAACTTCCAGGATGAAAATAAGCCAAATGAATGATTTGATGATTTGACGGCATCGGTGGTTGAAGTGGTTACGATCATGGCTACGAATCTGGAGGTCGAGGGTTCAAAACCCGCAAGTATTTTTTTTTATTAATTATTGTTTTTTTCACAATATTTTACAATATATATTTGGGGTGGTGTGGCAGATACGTTCAGTATCGCCCTGGTGAAAACAATCAATCAGAACCGAGACGTTGCTTTAAATGGCTTTAGCCGTGTTTAGTTACCAGATACGAAGAGCCAGGTACAACATCCCCACCTTCTCTTTCCCATCTTATTTCACTCTCCACGATCTTCAGCCTCATAACATACCCCGATTGGGGATGCGATAGTCTCAATCCATTATGAGCGGTTGGGACTCTTGTTCGGTACTCACATAAAAAAAACTTGAGATAGAAAAAAGCATCACAAGAATTAACATAAATAAAATTTCGTCTATTATCTTGGGATTTAACTTTATTATACATTATAAAATTGAATGTAGGTGAGTTTGCTCATCATTCTGTTTATTATGCATACGTTTTCCCTTTGACCGATATATACAAAATTATGTATAGTTTGTCTTTAAGACTGCGCAATTCACAGGAATACTCCTCTCACTGCCACTACATCTCTCCCCTCGAGATAAATGTAAATTATATTGATTGCAATCCTTAGGCTCAGATTTTTCTCTGCTGCGCTTCCAAGAACTAGGGGAAAGTAAAGTCGTTTCAACCTACCGGACATCTATTCCTTTCCACACATTAAATATACAAAAAAAACTTGCATACCTGTCAAAATCAATCAAAATCGAAAAAGAAGTACTGTGTAAAGAAAAGTTCAATAATGTTTTTATAAAGTAGGTATTTAATTAATTAAAAATTATTCATTTGAAATTTGTATATCTTTTGTTTAAATAATTTTACAGATGTCATAAATTTTCAATTTTACTAACATTCGATAGGCAAATTTCTTTTTTTGAAAGGCAATGAATGATCCTGGGGCAAATATTTTTATTAAAATATGTGTTCATCTTCACAAAGACAACAAGATCCCGCGATTTTTCAAGGGCCTGGGCTAGTATTATTGTGTAAGTGAAAAAAAAATGTTTCAAAGTTGCAGACTTCTATAGAAACACTATTTAACTTATACACCTGTGGCATTTATAATGGTCACAAGAAATAAAAAAAAATTCTACCAAAATGTTACATCGAGTATGAGCAGGAAGGTAAGAAGGTATGTACTAGTAATATCTAGTAGGTACTCGTATACTACTACACAGTTCCATTTAATGCAATGTAAATACCTATTATGACTGCTCACCTTTTTAAGGTTAAGGACTATTTATTAAGTAAGATGATAACCTTTTTACACTGGTAAGTAATTGTATCTCGTTTTTTCAAACAATTCACTCCGACCATATTTAAAAGAGGAAGCATCGCAAAAAAAGTCACGATTTCATATCTGCGAAGCATTACAAAAGGCACTTAGCATTATCGATATAAAGTCCGGCAGACATGTTGGTTGTGCGATGACTAATAGTATCTTGGATCGAGTTGCCTTATTGTGCGGCCAGAGACAATACTGGTAGTCGGCAGTCTGCACTCCGCGGTCTGGTAGCAGCGTTCTACGGTAGCCGTGTTCTGTCCGCGACCATTCTTTATAATATCTTTGTTCCGTGCACAGCGCAAGACTATCCCGGTCTCCTCGATGAAAAAAAAAACGCAAAAAAATAACCAACCTCGCGAAAAATCCTGATACATTCGGTATGTCTCCAATCGGAACATTCCCTTCGTCGATACTTTTTTGCTTCAGCCGAGATGCTTGACAGATTCCTTGAACGTTCGAAGATGGAACCATAAGCCATTTATGTAGGTATACCGCTCGGACTTTATCATACATCTTTTTCTTACTGCCTGTCCACGTTTGCGATTGTTTTCTCGGAGGTTGTATGTGTGTGTGCGAGCGCAAGGCAGTATGCGGGTCTCTAGATTCAGGTACAGATGGAAAATGTGTGTCCTGAATATATAAATGGTCGGGACTTCTAGAGGCAGTCTAGCGCATCGTACCAACCAACCAGCACACTTGTAAACTAACCACAAGAAAACTCTGACACATAACACATTCTAGGATTCTTAAATCCTTACTCACGTTTGAAATATATGAGTTTCTTTATTAAATAAATTAAGTAGCAAGCGTACTATACTACAGCTTCGTACATAGTATTTCTGAAAGCGGCCCAATATCCCGGCCCGGGGATCAGTGGATTTAACACACTCTCTAATGATAGAGAAAGTGAAAAATAAGTTTCTAAGGGACTTCGAGTGTTTTCCCTGATTATATGCCTCAGCCTTTCCATCGGGTGTGCGGGGTGTTAATAGCCTAACCGATAGATGGAAAACTTCTTTACTTATAACACCAGATAAACTTCTGAACGGCCATATCTGCTTTCGGGATATTGTACAAAAATTGAGTTTTATGTTCACAACAATTTCAGGCTAGCGCGCAGACTTTTGATGTACCGATTTGCAGAACTAACTAACTTGCCTTTGGTAATGTCCCTCGGAAAAAATGATTGTACTATTAAATAATTTTTTCACATAATATAAGTATAGATATTTTTCATATATGCGTTGAAAAATTAAAAATCGTATTTATATTTAACATCGTATTTTTTCAGTTTATTCGTGGACATCCTGGACAGACAAAAGTAACTTACATAAGGGTCCGAGGAAAGAATTTCCGTAGGCTAAGAATTATTTGTACCAGTCTGAAGATGCCTCTGACGAGCTGAAACCGGTTACGGTCAAATAAAATTAAGTGGAATAAAGTTTTTTATTTGTTTTATTATAATCTATCAAAAGAATTTCCAATCGTAAGTAACTCTCACTAACTTAAAGAAGCTTAAACTGGGGTAATGCCATGTAGTGAGAATTAAAAGGTAGATATCGATCACTTCAGTGAAAGACTGAAGAATCTCTGGGTGAAGAGGGTGGTTTACCTCCAGAAATACCTGTTTTAGGAATCGACCAAAAAATGTAGCGTTTTTCCTAATTTATTGGCGCCTACAGGAATATCAAGAAACATAAAAAATACATTAGGAACTAGGTAGGTATGTTAAAATCTAATCTCTCGTCGGATTAATTCAAGAAAAATCACGTAATATGCTGGTGCGTGACAAATTTTAATAAGATATGATTTTTAAATCAAGAAAAAAATATCTAAATTGATTCGAAAAGGTCGTTGTCTCTACAACTTATATAGTAGGTAGGTAAATTAAGTGCATGTAGGTACAAAGCATAAATTCCAGTTAAAATTGATTTTGCTTTTAAAATCAAAGATTTTGATATTTTATACGCACATGATGTATAGTTGAAGATTGTGGTTTTACTCCAATTAACTTATTCCAATAAAGTTATTTAAAAAAAAGTTACAATACAAGATGACTGACCACATCGTAATCATCATCAAATATAGTATGTCTTTTTTTAACATTAGGTATATATACATTTGTTTTGTATACTTATACCACCTCACTAGGTTGAGCGTGTTACAAGGTGGCATAAATTCAATCTAATTTTGATATCTTAATCTTGGAAGATAAATAACATAAAAATTTTAATTTTTATAATTTGAATAGATAAATTGAGAAAATAGAAAACAATAAGAAAAGAAAACGAACAGAGATTAGAAAAAAAACTGAATGTAACTCTGGTTCAACGAACTCTGATTTCTTTTGAAGCTGAGTCATTTTCAAAATTGGAACTGAAATGTCAAGTTGTCAGAAAAGAAAAAGAACATAGTGTAATGTAATATTTGTTCCCAGAAACTGATGTTAATTCTGTAAATATTTGAAAAGTGTAATTCAATTGTAAATTTCTTCCATGCCAACTCCGAATAAAGTCAACTCAACAACTCCCTGAAAAGTCATTAAAAACTATGAAAAAAAATATTTTAAAATAGCTGTTAACCCTAACCTAACGTAACCTATTTAAACATTTGTTGATATGTTTTTATCATCACACTTTATGACTTTTCTGAGGTGGTTCTGAGTTCTGACAAGTATATTCAAGGATCTTTTAGCTAACATAAATCCTACGATTGTTTTAACATCTTTTAGTTTTTCACAGGTGCGCGCTAGTACGTAGGTATATTATAACTTTTACTAAAATTTACAAAATGTATAAGAGTAACATTTGTACGAGTATATCCCACGTTATCAATCGAAAAGAAAAAAATTTATACAATAAATATTATAGGGAAACGAGGGAAGTTTCTCTACGTAAAGTGGTAGTGCAGGTTGAGGGTGGCGGTGGATGTGGCCTGTAGCCCGTAGCCTTTAGTAACTGTAACTGGTCCCCCATCCGCGCCTGCCCTGGCTACTGGCTATTGGCTACTGGTGCTGGCTACGTAGTATTAATTATTCATCAGGCCACCGTTTCTAGGTCTAGGTCCGCCGGGTCTGGGTCATACTTTTACACTCCAAATCGAAACAATGCCCCCCTATTGGCCAACGGATCAATGTACTTACCATTGTCATCACTTATTCTTATGTTTGGAGAAAATATAAAACTGATTTTGATTACGGTAAGTGCCACGTTTGTCACGAAGACGCCAGAATTACTAATGTGGAAATATTATGAAAAATATGGTAACCGTACAACTCAACACAGGGTCAAATCAACACGTTTTAGAAAAGTGATTAGAATAATAATACTTGGATAATTTGTAGAGCGCCGTTTTTGTGAAAAGTCACCTCAAGGGCGCTATAAAATAGTCATGAGAACTGATGAAAAAAATAGGCTAAATAGGTTGAGTTAGGCTTTTATTTTATATCACTTTTCAAAGGTGTGTTGATTTGCAACTATGTAGAGTTGTTTAGGAACCGAAAATAATATTTGTTTTTTCTTTGTGCAGGAACCTATGATACTTTATTTGCCTACTCCGGGGATGAAATTAAAACGTCGAAACCACTGTATATAAAATACAAATTAGAAATGCCTTCCGTGAAGATTTTAATGGAAAGCGATGTCGCTACTGATTTAGTGATCTATCGCACTTAGCACAGCCTAACATTGCAGATCGACACCACATTTGATCGAAATGAATAATAAAAAAAAAATAAAAATTAGTGTGTCAAGTATTTGAATTTTGCATTATTGTGATAGCTATTTAGACGTGCAAAGTCTTTCTTTCATTATTTTAAGTAAAAAAAAAAATGGAGTTCAAGGAATTAAACACAAAAACAATAACCACTAAGTAAACATGTAGTAATGTTTTTTTGGGTCGTGGGGTCAGTGATTGAAATCTATTTCTTCGTACGAATATTAAATATATTCCATGTTCACGGCGTTCTTAGATGGGGATGTAATCTATTGTACCTACACTAAGGAGTAAGGAGCACGAGGAGAGCGTGATATCTGAAAGAACTTGCGATGGACCCAATCTAGTTCTGCGTCAGCAGGACACGGCTGGGATTTTTTCTGACTCACAAATGCATTGTTTGACCAAATGCATTATGTCATTATAAATACGTGTTTCCTTTACAACATTTATAAATTAAAGCATGCACGGTAGGTACCTACTTTAACCCCTCAGGTCTGGACAAACAAATACCGTGTTATCAAATATTTCCAGTTGACATTAAATTTAAAATAAATTGCTATTTTTTAACATATCCCAAAATGAAATACTCATTTTTAAAGCAGATGATTTAAACATTAAACAACCTTTGAACTTTAGATTTTTGAAAATCACTAATACCACTACTTCATTTTTTTTTCATTTTATATAAAAATAATTAATAATCTATTCACCTTGACTGGGTGAATAGATTATTAATGGGTGAATAGATTATACTATAGATTGGCGGTGTTCTATTTTACGGAATTATTTTACGTTATATAGCATCCTCTATGGTAAACTTTTATATGCGAGAAAGCATTGTGTTTAACGGTAAGTCTGTTTGAAGATAAAACGAATTTTTTGAGTACGTAACATTTGGTGACAGATATGGTACTATGTGACCCGGGGAGTTATAATAGGTTAACATTTGAACTCCACACTTTAAATAGATCCACCGCAGCCATAAAAGGATGCAACGATCTTAAAGCTGTAAATTAGGAAAAGATCAATAAAACGCAATTCCTTTGCGCGATGATGTCGTTTCTCATCCGGCATGCCACTTGAAGTCTCAAAAACTCCTCTAGACAGAAGGAGAAATACTCCTTCGATCACCTCTCACCCCAGAAGATAGGTGGAAGCTTGAGTGACAATCGGCCAACGTCAACCCATTGCCGTTGTGCTCACGTGATACATGGATGGGGCCTTAAAGAGTCGGCGATGCGTGAATGCGGTGCGGTGCAGACCACCGAATATGTGGCCAACGAATGCCCGCTCCATTCATTCCCCGGTGGGATTTATGAGGTCCACAGCAACGCCTGAGGCTCTAGACTGGCTCGCAGACCAAGATGTCCCCCTATGACCCCCCACCAAAAAAGAAGGAAAAGATCCATCACTGACTGAAGTCAAAGATCAAAAGTTTGGATCTGGCGACTGAAGATTTTTTCAAGACTCCATTCTAATCAACTGAGATCAATTTCCTCTTAACACATTCCTTTCCATCACTTCCTTCAACCTCATAATACACCCTAAACTAGGGATGCCATAGTTCCACGTTTTCCATTAAGTAAAATAATAAATATCTGTTTTGATTTTTATTATAATCACCTTCAAAAAACACTGTTTAATATGCAGAACATTAACAAAGATATAATAATAAGTATTGAATTAACTCCTAACCTTTAAAGCTTCGAGACACATCTGAAACACAGTGAGCTATATTCTCTAGCACAAACTGTCTCCTGTCTAGTTGATTATGCAGAACGACAGCGCGTTAAGCAGTAAGCAGTGTTTCGTTGCTCGTAAACAGGGTGTTCTGGGGAGGGAGGGGACTAAATCAATATTCTAATGAAATGCATATTAGAGCTCTACTTTGTTTTGTGTGGTGGAGGTAATTAAGAAAGACAATGTGTTGAAAATGCAATGATCATACACGTCGATGTAATATCTCATTTGATATCTTATTCCAACTTAAAATAAAAAAAATATGTATATAGGTACAGAGATCTGCAAAAGACTTACATAAAATAAAATAGATAATTAACTAAAACATACCGGAGTTTTAATGAACATGTCACTAGTCACTAGTATACACATATTTAAAAAGATCAGTGACGGTTTATGCTATGAGGCAGAGGAGGCTTTGCTTCCCCTTAAAATAGAGATGAAAGTGAAACAAGATACAATATACATGTTTCCATACATCCAAAATATAGTAAAACTTAAGGTTACTTCAGTTTGAATATCACCCATGGATATTTTCATATTTCATTAGGACTGGGACTCTATATTGTGTATTTCATCACACCAGTATTTTCGTGTGCGCGCAGAGCAACTACACGTACAATAATACGCTTGGGAAACTGAGATAGGGCCTGCCTCCGAGAGCCGCTGATTTCATGTGAGTGGAGGGGAGTAGGGAAGTCACATGGAATCTAAATGAATGGAAGTCGTTGTCCGGTCGCGTATTGTTCAGTTTGAGGCGCGCCTCAAAAAACGAACACTTCCGAGGTAGAATCGATCATTTACGATTAGCTCTAGCGCTCGTGTTTTGTTTGGTTTTGTGATTATTTGTCTATTATTTATGTAGTTCTTACACATTATTATTATTGTTTGACGTAATTAATAGCTCCATTGTTTTTTCTAGGTTAGGTAAAATAGGTAGGTGCAGGTATGCGTAATAATTACTTTCAAAAATATTTGTGCCTACCTACTCATCCCCACAAACCGCCCCTATTAAAACATATATTGTACAATCGAAAAACGATTTGACAAGTACAATAGCTACGAAGGAGACAATCTATCTAATTCTTCTTTCTATGTTCTCTCTAACTCTACCCAAGAAAAAAAAGTATTCAGACCTTTTTGACATTTCGAAACCTCTCCGTCCTGCATCGAAGCAAAAATAAGGCCTATATATGTATCGAATAATATGCAGGTATTCCTTTAATTTCATGTTTCTTATGAAATATATTTGTAATGTTTAACTAAATAACGTACATATTACTCCTTTATCTTGTTATTGTTCAACATACATTATGTTTTTACGGATTTTTACGTTTTTCATAATTTCAAACATACGTTTTTCGACCAAATAAATTGTATGTTTTACCGATATTAAACTTGTTCATTTTTATTCACGGAAATGAATATTGTATATCTGTTAAAATCTAACAATATCCGTGTCGTTCATTTCTGGTACATGTAATCCTAACCATCACTGTCGTAAATCAATGTATGTACCTACAAGCCGCGCTTGTTACACGATGGAAACGCGTTTTAATCGGCGCGTTTTTTTTTCAGTTGAGACAAGAGTCCTAACTGCTACCGACTCTGACTCTTCAGAGTCATGTCACGAAGGGAAGAGAGTGGGGAAGTACCTGGCTGTTCATATCTGGTCACCAAACACGACGCGCGACGTTTCGATTCTGAATGGTGGTCTTTCACCGAATTCACCGAGTCTCAAAGTCACTCTTGTTAGATTACCAGCCTGATTAGATATTTGTAACACTTCGGCGGTGGTAAAAAGGTTCGGATCGATCCTGTGACGGCGAACGGAACCTTGACTCGGTCACAATGCAAACACCCCTGGGCCGGGCCGGCTTGTCTCGCCGGTTATGCTTCCGGAATTAATGGCGCATACATTTGAATATATTTAGGCCCGCGCCCCGCCGACCCCGAACCGCTGCGGTTTGTTTAGACATTGACACTAAAAATAGGTAAACATTCCGATATGGTTCAAAATTTTATAGGTTAATAATTATTCTAAAATTGTAGATAATTCATTTATATCGAAGATATTATTTGTTTAAATGCGTTCATGGATTTTATTTCATTTTTATTCTCGTGTTGACATATTTACATTTCAAAATGTTTTCCTCGTGGATTTAGGATGTGTTCTACAATTTTTTTTGTATTTCTTAATAATATACATTTTATAATGTAAATCTGAAAGCTAACATAGTTTGTTTTGATTATACATACTTACCTATATTACCTGGATATTACACAGATTCTTCAATTTCGTGTCTCCCTGTGTTCCAGATCCATTGTTTTATGATTTTTTTAATAAGGTATCTAATAATTTGTTGAAGGTATTTAAGTACTTTGTTTGAAAACCATTTTATTGAGTATTATATAATCAAATAAACAATATTAAATAAATATAACGCATACATAATAAAAAAAAACATATAATAAAAAATAAATAAAAACGCCTATCGGTTTCTTGGCTGTATAATAAATACATTAAGTGTATAGGTACCAGTATTAATACAGAATTACAGTAAATTAGGAAACATTGACGAGGGGTCTGAACATTTACTTTGGTGGGGGGAGGATAGGTAAAAGAGAGAGAGTAAGTGTGGATGTAACGGGACACACCTTTTTGTAATTGGACTGATACATACATTTAGAAAGTGAATTTTAATTATTTCACTTCTTCTTTTCTAGAGAAAATGTATTATTTTTAGAAAATAAGATAGGTACATTTGAATGACCGAGAGCTAAGTTTTGCATCATATCGCTTGATAAGCAGTCAGAAGGAGACCATTAATCTAAGTCGTTCCTTTTGTATTCTCGATGGTAGATAACTCATAATCAATACAAATACTCTTTTTAAACAATCAGATATATCATAGCAAAAGAAAACTCATTCGATTTCACAACCATACAGTACTGTGCGAATTAATGTGAACACGTGATAATTAGCACAATAATCTTGTTTTTCGTAGTTGTATGCAGCACATTGTAATAGTGGCCATTCTGTGTTCTTGTTCAATCATTCAATGAGTTACGAGACACACCAAACTACAGATGCGTTTAATTTTGTAATTTTTTGGAATTACAGTTTTTTTGCAGAGGTAAACTTAACTAAAGCTTTTTTGTTTCTAATTTTTGAGATGGATATTTCTCTTAAAAAATGCACTAAGATTGTTAATATTTCAAAGACCAAAAAAAATACATACCTTGAATAGCCAGATAACTCTCCGGATCTTAATCCAATTGAAAATCGGTTGGCTGTAAAGGCTGTAAAGGCTGTAAAGCAAGACAAGATCAACAAAAACCAAGCGGATTGAGACAGTAATTCAGATATGATTTGGAGACACGCAAATATCAAAAAACTTGCTGATTCTATTCCAAACCGTGTTCAAGAAGTTAAAGGGAGGACACACTTGGTATTAAAAAAATTTAATTATAATTGTTTCTCTATTTTTTTCCTCAATAAAGAAGATTTATTATTTTTTCCAATTGATCACTTGTGTTCACATTAATTCGAACAGTACTGTATGTCAATTATTATTACAAATGAAAATTATTCTAAAAGTTCGATCCAAATCGGAAATTGCTTTGACCAAATTATCAAAAATCTAAATATCATGTCATTTCACAAAAATTATACACTTGATTTATTAACCAATAAAGCCACAAGATTCTTTGATCAAACAAGCAAAAACGAACATAACATTTGGACAAAGAAAGTTCATTTACTACGGCATAAAACTTTACAATATATTACTACTCTCATATGAAAAGCTTAGGCAGTAGTAGAGTTATCCAATTTTTTGGGATGCATCTGCACCAGAAGATTTGTGAAAAAATTGATCTTATTAATTAAATGTAACACGAAATCTGAATAACCTATAAACACTCTTTATTTATTATTTTATACGCCTGTAATCGCTTTCCCACACATATAATAAGGAAATACAGTACAACCATCTTGGAGTAAATTTAGCTAATGCAAATATGTAGATGCCGTGAGTGATTTATTTCATTTAATAAACAGTCTTAATAAAATAATATACAGAGAACGTTAAGAAAAGCATTAATAATGTTCTCAGATGGGTTTTCAGAAATATAAAACCAAGTAATTAATGCATGTAAACTAAAAGCAGAACGAAGTATTAAAAATAGATAAAAAAGGAAAAAACATAATAAATCAGTTAATGTTAGTGAATGCATTGTACAACAATACATATATTTGTGATTATAACTTTACCAAGATATATTGGGAATAAATTTTTGGGGTTGGGACGGAAAGGGGGAGGAGAAGGGGGTAATTCGTTGCCGCGAAAGTAAATGTGATGGAAAAGAATAAAATTATGTTTATATTGGAAATTATAAAAGGAATACAATTGTAGACTTTTTTTCGCTGTATACATCTACAATTTCTATTTAGGCAACTCATATGTATTCAATCGCCCTTGTATTAACCTTCATTGCAGTTTTTGCACTAACATATTACGGTAAAAATCAAAACAAACAACCAATAAATAAAGTTAGACAACAATCGTAAAGAAAGGACAGGTAGGCAGTTATGCAGATGGGTCCTGTACAGGTCCTGTCTACAGAAGTAGGGATGTACCTGCCTCATCGATATTTTGCTGATGAATCACAGTGCATCCGAATACCAGTTCCCAGTGGCTATTGGGCCAGTGTATCGCCGCCCTGGCTTACTGCTCACTGCTCTCTGCTCTCTGTTCTCTGCTGCAGAGACTGCTAGAGGTTGGACGGGTTTTTTGCCTGCTTGCTTCTGGTCCCAGAGGAATGCCATCGGGCGCGCTTGGGATTCTATTGAATATCGATCGATCCGACGTAAAAAGTTCAAAAGCTGCAGATTGTTTTCTCCGACGTTCTGCAGATCCGGCTGATTTATGTTTTATTTTAATTGTTTAATGAATGACTGCGGCGTTGCAATATCTACGAGAGATTTTTTCATCCAATCTCTCCCGACTTATTAATATTGACAATGCTGTTAATGAGCAACCAAACGATATATCCTGCGATCAGAGATCTATGATAATCGCGTAATTTGTTCGGTATTTCCACTTTAATGATCTCAATAATGTAATATTCTGCAGATAACATCTATAAACCAACTTACATTAAGAGTTATAAATAATATCCTTTCATTTCATAATAATCTATAAATTCAATAAATAACTTGATTGAAATCTACTGAGTAATAAAATCATCGGACGATGTCTTCGATGTGTATCTGTACGGAACAATTATAATACAATGTATACACATCTCGACAAGAAATTTAAATAATTACTTTATAAACAAGCAAACAAAAAAAAATAACAACTTTATTTCACTTAGAAGTATAGTACACAAATTACATCCAAAACTCGTAATAGCAAATGACTTTCAATCAAGACTTTAATGACATTGTTTATATAACTATAAAAAAATAATGCACGAAAAACCTGGTCAGTGACTAAAATATTTATATAGATACTTTAATGATGTCAAAAGATTTTTTTTCTGTTTTTTTTATTCAATAATAACTTACATGAAACTGTGAAGTGTTTGCTCATTTTTTTAATGAATTCACAAGTTTTTTCAAAAAATATTTCATAAATAATTACTGTACTAAGTGTTAAAAGACGTACTTGACTTAATTTAACCAGTGATTCTTGATATTATTTAGAAAAAAGTGTTAATGAAATTTTGGTCCCGGTGACCTTTTTGATTTTTTATAAAAAAAATTTATCTTCAAACGTAACAAAAAATCTTCCATATGTCACTGATCACTCAACCAAGTAACCGCCCAACTTCTCATCTGTCTCTAACTGTCCAATACTTTCTGATTGACAGGAGACCAAAATTTCGTTTACATTTTTCACTAATTTGTAAGTCAAGTACGTCCCTTAACCACCTGTACACATACCCACTTTAAAAAACGTCAATTAAATATTGGTTATTAAGTTTACCAATCATTGGAAGTTCACATTCGGTAGATGTATGTCCATTATGTTAAATATGTATGAAAAATATATATCTCGCCCACCTTCGTAAACACAGGTAGCCTAAAAAGTCAGGCATTATTAAATACCTGGCAATGTTATTAGTTTAATATTGTAATGTTTTATTATACCCACCAATCAATTACTTTAATTAGGTAGGCACCCGGCTACTGCTTCTAGCAGGTACCACCGACCACTTGTTACTTCATTACCAATCTGCATAACTAGTTTTAAGTAGTAGAGGACTAGATGAACCAACTTTGAAGGCTGTGCATGTACATTTGGAACTTAGGCAATACTTTGATTTATTACAAAGGCTACCAATAATTATTCTACTTATTTACCAATAGATATAATATTTATGAATGGGTACATTTTATTTTTTTTCTGATGTTTAAAATCCAATGAGTAAAAACGTGTTTTTAATAATGTTAAAAAGCTTTCAATATTCTTTTTTTATGTGAACACCCCAGAAGAGTCCGCTCCCGTCAACTTCTCCCGTTTGAAGCCAGTAAAACTATGGCATCCCCAGTTAGGGTATGTTTTGAGGCTGAAGATAGTGGGGAGGGGAAGGAGATGGGGTAGAGGAATGTGAGGAAGTTTTTGGCTATTAAGATTCAAAACTATTAAATGAATTTCACACCCTCCAATCTGGGTATTAATTTAAAATCTAGGTTTTGAATTGTAAGTCGAAATCAAAATCCGTCGTTCGTTGTTCCAAACAAGACAAACATTCCCGGGTTAAGAATAACCTGACAATATTTGAAAATCTCCTAATACCACCACAGTAAGCGAAAAATGTTGCTTGCGATGGAAAACTTAGCCAGCCGATGAATTTAACACACGATGCCTGATTGGGGCTAAAACGCGATGCCAACTCAGCCATTGACCGGTCTCGTGATTTATATCATGATAAGATAACTGAAAAAAGATTTTATACATATTTAGATTTAAATATTTTCGGGAAATTAAATACAATATATATTATGTTAAATAATTCTTATTTACATTGCTAAATACATTCAAAAGTCTACAAAGTTCGCAAAAATCATGATATCAACAAACTGATGACGAAGTCTTTAACTTCACTTTAGTTACTCTGTCAGTACTGACTGCTGCTCTGTGAGCACCAAAATTAAGATTTATCAATATTTTTTTTAATTCTCAAAGTTTCGTAAGAATCGGCCCCGTCGCACATCTCAACCAATAAACCATTCTGTCTTCTGAGAAAAGCCTGTCTGCCCTGGCCCGCGAGCCTTCCGTCTGGGAACATGGACAACAATCGTACTGAGGCAGAGCAGAGACAGTCCTATAAGCAGCAGCGGAGCGGTAGCGGGTGGCGGCAGCATTAGCGGGTAGCGGCGAGGCAGCGGGTAGCGGCAGCGCAGGATGGACATTAATCAATACCAGGCAGGTGTTTGAACAAACATCGCGGACGGAATTCACAATTGACTTTCTGCCATATCAATATTATTATCAACCGAGCCAAGAATACTACACTGGTACAGTGTGTTGTTGTGAGATCGGAGTGCTAACGCTTGTTTCAAATTAAAGATTCGTTGAACATCGTTTCTGACGAAGCAATAATGGTTTTCTTCCAACTTCTAGAACAAAAATACGTACCTACGACCTATTAATATAATTTGAAAGCAGTTATTTAGATGTTTGGTGAAACTGTATTTAGATGTTTGGTGAAACTGTATTTAGATGTTTGGTGGAAACAGTGGAAAGAATCTCTTCACAATTATTATAATATTTTGCAATCTTTAAATCTTTCTGAACACGCGGTTATCTTTCAACGATTATTCTCTTTCCTCTTTTACTTCCACCAACATCTTTCTCTCACCAAGCGACTTTCTTGAGGGTGCCATGGTCCCCACTAACAGAAGGTTTTTAGTGTGTAAATGTGACCAAATAAAGATAAAAATAAAATTAAAGAAATAAACTAAGATTATGCTATATTTGGTGTTACAAACTATATAATAGCGCAAACCTGTATACAATCACGCGGTAGTCTGTTATACTATTCTAGTTTTGAAAATGAAAATTAAAATATATATTTTGGTAGAAAGCAGTCACTTTGTGGTTTGACATATTTATTCAAATAAAACAATAACTTTGTTTATAACCACAATTTATTTTATTTTCATCATCAGGGTATAAAATTAAACTGATCCAAAAACTAATTATGTGAGCTTAAATATATAAACAGAAAGAGACAAAAAATAACATAAAATAATGGAATTGTGAGAAAGTATAAATTAAAGTCTTACATAGTAATTTTATTTTGTTTGGGAGACTAACAGTTTATATTAATAACAGAGCGTAATAGTAATTGAGTCACAATAATTGAATCAATTACAGATTTCCACATGGGTATTATATAGAAATGAAGTGATTTGAGAGATAATAATGAAAATTTAAATTCTAAGAAACAAGTTATTTAGGTGGGAATAGGGAAGGGGTGGGATGGTATAAAAAAATAAGTTCATAGGGTTGCATTAGATGAGTATCTATAGTTATTGTAAAGTATCGAGAGACCGCCTACCTGTGGGATTTTAAGGAGTGTGGTGCAGAGTTAAAAAAAGTAATAAAGAGAAAGATACACACGTAATTAAATAAATAAATAACATTTATTCAACAATAGATTTTTTTTGCAATATTATATATTTTTTTCTTTTATCATAAATACTATTGACGAAAAGGTCACTGCTCAGCTACAATTCAGGATTTCTCCTGGAAAGCAGCTGGTTTTCAGCGGTGCCTCATCTATGATAGAAAATCTTACACGGTATTAGAGAGAAAGAGATACACATCTTCGTGATTTTAATTTGATACTTTCGCACTATTCTTTAATTTTCTGTATTTTTTTGTCTTTTTCTGTGTGTATATATCAACTCACACAATGTATTTTTTGATCAGTTTAATTTTATACCCTGATGATGCTTGTGTTAAGCAAAACCAGTCGGAATTTAAAAAAAATCGTGATTATAAACACAGCAATTGTTTTATTTCATTTTAAAAATCTTATATTGTAGGTATCACTTGTGTGGAATCTTCAAATAGTCAGTTCCAATTTTGAAAAATGATCTAGAATTCAAAGCAAATTTTAGTTCATTGAACTAGATTGCACCGAGGAAAAAATTCAAGCAGAAATAACTAACCCACAGCACGGATAATTATAATTAGAATGTTTTATAATCTGGTGCATCATGGTAGTATTAAACATTAATAATAATAATATTTGGACAATTTATATAGCGCCGTTTTTGTGAAAAATCACCTCAAGGCCGCTGTACAAACTTACCCAAACATGCCTAAAATCTAGAAAGACTACAAGCTAGACAAACAATTAAAAACAACTTATGGCTAAAAATTGCATACACCGGTTCATTAATCACCGATACGAAAATATATGTATCTACAATATTTTGACCAATAAACGCGATGCTGCCTAAAAATGAATTAATACAGGACCATACTTACCTGGGAGGTCGCTTGAAATTAACACTGTTTATTGTCTATTTTAAGAAATTTAGATAGAGTTCGCGCGCAGAGGACATAATTGCGAACACATGTTATTTAATCCTGAAAATATTTAATATTAATATGTAATGTATTCTTTGATTAGTGTATTTTGGAAAGTAAAAGCAACATTTAATGGTGGGCGGTGCAGTATTACAAGGATTTGATCTTCCGAGAGACAGATTGATGTGTAAGGATTCGAGTAATTTTAATTCAGTAAGAAAAGTGTGATTAAGACATATCATTAAGGGTATGGAGCCCGAAAAGGTAGGTTTTTAGTTTGGACCTAAACTCTGTTGGGCTTTTTATGCATCTTAATTCCGAAGGGAGTCTATTCCAAGCCTTAGGCCCAGATACTCCGAAAGCACGATCTCCGAACTTAGTATTTGGCTTTCGTTTGGGTTCTATTAGTCTGCCTATAGCAGATGAAGTTGCCGATCTAAGGGTTAATTGCCTCGGACCGGTATTTTCCAGGACGCATAATTCAGAGATGTAAGGTGGGGCCATTTCGTTGATTGATTTTTTTTTTTTTTTTTATTTTATTTTATTTTATTTATATTTGGGAAAGTTGACAGCAAATCATAAATTACACAATAATACAATTATAAAATGGTTAATTATGCCAATTATAAACTTTCCACAGATAATAATAGTAAATTAATGTGTGACATTATAAAGGTGTTAACTTAATTACTTCATTTTTAGTTACATTATGTGAGGGGGGGAGGAGAAATATAGGATAAGGATTAAAAGGCTTAGGACGCGAATATATAGAGGGAGGGGTAGATTAAACTTCCGAGTTTGAGTCATGTTCCTTAGTGAGATTTTGTTTTATGTCATGTAACGTCGAGTTAAAAATGTCAATGTGGTAATAATTTAAGTTGAATGAATGTGTGGATCTGTAGATAAATGAATTATGTTTGGAGTTAGTCTTGCAAAGAGGGAGATTAAAAGTAAGCGACTGTCTACTGTTGCGATTAGGAACGTAGAATGATAGGCGTTGAAGAAGATCAGGACTATCGATTTATTAGTGAGTAAGCAGTAAGTTACACATATAAATGATAGCTGCGATAAGTGAATTCGGTTATAATAGTCATTCAATCTAGCGTAGAAAGTACAGCTAACACAATATTTTATTGGTGTGGGTGCATAATATAGTTTAAAATAATAATAATGTATAACTCTTGTAATACGCATCACAAGCCCGGCTAATGATATTATTATTCTGATCTTGATATAATCATAATAGTCTGTATAATTATCATCATAATAAAATATCATAAAATCTATAATCATAATAAAATAATAATGATGTATAAGTTTTGTGAAGTGCGCCTCAAGTCCGGCTAATGATATTATTATTCTGATGTGGATGTAATCAGATAGAAGTAGGTATCCATATTTAAAGTGAGAACGGTTAGTAATATCATTCAGTACATACATTAGTAGAATTATTGTTAACATTAAATTAGTATAAAGTAAGTTGCTTACCACGGAACAAAAGATAATAAGAGTGAGAGAGACCGCTATTGTTCCTCGAGTGTTTCTAACTGTCAGGCGTGTAAGGGATCGCCAACTGGCGGTAACATGTATTCCACGTTGGTTCATGAAAAGTGTTGGTGATTTAAAAATGAATTAGAAAGTTTATGAGATAGGGTAAAATGGGAGAGAGAGGGTAAGTGTGATAGGAATGGATAATGAGAGGGGGAAAATGTGTGGGGAAATACATGAGTAGATAAAAAATATATTTTACGACGCGAAGAGCATGCAAATCGACTTAGGAAATTTTCTTGAGGTCCTCTTCCTTCGCAATTAATATGGGGGGCGAAGTAGGGTTTTTCCTCACGAATATCCTGCTGTTTTTCAGCCACGTGAATTTGTACCCCTTCTCCTGAGCAAACCCCTTGGCACGAAAAAGCAGGTTTTTGTTAAAGCTAGTCAGATGGTCGTTGACATAAATTTTTCTTTCGTCACCGGGGTAATTTAGGTCCTTCGTGGTTATTCCTTTTCTTCGTCGAATTTCCGAGATGAATTCATTTTTACGTGAGCGGCTGGTGAATTTTACGATTATTGGTTTAATTAGTTTAGAGTGAAGTGGGTCTTTCGCCGAGACCCTGGTGGCGAACTCGATTTCGTTAGTTTTGAAATTGTGAATACCAATTATGTTTGCTATTTCTGATACGATGTTTGGAATGTTTTCGTTTTTATCTTGTGGTATTCCTTTTATTTCGATATTCTGAAGTCGCATCCATTGTTCCCTTTTGTTTGTGTCATCTTGCATTGATTTGATTGTGGATTGAAGAGAGGAAACTTCTTTTTCCAGATTGTCTACTTTGCTCATCGATTGTTCGAAGGCTTGGAATTTCTTTGTAAATTCGTCCAATTTAGAATTGTTGAAGTCAACCGATTTTTTTAATTCTGACATGTCTTCCTTCACTTGACTGTTGAGAGTTTTAAGGGAGGCGAGTTCAGATGAAATTTTTCTAATTTCGATCATCACGTCTTCTATGGAGTTTGTTGAAGCGGTTGATTGAGGTGGGGTCTTGCAGGTTGGGCAGCGCCACGTTCTTCTTTTTTCATTATTTGCTTTGCGAAACGTGGTTTCTGTTGTTCCTCCGCATTCGTAGTGGAACTGTTTATTGCAGAAGTGACATGTGATTCCATCGCTAATAGCCAGTTGGCACTTGAAGCAATGCATATTGAAAAAGGTTGGCCGCCTCTGGATTGATGGGTATAGAGGTAAGTATTGTATTTCGCCTAGTGCAGTAACGCAGCGCTCTGTATTCGTAGGTAGCACTGAAATAATGGTAACTTCGGCCTGCACTTTTAACTTTTGTTATTATTGATTTTGAGAATGACACACTATTAATTTTTAAAAGCAAATATGACACCCACTTTCATATGAATTCACTGTAGAGTTTCGTAAAGTTTAATGTTATGAACTGTAGTTTTGAACTGTTAAAATGTTATAATTTTTAAGGAGCAAATGATAATCTGCCACACTTGACTGTTATATTATTGTTAGAACACATATTGAACATATTTAAACACCATCCAGCACAATTTGTATTGGATTCTTTCAGGGCACTTGAGCCAGTGAAGGTTACGAAGGTGTTCTGAAATGTGTGAATATTTAGAAACCCCGGTTATGAGCCTTGCCGCTGTATTAAACACGGATTGAAGTTTGTCAGTTTGGTATTTTGGAAGACTAGCGTAGATGCCGTTACAGTAATCATGCCGTGAGGAAGGTTTCTTCGAACTGACTTGAGTTGTCTTAGGTGAAAAAAGCCGGTGCTTACTGTCCTATTTATTTGACTTTTAAGCAAAAAGTCTGAATCTAAATTAACGCCAAGAAATTTGACTGTTGTCTTTGGAATAATATCGTTGCCGGAAATGGAAATAAGTGAATTGTCTATGAAATGTTGACGTTTGTTTGTGGCCGCCCAGAGAAACTCAGTCTTAGATGGGTTCAGCTTCAGCTTGTTTTAAGACATCCAACGAGTTATTGCTAAAATTAAAATATAGTGTAGGTATATTATTAAAAATCATACTTTAATATACACAATGAAAACATTACAAATAATTTTCGTTCTGAAAACTGCAAACCATAAACATATTTTTCTTGAATTGTAATCTTAAATTACGATTTTATATCAAAGAAAACTGAGCGCCAAATGCATATTATCTATCGTAAAATTTGGCGAGCTGATAATTCAGAGACAGGCGCCGCGATGCCATAAATTTAGGGTTTCAGCAGTCCAGAGGCGCAGAAGGCAGCAGGGAGCAGTAGGGAGCAGCTGATCGTGAAGGTTTTCACGGTCAGGCCACATCAGCACCCCGCTCACTCCCGCCCATGACGAGTGTCGCGCAGACAGGCGCACCGCACCAGTATCTACAGATGGTACTGGGTACAGGGGCTAGACTAGGCTACAGGGCGCAGGGCACAGTGGAGTGGAGCACACAGCCTCTGGATCATTTCCCATTCCGGGCACAGCGCAAAGCTACCTCACGGTTCTACATACATTAGCTGCTGGATTCACTTAAGATAATACGACTTGTATTAGGGCGGTATGATATTGTGTTGCACGCTTCAAGAATACTGTCGGAAAAATATAACATCGTAAGGTCATTGGTACTACTTTCTTCAAGGCTAAACGTTGGTCTAAAATAAAGTGTAATATTCTTATAAAACTTATAAAGTTGGTTTAACTTGAAAATTATGGAAAAATTTAAAAATCTTGCATTATAAAGCATCACAGTATTGCCAGCTGCTATCGATCTACTTAGTGATGACCTTCATGGTAGAGAGGTAAAAACTTTGGCTCTTGGCCCAGTCGGTTGCGATTTTAAAAACGAAGAAAAGAAATAAAATGTCAGAACAACGGATTCCCACTTTCTAGTGAAAATGTTAGAGTTAAGATCAATTTTTTGTACCTATATTTATTGTTATCAAATTAATTTCACTCTATTTTAATTTAAAGTTTTTCTTTTATTTAATAAATAATATTTATTATTATTCCATTTATAAAATATAGTTCATTTTTAAAAAAAAATCTTACTTTTTATTGTTTTGATTTAAGATTGACGCGCACCCACATTACGTCGAATTTACAGTTTTTCAGATTCAATAATCGTACACAGTTGACGTCATGTCATTTGTCATTAATAACCTGTAGTCAAATTTAAACAATTCTGGGAAAAATTTAAAGGATAATTAACAATCATTAATAATTTCAGTCATTTTATTCAGAAATCAATAAGGGCGTGCGTTGGTAATAAAAATAAAAACAATTTAATTTATTTTGTGTACCTACATGGAAATAATATAAATATATCATTTTAGAATAAGTTAATAATAATAATCTAAATTAAAATATCAAAGAGAACAAGACACAGAAAAACAGAAAAAGACAATGGTCGCAACTGGGACTCTAACCCAGACCTCTCCGTCTAACCGGGACGAGCGCGTTAACCAATTTCGCTATTGCCACCTTCTGTCAAAGCCGTCATGTCGCCTTCTGTCAAAGGTTTTTTCTGTTTTTCTGTGTCTTGTTCTCTTTCATATTTTCATTTAGATTATTATTGTTAACTTATTCTAATATGATATATTTGACTGATGGGAATAACCTTCAAAAACGTATAAAAAGAAAGTTTTTCTTATAAAAATAAATATATCGTCTGTAAATACTTGTAAATGGCTTGACCACAGATTGATAGTGCCTTCTAAAGGCAAAACAGCTGTCAAGTGTTACAAAAAAATCAGAATGTGTAATTCACACGCGGTAGAAGTCAAACTTTCAGAAAACTAAAGTAGACAAGAGTGGGGCACTACGAAGCACTTTTTTTATCAATATGAAGAATGATTTTTTCCATATTTTTGTTGTCGTATTCTAGAACACTTTTTCCTATACATTTGGATATCTTATTAGTATTCGTGTTTTCTTCTTCGGAGTTGCTAGATGACGTTTTTCGTTTTATCTTTACATATTCATTTTTAAATGGTTTGAAGACTGGATATTGATTTTACAATTTTTTTTCTTCTTTTTATTGGATTTCATAGGATTCGATCCCTGGCCGCTGAGGCTCGTCTAGCGCTTTTACACCACTATCGTATTTTATTGGAACCGAGTGCCCTGGAAGTAATTAAATACTTTATTGCTATCTCATTCTCTCGTAGGTTAAATCCTGTAAATGTATGTGTTCGTCTCTTTTTAGTGTCGCTCGTTTCAGTTTCATCGAGTTTCAAATCACAACGGTGCTTAAGAAAGTTTTAGTTCAATTAACTCAGCAGAACTTGTTTATAAATAAACCGTTAATTTTTTTTTTATAAATTGAATGATAAAAACCTAGCATAACGTCATGCTATACTTACAGAAATGTTTTTGATCTGATTACTAGATTTCATGATAATATATGACTGGTGTGTGTTTGCAAATGTGTCGGTATTAATTGACAGGAAAGATTAGCATTCCGGCGATGTGTTTAGATTCCATCAGCGAGTGCGTCTCCTCAAAGGCCTAGTTTGACTATTTATTTACCCGTTGATTCGGCTCAATTAATATACTTAGCTTGGAATACAGCCACACAGAGATACAGTACGTGCTGACTTCGCTACCGTTTTGAGCGCTTTATGAGTAACCGTCTTCCATGCATATTACATGAGAAAGATAGAAGGAAGATAGGAAAGATAGGAGTTGCTACCAGCTACCAGCTACCACGCACAGCACAGCTCAGCGATACCCCCATTCAAGGGAAAGAGATGCCTTCGACAGTCTGGGAAGTTTTCAATCGTGTTAATTGAGAACTGAAAATCGATTTTCACGACTCACGAAGAAAGAAAGTTTGGTGTAAATTTTTGATAAAACCGAAATTCTTACAATTTTCACTGCACTTATTTGAAATTTTACTGATCAAATTTGGTATACTTAGTGCGATATTTTTAGAAAAACTTTTTCATTTTCTTGTTTACAAAAATCCATTTATTATATAATTTTTAACATGAGTTTGTTATTTTATTTATTATTCACTTTATGATTACTTTGATTTCACAAATAATAGTAAAACAACTATCCAATCGACCCTGCTCTAATCCTGAAAAAATACAACATATAATGACATATTGAAACAATTCAAAACTTTTTCCACTTTTATATTTATTAGCCATTACCGGTTTCAGCTAACAACGGCCATCTTCGCCTGAAGATGGAAAACGGTAACGGTCAATAAATTTAAAAAAAAGTGGGATAAAGTCTCAAATTGTTTCAATATATCATCATAATAGGAGTCAAATCGAGTACAACTCAATAGTGTGGGCACCGAGTTATGTAATTCATTCAGCCACGATAGAAAGAATTCAAAATGAATTTCTTAGATTTATTAACTTCAGAGTGGCTATTACAAGGAAATGTCTCAATTGTGATTATCTACTGTATCAACTTAATTTATTAAAATTATCCGAACGTAGAATAAAATAGTTAATGACTTAACTTGTTTCTTTAAAATCATAAATACAATAATTCAATAATAGACAAGAACTATCATTATACTTGATTTCTTTCCATGTAACCTCGCAAACCAACATCGAGATAATATCTACCGTTTTATTCTGATAACTCCAACACTAATCACAACAATTGTATGCTTAAAATTTGGGTATTTATTATAAGGGTATTGTTGACATATTTAACACATCGATCACTAAAAATAATCGGAAATTGGAACAACAAATCTAATTAAACAATCTGCGTCGCTCTGCTTGGACTTATTCAATTTATTTATTATACTATTTCCAATGTACTATTTTTCCATCGTGCATGGTGGAGTATTTTGTTTGTATGATGTTATGCTCTTTTAGATATTCTTTGCGATAAAAAAATACGTTGGATGAAATTCAAAATAAATAAATAATTCCACCACCAATTCTAAAACGAAGACTAAATATCATATTTATGTATTTCTGTCAATGTAAAAGTCGCTCGATGTGATAGAAATTGGATGGATTAATGAATGCTTCTATGATAGTCATTTTTGCCCATAGTTTCATGTCAGGATGAACTAAAACACTTAAAATAAAGAAATTAGATAGCGCAATTTGGAAGGCGCGTATGGGTAGCGCCGCCTCGGGACCATTTATTTGATAACCAATATCTATGCCATAGATCACCCCAAGTAGTTCGCTACCTTTTGTGATTTAGCTGGGGTGCCCGGGTTCATGGGATTAGGTTTTTCCGGGTCTCGGCGGCGGACGTGTCTGCCCACTAGCCACGTGGCAGACCGGATCGGGAGAGACTGGCCGAGGGAGATCTTGTTACCTATCAAGCATAACTCTTTTGGAACATCGCCTTGCACCGCAGTGGGAGGGATGGATTCATACGTCCGTCACCCCAGAACCGACTGACCGCCAGATACGTACGCAACCCTTATACCTTATCCTTCCCAGAAATTCATGTCCTTCCTTTCCTTTAAAATACACTCCACACAGCATCCCTAAAGATGAAATAGGTCCTTAGGGAAAATATTTTCCTCAGTGCTTCATGTACCAACTACGAAAAGGGAAGTACAGGTAAATTTATTCAAATCTTCGCATCAGAAAGGGTACCTATTTGGAAAGATAGGTATCATGTCCCGATGTAAAGGCATTGAACTACTGTCTACGTTTGTTGTTATTACCTACTTCAGCAGTCGGAACAGCATATTAAAATGGATCCTAGTACTTATCCTGAAGTCCGAGGACATAATAATTTACCCACTGCTGACTGTTTTATACAAGTCTCAGGCGAGAGGCAGTATGCAGTAGGCAGTAGGCAGTAGGCAGCAAGAAGCCGAACGTTTTTACCCTCGTCCTTATCTACTCGTGTGATCTAGTTTGACTTACACGATATGCATAACAAACAAATTCGATGCATCCTTGCGCATAATGCCATTATTGCCTAACTTCCTGTAGGATAACAGAGGAAGAGTAGAAAGGGCCCGTGGAGTGAATACGGGAGCGGGTCGCATTGACCCCGTGTCGGCAGGTACAAAGCCTCTCGCTCCTTGGCGAAACAAAGCGGATCGGAGTTCAATATTTACATTTAAAATCCAAAGTTAACTTTTTATTTCTTTTCTCGAGGTCTGTTATCACAGTTGTTACAGGCTTTGTCCTGTCGATTATTGTTTGCTCCACCGCGGAGCCACTTACTGCCGCCCAAACTAAAACAAAACTCTCATAGTGTTCCACATCTTCGGGTATTGCCCCGTGGCCGCATGGTGGGATGTCGTATGGCACGCTACCATTCCCCATCATCTATTGGCTTTTATACTACTCGTACATTGTAGGCACAATCACAGTTGACTCGACAAACTTATATTGTCTTTCTGAGCGGATGCAGATTTCTAGAACTTCAGGAAAAGATTACGACGAAGAGAAATTTAGTGTTTAATGGCGTAGGATAGATCTTAACGTGCTTCTTCGAATTCCATCGATAAGTCACGAGGCTTCGCTTCTGTCAGCACTTTTTGTTGTTCGTCATTCCTTGATGACGATAATGCAAATGAAACAATTAGTATTAATAATATTTGGCTGTTTCATTTAGTGCCGTTTTTTGTGAAAAATCACCTCAAGGGCGCTGTACAAATATAAAAATATTGTACAATTAATACAAGTGACTTACAACTAAGGTATATAATAATTAATCAATAACAATTATTGTAATATGTATAACAGACAACGAATTTAATGTTTCAGAGACCCAATCATGTGTGATTACGTCTAAAAGGGATCGGAATGAAATTTTAGTCTCTTCTAACTCTTTCAAAAGAAGCAATCTTCCAAACAGACCCTCCATTGATGTGTTTGATGTAACTCTAAGTGACCAGCTCAGGTACGGGGATCCATCGAAGCCAGACTTAAGTTAGCCTCTCAGAAATTGGGTGTATTGTTCAGGGCCCGCAGATACTTTAATAGTGCACAACTACTAACCCTGTACAAATCGCAAATGCGACCCCACGGTAGAATTTGGAAGCCACCTCTGGTCTGGAACCCCAAAATACCTGAAAAAACCATCGACTCTGTGCAGAAACGGGCTGTCAAGTGGAAATGCTGTCCTTGTTCTACCTGTATTTCAATGGAAGTAGTTCCGAGGAAATAGCGTCGTTGATCCCCTCGGCACCGGTGCATAGTCGCGGAAAACACGCCAAACTGTGTTTCCTCCCCCACTCATGTTTATTCCTTCCTCTCCTCAAAAAGAACCTTCAGACAACATCTTCAAAGATGACATTCCCTGAGGAAAATAATTTCCCTCAGGGCCTCCTGTATTAATGTTAAAAAAGAAGATATATAGTGGCTTACATCTAACACTATACCTAGTGACTTACGACTAAGTTTTATAACTACTAACTTAAAAATAAGATACCTACATATTTGCAACCTTGGCTTAAAGTTGGAGCCTTATAACAAACATGTATTTACATTCTAAAATGCATGTTTAGGATTACTTAATGAAAATAAAAATAAAACTATCGTATTGTTTAATCATAATGAAGGAGTTAGTTGTGGTGGATTTCATCCTTCGGCCATAGGGCCTTATATATAGAGGAATAGAAATAAAATAATAAAAAACCAAATAGTATTTACGGCATTTGTAACATCCATCGTATAATTTGTTCCGCTTGATGATGTGAACCCCAGAAACGGTGTCGCTATTCGCTACCTCCACAGTCCACACTCTACAGCTTCCTCAGAAAGGTTTGAATAGGTGAGCGAGATGTTTTCTGTAGAAAACATACAGAAGGTATCTGACTGTCTGCCGGTGTATTAGTGTAGTAGTACTGCGCCGACCAAACTTCAAAAGTAACATAATTGAAGATTAATTCCACGTCATATTGCCGAAGACGTAAAGCTTGAATTATGGTCTACCTTTGAGAACTTTTTAGTTCCGTCTCAATTCACAAAGAGTTACACAATGTAACATCGGTACGGACAAACGAAAGAAAAAACACACATGTGTGCCGTTCAACCGAAAAGAATTATTATTATGAAAGGAGATCCACGACAAAAAGGTAGCGGGTTGGCCTCGCAGGCTACTTTATGCCTTCCGGAGCTATCGGTAAGGGATATTTTTCTTTGCAGTATAAACAAACTTTTGAGGTCACAGGATAGATAGGTTGTCCCCTTTTGTAGCAGCGGTTCTCCAATCAGAATTTTATTGGAATATACGGTATCAAATTTCGTTTTTTGATATCATAACGTTCTACCAGTAGAAAACATAACAACATTACATTTCTATTAGTTCTCTGTGTAAATTATAAAATATGAACCAAACATTTTTGAAAATTCATAGTGTTTGCTTATCTTTTTCCTGAACAGACGTAGCTTGAGGATAGATAAATAATGTCTCTGCCACAACACATTTTTATTTTGCATGCCAGATAAGTCCTGTAAGAATAGGCATGTAGAGCAAATGAATGAAGAAATCAGTGTAAGAAGAATATATGACGCAAATGTGAATGGTAAAAGAAGTCGGGGACGACCGGAAGACATGGCAATATCAAGTGATCCAGATACATGAGTCGGGCCATGTCAAGAGTCAGTGTAATAGAAGAGTATGTGTGAGACAATATATAAATGTGAATGAGGCAAGGAGTGTGTGTCAAGATTGAGTTATTTGGCGGTCTGTCTTCTCTGCATACTCCCGCGAGGAAACGGCGTGATGGTTAGTTAGTCAGATAAGTCCTATTTTATATTGTGTTTTCAAGGACAGATACTAGTATGTACTTTCGTATTGTGAATTGACAACAAATTTGATTGCCTTTTAGGATGTTCGTGAGATTCCACGGAGGTGAATTTTTAATGCTTTTTGATTCCTACAAAAATTATCATCATCCACCATAACACAAAAATATCTATACCATTGCGAAAAATACATGATTGTGATATGTATTAAAATATATTTAAATCAGCTATTATGAAACGTGTTAAGTTTCCTAATTTATTATTACCACAAACAATAAAAATGAGATATATATGTACAATGTATATACTTGTTTTCATTCCGTAGTGCAAGAGTTATTTTATAGGTAAGTACCCGTAGTAAGTTCATGAATTGTTTTGTATCATGGATTCCTGTACATTATTATAAACTTTGCAGAGAAAAAATCACCACATAGGTACTCATTTGATCCGCCGTAGAAAACAAGCCAACGAGGCAACTTTTAAACCGAGTTTGGGTTCGATATTGACTTGAACATATAATTTTGACAATGATCTACTGCTCCGAGTCTGTATGTAGTGGTGAACCGGCTACCTGTCTTACATTTGCTCCAGTCTTGTATACCTACTTTATATGAAGCATGTATCTGCCATCTCCCAGAAACCAGACGTCTGCTACCATTAATACAAATTAAAAATACAACAGTTTTTACGACCATTAAACGATATATGACGATTTAATTTAATTGATATCGATAAAATTTCAACCGAATTGTTAATTAAATTATCTGATATCACGCTTTTCAAGACGAGAGGTGGCTGTTTTATTCTCACCGATTTAATCGTCTCATATATATTATAATGTGGGCACTGTCAGTTAGTTGTTCTGATGTTGATCGTTAAGTATAATGGACCTGATGTATTGAAGTATTTATTCAGTTATAATATAATTTTGTGTAGGTATTACAACCAAATTTTATCGAAATAAGTCAATTCTTTTGTGAGGTTTACATAAATGATTTTTTTTATAAACGTGTGAACATATTATGAAATCGCTACATTCGTTAAGGTGTGTCCAATGATGGCTGTCTTTGGTGGTTACCTCTGAAGCATCACAAGCCTTTCAACATTGTTTAAAGGTCCTACGAATAAAAAAAATAAAAAATATTCCCCCTTCGTGATGGACGAACTCCGAGTATCGTATTATTTTGCTAAATGATGTTGTGTTATCTACCTATATTTATTTAGCACATGAAATGACAAACTTAAATTATATGTATAATTTATAATTATTAAATTAAATTATTTCACCCCCCATACACACAAGCCCTGCTTATTTACGGGGGTAAATCAAGTACGTATAATATGTAATTAATTATTGTACTAATTTTATTTAAAAATATATATATTTTTAAAAAATCACACGTAAGAAAAGACAAATAACCTGATGCACTACTAAGTAACGCAAAATCATGTGTTTTTATATAGTTTGAAAATTAGATAGCTTAGAAATATTTCCGATACTTTAATTAAATACTGCGAGGTGATCACGTAACTTGCCTTTGAAATAATCAAGTAGGTACTTTTTTGATTAGTCTTTATATAAGCCCAAAAAAAAAAGTATCACACCTATAAAAACGGCTTTAAAGTTCAAAACAAGGCAGCGGTGTTAACGGGAATTGAAAACTTATCACCATCTTCATAAGGAATGTGGTTGTTAGTGGCCAGATCCCGAATTTTAGATAACGAGGTGCACCACCTTAATGAAACAATCACTACTGTTTGACAAATAAAATTTTTTGAACTGTCTACCGGTAAGGGCGTTTTACACGAGGATTCTGTTCATGCCTTTAGAGAAAAAATGAATATTTAAAGAATGTCTTACGACATAAAAAAATGACAACATCTAGAACACAACCTTAGATCACAATATGAAAGTATTTGCAATTTGATTTTGCGGTTGCCGTAAAATTTCCACGTAATATAGTTATTTAAAAATTATACCGAAAATTTGAACTGAATTTAAAAAAATAAAACAATTAAACCAATATAATAACACCCCCATACACACAAGCCCTGCTTTGTTATGGGGATAAATCAAATATGTACACATATTATGTAATTAATCATTATATTGAATTTATTGTAATTTATGTATGTTTCTCTAAATAAAAAAAAAAATAAAAAAAAAACAAAAAATAATAATAAAAAAATAAAAATAAAAAAAATAAAATAAATAAAAACAGTGACAGACGACAGATGATAAAAAATATCCACTATCTTAATCTTTACGAAAATCGGTACCAAGATAGAATAAGTCCTTTTTTCATATCAAAAAGTTCTTACGAAACCGGTCGTATTTTGAACTTACAGTTTATCTAACTTTTTAAGCAAGACACAATGATAACATGTGACTTTTGAGGAATACAAAAAAAAACATCTTTTAAACAAAACCTTGGTATCACGTACCAACAAGAGAATATCGTTTTTAACCATTACGAGTAGAATGGAAGTCTATTTAGGAGACATCATAAAGTCAATAGAATTTATTTCCGATTGTCTCCGAGAGTTGGCCACACCTCGGGGAGATGAATATCGAGCAAGGTACCGAGTGCAGAGACAGGATTCGCTTGTAAATAAATAACGTTTTATATGGCCCGTATGAATGGCGAAAGGATTTAATATTGCATTGTATTTTTTTTATCGTCCGCTCTGCATTGTTTCAGGTGCAGGTATTCGCTTTATTGTACTCTTACAGGGCTCAGATGATCTATAGAAAGCATGTTGTGATACTTATTGAATTTTATGGGATTTCGTTCATAAATATATTTTTTTTATGTAACAGAAATTTTTATTATCGATTATACAAGGTCAAGAATCATAATGTACGGAATTATGTACCTAACAGTAACAATATTTTTGTTTGTAAACTGAAGAAAATAATTTCCATCAGGTTCGATGTCTTCTTTGGAACGCCATTGTGAAGTTTTTTTAAAGGAAATAAAGAAGAAAAAATCTGGGAACTAAATAACTAACCATCACGCCATTTCCCCGCAGGGGTAGGCAGAGAGGACGGACCGCCAAACAACTCGGTCTTGGTTGCTCTTTGCCTCACTCACATTCATACATCGTCTCATACATTCTCTTCTATTATTCTGACTTTTGACATGGCCCGACTCAAGTATCTGATTCACTTGATCGTGCCATGTCTTCCTCGGACGTCGCCGACATCTTCTACCATTCACATTTGCGTCGTATATTCTTCTTACACTTACTTCTGGGAAGGAATAATGTAAAATGGTTGGGTAGGAATCTAAGGGTCAGTATATCCAGGAATAACGGACGTACGAATCCATTCCTCCCGCTGCGGCTAAGATCTGAATACACCTCACCCGATGAACCCGAGCACCTCTGCTAAGTTATTAAACCTAGCAAACCACTCGGGTGACCTACGACACAGGTGTTGATTATCCAATAAATGGTTCCCGGAGCGGCGGTACCCATACCCGCCTCCCAAATTGAAATATTACAAATTGAAAAAAACCCCTTTGTAAGTATTCCGGAAGGTAGACCTTTTGTACACTGGGCTTGCAACATATTATGTAATTTTACTTTATATATTAATTTTTTCTTTGAGTCGGGAAGTTGCGTATTATCCACACGCTTTATTATTATCTAAAATATAAATAATGTTAGTGGTAAACCATGCTAAGGTTTGATGATAGGGAAGATTAAAAAAAATGTAAAATTATACATTCGAACATTTTACGCATTATTATTGCATATATGCTTTAAATTTGTGGGATCACATAAACCTCCCCACATTTTGAATAAACATGATATTATTATTCTTAAAGTAAAAGTTGTTTTATAGTTATCTGAAAACTGTGATAATGTTTTATTCGTGATGGGGACTTTCAGAAAATCGTTGCTACACAAAATTTTATGATAACATATTTTAATAAGCAGAAGAAAATATTGCTATGGCTGAAAACATTGGTAAGTGATAAATGGTAAAATCTAAATAATGCAAATTCTATTATTTGAAGCTATTATTTAGTAAATAAAAAAATTAGATAGAGCCTAAGAATTCATGATAAATTGTTCAGCGCCCTTGATGTGATTTTATAATTGATTGAATATTAAAATTACTGATTAAATGAATCCATAAATAAATAAATGCATTCATTATTTTAATATACACGGTCGATGATAAACAATAATAATATTTTTGGGTGATTTCTATAGCGCCATTTTTGTGATAATATCACCCCAAGGGCGCTCAATGACAATATGACACATATTGTGTTTAAGTTTGAAACTATATAACCGGTATATTGTTACAATAGGCCACTTGCATGGATTTTCATAAAGACTTGGAAAAAATCGAGTGGATAGATTTTTTTTACTAAGATTAAGAAAATGTTAGTAAAATTTTTTACAAATGTATAGTTTTTTTATGTTTAAATAAATATATCCATTATTTGGGCTCGTGACGTCACTTCATGAAAATTTCCCGTCTCCGATTATGTTCCCTTAATTTTGTAAAATTCCACACTGATTAATTTTTTTTTTATATGGCAACACTTGATTTCCGGCGAATTTTTGAATATGCGTTTAACGTTCACTAGATTTATTGTTTGTTCTATGCCAACTTATCCTTTGGTTTGATTTTTTGATAAAGATGGCTGTGTTTTTACAGATGTTACGAAGAGAACCCCTTACAATTTATTGCTATTCGCGTGGAAAACGTTATTTTTAAAAAATGATTTTAGGCTATGTAATTATCGTTTTTTCGCACCCATAAAATGATGTCCCGTCTTTCTGGTTAATAAAAAATGGTCTGATTTTTCGGATTGAAATTTTCAAAAAATCGCCAGGGTTTAAAAAACACGATTAAAAAAAAATACAGAATGTCTTAGAATATTTGCCTAAACCGGAAAAAAAATAAAAAATGTGATGCAAGTGGCCTATTATGTTGATCATTTAGTTTTCTTACGCAATTTCTCTTCTTGATTGCATTTACCTATCATCAAACCTTCCCCCAGATTCAACTCACTAATTTTTTGGCTTCGCTCTCATTCAAATTTCGAGATGGTTGGTATCTGCCCCGTCTTACAAACGCATGTATTTTTTTCACGACAATTTATAACATTCTTTATATTAATCAAAACTTTTGTAAGGCCCTTCACATAAATTCCACATAGAATTTACGCCGGTATTTTGTCTGCGTAACTGTTTTAAACAATCAACAAACCGGTAGAGAGTAAAATAAAACTAATTTCAGTGACATCGACCGATTAAAAGTTTTCTCCCCATAAATGGAAGCACACTTGACAGATACAAAATCGAACAATAATAATGACCGGACATTTTAGTGTCAACTATGTTCGTTGCGAATTAACAACAGTTTGTTTGAAAGTCCGCAGCATGAGAAGAGAGAGAGAGAGCGAGCAAAATGAAGATAAACGTCGGGAAAAATACGTCGTGTCAGTTGGCTCCGTGCTTTATTAAGCGGTGGTAAAGCCACTAGTACCGTGTGGACCAGATTGTTATGTTCGCGGGGCCATAAAAATAAATCGACAAGCAATATTTCAGGCAGACTGTCACCCTGTACCCCTGGCCCGAACCCCTACGCCCTACACTGTACACTCCACAGGAACACGGCAGTAGCCGAGTAGCGGAAAGAGTTTAGTTTACCAATAGTTATAGTTACTACCGTGTGTTATTTCGTCAATTGAAAATTATTTTTTTATTCTGATCAGGGGAAAGTTATGATGAAAATTTGTTTGTAGTCATACTAAAATTACGATTGCAACATCAAGAAGAAATGAACAGTTTTATGAAAGGAATAAAATTAGGGCGGATGTATGAAAATAGCACACTATTCGTTGAAAGTCCCTTTGTAATCGCATTTTTTCGGAATGCTGGTACAGTTGCCGATAAATAGTTATTTAAATTGTTATTAGGTCACCCCAAGTGGTTCGCTACGTTTGATGATTTAGCAGGGGTTGTTGGGTTCTTGGAGTAAGGTTTGTCTAGGTCTTGATGGTGGATGCGTTTATTCCGGAGTGGGAGAGACTGCTTAAAGCAAACATAACCTCTCCAGCCGGATCGCCATGCACCGCAGTGGAAGGGTTGGATTCATACGTCTCTCACTCCTCGATATGTTGACCCTCAGATTCCTACCCATTCCTCGTACCTTTTTCCTTCTCCTCATCTTTTCCTTGAAAAGACCCTCCACACAGTATCCCCAAAGATGACGTAGGCCCTGAGAGATATTTTTTTCTCAGGGCCTCCTGTGTGGAGCTATTGCAAAAAAGTTATATAAATATACCATAAAAAATAATTGCACGTCAAAATTGTTTGTCTTTGGTTTAGGTACCATAAGAAAATACAAAAAAATAACACCTCAATTTAGCAACTACAACAGAAGATATAAAATGAATTTACACACTCTAGAAAGTAAGTGTTTCAAACACACGCAAAAACAGGTAGACACAGGTAAAATTAAAATTGATACGTTATATTAGGTTATGGTCTTTTTTATCACAACTTTTTATGACTTTTCAAACGGGTGTTGATGTTGCATTTATTTCATATTTTTTAATAGTATTGCGTATTACTTGTATATGTTTTATTATTTTATGTTATATAATTTTTGTAATATTGCCTTTTTTGTTCTTTAATTCATCTTTAATTTTTAATTTGATTTTTTTTTGTTTTCCTCTTTTTTGTGATTTTATAGTTTTATGAAGAATTTTATCTTATCTTTTTTTACATTACCTCTACACAGTACGCTCTGAGGAAAATAATTCCCTTCAGGGCATAGGTCATCTTTGGTGAGGTAGTATCTTTGACTTCTTCATCCGTACTCTCTCGGAACATCGCCTTGCACCGCAGTGGGGGGAATACGTCCGTCACTCCTGGACACACTGATCCCCCAGATACCTACCCAAACCTCATACTCTTTTCCTTCCCAGAACTTTCTCTCCTTCCTTCCTAAAACGACCCCCCACTCAGTATCCCCAAAGATTTTTTTTTTTCAATAAAATATTAAACATTAAAGATTGTTTTAAAAACCACTGTTTTGGTCCAACCCCAACTTTAAGCACGCACCTTAGTAGATGGTAGTTTTTTTCACCGGTAAATAAAAATGTTTTTGTATCCAAGCGTACACAGTCCGATATGATGTGTTCCCTTTGCGCCTATTGAAAAATTGAAGCATTGAGCGACACAACATCAAGGCGACTGTTTCGGCCATTGTCACGAGAAGTGATTAAAAGCATTTAACTTTCTGAATTTTACAACGACAAAAGTATATATTATTACCAGAAAAAAAAACCTTTCAAAATTTAGAACGATTTTTTTTTTAGAAGTAGTCCAATGTTATTCACCCACTACCCAGCTTAAATTAATTTATTTATCAAGTTTCATTATTATTGCGGGCTTAGAAAATCGACATCCATAGACCTATTGGCACCAGCCAAACTTGAGTGGTGTACGAATTAAAACAAAAAAAAAACATCGAAATAAACAAAAGATCAGTTCTTTCACAGAATTCGAAAAATTCAACGTTAATTTTCAAGTACTGTGAATGTTCGATTCAAGATATCTTATTATTTCATTATTGGCCAGTTGTTTCACAGAACTGAAAATAAACAGGACTTGAATAGAACTTGAAATCAGTTTTTGAAATTTGAAGAATTTTAATGAACTTTTTTTTTGTTATTTATTTTTGAGGTGTTATGCTACATCTTTCTTTAGTCAACGTTTCGGATAGAATTAGTGTCCGAAACGTTGGCAAAATAAGGAGGTAGCGCAACACGGCATAAAAACCCAAAAATAAATAAAGAAAACACTTTTGACTGTGAAAATCTAAAATCTAGTGGATATGGAAGTGTATACTAATATTAATATTTTTTTATTAATTTCATTAATTTTTTTTAAAATTCAACGTTAATTCCTCGATAATTCAAATCACTCTGTTTTTCACCCCTTGATCTGGGAGTAGATCTCATTCAGTGGAAACTGTAATAAACAATAATAGATGAGAAATACGTAAAATAAAGTTGGTTTCTTAGACCGGGCGGCGAGGTCTGTTCCCGAGATGATGCTACAAGATAACCCCCTCTCCGCGTTGTCACTGAAAGAGAATGTATTTTTTACTCGACCGAATCCCGGCAAGCTATATTCACCACATCTTATGCAAAGACAAATGCAATGAAAAAAATCAAATAGTTTAAATTAAACTAGCAATAAGCAACTAGTATTAGGCAGAAGATCTCGCGATATTGGCGGTTGTGTTAGAATGTCTTTGAAGCGTTTTGGGACTTATCGTGTTGGAATATCGGAGGAAGTGCAAGGTTTCAATATTTTGAGATTTTACCCTAGTTCAACTGACAATTATTTTGGAAGTTTATTTTTTTATTATAAAAAATATCCAGAAAAATCGTGTAATTTGATGGAGCTCCAGTTTCGACGTGCCGAATACCAAAAGCTCTCTCGGCTGGAGAAAGGCATATCTAAGAAAAATTAAAAAAAAATAGCTGATGTCATCTGAAAAAGATAATAAAATAAAAATTGTTCCCTTATTTTAAATTTGAAATAAATACATTAAAGTGTATAAAATTAATATGGATGGATTCATACGTCCCTCACTCCTAGACACATTGACCCCCAGATTCCTACCCTATACCTTTTTCTATCCCCTAGAATGATACAGGCCCTCAGTGAAATTATTTTCCTATTATATTATTTACTTTTTTATATCAGCTCCTGTGTAGAGCTAATGTAAAAGAAGTAAATATTATTGAAATATTTCGATAATCACTGGGTACAATGTTTCTTTGACAATCAAAAGCGAGGCAACCAAAAGAAAGCTATCTTGTTTGGAATGATAATCTAAGCTCATTACCGTATACATTTTGCTAATTTACATGATTTAATTAAGTATTTCATCTCTTACTCAGGTATGTGAGATTATTATCACAAAACACTGCTGATACAATATCGTAACTATTTTTTAGTTTACTTCAAGCAAGCTTGCGGATAGAAAACTCATTGTTGTTGAATCACTCGGGATGTATTCTAAAGTTTGGTCACAGCATCGGCGGTATGGTCCTGCGGTGGATTCACAGTCACAGCGGAGATAAAAAGTCTTTTGTTGCGGAGAACTGAGTTTGTGACTTGTGTGTATACAGTGTCCTGTGTCCTATGTTACCGCGGGTAAACTGTGTCTGTGCTAGATGCTGGCGCATTGATAGAGAACGTAGTTTTTATAACTGGGGTTCATCCAGCATTGAAAACATTGTACGGAGTGCGATAGGAACTTGAACAACTTGCCAACAAACAGGTGGCGACTAAAACTCGCAATATTTTAAATAATATCTTTTAAAATATTTTATAAAAAATACTACTATCATTAATCTTACACCTGTAAGAATACAAATTTGAGGTTTTATTTCAATTTTATAATAGATTCCTATGATTTTAATGTTTTATCGTGATCGATCTTTTTTTAACTCAACACAGATTTCCCGGGTAATTTTACAGAATTTGAACAATTGATCAAATTTCAAAACTGAAATTCAAATTCTGTCAAAGTCCTATTCAAGTTCTGTCACTATCGAAGTACTGTGAAACAACCAACTAATAATGAATAATTACAGAATTTGAATATAACATGAATATAGCATCAATGCAACTTAAATGGCTCTTTAATATAACTGGAATAGAACCTCAATAGAACTTAAATAGAACTTAATAGAATTTGAATGGAACTTTAATAGAGTTTGAATATAACTTGAATGGAACTTACTCGAATTGAACTTTAATAGAACTTGAATTGAACTTTAATATAACTTGAATATTAACTTCGAAATATGATAATGTGTTCAAATTCTGTAAAACAACCCATCCCAAGATATCTTCAGATAAGCTGAGTGGTTGATCGTTTTGAGGTCAAGGTGAGAATCTGGAAGGGAATTAAGTTGTGGAAGAGAGGAAATGCAAAATTCTGGGAAGTCGTTACAGAACAGAGCTCATATTTATTAAAATAAGTCGTAAAAACTACCCGCTCTCATGTGGAAACCGTCAACAATAATGCTGGTCCGACTGTGTAAAGTACCAGATCAGCGTAGCTCTGTCTATGGAGCAACTTTAACTGAAAATCCTGTGGAAAACGTTATTAGTATGAAATATTAATTCGGAATTCGGAAAACAAGAATTTAAATAGTACATTTTAAAATATATAACCCAACTAACTAAGTTTAAATAATATAAGGAAAGTTTAATTAAAAGGTAAGAGAATCGAAGGCTCAGTCTTACTCTAAGATTACTCGGAAAGATAAAATGAATATTTCTTAGGCCACGCATTTTTATCTTCGTTGCATTTTTAACGGTTTGAGGGATATCGTCACCTGTAATATTGGTACGCAAGTACAAATTAATAACCCACATGATTTTAAAAATTCTATTCAGTGGCAGAATTTTTGATCAATGCTTAAGTCACGACTAACCCTGTAAACGCAGCTGAATGGAATAGGTAATCAACTGCAAAAATACATTAAATTTATATAACGCTAGATTGGCACTTATAAATATTTTAGAGCTGTTAAAATCATAGATTTTGGTCGATGGCTAAAACTGTCTGACCAATTTACAAAAACCAAAAAAAACTTCACTTTTTTTCCATTAACTTTACAAGTGGAGAAGGCACCATGGAAGATAATTAGGGTCGGTCATGAAAGGGTCAGTGTGTCCAGGAGTGACAGATGCATGATCCATCCTTGATATTAGAGCAAGTCAATGGGTCTAGAAGTCTAGAGAGTCTGCTGAACAGTTGAAAGGATCTCCCTTTACCCGCCTCTCTCGATCCAGGCCGACACGCAGTTGGTTAGCAGACATATCTGCCGCAAAGTCTTGGATAAATCTTATCCCATGAACCCTGCTAAGTCACCAAATATAGCGAACCACTCGTAGGGTGACTTATGGCCAAGGTGTTGTTTATCCAATGAACGGCTCCGGAACAGCGGTACCCATAACTGACTTTCAAATTGTATTATCCGATGAGTTGTTCCAGGGGTGGCTTTCTTTGATGTTGCTATTAATCTCCTCCTCCTCTGAAGTACGAAATTTTATTTGATGGATAAATATTAAGAATTTTTCAACACGTTGGAAGATTTCAAAACATATTTCCACTCTCCAAGTATTATTGACCCTGAGAAAAACGTTTTCTACTGAGAGTTAAAAAATTGTGGAAAAATTCATCCTAATGCAAATTTTAAACGAACAATCTACTGCTAGATTTTGGTTGTCGCATAGCAAATATTTGGAACAATGTTTGGACAAATAGTTATGCATTTTCGATGGAAAATGGTAGCAGAACCACACCAGCCCGAGAATTGAATTTTCTGCATACTCGAATTGTGGTCATCTAGTGCATCGTATACCAATGATAGAAGTAATATTTTCATCAGATGTACAGAAGTGAGGAGAGGTGATTAACATGTGATGCGTGCGTCGCGCAAGGACACATCGGAAGACATTAATATCATATTAAATAAATTATTTAGGTAGCAACCTGCCTCACTAGTCACTACGCAGGTTCCTAACTCCCTTATTGGTACAGGCACCATACAATAGATGCAACACAACTAAATCATTGTCTTTTCGTCTCTGTTTGTATATTTGGTATCAAAACTGCAGTGCGCACATAAATTTTAATGATAATAATATTACTTTTTGTTTTTAAATAAATAAAATTGACTTGTGAAAACTTTTTTGTTAACATTTCGATCGTATAACATCTTATCTATCTATCTATCTACATACATAAAAATGAACCGCAGAAATGTATGTTCGCGCATAACTTCGAATGACTGTACCAAATTAGATAATTCTTTTTTCTGTGTTCGTTATTATCAAAAAAAAGTTTGTATAAAATTACTGGTGGGTTCTGGCATTATGAAATTTGTATAAAAAAATTGCAATATGTGGAATGAGAGTTGTTTGAAAAATGAATGTAAAGGGACTGAATGTATGGAATGCGGGAGGGGGAGGGGGAGGGGAACTCGGGAAGGGGGTTCCGTATTAAATGGCATAGCAACACATGCCGGGAACCAGCTAGTAATAAATAAAAATGAATGTTTCTTTGTTTGTCCCTTATGCGTTCCTAAACCATTCATCCGATTGCGATCAAACTTTGGCGATTTATCATGCGCGTGCCTGCGATTGTTTCTGACATATTATGATGATCTCTGGCGTTATGAAATTATTTCCTACGTAATTCATCAAATTGCGATGAAACTTTGGTTAGTTGTTGTGTGCACATTAGGTGGCGCGCGAGTTGTGTGTAAATGTAAGCATGCCGGGAACTCGCATTTAACAAATAAATAAATAAAGTTTTTATTTCATGCAAAAATTTAAGACTCTCGATAAAGATCTAAATGATAATTATTAAAGTAAAATTAAAATATAACAGCTTTACTTGTGAAGAATCCATCCTTGTAAAACCTATATGACACCAAATAAGGATTTTATCAAAATTTATTTAGTGGCTCGCCAACACAATTCAGTACGTAATTATTACTTTAATTAACTTTTTTTTTTAATTTTTTTTTTTTTTTTTTTTACAGTGAATACCGCACAAGAATCTCAACTGCTCCCGTCTGGAGCCTGAAGCTGAAGGTAGTGGGCAGGGGAAGGAGGTGGGAAAGAGGAAGGTTGGGAAATACCTGGCTATTCAGATCTGGTCACCAAACACGGCTAAAGCCATTTTTCAAGCAACGTTTCAATTCAATTCTGAATGGTGGTCTTACACCAGGGCGATACTGATAGTATCTTCCACTCTGGAACGTTCCGCAAATATACTATATATTATTTTAAATGAATTAATTGTGAAATAACACAAATTAATCAAATAAAATTTATTTGTGCACGCCGGGTTCGAACCCGCGACCTCCGGATTGTGAGTCAAGAGTCTTAGCCACTGGACTACGGAGGTCGTCATTTAACATGGTTATAGCGATGATTCCATTTATAGTTTAGCTCACCATTATCTGTGCAACGATAAGTTACAATAAGTAACAATAAATTAAATATTAAAATAAAAAGGACGAAAATAAAATATAAAATATGAGTGTTTGTAGAAATACGTGAGAACCGATAAACATAAATTTATTATTATTTCAAGTAACTTGTAAAAAGATATAATGATGTTACATGTAACAAGTACTAAAGAACCACCGTGTGGTTGGATGCCTAAGCCCATAAGCGACCGATTGTTTTTTTTGGCACTTCCTCTCATTGTTGAATGGGAGTCCCCTCATATGACGCTAGGCGATTTAAGGCTTCGTCGTCCCTCGACCAATTGTCATGACGTCAGTGATGCCATACCGCCGAATTGAAAAACGGTAGAGGGAGTTGAAAAAATCTGTAAACAATCGACAGATTGATAAAAAAAAAACCAAAAAATTGTAGATTGATGACTAGATTGATGTAAAAACGGCAGATTGATGACAAAAACAGTAGATTGATGACAAAACGGTCGATTGACGACATAAACAGTATATTGATGACAAAACGGTAGATTAATGATAAAACGGTAGATTAATGACAAAAACAGTAGATTGACGACAAAACGATAGATTGATCACAAAAATGATAGATTGATAACGAAACTGTAAATTGATGACGAAAATGGTACATTGATGACTAAAATAGTAAATTGATGATAAAAACAGTACATTGATGACAAAACGGGTAATTGACGACACAAACACTAGATTGATGACAAAAACGGTAAGTATATTAATGATAAAAACTAAAGGCTATCAAGATTTCAACGCTTAAAAGATAAGTGCCTGTAAGTGATTAAGTTAGGTGTAAAAAGGAGCTAAAATATAGGAAAAGAGGTAAGGAAGTTAAACTTTTTTTTTTTTAAAGCTGATGACCTTGATTTAGAGCTAAATCTAGTTCTAAAAGAGCTGAGTTGGCAAACCTGTCACCATTTTTAATTTAATTATTAATTTTAGCGAAAAGTGATTGCTTTCTTTAATTATTTATTTCTGATTGTTTTCAGTTGGAAAAATGTAATAATAAGTAATTGTCGAATGAAACACTAGTATATATTGAATTATTTGGCGGGTATTAGATAAGCCGCCATAGCTCAGTGGTCAAGAGCACCTGACCGGCAATCAGAAGGTCACGGGTTCAATTCCCGTTGGCGGCCAGTATCTTTTCTCGGAAGATTTTTTCAATGTAGATGAGTGTTTCAGGCTGATAATTATTGATTATAATATTTGTTAGCTTTCTTTAATCTTTGTAATTATCTACTTATTATCAAAATTATAAATTTTTAATCGGTAAATCGGTAGATACTCGAAAATTTCGTTAGATTTTCTATGAATTTCGGTGAATCGGTAGACCTACCGAAATTTCTGTAGTTATGAAGTCACTCACTGCGTGACAAGGCTCATGCCAATATTATGACGGATGCAAACCTTTATCTTTTAATTTACCGAGAGTTAAGATTAACGGATTATATTAAGGGTTATTAATAAGAAATAAAAATAATCATTTTCACGATCTGTGAAAGTCCTAATCAAGTTCTGTGATTATTTCAGTTTTATGAAACAAATGGCTTGTAATCTTGAAATAACAGAACTTGAATAGAACTTTTTTTACATTAGCTCACACAGGAATTCCTTGAGGAAAATAATTTCCCTCAGGTCCTATGTCATCTTTGGGGATCCTGTGCGAAGGGTATTTTTAATGAAAGGAAGGAGATGAAGTTCTGGTAAGGAAAGGGTATGAGGGGTGGGTATGAATCTGGGGGTCAATGTGTCTAGGAGTGACGGACGTATGAATCCATCCCCCCAACTGCGGCGCAAGGTGATGGGTCGAAAGAGACCAGCTGGAGAGGTCTAGGTTAGGTGTCCCTCGACAAATCTTTCTCGATCCGGCCGCCATGCAGTAGATGGACAAGCGCATTGGCCGCCAAGACCCAGATAAACCTCATCCCATGAACCCCAGCACTCCTGCTAAGTTATCAAACGTAGCGAACCACTCGAGTGTCCTGTGGCAGGGGCGTTGGTTATCCAATAAATGGTTCGTGGGGTGGCGGTAATCATATCTGCCTCCCAAATTGTTAGAACTTACACAGAAAGTGAAAATTAACTTTTAAAATCCATGAATTGTCAATTTTTTTTAAACAACCACCCTAAAGCTCTCACGGGACAGAGATAAACTAGAATCTAACACCTCAGTTGAGAATTTTAGAAAAATCATCCTTTTTATTTCCCTCCTGCTCTCAACCGTATATTGTCAGGCTGAAGGTAGTGGGAAGGGAAGGAGATGGAGAAGTAACTTATATAAAGTAAATATACTATATAATATATTATTTTAAACAGCACAAATTAATTAAATAAATTTACTTGCGCACGCTGGGATCGGAACACGCCACTTCCAGATTTGTAGCCCTGGATCGTAACCACTCAACCACGGAGAACGTCAATTAATGATAAAATTTAAAAAAAGTGCACAACCTATCATCCTTGCATTATTTATATTGGGACAGTACAGGGTGTCTCAGTCTATGTAAGGCCGACATACGGATAGTGAAAGCTAAGTGAAGGTTAAGAAAGGTGCACTTAGATGCTATGTGGAGCTGAATGATGGAGATAGATGAATCGAAATTTTAAAATTTGCTAAATTGGTTTTCTATTATTTTTTTCTCTATCTATCTTTTTACAGATAAAGCTTGAATGCCAACAATGTCTAGACTTTAGCTAGTTTGGGCATCCTATTTTATCGTTGTTTATTTACCGTATCCATGCGTCCAATATCAGAAAGCTTCCATGAATGGCATGTATGAAAAATCCAATTCCTTTTAACATTTCGATTCATATTTGGTATCACAACCAGTGGAGGAGCCAGCGCATAGACAGGTGGGTGGCCGCCCGGAGTCACGCCAGGATTTTCTATCACAATATTAATAAATAGGTATATATATAATCTGCCTTAGGTAGGTACAATTCATACCTACATAGAAAAAGTGAAGGAAAGCTAACGAAACATAAAAAAAAACGAATAAATCTATGTTTGGTCCGCGTTGAATTTCTGTTTCCTATAAATATTGAGTACATGTATTTTTTTAATGTAGGTACCTACATCAATTTAATTTTTTTTTATTTTATCTTCACAAAGGGGGTCCTGAAGAAAGTATTTAATGTAATCTTTGGGGATGCTGTGCGGAGGATCTTCTTATGCAAAGGAAGGAGACGAAGTTCTGGAAAGGAAAAGGTATGAGGGGTGGGGAGGAATTTGGGAGTCAATGTATTCAGGAGTGACGAACGTATCGTAGAGAGGTAAAAATTCTCCCTTAGCCAGTCGTTCCCGATCTGGCCCACCACGCAGCAGGCGAGCAAAAAAATCTGCCGCCAGCACCTAGACAAAACTCACCCCATGAACCCAGGCACCCCTGCTAAGTCAACAAACGTAACAAACGACTTGGGATGGCAGAGGTATTGGTTATCTGATAAATGCTTCCAGGGGCGGCGGTACCCATACCTGCCTCCCAAGTTCCAAATCAATATAATACATAGGCTGTATTTATTACAGCAAAGCCCGAAAATCTATGGAAACTCATTTTTTTATGTGAATTCCTCACAAGAGTCCTAGCTGTTCCCGTCTGAAGCCAGTGAGACTATAGCATCCCCAATTGGGGTATGTTGTGAGGCTGAAGGAGAGTAGTGGGAGGGGAAGGAGATGTAGAAAAGGAAGTTGGGGAAGTATCTGGCTATTCAGATCTGGTCACTAAACACGGCTAAAGCCATTTCAACCAACGTTTCAATTCTGAATGGTGGTCTTAAAAATTATAACCCATTAATATTATGTAATCTTTCATATCTACGAATTCGGTCTATGTATGAGTTCTGCGAAACTTTGAGCATATCTGGCTTCAGCGAACAACACGAGCGTCAGACGTAATTATTTTGAAATTTGTAAGAACGTGGATTAAGTTTGTACTTCGATAAATGATTGTAACAACCTGAATAGATAATAAACAAATACTGTTAGCTACCGTCAATCGTGGATATTTAAAAATTGATCGTGGATACAGAATATTGAACCCTTTTATCTACTAAATAAGTTTCACGTAGTACAAACACACACACAAACACATGGGACTTTACAAGGTCATTGACTTATACATCTCAAAAATTATCACGTTAAAAATTAGAACTAAAAAAAGAAGTATAAATCAGAAGTTAAAAATTGCAAAAGAATTGATTAAGTTTGGTTAGTTATTATGTTTTATTTATTCTTTTGGTTGTTGTGATATCCTAAACACCTGAAGACTTAATAATGCCTTCATAATATAATGCAGGAAAATGAAGCATTCGAAATCGAGTCCAAAGGTTCGTTCTAAATCCTTGCGAAATACCAACAAACGTTTGATTGGTATATTATCTTTCGAAATCTATCTTCATTTGAGGGTTATCCGAAAAACTTGACTATGTATATTTGTGTAGTCAAGTTTTTCGTGACTTTATAACTAGTATGCACAAAGAACAACATAGCGCCTGTTTAACTGTAGGGTGGAAATTACCTTGATGATATTTGTATAGGAGATAGGAGAAATCAGAAGAAGAAGAATTAGATTAATTGAGTGTAATGTGAATGATTTATTCCATGAAATTCATAATTTTGTAAGTAAATGCGTGTAATAAAATCTGTTTCACTAGGTTCGCTACAAAAGGAATCTATTTTAACGCAATGTCAGCGTACCTTTGTAAGGGCGGTAAAAACTTTCCCATTATTAAATTAAACAAACAAATGGGGGAGAACGTAAATGAAAACTAAAAAAAAGGGCCGAAAAGAATCAAAATTCTTTATCAATTAAATTCTGAAAGCGTAGTTGTAGAGAGGTGGACCCACAGAAAAAGGGAAAAACACGTCTGGGCACGAGTACCTAGGAGCACAAACCGATCGGTGTACCACGTGAAAAGAAAAAGGCTGTTTTTATATAGAGCACCCCCAAAACACAGAAAGCCTTTTTCTTTGATGACAGTTATGACTAAACGAAAAATAATTAAAATTTTCAAAAGTTCTTTAGAGTTCGATGAGTTTATGTTTCATAATACTGTAAACATCATAATCTTCATCATCCTATCTGAAGTTGTACAACATCATTGATACCTGATTTCCTGACACTGTGGCCAATGATATAATTTCTTATTATTTGTTTATTAAGACATATACAGTAGGTACATTTTAATACAAGTTATAAAGTATTAAATTTTTACATGGTTATGTACCTATTTCGTAAGTCCATAGAATGTCATTTGGTAGTTTCGTCTGACATGTGAACGGATTTTAAAACTTAATTAGTGAATGCACCAGTAATAATAATAAAAATAAAGAAAAGGGGGGGGGGGGGGGGGGTGAGATAAAGAGACATTTTAAAATTAAGAATTATATGCTTACTAATTGTAATTGACTGATTAAAGTTTAGTGAAAGGTTAAGAGAAGGTAGTTTTTAAAATTATAATATGTATTTATATCACGCCAAGAAATTTAATAAATTCGTTTTGTATATTTGCAAAAAATCATGGAAAATGTCCAAGTGTAGTAATTTTTCGTAGTGGGTATAAGTTGTGATTGCACGAGTTATTGGTGCATTACGTGCTGCATTAGTGTTGTTAGCTTCTATATGAAAAAGGGAAGTGTGCCTGGTACGCCTCATTGGGAAATTTAAACCAATGACGGATAGCAATGATGGACTTCGTCCAAATCTATTCCTGTACCTTCCTACTGTAATTTGAAGTTTTATATATTATTATTTTTCATCATTATTGCAGCTCGTTTCCTCAATTGATGATGAGAGACGAATTCTATTCATTAATCGTTTGATTGGATAAATCAAGAGAATAATTTTCATGTTCAGGTATTATGTCCAAATATGCGAAAATACAGGTTGAGTAATATACTAAAGATATTGAAATGATATACATAAGGTGATATGATTTTGATGGAACGACGCCTCCATTTTGTGTATTCGATCGTTGCGGAAATGTGAAGGTATAAAATAGAGATACCGAATCCGTGATCCGCCGTCACCTGAGATTGGGCATTATTGAGGAAGTCTCAGTCGCAGAAACAATAAGGCACCTCCAGACATCACTTTCGTATTCCGCTGTTTGTTGTTTTCCTACAAACGTAGTAGCGCGCCTTTGGTACGGCGCCATGTCATTTGCATACCGCCATTACAATCTGAGCGGGGGCGTCCGCGAGAGGGACGCCGCTAGCCAGGCGAGCGGGACGCCCGCGGGACGGAACAGGGATGGTGTAATGCGGAAAATGCGCGGAGGGAGCGAGACGGAGCGCAGAAAGTGGGCGGAGGATTACATTATACCCTAGCGGCGAGCAGGGAAAGTAATCGATATTCTGTTTTATAGTAGGAGAGAGAGTTATGTATGTAGATAGGCGTCTGTACTGGGGCATAAATAGACATCATCGAGTCGCGGTGTATTTACAGCGGTCTGCGAGGGCGGGGGTTGCGCTGGGAGGCGGGGGAGGTCCCCCCCCTACCGGGTGGCAGGGCGGCTGGGGGCGCTTATTAAACAACTTTGTAAACAACAATGTGTTTATGAGGTTATATTATGGTTAGCGTACCGCCGAGTGCTTTTGCTTGCCAACCGAGCTTTCTTTGTATGGATACTTTAGTCTACTTCGGTGTCTGTGCCACGTGTAAGACTATCGGCCCTTGGAAAGACATTAGGAAAGGATTTGATTGATTTTTGTTTTCCCCAGCCATTGTTCTCTTCGCTCGGTCTAACTGAACTAAATCACTTGAATAACGGAATTTAAACCTCTCAGAGAAAAAATGTTATGTATTAAATATATTATTCTTGAAATATTCCATCGGCTATCGAATGTTGGGTGTCATCATTACAATCAACTCTGAATACTGAAATCCGATACAACTCAGCAGAAATTTACTCGTACCATTCACGCATGTTTCGAAGGCAAAAAGCTCGGCGTTTTCTTTTACCACATTTCCATCAATCTTCCCATGGGTTACCGGCTTGCTGACCTTAAATCCGGTGCTCTTCACGATGTTGCCGAGATTTGCGGTTTACTCATACTAATGTTTATTTATACATATCCGCAAATATATTAGTTCACACGATTATCAGTTAGTTCCAGAATAATCCCTAGAAAAACATTTTAATCTTCTTTGTTTTATTGTGTGGAGTCGATAACTTAGAAAACATGCAAAACAGAACAACCGTCCATTATCTTATATTATTTATACTTTATACGAAAACTATTTAATAATAACATGCCAACGCGTGTGATACGTAAAACGTTCAATCTATCATTATATGCAAAGGATGGCACGTCATTTGAAAAAAAACTCGTTTTATTTAGTGGTTTTTTATTTTTATGAAGTAAAAATTTCTTTAGCACCACTTTTATTTGAAATTCGATGAAACGAAAGAGAGCGACACTAAAAAGAGACAAACAAATACATCTATAGGAATTAGCCCTCGAGAGAATGAGAAAGCTATAAAATATTTATTTATTTCACGGGTACTCGGTTCCCAATAATCCAGGGACCCCAGAAAGTCTCCTTTGGTCAAGTGGTATGAAGCACCTGATAAACTTTAGCATCCAGACATTCAACGGGCCAAGGACCGAATCCTAGGAAATCCAAAAAAAAAATCCAAATTGTAAAATCAATATCCTATCTTTAAACCTCTCCAAAATGAACAGGCAAAGACACTATGAAAGAAAGTGACATCTAGTGAATCCCAAGAAGAAAACGCAAATAATTATAAGATGAACAAATATGTAGAAAAAGGCGCACTGGAATTAAACAACAAAAATATGGAAAAAAAATCATCCTTCACATTGATGAAAAATCTTCGTAATATACCCATTTTTGTCTACTTTAGTTTTCTGAAGATTTCTCTTCTTTTTTTTTTAATTTTAATACATTGGTTTCTATTTTAAATTATTATGGTTGAATAATGATGGTCTCGCTGGGCGGCTCACCCGTACTGAGGCCCGTTCGCTTCGGTGGGAATCGAATCTGTAACCTCTCTCTTCAAAGCAAAAGCACTGTCCACATTTTTATGAAACCACTAATTAAAGTGATCCATTTTCAGAAAAATCCTTTTATTCGATTTAGATAACATTATTTAGCTGAAATATGTGTAATAAAGTGTTGCGAAATAACGTCGAAAGCCCATACGAAAGTTTTTATCGCAGTAAATTATTACAAAGCTGTTTCTTCCAGCATACTTTCCGCGTATAAGGTATTCAAAGCTGCTATTTCATGAAATTTCTCTTTTTTTCACGGCCGTTTGCTTCTGTGAATAAAGTTTAACTGTAACAAACTGACTTTTCCGTTATGAAAACATCAACAACGTTTTTATCCGAACAAATAAATAATTTATAATAGGTATTCATCGATGTTTTTCTTTAAAATATCCATGAAATGTTGTTGCCTGAAACATGTTTTCGCAGACATAAAATAAACAAATATGTTTAATAAAACATTGGTAAAAAATGAACAACCTTGAACTTTAAGGCGAAGGTTTTTCCACCAAAATCATTTTCCCTGAATATTTCAATAACCCTCAAGGTCGAAAAAATGTAAATGGCACAAATTTCAAAATTTGTGAAATTTCAGGCTGTTCTAAAAAAAAAAAAATTTCCACTGTCTAAAACGAAACACAAGCCCACACCTACTATTCGACATTAAAAAATCGTTATTAAAAAAAAAATGAATATATCACAAGAATCTCAGCTGCTCTCGTCTGGAGCCAGTGAGACTATGGCATCACCAATTGGGGTATGTTGTGAGGCTAAAGGTAGAGGGGAGGAAAAGGAGGTTGGGAAGAGGAAGGTGGGGAAGTACCTGGCTATTCAGATCTAGTTACCAAACACGGCTAAAGCCATTTCAAGCAAAGTTTCATTTCTGAATGGTGGTTTTACACCAGGGCGATATAGTATCTTCCACTCTGGAACGTGCCGCAAATATACCTACTATATATTTTTTTTAATGAATTGATTGTGAAATAACACACCGGGAATCGATCCCGCGACCTCTGGATTGCGAGTCAAGAGCCTTGTTATGTAACAACATTCATTATTCAGAAAGATTTATCCATATAAGCAAAAAATGCAATTACTTATTTTCCTCGGGTCAATTTACTAAATGTATACTACAAACAATTATATCATTATGATAAATTGTAAACTCTCTTACCCTACTGTGGGTAAGGTTTTTAAGTTATTTTCTCATTTTACTTCGTTGTTTTTCTTTTATTATTTTGTTTATATTTAATTAATTTGGTACCATTATTTTATGATATTGTGTGTATTAATTTTATGTTCTTTAATTTTACCTTACTTGTAGATTTTTTATCTGTATTTAATTTTTTTTCTCAAAATTTAGATTAATTAATCATTCTCTCAATAATCATTGATAATGGAATTCCACTATAATTGATAAATTATATTTTTCTTTAATAATTTTTATAATTTTTGTAAAGTAATGTCTTAAGTGGAAACTCCAACGGTTTATGCAACCCACCAAACATGTCAAAGGTCCGAAAAACAATGTCGGGTCTGCTAAAAGTTGAAATTCATTCTGTTGGCTTTTTCATTGGCTTTTATTGATTTTAAACTATATTTTTTCAGAATTTTAAATGAAATGAAATGCCAAATATCAAAACAATACTATCTTTCTTGATCTCAAAAACAGTAAAAATGCATAAACGGAACTTTAAACAGCTCTACTGCAAAACTACAAAATCGCACATCGGACATTGTCCTTCGGGACAATTGATGTCATTTAAAAAAAGTTGAAAACTGAATCGTTTTTTCCAAATAAAATCAAATAAAAAAATTAGATACTATAAGTATATAGTTCTGTTTGTCCGTTCTTTTGTTTTGTTTCCAACCAATTTGTACTAAACATACAAAACACTTACTTTGCTGTTTGCGATGCACCTTTCCAACTACCGACCTCATGTCCTAGCAATAAATAGTGTGAACTGGATGTCAAGTGCTTAGAGGCAGACATTAAGGGGTGAATGAAGATGGGTCACTGTTGGTAGCGGAGGGCAGTGGGCGAATGGAAGAAGGGAGAGGAGGTATCTCAGGCAACATCTCGGAGGACTCGGACCAATACTTAGCCACCTAATTATGATCCTCGGGGGTGGAGGAAAAGGAAAAGATGAGACCTTTGATCAAGGGCGGCAGAGACTTGCGCATCTTTGAATTGGACTAAACAGAGCAGAACTGCGTGATATATTTATCACGATTTTAAGTAGACAAGAATTTTTAGTTGTTTTTTTAGGGATAGTTGTTTCGCTGAATCTGAACATCAAAGTAATTTTTCGTAATTTATTCTGCAAGTTCTGATATTGTTTTAGTTCTGCTAAACAACTGACTCAAAACGATATTAAAATAAAAGAACTCGAATAGAACATTCACATGACATAAAAATTAACTTTGAAATTTTACGATTTTTTCAAGTTCTGTGAAACAATTGATCTCTAAGTCTTAAACGGAAATTTTATTTTTTCTTTATTAGTTTAGAAGACAAAGCAAGAGTCCAAAGTTTGTGAACACAGTAAGGATAAGAAAAGTAGTGGAGGGGTGGGTGAATAATATTGATATGAACCCGGTATATATCAATATCTAGTAACAAAATAGATCAAAGTTGATGCAATTTCCAAAATAATTTCGATTCTCATTTATTTTTGGCAGTATCTCCAAACAAGAGACCGTGAGGAAAAAAAATCCTCAGGCCTATATCATCTTTGGGGATGCTGTGTAGGGAGGATTTTTAGAGAAAGAAAGGAAAGGAAATTCTGGGAAGGAACAAAATATGAGGGGTGGGGACGAATTTAAGGATCAGTATGTCTAGGAGGTAAGGCGATGAGTCGAGAAATCCGGCTGGAGAGATCTATGTTAGGTCTCCCTCAACCAGTCTCTCCCGATCCGGCCCGCAGCGCTGGGTCTAAGGAAATACAACTCTGCTCTATTATAAGGAATTACACGATTATCTACATATTTTTTATTATTGTTAAATTTGGTGTTGATCTGATCGGCTCAATGGTAGTAACAAATTTGTTCTCAGAACCAATTCGTCATAATTTTCAAGGATTGGACATTAAGTTTGAGTTTATTTCCCGACCATTTATCTAACCAGCACCATTAGCATGTCAGCTGTAGGTACAAATTGCACAATCGTAAATTAAAAATATCATAAACATTTAACGTTGTAAAAAAAATGGGGGTGTTTATTTCAGCGATAAATTGTAACATTATTATTCACTATGTAAATAGCAACAATACAGGTTTTATTGGCCATAAACACAAAGCAACAAGTATGTGGCCGGAATATAAGTCGGCAGTGCTATCTGACCAGAACTTGCTGGTCATTATATTGTGGTCGTTTTATTGCTAACAAGAAATTTGGTGGCACCTTAACATTAGATGTTGCAGGTATGTATGGGAATGTATAATATCTAGGTATATAAAATACATTTTACTAATGGTTTTTTACTAAACAGGGTGTTAAGGGACGTACTTGACTTCCTTAACCAGTGATTCGTGACATTATTTGGAGTAAAAAAAGTAAATGAAATTTTGGTCTCCGGTGACTTTTTCGACGATGTTGTTTTCTTCAAAATCAAGCAAAAAACATTTCTTCCGCATGTCGTCACTGGTCACTCATTCGAGTAACCGCCCAACCTCGCACCCCACCCCCAACTGTCCAACACCTATTATTTTTTTAGGTTTTTGTAGAAAAATAATGGAAAAAATGTCACCGGAGACCAAAATTTCATTTACATTTTTTTACTCCAAATAATGTCTGGAATTATTGGTTAAAGTAAGTCAAGTACGTCCTTTCCTGTCTATTGAAATGGACATGAAATTCGTGAACCGATTTCAATCTACACCTTAATTTTAAAGTTTAAAAAAAAGTTAATTTGCCCTTGGGGTTAAACTAAAACGAAAGGCAATATGAATTGAAAAATTGTCACCAAATCACGAACACCAAATAACACATTGACTTTTATTTATCTTTAAGTTTCCAATGCCGTGTTTATCCACAGATCACTTGAAAACCACAGGTGCGACCTGATACAAAAACATACAAACATTGGTTTTGTAAAATAATTATACATATACGGATTTCGTCATTTTACGAGCATTGCATGAAATATATCGGGCTCTGGTAAAAGCTATGTAAGAAAACATAATTGTTGTAACAATTCCAAGTATTTTTACTTACTGTGAGCTGAAAAATGTTTGGTTTAATTGCATTCATTGTTATGTTTTAAGCTTTGACAAAAGCCAACATCTTATTATTAAGTAGATTTATTAATATATTATTATTAAGTTTGTAAGTAGATATTGTATTTAAGTTTTAACTAATTAAAAAAGTGTACTTTAAAAATCCCAACGTTTTCGATTCCAGATAATTTTAACACGCCGCCCAAGGAAATGTGATATATTTTAGTTATTATAATGAAAGTGAAGGAAAAAATAATAAACACGTCATGAAGTGGGAGCGTGTCTAGCGTGATGGAAAAATGTCACCGCCAGTTACTGTTCTTTTCACACAACATAATTTTCCCGTAACGGCGATGTTTGATGGAAATTTCGACTCTTTTTCCCTTACCGCAATCACGCGTGGTGTTGTTTTTGTAATTTTTCATACGAATACGGCGCGTTTGAGTCTCGCAGGGAAAAACTATTCGTGTTTCGGCACGTGACAAGGATGATTGTGAGCGAAAATAATATATACAAAAACTGAGTTTTGCGAAAAATATATTCTGTTAAAAATAAAACACTTTTTCGCGCGGATGGTTCACTTTTATGCTGCTTTTCGAAAACATTTTTCAAAAAGAGAAACATTAATGAGTGAATGCATATTTTCTAGGATTGAACTCTACTTGTTTACGTACACTTTAGTCTCTTTTTACCTTCACGTCGTTTTGTCGTGAAGGTAAAAAGTAACGGTAGATTTTACAAAAAAGCTAAATTTAAGATTTGGCGCGCTTGCGAACGACTCTTTAAAATCTTCTTTAGAATAGTTTAGTTTATATATTGTATTATATATGTATATTCTTAGAAATCGAACAACTTTACTATCATTTTCTTTAACAGAGTTTGGTTACGATAGTTATGTATTCTAAATTGGTACCATTGAACTTAACTTCGTTAAACTTCCGGTAAGGTTTAGGATAGATAACCTACTACTACTTGGAAAGCAATAAAATTTAAAAAAATAATAATCTAAAATATGTGAAAAGTTTGGTGTGTTATCAGCCAGCACTAGTTTAAACTAGCAGAAAGGGTTGTTTAAAGCCTCATTTAGGGCTGTTTGGAGTTTCCAAATTCGTCTCTGTTTCTTGTGGCCATAACGAGAGTAGTGTCGCTATCAAATTACCTTCGCATTTCCTCCGTTAGCACTACTATCTCTGGAGTGCGTGAAGGGAAAATGGTTCTGGCTTACCCCTTGGGACCACCCTCTTCCCCCACCCCTTCCCCGCACAACCTCACCCCTCTCCCGAGAGGAATGAGAACGAGGTGTTTCTCGCAGTCGCGCCGTACTTAGTACGAGCGTGTGATAGGTATTTATCTACGCCTCAAGTCTGCGGTTTGGGTACATTAAGGGTACGTAGATGGGAAACGCATACAGACCTATCTTAGTACTAGTCACCCCAACACGCGAACTTAAGTTATATTATGGAAATTCACAAATAATTAATACGTATTTTATCAAAGCTTAATCGATTTTTTTTAGAAATCGTGTTTATTCAGTTCAACTCAGAAAGCGTGCCTATTATTTCACCCAAAGGAAAACTGCAATAACATTTTGAAAACAGTTTTTTGTTAATATTTTTAAAAAAGTAATATGACAGTCGTGTGAAAGTAATAGGGAACAGGCTGAAAATGTATTTATAAGATTTAAAAACCGCGTATTGTAAAACTGCAAACATACACAATTTCACAATCATATAGATATTTCGTTTGCAACATTAAAAAAATATATGAGTCTGCTTAGTGAACACCCAATCGATGGTTTATTACCTATTCACGTCAAAATCCTTAATTTTTTTAGGTGTCAAAACATTTTAATCTCTTTTTTAAATGCACTAGAAACACTTGCTATTCTCTTTTAGACTGTATAAATCATGTAAGTACAATTATTACTAGAATTTGGTATTACGTGGCGGAATTTAGAGTCATCAAAAGAAAATCATGGCAAAAATTAAAAAAAAAGTATTTTACAAAAAAATGTTGTTTTTATATTCCTTTCCAATGTTGGCGACATTTATGATAATCCATATAAAAATTATAAATGCGAAAGTGCATGTGTTTGTTTGCTACGCTTTCATGCCTAAAACAAAACCGATTTCAAAAATTCTTTCACTAATAGAAAGCTACATTATCAGCAAATCACATAGGCTGTATATAATGGTAAGCTCTGACGTTATAAAAGTTGTATAAATGAAAATGAGTGTATTTTATATAATTAAGCGGCAGGGAGGAAAGGCAGGGGAAAGGTGAGGTTCGCGGAGAGGGAAGAGGGAAGAGACGAGGGAGGGGGAAGGCGAGGAAGGTGGAAAGGAACGCACTGGAAAGATCATGCAGGGAGAATCAATTTATTTCTTTGAATGGCATTTCAACGCATATCGGGTACCAGCTAATTTTATATAAATTTAAGCCCCCTGAAACCGACCTACACAATAGATTGATTCGTTTATTCAGTAACGTAAGAAAACGTTCAGAATTTCCAGTTCGAATAAGGACACGAAGAGTCATCTCGTTCTCGAATGATGGATGTCAATCACACGCAAAAACACAACATTAATATTCAACAGAAATTAAATACCGGCATATATTTCCCACAGGTGCATTAATGTATAAATAAAAAACGAAATAAGATGGAGGAACCGGAATGCGGATGAACCAAGAAGTGTGTGACAAGAAAGAGGTATGGCATTCCACGCTCTCTACCTACCTACTTGTTATTTTTAAATAATTTTTAACATTTTTACTACTATAAATTTAGTTATTCATTATATAACTAGCACAGACTCATAGAAAATCACGGGATATTAAATTTTAAAAATATGTATTCGTATGTATAATTTTTTTTAAATAAAAACAATTGGACTAAAAGTCGGAATGTAACATACTCCATCAGGACTCTCTCGGAACATTACCTTGCATAACAGTGGGAGAGATAGTTTCATACGTCCGTCACTTCTGATACACTGCCCCTGATTCCTACCCATCCCTCATACCCTTCTCCTTCACAGAACTTCCTCTCTTTCCTATACTAAAAATACACTCCACACAGCATCCTTAAAGATGATATAGGCCCTAAAGGAAGTTATTTTCCCACGGGCCTCCTGTGTGGAGCTAATTTAAAAAAAATGTTTCGGATATGCTCTAGATGTTTCAATAATAAAAGCAAAAAACTAGAATGTCTTATTACGTATCATTAATGTGAGCGTAATACTATGTATACTTTCACTCGTGAGAAGGTTAACTTAGTGGATTTATTGAAGTATAATAATTTTTATTTAACGGGAATTTCATGCTTTGGGCGTAAAGGCACTGAAAAGCTTAAAATCTGTTGATTTGAAAAAATAAGTATCTCTGGATAAAAATGTGGTTTGTACGAATTGTGTGCAATTTCAACGCAATTTTCTTGGAAAATCCTAGATTGCGTAAAAATGTTACTTGTTTAAATATATTTTTTTTTAAATATTAAAAAAATCAACAACAACTTTTTTTTCAATAATACACATAAAAACTATAATAAAACATTATGCACACTAAGGGAAATTTTTATTTAATAAAATTACAGAAGAAATCATAAACATTAATGACAAAATACATTTATTAATAATTATTTACAGAAAACCACAAATGCAATATATTATTTACAAACATAGAAAGCAAGACCGGTATTAAGTACCTGGTCATAACAATAGACTAGCGTTTATAATGGTCCCCACACATAAATATTCTGAACAACAGAATAAGGAAACTAACATATATATTTAGATGTTTAAGAGATATTTTAAACAAAAAATTATTTAGAACCACATACTTCGCTTTCTGTCAATCAATTATATAATACGGCATTATAGGATGGGGCGGTATATGTTCAAATCAAACACAAACAATTTGCATATCACTAAAACTAATAATAAAAACAATTTAAAAAAAACCCTACTTAAATTCGTCAGAACTTGTATTCAAACAATTGAAGTTCAGAAAATTAAGTGCATTATACTTTTATCATGCAAAATTACAAATTTATAAAGATAATATTCAAAATAAAGTTGCACCCTTTAAAAATAACAGAAATCTTAGACAAACATCAATACTTCCTACTCCAAAATGTAAAAAAAAAACAAAAGGACAGTTAAATCACAAATATCTCAGAGTTAAATTTTTTAATTCACTACCTGAAAAAATCAGAAACATGAACAGTAATATACAAAAATTTAAAACTCAGCTTAAAAATTATACAGAAAATTTGAACTGAATAAAAAAAAAATTAAACCAACATAATAACACCCCCCATACAAACAAGCCCTGCTTATTTATGGGGATAAATCAAATATGTGTACATGTTATGTAATTAATTACATTATCGTATAAAATTTGCTGTAATTTATGTAACTTTTACTGAAAAAAAAAATATATATATTCAAAAATATTTTAGAAAAAACTGATTCTCCTATTTCCACCTAAAAATCATACTAAAAATCCTAAATTTCTCATTTTTGTTTTTCTTTTTACAAAATATATAAATATTTAGGTCTTTCAAATTCATAACCATGCTAACTTTAAATGAAAAAAATTTATATCCTTAATTCAATCAGAAATAAAAACTATTTCACAAAATTGTGCAACATTTTGTTAATCTGTTATCTTTTTTCTAATGTACAATTTTACAATTATACAATTATAAAATAATAGATTTAGTTTTTTCGACGTGGAAGCTATTTGCAACTCTTGTCTCTAAGAACAAAACTAAAGTAGTAATTTTAGGAATTAACTTATCATAGTGCTTTTAAAATTAAATAAAAGGCGAAAGACGCAGTTTTCTTGAATAGTGAAATGTTGTAATAAGACTGAAAGAAAGCAGTGGCTGGTGGCTGTCTCCCCCATGTGACTGGCACTGCCTGCTGTAGGTTGTAGGTACTAGGTACTATTCCAGTGCCGTCCCGCGGTACGCTGACCTTGCGAGAAGTGGAACACACTTAATTTACATATTTTGTGTTGCTAAGGGCGGGATCGATAGAAGCTTTGTCCGCCGCATGTTTTCCGCTGAGGTTTAGCATCGCGACGCCGACGCTGCCAGCAGAAACATATAGATTCACTCCTAATATTATTATGTATGGGAAGAATCAAAACGAATGAAGATAATATACCTATACATAATTATATTATTAACGTTTTTTTTAAATTACGTTTTTTAACCACCCGAATGTTGTCGGTATTTAGATTTGTTTAAGTTCAACAGGTTAAAACTATGAACATCATTTTTTGGGTATTTTTGATTGGTTTATGATGTAAAACTGGGGAAAGGCTATTCAGGCGTGTTCACGCATGGTTAAAGCTATTTAAAATAAGGTTTCGATTCTAAACATCAAGTATTCTTACTATATATTATATTATTTAATGTAAAAGTGAAATAGTACAATTTCATTAATAAATTTTATTTAAGCATTCCTGGATTCGAACCCGCAATCCGCGGATTCGTTGTCGAGGGTCTTATTCCCCGCCCACTGTAGTTGGAGTAAATTTCGATGTTACGAATAATTAGGTAATAAAAATGTATTTTCTCTTGTCAAAGAGAAAAAATAGTTCCTTCCAAAGATATTTTGGTCTCTGGAAAATACTGAAAATGTACTATTTATTGTTCAATGACATTAATTAACCTTCTATTCTGAAAACTTTCAAATTCAAATACAAATAATGAAGTTGTAGGGGTACACATTCTAGTTATTGAAATTTTGAATGCAGTATTTTTCATAGCTCCGAATGCAAATAGTTGTCTTTTATAGTAATGAAGGGGAATCAAAAGGCTTATCTAAAATAATATTCATATTAAGCGTGTCCAGCGGTTTAGAAAGTTTACGGATACAGGTGCCTATTTTAACTTACAATTTATTGTATGTACAGAAAACGAAATTATATTCGTGGGACGAGTGAAGGGAGCATTTCATGCCATACATACATGCAGTTTTCATCAACATTCTTTTCCTAGCGCAGCCAAGATGTCAATAAATTCATTCGAAGGCAGGTGCATCAACTTGAAGGTTTATTTGGAGGGAGATTTACGTTGGTGGAAAGGCAACATGTGCCTAACTACAGTACCGAGCATAAATTGATTGAACTTAGAATTGTTCAGAATTCGAAATAAATACAATATAAATCATTTTAAGAATTACTCTCAGCACTCAGCATACACATTGTTGTTAAATGCGTACGAGTTCTGCGCAAGTAAATAATTGAACATTGATGGGAAGGCCCGAATAAATTAACCTTATTTAGCCTTTTTTAATTATTTTTATTATTCTATTTACTATATTGTTTATTTACTAAGATCGCATAGTGAGTGCATATAAATCATCCCTTCTCCCACTCGAAACAATTCAAAAAATTCTTATAAAAATTATCTTAAAAAACCGTATTACCACTCAACAATAAACGTATTCCAAGAATTCCCTGTTCCCCCACTTACAAAAATTAACGAAAAAATAGCACTACTTCAGCTACACAAAGATATCTTTAATAAAAACTTACCCCAATGCTAAATATTAGCATAAGGAATACTTATATTGGTGGACTAACTGTACTACCCGCACGAACCACAACAGCACAGAATCATTATGTATATAAAGGAATAAAATTATTTAATCAATTACCCGCTTATATGAGAACAGGAAAAAACTACAACAAATATTTAAAATAAAAATAAATCTTATTTTGGTAGTACCACCATATAATTTTAACTTTCTCTTAGATATATTTTTGAATTTTTGTTATTCCTAATGTTTTATGTATATCCTATATACATTTCTTATTTAATTACCCTTATGATTTGATTAACACTTTTGACATGATGTCAAAAATAATATTTTAATGCTGTGACTGTTTTATTGAGTTTCAAGGGTTACTAGGTTGAAGAAAAATATTTTTTTAAATTTGCTGTTTTCGGGTTTTTCAAAAAAAAACATTGCTTACCACAGTGAACATAGTCAAAGTTATGTAATACAGCATCTAACTTCAAATGTTCTCTACGGTGAACAATGCCAAAAATGTAAGAGACCAAATTAGATCCTAATTGAAAATTTGTGAACAATAAGCAGTTACTTATTATTATTTTACTAATAATTAGAAAAATAATTTTACAATGCTCAACGTCATGAACAAACAACTTAATAAGTGTGTTCAAACTTGAAAATCACACAAAGATAATTGAATTGTAAAATTATTTTTCAATCACCAAACAAACATTAGTTAGTTTATCAAATTCAAAATTTTAAACAAAAACTCATTTTAAAGACAAAAAAAAATTAAATATCTTATCAAGAACAGACGAACTACGGCAAGTCCACTTTTTGCTTTCGTAATAATTAAATAGTAACTAACAAGATTTTTATCACTACTTTCTTAAAGATAATATAACTTATTAAAAAAAAAACAATTCGAACACTTTAAAATAAATTTTCTTTAATTGATTATTATTTATTTGCTATTTGGGTACGGCTAACATGCGTTGTATGAAGCACAAAGCTAGTGACAACTCCGCGAATCACATTTTTACTAGATAGGTACCTATTTTTATAAACATATCTATCCGTTCATCACCCCAGCCCGTAACTATCTAATTTTATTCCATTCCACGACAAAAAGCATATAATGTATGTATCACGTCTAAAAGGGACAAAAGTTGAACACCCTTTGATATTACGCCCACAAAATACGAAATAAAGCCAATTACCCCTAAACGCCTAATGACCGCATTCAGATCCTCACGAGGAATTCCCGACGAGCGACACCTGGCGTATACGAAACCCCCAAATTTTCAAAGCAGGAAATTAAATTATCAAACATTTAACGTTAAATAGTCCAATCAATTCATTCCTGGGATTCTCTTGGGGCGCGGGAGGGGGGGAGGCGGTGGCAGTACCTGCAGTTTGCAGTAAGACAGGAGGCAAAAATGCGACCAGTCCTCATAAGTCTGGATGGACAGGTTACCTCGTGGAGCCGGCGCGCGGCACGAGGAGGTGCTCTCTTATTTATTACGAATGATTTGTTTTTTAGTTTATTAATGAACAATTTCGAGATTAATTAAATGTGGCAAAATAAAAAAACGGAAAATTATGTCAATTTTTTGGTATTAAAACAGACTTATTTAACTGTTTTTTTTTTACATTTACCAAAAAATATCATTGGAGCATGCCTCATGTCAGGGTAATACTAAAAAATATTCATCTTATAATACATTAAAAAAAACCCTTTTGCAGGAAAAAAATAACAAACGCTTTGATTTAACCACTTTTTATATTATCTTAAGACGGTGTCTGAAGAAACCTTTTAAAAAAGAAAAGAAAATATTTTTACCTTATGGTTAAGAATATGAGGAAGAACGTAATCTATGGTGTGTTTATTTCGAACACTTGCATGTGAGTAGGTAATACGCACAGTAGCTACTCGTACATACTTACAATATTGCAACATAATTACAATGTTGCGACATACTTACAATATTGTAATATAATTTTGCTCCAATCTTGACTTTCAGCCTATTCAAATGATTTGTTAGTCCAGATTCAAAAGTACATGAATGAATTTATTTTACTGCGTTATGTAAATGAGGTTTTTTAGTAAAGTGCATAAGTAGTCGATTTTAAATATTATGTATGTTTATTTTAGCAAACTTATGAAAGATATTATAGTTTTTTTTTTTGGGGTATTATGCCGCATTGCTAAAGTCATTTTTAGAGAAAATTTCAGACAACATCACGTGTCCATCAACAGGACAGATTCACAGATTGCGGAAAGTGTTTGTGTATGAATGTAGAAGTGATATCGTGTTGCGCGCGTCAGTTTCCTAATGCCGGTATTTCAGTATTAAAATTAGTTAAATTAATGTGGATTTCGGCACTCAGTTTTAGTGTACCCGTCGAGTAGTCCGAGAACCAAGAACTATTTAGCTTAGCCTCGTCGTCTCTATTATAATTCAGAGGGTTTTAAGTGGATTTCAATTAACTCCATAATAAGCCATGCTCGATGCGTTTTGGGTCTTCTCAAGACTTCAGAAACATAATAATAAATGGCGAAAATACTTTCGGCAGTGAAAATCTTTTTTTAAGGTTTAAACAAGAATATCGTTATTCTTCCTAATTTTATTATTAAAGTTAGGGATGTAATTGAAGGTGACGTGACGTGTATTAAGGTGTGTATCGACTGCAGCGTGGCCGGGAGCGACCTGTCCCCGACGTGACTCCGACGCATGATGAGCGCGGCCGCAAAACGACCTGTAAAAAGTGACCCGATCAAGCCGAACAAAAAGATCGGCAGCGCAGCCAGCGTCCTGTCTGGAATAACGTCAGGAATCAATCTCCACGAGAATCATCTCCTCGACCTCATGCTGGATGCGAGACGCTCAAATGGAGCAGGGCTGGCGAGAGCGGTCAAAACAACAACATTTTAAATAGCCACCAAAAATTATAAATTATGTACCCAAATTAAACGTTGTCATATTATAGACTTACTCGGGTTTTTGTTCCTGAATATGGTTGTCGAATGTCGGTATCATTCAAACAAAATGTCAATAAAAAAGTTTTTAATTAGGAACTTAAGTCAACAGAGTTACAACATCAATGAATAAATCATCTTGAAGAAGTAAAGAATAAATCATCGTTTAATTATTATTAGGTTGCGTAGAATTACATTTTAAGTTTTTGTAACGCGTATGTGTTACCTTCACAGTAGAACGTGTTTATAAAAAAAACAGTTTTTAGAAATTCAAAACCGTGAAAACCTCTTTACCACCGTTGTGATTTGAAACTCGATGAAACGAAAATTGCAAATTCACTTTGTGGCATCATTTAAATTTAATGAAATTATGTTAATTTACTTTGTTTCGTTTTCTCTATATTTGATTATTTTCATCACATTTTGTTACGGGATTGTTTTGGTGATATAGAAGGCTTAATTAATAATCATAATCGTAATATTTGTATAGCCCAGTTTTGGGTCATATCACTTCAAGTGCGCTTAACTATAATAAACTTAATAATAATCCTACAGTGTTCCTTGCGAATCCTTGCAAAATATTCATCAAATAATATGAAACAAAGAATATAGAGTATATACAAAGCACTACCAAGAGAAGAACATAATTAAAAAAAACAATAACAGTGCTGTATTAACACAGGACAATACATAATGATAAACAATAACGGTGTTAATAAAATAAAAACATTAACACAAAAGAGAATATAAAACAGGAGGCAGTTTACGATCAGAAATGAGAAATATTCTGAGCGCACATTAAACATAATATAGCACAGTAAAAAGGAAACAGAAACAATTATCAGAAACTTGAGATTCATGGCTTATTCGATTATATTGAAAAGAAGTTAAGATTCATGAATGGTAGGATTTTTTAAATAACTGTGTTTTTAAGCCTCGGCAACCCGAATTTCTATCGATTTCTTACACATCTGCCTTAAATATTTGAAGTTTTTAAGCTCTTAAAAAAATATGTTATTTTTGAAGATAATGTCTAGATGCTGCCCATGCCGAAACGCAAATTATACGAAATTCCCTTGATAGAAAAAAATCGCAAATTATGCTCCAAAAATTTAAAAAAACAAGTCTGTTTCTATTATCTTATGAATTATATTTGTGAAAAAATTCACAATGTTTCTTTAAATGATACTTAAGATGCTCCCCGCGAGATTTTTGCTCTATTGTAAACGTGTCGTGTTTTATTAAACATTTTCGCAATTTTCGCATCGATTTTGTCGCTGTAAATATTAGCGTGCTCGTCTAACATTCGTAATTTCGTATCTCTCCATCTTCTTCTTTTCGAGCCGGTTGCGGAATCTTAAAGCCCGTTTAAATTCAGTCAAGTTCTGGATATTTGTATGAACTGAGTGAAGTTTATTTCAAATGAGCGGGCCATTACACGAAAAGATCAATCATAGTAAACGGCTCGATTTGACCTAAAAAGTTCGATTAAACCATTAGTATCATCTAGATCTGTTGACCTTAAAATAAGCTGTCTATCGCTTAAGTTTGTCGGACACATAGTTCCGATATATAGGCTGGCCATTCCTTGCAATTCTTTGAAAGCATCGACCAAGTTTGAAAGTCATTAAACAGATCTCTGATTCTTCACGATACGTGATTCATAAAACGCGTTTTTGTATTCAGTACAGAAATTATAAATAAATAATTAGATAAATGAATATTTGGAGACATTGGCATCCTTGATCCCGGTGCCGGGTGTACCAATGATGGCTGTGATGCGCGCCCACCCCGCCTGCGTCTGTCTGGCGAATGTTCGTCCATTGTGCCCAAACATCGCTTTGTTTTTTCCTGCACCCGGTACGGCGAATTCCAGGACAATAATTATATTTTGGGACGGCATAGAAAAACATATTCCAATTCTGAAGGGAGACAGTGACCCAATGAAAAGATATTCTTAGACCCTATCGACATTGCATCAACATTTTTTTTCGGTCTTTTGAATTCTCCGTAAGCGAAAGATATGTTCATCTTTTTGTTCAGTGTTACTTTTGTTATAGCACAGCTAAATTTACATTAATTTAACATATTTGATTTTGTAATCACGTACACAATAAAATAAATTCCACAACCATTCATATTAATGTTAATTTAATTGTGATAATTTGAACGCAGCATTTTTTAGTTAATCTAATTGTTATTAGGTAAATAAACCTTTCTTGGAAATGATAAATATAAAATATTTGAAAAATCACGAAATCTAACTTTACCTACTTGTCAAGATTAACATTAAAAAACATAGATTTCAAATATAGGCTTCCGTGGTCGAGGGGTAAGACTCTTGACTCACAATACGAAGGTCGCGCGATTGAATCCCGGCATGCACAAATAAAGTTTATTTGATTAAATTGTTGTTATTTCTCATGTAAACATAATATGCCTACCAGTACTTGCACTCTAAATTAATGAATACCTTAGAAATCATGAATTAAATTAATGAATACCTTACCTGCTTGTAAAATTTATCATATCGGTTCACATTATTGACATCAAGTTCACATAATCCAAAATACCTACCTATTAATTATTTTACTTTTTATTTTTAAAAAAATTGCTTCTGAGAGGATTTCTTACTTTTTATAACTTTTCATATTTTATAACTTTTATATTTTATAACTTTTTATATTTTATAATTTATATTTAAAACTTTGTACCTTTAAAGATATCTTATATTTCTATATTTAACTATTTATTATATAATTTCTTTATTTTTATTTATTTATTTATTTATTGTTTGTAAATATTACATAATACAATATAATGAACTTAAAATGTCCAACTAGGCAATTGCCCGTTTTAGAACATTCCAGTATGATAATGTTTTTACATGTAAATTATAGTAAATTATAGTGTTGACTATTCTGTTGGTAAAATAATACATATGTATATTCATATTCTAGAATAAATTCAGTTATACCACGACATTTTTTACTATTGTTTAGCTGACATAATAAACTAAAGAAATATTAATAGATAAAACAAGAAAAATGAATTTGAAAATGAAAATGAATGAAGAAATTCTGTTGGTAAAATAATACATATATATATATATATATTCATAATCTAGTATACTTTCAGTTATACCACGACATTTTTTTGCTATTGTTTAGCTGACATAATAAACTAAAGAAATGTTAATAGATAAAACAAGAAAAGAAAAATAAAAATGAAAGTAAAGAAGGAACTTTTCCTTTAAGGAAAAATATCCCGATACATATTATATTTTATTATATATATTTGTATTTTATTGTACTTTTTTCTAAAAACTTTATACTTTGTTCTCTTTACTTTAAATTTTATACTATTATTTACATATATGTTAATTAAGTAAATATTGTTGTTGTAGATACTATTTATAAGTAAACTATGTTAATGGCACACGCGGTGCCATGTATTTCAAAATAAATAAATGAATAAACAATCAATCCATTTAAAATTACATAAAGTTGTTGCATAAAATGGCTTAAGCCGTATTTGGTTACTAGATCTGAATAGACAGGTACTTTCCCACCTTCCTCTTCCCCATCTCCTTCCCCTCGTCACTACCTTCAGCCTCTCAACACACCCCGATTGGGGATGCCATAGACTCGCTGCTCCAGATGGGAGCAGCTGGGACTCTTGTGAGGTACTCACATAAAAAAGTACCTAAAAATTTGGGCATCATACCAATCTTACATTTAATAAAAGAAAAATTAAAAAATAGAACCAAAATAACTGTTAAAATAAATATTATATTACAGACTTCAGTTCCAATTCTGAAAATGACAAATAAAATAATTTTCTATTGAAACATTATACAATAGGTAGGTAAAATATCGGTACATCGGTTCCAATTTAAAAGTGACACTTAAATTCAAAACAAATCCGAGTTCATTGAATCAGAGATACAATCACTCACAAACAGACTCACCATAGGAAATGTGAAATCAAGTTAAAACTTTTAACTTGATTTAACATTTCAAGCAATATCTTTTCTTAGTTTTTTACGTCACGTTCTGCTTTTGCGAAGTCTGAAATACTGTGCTCTGATTTCATAATATCCCGTTTTAAAACGATAGTTATTTTCGTCGCTATCCCCACCTGATAAGGCGCATTCATTGTTCGCATAATAATGAATGACTTTGAGTCATTTGTCTGAATTTGGCACAAGTTCGATTTATTTTATAGGATTTTATTTATATGCATTGACCATCCAGCGGTGTCATCGCTCCATCAGTGTCACTGTAAGGAGCACAGATGTCAATGCTCGGTGCAGTACGTCACCATCAAGAAACTACTCCAAAGCCCCACTCCATGCCCCAACGCACATCTTATAAATATTTCGCCGGGGTTATGCGACAGTACGATTTCGTGATACCACCCTGTAAGAAATTAAGAAACCAGTCCCGAGGGTAGAATTCCAGATCTTAATGTGTATTAATTATGTCACTGGTGGCTGGGTCATAAAGTTAATGTTTGTGTTTGGTTTCGGAATGAGACCTTTAAGGCCGGCCCTCGCTAGCGCTGGGATCCCGTATATCACGGACTCCATACGTGACCGTGCGTTGGCGACCGCTTTCCCAGGCCAAATCGTACGCAATGCTATGTACTTTTGGCCACGAACTGTCTAGATTTAGTTATTTGGTTTGGGCGCCGTGGATATGGCTCGCTACCGACTCCTCTTTTTAGAGTTCTAGAGGTCTAGTGCTAATTTTACCGAAAAAATAATGTGAGTCACTTGCTTTTATGAATCACGCTTCGTATCTATATAAATACTGCATATTACCTTATTTTTACGAGATATAACACAACTAAAAATAGTAGTTCTGTGAACAGTAGAATATCCTGTAGGTGTGTTTCCGTTTTTCCCTTATTTAAAAAATTAAAATCAAAATTGGCTCTATAATCAATCGAATTTGTAAATAGGTATCTACTCGAAAACCTTCATACTTAATTATAAGCCATATGCTTCATGTAAGAACTTTCTTTTAAATTCCAAATAATTATTTTTACATAAATTGTCCAAAGAAACATAACTATGCATCTCAATGACAATTATTTTTTCTAACTTTCTGCAGACAAGTAGGTACCATAATAACTTAATCAAAGTAAGAGTTGTTCGAATAATAATACGTGCATGCAGTATGCAAATTAAAAATTAGGCTAACTTTAGTAAGTCCGTAAAGATACTTGCTCTTTTCGAAGCAGTATCAGAACTTACTTCCTTTTTTTACTAAAAATATGTAGGTACTTGTGTACAATCTTCGAGACAATCTTTCATTCTGGAACGTACCGCAAATAAACTTTTTATTATTTTAATTAAATTAAATAAATCTTATTTGCGAACGCAATTTTAATGAATTACGACTACCTCGACCACAGAGGCCATTGTAAGCATCGATATTTATACCATATAATTATCAATTTTCCATTAAGAACAGACACAAATTAAAATGATAAATTTTCATATGACATGAAAACTTCTGTCAAAAAAACATGAACTCCCCCACCTTGAAGCCAGCAGTCCATAAAATAATGTTTCGAAAATTCGCCCCAAAATGAAAAACGGTTTTTCCGCACGACAATTAACGCCCTGTCAATTCGGTGCTTCATTTTAGTTCAAGCTACAAAAATGTCCGCTGTTCAATTTTTTCAGTCGTGTCGCCGACCCCCGACCCCTGACCCCTGACATGTAAACTTTTAATGGGATCGTTTTGTTTTTGGACACTGACAATGGTAATACGAGCTGTCTGACACTGCTTTTTGAAATCGTGTCAAATGGTCAACATTTTGTTAACTTTTTCTACAACTCTGCTGGGAGTTAAGTTTAGTGTTTGGGAAATTCGCGATGGCTGGAATAAAAATGTATTAGGTACGCAATATAATAACACCATTATGTGTTTGGCATCGAAGAATTTTTATAGCTTTAGTCTGTTTTTTTTTTAAAGAAGGATGCGTAACAATTTTGAGAATTTCTTCTTCAAATTTTGCAAATTCACTTTGTGGCACCATTTAATTAATTTTGAGAATTCTTCATCATTCGCCATGAATCTTATCAATTTCCAACTAATTTAATTTATTTATTTATCTTAAAAATGGTACACACTATGATATTACTTGTCTTCCATTAAAAGCATTTGCTTATGGATGGAAAAAGAGTTTACATTTCATACAAGTACAATAAATTATACAGTCACGTGTTTCACATATATAGGTACTGTTAATACACAGCTTACATACAGGAAGGTATATTCATTCTCTCTCTCTCTGGTTTCAATCCTGGGATTGGTTTGCAGCAATTTCCTCTAATATTCTCTTCCATTCTTCCCTGTCTTGTGCGGCTCTTTTGAATTCTGCATATGATGAGCAGCGCACGTCCACCAGCAGGTGCTCCAGGTACTCTCGGCGTGTGCGTCCTCTGGAGTTTGTCCCCTCGGTCATACCCTCCATTATGGCATGCAAGAGGCCTTCTTGTCGTATAACATGGCCGATCCATCTTGCTCGCCTTTCGGGCAAGGTCCTGAGCAGGTGCCTTCCTCCTTCGATTCGTTGGAGAACCTCCTCATTTGTGATGTGGTCTCTCCAGGAAATTTCTAATGTATAATGCAATCCTAATAACACAGAACTCTTAGCCTAATACCAGCAGAATCGAATTTATTTCTTTTATGTGATACCTCTGGGATGGAGCTCCAAAATAATTAATAAACCTACTTGATTCTGTGTAAATGAGGGCGGCCCGTCTGATTGACCATCGTCGTTAACAGACCGATTGCCATCTCTAATACTCAGAAGTCATATAGGCATGCTGAGTTTTTTTTACAGCTATTTTAATGCAGCCTGATCTAAGGAGCTACCACCGTTGACCCCGGTGTTCCGGTGCACATGAAACTGGGAATGTTGAAGATGGGAAGAGAATGGATTTTTTTTCGACTTATTTTGTGCAAGTCGTATGTGGAATAAGCTATTGGCATATATGTTTCTTCCTTTCTATAATCCAAGGCAGGGGCTCTCTTGTGAGGAGTCATAAAAAAACAACGCTCATTAAAAATCATTTTTTTTTTTTTAGTCAAACATTAGATTTTTTTTATTTTTTTATTTTTTATTTAGTAACAATACATTTATTAGATATATTTTACATTTTTATATGAAACATGTTAGGTATAAAAAAAAGAAAATATATTCATAGTCCTCCTCACTAGGAGATCCTGTGCTGAGGGGGACTATGCTTTGGATAAGTTTTCAGCGACTTCTATAGATTAACTTATTGTTTGGATAAGGTTTTCCAGAAACTTCTATGACGATGTTTTAAGTATACATGTAAGTTCATTTTCCGATAGTTCCTTCAGCGAACATTTAATGTCCTTAATGTAGCTATTTTTTGTTTTAATTTGTTTGGTACTAAGTGGGAGTTTGTTATATAACTTTACTGCTAAAAATTCTGAACTTCTTTGTCCAAATGAAGAGTTACACTTTGGTATATTAAGTATGTCTGTTTGTTTGGCTCTGGTTTTATGAGCATGTGAGGTGTCTGCCTCTGAATAATTTTTGTGATGTACTAGAATGTTTTTGGCGTAGATTTTCTGTATGCTTGGAACATCAAACTGTTTAAAAATTTCTGTTGTTGACGTCCTTATGGGGACCTTCAGTATGGTCTTTATGATGCAATTCTGAGTTACCTTAAGTTGTTTTATGTGATTAGATGCTGCTGCGCCCCATCCTATTACTCCATATTATAGTCGAGAGTGGCATAAGGCATAATATACTCTCTTTAAATCCCTCATTGACAAGATGTTACGTAATTTTTTAAAGAAGTTATTATTCTCCAACTTGATTTTGAAAACGCACACCAAAAAATATTTGCCACTGGTTTGTTTGAACGTTTATTTGGCACTTGCTAATATTTAAATTATCTTTCCTAAGAATCGATTTCAGACCGCAGAATAATTCAATTGTTATTTTTTTGATACTGGGAACAATTATTAAAGGCGTGAAACAAGGTAGCGTCACGATTTCACATGCCACAGTTTTTTTTCAGATCCTTATAATTTGAACTGTGAATTATATTGATACTAGGGTTACCGAACTCCAATTTTTGGAACTGATTGTCAGGTGTGGACTCAAAGAGAATATTGGGCAACTGACGAATTAATAATAATTTGATGAATTTCACAATGGCAAGATCTTTATCTTCATTGAAGAAGATTATAATAAGTCAATAACTCTCAATTAAATATGATAGTTAACGGTCGGAACTGGGACTCCAGTTCCTCTAGTTTTACACAGACAAGCACGGGCGGATTTAGGGGGGTGCCCCCGTGCCCCCCCAGGATGGTATTTTTATGTACTGTGGAGATTCCATCACAGTACATACTTAGAAAATCAAATTATCAGAGTTGAAAAATATATAAATAAAATAACAGAAAGAACATAAGTCAAAATCTTGTCCATTTCTGGCTGCAATTGCGAATTTTGTTCGTTGCATCCCATTCATGCACTTGCAAATGAAAGATGATAATCAGCTTTGGTGAGAGCGGTACGGTCGGGGGAAAGCGCGGTCGGAAAAGCCCCCCCCCCATTAAAGTTGACAAACACAAATTTCGACTTGATAAAAAATTGGTCCGTTCTGAGGGGGGGGGATTATGCTCTTGAGGGGCACCCCTCCCCCCTCCGCCCCTTGTGCCCCCCCCAGAAAAAATCCTGGATCCGCCCTTGCAGACAAGTTAACCTCCACAAGTTAAATCCATAGGATGACGTAGGTATATTTTCGATGTACTATTTACGATCTATTTATTTATAAAATCCGAGTTTACTATTCAATACTCGAACCTATAAATAGTGCCATGTATCGGATAAGTCGAGTTTTCTACCTGTTGCAAATATTTATTTGTTTATTTATTAATATACATTTTCCTAGAAATAAGCTATCAATAGGATAATGAAATACCCCCTGTGAGATATTCATTTCTTTAAGATTAATCCTAATAAAAACATAAACCTCCCAAACAGCACATCCCCTTGACGGCTTCCGTGATGGAGGGGTTCTCGATTAGCATTCCAAAGATTGGTTCAAATCTCGGCGTGGGCAAATAAATTTCATTTTTCACAATTTTATTTATTTAAAATAAAATTTTATTAAAACTTGCGACACGTTCGGTGCAAGACCACCATTCAGAATGTAAACGTTGCTTGAAATGGCTTTAGCCGTTTTTGGTGACCAGATCTGAATAGCCAGGTACTTCCCGAGCTTCCTCTTTCTCGCCTCCTTCCCCTCTGCAGTACCTCCAGCCAATAGAGATTGGAGATGCCATGGTCTCACTGGCTCCAGACGGCAGTAGTCTCTTTTGCGGGATTCGCATAAAAAAAACAGAAAAAATACCGAATATAAAAATGTGCATAGTGCCATAGAAACACATCTAGAAGTTTCTACATTTTATAAAATGTGTATATATGTATAAAAAACTGATAAATATTAATGCAGTAATGAACATTTCAATTCCAACCACAAGTTAACCCCTTTATTGAAACGTGGAATTAAAATTAAGTACCTACCTACGTAATTAATATTATTTAAAAAAATAAACTTTGCTAAACAAAGAACAGTCACTTTGTTTTAATCTTTTATTTTTGTTTTGTTCTTTTATATTATTTACAGACAATGTTCCGTATGTTAATACGCATCCTAATTTGACTGTCCTAAAACGGGAATCCTCCTAGTTGGGCAGTCAAAAAAATTTCTTAAATAATGTATATAAATGTATAATCTTTTACTAAATAAAATTAAAAAAAAAAAAAAAAAAAAAAAAAAAAAAAAAAAAAAAAAAAAAAAAAACTCATATGTTATAACCTTACATAAATCCTATTTTATATTTAAATTACTTTAAAATTCCTTGATAAATAAAATTTCAATATTCAATGTACCTATAAAATAGACAAATAAAAAAAAAATCAAACGTACAAACTTTCAGAGAAATACAGCTAAATAACTTACAATTCAATACATCAGCAACATATCAGAATAACAAATTCCAAACTCTAATACCCATCACTTTCAAAATACCTGTCTCCATCTAGGTATAGCTTATTTCAATTCCAGCTTAAATTTAAAAATATAAGAGTTCATATTTATGTATTATTATTTCTTTAAATCTTCAAATCTTTTATTGATAAATCTTTAGTTTCTCTTACGTATCTTTTGGTTATTATTTGCATTATTTTATTATTTACATAATATAATTGGACATGAATTCCCTCACCAAACACAAGAGCCATGTCTCTTGATAGAAAGGAAAGACTATTTTTTATTCCTTTATAAAAATGTATAACATATAAAAAATGTATACTTAATGTAAAAAAACACACAAACATTAAATAAAAATTTAAAAAAAGGTTTCCTGGTGTAAGACGTTGAAGGATTTGAATCGTATAAATTAGTAGTAATGCATGACGTTGCCAATCAACCAAGACATCGTAAAAAGGTGCAATTATCTCGAGTTTCGTTATTTTACTGTTGACAAATTATAAAAAGATTATTGTGTTAATGATTTATTGTTTTGATGTTTAATTACAGTACTCTGGCGAATGATGGATTGGTTTAGCACTGGCAACCCTGCCCCTGCATTCCAACAATATCACGATGGGTGTGGACGGATAGCAGTCAAATGGCAACACAATTGACAAGACATTTATGATTTTTTTCCTTGAACATTTGTGTAGGCAGTTAAAGGTGACTATCGAAAGTTGTATGCGACATAATGACAAACCAAGACTGCACAATCGTTTCAATTGACAATGATAATGGAACAAATTTAGATTTTTTATTTATTGCTCCTAATTGTATCGCTGTATCATTGTCACATTCTGTTCTGACATGTCATTTTAAGTATTGTAAATGCACCGTTAGATTTTTGTGTATATTGATTGCAGCAATACAAATCCTTCATGTGTTCGATCCTAAGAAGTAAGCAATGATCTTCGAGTACTATTCTCTTTTATTTCTAAGCATTACTGAGGTGAGGAGTGAATTTATTTGAACCCCATAAACGCCTTCCCTCTTATATAGGTCCTTGTTTACAAAACAAAAGCCGTTGATATCTTTGTTTAAATTTATGGAAGGAAGAAAGAATTCGTAATGTCTAAGATAAATATTATGAAAAAAAAACTCTTATTTCAACCACTTACTACTTAAAAAATAATTTCATTGGACTCGGGCAATATATATACGGACAGACCTTTGAAAAAACACGGAATTGGGGGAGGGGAATATAATGAAGATGATGAAGGTTTGGATTATCTAAGCCACATCAAATATCCAAATAATAATAAATAATCGCTTCATTTATGCATATTATCACAAGCCAATTTACTGGATATCCGAGGCGGCCTAGATAAAGGCCGTCGGCGTTGTCTCACACTTCATACTTCAGATAACAACAGATGTCATTGTCATCACTGATTGCCCTTTTCTAATTTTGTTCCAAAAAGCACTGCCTAATACTACCAAAAAAACCTCTTAGAAGCAAATTCAAAACGACAGTTCTACTCTATGCTACGTGTATTTCGTAAACATTGATATTATATCTTGTATGAAGTTAGCTCTAGGCAGAAATAATTCCTGCTTAGGCCGCATTTTAGTGAGACAGTCGGAGGGCGCGTGTAGTTTCTAGTTACAGTTTATGCCACGTTTGTTGTATACCGTTTGATGTGGCGCTCGCGTAGTTTCGGTTGCTCAACTTTGTCGCACTTATTTTTGAAAGGGTATATTTATTTTTAGCAATAATTTAATTTATTTAAATGCTTATGTTTTACAAATACAGTAGGGTAGGCAGTGCTTATGTGCCTATATGGAGTGCACGCCCCTGAGGGCTGGTTGTTTTGCAGGATTTGAACAATTCAACATCTTTAAAAGTTAATTTTTAATTAAGTTCCGTAAAAATATTATTCAAGTTCTGCTACTATTCAAATACACGGAAACAACCTGCCGGTTATGAAAGACTAACAGAACTTGAATATAACTTTCATAAAACTTGAATTACTTTGAAATTTTATGAAACGCCCGTCGTTGGATTTTGAAATCCTACTAATTTTGATAAGCGATATGATAAATTTAAAATTTAAAAGCTATTTATTGAGCTACTGTAGGTTCATTAGCGAACAGTTCATTAATTGAGTAAATTTTTGACAAGAATTTATAAGTAACGATTGTGTTTCAACAACGTCGTAGGACATTACGGTATATTTTCATAAAGTATTATTATATAAGGTTTATTATTTAATGAGTCATGAAACGTTTTATATTGAGTTATTTGATAAAAATATTGCCTATTTCAATCATATTGTCTCGAATATGTAGATTGTATAATGCCATCGAATGTAATGATAGTTATACACATCTTTATAAACAGCTTCGTGTATTTTACAAAATGTGCTAATTTTATTAGCTGCAAGCTAACATGTCGTCATGTCAAATATAAGTCTTCTTCTTTGCGCTATCCCAACTTATTGCCTAGGTAGGCTTTTGGGGTCGGCTCTTCTCGTTCTCAGGTTGTAGCTTTTTCGGTTCTGACTATCGCCTTCTTCAAGGCGTTTCTTCGAAGCATTTCCGAGCATTGAGTCATCCAGGAGTTCTTTGGTCTTCCTTTGGATGATTGTCGATGTAGCTCCACAGACATTGCCTGCTTCACTGTGTGGTCTGATGGTCTCCGTGCTGGTCTGATGGTCTCCGGCAGGTCTTATGTACCCACACCATCTCAACTGTCGTTCCTCCAGCTTGCTGTTTATGTCCGTGACACCCAGGCTACCACGAATGCGTAAACTTTTAATCTTATCTTTTAGGGATACTCCTGCTGACCATCTAAGCATTCGCATTTCTGCTGTTTCGAGTTGCCTAGAGTAGGAGTTGTACATGTTCCAGCATTCGGAGCCATACATTATCGCGGGTCTAACAATAGTCTGGTATATCTTTCCTTTAAGTTTTATAGGCATTTTGGAGTCACACAATATTTCCGTTACGGATCTGAATTTAATCCATACCACACCTATTCTATGGGTGACATCCGCTGCACATCCTCCTTCTTTGTAGATGAGTTGTGCCCAGATACTTAAATGAATCACAATTGGCTAATTTTATTCCATCCAGTTGTATCGAAGGAGCTACAGCATTTGTGTCTTCAAAAGGCAAATACAAATATTCAGTCTTTTTCCTTCCATTTTAGGCCATTATCCTCCAGGATTTTTAGGCCATTATCCTCCAGGATCTTTCCAAGCTATTCTGTAATTCACGGTGGTTATCTGCTATCAATACTACATCATCTGCAAAAAGCATAATCTTGAGGATACTGTTGTTCATTTCTTAATTCGTTAGATAATTCATGACCATTATGGATAGCAGTGGGCTGAGGACAGATCCTTGGTGTACCCCCACTTTAATTGGGAATTTTGGTGATGTCCCTGATGTGCATCTTACTTGGGTTTCTACGTTTGTATACATATCTTATATGTCATGTCAAATATAAGTATTTGAACTAAAAATGATGTATTTGCTTTTTCATTATTTATTTTCGCTCTTTCTTCTCTTTCTCTTTGCTGTATTACATGTTTTTATACATTTATTATATTTTATATTTTAATTTTCTTATTATTATTCTTTTTTTACTAGTAACATCATCACCTACTAACGACTTAACTTAACCTACTGATAACAAAAAACTAACACACATATTTTATTAAGAAAATGTATTATAAACGCTATTATAAACTCAGTTGTGAAAAAAATTAATAAAAAATTCCGAAACTTTTATAATTTTTTTTTCAAATTGCTTTCGAAAACTTTGGTTTCATAAAGGTGGTATATTTAACGTTTAGATTATATTTTTAACGAAGGTAGTAAAGGAGACACATCGATTTCTGTGAGACCTATATGAGCTGTTCCGAAAAGCAAACCAATTAAGCAGAGGGGTTATTAGAGTGTTATATCTTTCAACATGGCAAAGGCAATTTGATTAATGTAATAATAATTATTGTTAATACCTACTGTAAATGTTTCAAACAATAAATAAAGTGTGAAAAGATATAAGTGATACGAATCGAAAGTCAAGGTTCCCTCTTCCAAGAGAGCGGTTCATTCATAAACTTTTCATGAATGGTCGTAAATGTATGCTTACATATTCATAAGTAGTATTAGTGTCCGTGAATAAAATATGCCTTATTATTTTTATTGCTTGTAAAAAGTGTTGAGAATTTTATCTGATTATTATATACAACACAGTACACAGCAAAACAATGCCTTATCCTTCAATCAGACAAACACTTATAAAATATTAAAATACGAGCGCGGTTCGACTTGTTTATTCGTTTCGACGGGCCCGGTGTAGGTGCTGGTGTTTACGGATTATTTAAGATGTTGTTAGTAAGCTGTTAGTTGGCAAGTCAAGTAAGAGACTTTAGCAGGACTTAAAAGAAATGGATTATTTGTGACAGCGAATCATTTTTCAACAATTTCAACGAAGAAATAAGTGTAATGAGAAACTACAACGCGAAATTGAGTGGTAGAAAACGTCTGGGACGCCTGAGGAAGATGGGTAATGTCAAAAGTCAGAATAAACGACGATCACGATACGGTGTACGAATGTGAAAGAAGCAATGATTTAACTTAACGAAATTAATTTAAGAATTATTTGATTATAGGATGGGTTGTTCCACAAAACTTTATGAGTTGTTAAATTTCTGTGAAATATCCCGTTCCCAGCATCATATCTGGTGAGACAATATCATCGAGTTTAAAAAAGTTGCTTGCGATAAATTTAGATACACGTAATATATTAATTGTTTTTGTGTTTAATTAGCAGAACTCCATTTTTTTAAAAATTTTATTAAAATTAAATTTGATAATGTTATTATCAAGTTCTGCAAGTATTTCTGTTACAACTGTTTCGGTTTACAAGACCATTTTCAAACTGTGGTTGAACCACTTTGAGACAACGTATATGTACTAAAATACTCGCAGAACTTGATTATAACATTATCATATTTAATTTGAATACATTTTTTTTTAAAATTAGCTTTACATATTTGTAAAGTCTATTTGAAGAACCACGTACGTACTTTAATATCGACTTTCATTTTTTTTCTATCTTCTTCCCATCCCAAATATTATTCCCCAAACGAAGATGCCATAGTCTCCGGGCACTGTCACTCAAATAGTGTCACTGATAAGTATTAATATGTCCCCCTCTTGAAGACTTTTTCTTAGTTTGATACGGTACTCTAATTTATATGAGTAGGTCAGTAATAATTTTAGGTTTTCCAATGGTTTTAGATCATTCAAAAACGTACTTTTATATCTTTCGTAATGATTGTTTTTTTTTCACTACTATTGACACTGTCGATATGTTTTATGATCATTGACAAAGTTCATTTTTTCAGATCTCTAAATATGACCCATTCAAAACTAATTTCTTTATTCTCCTTCCCTCCCCGGGCACTCCGGGCACTCCGGGCAGGTGCCGGGCCTCAATGACAATCCAAATTTTATCAACAAAGTGAAACGCCTTTCAACGGACACTATACAAATATGTTGCATGAAATGAGGTTGAGAAGTCATATTAAAAAATAACAATTCAAAAGCGAAGCCAAGAAGAAAATTGAATACAATGTTTGTAAAATTCAAGGGAGTAACTTATTACTAGTTAATATTTTTAGTAGGTACTAGATACTGGACGTAACTCACGGCATTTTTCAATTATTTTATTTTAATTTTAAAAATATTTTTTGAAATAGCATAATATTTTTTTGCGGACCTAAGTATTAATGGTTTAATGATTTAATTAAAAATAATGGAATACTTATTTTACACAACAAAAGAGATCACACGAAGATTCGTTCGGGCGAGTCTCTTTTTTTGACATTAGCTTCACACAGGAGATCCTGGGAAAAATAATTTCCCTCAGGGCCTATGTCATCTTAGGGGATGCTGCATGGAGGTTCTTTTTAAGGAAGGGAAGGACAGGAAGTTCTAGTAGTTGTGAAGGAAAAAGGTATGAGGGGAGCACGTACGAATCCATCCCTCCAACTGCGGTGCAAGGCGACGAAGTTCGGCTGGAAAGGTCAATAGGCCTCCCTCAGCCAGTTTCTCTTGATTTGGCCTGCCACGCAGCAGGTCGGCAAACGCATCCGCCGCCAAGACCTGGAAAAACCTCGCCCCATGAACTCGGGCACCACTGTTAAGTCACCAAACGTAGCACACCTTAAAACAATCAACTAAATGATCGAATTCTTTACATATTCCAACTATATCGTTAACCAGTAGATATTAATGCACACCTTCAAAAATCAACTACTTTCCGTATTTAAACTTTTCCCACTAAGAAATAGTCCACCGACGGTCGGGAGGACATCATAGCATATCTCTTGTATATCAATATCTTTGATTATAGTGATATGAAATTATTAATTTACCTTCATAAAAAATACTATAGTCCTGTCCGTTTGAAAGAAATTGTTAGGTTGAAGCAGATCAGTACACAATGGCCCAGCCTCTCAACTCTCATCAGATGAAGCCAGAAGAGAGGAGAGGGGTCCTGTCGCTACACCTCCCCGAGGCAGATAGGATCTCAGGACCGCCAACAAACACTCCCACATCCGGGACGCACAATGACAACCACAATTTAAAAACGATAATATGGTCACCAATCAAGGAATTAAAAAATAATTCATTGTTTTTATTTGGTGTCGATGAACCTCTTCGAATGAGAGATTATAACGTAATAGTATAAAACTAATACAGGAATTAATATTTAGAGCTTTAGCTTGATTTATTAATTAATCGATTATAAAAATAAAATATTATTTTATTATACCTTGTACGACAGATTCATTATCCATTTACATTGCAACATTTATAATTTTAATAATTTTAAAGGTCCCCAAAAGAGAAAAAAATGAAGGTTATATAAAGACTAATTAAATACCTACCTACGTATGTATCCAGAAATTTTATTTAAAAAGTTTTAATGTTTTAGAGAGTAATTAAGTGTATCTACTGTTTTAGAATTTTAACTTATTAGCGCCATTCCTCTTCCGTTCTAAGCTGTGCTAAAAAATCTGTTCTGCCGTGTGGTATATTAAAAAAAGTCGTAACGATTACTACGGCTGAAGTTTTCAGGCACACATAATAATTTGTAAATTAACAATATTTTATTATACTTGATCAATCACCACATGGAAAATTATGTTGAAACTATAAATTTTGGTTTTTTCTACATATAATAAAACAAAGGTTTGTACTTATTTTTTAATATATAGCTAAAAACTTATTGAAAATGAGCAGCCATGTGCACTGTGCAGGACAACTTTTGTTTTTTTTATAAAACCTCTATTATGTTTGTGATATTACGAGTATGATTAAAATAGATAAACAATAAAAATTCTAAAATTTGAAAATATGAGATTGACAAATATGACGGCTTTGACAGAAGGTGGCAATAGCGAAATTGGTTAACGCGCTCGTCCCGGTTAGACGGAGAGGTCTGGGTTCGAGTCCCATTTACGTTTTTCTGTGTCTTGTTCTCTTTCATATTTTCGTTGAGATTATTATTGTTAACTTATTCTAATATGATATATTTCACTGATGGGAAAAACCTTCAAAAAAGTATAAAAAGAAAGTTTATCTTATAAAAATTGAATATTCATTTAGATTTTCGTAAAAGTCAATTGTTCCATATAAATAAATTCGGATATATCTATCCGAGACGCTATCCAGGTTACAAACCAATTCTTAGAATGATTGTTTCCAATAAAAAGGGTAGTTGCCCGTAATATGGAGAAAAATAATTAGTTGATCATAATGTAATTCTAAAATTTGAAAATATGAGATTGACAAATATGACGGCTTTGACAGATTAAGGTGGCAATGGCGAAATTGGTTAACACGCTCGTACCGGTTAGACGGAGGGGTCTGGGTTCGAGTCCCAGTTGCGACCATTGTCTTTTTCTGTTTTTCTGTGTCTTGGTCTCTTTCATATTTTCATTTAGATTATTATTGTTAACTTATTCTAATATGATATATTTCACTGATGGGAATAACCTTCAAAAAATTATAAAAAGAAAGTTTTTCTTACAAAAATTGAAACAAATTCAAAGACTTCTTTAAGGTTCATATTTTTAAATATTCAGAAGGCCCTGAGGAAAACACTTTTCCTCGGGACCTATGACATATTTAGGGATGCCGTATGGAGGGTATTTTTAAGGAAATGTAGGAAAGGAATTATAGGAAGTTCTAGGAAGGAAAAATTATGAGTGGTGGGTAGGAATCTTGGGGTGTGTGTCTAGGAGTGACGGTCATATAAATCCATCCCTCTCGCTGTGGGGTAAAACGATGGGTCGAGGCCTTTATTGATCGAAGCGAGAGGGTCCAGCTGGAGAGATCAAACCGGCCCTCATCCGATGAACCCTGGCACTCTTGATAAATCACTAAACGTAGCGAATCACCTTGGGGTGACCTAAGACAGAGGTGAGGTTTGCCCGGGGCGGTGGTCCCCGTCTCCCAAATTAATCGATCTGAACCTGAGATCACCCTTTAGTTCAATATCAAAGCCAGAATAGAACCCACCATTATCTTATGATATATGTATTTAAATTGTTTCCATGACAGTTCATCCTGCGACAATTCATCCGGCGACAGTTCCGGATGAATTGTCGCCGGACGAATTGTCGGGTCACCATTTAAATTATTTTAATCCAACGATAAAGTTTAAAGTGAACTCGAATCGATGTTTTGATTACAACTTCAGTAACATTTAATACTTTAATAGAAGATGTCGCCATTGAATGGTCACCCTACTCTTCCTGCTTGTGAAGCTAAGCATTTAGTACCTATAATCAATGCCATCGGTCCATAATCACTAAGCATATAGTAAAGCAGACATAGTATTATTTTAATTATACCTTTAGTAATGTATACCTGCAATCATGTTCCAGATGACAATTTTTGAACCAGTATATCTGTATTTGCCTTTAATTCAATGGTCTTGTGCAAACCGCTGAACGAGTTCGCCTACGCACTATAACCATACCAACATGGCTGCGTTCGCATGGTTACAAAAATGTGTAAACTTTTTTTACAAATTTCTTTTGAATGTACAGCTTCAGCTTTCTTAAAAAAAAACATCAAATTAAATTGTTTTTTTGAAATATTTATTCTACTTGTTAAGCGGAATTTGAAAGATCACCCAGGTCTTTGGACAACTACATTTGTGAAAATTCAGATCTAGATCCAGTTTCAGAGTGCTACTTCTTTCACATCACAGTTTTACTGTCGTACGGTGGAAGAAGAATATGAATCTATCATAATAGAATAGGTAGGTAGTAGGTACGTCAAAATACTATCTAAATCACTTACGATTGTGTCAAAAACTGATACGTTAAGGATCGCGGTTCCAAAAGCAAAATAGAAGGAGAACCTCTAACGTGGTGGTGTGACCACGTTAAAGTCTGGATGGAAACATGGTGACAACTTTGTTAAAGGATCAACTGCCCACCCAAAAATGGTCTGATGAAACTAATACAGTTGTACAATAATATTGTGGTAAATATTTGTCTGAATTACGTATATATTACAAAATGTGAATGCTTTCTAAGATCTAACATCATTATCACTCTTGGCTCTACAACCTCTGGTGGTTCTTGGCCTCCTCAAGAGTCTTCCTCCACTCATCTCGGTTTTGTGCCAGCTGTCTCAAGTTTAGAAGCTCCAAGGTAGATATATCTTTCAGGACGTTGTCCCTCCATCTTAATCTTGGCCTTCCCAGCTCCTTCAGCTTATCGGCCTTGAGTTCAGCAGGGACTTTGTCGCTTGATGCTCGGACATTCTCTCCACATGACCCAAAAACCGAAGTCTTCCCAGTTTCATACATTTTGTGATATTTAGTTCCTTAAACAGAGTATATGGCTCTTTGTAGTAACATCTAACATAGGTATGTGCCTAGCATGGTGGTCGAAAAATCCCCAATCCATGTAAAAAAACAATTCAATGAATAAAGAAAACTTTAAAAGAAAGTTACAATAGTAATATTTATGAAATCAAAACATTGAAACCCACATGTTTCGACTATGTAAATAAGTTGTCTTATGTAATATATCTAAATATCTGGATAGAAAATTTGTGTATTGGACTATTTGGTTTGATTTAGTGCCCGAATTTTCAATAGTTCTTTGCATAGAAAGTCTTATTTGGCCGATGCTTCTCTGTTATAAAAAATACGTCTTATTTTAATATGGAGAATGAAATTTATACGAACGGCATTTCAAATCGTGTAACATTTTTACCGCGATGTCGAAATTGGTCTTTTTCTTAACCAAAAGCTCTTAACGACTCTATACAAAACTGGCTCCACAATCTCTATCGAGTTTATTTTATTATTTGGAATCCTCGGGGCTAACACCGCCTCCTTATCACCGGTTTAACCTGAACATACTACACCGCGCACTGCCTGCCACTGTATACTACAGGCACTACTCCACTACTGCCTACTGGGCACTACCAGCCAGCGCCACTGCGCACTTCGGTGGCAGTTTCCCATGGGTTTATCTAAACACGCAAAGTGGGCGATATCTTCTTCGTAAGCCGGACAGCCTCCGTTCAGGATTATACGTAAATGACCATTATATCTTTGTTGCAAATTGTTTTTTTGTAAATTTAACTTCAAGATGCCCAAGAGAGCGCTATGTAGGCTGGTAAATCAAATATTTAAAAATATATGTGATCGAGAATTTGTCCTATATATGTAAGGTTTTTTTTTAAAACGTTTATAGAATTTGATTGTACATAATAATATGTAATCAACAGAAAACACTAAAGGATAAATAAATTTAGCCTACAAAGAGAAAACTATCGCTAACAGTAGATTTACATTCACTGAGACATTGCATTCAAGAACTTAAAACTCAAAGCTAGTCTTGGATGTCAAAGTCCTTACCATTGTAAGATGAAGTTAGAACCCTATCCAAACAAGCTGATGTAGTGAAAATGTTATCTGCCTTCGTGGACTATTAATCCGGATGTCGCAGATTCAAATGAGGGTCAATGCAAGTAAATTTTATTTAATTAATTTGTGATGTTCCAAAATTTATTAATTTAAAAATAATATCGCCGCCGTGGTCAAGGGGTACGGATCTTGACTCACAATCCAAATGTCACGGGATCGAATCCCGGTGTGCGCAAATAAAATTTATTTGCGCACACAGGGATTAATTTGTGTTATTTAACAATTAATTCATTAAAAAAATAATACATACATGATATATATTTGCGCCACGTTCCAGAATACTTTTAGTAACGCTCCAAAATACTTTTAGTATCTTTCTGGTGTAAGATCAGCATTCATAATTGAAACGTTGCGTGAATTGGATTTAGCCGTGTTTAATGACCGAATCTGAATAGCCAGGTTCTTCCCCAGCTTCCCCTTCACCTTCTTGTCCTCCCCACTATCTTATTTATTAATTGGGCATTCCATAGATTCACTGGGTCCAGATGGATGGGAGGAGTTGAAAATCTTGAGCGGTATAAAATAATAAAAAAATCAAAGTAGAAAAAGACTAATTGCGCCGGTGTAGATAAAATATTTTAGTACAACGCGGCCAACATTAAAATAGCCAGAATTGCAAACCATTTCCATGAATCTGTAGGTCGCAAATAGTGCGATGAGATGGCTACGTGAAAATATTGTCAAGCTGATGAGAGGCACTAAAATTCACGACCAAGTGGTTGCCCCTGTGAAATCAAAACCACCTTGGTTTTGGTGAAATAAAGCTAGAAATAGCATCGGGTAGATGTGGAGCGGCTGCATTGAAGCAGATCGGAGCAGGATGGGAAAACCAGAGGACTGGAGAAGAAATGCTGGAGACCTGACAGGTGCAGAAAAAAATTGATATGATTTAGTGATGATGATCGTCACCATTTATGGCAAGCAAAGGCCACTCATAAAAACAATCATTTATGAATTAATTGTAATATTTTATCAAGAGCTGGATATTCATGTGCCCGAATCAATCGAATAGCTTTTAGGATGGTTCATACATATGTACATAGATACCTGTTGTTTGAGCTATCGCTTTGGTATAGCTAGCTGTCGCATCATTCAGGACGGAAGCGCTATCCGCTGTCCGCCGTCCGGCTACAGGGCCGAGTGGTCCGGGGCAGCGGGGCGCACGGGGTGTGATTTAGTGGGACCCCGTATCAATTAACTCGTATCTCACACGGCGGCTAAATAATTATGTCCTCTCTCGCCAGTGGCCCCCTTAATTAGGAGCACCCGTCCTCGCGAGGGGGGGCGGGAGGGGCGTCACGAAAAGGGAAAAGGCAGATAGCGCCCCCGTGAAGCGTGTTCTTGGAAGAGTGACCTTGGCTCACACTAATGAAGATCTTAATTGGCTTCCCTTCGGGTGGACCAAGACTACAGGAGCGTACTTTTAAATCGAACTAACAAATTCAGATATTCATCGGTCAACTCAACGTACAACTGTAATTATTTATTGAAAAACTGACTTCACGACTACTTACAAACAACGCATACCGAAACATCAAAATTCGCAGTGACCAAATTAAAAACAAAACTGTTTATAGCATTTTAAATTCAGTAATAACACCTAAATTAAATATTTAATTTTTTCTTACTTTAATGAGGACGTGTGTACAGAAAATTTATGAAATAATTTGAATTATTTATGTACATTAAAAATAAATAAATTATATAGTTCACGCAACGAATTCATTGATTAAATTAAATAAAAGCAAATTACAATGTGTAACACCACTATATGATCTAAATTAATCTATTTAGATTTTCACGGCCAAAAGCATTTTTATTGTTAGTTTTTGGGATGTTATGCCGTGTTGCGCTATCTCCTTCTTTAGCCGACGTTTCGGACAGCGTTGCAGTGTCCATCATCAGGACAGATCTGGTAGTTCCGACGATGTATAATTGTTAGTGTTGAGTGTGTGCTTATTTACTTGGAAGCAATACCGTGTTTATGAAACATGTCGATAATTTAGATTGTATGGTGGTGTTAAACAAAGTAATTTGTTTGTAACATATTTCACAAAGTGATTTTCTTAAGTTTGAAGAAGTCATTGATTAAAGTATTTTTTTCGAATAAAATTAAAAATAGCATTCTAATGTTAAATAAAAATAATTACTTATTTATTTTATTGCAAAATGTGCGGAGATTATTTAAAAGTTAAAATAATGTATTTTTCAAGTAGTGCTGTGTGATTTTTTTAAAGACGTTTATATGCACTCATAATCAGCAATGAGTAAGAATAACCGTTGCATCAACTTTTTTTATAAATTATATTGATTATTTCGTCGCCGTTAGGCAAAAGTAGCCAAACTACCACACACTTTTTTGAGATACTGCAAATTTTTAAGCTGAAATATATTAGATAATCTTCATTCAATTTTAGATGCTTAAAAACTTGTTCATGTAGGTTGGTGACTTTTGCCTGAACGGCGACGGTATAAATGTTTCCTTTCAACAAGTCTCATATAATTTAAAACACCTGTTTTCATTCATTATATTATTGTAAATTATGGGCAGAATACTTCGTCACGTCACTCAAAGATCCATCAGTTCATCAATTATTCGCGGTAACCTTTAATAGCGTCGCAGCGTCCAGCTCTGGACCTGTGTGATCCGTCCACCGGATACCGGGGCTCAAAACCAGTAGCGACTTGTGGGCGGCTAACGACCTCTGCGACTTCTTCCTCTTTAACTGGATCCCGTCTGTTGTAGCTGCCATCCAGTAGCTGGTATCTGGTAGATGGTACCCCGTTGCCTGTAGCCCGTTGCCTGTATGTTGAGTGTGTTGCCCGTTGCGAGCTGCCTGTATGTTGACCGTGTTGCTCGTTGCGCGTTGCCCGCTGAGCCCGCCGTCCCCACAATCCCTCGCTAGGACAAGTGCACTCTGCCCACGACAAATGACGAGGACCATTAAATGATCAGGCCTGTAATCTGCCGCGTCCGTTCGATCCTTGAAAGGTTTTTTTAAATTATGTAGCAGGAGAATGATAAGGAATACTGCTAGGTGCTATTAGAAATCTTCAACATTGTTTTGATTCAATTATATACACATTCCACGAAAACCTAAACATCTATAATAAGTCATAGATAGAATATCCACTTCAAAATTCTGGATTAATTTTAGATTTCGAAAAATTATAACTCCATAATAATCTAATTCAAAATAAAACAATAATTCTGTAAACACCACTTTTAATTTTTAAACTTTATGCCGATCGGGTTTCGCTACAACCGTAGCTTCTTCAGGGCAGAATAATACTCTAGTAATGCTCCAATTAACAAAAAATCATTATAATCGCTTAAATATTTCGATGTTAAAACGTAATCGATTTTTCCCCTTACTAATAAATGTTTATTACATAAATGTTACACGACTGATGGTAAACAACTATTTACCCTACATTCGTGAAAAATTTAAAGCGCGTCTACTGATAAGGCCCTCGGTTCTTTGGAATAACAGTTTGGGTATAAAACCAAAGAGATTATATTATTCATATTATAAAACATTTTTCGACAATTAAAAGATATTATTATATTATGCATGAACTATTTTACATTTATTGTAATCTCACATACCTACTTAGGTATATCTTTTCAGAGAGCTGGTTAGATTTAATTATTTGTAAAAGATTGAGATAAAAATTGTGAAAACGAGTGTAATCGTAATTTTTTTTTCTTGAGAGACGCAAAAATTTACCAAAAATAAGGGTGAAGAACACTGTGAATAAAATATATTTTCCTTAGTGTAAAATCACGTAGCCAGTAATATTCATTACAAAGTCCTCGGGGCTCGGTAGCGTGAAGTATGTCTGTAATACCGCTCCCAACATGGGCGGCTGCGAGCCACTGGTGGTAGTATTGGAGGAGTGAGGAGTGGGGATCCCCTGGTCCTAGATCCTAGACCAGTCATCCTCTTTTCAAGCAACAATCATCCGCTTTTACAATGAAATTCCTGAATTCCCGACAAGAAGCGGCACAAAAGGATTGGCGGGTAAATTGCTCCCCGGTTTAATAAACTTTTCCCCGTACGTTCATTTGAATACTTTACGAGGAATATTGTGAAAATATTTTTGTACGTCGGAGATTTTCTGAATTTTTGCGGATTTTTTTATTTAAAGAATTTGGAAACGTTTCTGTTAGCCTTTGAAAGGAGGTTTTCGGCTTTGTTGGCGTTTATAATCTGACGTATTCATATATTTAGCGAGGGCAATGTACTGAAACTGTATTTCCGTTGCGAGGGATTTTAAATATTCGTATAATTTGACTTATTTTGAGAATATCATTACGTGCATTTTTGTGATAATTAAAAAAAATGGGAATCTGGTGAACTACATTAATGACTTTTTTAATGGTATATTAAACAAATAATGGCTTCATATGTGCATTTAGTACGAATACATTATCAGAACTTCAAAATTACACAAAATCATAAACGTTTTATTATATTTTTAGGTTAGGCGTCAAACGAAAAAATAAGATTTATGTTTCGGAGGTAAATATATAAAATACTAAGCTACTTTTTGGAAAATAACACATTTCAGTAGTTTCATATCATAAAAATTGTAAAAATTAAAATACAAAATGGTAAAATAATATTGATGGCATTTAAAAAAAATTTAAGCACACATATTTTTTGGTTTAATTGTGAAAACCGTAGATAAAATAGCTCAACCCTAAAATCTCTCATAATTCAAAACAGAAATCGAAAATTTTGAAAAACAAATAAACGTTAAGATTATTAATTAGTTTTACGAATCCGTAAATATTAATTTTGATCGTCTCCTGTAAAATTTTCATTTCGTGGCTTGAAGCGTTTTACCTATTTACGGTCGGTTTGAATTAAAAGATCAACATTATGTTTTACGGACCCAAATTCAAGTAAAAGTAATGTTACTTAGAATTATTATATTCCACTCATTTTTTTATACCTTCATACAATGTAACACCTACACTACAACTACCCACTGTAATGTTATAAACAAAAAACCCAGATGTAAAAGAATGTTTAATTCAAATTCCTAACGGGACATCGCCGGTGAAATAAAATATTGTCCGCCTCCCTCGACTCCTTATTCCGTATACCTAACTTATATCGTAAAGCCAAATTCTTAGACAAAACGCGGGCCATAAATCTACTCCTGTCTCCGTGCTTCTGCCTCTGTCTACCTGTCTCCAGCAAGCTTCTATACAACAAACCAAATGTTTTATTTTGCAAATACATTTTTTTATTTCAATATCCACTGGCAAAACCGAAGAATGTGTTCTTGAATTTTAGAAAAGGAAAAATATATCATCACATCTACGCTTTTTGCAGTAACTTTGCCGAAGTAAAATACCATATTTCCAGGATGTGTCGGCCGTGTACCAGAAATCTTTTGACACTATTATTATGTGATACTTTTCTGGCGGATTTTATTTCAGTAAAATAGTAACACGGATTTAGGATACTGTAGAAACTGGTAACTCATATCGGAAACTTTTATGCTTTGCGGCTTTGATGAAGCTCGAAAATATTAACATTATTTGCACGAATACCTTAATGGTACTTATAAAATATTTAGCACAACCGAGAAGATTTTTTTAGATATATTAATATCTATAACATATTTATTAGATATTTATTTAATTTTTTAAAGAAAGTCAAATATTTCCGGTTTACGAGTTACCTGAATATTTTAACATCTTGCATCGTGGTGGATGCATTTAACATCTTCCATCGTTGCTTGCATCGTTGTGGATGTCTCAGCCAGCCTAGAAAATGAACTCAGAACTCGCGATGCCTGTTTGGGAACCAAACTGGTGTGGTAACAACGCCAACTCAGCCACTAACCGTAAAATATGTCTAGAACTAGTCGATAATTTTCTCTACGCTTTTCCATTCGGTTTGTGTAATTATTTTTACCCACATTTCCAGTGCGTCTAGATCATCCAACAACTTATGTTTATTTATAAAATAAACACCTTACTAAATTAAATGAATACTGGAAACTTAAAAGGGTGTTAGTGCCATTTACAAAAGGAGGTAGACAGGAATTTTTATTATTTTGATTTGGCATAAAAATAAAATAGGGTTTTTTTAATTTTTTTAGCGTCTTTTTAAATTTCCGTCAACCTTATTTTTGTAAATAGCACTTAAACTCTTTCAAGTTTCCGGTATTCAAATAAGAACATACGCATATGTGTATCAACAATATATCTGTTGAAGTGTATTCTGTTTAAGAGACCGATTGTTGAAAGTCCTCTCTCACGTAGGAACCCACGTACTGTACTAAATGTTTGGTCTCCAGTTCCTTAATATACTGAATAAGTCACTGAACTTTCTCATGCCACATGAGGTAGAAAAAGAAGCATAATTATCAGCAATAACAGTTCTCTTGAAAAAAAATCAGCAGTAGTTTTTGCTTTGAATTCTATCGCCATTTTCAAGGCATCATTAAGTGACTCCTGAGATATATTTTGCACGGCAGACGTCAAATGAAAATCGCTTTAACTCGGAACATGAGCAAGGAGTTGGGTCTACCGGATAAAAAGTGGCTAAATGAAGAAATGTAAATGGATAATGACTGTGAGTGACACGTGTGGACGGGCCTAAATGTTTGCCGTGCCGTAGGAATAGTTACGCGTGCCGATCAATGATGAAATACCGACGGAAGATGCGTTCACCAATAATAACATTTTAACGGTTTAAAGATAATCTCCGTTTCATAAATTAAAATAAGACTTTTACTTGAAGATTTTCCATTTTAATAAACAGTTTAGTTGTTGTAATCTGTGTTACCTGGGATTCATTGTGCTTTAAGTAGTGGCAAAAGAAAATGGGGATATTTTTCGAAATCTCAAAAAAACAACCTTTCGTTTGCTTTGAACATCAATTGCGTAAAATTTTAACAATCTCGGAATGAAACTGTAGTTTTTTTATATAAACACTTAGACACTTCTATATACACACATGTAGACAATTTTCTCTTTGTTATTATTTAATTATAATAATTACATCGTTTACTCAGAAATAAATTAATTATTTATGACTCCCTTATGATTTTTAAATTTAAACAACTGATATAAACTATTTACACTACATTAATGGTTGTTTACCAAATAAGTAAAATTTAAAACAACGATTATTTGTGAGGCCCTAATAATTTTAACCTTCTAAATTAAGATTTTTTATCACATTATTATTTATCATATTATTATTTTTTTGTCATTGTTCTCTTTCATATTTTCGTTTAGATTATTATTGTTAACTTACTCAAATATAAGATTTTTTCTTTGCTTTTTAAGTTTTTCCCGGGTTAAGGATTTGGATACAGAAGGTGCATCAAAAATGTTTACGGAATTAGGACTCCATGGATTCACTAGCCTGATGAAACACCGGGACACTGGAGCCAGGATGCGGCTAATGGCTTCCGACAACACGGTGGTGGTGACCGCAGCCTTTCAGCAGCAAGCGCCACTCCTGAGTGAGCATTGGGCTCGAGCTCACTCAAGACCACGCCCTGCATAATCGGATTATTTATTTTATACGGTGCTGCTCCAGATTATATTTCCGGGTTAATTTTAATTTATGTTCTTATTATTATTTTTTTCATTTTTTTCTATTTATGTTCTTCTTTCTTTACTGTGTAAGTATATAAATATTTACAACTATATGGGCCGTGTGAGATTGCATTATCATCCCCACATTCTGGAATAAAGAATTTTTTACGGTGCTCCAGATTTCATGTCCGGGTTGAATCTTTCCCAAATGAAAGACTAAACCCTTCCACACACTTTTCCACAAATGAATATCTAGTAAATTAACGCAATGTAATTGCACTATATAAGAATAAAACAATACAAGAACAATACGTCAATCCACCAGAAACATAATGGGAAAATATTTCACCGACTCCAGATATTTTCATATCAGAGGGTTCGGCTCTGATGAAATCCTAACTGGTCCGATAAATCCTACTGATCCCTCAATATAAATATTTAAAAAATCTTTCGTAATCCTACATGTATTTAAAATGACCGACTTTTGCATTTTTATGTACAAATTTTTTGACAAATCTAATACGCCTAAATTTTGAATGAGAGAGCTAGATATAATGCCAGTAGCCGAAATAACAAATGGTAATATTTTTATAGTCTGAGAATGCCAAATTCTTTTAATTTCATTTCCTAAATCTGTATATTTTCTTATTTTTTCAGAAACAGTTTTCTGAATATTACAAGAATTTGGTATAGCGACATCAATGATATAAGTTATTTTCTTAATTTTGTCATGTAAAACTATATCGGGTCTATTATGACTAATTGTTCTGTCTGTCAGAATAGTTTTATCATAATAAATTTTATAAAATTCATTTTCTAAAAATGAATTTGGTTCATATTCATAATATGGTACATTACGGCAGTCAATCAAGTTATGTTTAATTACCAAACTTTGGTGAATTATTTTTAAAACTTGATTGTGCCTAAATGTATACTCGGACGGCGCTAATACAGAACATCCCGATACAATATGTTCTATAGTTTCCGGAAAAGCCAAACATTTTATACATAAATCATCAATTTGATTTGCATCTTTGATGATATGCTTCCTATAATTTTTAGTATTAATGACTCTATCTTGTATGGCAAGCATATTATTATTATTATTTTTATTATTATTATTAAGGAAGATTCCTTTCGGAATCGGTTTACTGAAAGTAGATCTTAACAAACGTGCTTAAAAAATAAATTTAATGATAGCAAATCACAATTCTAATCTTCCTATGTGTATGATATATTGTGAACTAATATCATAATACATTGATATCCAAAACGTGTACTGGCTATCATTGTGTATGTATCTTCTTTCGTATGACGAGTCGCAAACGAATATATCGGAATATTAGTTATAATCAGTTTTATCATTGTTCTGTTGTTTACATATGCTATCGGGTCACATGGTGTCGATTACAACGTGTGCCGAACACAGCCGATCAGAGAGGAACAAGTTATTCCTTTTGCGAGAGCTCGCCAGACAAAATCTAGCTCGCGAATTATAAGGACGTTCATCCTCTTAAACCATATTTCTATTGTGCGTAATAACAATAAACAGTCATTGTGATTTTAAAGAACCAAAGTCTTTTAATCAAATAACGTAGTACTAAGGGTCCAGTACTAATAATAAAGACGAATATGAATTACTGAGAAGGAGACATAATAATAGTGCTACGTCCTTAGACATTATCATCTCATAGTCGCCTCCTCGCCTCACACTTAGCTTTATACGGCCGTCCGGGAATGGTAGCGGCTGGTGGAGTCGGACGTTGGACAGACATTACGTGTAGCACCTTCTCTGTCCAAAGAGTCCACTGTTCACATTCACTATCCACCGGCCAGGTCGTAAAGCAAACGTTCTAGTCATTGACTTAAAGATTGGCTCTGTAGCCAACGTTTGTTCATTATGCCAATATCTAAATTGGACAAACATACCTACCTAGCTTCAATGATAAACCAAGTCAATACAATAATATCCTTAATTATTATGTGTACTTTGATGAATTTTCAAACGGTGACTAAACAAACTATTGGTTGTGAAAGGTTTTAGAAAAAACTTTTGCAATTCTATATGTGGTAGGTACTCTCAGTATCGCTCTGGTGAAACTCAACCACCATTCAGAATCGGCAAGTTGTATTGCTTGAAATGTATTTATGGCACGTTCCGGTGTGATTCTTTAATTTGGGAACTGCCGCCCCGGGAACCATTTATTGGATAACCAACACCAACCAGTCACCCCTAGTGGTTCGCTACCTTTAGTGACTGTGCATGCGTGACCGGGTTCATCGGGTGACGCATGTCCAGGTTTTAACGGCGGATGCACTAACCCACCAGTTGCGTGGCGGGCCAGATCAGGAGAGGCCAGTTTGGGGAGACTCTTTGACCTCTCCAAATCGTCTCTCTCGACCAATCCGCATTGCATCCGTATTGCACCGCAGCGGGAGGGATATATCCATATGTCCGTCACTCCTGAACACACTGACTGAGATTCCAACTCACCCCTCATTAGTTTTTCCTTCCCAGAACTTCCTCTCCTTCCTTTCCTTAAAAAGATTCTCCACGCAGCATCTCAAAAGAAGACATAGGCCCTGAGGGAAATTATTCCTTACTGCTTTAATTTGCCTTAATTGAAAGAACCCCGTGCTTACAGTTCTGTTTACTTGAGTTTTAAGGGAGAAATCAGCGTCCAGATTGACACCCAGTAGTTTTATATATGTCTTTGGAGTAATATCGCTTCCAGAAATGGTTATTGGGGAGTTATCAATGCTATGCTGACGTCTGCTTGTGGCGGTCCAGAGAAACTCAGTGTTTAATGGATTTTATTTCAATCTATTTGAGGTCATCCAACGGGTATGTATTTTTTTAAACAGATTTTGTATTACTTAAACTTTGTTTACTAAACCATTAAATATACCAAACCACCCATTACTAAACTTTAAAACACTTTTAGGGGATAGAACACAAACCCGTTTGGCCCATAAATACGCGACGTTTGGCCTATACATCTCTCTCATCATACACATCTCTCGTGTAATAGAAAGAGATGCACCATAGACATTTCGGTGATCCGTTCTTCATACAAACCGAGGGTCTGATGACGTCAGAATTCTTTCGACCATTCATGAATCGTTTGCAGTTCATAGCTTTTTGATATATTTTTAAGAAAGTTTAATTAATTCTAAGAATAATAATATAGAAATATTATTTTTGATCTACATGAACATATTTTTTATAAGTCAAAATATTTTTCACTCAACTTCCTTATTACATTTAACAAAGGCTTTAGCCGTCTTTGTTGACCAGATCTGAATAGCTAGGTTAAAATCTCCCCTCTTATCTTTCTACCTGCTTTCCACACTCTTTTCAGCCTAAAACTTATCCCGACTAAATTTGTCCTGCATTGTCGACTGAAACAATTGGTACTTGTGGAGTATTCACATTTTAAGAAACTGACTGTGACGTGAAAGAGTAGGAACCGTATGTACATTAATTTATATTGCAATTAAACAAAGGTAATCGTTGTGATTGAATGCTTTTACCAAACAATGCAGAGACAATTGCCATTGGAGAAGATACGAAGCTCGGAAGATGAACATGTGATGCAGTACCATCACTCAGTCATCAAGAGCAACCGCGAGGGCTCAGGACTAAAGATAAACCAACTGCATCGACGAGATAAACAAGATAGGTGGGATTATGTGATAACGCAAAGCAAGGAAACGTGCGGAGTGGAAGAAGTTCTTTGAGGCGTATTCAATATTCATGAACCATAGGATTGACTTATGAACATTTTGACTAACTTATATATTGGACTAATGTTTCACATTTTATACATCTCTCTTCTGCCCAAGTTTTATAAAAAACGGCGTCCATTTATTTGCATATGAATACTTGAAGAGTAAACAAAAAAAAAAAAACAAAAGTGTGCAATTCACACGCGGTAGAACTGAAACCTTCAGAAAACCAAACAAGACAAGAATGGGAAGGCCACGTGGCACTGCACAAAGAGGAAACTAATAGGCTACGAAGCACCGCACAAATAGGAGCTCGATTATACTATCTCATTATCTCGTAGGCTAAATCGTATAGACTATAGAAGTATGTGTTTGTCTTTTTTTAATGTCGCTAGTTTTTCAAATCAATGTAACGCTAATTAATAAAGTAAGGAAAATTACATAATATAACGCGTTTAAATAAGTCATAGCAATAGCGTCATTATTAAACATTAACATTTTTTATTGCGCGGAAAACAGATTTCAAAGTACCCCACATAAAAGAGTATCTACTGTCTCAAATATTTTCTCAGCAAATTGTTTAACCGCCAATAAATTATTTTAAACACATTTAAATATTGAAATTTAGAATCACTTAAATAAGTCGCCGAAAATGGCCATGTAAGACGAAACAGCCGTCACAACAATAATAACTGAAATACTTGCAGAATTTAATAATAACATTACTAAATAAAAAAAATTAAAAAACATAACTGAATACCAACATATAAATAAGAAATAACCAACATAATAACACATCCCCCATACACACAATATGTGAAATTATTAGTATGAACAATTTAAAATATTTCTGTAAATGATATTTTTTTTGAATAAACTGTATTTTAACTGTTAAAAAAATAAAAAAATATATATATATATATATATATAATTAGTATCTACTACTGAAGCATCTAATCAAATATTATATATAAATAAATATAGTGGCTTAGTCACTCAAGATTTAGCAGTAAAAATCCCCGAAGCGTCGCCGTAAAGCGACACACAAAACTTTTCACATTCTACAGAATATGGTCATAAATTACTTTCTTAGTTCGAATCGTCCATCATGTTGTCATCCCCATAAAGTTTGCGTATCAACCCCATTTAAATTACCTCAATCATAAACTATTCTCCCGAAAAGGAAAGCTGCCATGCGAGAACGATTTTATATTTGGTTTTATGTCCCATTTGAGGCCGTATAAAACCAATTTGTCATTTCTAGTCAAATAAATAAAAATTAAATATTGTATTTACTACCACATTGGATATTAAGAAATTTGATGAGTTCTCGGCTTGAGGACCAAATGACCTGAGAAATAAAAGCTTCCAAATTAACTTCGCGGTTATTCAATCACCTATTCTGAAAAGAAAATCTAAAATAATAACTTCAGCGGAGTATACCTGTGTAACTTCGGTTCAATGACCTCTAGAACTGGAAATTGCTTTTTTTTTCAAAATAGGAACTGATTACTTGAAGATTCAAAGAAGCAAAAATGACTACGTACCAAAATTATTTTTTTCATTAATAATTTATCCTATATTTGAAATGAGTATTTATTTCGTTAATTTTTTTTGACAGATGTCGTAATTTTGATCGAAAGGTAAATTTTTTTGATCGTCTTTTGAAAGGCGAAGATCCTCAGGTGATTTTTTTCGTTACTTTCAGCTTTCTAGATTCTACAATAATAATTGTCCCGTGATTTTTCAAGGGTTTGTGCTTGTTCAAAAGTAAAATTAATTAGGTACTTTTTTGATACAAGATGTGACGTATTCTATGCAAGCTTTCAAAAACCATAAAACCCTTACGGGACACTAGTACTTGTGTGTTGTTTGATTGTGTACAATGTTTGGGTCTTCCGGTCAAGTGCCGGCCCCCTTCAGGCACCCCTTTCCTTTTTCCTAACAAAGCATCACTTTGAATTTTGAATTGAATGTTTTGTGAATTAATTTTAAGCTATCATATATTTTATTGACCGAAACACATTCCTAGAACAATAAATATGTACTAAAACTTCATTACGTGCGTTAATTTGATAAAATTGATAGGTTTTACGATGTTTTCGTCAAGAAACACGCATCAGATTTAATTGCGGCAAATTTGACATTTCGATTCCACAGATAAAATCATTTAAAAATATTCTGGTGCTGCCAGGTGAATGAAACTAGCGGTAATATCATCTATGATATTGGCGCAAGCTATTCTGACCTTGTTCTTCATACAAATCCTGTACACAGAAGGGTCAAAATCACATTCAAAAATATTTTTTTCGAAAGTTTTTGCGCACACATGGCCCGCAATTTCGCGTTCCTGGCAAACAATAGGTTAATTAAATATTGTTATTTTCACTATTTGCTTATCGGTGATGAGTTATCACCCTCTAAATTCTAAATCATTAAGGGCCATACCAATAAACTTGTTTTAAATTTTAGAGAACTGATAAACAACCATTAATGTATGGTAAATAGCTGTTTATCAGTAATCAAAAATTTAAAACACGTTTACTAGTAACGGGGTAGTTGTATTTGCTGACATTCTTGTTAATTACTTTACATTTAGTTTCCATTTCTACTAATGGGAAACCACAATAATTATGATAAAAGAAAATCACAATAATCCATTTCCAAATCATTCAACTCTCCGATATTTATTTGCTAAAACAGTAAAAAAAACAGAACATCGCTAAAACGGTAATGAAAATTACAAAAACAATTATTTGGCTTAATAAATACATTGAATTGTGGCACAAAAAAGTGTACATGTACCTACCGTTATAGCTGAAATATTATTTCACGCACAAAATCGTTATCGGACATGTGGAAAATATCCACACGTGAGTCTTCCCTGGGGCTTCACCATTGTTAAGTTATTTCTGCACACGGGAAGAGTCAAAAGCCTGTGTTGGCGGCCTTGTGTGAAATTATTCGGGACGTAGAATCCTGTTCTATCCAGAATATCTGGGACTGATAATAAACCGTTTAAAAGCTTATCCCATCACACCTTATCACATCCCTTGTGGAAGGCTGCAGATACCCAGCGTCATATTCGAATCGAACTGGTGATCATTTTTTAACATGTGAAGATGTAGTATTATAATGACAACGACTATATAACTGTCCTATCTCAAATTATGCATAAGATTGATGTCGTAAAAAAACCTGAAATATAAAAAATTATCAATTTAAAAAAAAATCGTAATATTTCCTGTCCGTCACAATGCCTATTGACAATATTTATAGCGAATAACAGAATTCACCCCGCACTACGCGGCTTCCACAGGCGCTTAGCATGTGAGGGTGCTTCGTTAGGGGCGTGCACTCGGCGAGGCCCAGCACCGTGTCGTCACATTCTAAGCGCGCCCTAGGTTTGAATGAAGGGTGCATCTATTGAATATGTATGAAGGCATGCACCCTCCTTGGCTCTTTGCGGAGAAAGTGAACGGTGATCAGAAAATTTACGTAACCTTTATTAATATAAAATATTTAAAAAATATATTAATTCAAACTTATTGTTTTATCGTGTGGAAGCATTTTAAAAATCAAAACTGGCAAAAAGAAATATTATCACAATTGGATTTAAAATATATATAGGTACAGGGTAAGCATAGTTACTAAAGAGTAAACTCTTTTTCATTTCATACATAAAGAGTAAACTCTTTTTCATTTCATACATTCTGCCTGTTTCTTTACAAAAACTCTGTTTTGATTGAATTTGGAAGACGGGTATGGGAATAACCAACACCTCTACGTGGATAACTCCAAGTGGTACGCTGCATTTGGTGACTTAACATGAGAGCCCGGGCTCGTGGGGTGAGTTTTCTAGGTATTTGCGGCGGATGCGTCTACCTTCCTACTGCGTGACGGGCCGGATTAGTAGAGACTGGTAACAGGAGACTCTGTGACCTCTCCGGACTTTCTCGACCCATCGCTTTATACCGCAGTGAGAGGGATGGACTCATTCGTTTGTTATTCCTGGATACACTGACCCCCAGATACCTACCCACCCCTCATACTCTTTTCTTTCCCAGAGCTTCCTGTCATTCCTTTCCTATTACTTTGTACCACAGTTGGGACTCTTATTTTATTTTATTTATTTTTCAAAAACAAACAGTACATAATTACATGTTAGAAAGTAGTTACAAATTGTAGAATTAATACAATAATAGGTACCAATGACATGTCGCTGTTATATAATATATGTTTTTATGTGACAAATTATAAATTTTACCTTTATTAAATAAGCAAATTATTGAGGGAGAGGTGTGTGTGTGTTTGTGTGTGTGTGTTGGTGTGAATATGTGTGTTTGTATGTATGTAAGTATGCGCATTAAACAATTTATACGATTGACATGATGCTCTTTTTAAATTTGGGCAGTGAATCGGAGAAAATGTCGATGTTATAATTTAGAATAATATTATTGAATATATGAAGAGCACGATTGATTGGCGAATTAGTTGTTGCATTTGTCTTGTAATTAAGCGTGTGGAATAGTTCTGTATGGCGTGTACGTCTTAATGGTATGTTAAAATTAATTAGGGAAAGTAGTTCGGTACAATCGATGTTATTATTTAAAATTTTGTGTATAAATGTCAAATCAGCAATTACTCGTCTTTGTTGCAAAGTTTGAAATGTGCATTCATAATAATTGTTGAATTTGAATTTAAGATATTTTATAAATTTGTTTTGAATATGTTCTATGATATCAACGGATAATTTGTACTGCGGGTTCCAAATTGGCGAGGCATATTCCAGTAAACTTTTGACTAATGCAAAATATAACATAACTACTGTGCGCGGGTTACTGAACACTTTACTTATACGAAGAACAAAACCAAGCATTTTATATAACCTGTGAACCTTTTTATGTATACATAAAAAAAAACAAAAAGTACATCTTAGAGACACTCCCTCTTTATACATAAGAACGTTGAAATGATATGGATTTCCACTTCATTTCAACGTTCCCCGGTAGAAAAATAAACCATAAATAAATCTATCAACCCATTGGCTATATTTATCTACTTTGTTTATTGTGCATGAAAGAGATTATTTAATATAAAAATTGTAGATATTTTCCAAAGCTATATACTTATTCACAAATATTAATGATTGACAGATGGGCGAACGATAAATTGAATAATTTGAGACCACCCTGTCTTTATTTTATCTCGCTAACAGGGTTATATGGCGTCTATACTTATTTGAGTTTACTACATAACTACACTTTAATACAACCGGGACGATACTCATCTACGGGAGGTGGGAGGGGGAGGACCAGGAGTTCAGCGGGAGGAAGGAAGTATAAAGTAAACAAAATATGCATTGTGACGTCATTAGGCAGTCTTTGTTTGGGCGCCATGACATGCGCACAAATAATGCAATCTGTCTTTATTATCCATAGACAACGTATTACGTACAACGAACGAACGTCAAAACTACGGTGATACGTTGTATGGGACGTTTACAATGTAATTCGATTGGTTCTTACTTTGATTGGAAGAGTTGATGATACCGTTTATAGGCTCGTAGAAATGTTTACGTCAATTTTATATGCATCTGCGGAATTATTGTATGAGGAACAGGGAGTTAAATGTTTATCACGTTTTTTGTCTATTTTTCATAGGTTTGGTCTCAAAACTAGTTTGGTTATTCTAGGCTATTTTATTTCACGTAATCGACCCGAAGTATTGAATGAAATGAAATTTGGAAAAGCAAAACAACGTTTTGGTATTCGTTTCCAATATTATTACTACGCTAGTTTTGGGCTCTAGATAAGATACTACTATATCTAAATTAAGATTTGAATTCGAATAACATGCACATAAAAAATTTTAATTGTAATTTTATTTGTTAAATTAAAACCATTTTTAAATCTTGGGCGAGCCGAGCATTTATGTTGATAAATGATTTAGATTTTATGAATACACATACATTTTATATGATAAGCATTGGGGAAATGATTAAGAACCACTAAATAAAGATAATCCTTTTTTACCTTGTTTCCCGTGAAAAATAACGATTTTAAAATATAAAATTAAAAACAGAATATAAAAGTAAAAGTGTGTTTAAAAAAAAAAAGTTAAAATGCCACGGCCAAGAATCAAACCCCTGTCAATTGCTTGAAAGACAACAGACCCGTGAAAAATCAAGGGTTATTATAATTCCAATTTTGAAACGCCATATTAAAATAAATTTTGAAACGCCATATTAAAATAAATTTATGTTGAAATATACATGTTTTTAAATTTTGATTATTACACAAGAGTCCGAACGGCTCCCAACTACTCCAGTGAGAATATGCAGTCCCAACAGTTCCAGTGAGAATATGCCATCCCCAATGTTTTCGGCCTTAAGGTAGTGGGGAAGTGAAGGAAATGAGGAAGAGGAAGGTGAGGAGTACCTGGCTATTCAGATCTGGTCACCAAATACGGCTAAAGCCATTTCAAGCAAAGTTTCAATTCTGAATTTGCTCTTACACCAGGGCGTTACTGGCAGTATCTTCCACATTGGAACGTGCCGCAAATATACCTTATATTTTTTAAATGAATGAATTGTGAAATAACACAAATCTATCAAATAAAATTTACTTCGGAATTTGAGTTCGCGACCTTCGGATTGCTAGATTAAAGCCTAACTCCTCGACCACGGGACCGTCAAATATTCATTTTTATTTAGATAATTTATATAGACAGAAACTAAAATGTCCATTGCTTGCATTTTGTACGAGGTTCTTGTCAGGCTACACCAGTGGATTAGTGGACATGTGGACATACTGCGTGTGTGAAACCCATCACCCCATCACCGCACACAGTACGGGGTTATGGGCTTATTATAAAATTGATTGGATTTGGTCCATTCATCTAGTCTTTTTGTGTGCGGATTTTTTCCACGATCCGGCGTTTGTTGCCCTGTATTTTATCGTCCGTGACGCCAGCGGTAATTCCGCGCTCGTCGTATGTCGCCACGTTTCACTCCGCTGTGTGAAGCACCCTTAATACGGCGACGAGTTTTATGGATTCATATGAAATTTCAAATGCGATTTGATTTGAACTAAGAAAATCTAGAATGGCGTACTTGTGTGGTTGAAGAATTTAAATGATTCATATCAAATTTAAGCAAACTAATAATTCAACAGAAAAACACACCCGAAGACTAAAAACTGTTTTTGATAGATGATGAAATACGTTTTCAAATTTTATAATTCGAAATAAACGTGTAATTTTTGAAATATATATATTTTTTAAACAATATTAAAAATGACTTGCCTTACGTTTTTTCTAACTAAAATTACTGACAACGAAAAAAAATAAAAACACTAACATATTTTATAAGACAAATACATTATAAACGTTACTTTATTTTATTATTTTGTCATTTCATGTGAAAATAATTAATAAAAAAATTCCTGCATATATATATTTTTTTTAAATTGCTGTCGGAAACTTTGGTTTCATAAAGTTTAATTTGGTTTTAATTATTTTGTTGTTAACTTTAAAATTGGAATACAAAATGTGTGATTTTCTCTTTCTAATACCGTTAAGATCATATTTCTCGCCATGATAGTAAAGAAGACATAAGATTTCTATGTGAACTAAATAAGTGGTTCCCAAAAGCGAACAAATTAGCCTGAGGGGTTAAATACCCCTTCTTGGTGGAAACCGCGATGAAAATTAAGCTGTTAATTTGTAAGACAAAATGGTTAATAATTATAATAAAATTTGGCTGACTTATATATAGCGCCGTTTTTGTGAAATATCATCTAAAAGGCACTGAAACCATGATTATTTCCATGAATTCAACTTAATAAAAATTCATTTAAACGAGATTCAAAACCGAAATTTATAAGTTAAATTAAATCCATTTCGTTTTACAGTGCTTAGTTTACTATTAAATAATAACAATTTGTAATTGCTCGTATTATTTTCCATAACACACGGCTATCGATGAGCTATGGCTTCCTAAAATTTTCCTTTGTTTTGTCTGTAAAATCATGATTGTTTTCTGCTAAGTACCAACTTTATTTTCATTGTTAGCTACGGAGCTTTAAAAAATCACTAAAAACAATAAAAACCAATTTTTGTAAGAACAACTCTCTTTTTATAACCCTTGAAGGTTATTCCCATCAATGTAATATATCACTGAGGAAGAAAATAACACTAATAATCTTAACGAAAATATAAAAAACGAACAAGACACAGAAAAACAGAAAAAGAAAATAGTCGCAAGCGGGATTCGAACCCAGAACCTCTCGTCTACCCGACGTGCGCTTTTCCCAATTCAGCCATTGTAACGTCAAACCGTCATAATTGTCAATCTCATATTTCAAATTTTTATAATTAACAATATTATCTTCGACTAAAATTAGTGGTAAATTACCACGTCCCGGTTAGAAGAGAGGTTCTGGGTTCGAGTCCAGGTTGCGATCATTATCTTTTTATATTTTTCTGTATCTTGTTCTCTTTCGTGTCGTTTAGATTATTAGTGATGTCTTCTTCTTCAACAATAAAAACCTATTATTTTCAGGGAAAGGCAGTACAATCTGAAAATGAAATCAACTGCTTTATTTTCTGGAATAGTTGGATAGCAAATCTGGTTCCCAACGATGCTATTGTAATTGAAAAATATATTTGTTCAATCCCACAGTCAAACACTTTCAACAACTTCACAACTCAAAAAAATCAACAACTTGTCAAGTCCTTCACATTTCTCAGTGAATTATCACAATGGATATTTCATTTTAAATAAGCTTAAATAGTCCAGTGGCGCGACTTCGCAAGTCGCCTGAATGGGACATCAATGAACCATGAAAATATTACATAATAGTTCGAAAGGGTGCTTAGTAAGGAAGCCAATTACGAAATGGCCTGCGGCATTTTGTTGGCATTATGGCACTTTTTCAATGACCTCTCGACCATTATATTTCAAAGAGTGCTATTAAAGCTAATACGGGGAAGTGAACGTTTCGTGTGACGTTAAATTATGTCCGTTGCAAGTGCTTAGGTACATTTTGTCATCTGCGCTTTTATCGATGACATTTTACTTTACATAAGTGATATGTGCATCCAGTCAAACATATGTGGTTGTATGAGGTTATTTACTTTATACATAAATTCATCAATTATTTATCTGACAAGAAAATAATGGTATTTTGTGTTATGTAAATGCATAACTTATGTTATTCATTTAGGAATATCATATGTGGATTTTTTTCACATTAGCTTCAAACCAGAGGCCCTGATGCAAAAAAACCTTCGGGGGATGTCACTTTTGGGGATGCAAAGGAAGGAGAGGAAAAAGATATGAGAGGTGGGTAGGAATCTGGTGGTCAATCTGTCCAGGAGTGAGGGACATATGAATCCATCCCACCCACTGTGCGGTGCAAGGCGATGAGTCGAGAGAATCCGCTTGGAGAGGTCTATGTTATGTCTCCCTCAACCAGTCTCTCCCGATCCGGCCCGCCACACGGTGGGTGGGCAAATGTATTTGCCTCAAAGACCTAGAAAAACCTCACCCCATGAATCCATCAAATTTACAGTTTATTTTAGGATAAAAATCGAAATTATTTTCGTGTCTAATTTTAAAGATTTAAATAGCTTTTCCAATTTTTCAAGCTGCCGATTAAAAACCTACATACATTCATTTTAGATTTTCATAAGTTTTGTGTACCAACCAAGATAATTTAAAAAAATATATAAAATTATGTTTCACAGAAAATGTGATGAGATTTTAACACTATCCAGTTCGATTTGCTTTTTTTGTTTTGGGCGCAGTCCCTCGCAAACTTTGCCCGTTAATAAAAAGTTCCTTGTTTAAAATCGTAATAAAGCTTTGTGGATGTAATCAGAAACTGATTTAGCCGCAAAAAATCATTCCGACCAACCTTCAACCAATCTGATAACAATTTGACAGCGTCGTGCGCGCGCACAATTGAAACGGCCCCGTGAAAGAGCGGATTAATTCGTATCTGGCGGAGAATCGGCGCGCAAAGCTCTGCACTCTGCACTCTGCAGTGTTGAATCATCGCGGGGAGATGCTTATCAGATCACATCACACGAAGTGACGCCTTTCACCCAAAACATCTCCATTCGGTACCACAATCGCTACCCTCTCACCTCTCTGCTCTCCTGGTCCCCGCTCCCCGTTAGGTACCCTCGCTCGTCGCCCCAGTCGCATTAAAAATGCAAAGAACTGCAGGTTTAGGGGTGCACTGTCAATGCTGCGCAAGTGTCATTGAGTGTTTGGGATGATATTCAAATTTATTTACAACACACATAATTGCTTAATAATGACATCAAAATATGAAAGAAACAGTCAAGCGCAGACTCATGAAAAATCAAGGGATATCTTGATTCCATTTCAATACATAATTAAAAGAAATTTCTGTAAAAATATTATCTTATAATTTATTTATTGATAAACGCACTTTTTCGGGCCTTTTACATATGAATGGTAAGAAATGTGCAGTATTTATTGTACATAACTGAAGTGCCTCAATTTTTTTTATATAGTATATTTGTTTAAAGATACAATAAAGATGTCCACTGCCTTGGTATAATTGTTTCCCTCCATTTATATTCTAACCAACGAGGAATTCATATGGTAGTTAGTCCCAAAATTTCTGGACTGAAATAATACCTGACTTCTAGTATTACGTAGGGGTATCCGGAAGCTTATCAATTCAAGCAATACCATATAGGAAATATAATAATTACCTAGGTAATTATCTAGTTTATCGCTGCTCTGAATATTAATGTAATCAGTACCTACCAATTTTAGAAAATGGCACTTAAATTCAGATCAATTCTGATCGGAACTGATTGTGTTAAGAATTCAGACAATCAATAAAGTACCTACCTACAATGTGATATTTTAAAAGAAACATTTTAATTTTTATTTTGAAAATTTTAGCTGTAAAGAATTTCAAAACATTCTAATTTTCAAAAATGCAGACAAGCGATAAAGAAGATACCTGTAAATAAGCACACTTTCGTGATCATTCTGCAGTAATTATTCTGATGTGTTGTTTATATAAATTTTGACCTACACTTTTTACAATGCCTCGTTACGTTTCGTAGGTCCGCACTAGACTCAAAATAAAATCGCAAAAATCTTTTAAAAATAGCAGATGGATATTAAGTTAAGTTTTCGTTGACGTAGAATTTTCATTTTAAATAACGCCTCCCCCTCGGGAAAGGGGGGAGGAAAGCATGACCGACAACAAGTGAGCAGAAAGTGTTCGAATTTAGAATAGATTGTTTCATTTCATTTCGCCCGCCAAAGGTGTCGGCGTGGAATGGAGTTCTTTTGAATTCAAAATGCCCCAGGGGCGGTTCTGGCTGGGGCATTAAGGGCACACTAGGGTAAACCGGAGAGGGGCAGACCCTATCAGCGTTAGATCAGACCCTGGGGACATATGGATTAAAAGTGGCGTAGCTTTTTGAAGCTTTTCCGAACCCCCATTCTCGCCGATGCCTATTAAGCTAAACAGCTCGCTCAGGACTTGGAACAGTCTCGTCTCGTGCTTTCCTCACGTTTGCGCTTTTACAAACCTAATTAAGCTTCATAGAGATACTAATGTTTTCCAGATAATAGAATACAGCTTTGACTATCATTTTGTTTTCGGAAACAACAAAAGGAATAATTTCGTTGATAATATGTCTAAAAATAAAAGATAGCTCCCGATAGCAGCCATGGTAAAGGTATCGCAATTAGAGTAGACATGACCACAGTAAGCATTCTCACACAGAAGCTTTATTTGCATGCATCTTGTTTCAAACACGTTATTCGATGATTTTAGAAAAGAAAAGTAATATTTAAAAAATATCATTGAAGAAGAAGACTATACATAAAATTATTAAAATAACGGTCGCAACTGGGACTGTGTTTTTCTATGTGTTCTTCTTTATCATATTTTCGTAAAGATTAGTGGTGTTATATACTTCTTCAATGATATATTACTTTGATGAGAATATCCTTCTTAAAGTTATAAAAAGAGAGTATAACACAAAAATGATCAAATTCGAACAATGTATAGATAATAATAATAATAATGATTTATTGTCTTCCTTTCTTTACAAACATCTAGAGATAATGATATCCTCACTGGGATTTCCCGTGCTGAGGATTTCATTTACATATTATAATTTAATTATAAGAAACTAATATGAATTAGTTGTAAACATATAGGTATCATTTAGTATTTTTTTTAAATAATTATTAATTAAATAAAATTGTGTTTTAGATAGATACACTCATTGTCCCTGAACGCTAAAAACAATAATTTGGCGAAGTCAGAACCAGGTACTGTTGTTTCTTAGTGACTTTTCGAAAAATCCACTGGCAGAAGTAAGGGCGTGTTGTTTTTGTTTTGTAATATCCTGAAATTGCGTGAATTATAGCGCCACGCATTTTGATGATTTTTTATTATTTATTTTATTTTAAAATACCACAGACTAGGCATTCTCGAATAGTCATTAAAATCGCCATCAACATAACTTCATAATTCATAGCGGTATGTTGTTGTGCGGAATGTAGAGCCGTGTGAATTTGTTTCAGAAGAAAATTGACAGTGTCCATCTTTGGACATTGAAAGCGTTCTTCGGCACATAAAACGAGAATATTACGTTTGCCAACTGTCCATGTCTGGCGCCCGTCTGAACTAGGAACCCTACCTAACTACGAGTATTATACTACTCGTACACTTCGCTTTGTCGATAATCCCAATTGATTTACTGTGTCTGCCTGACATAAATCTTGCAAAATGAACGTTAAAATAAATTCTAGCAGTTACAAAATAAGTTTCACGTAGGTAGTTAATGTTTTTATGGTACTCTTTATTTACATTGCTAATTAAGATTAAAAGAAGCACGTGGCTTCTTTATTTTTATACGAGTGATATAAGGCTAGAATGCTTAACTTCTCAGAATAAGTAGATCATCTATGTTGTGGCTGAAGGAAGCAGGGGAATGAGATTTGGAAAGAGGATTGAGGAAGGTGGTGAACAGCCTTGCTATTCAAGCCTGGTCACCCAAGACGCCTAAAGCTCTTTTATTTTTTGATAAATATTAAAGATACATAGTATATTAATTTTCCTTCCCATTAGGGATTCCCGTTCTGAGGCGGATTGTAGGTTATTGTATTGGTGTTACATCGTGATTTGATCATCCTCGTGTTTGTTGACTCTGCTTGTTGATTTCCTAACCTTCATGTAGGTAAACCTCGCTTTAAAGTTTGTCGATTTCCTGACCATCATACTCGTGTTTGTTGACTGTTTGTAATGTTGGTGTTCCCTCGTATTTTTACGATTACTTCATATTCATTTCAAATAACGTTTTAATTCACAAGGTCGGTCTTTCACCAAAACGATACGGAGAGTATCTTCAACTCAGAACGATATGGAGGAATCAGAAGAAAAAAACAGTCATAGGTTTATTGGTTCTTATCTACTCTATACTCTATAAACTCAGTATGAAAATATGAACACTTACACCATTGTCTTATGAATAATATTTTAACTGCTCGCAAGGGCCTGTAGATCGGCACTGACCTGTTGTGTATTAATGGTTGAATTCGTTCTTTCTCGAGTGGAGTCTCCGTTTACAAAGTCTTTAGAGACCGTAGCAACATCTGTGTTTCAAAAATAGTATATAATGCGTTATATGTTATATCAGGCCGGCAATTTGATATTTGATAAATGCGGGGAGCGGACCGAGAGAGAGAGTGCGACTGCCAAGGGACGTGGGGAATTAACACGAGTGTGAAACTTTAATTGGACCCTTGCAGGGGATAGGGTTGTTATAAATTATTCGTACCGTTTGATGTTATCTCTTTATGACGGGAATATTTATTACACACTTTGTTTGTGATGTGTTTCTAATAGTCCATGAGTTTTCATTACTCCTCCTCTCCTCGCAGAGAATATGCTATGACGCGTAAATCACAGCCCAATCACTGCGGCCATGACTGCGGCGCATGGCGGGATGCATAAGGATATTCATGAATCATAATTAACGTGATGATCAACTATTCCTTTTAAACTGATCGTGCAATACCCAAAATATCACCGAATAATTCATAGCGGTAGGCATCAAAACCACTAATATTATAGAAACATGTGTAACTTCTATCTTTATTATAATAATGGGTCTAATAGCATTTTCGATATTGATCAGAAGTTAACATATTTAAAAAAAACTTTTTATGAAACAAAATATGTGATTAATTTCAATTTAGGAGGCGAACCATTTATTCGACCAAAACCCCTGCCACGTTTGGCGTTCGCTACGTTTGGCGACTTAGCGAGGTTACCGTGAGGTTGAGAAAGACCTTTTAATTTCTCCAGCCAGAATCTCTCGACCCATCGAGAGGGTTGGATTCATACGACTGAACACTACTGGACACATTGATCTCTAGGTTACCACCCACCTCTTTCTCAAAACTTCCTTTCCTTCCTTTCCCTGAAAATACCCCCCCACAGCATCTCCAAAGATGATAAAGGACCTAAGGGATTTTTTTCCTCAGGGGTCGCGTTACTGGAGCTAATGTAAAAAAAATACAAGTGTGCAGTTCACACGCGGTAGAAGTGAAACCTTCAGAAAACTAAAGAAGATAATAGTGGGGAAACAACGAAGCACCGTACAAAGAGGAGACCGATTATTCTATCTCATTTTCTCGCAGGCTAGATTTTCCTATAGAGAATCCAATGTTTCATCGAATTTCAAATCACAACGGTGCTAAATTAGTTTTCACTTCAAAAAGTCTAAAAATGAATGAAGTAAAATGTTTTTGTTACCCCGAGCGTCATTGCATTTTACGACTGCAAGTTATATGCCAAAATAAACGCAAGCATTAAACAATTTATAATTTTTACTCTAAAGTTTTGTTTAGCATTTAGTCTAACAAAAGGTAGCTAGCAGTGCTAACATCATACATGATAGATTAATCTTTCGGCCAACTGCCAACCACCTCAGTCACACTTCATTAAACACTGCAAAGGCTTCCTGAACAAATAATGGTTACATAAATTCGGCCGCTCCGTCAAGTCTAGAAGCCGGTGGAATGTTCACTCGAGTATCACTCTGCAGACTTCAGACCTGATCAAGGTGGTCAGCAGTCAGGGCTGCTTTATGACCAGGGTTCATTTCATTTTATTGAAAACAAATATTAGAATTTTTTCTCTTTCGATCACGATTACGACTAGGATATTTTTACACCTATATTAATTTTATACTTGAGGGAACGAACGCGGATCCGCAGAGACGGTGGAAGAGTAAATGAAAGGCGTCAGTCGATGGATTGAGTCAGTCTTTATTGCTGCTACGTAGCGATGGTAAATTTAGTGTGGAGTAACAGTGTGCAGACAGGAGCGATGATGATGAGGCTCGTAGATGATGCAGTGATGAAGGTCGGTGATGCAGTGCATATTGTATAGCCTGTTTCTTCCCCTAAAGTACCTACTACACTCTTATTTTACGAAGAAAGTGATACCACAACTAATGGAATGTTTCCGAACTCTTGTATCTCACATTTTAAACTCGACCGTTTTGCATGTCTGTACGTTTGTTTGTATGCTTCTTTTCCGTTTTAAGATGGTGGCCGTTTTGCTGGATCAATAAAGATAATTTTTTCAAGTCTTAAATTGTCGTATTTATTTGGGCTTACCTGCCTGAAGAAAGTTTGAAAAAGAATCAGGGGAAATAGTCACTGAAGTTTCCCACATGTAGATTTGATATAATCGGCTATCATCGTAACCATTCAGTTATTAGATTTTACTGACCTGTGTTGAGAAACTACCTATACTAACGACCTTAGTCTTACATTTGTTGAGTGACCTTGAAACTACGTACAAATTCAGAATACTATAAAAAAAATTAAAATTATTAAGGAAATTTTATTTATTTATTGAAAAAATTAAGAAATACATGAAAACATAAGCTGCACATCTCACTAGGGCATTCCTGTATCGAGATATGCAGTTTTACAATAATGTAATTAATAAAAAAAAAAGAAATATACATATACCTAAAATTAAATGAAATATAATAATAAACCTACAAAAGAAACACTGAGTACAGTTAATTACGAAGTATGTAAATGCTTCATCAATCAAATCAAAATCTGAAACAATTTTTGAATAATCCTAAGTGAACGAAAAACAAAATCTTTACATCAGTAATAATTTTATTTTTCAACAAGATCTGTTATTTGACAGCGTTCTATCCGATAACATTTAATGGCACCAGCAGCGAGGGTTGAACGGTGAATAGAAATTAGAATTCATATTAAAAGATAAGGAAATCAATGATACCAGAAGGGTTGCAATAATAATTACAGTCGGTTCTCTCTAACATTGGGCGATACATTCGTCTCATAAATAATGTTCACGTTCACAGTATTACGTAATTTGTCATAATGCTGTTATTTAAAAAAAAAAACAGAAATGAAGAATGCTTACATAATATTAATACCATTGTCAGCAGCTCAAGTCCAGTATTGGTCAAAGGCATCCACTTCAAATTACTTCTACTGCTTGTCAACAGCAGTCTTAATCAATGTCGTACCGTCTGCCTAAGTTTCTTAGTTGTAGTTGGTCTTACTGGGTATCTGTGACTTGTTTTAGGTCTCGATAACAACGCTTTTCTTTTCAACCTCAGTAGCGATTTTGTATATTTTGTGGATACGAAAAAGATCCTATAACCACTGGAGCGCTTTTTGCCGCAATATGGCACTATTTAAAATACCTCGGATTGCTTTGCTGGCAATTTTTGCAAATTTTTCTTATTTGTAAGTAATTAAGTAGAATTTAAGATTTTATAAAAAAAATTATAAATCCTACGATTATGTGATAATCGAAAAAATATAGGTGAAATCATTAGCTATACATAGATATAGAACTATAATCAGTTTGTATGTCTCCATATTGAAATTCGAAGGTATCATTTTTTAATGTGGGCGGAAAATATTCAAAACGTTCACCACAAAAATAGGAGATAAAAGTTTTAAATAGCGCTATCACTCCAGTGGTTAAGGAATCGGCAGTAAAATTTTTGTCATTTTCCATAACTTTCAATTGATTTTTCTATCACCGCTGTCACCGATTTTAAGTAATTTGAAACTAAATACTATGAGTAGAAGCATATATGATTATTTATTAATTCAATGTACTCGTACGTTTAAAGTTATATACCACGGATTCGACATTTGCACAAAATAGGTTCTTAGTTTGGATAAAGTAAGTCATTCATGAGTATTTAGATTGAAACAAAACTTCGCCAAACGAACTAAACTAAAATATGCGACAGCTGACATACGACATTGGCTCACGTCACCCATAGAAAAAGCAATTGAAAGTCATAGAATATCCCACAAATTTGACAGCCGATTCCGTATGGAATCTTCTCCGTATCCACAGATACGGATTCATTCCTCTGCTCTCTTTAAGATGATTCGTTGAGTGTGGGTATAATAATATATATCATGTACTTACCAAGTGGATTTTTTTCCAAAAATATGTTTTAATAATCTTCTCCTTAAGTTATTTTACGAAATGGGATGATTTTTGTACCCTTATATTTATACAGCCCTGGTGCAGGTAGAAAGTGGGGGTGCTTTAATCGGATTAGTGGCGACCAGGGTGCACGTGCATTCAATTGAGGGCCTCGCGCACTAAAGAAATATTCCCGCATTTCCTGGTGCCTCTGAAAACAAATGTTGCAAATTATAACGGCGGCCACTAAACTGCGACATTGGTATTGCACGGGCCGTGCTAATCGCATTTACGCACTAACAAAAACATGGACCGAACAGTTACATAATCACACATCCACTGTAGAGACAAACCTTAGAATTCAATGTGTTCAACCAAAACCTCCTGTAATCTAGGAGGTTAATCTTTTGATTCAACACCGCATTAAAATAAAACAGTTGTTGCCATACAGGCCTATAAACATAATTTTCTGTTCAAGAAAGATTTTCGGAATTTGAGAATGTCTGATCAATTCATAAATAGTTGAGCTTACCTCGGGCACAATGACATACTCACATTACCATTCTAGCAATTATCTGAACCAATCTCATCTTTACATTTTAAAAAATCCTAAAGAAGCAGAGAAAGATGCTTATAACAACAAGGCCGACTAGAGTGCAGGCCTGGGTGCGTGACGATTTTGAGGTGTCACGTGATTAAGTCGGTGCCATCGAGTAATGACAGTTTGCGAATGGCAGCAATTGTTGTTGGTACTCGTTGTTACTACTAACTAACTAACTAACATTACGCCGTTTCCCCGCAGGGGTAGGCAGACACGACAAACAACTCAGTTTTGGCACACACTCTTTGCCTCACTCACATTCATACACCCTTCCTTTTGTATAACTAGCACAGACCCGTGAAAAATGACGGAGAGTCAGAAATCTTGACAAATCGGTCGAATTGTGATAAAAATATTTAAATGTAGGTAGGAACCTATTTTTCGATTATCTGAATTTTTCAGATCATCAGTTACAAATTTTAAAATAAAAAAAATAAGTTGTAGACAATATGAGATTGACAAATCGTCGCCTCAGTTCTTAATTGTCCAAACGACCATTTGAAAATTGTGCAGGAGAAGAAGGTTTTCTTTCATTATTTCAATGAAATATTATGATAGGTGTTTAAGATAAAGCTATTTCCGAAAAGGTAAAGGTTTCATTAGTTTAAATAATTATAAGTTTAGTGATAAACTATCATTTTTTATGCTTTATTTTTAGTTTTAAAATCGAGATTGAACAAAAACTAAAATAGTCGTTTGGACAATTAAGAACTGAGGCGACGAAATACAATGTTCACCTAAGAGATGTCATGGGCCAAATTGGTTTCTGGGTTCGATTTTAGATTATTAGTATATTGATGGAAATAACCTTCAAAGTTGTAAAATGAGAGGTGTTATAATAAAAATCAAATTAAAAAAAAAATTACGTGTTTAATGTCATTAATTTATTTGTAAATATTTCTAATAATATAAAATCTTCTTCAGGGTGAAAATTGTCAGATATCGCTCTCTGAGTGAGGGCATCCGACCAGCCGCATCCGCGGATACCAGGAGCACACGCGTATTCGGGGGTGTCGGCTAGCAGTACCACTGCGAGTTGCGAGTACCGCCATCCAGTACCGCCAGGTCCAGCGGGCTGGTAATCAATACAAGGTGCGTACGAGGGAGGAATGCTAAGTTAACCGTTCCGGCTGACGCGCGCCACGTGACGCCGGAAGATTTCCACCTCCCATCCTGATACTGCTACCCTAATACAACGAGCGGCGGACTTTTAAAAAAAAACTAATTATTATTTTACGCTTTTCATCGTACCATTTTCAGTGAGCCCCTGTGTTACCAAAAGATACAATAATTATTTTAGAAACTTAGTAGCGGAGTAATAATAATAATATTTTATGATTTGTATGGTGCCGTTTTTGTGAAAAATCACCTAAGGGCGCTGTACAAACTTAAAATATATACATATATTTTTATTGTATTAGTTACATTTATACAGCAAAATTACATAATAATAATATTTCAAATAACAGTAAATTTTAAAATGTGTACAAGACAGTGTTATTATGTCTTGTACGTTATTAGTTCCTAGCTAGGCAGATTGCCTGTTCTAAGGAACCAAATGCTGGTGAAAAATGCCAAAAATGTATTCTGTAAAAAGAAAAAAAAAAAAACTTTTTTTTTTTTTTTTTTGTAGATTAAATATATACTAAGTTTAAATACTATACTAAGTTTTTACTGATTGTACCATTAATAGTTAACAATGTATAATTTTAAGTTTTAGGTGATAATAAGTGACAATTTTATTTAATAATTTTTCAGACTCAATCCTACCTAAGTCAATCAACCATTTAGTTATTATTGTACCGATGCATGCCATTTTACATGTTTTAATATTTAATTCTGGGGGGATTTTATTACACAATTTCTACAATCTTACTTCTAACTATAAACTAAATAAACCATTAAAACAACTTGTGGCCAAAAATTGCATCGACCTGTTCTTCGATCACTGATACGAAACTATATGTACAACGATTTGATCGATGAGCGCGATGCTGCGTAAAAATATACTGTACGCTGTACGTACAGGCAGAAAATATACAGTACCCTACTTACCTGGGAGGTCACTTAAGATTTACACTGATCTTTGTTTATTTACAGTAATTTAGGTACAGTTCGGCTGATGACATATTTGGGAACACTTGATATTGAATCCTGATATATTAATTTAATAATAATATATATAACATGTTCCCTAATCGTAATGAGATGACTATGAATTCAGGGGTAGGACAGAGGTAACTTATTTTATAGCTTTTGTATTTATTTCTATTACTCTTATTTTTGTTTTTATTACTCGCAAGTTTTGTTAAAATGTATTAACCTTTTCAAACCGTGTGTAGATTTCAGAATTTTTTCCCCATTATCTAGAGCAAATAAAAATTGTCGCTTAAATTTCCCAAAAGAGCCAACTGCGCCCAAACAACTGGAGCCAGAGTGATACTATGGCATTCGTTGTTGGGGTACGTTCTGACGCTGAAGGTAGTGGAGAGGGTGAGAAGAAGAGGAAGTACCTGGCTCTTCAGATCTGGTCACCAAATACGGCTAAAGCCATTTCAAGCAACGTTTCAATTCTGAATGGTGGTCTTATACCAGGGCGATACTTACATAGAATATCTTCCCCTCTGGAACGTTCCGAAAATACATCTTATATTATTTCTAAATTAAAACATTGTGAAATAATTAAAAATAGAAAAACGTATTTTTTCAAAGCCTATTTTTTGTATTCCTGATTTTAATAAAATGGTATAAAATGTTTACGATTTGTAATTTTACGTGAACCACGCCCTATAAGTTTAATTTTATATCAAATAAAAATAGCATTAACTTAAATAAAATAAAAATTACATTTCTTAAAATATTTTTCAAATACGTTACTCTACTAATTGTTATAAAGCATCAAGTATGTTCTACCATTGCTAGTTTTAATTCAGGTCTGAAAATGTTTACCATTATTTTTAACGTCATCTATAATCAAGTGTTGCGCTATTTCCTTCTTTATTTACCATTTTCCATTGCACATCTACCCGTCCAAGCTGTCCGAAACATTGGCTAAAGGAGGTAGCTCAACACGGCATACTCTCAAATCAAGGTTTTTCCTGTTAAGCTAGTTTTAATTACTAGATCAGAATATCAATAAGTTCTTAAACTTAATATGTCTTCCATTATGATTTTTAACATAAATAAAAAATATGCTGTAGTTTAAAGAGATTTGTGCGGATTTTTTGTAGGTCATTTAATCAATTTTAGAACCTAAAATTATTTACATAAGAAAAACAACGAAACTTTGAAATGTTCATGTAAACTAATATTTATACAATATAAACATTTATTTTATTCATAATATTAACGATTCTCGGCTTTTATAAAATATAATATATGCTATGGTGAGCTTGTAAAACAGCAAGAAATGGAAAACAGAAAAAGACATGTGCAGATAACAAATCAAACAATAAATACTACAACATGTAAGTACTACAGTATTGCAACAGTGAAAAAATATAATTATATAATATACTAGCTGGTTCCCGGCATGCATTGCAATGCCATATTCAAATAAATACATTTTTCTCCCTGAATCCACTTTCGCGTGCGTCCCGGTACCCCTCCCGCATCCCCGTTCTAGCTAGCTTTATAAATTATATCCTATATGTAATTATAGCTATATTATTGTAAGTTTCATAATCCATATCAGTAGTTTTACGTGAAAAGGTAACAAACACACATAAATCCATACAAACTTTCGCGTTTATAATATTAGTAAAATGTAAATAACTTTTACAATAAAGACGAGGAACGTTGAAAATGTTTAATGGTAGGTAAATAATAAGTAAAATATATTTCAAATTGAGAAGATATCTACATATATAGGAAATAAACATTTCAAATGAAAAATAAATTTTAAAAATTTGTGAACAACATAATGAGAATAGCCACTTTTGTAGTTTGGTACCATTATTTGTCCAAATATTGTTAAAATATCGTTCAATAAATTCTCAAAGTAAGGTAGAAAAAATATCACCCCCATTAATTTAGGGGCATACTTACTAAGAATGTAATAATCCACAAGGAATAGACTTGTCAATGCGTCCGGGTAGACTTTAATAATTGAATAGTTGCTTAGATTGATGCATTGAAAGGGCGACAGACATTATCTGCTTAAAGATAATGACTGGCACATAATGAAAGGGCCTTCGCAGCAAACCTATAGTTATCTTAATAGCTCTACTTAATGGTGACCCTTGCAATTAAGTTTCGTACTACCCTCCTTCAACAGAGCCAAAGCTCGCAGATAATAACCGTCTTGAAAGCTTTGTCATAATTATGACCCCATGCTCCATTTCATGTAGTTGCTTCACGTAATAATTTTATGTAAAATTCTTTTCGCAGAGATTGTGTCGTGTGGGTAATGAAACTTGCTCCTTAAAAAGCACATATGTGCAGGAAATATGCAATAATCCTTTTATTATTATGATAAGATTAATTACACGAATTATGCATGTTAATGCCCAATGGGGGTCTAAATAAATAAACAATGGTTCGGCCTCGTCTCATATTTTTATTTTTATTTTATTTGTTAGCATTATAAACAGTCATTACAAGTTCATATATAACAGTGTTAGAGATAATCATATCATTGACCAATAAAATAACTACATAAAAATTTGAGACCATAATAAAAAGAAAAACAATATACGTATGTAATATAAACAGTTCTGGAAAAGTGCATCTACTCACTTAAATCTACAAAAAATGTATTTTCAAGGGTAATATATATTGTAACATTTTTGAAGAGGTTATTTAATGCAAACTGCTGAAATCAAAAAAGAAAATGTTATGAAAATGAAAAAAAATGAAAATGAAAAAGAAAGATAAGGAATAAATGAAACATTAAGTTTTCCGTTGAATATTACTTCTTATGAATTTTATGAGGTTAGCAAGGTTCGTGTTAAACACGTCAATGTCTGTGCATAATCTATTGAAGGTGCTACAGCTTCTTCTTATAAACACATTTTGAAGATAATTAGCATTGCTCTTAGGAATATAAAATATGTCTGGAGATCGAGTAACTCTTATTGGACATCTGAAATTAATATTTTGTAATAGGTAAGGGCTATCAATAAAATTGTGGATATCTTATAAAGCATTACTAGGTCTCTGATATCTCTGCGTTGATCAAGGGTTTTGAGGTTCATAGAGACATAATTTACATCATTTCGCATGCGAAACGAAACATATTTCAAAAACTTTTTCTGGACTCTTTCAATATTTGATTTATATGTAGAACAATGAGGGTTCCATACTGTTGAAGCATACTCTAGGTGGCTTCTAACGTATGATATGTAGAGAATCTTAAATTTTTGTGGATTTTTGAAAACAGAACTTACTCTAAGTATATAAGTACTTACTCTGAGTATAGCATTTTCAAAGCCTTAGACGTGATGTGCTCGACGTGAGATTGAAAAAGAAGCTTACTGTCTAATAGAACTCCAAGATCTCTAATTACATTTACCCTGGAGCTTTATACAATCCATCTCAGATTTAATGATTTTGACAATTTTTTTGTCATCCGCATATAGGAACAGCTGAGAATTACGAATAGTTTTGTTAACATCATTCATAAAAATGTTGAATAAAAGGGGGCCAAGGTGAGATCCTTGGGGAACTCCTGAGATTATGGGGACAAAACTAGAGCAGTACAGTTACAGTTACAGTTACAGCTTGCGTACGATTGTCGAGATAAGAGGCTAACCAACGAAGGAGGTCACCGTGTATACCCTCATTTCTCAATTAAAATGCTGTGTGGGATTTTATCAAAGGCTTTGGAATAGTCTGTGTAGACTACATCGACTTGAAAACCGTTATCCATAGCAACAAGGACTGTGTCAACAAATTCGCATAGAAAAATTATAGAGGCAGAATGGCGACAATGGATATTGATCGCCATATTATTCCAACCTTTTTTGATGGGTAAATAACGATAGATTGGGTTCCGATTCATCTTAAAAGTTGTTTTGCAATAGTGTTTAGTTTTGTCTAGGCAGGTACTATAGTGGTCAGGCCAAGTGGTTTCAAAAAAAATAAATCCATTACATAAAAAAGTAGAGAAGAAACGAAAAAAAAAAATGATGATTGCAAAATAAAAAATAATTGTTAATATGGATACACATTGTAATAAAAATATTGTAGGAACGTTATCAGGGCCTAAAGTGATTTTTTCTTTTTAATGTCAGCTTCATTAAATATACAATTGTTAAAGTCGATAGAATCGTCAAATATAAAATCATGTAATGGGGAATCAGTTTTAGTATAATAGACTTCACCAAAGCAATCAGCAAATAAGTTTACTATATCTAAAGAGTTATCGGCTATTCTGTGTTTATAATACATTTTGGAAGGAAATCCCGGTTCTTTATTATTAAGAGTCTCAGAGAATTTAAAAACAGTTTGCGGATTCACAATTGCTAGTTGTTCAAATTTATCAATATAGTTCAAATACCACATTTTTGACATTGATAATAATAATTTCATATTATATTGAAAATAATTCGGGAATTACCTAATGTTATTCTCCATTATGTGTGTAAATAGGTAAATTTGACAACATTTCCCTCTGGTAGAGATAGTATGATTTCTGAAATAATAAAACAAAACAACATGTTCACGTACAGTGTACGTTGTACGGTCATTTTATAATATTTGGTACCATAAGGGTAGCAGGGATGCCAGGGACACAGAATGGCGAGAAGGCACGTGTTAGGCGACGCTCTGTGTAATTCTTCCTTTCAGAATGGCGTCCAGCCCTCATTACGGTGGGCGTCGATATAATCCCTAACCAGGACTTGTCAACCTACAAAAGATTAGGTAAAGTTTTTTTTTTAAATGTTGGTAATTATCATTTAAAAATGAGTATTCTTAAAACAATATATATGTAAAACAACAACTTCAAAAAAAAAGAGAGACAATAAAGTTTGGGTCAAGTAAAGTCATGATAAAATTTGAGATTCACGATTTTTTTAAGTTCTGGGAGCAATCGCTGTTACATATGCCTTCCACTACAGCGGATGTTATAATAGAAGACAATTCGCTAAAGACGTTGGACATGAGAAGGTTAAGTTGGTTCTTTTGAAAGTTATATGGAAAGTTTCGGGGTTTTATGGTAAGCAATAATTGATAATAGATTTTGACTAGGGTTAAAAGGGAAGATTCTACTTCGTTTTGCTTTTAATGTTTCTGATTTGAAATATTCTTGGCGATTCTTATTTTTTTTTACCTTAGCTCCACGCAGAAGGCTCTGAGGAAAATAATTTCCCTCAAGACCTAAGTCATCTTTGGGGATGCTGTATGGAGGGTTTTTTTAAGGAAAGGAAGGAGATAAAGTTCAGGGAAGGAAAAAAGTATAAGGGGTGAGTAGAAATCTGGGGTTCAATGTGTCTAGGAGTGAGGGACGTATGAATCCATCCGTCCACCTACGGTGAAAGGCGATGGGTCGAGAGAGACCCACTGAAGAGATCTAGGTTAGGTCTCCCTCAACCAATCTCTCTCAATCCGGCCCGCGATGCAGTAGGTGGGTAAACGCATTTGCCGCCAAGACCAAGACAAACTTCATCCATGAACCTTGGCACCCATGCTAAGTCACTAAACGTAGCGAACCACTTGTAGTGGCCTTTGGTAGGGAAGTTGGTTATCTAATAAAAAGCTCCTGAGGCGTCGGTACCTATATCCATTTGCCAAATTATAGTTGGTAAGTAGTGTGGACAATCCGGCAGGAAAATTCCCGAATTAGTCTTTCCTGAACTAATTGGATCCTTATTTTGAAATTTATTATACAATGTAGATTAAATTAGGATTGACACGAAAATAATCAATTAGTATCTACATACTGGATCCAGTGAGACTAGCAGCAGAAGGTAGTGGGGAGCGGGAGGAAATGGGAAAGAGGAAGTTATCTTTTCGGATTTAGTCACCAAACACAGCCAAAGCCATTTCAAACACCATTTCAATTCTGAATAGTGGTCCACCAGGGTGACACTAAGAGTATGTTGCGCTCTGGAACGTGCCACAAATAAACTATACGAGTATATTAATTAATTCAGAATTATTTAAAATATTGTGAAATAACACAAATTATTCAAATAAAATTTAATTGTGCACGTCGGGATTTAAGATCGCTATCTGCAGCTTACTAGTATAGAGCACTTTCTCGTCTACCACATAAGCCGTCAAATACGAAGAAGACATTCGTATTCTAGTAAAATTTTCAAATTACCTGTCTAATGTCTAATATTACCTAATTCCAATTTATAGTTATCTATGATCAATAACTAATATTTTTTAATGGTCAGGTTATCTATGATTAAATTTAATTAAAAAAGGAATCTTTGACCCCGGTTTGTTACCCCTGCCTTTGGAATAGTTTTGTTGTGAAATCGTCAAATGAAATCTAGCCAACCGATAAGGGCAAGCCGCTTACATTTTAGCCATTCTATTTTGTATTTGGTTTTAACGGTGAGATTAAATTTTTAATTCAAATTGGCTCCCGTATTTGTGATTTTAAACTGATATTGAACGTGTCACATTAATGTTGCAACCTTTTCGTGACGAGAATACATAGTATATGATACTATTAGAATAGTCATTAAACTGAAATTAGGAAATTTAATGTGTTCATCAATAACTTAAATTATTTTTTGGCATTTTACACATTTCGTAGGTACAATGATGAAAAAAACATCTGGTTTATTTTCGTAAACACGTAAATGAATTTATTTTCTCTTGCCTACAAGTAATGGCAATAAAGACCCATTATATATCTAGTAAGGCTTTAACAAACCCCCGTTATATTTGTTATATAGATTTCAGATAATTTGGGAACATATCACCCCTGGGAATTCATTTGCACGGTTTATGCAATCATTTTTATTAATATTTCTCTCTGGAACAATTGGAGATAGAACCCTCCCAGTTATCGGACCTAGGGAAAAAGTAATGTATTTTTGCAATGGATATATTGTGTATTATGATACCATAAATATCGAATTGTAGGAAGTGATGAAAGTGAGGCCCAATTGCAAACATGATATTAAAATAAGAAAACAATAATTTTGAATCGGTTATTCACCATTTTTTTCGAACTCGATTCGAATAATATTACAAAAACAACAAGAAATGTCCCTGAAATTCAGTGAAATAAAAATAAAGGTTGAAATAATAATAAATTCTTTTGTAATAATAAAGGTGTTTAAGTAAAAGACGAAGTAAATAAGACATTGTTAAAAATTAATAAATATATTTTTTTATGAAATGAAGACAATATTAGCGAAACTCAATCGAAAATCTGAAAACAGAAAATCAGAAAAAGATACGGTCACAACTAGGACTCGCACCCAGAACCTTCGCCTTGCATTAGTGTTCCCTATCCGATTGAGTCCATATTTAACGGTATCATACTTCGACTAAGAACTACCAACATTATTTTCATTTTCTTCACGCATATTTTTATCGGCTACTATCTCTAATATGAGGTTTTACTCATATTCGCCTAAGATTAAGTTAAAAATAACAATAAATTTTTATGCTAGACTTGCAGAAAAGACAATAGATGTGGCTTACAAAAATAGATACAAATTTGTCTACACTATCTAGATAGGGTTTAGTTCGGATTTGAATCTTGCAATCATACATAAAGTTAGCAGCAAATAAAAATTTGCGATAATAAAATGACGATAATGTTGGTAGTTCTTAATCGAAGTATGATACAGTTAAATATGACCGAATCGGATAGGGACACATTAGCTCAGTTGGTAAATCTCCGCCCGGTAAGGCGCAGGTCCTGGTTTCGAGTCCTAGATATGATCGTATTATTTTCTGATTTCTTTCTGTTTTCAGATTTTCTATTGAGTTTCGCTAATATTGTCTTCATTTAATTTTTTAAAAAAATTGTTAAAAATTTTTCAAATTTCGCCAAAATAACGGTCAATTTTTTTTATGACATCTCGATCTCATCAATATGCCTTATTATCTCATCCTTCAGCAGTTGAAGCCGTTGTTATTGGCCTGTTATAGATCTTACTTTTGAGATAACCCCAAAGGAAGAAGTTCAAAGGCTTCAAAAAGCACAATCTTTGTGGCCAATTGAAGCTGTTTCGAGAAATGATGCGACTTGGAAACTTCTCATTCAATAAATTCATTATTATTATTATTTACTGTATGCATGTGGCGCTGTCCTGTTGAATTTAGAAATCTTCGACATCCATGGCATCCAATTCAGTCCATAAAATATTGGTTATCATGGCACGGTATCGCTTACCATTCACCGTAACAGAATTCCCGGCAACATTTTCGAAGAAAAACGATCCGATGATTCCACCAGCAAAAATTGCACACCAAACAGTGACCTTTTGTGGATGCATTGGCTTTTCAACAATCGTCCTGGAACTACATCAATCTAAATGCGGCAATTCTGTTTATTAACGAAGCCACTGGGATGAAATTGGTTGATAATGCTGACCAAAAAAATTGCGAAGTGTGTGAAATGCATTTTTGTTTCAATACCCATTTTCGTAAAAAGTTTTAATAACTTTATCATATTGTTAATCTTTCCATGGTTGAAATCCAAAAACTGAACTCAAATATCATAAAAATTTGACATTTAAGCATCAATCACATTTAGGATCGGTCCAAACCATTGGACGGGTTGTTTAAAAAAAAATTGAACATTTCATAAAGTATTTGAAGTTCTGTGTAAGTTCTGTTTAGTATTTAAGATTTATCCTTCTTAGCAATAGAATAAACAACAACACAAGAAATGCAATGTGGACTTGTTCGGTGATTCATTTACAGTTTCTCTGGCCATTGTTTGCTTAAATTTAAAAAAAAAACTGTGTTTCATCATCATTCTAAAGTTTTCATTTCGAGCAAATGGGATGGCGATGTGCGATGGACTGAGTTTGGAACTTTCCTACCCAAAGATCGGAAAAAACCGGGCGGAATAAATTTCGCGAATTGGTAATGCCGACATTTATTTCGTGTAATAGATATTTTAATTTTGTCGAAATTCTAAAAATGTGTATTTGTCCGCGTGTGTGTGGGATTGCCTTTTGGACTCCAAATGGCATATTATTTGCCGAGTTTCAGCTATATCGGATGTGGGGAAGTGAGTTAATTTCTACTTTCAAAATTCCGCGGCATCGTTCAATCAAGAAAACAAAAGTGAAATTTAAATCGATGTATTTAAAAATGAAAACATTTTTTTATTATTTGGTTATAATGCAATAATTTCTTGAGAGTAAGTACCTATTTTCACCTCGTGTTTTTAATGGATAGCTTGATGACATCTGTGGCAAAATGGTGAAATATATTTGACTCTGTGACCATGTCTTCTGACCTAGAGCTGGCAGGTGTATCATATTAACACGTTGTACAACTAGGTACGTCCATTCATAATTTATACCTATGAAGCCTTGTAAATTTATAACTCGAATTAATTGTAAAGTCATCTCAACTATCCCCACACCTCAGGCGCCCGACGCACCTAGCCGGCGGCACTGCACTTGCAACAATACCAACAATGGGGCCCCACGGGCTCAGGGGCCCTGACACCAACCAATAAACCGGCACAAAGGCCCCCCGAGGCGACGCTGAATAATTCACCCCTGTCTCTTAGCTATCTCGTACTAAGTAGGATATTATTTATAGACCCGATATAAAGCTCATTGATCAATAATTGCACAAAAAGCTCGGTGACCTGCACAAAAAAGTACTTAACAAACAAATTTTATTAGTTTCCAGTTTAATATTTTTTTCTCCCCTTTTATGGGGTGTCTTCATTTTGTTTTTCCTTGTTTGGTGTGGTCCATCATAATGCATGCGCGTATGATATTGTATGGTAAATGGGGTAGGTACCGACGTATTATGATTCTGAATGGATGAATTAGAAGTCAACTAGTCGCACGGGAGAGTAAAGAGAAAAGTATGCACGGAGGGCCCTTCACGCAGAGCATTATGCCGCATAAATTGATATGAACCGTTAGTGTTGTTTAACAAATGACTAGCAGTTATGTTTTTATTGCAACCTATAAAGTTGATGTTAAGACTTGCAGTGGGTGCGTTTCAATGTGAAGATATTAATTAATTTTATTTTACGATTGTTTTATGAAGCGTTTTTACAATATAAGAAGCGACATTTTGCTGTGTTGTTTTTCTATTGTAACGACGAAAAACCTGAATACTAAACTGAGTTCTGTCAAGGAATTATTTATGCGAATACTAGAAATACTCAAATTAAATTACATATATACATCGTGTCATTTTTTTCATTTGAGCTTCCGTTTTCGAGTAAATAGAGTCCGAAGTTGGATAATTTTATGTAAAATTTGATTATAAAATTCGGTCGTTATGGGTTGCTATCAGCTATTTATTGTATGTGCAGAAGCGTTTACCCAGTATCAAAAATATTTAATCCTTTAATTGCCGAAACAAAGTTTAAAAAGACAAAAACGAAATGCTCAGATGTAGATTCACCAATTTCCCCCTTGTGCCATTAGTTACCGGACACCGTGTATAAGATAAATCTTCAATAACTTATCAAAATTACGTAAGACAAATACACGGCCTAAGATATTCGTAAGAAATATCTGTGAAAACACCAAAATTCAGGATCAAAACAATGCATCCTTTTTTTCATTAGCTCCATACAGGAGACCCTGAGGAAAATAATTTCCATCGTAGCCTATTCCATCTTAGGGGATGCTGTGTGGAGGATCTTTTAAAGGAAAGGAAGAAGAGGAAGTTCTGGGAAGTAAAAATGTATGAGGGATGGGTAGGAATCCGGGGGTCAATGTGTCCAGGAGTGACGAACGTATGAATCCATCTCTCCAAATGCGGTGCGAGGCGATGGGTCGACTGGAGAAGTCAAACGGCCACCGTGAAACAGTCTCTCTGGATCCAGACCACCACGCAGCAAGTGGGTGGACGCATTCGCCGCCAAGATCTGGACAAACCTCACCCAGTCACCAAACGTAGCGAAACACTTGGAATGACCTATGGCAATGGTGTTGCCATAGGTTACCCCATGGAGAATCCATTGTTCCCATACCCGCCTCCCAAATTGACAACGATTTTATTATTTATTTTGCGACAACATAATGAGCCTCGCTACAATTCCTAAATTGGGACACCTCAGTTCTTCTAGTTCCGGTCAGTTAAGATTTATGTGCTGTATCACCAATATTTCCAGAGTTGCATTTATACATAGAGGATCATATATTATTTGCACTCGCTCCGGGCTGTGGGACAATTGTGTAGTACTTGACTATGGGTTTTCTTCAGTTCAGTCGACAGATTGGCCATCATGTTGAAGTTGTCCCATGCAGCTGAAGTAGGTTGCCCCACCCCTTGAACCACCCCTACCCCCTGCCATACCATCAGCCCGAGGCGCCTCCGGAGTAATCGGCTGGAATTGACAAACGAAGCGGTCTTGTGTTAAATTCGACTTAAATTCGGCAATAATAATAAAGTAATATGGGTCCCTTGTTATGATAATGCGCTTGCCCCGGGCGGATAGGGGTGCAGCGGAACACTGAACTTGTTAGTCACCACTACAGGGCCTAAAGGCTGCAGACTACAGACTGTAGAGGTGTAGACAGTACCTAAAGATTCTCCAGAAAATTAATGTAACCTGAAAGAGGGTGAAACTTACCTTGGTGAGTAAACTTTTGTTTATTTATAGCATCCCATCTTTTGAAGAATTAGCAGCGATGAAAGGTGAAGAATTCGTCATATCATTTGGCCATCGTATCTTAATTGTGCAATACTTTTTTCAAGTGACTATATTGTCAGACTTTTTACCATTGGAAGATATATGAATCAGAAATTAAACCGTTAGCCTCATTTTAATTATTTTATAGAAAAAAAACGAGTGTGCTTTCGACCACACGACTGAAGTAAAACTTCACTAACTTATAAAATAAGAGAGAAAGAAAATATGCGCGCGCACTGCTCTCTCTTGCTACTACAGCATGATTCAGACAATAAGCCTGCACTGTGTCTTAGATATACGAAACGTAACTGGCTATGAGAGAAAGAGAGAAAGAAAATGTGTGCTCGCACCTCTCTTACTTGCCCCGACAGTAAATATGAAAAGTAACTCTCTCTTTCTATCTTCACTAACTTATATCTCCCTCGCAACTACCGTTCGCCTCACCCGATCACACTTTTCGTAACGCTCTCGTCACGCATTCACCAGCTTATTCCCCAAGTCCAGCGTGCGTGCAATAACGAACAATCAGATTTATTTTAGTGTATTGTGCCTTGTTGGGCTTCCTCTTTCCTTAGCCAACGTTTTGGACAGCGTTACAGTGTCCCTGTACGTATGACCCTGTAATGACCTGATACCCATTCTTATCCTCTCCCTGAAGTATAGGATTCTTTGCGACAAAGATTCACATCTTATTTTACCTACAAATATCTTCTGCAGTGCATTCCTAAATGTGAAATACGCCCTCGGCCCAACCTCTTGATTTACTTCTAGGCTTCTTGAGAACCTCGTACTAAATAATTCTTCATACCTAGAAGCCGGTAGGCAATTTTCAATAAGCTAAACAAATTACAATCAATTTCTCAAATTAAACGCGCACAAAACATCGCCATCCGATACGATCACGACGTCTTGCTTAGTATATCAAAGTCATTTATTTCCTGAAGGGTGGGGGAGGATAGGAGGGGGTGGTAGGATCGGAGAAAGCTGGTAATAAACACATTAAAGGGCAGTTAACGCCGCCGGTACAGTTGCAACCCTCGGACCGCTGACTAATACACAACTGATGAAGAGAGGAATTAAAACAGAAGCGATTCGCAGAAATGTAACGCATCCATCACTCTACACTCTACAGCCAACTGAAAGGGTTAAATAAGGTTGGGGTGACCATGCGATTATGATAAACTAAACTTTCAGAATTTAAGTATCACTGCATGAAATAATACCAATCAGTTAAAATTTTCAACTGCGAAGACATTTTCAGGGAAATGAGTTTTGACTTTATTATTGACTGTCATCGCAGACCTGTGAAAAATCGCCGAAATTCTAAATTCACTTCCAATTTTCTGTTAAAAATATTATTTTATATATAGGCCTCAATTTGAGAAGTGGGTACGGGTATTGCCGCCCGGGATCCATTTATTGGATAACTAACACCTCTGCCATAGGTCACCTCACGTAGTTCGCTACTTAGAAGAGGTGCCCGGGTTCATATAAGTCTTGGCGGCAGAGATCTGCTCACCAGCTGCGTGGCGAGCCGGATCGGGAGAGAACGGTTTAGTGAGACCTTTTTACCACTCCAGCTGCTCTCAGTTGGAGGGAAGGATTCATGTATGTATAGTACTGTCAATCTGATAGTGCTCCCTCTCTAAACACGAGAATTTCTCAATTAGGGAGGTATTGTTACCACTGATATTATATTAATATTTAATTGTATATTATATATATTGGTTAATAAATAAAAAAAATAAAATATATTTTTTTTTTATTTATTTATTTTTTTTTTCCAACAAAAACACAAATTACATAAATATATAATTTAGACAATTTATCGGTAGTCCCGCGAAGCTGCCACATGGCTGCTTGTCTGCAGGTTCTACCTTAATATACACTCGTTAATATTAGAAATTAAAAAATATATATATGTATAATATCTAAAATCGTAATGGAAAATGCAAATAATGACATCCTAATTCTAAAAAACTGATGCGATACAAATCTAATTTCAACCTTACAATTAATGCAAAATAAAAACCACTTTATATTCTCAATGAATATGTTTTATATGAATATGAATTTACCCTAATTTAAACATAAACATAACAAAAAATGTGACAAAGATGTCTGTAATAATTCATGTACCATATTAAATCATACGACAAAAAAAAAATGAACCTCGGTGTAATTGAAGATCAATATATGAAATAGAACAGTCACATATGCGCTTTAGGAAATATATCTATATATTTATCAGATTAAGAAATTTACTCAAATTAAGTAATCTAAAAAATAAATAAAGTCTATTTCGCACTGCTGAATACACTCATTCCAGATACCTACTCATCCCTATCATATATTTTTCCTTCCCAGAACTTCCTCCCCTTCTATTCATTAAAAAGACCCTCCATATAGCATCTCCTAATATGATATAGGCTCTGACGGAAATAATTTTCCTCAGGCCCCCCTATATGGAGCTAACGTAAAAAAAGTATTTAATCGCTTGTCTGCCTTCTCCAAAACAACTCTTCTATTTTTTAATGTTACACTTAAATTCGAAGCAGAAATTCCAGAGTTTATTTAGTCGAAGTTACAGACAGACATGGAATCACAACCGAAATTAATATTTTTATTGAACTTTACTGATTTTATTTTTTCGTATTCCATTTATGTATTGACTTTTTGCTTATTTGCAACGGATTAATAAGTCTGGGACGATCCAGGACACAAATGATATCTTAAGAGGGTGATGATTAGTTCAAGGCATAAGTATAATGTTACTCATTTCAACTATAAATAAGGAAGATGATTTTAAAATCGCTTCTTCAGGATTATATGTTTCAGCATCGTTGAGATAGTAATTTGGATTGTTCAAAAATTTCGAACATTAGTAGTTAGATTTAGAAAACAATATATCACTCTTACTCTTTGAAAATGTTGATAAAGATAGTAAGTGTTCCATGAACCCTCTCTGGTTTTGGTCACCCTTAATACCCCTTTCTCGGCAGCGCTGATTTGGGGGTAGAGGCGGCAGGCGGCAGGCAGCAGGCAGCCAGGGGCACAAGCAGTGGGTTGGCTGGAGGTTGCGACGTAATTTAGGGGTATGAAGGAGGAATGTTTCCGCCGAGCGCGATAATCTCTCGCGAATTATCCGACTGTCTCTAGGCCATATTGGATAGATTCACTTATCCATTATTATAACTTACCACCATGGTGATAGTTAAACGTAGAGTAGGTGCCTACTATTTTCTTTAAATGTATGCCTTCCTGAGTTACAAATTGAAACATTTTTAATTTGTACATAGCATGTTTTATGGATGCAATTGATTTATGCGCTTTGAGACATTATCATAATTGTCAGATGAAAGATAATCATTCAGAATCGTGTTTGGTGGCCAGAAAATACAGACATGAATCACCACCTTCTTCTTTTCCATCTCTCTTCCCTACCTACTGCCTCTAGTCTTACAACATATCCCAATTGGGGATGACATAGTCTCACTGGTTGGTATTTCTGTATAAAATTTTAAATGATGTATTTGATGATCCAGAATTGTTTTCATTGATAAGATTTCGAATAATAATGGAAGGAAATAATTATATCAATTAATTGGACGTCTTCAATTTATCACTAAATAATCACAAAACGTTTTTAAAGGGGCAGTTCAGTTATGTACAATAAAAACTGTATAATTTTTACTATTCATTTGTAAAATTCCCTTAAAAGGGAGTAAATAAATAAATATATCTACGGATTTGAAACAATACAGTTGCCGCCAATTGACATCGGACCTTTCAACTTCTGGGTTTCAGACAGACCGCAGTATACAGAATTATAAGGGACACACTTGACTTACAACCAGTAATTCCCGACTGAAATGTTAATGATAATTTGATCTCTGGTGACATTCTTGATGTTTTAAAACACAAAAAAATCAGTGGGTATTGGACAGTTGAGCGGGGTGAGGGGTTGGTTGGTTACTTGGCTGAATGACCAGTGACGGAGATTGGAACAATTTTGTTGGCTTTTTTGGTTTGAGACCAAAATTTCATCTATATTTTTTACTTAAAATAATGTCAGAAGACACTTGTTAAGGTAAAAAACTATATCAAGTACCCCTTATAATCTTTTATATATATTTTTAAGCATGGAAAGTAAGCTTTCTTTGGGCACAACGACATGACTATGATATGATTTACTGGATAACCAACCCCTCTGCAATAGGTCACCCCAAGTGGTTCGCTACGTTTGATGACTAAGTAGGGATATCCGGGTTCATGTGATAAGGTTTGTCTAGGTCTTGGCGGTGGATGCGCTTGCCCACCTGCTGTGTGGCGGCCCGGATCAGGTGAGACTGGATGAGGGAGACCTTTTGATTTCTCCACCGCAGTACTTTGCATCGCAGTGGGGGAAATCGATTCATACGTCCGTCACTCCTGAACACATTAACCCCTAGCTACCACCCCTCATACCTTTTCCTACCGAGAACTTCCTCTCCTTCCTTTCCTTAAAAAAAACCTCCACACACCATATTCCCCAAGATGACATAGGCTCTGATGGAAATTATTTTCCTCATTTAAAAAAAGCTAATGTTCAAAAAAAAATTCTACCATCTGTGCAAGTCTTCAGTATTTCAAACGACCTTCAATCAAATAACCATGCATTTAATTTTGTACTTCCAAAAAAGCTTTAAGTCTAAAGCAAACATTTTATTTATCATTATTATTGTAACAAGTATGTTAATAAGTATGATTCACAATGAAGGAAGTATATGTCTAACAATGACCTGAAAAATGAATTTTTATTTATTTATATATTTATAAAATACATGTTACATATGTTAGACATTTACATAGATAAGATTTATTAAATCACCATACTAGGCGGCTGCCTGTTTCATGGTGATTAATTAAGGATAGTTACTTGAGTGTAGTCTAGTGTAAACACATGGTAAAATTGATAAACTTATAATAAAAAATAGAAAAGAAAAAAAGCAGTGCGTAAAATAAACATGTAAATAAAATAAACCTGTAAACATGTGGTACTAGTAGTATGTAATGATGTTAAAATTTATATCTCTATCTGAGTATGTGAAACAAGTTATGAACACTGTCATAGTCACTCATCAGAAGGTCGGTAAGCGCCTTTCTGAAAGTGAGATATTTGGCTTTAGACTTTATTTTAATTGATAAGTTATTAAAAATTTTAGGTGCAAGAAAGTTAAACTGGGACTGTGCCATTGAAGTTTTTGTTGTTGGAATAATATAATTCGATTGATTTGAATACCTTGTGTTGTATTTTGAATTTATAATATATTTTTTTGTAAATTTGAATTTAAAATAAGAGGTAATATTTTTTACATATATGGATTTTATATTAAGAACTTTGAAGTCTTTAAATAGGTCTTTCGTGGGGTGTATATAATGTACTTTGTAAATAGTCCGTATTATCAATTTTTGGGCTTTAATCAATGGGTCTAATACAGTTTTAGAGCATCCTCCCCAGACAATTATACCGTACGATAAAATTGATTGACACAGGGAAAAATATACTGTTCTCAGTGTATTTTTTTTTAGTATATTGCGCAATGATCTGAAGATATATGCCAGTTTCCGTATACGGCTTGTGACATTAATTACATGATCTTCCCATCGAAGTTTATTATCAATTATTACGCCTAAGTATCTAATGGAATCTACTCTTTCCAATGGATTGCATAGACAGCTGGATATATCACTACAATAATGTATTTTTAGTACATGATTACTAGAGGGTTGACTTGGATTGTTTGTACTGAATGTTAGGTATTTTGTTTTAGTTATATTTAGCGTTAATAAATTATCATCCAGCCATTTTTTAACCTTTTGCAAAATTAGTTCCGCTTTATGAAAAGTTTCTACCCATGTTTTACTTTTTATTACCAGGGCAGTATCATCGGCAAAAGTGATTATGTTGCCATCAATTTCTAATCTACATAAATCATTAATATATATGAGAAAAAGTATTGGACCGAGTACACTGCCCTGTGGTACGCCAAAATTGATTCTGATAGGTTGAGACGATTTGTGTGATGGTAACTTAATAAATTGCTTTCTGTCTGTTAGGTAAGAATTGAACCATTCAAATGCCTTATTCTTTATTCCGATTTTCTGTAGCTTAGCTAGGAGGATTGGACGAGAGACTGTGTCAAATGCCTTAGCTAAGTCCAGAAATATTGCCAGACATTTATCACCTTTGTCTAGGGCTTCTATTATGTGTGATGTTAATTCTAGAGTAGCTGAATCTGTGCTTAGCCCTTCTCTGAAGCCAAACTGGTTTGGCGAGAGAATATTGTATTTTGTAAGAAAGTCGATAAGTCTTTTTTTTACGATTTTTTCTATAATTTTGGAAAGTGATGATAAAATGGAGATAGGTCTATAGTTTGATATCTCAGTAGGAGTTCCAGACTTAAAAATTGGTTGAACTAAAGCAAGTTTGAGTTTGTTCGGAAATATACCTTTGTCGAGACTGAGGTTAATGATATGTACTAGTGGTAGATTTATAAAAGGTTCAATAATTTTTAGTATGTTTGCGGATATTTTATCATGATTACATGAATGGGAGGGCTTTAATTGTTTAATAGTTTGTGAAATTTCAGCAGAGTTGGTGGGGTTGAGTGTGAATGAATTGTTTGTTTCACAAGCAGAGTTATTGATATTGTCGGCAAGAGCATTTTCATCGGTAAGTGTTTTATTTAAAATTTGTGATGCTAAGTTTTTTCCGATATTACAAAAATATTCATTTATGTAATTTGTCACAGTGTCAGGTTCGTCTTTTAGAGAGGTGTCTAGTCCGTTGATGTTTAATTTATTGATTGGTGGTGTTGAATGGTCAGTGTCAGATATTTCTTTAATAATTTTCCAAACTTTTTTATTGTTATTACCGGCTCTGGACAATTTCTGTTTATAGTAGTTTTCTTTAGTGATTCTGATGAGATTGTTACAAATATTTCTGTATTTTTTATAAAATATTTGGGCTTGTGTATTTGGATTTTTAAGTAAGTTTTTGTGGAGTTTGTCCCGTTTTTTAATACAAAAAATTAAGCCATCGGTTATCCATGGTTTTAGTTTTTTATTTTTTGAGTTATTCAAAGGGGATTCAACGGTAACAGCCTGAATATGTTTCAAAAGTATTTCAGAAAATTTATTAAATGCAACATCTACATCTGAAGAATTTAGAGTAGAGAGCCAATTTTCCAATTTAATTTTGGAGGTTAATTCCTCAAAATTGATCTTAGTCTTTAATATATTTTCACATGAGGTAATGGGAATGGATTTTTTATTCATGAGGCCAATTACTATTGAGAAGTGATCAGTTATGGTTGATTGATATACAATTCCTTTCGCATTTTTTTTTGTTCTTATGAATATGTGGTCAATACACGATTTGGTCATGTCGGTTACTCTAGTTGGGACATTAATGTGAGAAACAAGCCCGTATTGAGTCATTAGGTTATTATAATCGAGTGTTTGTGTTGACATGGGCTTAAGTAAATCTATGTTAATGTCACCGATTAATATTAGTTCTTCATTTGATCTACAGTTCAATAAGGCCACGTCTAAAGATTTAAGGAAGGATGAAACATTTTGCTGTTTAGGTGACCTGTATAGTGCAAGAATGGTGGTCTGGTTTATTTTAATTTTAAGGCAGTTGGCATTATCGATGGATAGTTCAGAGATAATCGGGTAAAGATCGGATTTTACATAGACGATTACTCCATCTGACTGTGTCTTGTTATTCAATGTATTGAAAACAGTAAATCCTGTAATTTTTTTGTGAGTGTAATTTGACTTGATCCAACATTCTGTTAAAATTATTATATCAAATATATTATTCAAACCGACAAGCGTTACTAGTAGATTGTTAAAGTTCTTTTCTATGCTGCGAATATTTGTAGAGAATAATTTTAATTGTGTATATGGCTTTAGTGTATCTATACAATTTGATGCAACATTAGTTTCAGAGGTTATTATATTACCATGATTTTCTATTTGTACATTAAGTTCATTAATATCATTCATTTCTATGACAAAAATTTTCTTTTTTTTGGTATGCAGTATTATAAAAAGAAAAAAAAACACAAAGTTTCTTTAAGTACGAACTAAATGTAACTACAGTAAATGTAAAGAGAGTATGTGAGTGTGATAAATAGGCGAGACCTAGGTGAGTACTTATACTTGTGATAAACCCCCCCCCCCTCTACGAAGTAAACCCTACCTTTTGAATCCAAATGCTGCTACTTTGCTACAGCTACCGGCGCAACCCCGGCCGGCCTTTAAAAGCTCACCTGCATTTCTTTTGCAGCGCCTTCTCAACCCCATCACGTAATACTTTTATGCAAACGTGACGAGATGCTCTCAATTAATCAATTGTAATTAACCCCACAACGTTGTGTACTTTTTTGTTTGAGTGGTTTGGTATAGTTAATCCAATTTAATTAATAATTTATTTGTGGTAAACCCTTGTTCTTTTAGATATGGCGTGTTACAATTTGCAAGGCTTCGAATAACAATGACTGAGTCTGACTAGCTTGAAAATTAACTAATTATCTATCTATATTCGTTCAGCTTCCTCCCCTAGCACCTGTTATACACCTACGCTCATCGACGACTATTTTTATTGAAGTAATCTGCATTTTCCCTCCTAGCATCTAATATATAAATTTACATTCAAACGGCGAATTGAGAAGATCCTACCTTTCGATGCGATGCCGCGTACTCTCTGCAGCTCTATAAAATGCTATCATGAAAATAATTTGACATTTATGTATATTCTAACAAAAGATTTACACTCAAAGCAGTTCGGCGTGCAATAATTCTACACTCACAGTTCTAGATGCAGTTTGTTAGTTAGCTAGCTTGTTTTATCTTGTTAATTTGATTCTACGGGTAGGTATTTTGGATTAACATGAGACAGAACATGTGCTGTTTAAATAATTGGACTCCTCCATAGCCCAACTGATAAGGTGATGGTCATAGACCGCCGAATCAGCTTCCAATTCCAACGCCTCCGGAGAATGTTAAGGTCGCAAGCGACGAATGAAAATCGACATGTTTTGCCTTCTGTCGGGAAAGGGTTTGATGTGTGTTTCTGGATCATAGAGTGATAATGGGAATAATATCGACCACTACGCCGCCAAATTAAAAATATGTTGATGATGATGATGAGAGGTCATCTCATACCGTTTGATATGAGGGTCTGCTCCGATTAATGGCGTGATAGCCGATGTCAGGAACTGTTCAGGAAATGTGTGGGTGGCACGAGGTTTTGGATCGTGACATCCTACTCTGGATTGATGATGATGATGATGATTCTGAAGTTCTTCAGCATGCCGATGACTTGAGTTCCATTTACTCCTAAAGCACCGGCATAAACATTAAACCGAAGTTGATTAGACAATCGGCAATGTCAGGAGATCGGTGGGGCCGCTCTCTCCTCTGATCTGGCGATGTATGAATTTAATTAAAGAAGATTTTGATGTCACCGATCCTCGCCTTGGCAGTCACTCATGTCCTCAATAGTCCCGTTCTCCGTCCAGCACGCCGCCTCGAACCAGTAGAAATAATGATTACGTTTTTCCTAGGCACGCTACAGAAACGTGCGCCAGCCTGCAATCGCGATGGTCATCGGTATTTGATTTGAATGAAAAATACGTCCCCTCGCATAACATACACAGGCGTAACGTGGGACCTTCCCCGAAATGTCACGGGCATATGCTCTACGATAGGCGTACCCCAACCTCAAACTCAAATATCAGCTCAAAGAAAGAAATGTCAAGCTCGGCTTCCAGGGTGCTGGGTCCAAGAATGAAAGGCACCAGGTCGTGAATCTGGCTTCCCTCCCTTCTATTTCCCCCGCTGCACTTTCGTCCAGAGTACTTTCCCACCCTGATGCTGGATGATCCCTATTCCTAGTGTGAGGGAGTTAAGAGAACTTTTGCTACTTATGTAGGTGGATATAACGCATTACGCTTAAAATATGAATACCTACCGACGGCTTCATTCAACCGACAATGTGAAAGTTTTTGATAAATCGAATATCGAATGAAATATACCTACCTAAGCGTAAACCAAAAAGTAGTTAAGAAAACTTATCCGGATTCCAACAAAGAACCGCCGATCGGTTGCCAAACGATTCCATATGTCATGTTCCCTTCGTTCCGCCGACAAGGCAGACCCCACACGAGCGTAACCTAAAAGGTAGTGAAGCCCACGCAAATTTCGTCACTTCGTTTCCCCCATGACGAAGGTAGTCCGGCCAGATCGTAATCTTCGTCCTGCATCAAACTGGCCTCCCGCGACGACAACTTTTATCCGCTGGTACCTCGGAGCGGCGGTAGAAGGAGGGCGAAATGGGTGCACGTCCTTTGTTCTCCTGAAGTCCCCCAATGCCTTAGTGACGTACATACGTCGACATCATGGAATGGCTCCGGCCACGCTTCCAATCCAGTCTAGAGCGGGTACGAGATCCACGTTACCGAGATGTGATCACAAGGGATTCCAATTTGCTCGGACCAGACACGACCATCGCTTACTTCGCCTCCACATTAGGAAAATAGTGTAAGCCCACCTGCATTTCGATCACATCGCCCCCGATAAAGTCGCGTGAGATACTTCCTCATGGTGAAATAGGAAAGCCGGACCCGTTAATTCATTCGACAACCGCCGTCCATTCTCGAGTCGTAACCCGCTCAATTAAGTTTGAAGAAAAAGAGTTTGTTAATTAAGTAGGTGGATATAGCGCATCACGCTAAAATGTGAATACCTACCGACGGCTGCATTCAACCGACAATATGAAAGTTTTTTTTTTGCTAAGTCGAAAGAAATATACCTAAACGTGAACCAAAGGTGATTATATGATTAGATATCGAACCAAGTTTATGCAAAGTCCTATGTAATAGACTTGTTGTGATACCTAAAATTTGGAATAAAGTGTGGGAAATTTTTGGAGTGGGAATTTAACTATGTCAGATTTTGTTAGTAAACAAAGATGCCCATGCTACGCACCCTTCATAAACCGTTAAATTACCCAATGCCTTTTCAAAAACCCTTTCCTAAATATAGTCCCCTAGCTACGTTTAAAAATATTATTACGAAACTCGTAAATAATAATTAACACCTCCAAGGCGCTTTACAAATTAATTTATACCTACATTCTATACCTATGTATTTTGGTACCCGTTATGTATTGGAGAATACCCAGTAACCTAATTTTCTAGATCACCAACAAAGCACTTTTAAAGGGTTTTATTATTGTTTTGTGGTTTCAAAATCCCGTCTTTTAAATGAAGTCTCTCGTCTAAGATTTATTGCCCGAAAGCGCACTTTGTGCTTCAAATGCTATTTTAGTCCATTGAACCCCAAATTATTATTTTTACAACGGTCTCGTCTCAAGAATAACTTCACCCAACAAAGGTACTTGCTAGCCGGTCAACCCGGAAACGTGCAAAGCTCCGCTCGACTTAAAAAAAAGGTCCTAGATTCCTAAGGCTTGTATATAAACCCTAATTGACTCTTTCCTGCAAGGCCCGTACTAAATATGTTATTAATTTTATACAAACTTACCAAATTCGCCTTGTTGCACAAAATAATTTCACAAATCAATTCACTACAATAATATTTAATTCAAACAAGCACTTATAAACCACAACCCGTCATGCAGTTATTTATTCCAAGATGCAGCCGTCAAACACAATTCTCGCGTAGATTTCTTTTTTAAATTTCACCCTGACCCTGATAGACGCCCCGAAAGTACGTCCCGACCGCCTCAATTTACAAATTATATTATTTAACTTCACCGATATGAACTCGCAAGCCTCAATCTCTGACTTCCCTATTCGCGTGGACTCTTTTTGTTTAATAAAACGGAATTTCCTTTGTTTAATTTAAAATGAAATATCCCCGATTTAGACGCACCAAACTGGTCTCCTCGCGACTATCGGACCTCGATCCCTTAATTTAAACCTTGCTTCCCAACGACCAAATCTTGACTCCCCTCAATCGCGTGAACTACTTTTTTTCAATTAAATGAATTATTCCCGTTTACGCGCACCAAATTATAATTCTACAGTTTATCAAAACTCCGATGATTTTTTCCGACCGTGCGTGCCCAGGTTCTTTCTCCGACCGTCTTCCAACACTTCCCTGCCCCAACTTCCTTTATTATTATATATAACTATCTGAATTATTCCCGGTTTACGCGCACCAAATTATTATTCTGCCGTTTATCAAAACTCGATGATTTTTATCCCGTCTGCGCGGCCCTAGGTTCCTTCCCTGACTCCTCTCCAACCCGACCCTACTCCGACTGTCCAGTTCCAACCCCCTGCCTTCTGACTCCCACCCATCTACTTGTGTGGTTTCAATAATATATTAGTCCCTCTTTTTTAAAACCTCAAGTGGCCACATCTCCCAATATGCATATTTCAATCGTTTTAATAGTGTTCTGTCACATAATAACTATTATTTCAGAGAATTTTGTGTAGAAACCATGTTCGTTATTTTTTGTGGTGTAAACTAATTTCGTCTGCGCCGGAGTCATAAACTATCCCAATAACGCTTAAAAGAAGAGCTCAGTGGCGTACTTCAATTCACTACTCATCCTAATTACTTGCGTCGACTTTATTGGTTATATAATAACATTATATAAGCATTGTCTGTACACGTTTTCGTTCTTTCTGCGTGCGTCACTATTTAACGAATTCTGCAATCTTATTTTGACAAATATGTCAAATATTTCAACCCGTAATCGGCGCGTCGCGCTAGTATATTTAAATGCACCAACGATCAATCCTTATTGCCTAATTTTCAACTCCCCACTGCCATAGAAAATTCACCAGATAATTGTATCGTAAATCCAATCTGCTCGCGTTAAGATCAACCACCACTCGGGCAAAAATTCATCGGCCGCCCCTGACTTGATAATGATATATCCATTAGGATTCCTCCTCCAACCAAAGTGTTTCGGCACACGTGTTTATCCTAGAATTGGCCCGGATTCCATAAATCACCCGTAAGGGTTGGGAGCAGAGAATCGTATTTTGAAACCATACCCTGTTACAAAATTTAAATATTTCTAAATCGATCTCTCAATTTTAAAAGAATTATTTCGTAGGCCCAAAGGCGAGATCATCACAGTCTCCCCTTTATGGAAAAAAATAGTGGAGGTAGATAGAAATCCAAACTACAATCACCTATTTTGTTCCAGAACTTCAGCAGTAGTCAGCCCGTTTGGACTCGCCTAACATCTTTGTGCCTTTTTTTTCCAAAATTGTAATGATGAGTATTTCCTAATCCGGCCCTGTCCTGTACGTCATCGCATCCCTTCCCTATTCCGTTTCTTCGTCGGCCTTGCCCAATGTTTGTCTAATGTTGAAACTACGGTCAATGTACCTTGCGTTACGCCTACATATTTCCAGGAATTTGTCCCGGTTACCACCTACAACGGTACCTAGTCATGGTACCCTAACTGTCTCCTATTGTACTCCCCACATAAGCCGACAATATATTATGTGAGTATTTAGGTGTCTATTATTGTCTCTAAACCAATTAATCCAAATTTTAATTTCTGCCTAACTTTATCACCGATTTATACTAGTTTTTTTTTTTTTCAAATCCACTGATTCACAATAAACTCTGTTTGCGCAATTTGTAAACCCATCCACAATCTACTACTAAACATTGTGAATGTTTCAATGCTCCACATCTCACTGTGTCTAAATTCATAATTTATTTTTCTCTATAAAATAACCCTAAGTGGTTTTCCCCAATTCGGCCCTGTCATTGTTATCGGTAACACGGCTATCACTCGTAACCTTGCTCCGTCTATGTTCCCCGTTTTCGAAACACTGTTGAAACTGTATTTGCTTAGTAGCTGTTATCTGGTTTTAAGAGGCGATCAGGTGACGTTTCACCCCTACAACTTCCCTTACAAAATTGCAAATATCTGCTAGCAAAGAGCGCCTAAGTCGTCCCTTCTCCCCTTAATCGGTACTTTCGGTTTCACATAATGGCCGTCTCGAAGGTCCGTCTGCATTTTTTTTCTTCATAATATCTCGACCGTAGTTATACGAGTGTGACCGACCTTTCCTTATTTTTTGTTTGTTTTTTCGTTAAAGGAACTTTGTCCAAAATGGACCTGACCGTTGTTCTAAATTTAACAATTTGGTACTGGGGACCAATATCATCTATAAATTTTTAACTGCTGAGAAATCAACTGCCTACAATACCTAGTCATTTTTTTATTTCCTTAGATTCATACGTTTGAGTACGTAATTATTATTGTAGTACTTTTAATCTAGTGCATGATTAGAATTAAACATTTTGGATACGCTTATTCTGTAAGTCGGGTTGAATATTAGCAAACAATTTATTTTTAAAATTTTAATTTGCCATCAAGAACCGACTTCCTCCCCTCACATCGGAATACCTTTTATTCCCTATACTTATCGGAGGTTGCCTAACATTTTACCTACCTCTCCTATCTTTAATTTGGTTTTATTGTCTTCACGCCTAATCCGGTTCACGTCACTAATGTTTATTCTGCATGTATTTTGTTTCTCAACAGATTCTGTTTCTTTGAACTATTTAGTTAAACTAATTTCGTTCAATCCTGTACAGATTATTTTGAAATTACGTTTCAAAATAATGCTTTTATTCCGACTGTCACCCACTTCTTGTGATGACCGGCTGTAGGGAGGGTTTCAATTTACCGTTACGTTAAACGCACAAACCTATTTGACACATATCTCCGCTAGTCGGCACTCGGTTTAATGACCTCCCTTTTTTTTGTTCTCCACACTGAGCGTTAAATGTTTAAATGATCTGCCCTCAAAATGAAAGAGACCCTTTTTTCTATTGTTGACACTAAAGGACACTAATACTTATCAATATTACAATTGTAATGTTTTGTTTACTTCGGTAACCAGAACTACTCCTCGATGTTTTGTATTTTTATTATTTTAACTAATCGTCCGGTATCCAATTTACCAAACGTTCAAACCCAATTGAAAGTTGACTAACATCGATATTATCACCTTGGCGATTTGATATTGAATGCATTATTGAAGGACTATCTCCCCTAATAACGTAACACCCTTTCTCACTAATACTTATCGAAGGTTGGATATCATTAATTTCTCTTGTTTAATTTTGTTACACTTTTTATTGACGTACAGCGCTCCTCCCCTCAAAATATGATACCTTTAACCTGCGTCTTATCGGAAATTGGACATCATCAACCAACCTCTCCTAAATTTATCTGGTTAAGCTAATGTGTACATTATTGCACTACCTACTCTCTTGATTTATTTTGTTTCACTTTTTATAGACGTATGGCGCTACTCCCCTCAAAATATGATACCTTTAACCTGCGTTTTATCGGAAGTTGGACATCATCGGCCTATCTCTCCTATCTTTATCTAGTTAACAAATGAACCTATGCATTAGTTGAAGTACCTACTCTTTGTTAAGTTTTGTTCCACTTTTTATAGCCGTACGGAGCTCCTTCCCTCAAAATCTGATATCTTTAATCTGCGTCTTATCGGATGTTGGGCATCATCGTCTTATCTCTCCTATCTTTATCTAGTTAAGCTAATGTACCTATACATTATTTGAAGTACCTACTTTCTTGGTTAGTTTTGTTCCACTTTTCATAGCCGTACGGCGTTCCTCCCCTCAAAATATGATACCTTTAACCTGCGTCTTATCGGAAGTTGGAGATCATCGGCCTATCTCTCCTATCTTTATCTAGTTAAGCTTATGTAAACGTTATTGTTTCTAATTCCTCTGCGACACATCTATTGTCCTAATATTTTACTTTTTTTTTTTTTCGTTGGGTTTTCAGTCATTTTCGGATGACATTCGAACCGTTATACCTACTGTATTACTCTTTTTTTTTTTTCTATTCTTGTTAAAGTCATTGTATAAAACCCAGCAAAATGCAACACTTTGTAATACCATACCTCCTGGTCACTTAGCAAAACTGTGATATACCCCCCCCCCCCTCTAACGACGTAAACCCTACCTTTTGAATCCAAATGCTGCTACTTTGCTACAGCTACCGGCGCAACCCCGGCCGGCCTTTAAAAGCTCACCTGCATTTCTTTTGCAGCGCCTTCTCAACCCCATCACGTAATACTTTTATGCAAACGTGACGAGATGCTCTCAATTAATCAATTGTAATTAACCCCACAACGTTGTGTACTTTTTTGTTTGAGTGGTTTGGTATAGTTAATCCAATTTAATTAATAATTTATTTGTGGTAAACCCTTGTTCTTTTAGATATGGCGTGTTACAATTTGCAAGGCTTCGAATAACAATGACTGAGTCTGACTAGCTTGAAAATTAACTAATTATCTATCTATATTCGTTCAGCTTCCTCCCCTAGCACCTGTTATACACCTACGCTCATCGACGACTATTTTTATTGAAGTAATCTGCATTTTCCCTCCTAGCATCTAATATATAAATTTACATTCAAACGGCGAATTGAGAAGATCCTACCTTTCGATGCGATGCCGCGTACTCTCTGCAGCTCTATAAAATGCTATCATGAAAATAATTTGACATTTATGTATATTCTAACAAAAGATTTACACTCAAAGCAGTTCGGCGTGCAATAATTCTACACTCACAGTTCTAGATGCAGTTTGTTAGTTAGCTAGCTTGTTTTATCTTGTTAATTTGATTCTACGGGTAGGTATTTTGGATTAACATGAGACAGAACATGTGCTGTTTAAATAATTGGACTCCTCCATAGCCCAACTGATAAGGTGATGGTCATAGACCGCCGAATCAGCTTCCAATTCCAACGCCTCCGGAGAATGTTAAGGTCGCAAGCGACGAATGAAAATCGACATGTTTTGCCTTCTGTCGGGAAAGGGTTTGATGTGTGTTTCTGGATCATAGAGTGATAATGGGAATAATATCGACCACTACGCCGCCAAATTAAAAATATGTTGATGATGATGATGAGAGGTCATCTCATACCGTTTGATATGAGGGTCTGCTCCGATTAATGGCGTGATAGCCGATGTCAGGAACTGTTCAGGAAATGTGTGGGTGGCACGAGGTTTTGGATCGTGACATCCTACTCTGGATTGATGATGATGATGATGATTCTGAAGTTCTTCAGCATGCCGATGACTTGAGTTCCATTTACTCCTAAAGCACCGGCATAAACATTAAACCGAAGTTGATTAGACAATCGGCAATGTCAGGAGATCGGTGGGGCCGCTCTCTCCTCTGATCTGGCGATGTATGAATTTAATTAAAGAAGATTTTGATGTCACCGATCCTCGCCTTGGCAGTCACTCATGTCCTCAATAGTCCCGTTCTCCGTCCAGCACGCCGCCTCGAACCAGTAGAAATAATGATTACGTTTTTCCTAGGCACGCTACAGAAACGTGCGCCAGCCTGCAATCGCGATGGTCATCGGTATTTGATTTGAATGAAAAATACGTCCCCTCGCATAACATACACAGGCGTAACGTGGGACCTTCCCCGAAATGTCACGGGCATATGCTCTACGATAGGCGTACCCCAACCTCAAACTCAAATATCAGCTCAAAGAAAGAAATGTCAAGCTCGGCTTCCAGGGTGCTGGGTCCAAGAATGAAAGGCACCAGGTCGTGAATCTGGCTTCCCTCCCTTCTATTTCCCCCGCTGCACTTTCGTCCAGAGTACTTTCCCACCCTGATGCTGGATGATCCCTATTCCTAGTGTGAGGGAGTTAAGAGAACTTTTGCTACTTATGTAGGTGGATATAACGCATTACGCTTAAAATATGAATACCTACCGACGGCTTCATTCAACCGACAATGTGAAAGTTTTTGATAAATCGAATATCGAATGAAATATACCTACCTAAGCGTAAACCAAAAAGTAGTTAAGAAAACTTATCCGGATTCCAACAAAGAACCGCCGATCGGTTGCCAAACGATTCCATATGTCATGTTCCCTTCGTTCCGCCGACAAGGCAGACCCCACACGAGCGTAACCTAAAAGGTAGTGAAGCCCACGCAAATTTCGTCACTTCGTTTCCCCCATGACGAAGGTAGTCCGGCCAGATCGTAATCTTCGTCCTGCATCAAACTGGCCTCCCGCGACGACAACTTTTATCCGCTGGTACCTCGGAGCGGCGGTAGAAGGAGGGCGAAATGGGTGCACGTCCTTTGTTCTCCTGAAGTCCCCCAATGCCTTAGTGACGTACATACGTCGACATCATGGAATGGCTCCGGCCACGCTTCCAATCCAGTCTAGAGCGGGTACGAGATCCACGTTACCGAGATGTGATCACAAGGGATTCCAATTTGCTCGGACCAGACACGACCATCGCTTACTTCGCCTCCACATTAGGAAAATAGTGTAAGCCCACCTGCATTTCGATCACATCGCCCCCGATAAAGTCGCGTGAGATACTTCCTCATGGTGAAATAGGAAAGCCGGACCCGTTAATTCATTCGACAACCGCCGTCCATTCTCGAGTCGTAACCCGCTCAATTAAGTTTGAAGAAAAAGAGTTTGTTAATTAAGTAGGTGGATATAGCGCATCACGCTAAAATGTGAATACCTACCGACGGCTGCATTCAACCGACAATATGAAAGTTTTTTTTTTGCTAAGTCGAAAGAAATATACCTAAACGTGAACCAAAGGTGATTATATGATTAGATATCGAACCAAGTTTATGCAAAGTCCTATGTAATAGACTTGTTGTGATACCTAAAATTTGGAATAAAGTGTGGGAAATTTTTGGAGTGGGAATTTAACTATGTCAGATTTTGTTAGTAAACAAAGATGCCCATGCTACGCACCCTTCATAAACCGTTAAATTACCCAATGCCTTTTCAAAAACCCTTTCCTAAATATAGTCCCCTAGCTACGTTTAAAAATATTATTACGAAACTCGTAAATAATAATTAACACCTCCAAGGCGCTTTACAAATTAATTTATACCTACATTCTATACCTATGTATTTTGGTACCCGTTATGTATTGGAGAATACCCAGTAACCTAATTTTCTAGATCACCAACAAAGCACTTTTAAAGGGTTTTATTATTGTTTTGTGGTTTCAAAATCCCGTCTTTTAAATGAAGTCTCTCGTCTAAGATTTATTGCCCGAAAGCGCACTTTGTGCTTCAAATGCTATTTTAGTCCATTGAACCCCAAATTATTATTTTTACAACGGTCTCGTCTCAAGAATAACTTCACCCAACAAAGGTACTTGCTAGCCGGTCAACCCGGAAACGTGCAAAGCTCCGCTCGACTTAAAAAAAAGGTCCTAGATTCCTAAGGCTTGTATATAAACCCTAATTGACTCTTTCCTGCAAGGCCCGTACTAAATATGTTATTAATTTTATACAAACTTACCAAATTCGCCTTGTTGCACAAAATAATTTCACAAATCAATTCACTACAATAATATTTAATTCAAACAAGCACTTATAAACCACAACCCGTCATGCAGTTATTTATTCCAAGATGCAGCCGTCAAACACAATTCTCGCGTAGATTTCTTTTTTAAATTTCACCCTGACCCTGATAGACGCCCCGAAAGTACGTCCCGACCGCCTCAATTTACAAATTATATTATTTAACTTCACCGATATGAACTCGCAAGCCTCAATCTCTGACTTCCCTATTCGCGTGGACTCTTTTTGTTTAATAAAACGGAATTTCCTTTGTTTAATTTAAAATGAAATATCCCCGATTTAGACGCACCAAACTGGTCTCCTCGCGACTATCGGACCTCGATCCCTTAATTTAAACCTTGCTTCCCAACGACCAAATCTTGACTCCCCTCAATCGCGTGAACTACTTTTTTTCAATTAAATGAATTATTCCCGTTTACGCGCACCAAATTATAATTCTACAGTTTATCAAAACTCCGATGATTTTTTCCGACCGTGCGTGCCCAGGTTCTTTCTCCGACCGTCTTCCAACACTTCCCTGCCCCAACTTCCTTTATTATTATATATAACTATCTGAATTATTCCCGGTTTACGCGCACCAAATTATTATTCTGCCGTTTATCAAAACTCGATGATTTTTATCCCGTCTGCGCGGCCCTAGGTTCCTTCCCTGACTCCTCTCCAACCCGACCCTACTCCGACTGTCCAGTTCCAACCCCCTGCCTTCTGACTCCCACCCATCTACTTGTGTGGTTTCAATAATATATTAGTCCCTCTTTTTTAAAACCTCAAGTGGCCACATCTCCCAATATGCATATTTCAATCGTTTTAATAGTGTTCTGTCACATAATAACTATTATTTCAGAGAATTTTGTGTAGAAACCATGTTCGTTATTTTTTGTGGTGTAAACTAATTTCGTCTGCGCCGGAGTCATAAACTATCCCAATAACGCTTAAAAGAAGAGCTCAGTGGCGTACTTCAATTCACTACTCATCCTAATTACTTGCGTCGACTTTATTGGTTATATAATAACATTATATAAGCATTGTCTGTACACGTTTTCGTTCTTTCTGCGTGCGTCACTATTTAACGAATTCTGCAATCTTATTTTGACAAATATGTCAAATATTTCAACCCGTAATCGGCGCGTCGCGCTAGTATATTTAAATGCACCAACGATCAATCCTTATTGCCTAATTTTCAACTCCCCACTGCCATAGAAAATTCACCAGATAATTGTATCGTAAATCCAATCTGCTCGCGTTAAGATCAACCACCACTCGGGCAAAAATTCATCGGCCGCCCCTGACTTGATAATGATATATCCATTAGGATTCCTCCTCCAACCAAAGTGTTTCGGCACACGTGTTTATCCTAGAATTGGCCCGGATTCCATAAATCACCCGTAAGGGTTGGGAGCAGAGAATCGTATTTTGAAACCATACCCTGTTACAAAATTTAAATATTTCTAAATCGATCTCTCAATTTTAAAAGAATTATTTCGTAGGCCCAAAGGCGAGATCATCACATACTGGAGCGAACTGAATGCAATAAATATTTTAAAACAAAAACAGTCATTACAATATTGTGATAAAAAACCGAACTTGAGAATTTGCAGTATAATTTTTCCAAGTTCATTAGTATTGTGATATTTATATCAAGTGTTACAATGAAAATATTACTGTAAATGTTGTTGCTAGTAGATAATATATGCGTGTGTGGTATAATTGATTCCCGTTTACATTGTAAGAATATTGGGCAATAAAAATATGAAATAGCACATTTTAAGGTTTTTATGATAGAACCAGAGGAATGTAATAAGGAATATAAGAATGTATATTGAGTACACATATAATTATTATTGCTATGACTCGTATAAAAAATTGTTAGGAAAATATTGATAGTTAGGTTATATACTTGTATCACAAAAGATATTAGAAGACTTGAGATTGGAATATGGATGGTGGTAATTGTGTATGTTTCAAATTTATTTATCTGTAAGATAAGATATTTAATACATATATTAGTTGTATTTATGATTGTACTAAGAGAGCAATAATAATTAGAGAAGTTGATATATTGATGGAAATATTTAAAGTAAATACAGTTCAGTTTCATCTTGTTCAAGTTAATAAAAAAATTTAAATCAATAATAATTACTACATAAATAAGATGGGTGATAATGTGTATTATATTAATTCGATATAGATTTGCTGTAAATATAGGATTACATAATATATTCTCACTGATTGTGTAAAAAACAGATAAGCTTAGATGAGAGAAGAATACATAATATCTCGTGTAAAATATCATGGTGGTGGTGTTACTAATAAGACAAAAACAAAAAACAATCGATCTAAATAATAATAATAAGAAGAAGGATAGTACATTATTTTGAGTATGTGTTATCTTGTCGAAATTCGTAGTATGAATCATGAAAAAACCAGGGAAAAAAGTTATTATTATAGTATTAACAATATTAAAGTATATAAAAAAAATATAATGGATAATATCAAGATAAGTATATCTGTTGGGATTAATTTGGTGAGATACATAAGTTAACATCAAGGAGGCAACTAGATTAACAAGCGAAACATACCATAATGCGAATGGAAAGGTGCAAATGATTTTGTAGTGAGTTTGTTTAACAGATTTATGTAGGGGTACACAATGAGTACAACGTAATAACGGATAAAAGCATAATATAATATAGACATTAGTATCTAGTATAGTGGAGTGATGAAGCAGCACAGTACTTTGTATCGTCAGTCACAGTAATTGACGTTTTTCACGGTCCAGGTCAGCAATATTATTAATTGAAATTATCTTGGAGGTATCAGTTTGTCTCAAAAGTATGCGCCCTCCGGTGGACCAGTAGTGTTTATAATTATTGTCTCTAGCAAAAAATTTTGTTTGATATAATAAAAATTTTCCCTTTTGAGTTAATTGATCTGATACGTAAATGTGTTTGGCGGCTTGCGAATATCCTAGGTCCCTTGTATTTATTTTATTTGTCATACTGGTTGTGGATTTCTTGTAGATTTTGAATTTGGATAGGAAGTCATCCCGCGATGTTATGGTATTGAACGTCGCTACGATAGGTCTTGGATTTTTGTCGGAGAATTTTGGTCCCAGCCTGTAGATTTTTGTTATAGCAGAATGCACATCAGTATTTTCGTAGTCGATAATTTTAGAGATTTTTTTGACAACTTCTGTATTATTTTCAATGTCGGACTCCGGAACACCTCTTATTTCAATGTTACAAATTTGGCTTAGATACTCCAATTTATCAATTTTTTCATCTTGTTTAGAAATGGTATTTAGTAGTATATTATTGTGATTTTTTTGTGCAGTTAATTCTTCGTTGACTTTTTCTTGTGCCTTTTCCATAACATTTATCCGTTTTCTTAGGTCTTCTTGTTGATCTGCCATATCCTCCCATTGATTCCATTCTAATCCCATCAAATTTACGAAAGCAATCTATCATGTAATTGAGGCCAGATGAATTGCATTGAGACATATCTTCAGTTATAAAGGACGTGTTCCGGCTCATTGGACGAGGGCGGGAGATGTGGGCGGGGGCGGGGTGGAGGGGAAGGAGGAAATCCGAATTAATCCCCGCACAACCAGCTCTGTTAAAGGGTAAATATTTTTCCCATAACTCATATCCCATCTACACGTCAAGAAATCGCAAAGCATTTCATTTCAACCCCCTTTTAATGATCTGCGGTATTTAGTGAAATGAAAGGGGAACAGATAATAATCTAAATTATCTGGCTTTCTATTTGGGAGATATTTTATCTTCTTGCGACGCCAACCCCTTCGTACAATTCATTTTGTATTATTTCACGAGAAAATTAAGGAATATTTTATGTGATAATAGCTTTTTTAAAGACGACTTAAAATGTGTGTTAATACGTAGGAGTTTTTTAAATTAAAATTTGTATTGGAGAACGGAAAGAGAATAGGAAAGGAAGATTCCTCAGGGGGTATAAGAAGATTGAAAAAAATCTGTTCATTATTACAAACATGCATTTCAATTTTAGAAATTTACTTTTCCTTGCTGTTTTGTATATCTGTAATTGCCTTATCATTTCTCTTCAAAATAATGATTTTACCCTTGAAAAACATCGAAATTTTATTATGAACTTTTAAAATTGCTTTTGTGTTTTCGATATTAAATTGTTTTCGTATAATTATATTAAAGTCTCTGAATCAAATTACCCTTGAAGATGTTCTCCACAGCATAAGTATAAAAAATATTAAAATAAACAATAACTTTGTAAACACCACTTTTATTTTATATACTTTATGCCGACCGGGTTTCGCTACATCGTAGAGATTATACTGCCCTGAAGAAGCTACGGTTGTAGCCAAACCCGGTCGGCATAAAGTATATAAAATAAAAGTGGTGTTTACAAAGTTATTGTTTTATTTTAAATTATAATGTCACATCATAAAGTAACTGTTTCATATGAACAAATAAAAAATATTCTTAGATATATATTTTAATTAAATTGGAAGATACTCGTACTTGGGAAAGAAACACGATTCAGTATTTAAACTTGGCTTGAAATGGCTATAACGGTGTTTGGAGATCAGATGTAAATAGTCAGGTACTTCCCTCTGCCCATCTCTTACATCTCCCCGATACCTTTAGCCTGAGAATATATCTACCCAATTTGGGGAAGCCAAGTACCTCTGAATCTAGACGGTTAGAAGTTGAGAGTCTTGTGAGTATTAACATTTAAAAAAATTCACCAAAATTTCGTTTGGACTCACAACAGTTCTCTTCCAACTCATTATTGTCTTATGAAATTATGTATGTAAGGTGGAAAATGAGACTAAGGAAACTAAACATCAAAATATTTCTAAACAATATTTTTACAAGATTGAACAAAATCAAATTTTGGAATGAATGAGTTAAACTTATTCCTGAGTATTTTCTCTTTTACTCCAAATACTTGCTCACAATCAAATGGTAGATGGTTATTAAGGCATGCATTTTTTAATCATGGAATTTATTTAGCAATGTGTGAGATTATCAAATTTTACACAGAAGTACAATTTCTTCAACAGTATCTTCAATGCTAGGTACGTACTGTTTGCAAGATTCCAGAGAGGCTAGATAAACGGCAGAATAAGAATCTAAAATACACATAAATTTGAGGATAATACCCCTTAGAGTTAAAATAGCATGGCATTGTCAAGGTGAGGCCAGAATTGGGCCAGGGCAATGCTTAACCTTCATACAGCGTAGAGCGTAGAGCGTACCAGTGGAATGCCCAATTTCTATGCAAAAGTAATGTAAATCACTGCCGCCAGAGGCCCGCCATTTGAATATCCGGTGACGTAGCGGGGACCTGCACCCGCCGCGTCACGCGATGACGTCACTGGAGTAATGCGGTACTAGCAGCTAGCAGCTACTAGCAGACTACTGACTACGGCGGGCTACGGGCTACGGGCTACAGGCTACAGGCTACAGACTCGCGGCTGCCGGCTTCAGCGCCCTTGAAACTTTTCATGACAAATATATGCAGAGTCGGCGGTGCTTACTTGCCTGCATAATGAGATGTTCTGTCTCACTGTCTCTCTGTCTGCGTGTCTCATGTCTCGTGTCTCGGGCGCTGGGAATAAACATTTTAAGCTGCTTTCGTCGACAAATTAGGCAAGGTCGCGTAGATTACATACAATTTTAACTATTTGAACCACAATTTATTCAGATATTTTTTTACTGCAATTTATAGGGCAACGCAACTCAACATGCCATTTTCATCTGCTATGGAGTGGCTTAATATTTTGTTTATTGTAAATTATTAGACAAGTCCACTTTTTATTAATGTGTATCCATTTTTCAATTCGTGTCCGATATGTCAGTGGCTGAGCATTGCGTTTGGGTCCCACCCGCGCATCGCGTGTTCGATTCTTCGGCTGGTTCTCGATGACGACACAGGCAACATTTCCCTGTTATTATGGTGAAAGTAGGAGATTTTTAAACATTGTTGGGTTATTTGTAACCCGGGAATGTTCGTTAATCACAAATTTTCATCTTATCCTGACGAAGAAACCATTGGTTTCGAAACATGTTGGTAGTTTTAATTAAAAAAGAGGTGTGTTAAAAGAGATTTATTTTCATTTAATAATGGATGAATTTTATGACGCAATTTTTTAGAATAAAATTAATATTTATAATATCTAGTGACTTTCATCTGAATTATAAATAGCTAGTGACTTAAGAATAAAACTAATTATTATAACTAATCACTTAAAACAACTGACTTAAAAATATTATTCAAAATTAAATACTTAATAATATACGTACTAAACTATTTTAAATGTATTGAGTAGCTAGATAAGGACGATCTTTTTACTTTGCATAGAAAACTTTGAAACCATTTTCCAAAATTTAAATTATATTTTTTTCCAAAATTTGTCACCATTTCAGGGCGCCATCTTTCTTTTTAAACAGAACACCAATTTACACAAAATCTTTATGTGATTTTGATAACCAAATTACCACTAATTTTCTTCAATACAATCCAACCATTTTAGAGCTTAGCAAAATTCTTACAAAATACACTTCTTATGCTATATATCACGGTTTGAATACATTTTTGTTTGTATATTATATAAATTTTGATTTTTGTTAGAAAAACGCTAATTTATAATAAACTTTTCAATGTAATATATTATTACAGAAGAAGATAATACTTATCTAAACGAAAATATGAAAAATTTGCGCTTGTTCCGGTAAGACGGTCTTCATAAATCCCAATCATCAAAAAAAAGTCTCTCATCCCAATGTTCAAAAAGCTGGTTTGTAACCTAAATAGTGTCTCCGGCACACCTACTGACCTTCTTCAAAAAGTCTAAACGAATACTCATATTTTATTAGAATAACACTCTTTAATAAAAGAAATTTGAAGGTTTTTTCAAAGAAAATTAATCAAAATCAACGCACGACACGATACATTTGCTTATTCAGATGTTAGGTTGTTGCCAACATTTTGAATCCTAAATAGAGGCTGTTCGATAGAAATGCACCAAAATCTGTAAACACCACCTTCCAGCATCCCTTCTGTAGTCTAGAAATACAGAAGGAATGCATGCGTACACCACCTTCACAGACACAACTACAAAACTACATACACACTTAACTAACTCCCACTATACTTATAATATAATATGACATGCTTGTAGATATCACGTGCAAACCTACCCAAATACGCACACACTGACACAATACTTGTGCATATACTCGCATACCAGCACAACTATATACGTATATCCCGTAGCGTGTTATCTCGTAAGCTTATCTCGGGATTCGGGGTGCATCTCATTATGTCGGGGGATCGGTCCACACTTTCTTCCTTGTTCCGAGTCCGCCGGTCTTCTATAGAAACTGACGAAACACGCATTTTTCTCTCTGTACTTCGCGTTGCTTTTTTCTAGCTGAGATTCTTTATCGTTCACTGGTGAAATTTATTCAGTGCTGATATTTTCTAGTATTATACATTTTTATCACGTTTTCGATGTCTTATTTAGACGCTTTATCGATAATTTATGCTTTTCTATATCAAGAGGAATATGTTCTTAGTTAAAAGAGCGTTGGTTGATTTGTTTTTTTTTTTAATGTTTTATTCTATTTTAACAACAACAAAAAATAACTGAACATGAATTCGTTCACTCATTAAGTCCATTATCCATAGCATTATATATTGTAACACCCAGACTGACATAATCTATAAATGAAATGAAATAATAAAAATTTCGATTTTTTCGTGTTTAACCAAATCTGCATACGTCGCAATTATAAATGCCTATCTACCTTATGTAGGAGTAATTCTTCTCTGCCTTCTTTTTTATAATATATGAATACCGCACAATTGTCCCAACTGCTCCCGTCTGAAGCCAGTGAGTCTATGGCATCCCAAATTGGGGTATGTTGTGAAGCTGAAGGTAGTGGGGAGGGGAATGAGATAGGGAAGAGGAAGGTGGAGAAGTACCTGGCTATTCAGATCTGGTCACCGAACACGGCTAAAGCCATTTCAAGCAACGTTTCAATTCTGAATGGTGGTCTGACACCAGGTCGATACTGAGAGAATCTTCCACTCTGGAACGTGCCGCAAATATAATATATATTATTTTTAATTTTGAAATAAAACAAATTAATCAAATATAATTTATTTGCCACGCCGGGATTCGTTCCCGCGACCTTCGGTGTGCGAGTCAAGAGCCTTACCGCTGGACTACGCCGGCCGTCAACTTCCACTTAGGCTCTGTGGAAAATAATTTCCCTCCAAATTGACAAACATTTACAGAGTGCCTACAATTATTATGATAATGAAATTGCTATTGGTAAGTGCATAGATAGTTAAAAATGTGCATAGCACATGTTAATTAAGATTTAGCTGTTACTAGGTGGAGATGCTACTAGTGAAATAAGAGGAATATACAATAAGTATATAACATAGTTCATATGTAGTACAGAGAAAGAGAACAAATAAAGAAAGAAAATACGTAAATATAAAGCATAATAAAGTAATTCCATAATTTTTAGTTCACATACCTCTATTTGCCGTGTGGAGGGTCTTTTTGAGAAGAGGAAGGAGTGATTATGTAGGTGGGAGGAAACACAGAGGCCGGAAAATCGTTTCACAGCTGTTGTGTGGAACGAGTTGTAGAAACGATCCGTTCTTATGTCATATGTGGCAAATGCGAACCGTGTACAAAAAAATGTTGAACGCGCGTTTGGCCTGTTTTTTTATATTTTTAGGTATGTTCAATGATGAAATAATACAAAATTTCATACAAACAAACAACTCTCTTTACAATCCCCTGGATAGGCGATACATTTCACACAAAATTATCGTACAAGTCGAAATCATGTATTGAGTTTTATTCCAAAATGATCTTAATCATTTTGGATGGCTAAGAACTATACCCCAGCACCTCAGGAAGGTAAAATAGATGTCACACTATGTACCGATTTTTTAAAAATCAATCATCACCTCAAAAAGTTCCTTGTCTGCAAAGTATGCATTCAGGAAACTATACATATCGCCATCCAATTAACCCTATTGATTCACGCCGGGTCTAATTACAATTTATTTATTTGAAAATAAATAAATTATAATTAGACAAATACTAGCTAGTAAACAGAAGGAACGTGTTTAAATAAAAAAACAAAATGAGATCCAGTTGAAGTAATACAATATTGGAATGCCTAAAAAATAAACGTATTAAATACTTGTTTTATTTAATTATAAATTAATATATGTAATGTAAGGTATATACTAAATGCGTATAGGTGGGAACATTATAAATAAAGTATATTTGAAGTTTAAAATATATTTAAATGAGAATTGTATACGTGTACCTAAGTAAAAAGATAGCTCTAATGAGCATGTAAAACAGCAAAGACTAAAAAATAGAAGTTGAGAACAAGTATTTAACAAAGTAAATATTGTGATCTTGTTAATAATTCAATATTTCAACGATGAGATGCGTTAAAAATGTTTAATGGTAGGTATACATATAATAAGTAAGATATATTTCAAATTGAAAAGATGTCTACAGATTATAGGAAATGAACCTAATTCCCGAAAAAGAAATATCTTTACATAACAAAGAACTTTTTTTTAACTAATGAAAAGAAAAATATTTTATTTAAATAAATTAATAATGTTACAGATTCAATCGCAAATTTAATTTAAAATAAATTTTTACAATAAATAGAGATAATTGTAGTAAATTTGTGAATGTAGTTAAATTTACGAAAGAACACAAGTAATGATTTTTTAAATGGTGTTTAGTTGACGTGTCTATTTAAAGGAAACATTTAAATACAACATTCGCAGCATGGCCAGAACTCAAAACATGCAACAAAATACAAAATGTTTTATATTTTCAATACATTAGCGTCGCTCGTACCCTTTGGTCGTCACACACTTCCACGTCATCCCTTCACAGAGAGATTCTTGCTCTTTTGTAAATTCACACGGAACGTGATGTGAATTTTAATTCGGTGCTATTGATCCGCGACAGCCGACTGTGTGACATCTCTACGCTCAACTCTCTCTCTACTCTCCACTCTCTACTCCCCACAGTCTCCGGTCTCTAGTCTCTAGTCTTCAGGCTCTACGGGCTTCTCATTCCGACTCGCGGTAGTTCATCCCGCCGAAAGAATCTTGCATTTCGAAACATTTTAGTTTGGAGATTTATATGACTAAGTGCTCTGGGATTTATCTACAGCGGTAGTTGGGTACACACTTATTGTCTTAGACGGATAATTTAAATTTATTTTCGACTAATAAAATAATGCTTAAATGGATCAAGTATAAGGTTTTCACTATAAACCAATGAAAATGTTTCCTTCTTGCTTAAAATATGTCCTTCGACATGCTTAAATACAAGTTTGTTTTTTTAAAAGAAAGTCAAACATTTTCGGGTTACGAATAATTTGACAATATTTGAAAATCTCCTACTACCACCACAGTAAGCGGAAAATGTTGCTTGTATCATGAAGGAGGACTTAGCCAGTCGAGGAATAGAACGCGCGATGCCCGGTGGGACCCAAACGCGATGCCAACTCAGCTACTGAATCCAATACAACCTACCACGGCCAGTAAAAGTTATTTTCATTTATTTTTTCAATAGGCGTGGTAAAGTCCATATTGTCACCTGGAGTATTATGAATATTTTACAAAATGTTGCAGTATGATAATAGTCATTTATTGATATAATTAATTTATGTTTTATATTAGATACAAACCTGAGGTCCTGAGGAAAATAATGTCCCTCAGGGCCTATGTCATTTTTGGGGTTGATGGGTGGAGGGTATTTTTAAGGAAAGGAAGGAGTGGAAGTTCTAGTAAGGATAAAGGTATGAGGGATGGGGGTCAGTGCGTCAAGGAATGACGGACATATTCCCACTTCTTCCCACTGCGGTGAAAGGCGATGTAGAAAGTCTGGCAGGAGAGGTGAAAAGGTCGCACTTAACCAGTCTTTCTTGATTCGGCCCGCCACACAGTAGGTTAGCAGACACATTCAAAACCTAGACAAACATCAACACATGGTTCCTTCTGCTAAGTCACCAAATGTGGCGAACCACTTGGAGTGACCTATGACAGCAGAGTTATTGGTTATCCAATAAGTGGTTCCTTGGGCGGTGGTTCATATTCGAGCTTCCCAAATGTATTTGATTTGTGATATAGAGTTAGTGGGTTCGAAATCCAGCTCATTGCAAAAAAATTATCTAACACGATGTGAGTGTTTTGAAAATCTTTAGTTATATAACATTGGAGAAATGCTTACTATTTCCTGATTAGAGATCAACGTTGACAATCATTGCTTGATATCAGTTTGGCTGTGTTCAGTCGCCAGTTAATAGCTTGGTACTTCTGAAACATGCGCTCTACCTTTTTCCTCCAATTCTATATTTCTTTGGAGTAACGACGTTCATATGAGTACATATCCACTACCACCTCCTATTACTTTCACAATACCCTTGTTTCAAGAAGGTATTTATTGGCGCACTTAGCAAGTAAAATAACTATGCATTCTTAATAATTTAAGTGCGGGCACTTGCTATATTTTGTATCCAGCAGGTGTCCGATTCCATTAGAGCCCTGTAAGACTGTAGGTTGTAGGCTGTAGGCTGTAGGGTCCCTGGTCCCTCGGCTCCCTTGATCTGTCCTCAATAAATCCCTTTGGTCGGGCCGTGTATCACGGCGGGCCGCGGATAATGTGTTTTATTGCGGCCGCCCGACACCCGACCACCCCATAACCCTACCACCCTACCACCCGTACCAAGGGGTAGTACCAGTAGCCACAGTACTTTTTGTCTAGAGTAAGGTTCCTGACTTCGTACCTTCAACAAAATTTTATATAAATGAAAAGAAAATATTAGTTTTTAAGTCACTTTATTGATTCCGGTTTCGGTACCTCCGTACCATCATCAGGACTGTTATAAAAATAATGCTATCAAATACAGAAGTACATAAATTATTTAGAATCTATACTAGAGTGGGACAGTGTGTCAGTTGTGGGAGGGAGGTGGGGGTGGGGTGTGGAGGGTAAGTGAAGTAACGGGGAACACACTTAAAATAGGGCATTGAAAAATTAACATTTTACATATTCCTAGTTTTCCAAAGAAAAGCTACAACATTAAATGGCAACTCTAAAGAACTTTTCCAATACAGTTACAACTTTTAAATTTATGTATCATCACAAATTACGTTGAAGAATTCTGATCCCAAGGCGAGCTGTTAATTTATGATTCTCCAGACCCGTAAATAAAGTTCGTAGTGTTGAGGTGTTAAGTCGCATTGTAATACCCATCATGAGGAATGATTCCATCTTGAGGAATGGTGAGGAATAATTCCATCATGAGGAATTATAAGGAATTATGCATCTGACCTGGTGATGGGTACTTATTATTATACTGGTCCGAACTATATGAAGTCAGCGACACACTATTAGTGATTATGCTATTCCTCTAACTGGGTTTACAAACTTTGCTATGTTAAGGTACCTACTTAAATCTTGCAATTCTTCTAGACTTTATCATAAACGATTTGACATCTTCTGTATATGTTACTACAGTCTAACTACAAGGGTTGTAGCAGGTCACTACCTACGAACTGAATCCGTATTTAGCTGACCGCAGCAGTTTCCCACCCTAGCTGAAGGTTTTCCTCACCGACCGCGAACAAACCCGGTTCTGGCCATTAGTCTTCCATGCGCCTGTTGCGTATGTTTTACCCTCTCAAGTGTTTTTTTTTTAAATATATTTTCATAAGGGAATTTATTTATGTTTTTAAGTTTTGGACCGGTCAATGGCTGAGTTGGAATCGCGTCTGGGTCTACCCAGGCGTCTTAAGTTCTATTACTCGGTTGGCTAAGTCCTCCACCAAGACACAAGCAATATTTTTCGCTTTATGTTATGGTAGTAGAAGATTTTCAAATATTGTAAAGTTATTCGTAACCCGAACACGTTTGTCGTTCTTTAAAAAAAACAAGTGGAATGCTTGCGACTTTCACTATTCCACACCAATAACAAATTTTAACTCGTACAAATAAACACACTCGTGTAATTTCTGCCTCGTTTCATCACCTTTTCTAGCATGTTCAGACATAAACTATAAACAGATTCAGAAAGAGAAAACGTCAAGCTCTCTCTTCACCATACTTTCAAAAAATTCTATTAAACAAAAAATCGTTACCATTATATTAACCACTACCAACCACATTCACTTCTGTCGAATATTATTGCTTTTAACTTATCGAAAAATGTAGGTACTTAAAGTTGAATTAAAAACATTTTAAATTGTCCTGCATAAACTGAATATATCTAGTACAAAAGGCGCAGCAAAAAATGTTTGTAAAAAAACAGAAACATAAACAAAAACTGAAACAAAAACAAATAAAGGTCGGTTTTAATCTATTATTTTTGTTTTATTCTTTTTCTTCTTTTTTTGTTACTTCTTTTTACCAAATACGACCAATAAATTAATAAATATGCAAAGCAAACCCCAGTCACCTACCTTTTATGTTCAATCCTTTTATTATTACCCAAACTAAAAATAATAATAAAAACATAACAATCTTCAGTCGAATTTAAATGATGCAGTAATTGGGGACACTTTAAAAGCACGATAAAGATTAATAATTTCAATCATTTTACTCAGGAATTAAGTAGGGCGTTGCTAATGAAAGTCATGAAAAAGAATCATTGTTAATACATATCTAGAAATAATATAAATTCATCGTCTGTAAGTGGTATAACCACAGTTTGATAATGTCTTCAAAAGGCGAAACAGCTGTCACGCTTAATAACAATTACATAGCACAACTTGTTCATCTAAATTTGACTTCTAGGACAGGAATTCCTTCCAGTTGGACAGCCAAAAACTTTTTACTAATGTAATATGTACATCCCATACTAAATTAATAAATAAATAAAAAATTTATGCACATGTGTCATATAATTATTATTATTCATTCACCATTGCAGCTTTGCATGGTAGCGAAGGGAAGAACATAAATAAAATGCCTCCAATGAATGTTGTCATCGCATGCACCACCGTTTATGTTTATACGAACACTGAACACTGACACTGAACACGTGGTCGTGAGGAAGAGTCTTTATTCCTGACATGATCGCTCAATTCAAGAATTCACGTGCAATTTGCTGCATTCCTGTGACCGTTTTATCCGGATCAATATCGTGCCTGTTTTATTAAAATTGTCGGGATAACAATGCCTTATTTACATTCATAATTATGATTTCTTGCATAAGCAATTTTTCTCTTAGTCAAATAGGAATGTTTCGATCTATTTGCAATTTGTATTACCAGTTACCACCTACATGGGCATTATCTTTAAAGAACTAAAAAAAATGGAAAAGCATGTCATTGTATTGCTGATCAAAAATTGCCTTTTGAATAATAAAACGTGAGGTTTTATTTATTTATACAGAGTTCTAACAGAAGATGTTCTCTCTTACGTGAGAACAATCCAGTCATAAAATCTCAGTTATTTTTCAAATACGTTCACAAAATTACAAAAACCTAATCAATCGAAGGACACATAATATTACAAAATTTAAAAAAATATATAAAAACCCACTCAAATTGCAAATATTACAAAGAGAGGCTAGAGAAACAAAAAGAGGCACAAGTGATATAAAGTATAATCAACTAAACGATTGTTACATAATTTGACCAATAGCAGGACATTTTTATTCAGAATCTGTAAAAATTATCACCAAAAATGTCTACTTTAGCACAATTCATTTTAACTGATTTTATTACAGTAAGCGTAATTTTTTGATAGTAGATAGTGTCTCGGATAAACATATCCGTTTTTTTTCATATGGGACACCTGTTAACGGTTTTAAAAGTCTAAATTTTCAGAAATCTTCAATTTTTTATTACAAAAACTCTCTTTGTTTATGATAACTTTTAAAGCTTATTCGCATCAATGAAGTAGAAGATAATACTAACAGATCTAAACGAAAATATGAAAAAGAACCATAAAGAGAAAAATAAAAAGCCAACAGTCAGTAACAACTACGATTTATATCAAGAAAATTACGCTAATTATAATAAATCGATCAATTTATCGGCTATTTTAGCTCTATGACACAAATGCTGTTGACAAAATATTAATTGACGCAAATGCTGTCGACTAAAATTAAAATAAATTGTGCGATGTTAATAATTTAATATAGATTCCGAAAAAAGTGTTAAATTTGTTAGCATTATCTTCTACTGTAATTTTAAAAAAGTTATGAAATGCGTATTTAACAAGCTAAAACAATTGATGGAAGATAACCCTAAAAAATCACAATAAGAATTGACAATGAAAGATTTTGCCTCCGCTTCGACCACAAGAAGAATGATTAATCTTTCCAAGAATGTCCTCCCATTATGTCGACCACAATAAGGCTTACCTTCCTCGGATATTAGTGTACCATCATCATAAGGCCATGTCCGGCCGCCCTAGAACAAATGTGTCCGCAAGCCGCCCGCCGCTGACCGCTTCCCCCTCGACTAGTAGTAGGGTACCTACTATCCCCGGACTGTCCGCTGTCCGCTGTCCGGTGTCCCCTGGCCGCGCTGGGCGGCCCCGCCGGACGTTTATCGCCGGGGCCGGGTGACCTATGGACCCCGCCCATTACCGCGATTATTTTCGGGGGAAAACCGACACTTTCAGGGAAACAATAAGAACCTCGGAGGCGGAGGGTCCAGCGTAATATGCTCACAGAGTAATTGTTTTATATAACTATTATTGCCGTAACATATGGCCTATACAAACGAATCCATAAAATAATAATAGTTTGGTCAGAAAAAGTATAAAATATTTATTGATCTTGTTGTATTATTATTGATACGAAAATGTCCATCAACATAACGAAGAAAGATGTATGCATTTGTGTGTGATCAAATCTGCTACCTTGTACACAATTTTTTTTTTTTTTTGTATTTGAGTACCGCACAAAAGTTCCAACTGCTCCCAACCGTTGGAAACCAGCAAGACTACGGCATTATGTTCCGAAGATGGGGATTTTCCTAGCGCTATACTAGCACATGTATCCGTGTTGTGGTGGTCAATTTAAAGCAACATTTCGATTTTGAATGGTGGTCATTCACCGGGACAATACTGAAAGTATCTAAAATCCTGGAATACATATTATTTTAAGTGAATAAATAAATTTGGGATAATTAAAATTTACTTCGCACGATTGGAATTGAACCAGTGACCACAGGAATCGGAGTGAAGGATGTTAACCTCTCAACCACGGAGGCTGCCGACATGGTTGTCAATCAGCAGATATGATGAGTACAAACTGTCCGTTGAACATGATAATAACAATAATAGTAACATTGTAATCCATAACCTGATGAAGTAAGCTTGGCTTACGAAACAGTCGGTTTTTTATAATCAATTATAGTGTTAAACACAAAGTAATTTATCAATTTGAATTAAAATGGTTCCACAAAATATGTTTGCTGTTTAGAAGAAGTGAACAATAGTTTATTTCAGGGTTAGTGCAATGCAATAAATTCCATATTTTTATATATCAAAATAAATTAGTTAAATAATAGGTTAAGATTAAAAGTAAATATCAACACACAAAAAATAAGCAAATCTGCCTACATTTGTTGAGAATATTGCTAAGTTACATGAATTACTGGAGGGGAAGTAGAAAAATGGGAACTTTTTAGATCTGGCTAACGCCTTTACAGAAGTTTTTTTGAAAGATTCAATTCTGAGTGGTGGTTTCACACCAGTATGATACAAAGAGCACTCTATACTCTCGATTGAGGGGCAAATACGCAATATTTTTTATTTATTTTTTCCTTGGGAAAAAAAATCCCACGCACAAGGAACTAATGTCCTCTGGATGTAGAACAAAGGATTGCCTTTCCACGAAAAATGTCAATTAAATTATTTACAAATTACGACCTTTTTGACTTACAAAATCTTTTCAATACAAAAAATTACGTGGTTCGTTGAGACTGGAACATAATACCCCCAAAAATTCTTTATTACATCAAGTATATTATAATTAAAACACAACAATCAATTCCCACGACAGATTATTTTCACACGCAACAAAGATAGTTAGGTATTTTAAAGCTCCAATAAAATACACTCAGCATAATACTCAAAAACCTTATTTGCTGGACAGGATATCAAGTGTGCTATGTTAATTAATACAAACAAACATTATTTGAACTGTCACTTGTCACTTGTGTGCATAAGGTTATTATATTACTATCTCAGACCAAATATAAATTGTTTTCTCAGCAACTACTGTCACTAGCAATAAATGTTAATAATAATACGAGCGCCTTAAATGTATATATCTTTTGTTTCGAAAATTTTTATTTTCTTTTTTTCACTGTTTTTCTTGTATATTGTTTTTCTTGTGCCCTAATTTTCTTTTCTTATATATTTCCTTGGTTCCCAAACTTTTTTTTTATTTCTCTTCTTTTCTTGCATACTCACTTCGAAAACACTGTTTCTTGTATACTCGATGCTTGATTCTAGAACCTAGTCTACTACTACTATCCTACTGTATCATATATTATAATTTTGTGAATGTTAACTTTACTTAATACTACATATATGAATGATCACGTACTTAAATGCTTAATATAAACGAAACCTGTCAATTAGACTGTCCTAGAATGAGAAACCTTCCTAGTTGGACAGTCAAAGCTTCCTTAAACTGTGAATGTACTTTTATAACAAATAAATAAAAAATAATAAAATAGAAATATTCAGGTTTACGTTTGGACAATCATTATTATTTTGCATATTAGGTTTAATTGTAACATGAGCGTCACAGCGTATATTAATACAAACTACCCTACGACATTTCTGTGTTCCTAGAATTATTTTCCTGTCGAAAGGATCACGTTTTGACGTTTATTGTTTTACCTAGCACAAAACCGTGAAAAATGATGGATTTTCTGAATTTTTGACAACTGATATTTCAATCCAGAAAATCACAAATAAAATAATCATTTTGTAATCATTGAAGGCAATATTAACGACTCTCACTTAAAAAGTGTGAAACAGAAAAAAAAAACAGAATAAGATGGTTTTATAAGGATAATAAGGATGTTTTACTCATTAAGCTGTTATTATTCTATAAAAATAATGATTTTCTGTCTAATAAAAACGCCTTTTAAGTTTTTTTGTAAAAAGTTTTCTACTTTATCGCATATCAAAACTTTCCAAACAAACAATTCAAATTTTTAATACGAAAATTTGTCCTAGGGTTCATTGATCTGAACAGAGAGACGGATTCACAACCAAAATATGTGTTTTTTTAATAACAGCTATATATGATGTCTCCGGTCTTATTAAAATAGAAGTGGATGATAATATTACAAAAAAACATCAGATCAAAATAAAACGTTGACCTATGGCTAAATTGAGTCTGATGATAATATCCAAGGGAGATGTCATATGTCACCCCTGGTCAGGGGTAGAGGTCGCCTGTCGGCTAATTCAGATTGATAACGGATGGTCCATCCCACCCCCGGCAGCATCCCGCAAGATATATTCCTTAAAGATTACTTATTTCCTCTCCCCTAGTATCGGAACTGAATTGTCTCTTCCCCCTCGATCGGAAGTTGGGCGCAGAGGCGATTTGTTTCATTCGATTATTTGTCAACTTGTTAAGACTGGATTTACTGACTTCTGAGAGCTGAGGTGTTGACAGACTCAATGTATTACGACTTGGATTAAGTAATGTGATAAGAAAATACGTATTAAGAAATAAATAGGGTTAATAACCCAGTGTATGTTCTGGCATAATATAATTATACTTGGTGATGATTGAACCATAACCGGATCAAACTCCGTACATATGTTATGGTAAATACTTTCACCTTCAAGGGCGCTTTAAATTAATGTTTTTTTATCATTGAAGAAAAAGATAACATTAAAAATCTAAACGAAAATATGAAAGAAAACAAGGCACAGAAAAATAAAAAGATATCGGTCGTATTTGGGACACGAATCCAAAACCTCTCATCTTATCGGGAAAAACGCCTTACCAATTCGGCCACTGCCACCTTTTATATGAACGTCATATTTATCAATCTAATATCTATATATTTCAAATTATAGAATTAACAATATTAACTTCAACTATTTTTTTTTCCTTTTTTTTCTCCATATTATTGGCAACTACCTTTTTCATTGGAAACAAGTGTTCTAAAAACTGGTTTGTTTTTATTTTATTTTTCTATGACTTGTTCTCTTTCATATTATCGTTTAGATTATTATTGTTTTCTTCCTTTTCAATGATAAATTACAATTTATAATATTATAGGCCCTGAGGGAAAATATTTTCCTCAGGGCCTCCTGTGTGGAGTTAATGAAAAAAAAAGTTAGGATAGAAGTACCTACCTACAATATAGTTGCCGTATTAATTTATTTCAGTTAACCCATATTTATTTATGGTGGGAAATAAATCGTGTTTTTGATTTTTTAAATTTAAGGATAACTTCCCAAGTGAAGATAAATATTGTCTTCATTTAATTAAATATTACGATTTGAGGTTTTACTCATAAATTTAAAATGAAAAAAAAATAAAAAAAGAATACTCTTCAAATTGACGGATTCTATCTTTTGTAGAATATTTTCCAGATTAGAGTATTTACCAAGAGTGTTAAATATACTTTGTTAAAATTGATTTATTTACAGCTACTTCCGCGAATATAGGTACAACAAGCGAACCAAAGGCATAACATTTTTGTTACGATACGTCAACTTCCGTTCCGCTTCGGAAGGCTTTATTTTCTATTCTATAATGAGCCATCCTGTTGAACACCGAACTAAATCAGACCAATTAGTTTAATTTCACAGTAGTTTAATTGTTTTATTCCATTATTACCGTCGTAAAATCACGATAAAATACAAATAGAACTAAAAATAGATACGTGCAATAAAGTTTGCCTTGGCTTTTGAGTATTGTCATATAATTTCTATCCTTTTCAGTCACAGTTCAGAGCAATTACCGAAGCACACGTTTTGTTGATAGTTTTTGGGCAACCAGAAAAAATGAATACAATGAAGGCGTCTAGCGCTAGTAGTCCAAGAGCCCGTGACGATCAGACAATCGTTATTTTATAAAACCTGAAAGTTTCTCTGTGTATGTACCTAAAACAGGTAAAGACGATCCCCGACTATGAAGTTTGGATCATGGTGGCTTTGAAAGATTTTATATTAATTGATTATAATTGTACTTACGTTAATATATAAAAGCTGAATTTTATATATGTTACTTGAGGAATTATCAACATATGTTTTCTCAGTTATCAGACAGTCTCGATGGTTCCTTCACCTTATCAGACACATTAAAAGTCTACCGTAGGTACGAGCGCGATATACACATGCAAGTGAGTGGGAGTGAAAAAGTGCAAAATTTCGACGCAAGCAGACTCACTTTTTCCTTGTAAAAGCAGCAAACGCAAGCAGCTCGCACTTTTACCTTGTAAATACACCTTTGCTACCTGCTATCTTTCAAAACCACCGTTATCCAAACTTCATATTCGGGGATCGTCTTTACCTGTATTAGGGACATACACAGAGAAACTTTCAGGTTTTATAAAATAGCGAAGGTCTGATCGTCTCGGGCTCTTGCTCTATATATTTGACATTGAGTGAGCGCTTCCTCTGCGCTGCGTGAAATCACTGGACTAATTCACTAATTCGTGTGAATGCACCGTCGACAAAAAAGTGTTAAAAGAACAATTAATTCGGTGCGTCATTAGCAATTACTGGCGTATTTCGGGTTTCGTTCGAACGATCCCAAATTAAGGGAGGCAATTATCGCCCGATGATGATATCAAAAGGAAGCTCGCACGGTCCGTGATGTGATTGTTCCGAAATTAGGACTGGGACGCCATGTAAAAAGTTAAAAGGCGTTGACATCTCGCTATGATACATCGTGAGATCGGGGTAACAAAGAGATTCGGCTTTGAATAGATATAATTAATAATTTAACACCATTTCAGCACTATCATTCTGTGTCTTTAGAATTAACTTTACAAAGATATTAAATTTCTCACCTGGTGTGCTATCTAAGAACACTACAAAATACTATGGGACTTATTAAGGTCCGGTAGTAAGCATTTTAATTGAAGAACAAGTGATATGTAAATAGAAATGAAAGAGGGAGCACGCTAATAATAAAAAACTATTTTAATTCAGCGAAATAGTAAAAATATTAATTAAAACACAACTCATTTAAAATAGAGCAAAAATCTCTTGACAAATGCTTAAGTTGCATTTGAAGTCGCACTGTGAATTTTTTCATAGCTATAACATCTTAAAAAACAAAACAAAAAGTGTTTTTAATAATTTTCGGAGCATACTTCGCAATATTTTTCCATCGATGGAATTTCATATAATTACCGTTTCGGCTCTATAAATGTACAGACATTATCTTTAAAAGTAACATATATATTTTTTATGTACTTTAAACTGAAAGTGCTCAAGAGAAATACGTTATAAATTAGTAGAAATGCGCAATGCCAGAGCTTAACAAACGTGTTTTAAATTTTACACAACTGATAAATAAATCAAATCAAATCAAAAAATATTTATTGTACATATAAAAAATACAAAAGGTATTGCTTATGGGTAGACCCCATTTCTTCCAGCTAACCACATACATGTTATATTATAATGTTCATACAAAGAATAATATTATAATTTTTATACAAATAAGAAAATATTGATAACAAGAATACAAAAATAGGTGTTTCATTTATGTGAGGTATTCACTTAAGGTGTAATGACATTTGTTTAGAAGCAATGTTTTGAGTGATGATTTGAATTTGTGTGTGTCTTGAATTTGTTTGATGTTAATATGCAGATAACCATTAATGTGGAGTAAATGGTTGTTTATTAGTTAATGAGACATTCAATAGTAAGGGTATGACTAAGAACTATCAAACCCAAAATCAAAAATGGTTTATGGAAGATGGCAAACTCATTGAATTAGAATTTCAAAAAAGAAGTTAAAATTTCAAAATGCAGTAACTCCGTTCTAGGGTTCAAAGAGCACAATTTGCAGATTATACATATTTTTTAAATGTATGCATTTTGTTTCCTCGAGAGTGTGGGTTTCCCAGGAGCTCAAGAATGCGAGGTGATGCCGTGGAAATGTTTTGCGAACTTAGGCACCGTGCACGTGCACTGCGCAGAGCTCGTTGTAAGCACTTTGCACATTGTCCGGCCATGTCCACTATGTCGAGTGTGTCTGCTATATTGTCCAAGTCCAGTGTCCAGTGTCCGGTCAGCGGGACGGATGACACGGGGACTCGGACGGTCCGATCAAAGGGAGTCCCCACGGGCGGCTGCAGAGTACGCTAGGTAGGTCCCCCTGAGAGAGTGACTGCGGACACTGCCGGCGAATTGGTTCCACTCACGATGGCATTGTAACTATCAACTCTTCACACCCACCCGACAACAATCGATTTGCGTCATTGTTGTGCGCCATTTTATTGTTTTAGCGTTTGCCGCCAAGAATCCCGCCGGCCGCGGCGACCGGAGACACGCGGCTCCGAGATGGTTCTGGAAACCGACACATTGTTCGGCTATGCATGAAGAACACTTCTGCGAAGCCAACAGCCGCCGACATTTTTCTGGAACACATTCTCAAAAGGTGCGAATGAATACCCGACTTATATTTCCATTAAATGCTGGACGTGATAAAGATTTATGGAATGGAGTAGGTGCTCTAATACTCGTTATTAGTAAAATTGTAGGTAAATGGTTAGTAGTATCTACTTAACTCAATATTTCACAGCACCTCATAGATTTGGATCAGTTATGGAATGTCCTCTTGTGTTCCATTATATAATTAACCGCCACAATTCATATTGAGGTATCATCGATTCATGATATTATTTAATGAATTAAATTCGTTGAATTTGTAGGCGAAATATTTTGCACAAATCAATTACGAGTATTAGATTAATCGAGTCATTTAATTTCTTTAGAATTTAATCAAAAGGAATTTGGGCATTTTTTTCGAGAGATAAAGTATAATACAGATATAGATATTATACAGGGTGTTAAGGAACGTAGGTACTTGACTTGGGTACTTTAACCAATGATTCGTGACATTATTTGGAATAAAAAATGTAAACGAAATTTTAATAGATTAGATATTTTAGTAGAATAAAATATTATTTTTTTAAAGTCATCAAAAAAGTCACGGGAGACTAAAATTTCATTTATATTTTTTACCGTAAATAATGTCAGGAATCACCGCTTAAAGTAAGTCAAGTACGTCCTTTAACACCCTGTACCTATATTTTAAGATTTTCACGTCTAAAAGTATTGTTTTATTTTTGGGTTATTGTTACATTTTTCTTTAGCCAATATAGATTAGGAAATATGTCTTATACATTCTTGACTCGAGTTAGTATCATCTAAATCTTGAGATTTCCTCTAAAAAAATTACTTCTTTATTTAACGCCCGTAGGGCTTTTACAAAAATGACACAATTCGATATATAATATATATATATGTATCATGAAATATCAAAAGGTACAATAAATACTTTTCAATTTACTTTGTCGTTACATTCTCGTAGAATTTTGCACAAAGGAGTTCAACAAGTGTTTTTTATTAATTTATCTTTTTTACGACCGTTAAATAGATTTTTACAAAGAAATTTTTATAATTATACAATTTATATTTACAAACATAAACAACAAAGAAAGACAGAATTTTTAAAATATTTTATACTTTGTGTACTTAGAAATATAGTATTTTGTTTTTAATATTACCCACACTCAGGCAGTGCCTTAGTGGGTTTTCATTTCTTGTTTATACTATATGTTATTATGTTTTATGTTATAATATACTATTAATTTTCTATTATACATTATATGTAAAAAGAAATGAGAATAAATAAAGTTAAAAAAAAAAAAAAAAAAAAAAAAAAATTTGTCAGCCATCAACCGATGTTCGATTTACAGTTAGACAATTTCACCAGATAAATCAGTTATATTCGATGACAAAAAACATATAAGAGCCAGCTCGTATTGCAATTTTGTTGAACTTAACTAAAAAAACAAGCAGACAGAGCCATTACTGATCGAAAGTTGTTCGCTTTCTGAATAATCTGTAATAATTTACCGTTCGATCTTTTTACAGAATAAATTAACACCTGATTGAGCGCTTTTATTATTACCGTGATGATCCACGAATACGGTACCGTGACGGCACAATGAAAGTGATAAACAGACCTTCCTTATCACAAAAATGCTGAAGCTCTTTCAAAAGTTGTACGTAGGTCTTTCTCCCAAAGGAAAAAAGTAATCATTTTCTTGCATCTCTCTAATACACCGCACCGTGACGTCTCTTTAGACCCCTAGAATGTCACTAGCCGTGACGATAATTTTGAAAGTATGCAATATACATAATTACAAGGATAATAGTAAAGTGAATACCTTTGAATAAAGCAATAAAAAAAGAACAATGACTTCGTCTCTCACCCTGCATACCACCAAAAGTCCCGAAAATCCTTCTGGATGGAAGAAGAAAGGCTCCTCCGGGTAGCGAAGAAGATAGGTGAAAAATTGTGTATAATTACTACTGCCTTTAATAAAGTTCACAAGGACTGTCATTATTTGGTGATTCCACAGTATTGCTTCCTCCTGAGTGAATTACAAAAATTCAAAAACGTTGAATTTCAATTCGCTTTTGTTCTTGATCATATAATGCTGCAGCTCTTTCTTACACACTAAATAATAGTCGAAAATATGACTAACTGTGAATGTACGTCTGCACCCTCCCAAAGGAAACATACACACATTATCATACATCTGACTCATACGTATAAAGAAAACGAAAAGCAATTCCCGTCGCCGTAGCTGAGCCGTAATAAGACATACTATATTTTTCCTCCAAAGGAAAAAACGTAATTCTTGTGTGTCTCATATTTTGTCTCACCATTTTTTAATATGTAAGAAAGAGCTGCAGCATTATCAGGATAAAGAACGTACGTTTTATGCTTTTTGTGCCGTCACGGTACCATAATTGTGGATCGTTACGGTAATAATAAAAGTGCTAATTGCAAATTTCAATTTTTGAAGGTTAATAATCTTCAGTAAGCACAAGTTTCTACCGTTATTCTTTAAAAAAGCAATGCTTTAAGAAGAGTATAATCAACCAAATACGTTAACCAACGTAAAACACGTGTTGGGCTACTGACCACCGACTACTAACTGGCTACTGGCGTAATCCACACTCCGACAGGGAAAGGGTTTATTTATAACAATATACGGGAGCACTTACAGTAATCACTACTCGCACAGAAGGGTACGTAAAAAAGACTAATGGCCGGTGCCAAGAAAGTAGCAACAGCACGATTATTATTAAGGCAGACGGATCGAAATTAATCTGTAATCATTCCAAGACAGGAAGTTTTCAATGTAATCATGTATTATCAGTAGTATTTTATATTGATTAATCGGCGGGTACCTGGATCTTGTTATTTATTCTGTAATAGCGGGATGGGCGCACGCTGTGTGGAGGGTGTGTAGAAAAAACCACACGAGCTCTCTCTTCTATTTTGTTCATCGTGTAACTAACTAGGTGGATGCGTAATTTATCTTGCATGGCTCTATAGGTGGCTGACCTGTCTGTGTATCAAGTAACTACCTTCATATCTCTAGGGAAAATAAAAATATTTTGATAAATCATTGAAGGAATAATATCTTGTTGAATGCTGAAGTAACATAAAAAAATATTTCTTTAATCAGTTTTTCTTTTTATTTTTGTCCAACACCGATCTACTTTGGATGTGTGCTTTATAAATTTAAACATTTTTTAATCGTACATTGTCGTATTTTACAGTTTTCGAGGGACAAAACTGTTATCTTATATTTGATGAAAGAAAAATGTGAGTTGCACTCGGTTGTAGGAACATATAAAATGTTCCCTACATTATCAGAGTCATAAACAGTCGATAATCGTACAACATGTATAAATAGTTAGCAATTATCAGAAGGTGTGAAATAAAACATCTTTGGGAGGCAGGTACGTACAATCGCCCCGTGAACCATTTATCGGATAACAAGCACTTCCGTCAGAAGTCACACCAAGTGATTCGCTACGTTTGGGGACTTAGCAGGGATGCTTGGTTTATGGAGTGAGGTTGGTCCGAGTCTTGGCGGTGGCTGCGCCTGCCTACCAACTGCCTGGCAGACCGCATCGGGAGAAACTGATTCAGAGTTTCTTTCTGATTTTCCATCAGGACTCTTCGGAACATCGCCTTGCACCGCAGTGGGTGCGTTGGATTCATATTTCCGTCACTCCTGGACACACTGACCCCCTTCCTAACCACACCTCATACCTTTTTCCTCCTCAGAACTTCCTCTCCTTCCTTTTCTACAAAGATCCTCCACACAGCATCCTCCAAGATGACACAGGTTCTGAGTGGAAATATTTTCATAGTAAAAAAAAAAAATACCTAGATAAACTAAGAATGAAGAAAAATATTCATTACAGGGTTTCAAGAGGTTGAAGGGGTCAACTAAAAAGATGAAGTAATTGTACCTACCTACTTGAAAACAATGCACATTTATTATCTATTTAGATATACAGTTCTATGGTAATAATTTTTCACACAGTTATGTTTATCGTTGCATCATAAAAAGTATATTTTATATGACGAAGAGTAACAGTGTTATAACGGCCTTGACCCTGTTATTTAAAACATACGAGTATCAATGTCAAAATTTCATTTTTAATCGTCTTCATGTATTCGGAGGTTGGCTAGCGCATCAACGCAATTTTAACCGTGCAGACTGCAGCCATGTATAACATAAAGTCGTGGCGTATGCAAAATATTCCTTTATACTATTTTTTTACGTCCAATAGTTACAAGGTTCTAACTGACATATATATTTTTTATATGATCTTGAAAATAATGAATAAATTATTTCTTTTGCTCAAATCTATAACCAAAATAATTTTGGGAGCCTTCAGTGTTGTATTTCTATGGATACTTTTATATATTCTAATATCAAGCTCAAGCTAATTTTGCATAGTTCTAATATCACTTTGAACCTTTTTGCAATCATTATTTTGTTTGTTTCTGATAGTTGTTCCTTGTTACGGGGGGCAGAATAGTTCGTGAATTTGGTTGGATAGGGTTCTAACTTCACGTTACTACATATGTTCTGAGTTGTCAAAGTTTTCAAGGACGATTTCTCATAATCTCTTTTATAATTTAGAAATCGGGATTCAATTTTGTTAAAAGTATGTTTATCATATTTTAAGTATATTTTTAAAATCATTAAAATATACGCGGCGGCACCTTGGAATTGCATTAATGAAATTAAACCAATTAAAAATAAGGAAAAAATTATTATGCCCTAAATTGTTACATGTAGTACATTCGCACATATGCACGTGTAGGTATGTTTTATAATAGTAAGTATACGTCATGTTTATATATTTTCCTTTAAAATGTGTTAAACTAAAACACTTTACAAAGGATTCAACCTCAAAATCAGAAATTGATAAATGGATAACGAGAAATCATCCTTGCAAACTTTGACATCACATATGGTAAATTAATGTAAAAATCCTGTCCAACCAAAGTAACGATCTGACGAGTGAGATTTCTAGTAATAACCCACTGTCCATGATATTTCCAGGAACATAAACTTATTTAACAAATGTGGGCATTTTGCCCATTTTGGGCATGATATTTTAGAATAAGAATAACTTGTAAATCCTATCAGGCAAAAAGGTAGAGCTAAATTTCCTATGACCACAGTTTATAGTTCTAATTTTTTTAGTAACAACGGACCTTCTTGGTATTATCATTTGTTTATGTTAAGTTTTCAAAGCATTACTAAAAACACAATAGCAACTTTGAATACAGTTGGTTAGGTCAGGAATTAAACAAAACTTTGTGAATATTAATCACATATCGCAAATATAAATATATACATTCCATAACTTATGAATAATTTATTTTTGTTTGCCATTAATTTCAATAATGATTGAGGCACTGGAACAGTGAATAGATTATTTTAGTACTAAGTAAATATTTCTAATATATACATAGGCAATGTCCAACACATTATTATTTTAATATCGGTAAAGGTTTCTCAATTTCTCAATATTGTATGGCAGATTAGCTGATGTTTTATTTTATTATTATTAATTTTTAATAATAATAAATATATTTATTATTATTTTTATTGGGAAATCCGATGGGATGGTCCGATGCTCTATGGGGAACCCGCTTGCACAGCGCGGGTGTAAACTGTGCGCCCTAAAGTTTAAGTTTAGACTTACGGAATTCAATACTTCGTTTGTGTGAAAGCACTATGAAACAATACATGAAAAGTCGAATTTTAATAATATGTTTTTTAAGCTATGCTAAAAAATACAACCAATATAGATTTCCTCTCTATGTTCATGTTCAGATCACTAAAATAATTTGTAGATTTTTTTACCAATACTCAAACCCAACCCAACAAATCTATATCACTAGAATTGGCTCAACAATGAACTTTGCTGAAGTACATACTAAAACATCTTTTGGCAAAAAAAAATATATTTATTTCAATTATTTAAATAGGCTCCACTTATGCCAGATTACATTGGATAAATATAAAAATAATGTTTATTAGATATTTTTGTTGAAAGAGGATTGGCATGCTATTTTTTCACCATTATCCTTTTTAAAATAATAAGTATTTTTTTTAGGCTAGTGAGGTTAAATTTTTTATGTAAAAAAAATAATTAAACAAGTACGGTGAGAAAGTATAAATAAATAAATATGCGTTAAAAATAAAAACCATAATATTTTAATATTATTGTTTTGTCATAGCACCGGTGCTATCTTACATAAAAACAGGCATGGTAACAGACTAAACAATTTAGAGGCACTAGAAATTAAAAAAGCTGTAAAAACCAAACATATCAAGAAGTCCTATATTAGGTCTGTTTCCAATAAACTCTTAATATAAAAAAAATCCCAGTGCTCCTTACCACCACGCCAGTTGATGCTTTGTTTCTCCAGATTTATTATTGTTACCCATTAGTCACATAATTATCTTTCGGTTTTTTCCATTGCCTGTGCACTTAGGTTAATGTATTTTCTGGCCGTTGATGTGTTTGTTATATTTGTATCATGTTGTCTCCCTCTATATTTTGCTTGAGTAAAGCGAAACCGGTCGGTTCATAAATTAATAAATATCGTGGTTTTAAACAAAAAAGTATTAACAAACAGTCGTACAAAATGATAATATAACAATGAACATTCATATGTTGTAGACCAATTAAGTTCCATTAAGTTACAATTTTGATATAGTTTTTTTTTTAACTTACTCAACTTATGTGACAAAAAAATAAACATAATAAGGAAAAACATAAAAAAGGAAAACATAAAACGTTATAAAGAAAAAAAGTAAAATAATTAAATAAACCATTCATTTAATTGCTTAATTACATCCGCGTAGCTCCAATTTTGCCTGTGCTTTTCATATAAAATTTTGAAAATAAAGATAAAAATTAATATCTAATGTTGAATTTTCACAAACTGTGGATATTGCTAGAAACGTATGGAAGATAATTTTTTTAAATAATTTTTTCGTACACTTATGTTATTTGTTTGTTTTCCGTCGTAAATTATTGATTTAGAAATTATGATATTGATTGGTAGACAATCTAAAACCAAACACTCTTAAAAGTTTCCAACTAGCTACAAGTTCATTTGACGTGGAAATGCCAATAGTTGGTAAGACGCTTTTCACATATGTTGGTCGGCGTGACGTCAACAACGCTATATTCGAGAACAAAAATGACTTTTTAAAATCATATTTGAAGCACATTTGAAATCGATACCTAGAAAATGTATTCGTCAACAAAAAAAATGTGTTACTATTAATATCAACTGCATCACTTCAGCTATATAAATTTTTTGTGCTTTCAATTCACATATTTATTTTATAATATAATTCACAGTAAAAACACGACAATATACACTATTCACTGCAGCATTCATAAGCGAAACTACATTGCTCAGTCTCCGATACAACGCTTTTACACTCTGGGAAATCAGTAGGAAACTAAGGAATTGTTGATATATTTAATATCAACTTGGCGAGTTTTGTGGATCTTGTAAAAACTATATTCCACTTTTCCTAAACACATCTGTATTTTTGTATTTTTATGACCTGTGTGCATACTTTATCTAATTTCATTTTTATTTTTCTTTATTTGTTTCAAAATTATTTGTCATGAATTAATTGTACTACCAAACATTTAAAAGTATCTGGGCGTTAAATAAATAAATACTTAAAATTATTACAATTCTCAATTTTCTCCTGTATCCACTAAATACATACATACGATTTCATTTATCATTTTTACAAAAAAACCTTTTTTGGGGCATAAATACATAAATTGTAATTATTATTATTATATGGTAATTGTTTTCATTTTTTTCAACAAGTTAAAAATATTTTAAAATACCCCAATCGGTTGTGTTGTTCGAAAATATCGAAGTTAAACTTGTGTTAAAGTTCAATTTGTCAATATTATTTATACAAGTAACTTGATTATCTAAACAAGTAAGTATGGTTGTTCGGGTACGCAGAATGGCAAATCCAAAGATTTCGCACATTACCGGAGCTCGAGCTGTAGTCAGTCTTGTAGGATTTTAAACACCGTAATTACCATTTAAATATGTTGTGGCCAGCGCGGTTCCCCGGCCCCGGCTCCCGGTGTTGCCCGTATATTTATTATGGTGGTTGTAGTAGATGGTGTTTATGTTTATGGTATAGGCTGCACTGCCCACTGCCTGCTGCCTGCTGCAGTGTCCAGTAGCTACCGTCAGAGCAGGAGACAAGGAAAGTGGTAGTGCAGGTAAGAATCTATTATTTTGTACTAATAAATAGCAAAATCGGATATCAGGGAGACATAGAGAATGCGACCCATTTTCACAGCATAGAATATGGCATCCCGATAAACGTGGTTTGTTGCGAGGCTGAAGGTAGTTGGGAGGAGAAGACGAAGAAGAGGATGATGGGGAAATATCCGGCTATTCAGTTATGATCACAAAACACGGCTAAAGTAATTTCAAACCACCTTTCGATTCTGAATGATCACTCATCAGGGCGGTACGGAAAGTATCTACCACTATGGAAAGGGCCGCAAATATTATTTTTAATTAATAAATTAAACACATGAAATTTTTTGTTAATACCGCCGCCCCGGGAATCATTTATTGGAAAACCAACACATCTGCCATTGGTCATCCCAAGTGGTTCGCTACGTTTAGTGACTTAGCAGTTTAGTGCCCAGGTTCATGGGATGGCGGCAGATGCGCCTACCCATCAACTGCGTACATGACCGGATCGAGAGGGCGGTTTCGGGAGATCATTTGACCTCTCTACCAGGTCTCCGCAGCGGGAGGGGTGCATTCATAAGTCCGTCACACCTGGACACACTGACTCCTGGATTCCTACCTACACCTCATATTTTTTCTTTCTTAGAACTTCATCTCCTTCCTTCACTTAAAAAGACCCTTTGCCGAACATCCGTAAAGATGACATAGGCCCTGAGTAAAATTATTTTCCTTTCATCTTATCAGCTTTTTGACGTCTATCTTTTGATGTAGATCTCTCACCAATTCCTCTCATTATCAAATTATCAGGGATCTGACCAAATTGTTTTCAGTAGTTTTTTTTTATTAATCTTCGGGAAATCTTATTTTCTTTAGTTAGTCAGCGAATTTCAACTCTGTTTCTAGTTCCCAACCGATTTTCGCGGTATGTGCACTCATTTATTTGTCTTATCAAATTTTAATTTTAATTTTCTATTATAATTTTTTACAAAATTCAAACAAAATATTTCGCTTCCACTTGCCACATTCCGATTGTATCGAGCTTCCCTTTTGAAATAAATTGCTTCAATAATCGTCATCATCGATCCCTTCTTATTCCGTCCAATCGGCCTGTTACCGTTTAATAATCGACATGGGCGCCTACCTCCCTTCCCTACCCACCCCCCCACGTACCTCTATCCACTCCATCCAGCGCTGAGCGTAATTAGCTTTATCCTTTCTTGGCTTGAAATTAATACGTGTAACGAACTGTAACCAAATACCACACATTAAATCCTGATTGATTCGAGTCATACAAAATACGTGTTATTGGTTCGGAAGCCGCAACTTTTAACTGAGGATATTGGCTGCAGTTCGGACCTGACCAGTTATTATCTCCAATGATATCATTTTTTTATTAGTCCGATAGTTTGTAAATGCTGCAACCATAATTTTTTTATGATTGATGTTTTTACATGTCTTTATTATCAAGGGTTCTCAAACATCGGGTCAAAAGCCAATTTCAGGTTTGTTACGAAAACTTTTTGGTATTTATTGATCATTTGGTAAAGACAAATGAAGTTTCTAAAATAAAACGCCTAGGTATTTGGTTAGCGCACGACAAATTTTCAGATTTCACAAGTTATCAAGGATTTTTTTTAATACCTATATATTTCTGTCTATGAAGGTTATATCTATTTATACGGGGTTTGAAGCGATGGACGAGACTTACTTTAACCAGTGATATCTGACATTAATTGATCCGATGACATTTTTGTAATTTTTTATGTTTCAATTTTTTTTCTTCAAAATAAAAATAAAAATCTTCCACTTGCCAACACTGGCCACTCAGCCCCGTAACCGCCCAACTCATTACCGCAACCCTACCTATAAAATACCTACTGATTATTAAGGTTTAAGTTTTAAAAAAAATCTGAAATATCGATGGGACCAAATTTTATTTACATTTTTTACTCCAAATGATGACTGGAATTACTGGTTAAAATAAATCAAGTGCGTCTTTTAACATTCTGTAAATGCACAGTGTTAAGGGACTACTTGAATAACTTTAACCATTGATTCCTGACATTATATGGAGTAGAAATGTTGATGAAATTTTGGCTTACGGTGAGTTTTTCGATGACTTTTTTTTCATTTTTTTTTCCTTCAAAATCAATAACAAAAAAATTCTCCGTCACTGGTCACTCAGCCGAGTAACCTTATCTTAACCTTAACTCTTACCCCGCCCCCAACTGTCCAACACCTACTATTTTTTTATGTTTTTGTAGAATAAAAAAATCATAAAAAGTGTCACTGGAAACCATAATTTTATTTACTTTAATTTTTTACTCCAAGCAATGTCAGAAATCACTGATTAAATTAAGTCAATTACGTCCCTTAACACCCTTTGTACAGAAGAGTGTTCAGAGCCGTTTGTTTTTTTTATAACTGCAGTTTTATTCCGAAATAGAGAAGTCCAGTCCTTTTTTTTTATTTTTTTTTTATGAAAAATGACCTTCTAACTTAAATTACTGCATATATTTTTTTTTTTAGAGTTAGTTTTAATAGTTTAAATAATTTTCAAAGTTTTAATTTTTGGAGATCCCTCGAAAAAACCCACATCTATGGTGAATTTTGTGACGTCATCTACTAAAATAACGATTCATATATTTTAGATTTTTATGTTGGTTTTCTTGAATCTCACATAGATTTGCGCAGGCGCGCGGCCATCTTGTTTATTATAACGCGTTGATTGGCTAATGGCTTATTTATTGCAAATGGCGAAATCAAATTCTTTGCAAAACAATGAATGACGTTGATGAATTTTACTTACAGTTTAATGTTTTTGATGATAATTTTCGTTTAAATGATTAATTCACTGTGATATTAGTGTAATTCGGCAAAAGTACCAATGCTGCCTGTACTTTTTTTCAGTTTTAGTCCTTAAATAATGTTTTGTTGGTGATTCAGTTTCGTTCGGTTTTTAGTTTACTGACATTACATAATCAAAGGTTACTTCTCTATAATTTTTATGACTTTTCCGCGTGAATTTAATAAAACTTCCATAAAAGTAATATTATTTGATAATGTAAAAGCCTTATGCATGTGTAAATAAATACAAATTCGAGAAATCAACGCATTAATTGCGTAAAACCGAGTCCAAGATGTCGGATTTTTTCAGTTACTTTTTCGGAATTATTATAATATTTTTTTATCCTTTTTAGTTGTATGAACGAGATAAAAAGTGAAGTGACAGTTTTATTCCAAATTCATAAAGTAAGAGGACTGTATTTTTTAAATTTTGAATTTTCCTAATTTTTTCGACCATTTAATAGAATATGTTTACAGTCGGCTGTTTTTTTTAAATTTTTTCATTTTGAAACTTAAAATACTGCATTTTTTCAAACACAATCGTATATGTCAGATACAAAAATCTAAAAGGCAATTCTATTAACTTTCTATAAAGGTATATGCTTTTACGACATCTTCAAAAATAAGAAACATATAGAACATTCGCTTGTGTCATACCTAAATTCCCATATAAATGACGTACAGCATAAATAAACCAGTCATTACCGTGATTACTATCGTGACGTCACCACAGAGCATTACACAGCATACCAACCTGACGGCCTGTTTTAACGAGAATATTAAAAATGCACTTTTTAATATTTTTTTAAAAACTGTACGTATAATATTATTAAATAAAAGTTATGTATTCAGAATCAGCGTTTATTGGTCTATATGAACATATTTTTTTAAAGCCATAATATTTTTCACTGGAGTTCCTTATTGTTGAAATTTGCACACTTTCTTTCAAAGAAGAGGAAAATCATTGACTCTGCGTAAAGCCCGGGCACACCGGAGAATACAGCTATTTTTTTATTTTTTTACAGTGAATACCGCACAAGAATCTCAACTGCTCCCGTCTGGAGCCAGTGAGACTGTGGCATCCCCAATTGGGGTATGTTGTGAGGCTGAAGGTAGTGGGGAGGGGAAGGAGGTAGGGAAGAGGAAGGTTGGGAAGTACCTGGCTATTCAGATCTGGTCACCAAACACGGCTAAAGCCATTTTCAAGCAAGGTTTAATTTGAATGGTGGTCTTACACCAGGGCGATACTGATAGTATCTTCCACTCTGGAACGTGCCGCAAATATACTATATATTATTTTAAATGAATTAATTGTGAAATAACACAAATTAATCAAATAAAATTTATTTGCGCACGCCGGGTTCGAACCCGCGACCTCCGGATTGTGAGTCAAGAGTCTTAGCCACTGGACTACGGAGGTCATCACTTTAACGTCAAATTACACGGTGGTGTAAGCTAAACATCTTTTTAAAATTAAAAATACTCAGCTGCAAAATCTGGATGATATCAAATTGCCATTATTAAAATGAAATTCTAGTATCAGCTGTCGAATATACTAAGTAACATATAGGTAGGTATAGAAATAAATTGACAACGCACATTCTTCTAATAGGTGAGGTGAGGTTTGTTGAGGTCTTGGTGGCCGATACGTCTGCCCACATGTTGCGTGGTGGGCAGGATCGAAAAAGACTGGTTGAGGGAGATCTTTTATCCTCCAGCCAGTATCTCTCAACCCATCGACTTGCACCCCAGTTGAAGGGATGAATTCATATGTCCATCACTCCTGGACACACTAAGCCCCAGATTCCTACCCACCCCTTATACCTATTTCCTTCCCAAAACTTCCTCTCCTCCCTTTCCTTACAAAATCCCTCCACACAGCATCCCCTAAGATGACATAGGCCTGAGGGAAATTATTTTTTTCAGGGCTTACTGTGTGGAGCTTATGAAAAAAAGACACTAACTAATAACTGTTGTCAGCTTATTCATTGCTCTCAAATTATCAGAAGCTTTAAAGTGACTACCTACCTACTGAAATCTACTTTTTAATAATAGTATCCCAGCGCCACAGCATCTGTATCTACGAAGTTGGTTAATTCGTCAAGAGGCGTATATTTATTAAATATTATTCATCTAAATCTTGAATTAGGTTCATTAGATTTCGCTGGCACTCATAAATTTAGATTTATTAAAATCATTGCAGGGTTCGTTCTATTCATTACTTCAGAATTTTTAACACATTTTAACAGAAAAAGTACAAAAATGCTACAGTTACAATGCAATGCCAACTAAATATATGTGTGGCAAAAGTTAGTTTTAATTAGGGTAGTATTTATTTATAAGTTAAATAATGAACATTTTTCTGGTTATAATATATTTAAAAAAAATGTTAGTATTAGTGATTAGCAGTGCAATTCTGTTCTTCATCTGCGCGAAGTAGCGATGATTTTAGGCTTCCGACAACAAATTTATAGGGAACACAAAATAATACTTTTGGTTTTAAAATATTCCATGAACTCCCTTAAAATGTGGAAAGCTAAATGCGTTGCAATTTTTCGAGGTTTATGTCTCAATATTGCGAAGTACAAATTTTAATAAGTTCATAGGTAATTTCTTATTGTTATAATAACCTAGTAGATTTAAAAAAATTTAAATACTAGATATAAAATGTAAAGACCGCGGGATCGAATACGGGCGTGGCAAATAAATTTTATTTGATTAATTTGTGTTATTTCACAATTTATTTATTTAAAATAATATATAGTATATTTGCGGCACTTTCCAGAATGGAATATACTCTCAGTATCGCCCTGGTGTAAGACCAACATTCAGAAATGAAACGTTGCTGAAAATGGCATTAGCCGTGTTTGGTGACTAGATCTGAATAGCCAGGTACTTCCCCACCTTCCTCTTCCCTATCTCCTTACCCTTCCCATTACCTTAAGCCCCCAATTTGGGATGCCATAGTATAACTGTCTTCAGACGGGAGCCGTTGGGACTCTTGTGCGGTATTCATATAAAATATGTTTAAAAAACACTAAAATAATATGTGAGTATTTATCCGAACCAAAAATATTACGGCGTTTTATCTTATTATGTTGTAAGAGAAAGAAATAAATTTTAATCTAGAAATTTTGGTGCAGAAAGAAAGTGCAATTTCACGCGCATTTCACCTTATGAAATTTTTAAAGAGCAAAAAAATACAATCTTCTCCATTTGATTACAACACCCTTTGCAGTTTGCTGTGATTCCCCGAGACCGTTGAACTTTAGCAATATAAGCGCGACCCAAAGAATCAAGAAGTACCCAGCCACTATTTTCATATTGGAATACCACACCCCCACCCCTCTAGTGCCAGCGGCCCGGGTGTTTCTTAGGAGGAATCTTTATGGCCGATACGTGAAGTCTCGTCCTCAATGCCGGAATAAGTCCACATGCAAGCTCAACGAATAACTTGCTTGCGCATTCTTTGACATATTGACCAAGATAATGCAATCAATACGGATTTTGATAAAGTTGTACTATCCAGACTCGTTTTCAATACGCTTGGATTATGGAAATAACAATTTTTTTCAACTTAATTACCGTAAGAAACAACTATAGAATTTTCCGGAAATGAATTTTAATTCCAATTTCCCAACAAGTTTTATTTGAGTTTATGACATTGAAATCGTGCCAACCGTGAATTTATTTATTTTTAACGCCCTTCATCAGTAACAACATTTCGTATTTATTTAGTAACTTGGTATAATTATTTCCTTCCATAGAATTCTGGGTAAATAGAAATACTGTGGCAGTTGGTTCCATATTTTTTTTGTGTACTTTATCTTTAAAAAAATACATTGTTCATTATTGCCAACACGCGGTAATCTATAATATATTATATTAGGTAGGTGAAGTAAGTATTAGGTAGTTCATATTTTTTATATATAAATTTAAATACTATATACTTTTGGACTTATACCAACTTATATTTTTTTTATTTTATTTTATTATATTATAATTTTACCTTTACTATATTAATACTAAATTATTTCCTATTGAATAAAAAAAAAATTATTTACTACTTATTATTAAAATTCACATTTTTCTTAAAATTTTTAAAACCACGAACAGCATTTTGTTATTTTAGAAAACTATATTTTTCGTGAATTATATTGCTTCGAACTACTGAATGCTGCTTCGATACTACATGAGTTCGAAGGCCCTTGCTGCCAATACGATCGCCACGCCACTGATAGAACACTTGAATAATGTTCAATAATGTTGTGGTTTTAAAAATGTAATGAACTATACAAATTATTTTTACTTAATATTTCCTGCTAAAGCCATGACGTAAAATTACCATATATATTCCAGTAGCAGAATCGTTTCGGGTAGGTAATCAGTAATCATGTTGAATGTAGTTATACGTACAGCTCTCAATATTGTAATTATTAATTATATCTCCGACATTACTTGTCTTTTAGATCATTAAGCAATTATTTGAGAAGCGTCTCAAATGGAGAAATGTGTTCTCCCTATAATTATAGACAATAATCTTCCTATGAGTAGAGGTTATATTTTTATGATCTCGTTCGTCCGTAGTATGGAAAATCCGAGATGTATTATTGTATATAGTTTTTAAAGTCCTTCCTCAATTTAAATAGGGCAAAAATAAAAACGTTTTTTTCTAAATTAAACATACATGGCCTAGACTTTGATGGCCTCCGTAGTGGGAAGTGTAGCTCTTGATTGGCAATCGAAAGGTTGTGGGATCGAATCCCGGCGTACACAAATAAATTTTATTTGTGCTATTTCACAATTAAATCATTTGAAATAATATATAGTGTATTTGCGACACGTTCCAGAGTAGAAGATACTTTCAGTATCGTCCTGGTGCAAGACCACCTTTCAGAATTGAAATGCTTGAAATGGCTTTCGCCGTCTTTTGTGACCAGATCTGAATAGCCATGTACCTTTATCCTCTCAACAAACCCAATACAATTGGGGAGGACAAGTCTTACTGGCTCCAGATGGGAACAGCTGGGACTCTTGTGAGGTATTCACATACAAAATACACAAAGTAAATTTGATTCGAAATTTTCAGGACCAAAATAAATATCGTAATTTATTTTGAGGTATTATGCCGTGTTGCGCTACGTCTATCCATCATCATTATACATGTGTCCTAATGATGGACACCGTAATGCTGTCCGAAACGTTGGCTGAAGATAGTGGGAGGGGATGGAGATGGGGGAGTGGAAGGTGGGGAAGTACCTGGATATCCATATTTGGTTATCAGATACGGCTAAGGCCATTTTAAGCAACGTTTCAATTCTGGATGTTGGTACTGTATCGGTCCTACACCAGGGCGATACTAAGAGTGTCTGCCACTCTCGATCGTACCGCAAATATACTGTAAATTTCAAAAATAAAACTTATTGTGAAATAATACAAGGATTAACATCAAACGAATTTCAGATTGCTAGTCAAGAGCTACGTTCCTCGCCTACGAAAAATAATAAAAATAACGATACTTATAAATAATTTAGATAATTTTCGATGACTAAGTACCATATCAATAACTGATTGGTGCTTTAAAAAATCTTTATTTAAAATAAGTAGTTTTTTAAATCATTGTAAAACCTAATAAAACACTTTCCACATACCTAATCTAAAGCTCTCAATACCACAGGTACCTACCAATTTTTTCGTTAACCTTTATCATTTCGTCACCTGACAGAGTCCGAATGTTAACACCAAACGATCCTAATATGAACATCGAAGATACAAATCACTGCCTCGCGTGGACCGGGCATACTTCATCTTATAATATTATTATAAGCATGGTGTATGGTGAATGGTGAATGGTGTATGGGGTATTATGGAGTATCCCGAAATCCCGGCATGATAATAACACCATAACAATATGCAGGCAGACGCAGGCGCAGTGACAATGGCGGGCGGCCCAGACGGGAATGTCAGCTGAACAATGGCCAGACAATAATAAACTAACTTAATATCCACCCAGCACAAATAATATATTTATAATCAATCCAGAATGTTTAAGGAAGAGTGTAAATGGCTCAGCGTGATACCTTCGGGAATCGGAACATACCCACACCGAATCCGTGAAGGAAGATGAGGGGATATTTACAGAAGAGAAGGAAAGCAAAATATATATTCTATCTTACCATATATAATCTGACAGCCTCCGTGGTCGAGAGGTTAGACTCTCAACTCGCGATCTGGAGGTCGCGGGTTCAAATCCCGGTGTGCACTCATTTATTTTATTAATTAGGGTTTAACTTTTCAAAAGTACCAATTGGCGAATTCTTAATGAGTGATTAAAAAAAATGTGCTATTTTACAATTTATTCCGTAAAAATAATACGGGGTGTCAAGTAAAGGTGTTTTTTACCAGTGGTTCCTGACATTGTTTGGAGTAAAAAATATAAATGACATTTATGAAGTTTTTTTCCCACAAAAACATAAAACAAAATTTGTAGGTGTTGGACAGTTGCGGGCGGGTAAGAGGTTGGGCGGTTACTCGGCTGAATGACCAGTGACGACATACGCGGAAGAATTTTTTCTGTTTGATTTTGAAGAAAAAAAATTTTAACAAAAAAATAGTACATTTAAATTTTTTACTCTAAATATTATTTGCAAACACTGGTTAAAGTAATTTATTTATTTATTTATTTATACTGGGTTTTTACAGATTGTTCACACACATGTGAGAACAACCCAGTTATAAAAACTCAGTTAATTATACAAATAAGAATTATATAATAAAGTAAGAATTTATATACAATCAACTAGATAATACAAATAATACAATAATAAATTTTGTAACCGTTTAAATAAAATTTAGATAAAATAAAACATAAACAGTTAGAATAGAAATTGTTAAAATACTAAGTTTACTCAAATAATAATTAAAGAGAGGCAAAATAAGAGACACAATTAGAGACACAAATGATAGGTACATAATAAATTAGCACATATTTTTCAGCAAACTCAGGGCATTTTTTTTGAATCCATATAAATTATTATCGACAAAAATATCTATTTCAGTGCATCCCTTAACAACCTGTCTATATGTAGGTCATTTGTTGCACCTTCCAGGATGAAGCCAGGTACTTCCCCACCGTCATCTTACCCGTCTCCTGCCCCTCAACTACCTTCAACCTCACAACGTAACCCAATTATTGGGGATACCATAGTCTCGCTGGCTCCAGGTGGTTAGGAGCAGTTGGGACTGTTGTGCGGTATTCACTAGAAAAAAAGCAACGTGCGTACAGTAGAAGTGTATTATTCATTATAATTTTATAAATAATTAATTAATAAATATTTTTTTTAATAATCTTATTTCTTTTGCGTCTTGGCAAAGCATAGCATGACGAGAGGAATAGTGCTGTTGAATGAAATTGCAAACCATTTGGATGTAAGTAATAATAATAATAATATTTGGACGATTTATATAGCGCCGTTTTTGTGAAAAATCACCTCAAGGGCGCTGTACAAACTTACCATACATGCCTAAAATCTAGAAAGACTACATGCTAGACAAACAATTAAAAACAACTTATGGCTAAAAATTGCATACACCGGTTCATTGATCACCGATACGAAAATATATGTACAATATTTTGACCAATGAACGCGATGCTGCCTAAAAATGAATTAATACAGGACCATACTTACCTGGGAGGTCGCTTGAAATTAACACTGTTTATTGTCTATTTAAAGAAATTTAGATAGAGTTCGCACGCAGAGGACATAATTGTGAACACATGTTGTTTAATCCTGAAAATATTTTAATATTAATATGTAATATATTCTTTAATGAGTGTATTTTGGAAAGTAAAAACAACATTTAATGGTGGGCGGTGCAGTAGTACAAGGATTTGATCTTCCGAGAGACAGATTGATGTGTAAGGATTCGAGTAATTTTATTTCAGTAAGAAAAGTGTGATTAAGACATATCATAGGCAATACAAGTATGATATTCTCAGATAGGTATATTTAAATTAAGTTAAGGATATGAGAGCCCGAAAAGGTAGGTTTTTAGTTTGGACCTAAACTCTGTTGGGCTTTTTATGCATCTTAATTCCGGAGGGAGTCTATTCCAAGCCTTAGGCCCAGATACTCCGAAAGCACGATCTCCGAACTTAGTATTTGGCTTTCGTTTGGGTTCTATTAGTCTGGCTATAGCAGATGAAGTTGCCGATCTAAGGGTTAATTGCCTCGAACCGGTATTTTCCGGGACGCATAATTCAGAGATGTAAGGTGGTAAGTAACTGTTATTTATATCTTGCCTAAATGCTGATAGGATAACTAAATTGTACTTTAATTGGAATAATTCTGTTGTACAATAATAATAATAATAAAAAATTTAAAATTTAAAAAACTTTACGTAATGCGTTTTTACCTCTGATATCTTCCGAAAATTGTCAGAAAATGCTATCGATGCAATTTATTAATTTTGATAAACCGCGACTTACGACCATTGAAAACAAACAGCGCATCAAATGATGTGATTGCCTCACAAGAGTCCCAGAGTCCAGAGCCGTGGGACCATGGCATTCCAATTCCCCAACTGGAAGCATGTGCGAGGCTAAAGGGAGTGGAGAGGGAAAGAACAAGTGGAAGAGGAAGTTTTAGAAGTACCGGGCTATTCAGATCTGGCCACTAAACACGGCTTTTGCCATATTAAGCAACGTTTCGATTTTGAATGGCGATCTTTCACCAGGGCGACACTGAATAAAGCTGATACCCAAAACATTAATATGCATTACTCACCCACGTAAAATTTTTAATCACATCAAATTAAAATGACCTATTTTATGAAAAGGGTATTGTCGACGTTTCTATTTCTCTTTATAGAGGCTTTATCGACGTTTCTTAGAAATAAGTGAAGGGGTAGACATTCATCTCTTGCTACGCAATTTTAATGATATTTTTAGGGTATGTGTAATCTCATTGAGAAGTGATTCGAGAATTGATACGAGCTCGTTCAGTTCTATAATATATATAAACCATTATTATGTCAAGGTGCCTTGCACGATTACACATTACATATATTTAACACAACGTATTAAAGATTCGTTCAAGATTTTCTGGGATTACCAACACCTTTGCCATAGTTCTATAAGTCTAAAGTTTTCGCTTTTTTGGTAAATGACCGGGATCTCAGAGTGAGGTTTGTCTACGTCTTGGCGGTGAATGCGTTTGCCCACCTTATGCGTAGGGCCGGATCGGGAGAGATTGGTTGAGGGAGACTTAACCTAAAACTTTGCTGCCGGACTCTCTCCACCCAGGGCCTTGCACCGCAGTTGTGGAAATGGATTTATACGTCCGTCATTCCTTGACACATTGACCCCGAGATTCCTATTCACCCCTTGTACTTTTTCCTTCCCAGAACTTCCTCTCCTTCCTATCCCTAATAAGACCCTCCACCCAACATCCCCAAAGATGACATAGGCTCTGAGGGAATTTATTTTCCTCGGGGCCTTCTGTGTAAAACTAATGAAACAAATGTTTATTTTATGTCTTCTGAAGGCTAGTTCTACCGAATTTTTCTCGATAAATTCGTTGTAGAAATACCAATTAATTATTGAACGTTCTTCCTCTTATTCATAAGTATTTCAAAAACATGGTTATCCTTACTTACATGGTTAGCCTCACTTGTCTCATTTTCACCTGATTTCTACTGCACTACATTTTTCATTCCTAAACATCGGATTGGATTGTTTAGACTTTAGACCTTCCATCCCATTATAATGCAAGTTTATCAGTTCAAGTAAAACCAGTTCGATTGTAAGAATGCTCCCAGCTTCTGTAAACCGTCATAAAGCAAGTTAAAAGATCGAACAACGGCCAGTTATTTATCGTCATTAGCCATGTGATCGAAAGCTATTTATGAACCCAACAGAGCACTGCAATTAAAAGGGACTCAGTCAAGTCCTTACCCTGGCTATATATTATTATCCTTCAGACTCTGTGTGGTGTGGTTGGCACCCACGATCCTTGCTGGAATAACATACAGGAATAAGGATAATACCTGGGAGGTGGTCCGGGCCCCAAACCGATCCCTTTAAAGGGCAACACCTTAAAAAATTGAGACGCAAACTAAAAAAAAGGTTTAAATATTAACTCTTGAAAAAATCAAGTGCCAGTGTGTCTATATAGCCGGGATTCCATCTACCTGGCTCGACTGCCCAATATAATTGAAGAGTTAAAAAGAAATGGGACGAGATGTAGAAATGTGTGAATATGTTAATGAAAATAATTTTACAGCAAAATTAATTTATCTTATCTACCGTTAAGTGGAAAACCTTCTTATCCCACTAAAATCGTAGCTAATTTTTAATTGAATGAATTAATAAACATGTGTTATAATTATGTCCTGTGATGAATAAAAACGTGAACAAATTAAACTGTACCTAAATTTCTTCAATAAACAATAAACAGTGTTAATCTCAAGCGAACTCCCAGGTAAGTATGGTCCTGTATATTTTCTGCCTAAATATATTATAAAAATAAATAATATATGTATATTTTTGAGCATCATCGCGTTCATTGGTCAAATCATTGTACCATTCATGGTGGTTTCGTGTCTGTGATCGATGAACCGGTGGATGCAATTTTTAGCCAAAAGTTGTTATAATTGCTGGTTTAGTTTGTAGTTGGAAGTAAGATTGTAGAAATTTATTTTAAGTTTGTACCAAAAAATTTTTACGGTGCTCCAGATTTTATGTCCAGGTTAAATCTTTCCCAAATGAAAGACTAAACCCTTCCACACACTTTTCCACAAATGATTATCTAGTAAATTCACGCAATGTAAGTGCACTATACAAGTATAATAAATAATACAAAACAATACAAGAACAATACGTCAATCCACCAGAAACATAATGGGAAAATATTTCACCGACTCCAGATCCCTCAAAATAAATATTTAAAAAATCTTTCGTAATCCTACATGTATTTAAAATGACCGACGTTTGCATTTTTATATACAAATTTTTTGACAAATCTAATACGCCTAAATTTTGAATGAGACAGCTAGGTATAATGCCAGTAGCCGAAATAACAAATGGTAATATTTTTATTGTCTGAGAATGCCAAATTCTTTTATTAGTATTTTTATTAACACTTACTAATTTCCGAATTGTCTGTATTTATCCTGTTTGATTCATTAAATTAGGTTTTGATTGTTTGTTCAAAATTTGTTGAATCTAAGGCGACGTCAAACAACTTTCGATCAGCCAACGTATTCGAAGAGTTGTTTTTTAATCGATCCGGTATTGTGATGAAAAGCATGGCAAAGACTTTTCGTGAAATTGGGGCATATACTAAAGAGCCTCAAAGCAAGACTTTCTGTATCCTGGTGGTAAGTATTTATGTGGCGGAATATATTATATATTGTTCTTTTAGGCTTCTTGGTCGAATCAATCGTCATCCACAGTAGCACAGAAGGTACCTGAGTATATGAGTTACAATTCTATTGTCAACGTGAACGGTCGCGCACAGTGCATTACATTATTATTGTCGCAAAATTACCGCAACCGTAAAACTGAACGGAACGCACCGAGGCGCTAGGCGCCGCGCAGTTAACACATTATGGACACGGCCATCGAAAACATAAAAACCGAAATAAAAAAAATAACTACCGTAAAAGACTCAAAAGCGAAAACAAACCTTGAACAAAATGTAAACATTCTAGAAGAACTTTGGAAAAGTGAAAGAATCAAACATCAACAAGAAATAATAAACCTACAAAAAAAAATCATCGAAAACCAAGAAGAACTAACTAAGAAAATAGAAAAAATTATAGAAAAAAATAATAAAAATACCATGTCTTACGCGCAAGTTCTAACAAAACAAGCAAACAAAAAAGAAAGTCCACAAGAAGAGAGATTCTCTATAATAATCTCATCATCAAAAAAAACAACTAAAGCTGAAGAAATATGTAACAAGATCCAGAAAGATATCAAATTGAACCATCTAAAGATAGGAATAAATGGTTTACGAAAAACAAATAAAGAACAAATCATCATATCATGCCCAAAAAAAGAATATACGACCACGCTTACGGAAGAAATAAAAAAACTTGACCCTAACTTGGAAGTCAAAGAAATCAAAAAGAAAAAACCTAAATTAATAATTAAAGGACTCAAATCAAACCTATCGGCAGAGGAAATAATCAGCGGAATAATCAATCAAAATGAAGGAATTCAAGATATTATATCAAAAAACGAAGAAAATAAAATAAACTTTATAACTGAAATAAAATATAAACATCCTAAGGAAAATCAACATGATGCTTCGGATCAAGAAGATGACAAACAGCACAAATTCTCAAACTACATCGTCGAAACCAGCGGTACAACGCGAAAAAGTTTATTAGCATTGGGAAAACTAAACATCCAGTACCAAAGAGTTAAATTAGAGGATTGTGATCCATTAACCCAATGTTACCACTGCTGTAAATTTATGCATACAGCCTCGAGATGTCTACAACGAACGAATCCATCAGTATGCCCTCACTGTACAGGTGACCATATGTTCGCCAAGTGCCCGGCAAGAGAAACAACACCTGTTTGTGCAAACTGCACGTCACAAAACAAAAAATATGGTGAAAAAAACAATACAGACCATAAGGCTTTCAGCGACATATGTCCATACAAAAATAAAATGCTTAAAGTAGCTAAAGACAGAATTGACTACGAATAAAAATGGCAGACTTCTTATATAATATACTAGACGAAAAATATAATATTGACGAGAAAACATATAACAGCTTCCAAGAATACTGTATCCACCAAGACGACCTCAATTGCAGCCCTTTAATTCTACACATGAACGTAAGAAGCATAAAACGAAACATAGATGAATTTTTAACAACAATTAATAATAATCTCAAAAAGCCGGTATGCATTGTGTTAACAGAAACTCATTCATGTTGTGAAGTGACGTACAATATACCGGGTTATAAATATATATCAACGGCAAACCGAATAAACAAGAACAGTGGGATCGCTATGTTTATTCAAAATCATTGTGACATATTGTGCGAGGAAGAAATTAAAATGAGTGGAACAAACTGCCTACATATACAAATTAAGTATTATAACAAAAAAATTGATATTATCTCTTTGTATAGAACACATTCATCCAGTGTCTGTTTGTTTATTGATGAATTAAGACAAGTCTTGGTAAACTTTAGAAATTCAAATACAATAGTTTTAGGTGACATAAATTTAAATATATCACATGATTTTACATCGAATAATAAAGATAACTACCTAAACATGATGGCGGAATTGAATTATGTACCGTGTATAAAGTCTTATACTAGAAACGTCAATGGGCAACGTCCATCATGTATTGACCATATTTTCACAAATATCAAAGATATAAATAATATAAATTCTGGAATTATAAAAACTTCAATTACCGACCATTACATGACTTTACTACATTACAACTCAATAATACCTCAGGCGATTAATCAACACTGCGGACTAACTGCTAATAATAATAATGAAATAACTGTTATTAATATTGAAACTTTAAAAAATAAATTATCATCTGAATTATGGTTGGATATACTCCGTAACGATAACGTCAATGAGTGCTGTAAAATTTTTGAAAATAGATTAACTAATTATATAAATGATTCAAAAAAAATTATTCATAAGGGAAACTCAGCCAAATTTCGTAAAATCAAACCGTGGATAACACATGGACTCGTTGTGTCCGTAAGACACAAAGAATGGCTTTACAAAGAAACTAAAAAAAAACCACTGGACATAAATTTAAAAAATCATTTTAAAGAATACAAAAATAAATTAGCTTCTCTCATAAAAAACACTAAAGAAAAATATTGTAAACATAAACTTGATGACTCCGAAAACGACAGCAAAAGAGTTTGGATTATAATAAATGAAATCCTGGAAAATAAACAAAAAAATAAAAATAATCCCATAAAATGCATAATACAAAACAATAATAACTGTATTGAGGAACCTAAAAAAGGAGCAAATGTATTTAATGATTTCTTCGCAAATGTTGGAAAGAATTTAGCAGAAAAAATTTCAACAAAAAAAAAAAATTATATTGAAAATACTCCGAATACAGAAAATAAACTAGAACTTTTTGAACCTACTAATCCGTCCGAAATTATACAAATTATATCAAAAATGCGAGGTGGTTCTGCTCCGGGATTTGACGGCCTTTCCGTAAATATATTAAAAAATATTAAAAATCTTATTTCTACACCAATCTCTCATATCATAAACAATAGTTTTAAAACAGGAACTTTCCCGAGCACATATAAAAAAGCAATAATAACTCCAATTTTCAAATCCGGTAATCCGGAGGACGTCTCTAATTACCGACCAATTTCGCTTTTATCTAATATATCCAAAATTTTTGAAAAAATAGCTAAAAAAAGACTAACTGCATTCATAAAAAATAACTCAACCATAAATAAAAATCAATTTGGATTTACAGAGGGAAAAAGTACCCAAGATGCAATCGCAAAAATATCGTCAAGTATCCAGAGTACCCTAGACAAATCGAATAAATGTATAGGAATTTTTATCGACTTACAGAAAGCATTTGACAGCATCTCTCATGAAAAACTCATATTAAAATTAAAAGAAAATGGCATTGACCATATAGCCCTTAAATGGATAAAAAGCTACCTAACAGAGAGACCTCAAATTGTAAAATTAAACCAATCATTTAGTACATCATTAACAAGTAAATTTGGCATCCCTCAAGGTACCGTCCTCGGACCATTATTGTTTCTTATATATGTAAATGACATTTTCCAACAGAAAATTAAAGGCGAATTAATCTCTTATGCAGATGATACTGTATTATTAATAAAAGGTCAAACATGGGAACTAGTTAACAAAATTGCAAACGAAGATATTAATATCTTAAAATCATGGTTTGATAATAACCTTCTCACACTTAATGCTAAAAAAACAACATATGTCTTATTCTCCTTACAGAAAATACCTAACCAGAAAGTTAATATTAAAATCCACGATGAAAAATGTGACAATGTAAGCTGTAAACAAAATGATCCTTTTTGTACTGTAATTAACTCTTCTACTGAAATTAAATATCTCGGTGTAATTATTGATCAAAACCTGAAGTGGAATAGTCACATTGCAGAGCTAGTAAAGAGAATAAGGAAATGTATATATATATTTGTTAGATTACGAAATATATTGAATGTAAAAATAATCAAAAATGTGTACTATGCCCTTGTTCACTCTTTGCTTATCTACGGAATTTTAGGTTGGGGAGGTTCTTACAAAAACAATCTAAACTCAGTAAAAGTTTCACAAAGAACCATCATTAAAGTAATCCTTAAAAAAAAACCTACCTTCTCAACAGAATCACTATTTAAATTATTTCCAGTACCAAATGTCGATGACATATTTAAGCAAGCTTCTATTATTAAAATGTGTAAAGAAAAAAATAATAAAGAATATGAAGAATTTTACACATTAATGAGAAATGGAAATCAATTTATTACACCAAATTTTAAAACAACACAAATGCACAACCATTATATTTACCAAGCTATAAAAAACTACAATAATCTTCCTTCTGAATTGCGCTGTATTTCGAACCAATCAGAACAAATAAATAAAATTAAACAATTTTTCAAAAAAACTTACATTAAAAAATAAATATTTTATACAAAATATATTATAAAATGTAACCTAAGTAAGAACTGTGGCTCCCTTATCAGGCACAAGAGCTCCTCTTTTCTGATAAGGTATACATGACCAATCATGACCTTGAATATGATATTTTGTAAAATATGTATAATTAAAATGTAAACCATGTTTTATATTAAATAAAAAAAAAAAAATATATATATATATATATATTTATATTACATTATTGTTCGGTAGCAAATAACACGAGTGGGAATATATCTCGAAACACCTAACAAGTAATCGCCAACGTCCATGTTTTGCACTACCCATACATATTTTATATAATATTATTTATGTAGTCCGTATTGATAACAGACAAATTACTTGTGCTCGCCCGCGCGGAGAACGAGAGACATGTTTGATTAGTGTACCTATCTAACATCTAAACAGTGTTTTCACATAGCAGTACTGACACCATGGGTATGAAGAATTTCATGGAGGAAAACCGAACCCGATGTTGGCGATTGTTGTGGGACGTTAACTAAGGTTCTATTATGATAATATACCTAATGATATCATAATTCCGGACAACATAATTGCGAAAATATAAATGGAGAAAAAATATTTTCAATAATACCTACTTACCAGTATTTTTTTCTTTTTTATTCAGAGAAAGATACATATATTACAATAAATTCAATATAATAATTAATTACATAATATGTGTACATATTTGATTTACCCCCATAAACAAGCAGGGCTTGTGTGTATGGGGGTGTTATTATATTGGTTTAATTGTTTTATTTTTTATATTCAGTTCAAATTTTCAATAATAATAATTTAGTATGCAATAATATTATTGTTTTTGTTTTTATTGACTTTCTTACTACCACTGCACTCTCATCTCTAAAATATACATAGTACTAGATGAAGTCCCCAGCGTTTTAGCTTTAGGGCTTTAGGCGGAGTTTTTAGAAATTAGAATTATTTCATTATTTTGAACATCATGTGTTTAAAATTTTATTAAGAAGTATCTATCAAAATTCTGATTTAAGGGATGGGAAAAGAGGATGGGGTGGTTTTGCTAAATCTCGTGTAGACGGCGATCTTCTTCTTGTTTTGAAGGTCAAGTGTGCAAAATGACATCAATATTGCAATACAACTGTAGTTATATACAAAAAACAATGGTACCCGCACACAGACACACCTCTTTCTATATTATTATGTAGGTATAAAAGAAGGCGACAGAATATTTCGCGCACTCACTTTTTTGTCCAACTGCTAAGGTTTGGTTTGTTCAGACATCAACTGAAAAGGGTATATCCGTGTTAATTATAATATTCTTGAAATATAAAAATAATGTTTTGAAGATTTCATCCAAGATTTGTGCTATCGTAGCATTCCTCGCATTTTACCTCCTCAGGAACTTGGTGCTTTATCGCATATTTGTATATAGATACAAGATACGTAATATATATCTAATATGTAGTAACTAGCAACCCGGCTAGCTGTTGGACTTGAGTGGTCAGTTAACCCTGACAGGCTCTCCGCGTGTTGTGTTTAATGACTTGCACAATACTACATCCCGAAGAACTCTTCTAAATTTATAAACGTATATTTTTTAGATCCGCCATTAGATGAAATGTTCAAAAAAGTATTTTTTCTGGATATGCTAAAAAAATACATCCACATGATCAAAGATTAATCAAATGACGGATGCAAAGAAATAACATACTAAAAGGCAGAATAGATGGTAAGAGAAGTTAATTTAAATGGTGGATGTTTACATTTATTTTCACATACAAGCAAACTACGAAAAAATGTGTAAAATTAGTGAAATTATCATTAATATTATGTTTTGTGCTATGATAGCACTATTATTGTTAATTTTTTGTTCTCTTGTCATTGTTTTGTATATACTGTACACTTTTGTATCATATTATTTAATGACTATTATCTAAAGAGCACCTTAGGAATAATTTAATTTTAAATTTTAAGAATGTATTTATTTATGGTAAAGCTCACTTGAGGTGAAATATCATAAAACTGCGCTGCATTATTTTTATTAAACCTAGTTAGTTAATAAATAACGTTTTCTTGAAAATGGAAAAGCGCAGACCTTAGAAAAAAACGCAATCTGACTTCGTGGTTCCGAAGATTAACCCTCAGAATTCAAACAAAAAAACAGGGCATTTCAAATATAGAATTGTAATAAATTTCTGATTAAAATGATATTACAAGTATCTACGTACTTTATCGCTTGTCTGAATTCTTGACGTGATCAGTTCCAATCTGTAAAATGACCCTTAAATTCAACAGACCCACAACCGAAATTAATGTTTTAATTAAAATGTCTCGTATAACTAAAAACTAAAGAACAAACTCAAAATCTAAATATAACAATATTATACCAAGACAACATAATAGAAGATATTATCGAAATAATATCTTGTACGGTATATTTTGACAACCATTTTTCTAATATCGTAATATTCGTACCAACCTAAAGAAAACGAGCAGCAAACTTAAATGAATATAGGAACAAAGGTTGAAATATTTTTTTGGAAGTTTATATAACCCCATTTTATTAGTGTATTTTCAGGATGTCATTCTGATGAAATAATGCCAACGGAAGCTGGAATTACACTTTACTCCATAGCCCCCCCATGCAGATGGCATGTACGGGAATGTGACTCGTGAGCATACATGCGGTGATGTGGTATGTAGTATTTTCTGCAGCAGGAGGTTAAGGCCACGCGTAACGAATGTTAGGTCAGGTACACCTTGACTGATCAAATTACACGGTCAAATCAACCTGCAAAGGTCAACAGAAATATGCATTCACGTGGAATTTCGCGAAATGCCAATAATTCCGTGAAACGGACCACATCCATGACATGCATAGCTCAGGTGACGGCCGATGTTAAAGGTCACCCGTCATGTAGCGCGTTACATTAGACTGTTGAATCAAGTGTTATTGATATATCAAACGTGCAGAAATAAAGGGCGCGTTTCTTACTCCGAGGACACCAAAATGTTAACAATGCTCGACCATTAAAAGCTCGAATCTTTCGAAATTAAAAGAATCCAATCATCCTGCTATTTCTACTATTGGATAGATAGAGATGCATGCTTCTAAACTGGATACTTGTTGCTCCATCTATATTCAAACATTGTCTAAGATAATATGGAAGTTTCTAATATTTTTTCATTCAGACTCTTGTCATGTTCAAACGCACGTACAGTGGAAACGGTACATTTGAATGACTCTCTTGAAATGTCCTTAATATATTCAACGTCAACTGTTAATTGTAGGTCAGCGATCTGCAGTTATCCTAAGGTACGATGAGAAGTTACCGAAAGTTTATCAATCCTTATCGATCGACGGTATTAAGACCCGATTACTTTCGATATCTTCGTTTTAAAATGGCAATATGTGGTTTTAAAACAAATGGCAGGAATCTCATTTCTACCATTAATACCAAGAGAACTCCATTATGAAGCCTCGTTATCTCTTTCACCACGGTCCTACCAACCAATTGTACTCGTATTATTAAATCTATTTTGATTAGGAATATCAAAGAAATATTTAATCATAAAGGATTTACGACCGTCAAAAGATGTATTACATTGCTTTGATAGTTCACGGCTCACGCCATGATTAGGCGAATCATTTATTTTTTTATGGTCACCATCTAACAGCTAATAGTGTTGCCATTGCCTACACACCCATTGTTCCCCGGTATCTCCAGATCACTGACCCAATACAGGCGATACTGGCAATACTCACAATCCTCGCGGTCCTCACCTGACAGGCCGTTTAGCCGCCTGACTAACGACGATCGTCAAATTTCACTTAAAACTAGACACATTCAATACGTCATGGCAGGCCCTGCACCAAATTAATGCGTCAGCCGACGAGAATTCCTGCACTTCATCTTCGGCGGGAGGGAACGGAACAAATTAAAAGCTTTTAAACTTTTAAGAAAGTGAACGAGAAAAAAACAATAAGGAGAGACCCCCGCGGGACCCGGCGCGTCAGTCAATGCCAGCTAATGTATTTTTCAAATGTTCAAACCCCCACAATGATTAACAAACATTAACTAGGACGGGTAATTCAGTCACACAGTCCAAAAAAGGATCAATATTAAACTTCAGCCTCTCCTGTGTCTGTTGCCCTTTATTCTAGGGGCCTTAAAGCTGCTTTTTGTTCAGTGTGTTCGGGAAAATCATAATGAGATGAAGTTTCTTGGGTAGAAACTATGCCAAATTAAAAATATCCTATCATGCCCGATGGTCCTTTTTGAATTTAAAAAGGTTTGTTATAGCGCTAAATGTTGACACGAGCCTACTCGTATTTTGTTTTTCATTTCCAAGTACTAATACTTTAAGTTTTAAAAATAGAGGCATTGAATTTTTTTTCGTAAAAATATTAGTAAATTCAAATTTGCATATTCCCTGGATATTAACATAGTCACTTGACTGTGTTGAGAATTTTTATGAATTTGTGATAAAGTGAGTTATTCAGAATACCTACTGTCTCCACAGTTAGTAAATACTATCTAAAAAAAACTAAACATCTGTCTTATCGCTTTGGTAATCATCAATTTAATCCCATTAACGCAGAAAAATCTCCGATGCGTTTTGCTTGTACAAAATTGTGAACTGATTGTCTTATTGATTCCTCATACCTATTAGAAAAGTTGGATTTAGTTGCCCTGAATGCCACACTTTATCGGATGATTTTTTCAGTATAGCACATTATGAATGTAAGTACATACCTACGAAACGCCCAAACGAAAAATTCAACGCCATATGAAAAATAGACATTTTCAGCTATAGGTACCTTAAAAACATATAAAATCAAACAGGCTGACTTGGTGAAAAAATAATGCTAATCATTTTTACTGTTTTCATTGTTCTTATTGTTTATTAAAGTGAAAACATTGTTAGCGCCGTTGTGATTTGAAACTCTATGAAACGAAAAATAGCCACACTAAAAAGAGACAAACACAAACACTACAGGATTTAGCCTGCGAAAGAATGAGATGGCGTAATGGGTCTCCTTTTTGTGGGGTGCTTCGTAGTTTCCTCACTCTTGTCTACTTTAGTTTTCTGAAGATTTCACTTCTACCGCGTGCGAATTGCACACTCTATTTTTTTTGTTTTAGTTTGCTTTGTAGTATCTATCCACAATGCCCATATTACCCATAGATATATAATTTGTTTAATATTATAACATAAAGACAATTAATGGAACATAATTGGTTTATCACACACTTGTTTAAAATGTTTATTATCTTATTTGTAATTAAAAGTAATGAAATAAATTTAAAATAATAAAATCCTTCTCTGTTTCGCAGAAATGTAAGAAGGTAAGTGTGTGAAATTACAAAATAATTGCCTGCACCACTGTTCCGGGAAGGGATGTTCCAAGTACTTCGCTCATCTTTAAATGAATCCACGGCATTAAAAGTTCATCGATTAAGTTCTGGACGAGGTTAAAATGATCTACATCACATACTTGACCCGAGGATCATAACAATCGTAGATCTTCTTCAAGTTTGTGTCTGCCGAGAGAGACGGGAGATGTCTCGTGCCGTTCCACTCACAGGTGTATTAATGATTAATTGTTTCTGAAACTAGTTTTTGCATCTTCGTTTAGGAAAAAATAAAGAATCCATTTATTATTCTGTCCGAAGTTAATGCAAAACAAATAAAGTTGAATGGATGGGATATGGTTTTTTATGATGCGTTTATTTAGAAGGTTTATCATAAATACCTATGTAAGTATTATCTTTGTTCTAAATGGTTGTGAAGCACCTAGGGATATAGGCACAAAAGTTTATATATGGAAGCAAGAACGAACCGAAGTATTTGTACAATGCAAAAAATAGCTCCATCTTTGGCATATTTCACTCATGACGATAGAGTCTTGTCTTCCTGTGTCACGTCCCCGACTTCTGATCTCATTCACTTGGGAGTTATAATGGTTTTCTACATCCGTAAATATAATAATCTAAAACGTTAATTCTGTCGAAGTGAAGGCTGCATTTTTTCGTAGATACAGAACATAAAAGTTATTAGTGAAATAGTAAGTCAAGAGAAGATATATTTATGTGTTTATGGCATAATATTTACTGACATTTTATGCATTAATCTTGAGTTAAATAAACGTGAGGACTAATAATAATAATAATAAATTATATTAGTATAATAGACCCGATATAGTTTTACATGACAAAATTAAGAAAATAACTTATATCATTGATGTCGCTATACCAAATTCTTGTAATATTCAGAAAACTGTTTCTGAAAAAATAAGAAAATATACAGATTTAGGAAATGAAATTAAAAGAATTTGGCATTCTCAGACTATAAAAATATTACCATTTGTTATTTCGGCTACTGGCATTATAGCTAGCTCTCTCATTCAAAATTTAGGCGTATTAGATTTGTCAAAAAATTTGTACATAAAAATGCAAAAGTCGGTCATTTTAAATACATGTAGGATTACGAAAGATTTTTTAAATATTTATATTGAGGGATCAGTAGGATTTATCGGACCAGTTAGGATTTCATCAGAGCCGAACCCTCTGATATGAAAATATCTGGAGTCGGTGAAATATTTTCCCATTATGTTTCTGGTGGATTGACGTATTGTTCTTGTATTGTTTTATTCTTATATAGTGCAATTACATTGCGTTAATTTACTAGATATTCATTTGTGGAAAAGTGTGTGGAAGGGTTTAGTCTTTCATTTGGGAAAGATTCAACCCGGACATGAAATCTGGAGCACCGTAAATAAAATACTTGGCTGATTTATAAAGCGCCGTTTTTGTGAAAAATCACCTCAAGGGCGCTGTACATATAAGCATACAATAAAATAAAATTAATACGATAGACTTACAACTAAGATTCAAAATTATAACTAGGTACTTACATTTAAGACTTATATATTATGTACATAGCTAGTGACTTACGACTAAGACTTATTACTACTGACTGAAAACTAGTGGCATACATATATATTTACAAATGTGACTTAAAATTAGAGATTTACAATTAAAATAGTTGTTTACATATAACAATAAATATTTTTTAGTTTTGCGAGGTGTCTAATATTACCAAGTGATCAACAAAACTCTACCGATATAGGTACAGACAGAGAAGAAAGTTAGTTAAAAATAATTTACAAACATGCACATATAACGTACATAGACATTTGGCAAACTTAATTTTAAGTACGAACATATTCATATACAAACATTGATCATGGCATTATTTCTTTAGTAAAATTAAGCAAACACTAAGTGCACAAACTTCGGGAAGTGATTCTACATGGTGGTAGAATGAATCAATTAATCACCGTTCGCCTAGTATGGCGATTTAATAAATCTTATCTATGGAAGTTTCAAATATATGTAACATGTATTATATAAATAAATAAAAATTAAAAAAGACAAATAACTAATTTAGAAATTTCAATGTCTTTTTCCACATAAAAATATTATTCCAAAGAAGAATATTATTTTTTCAGACAAATAATAGTTCAACGTTTTTTTCCAAATTTCCCCGAATCGTGTAGAACTACCTTCCGAAGTTTTTGCACTTCACTCCCTGATAGTCGTATGGTTGGACGGCCTGGTACGTTGTTGATTTTCTCCTTGTTGGTATTTTAATGTTTTGCATATCTCGTCTCGTATCCATGTATCCTGTGATTGTAATTTAATTAACAGTATGACATTATACCCATATTATATATAAGTTTCCCTTTTATCTTTCCATATCTATGCATATAAACGCATTTTAGTATAATAGTAAATACTTTTTGACCAGTCAGTGGCTGGGTTGGCATCGCGTTTGGGTCCCTAAAGGCTGGCTAATTACTCCATCACGACACAACGAACATTTTGCGCTTTCTGTGGTGGTAGTAGGAGATTTTCAAATATTGTCAGGTTATTCGTAACCCGGAAATTTAAAAAATATTTTAAAAAAATACAGAGGGTGCAATTCACATGCGGTAGAAGTGAAACCTTCAGGAAACTAAAGTAGACAAGAGTGGGGAGGCTACGTGGCACCGCACAAAGAGGAGACCGTATTATATTATCTCATCCTCTCAGTCATCCGTCTGTGTTTGTCTCTTTTTAGTGTCGCTATTTTTCGTCTCATCGAGTTTCAAATCACAACGGTGCCAAAGAATTTTCACTCCAAAAAAAAGAAAGAAAAAATAATACTACATAACTTTTTAATGAGTTTCCATGTATGTGTGAATACAATGTATTACAAAACAAATGTGTGAAACAGTTTCCCGACTAGAATTCGTGGTCGATTAATCAATCGAATTGATCGTTAAGAGTAAAAATTTGACGTGATTTTAATTGCTGTGTTGTATGAGGACCTCTACTGTTCAATTGAAATGATTCGGCTGCGGAGGGCAATGAGATAAATGATTCCATTAGAGATGTACGTGCTCCTACGGTAGCGTCATTCCGTATCCGATCTCTTCAGATAACAATCTCAATCATCTGCTGCAGATGTTCTCAACAGTACGGAGTATTGAACCCACCAATCATTTGCTTGCTTTTTGGCGTGGCCTCTGGGAATTAACTTTACGGGCGATTCATTTTGATCAAATGTTGCACCGATGTAATACTATAATACTATATTATCTTCGGTGGCTTCGAGATTAATTATTTACAAGACTATGTACCCACTGTACGTTGTAATGTTATAATAAAACAAATAAATAGCTATTGATTTCAATAAATACCTTGTTACCCATTATCGACACCCAAGGCAATTATTTTCGTAATTCAGTTAAGTTAAATAATTTCAAATTATTCTTTACAACTTTGTTTTAATCTTTTGTTACATTCTCCACACGATGTTTAGAATTTATTTATTTTATTTTTTTGTAATACTAGCGAGTGCTCGGCATGCGTTGAAATGCCACTCAAAAAAGACATTGTTTCTCCCTGCGTGTCCTTTCGTGTTTTTTGCGTCCACATTACTGCCCCCGTTCCCCCTCCCTTTACGCGTTCCTCTACCACCTTCCCCGCCTTTTCTCCGCCCTCCTCTGTTCCTCCCCTCCTCCGTTCCTCTCCCCCTCCCGGATTCCCCTTCCCCTCCCGGATTACCCTCCCCATCCGCTTTTCCTCCCTGCTAAACTATTTGAAGCACACACATTTGTGGCTTGCGCACAACAAACAACCAAAGTTTCATGACATTCGGATAATTGGAAAGGAAAAAAATGTCTAATGCCAGATTTCTTCATTATACATAGAAAGAATCGCAGCTGTGCGCACAATAAATCACCAGAGTTCAATTGCAATCGAATAACTGGTTTAGGAACACGTAAGGTATAAACAAAGAAATAATAATTTTTATTGCTGTCTCCGGCATTACCGGGCTTTATGCGCGAGTTTTTTAAAATCAGACGTAAACAGCAATTTTCCTCTTATTTAAGTGTGCAAAATTTCATCAAGAAGTATCTAGTTATGATTTGAGATTTTCACGGCCAAAAATATTATAGTGATTTATTTTTGGGGTATTATGCCGTGTTGTGCTACCTCCTTCTTTAATCAACGTTTCGGACAGCATTACAGTATCCATATCAATTCACATCTGCTGTGATGGTGGACACTATAATCCTGTCAGAAACATTGGCTAAAGAAAGAGGTAAAGCTAAACGGCATAAAACCCTAAAAATAAATCCTATAAGAAATACAAAAATTACGCTCCAAGGGGTAGGTTTTCGAAATATCTTGAAGACATTTACTTTCTTCTGTTTTGAAGGTAACACTCTTCTATAAATATGTAAATTTTGTTACATTGACGTCAAAACACAAAATAAAAAACCAAAATTTTATAACATAAAATACGTAATATAAAACACGCAACACTCACAAACACACAAATCATAATACTCGTTAATGCCGATTTTCGTATAATTATTTTTTTTTTACTCAAATATTTAATCTTAATTTTAAGTGTTTTTTCGTCACCAACATTATATATTTATTTTCCAAAATTTATTATATTTAAACTCTTTTATTATAAAATTGGGGCATCAGCACGGGTAAGCCACCCAGTGAGGCAAACATTACTGGATTGTACTGTGAATTGTAAAATATTGTATAAAAAAAAAACAATAATAACGACGTGTTCTTACATTCGGTAAATCTTCTATTTATGTCTTAGAGAATTATTAATTATTCAAATAGCGTAGTTTATTTTAAAATACAAAAAAAAAACAACTTTATTTCTTTCCAATATTATCTACACAGTACTTTAGGCCGTGCCTCAAAAACGAACTGATTTTATTAATTTATCCGATCATTCAGTGGCACTAAATTGAAAAAAATCCTAAACGCACCATCCTAATTTAATCCAACAACAATTCAATTAATGAAAGCAAAAAAGCGTGGCTTGCATAAAACACACATTTCACGGCGAATAAGATATTGTTTGGAACATTTTCCCCTCCATTAGTCCCCATTGAGAGCACCTGTAACGCACCTCTTGAAAAAATCAATTAGCCATCATTTAGCCCGCATCGAGCTATCATTCATCACGTCATATCAAAACGTTTCTTTTTATACAGTCCGCTCCTTTGTCCGGTAAAGGCAATGAAGTCAGATGATTGGAGCCGAGCTTTGTAAGGTGTGCTTCGAAGATCAGTCGCTTACAATGGGATGATTTCACGGGTTTACTCCTCACGATGATCTGGTCAATATTTGAGTTTTTGTTCATGAGCCAGTGTTGATCGACATGATGTAGGTACCAGCGTTTTTTACAACGTTTTTTTCAACCGATTTTTTCATTATTCACGAAGGGGCGAACCGTTTGCCTTATACAATGTTGTTTGTCACGTGGCAAATCATGTTCTCGACAGGTTATTATTCAAGCTGACATGTTTAATGTTGTCATTTTTTATGGTTCAGGTTAAAGATGCTGTCCATTCTAGTCAATACTGTTGTACCAATTATTTCGACAGGTCTTTATTGATTTTATTAAAAGTTCTTTGTTATAATTCTATTAAAGCATTCCGGTTCTTTTCTGTTATAATCATAGTGGATAAAAAGTATATGTATAAAGTACGAATCTTATAAAATATAAAATCTCGCAATAACAATCGGTGTTTGCTGGATGATTGGTGGAACTGGAGAAATCGGCCAGTTAAAATTTCTTTCAAAAACCTTTAAAATTGAAAGAATTGTGAATTTCAGTGTGTAAGATATTTTATAAATTTGTGTTGAATGTTTTCTATGCTATTAATATACAGTTTTTACTGCGTGTTCCAAATTGGTGAAGCATATTCCAGTTTACTTCTGACTAATGCAAAATATATCATTGCTACTGTACGCGAGTTACTGAATACTTTACTGATACGAAGGACAAAACTAAACATATAATGTAATTGCCGTGGGTATGATACTGAAATAAAATTAAGCCTGGTAAATTATCGATTCGTGCTTGTCAAAAAAAAATATGATCTCAGAATTTATAAGAACTGAAAACTTGTCTATGAACTGTACTATACAAATATTATACGTAACCTCAGCTCAGCACTATTTTACAGAATTATTTCAATATCAGACAATTCAAGAACGAAGTAAGAGCCCAGCGAGCTCGTGTACTATAATAGCGGGACTATAATATATCACGGGCGTGCGGGACAAATTCGACAACGGAATTAAAACGAATTATAGGAAACGATTCGTTCCAACCGTTATCCGCACATCGACACGAGAACATTTATTTGCCATGCTTTATCTTATGCATCGCGAAATACAATGTTTGATTTATTTTGGCGTGACCCACTAGCAAACAAAAAACACACACAGTTAACTACCACATTCGCAATCACGGGAAATCAATCATACTAGAACTGGCGTTTATCAAATGTCGTGATTTATATCGCTTTTTTCGGTGAATGAGATCTGAACGTTAATTATTTTGGACATTGATAACTTAAAAAGCTATTTTCTTAGTTATTTGCAGATTTTATTTGCTTTTTGTGATTTACTGATCATTGCAAACACGCAAGGAGTTCATACTCGATTGTTAATGGTTTTGTTTATGAGATTTAATCGTTAATCTGACGACCTTTGAGGTGAAATAGATACAACAATGAAACAAAAGATTGGATCTCCAATACTTTTTATAATACTTGACCACTTCCGTAGCGATACGCTCTACGTATGTCACGAACATGATTTTCTATGAATTTGTCAATCAACAAAGAATGGCGGCTTTTGTACAAAGTTACCATAAAAGAAAAGACTATTTTATTGCGAATTTTGTTTTCTTATAATAAGTTTTATAGGAATAATACAAAACTTATTGTTATAGAATTCCTCGTTAAATTCAGTTTGTAAATTACTTCTTTCTTTCTTTTTAAGTTACCTCCACACAGGATGCCCGAAGGAAAATAATTTTCACCAGGACCTTTGTCCCATGGAGGGTCTTTTAAGGAAAAGAAGGAGAGAAAGCTCTGGGAAGGTAAAAGGTATGAGGGGTGGGTGGAAGGAATATTTGGATCCAATGTGTCCAGGTGTGACAGACGTATGAATCCACACCTCCAACTGCGGTGCAAAGCGATGTGTCGAGAGTCCGTCTAGAGTGCAACCATACTCAACATGCGGCACGGCAAGCTTCTGTGTGCGACCCTAAACACTTTATTATCAGGTTTTTATTTTAAAAAAAGGTATCATTCTAAATTTCGTATATCTTGAGATTCGTTTCGACTTTGATGCACAGATAGTGATACCCGAAAAGGATTGTCATTATGGTCCACATAATCAGATCCGGTAGGGTAAAGCAAGGTTATTTGGAGATATTTTTGATTTATCGTAATGTGCTTTGAAAAAAAAAAGATATTAAAAATTTGCAAAATTGTTTATTGTTTAGATAGATACATTATTTCAGCACGTGTTTTGAAAAGAATAATGAAAATAATAATTAACATAGTACAAGAAAACTTATAATTGTAAATCACCAAAAGATATAGTTAATTTAATTATAGAGGGTGTTTAATTTGGTGATACTTCTCCCTTCAACGGTATATAGGTAAAATAACAACAAACGTGTTTTCAAATCTTCAACGGGAATATAAAATATTGATTACGCATGAATTCACTTTACTTCCGTTTTATATTGGTCGTTAAATGAAAAAAATTTCGTACTCATACCACGTTTCCAGTCATTATCGATTCCACATGGTTTTGGGGATTTTGCGGATAAATAATCAATTCTGCGTGATGTTGATGGTTCTGACCGTTCTACATTTTTGGAAAAAGAAGGTTTTCTGGCGCGAGCTTTTATGGATTTTGTGAACAAATAATTAATCTTCTGTGATGACGATGGTACTGACTGAACAACATTTTTTTAAAGCAGGTATCCAACAATTTGCGGACAAATCTCTTTTAATTCGTGTCATTGATGTTGGAATATTGTGTGGATTTTTTAAAATGTCTTCAAAATCAGTTTTTTTTTACTAAAACTGCGATGGTCAATATTTTCTCGGTTAATTGAGAAGGTTAATAATATTTTCGTTATTTGTTTTTGGGGTGTTATGCTGTGTTGCGCTATCTCCTTCTTTAGCCTCCTTTCGACAGCGTTGCAGTGTCCATCATCAGGGCAGATGTGTAAGAGTGTTGCCATTGCAAACGCTAGATTTATTCCCAAAAAACAAATATTTGACACACAAGTACGCGCACAAATAATTTATAAATTAAAAAGTGCCACTTCTAGAAACCTTATTAATTATAATACATAAAAACTAGTTAATGTCACTGGTTAGTCAGGTACCTACTTGCAAATTTTAACAGCATTTCTTACTGTCGTGTAAAGTACATACCAATAGAGTGTTGTAACGGTGGCACCCGTGACGGATAACCCCCCCCATTAAAGTTGACGAACGCAAATTTCAACTTAAAAAAAAAAAAAATGGTCCGCCCTGGGGGGGGGGGTGTTGCGGCCCGCGTAACTTTAGAAAACCCTGATACCCCTGCTACGCCACCAAACAGTGAACCACTTGGGGCGACCTATGGCAGAGGTTTAAGTTATGCAATCTAACTCCAAATTGTTAAAGCATTATTGGAATTAATTGATTTATTATTCTAAACTTGGAGCATACTGACCTACGCCATTCTTAATATGTTCTACATAAATACGAGTAAGGCCTATCGAATAATAGAATAGATTTATTTATTTGGTTTGGTAAACAAAATTTAATGATAGTCCTAGTTGGTATTTAAATAGGTAAGTAAAAAGGTGCACATAGATTCGTGCTGCGTTGATATAATAAAATGTAAATGTACGGGTCCGCAGAGCTGCGTATGTCTACGGGTCCGTTACATTGTTTCCAATACCTATGTGTTGATAATGACAGTTGAATGAAAAGCACCACAGGAAATGGAACTAAAAAAAAAACAAAAAGAATTCCATTGATAAAAGATTGACGGACGCGCAAGTATGGGTGAGTGGAAGGATACAATTTATCGATGTGACGATAGGAACACGTGCATAGTCATATATAATAATATTATACATAGGTATAGAAGGTACACCCACTTCGGTAGATGTCAAATGAAAGGAAGCAGATCCATACAATTTTATCAATAACATTTTTTTTAACGTCAGCTTTATTCCATTTTCAAAGGTTCAACTAACTTACCAATCAATATCTCAAAATTTCGGACCTTGCAACACTTATAAGATCTAAAAAAACATTGTGATATTTATCTAATACTACCGGAAACACGTGAAAAATCACGGAATATTTTCGAAGAAGGCAAACACTTTGCGGCTTGGCATTATACAAAATGAAATAAGTTCTTTCTTTAAACCACTTTATTTTAATGAATATTTCTAGACCTGCATCGCTTGTACTCATTCTTCTTCAGGACAATAAACATATTTATAAACTGAACCATAGTGCAGAATAAGGTTATGGAAGGAGATTATTATTTACCTCATAATCTTCCTCTGTACTATGATTTAGTTTATTACAACTGAAACCGGTCGACGAATATATTAAAATAATAAAATATATTAAAATAAAGTAGTTTTAAACTAAGAACTTATTTCATTTTGTAATCACGGAAAAGTTTGAATTCTTGATAAATCAGTTCCAATTTTGAAAACGACTGTATCTGAATTTTTCATACAATCTGTTACAAAAATGACACTTAAATTCATAGCACATGTATTTGTTCATTGTATCAGAGTAACAATCATTCGCAGAGTGACAGACCCACAACCGAAATTAGTATTTTTGGTTACATTGGAAAATATAAAGTACAAAAATAACAATAATACTATCACCAAGTATTTAAAAGATTTTTTGTTCTACTTTTGTATTATGTATGAATATAGAAAACAATTAACAGCGTTATTTCTGAAGACTGTTTTACAAAACCAAACATGGGGTACGTACCAAATCGGTATAGTTTTCACCTCAATATTTCATGTCGTATGGAAGAAGTGTCTGCATTATTATTGTATTGTATTAACATTCGGTTTACCTCCGAGTCATTGTCGGGTCCGCCCTCCCCCCACACCCCCCACACCCACCCTGGGCGCGCCCGCCGCCCGCCAGAGCCTTCATTCAACAGAATGATATTACACTTTTATCATTTCCTTTTTTCGTACACTGGTATAAAGTTGGATTGAAAGTAATGTACTTTACTTATACATAAACTAATGTGTGCTTACGGAATACGTTACAAAATCCAATGCATTTATTAAATGTATATTTAAAAAAGGTTTTACAAAACGTTAATGTTATGTTAAAATTGTCAAAATATTTTTAAAAATCTCACTGAAAAGCATTTATTTTTACAGAACACAACGAGTAGGCTTGCGAAAATCGTTTGGTTTTGGGATTATACAAGCGGGAAACCGATAAAGAGTACTCATTAAAACTTTTTTTTCGATCTGAGCATATCGATTTTTTTTTAACATTTTTTTTACAAATTTTAAAAGACAACAAATAAAATTAAATAATAAAATTAAATTATTTTTTTAAATTTTTAACAGTTGATGTTAACCTCTTAGCAAACGACTTTTTTTTTATTTGACATAAAAATTTTCTTACTCGTAAACGTAAGCTCGAATCAAAAAGTTAAAGTACAAAATCGACTGTCAATGTAATGTAGATGAGTGTCCCGCTTGTACTACGAGTATCCGGACACCGTGTATACGAATAAGAGGGAGATCAGGCAGACAAGCATTTTCTACTCAATTTGTTAGAAAATAAAAATTGGTATAATCATTACGGCAATTAATTTTTTAAGTTTCATCTGAAGCATCAAATTTTTTTTTTTAAATTTCGTATGCTGATCAATAACTAATTGTTTCAGAGATACGTCCGTCACTCCTTGACCATTGACCCCCAGATTCCTTCTCATCCCTCGTTTCTTTTTCCTTCCCAGAACTTTATCTCATTTCCTTAAAAGATCCTCTACACAGCTTCCTCAAAGAAGACATAAGCCCTGAGGGATTCTTTTTCCTTAGGACCGCCTGTGTGGAGCCAATAAAAAAAAAAAGTTTTTCAAATGAATCGATATTTCATTTATTGTGACCGGACAACTCAGAATGAACTCAACCCCCTTTGAAGTCATTTAAAGTGATGAAAAATATATTACAAAAATGGTTAAATAGGTTACGTTAGGTTAGGTTAAGGGCTATTTTTTTCATAGTTTTTAACGACTTTTCAAAAAGGTGTCGAGTTGAATTGATTCTGAGTTAGAATGGAACCTTCATTTTTTAGCTAGGCTTTGTTCGGAGTGACTTTTAGCTCACTCCATTCAGATCGAGGAGAATTTAAGCCGTCTCGGGTTCATTCATAAGTTCGAAAGACTTTATGAATCGACCATGTACTGTGTACTCGTCCCATATTGTAGGTAATGGTATATCATCGCTGTAATAATGTACTCCGAGGATGATTACGGTGGTGCTATACTGGAATGGTGATGTCTGCTGACTGCGTGATGATGCTTATAAAAAGAGGAAACACTTATATCAATGATTACAGTACCTATTGGATGAAGTGTAAGAAAAATGATTTCTCTATTACTGAGAATTAGTTACCGGATATATTTTTCTATTGTCTTATCATTTAAGTATAACTTATGAAGTTAATAAAGATACGGAATTCCACAACACTTGTGCTCAAAATTAATGGATAATTTAGAAAAATTTAAACAAAATGTGAACAATTTTGAATTGAATTTTAACGTTTGGAGCTAGTGAGTCTACGAAATCTCCAATTGGGGTATGTTGTGGTTTCGAGGGATGGAGAATAGGAATTCCGGTGGGGAAGTGCGGGGCACTTCAGTTCTGGTCACCAAACTTGGCTAAGACCATTTCAAGCAATTCGGTTCGGAATGGTGGTCTCACTTCTGGTTCTTACTGAAAGTACTCGTATCTACTGCTTTAAAACGTTTCGCAAAAACATTATATATTATGTTAAATAAATAAATTGTGAAATAACACAAATTAAAATTTACTTGCGAATACCTGGATTTGAAACCGTGACCTGATGAATTAAGTCATTTGACTTATTTCCTTTCTAGATACCACCTTTCAAATAACGTCCGTAATTTGATATCCATTCTAATGATATATTCCAAAAATTTCCGTCATAAAAAATTACAATGTTACTACTATCTTTTGTTTTTAAATATTGCTTCCTAAAATTATTAATATTTTTTAGGAACGCCTAGATTTGTGTTAATTCTTTTATTGTAAAAGCATTTAGAATATATCGATGTGTTAATTTCCTTGGAAACGCTAAATTAAATGATTTGTTGCTTAGTTCTGAAAACGTATTGGACGGGCTAGATGTCAGATTTCTAAGAACCGTTTTGTTTTCCTCCACAGGACATTAACCCGCCAAATGATCAATACAAGGAACGCCAATCTGTGCGGTAGGTACATGCGCTCACCAAAAAGAAGATGGTACCTCCGTGATGATGCAGAGTACAGATGAGCAGAGAGCAGAGAACAGAGAGCAGGCACTGAGAGAGGAGATGGAGGACAGAGAACGGATGGAGGCGGTAATGACAGGACCAGAGGTTTATGACTTGTCATCCGTGTGGGTGACACCGCAGCATCTCAGAATCTCCGCTGTAGTCCGCACCACGGCTCTGTCCCGGCTGCCTCTCCCCTCTCGGGGTGAACTCGCTTTTTTGTAGCACTCTCCCACACAAAACATTGTGACTCTTTGTGTTTTGATTCCAAGAGATAACCTGCTTACAATGGTGATATTGTAAACGCATTTCTGTCTGAAAAAAACATCTCGAACCACCTACCTTGTACTTAGTTGGGAGTTGTCTCACCACAAGGAGACGGATTCAAAATATTATTTCCTTTGTGGCTTGGTAGGTAGGTAAATAAAACATGCTTGGTACTAAGTAGGTACCCATCTCAAATATTACACTATACACATACCTAAGTTTGTTTTTCGGAAACAAACATTTGTTTTTTGAATGGTTTACTTCTGGTATTTTAATTACTCAATTATTTAATTTATTACATGAATAACATTTTTAAATTTATAATTTTGGGCAATATTATTCTTTGTTTATGTATACAAATAAGTATAATTAAAATTACGTGTTTACTGAGTTACATAAACCAGTCTAGTTTCTGCATAATGCTCCTTTCAAAAAAATATAAATGACAAAAGCGAAATGTAATAATTTATCACTAGTGCTATTATAGAGAGAAAAAAACAGTAAAATTAAGCTATACAAATTTGAAAATAATTCGTTAGCAAATCAGAAAATGATTGAAATGGAATGAAAAAAATTTAACAAAATATATTTTTTTTAAATACAACATACTTAAAAAGAGAAAAAAAAACTTAAATATTATTTTTAACTTTATGATTAAAACCTCACATTGTAATATTTAATTAAATGAAGATAATATTAGCGAAACTCGACATAAAAAGATATTGGCACTCAACTTCGTGGTGTTATAATATTTACAACTACAGTGAAAAATTAACAGTTTACGTCAAGTATTTACGTTGGTTGCTAGTTGCCATCGAAACTTCAATCAGCTGTTGTCTTAACGTCGCATTTTAACACGTAGTACGGAATTCGACTACGTGATATTATAATATTTAAAACTCTTGGTGATTTGGTGATTTAATTGGTGATTTTTTACAAATCAAATAATTTAATAATATGGAATTACTTCATGGAGACATTCTTGTTAAACTAATATAAAGCTTTATCCAAACATTACGAACCTCCATTACAAAATTATTAATATGTAAATAAATATACTAATGCACACAGAATTGTCATTAAATTAATACACAAGTCTCTGAATGTTTTACTTGTTAGAGGATTATTACTTTATGGTATTGTAATTCAACATGTTATATTATCGGATTCCTTGCATATATAAAGAGTTTCCAAAAACATAATACAAGATTCACTCAAAATGAAGGCTTGTTGGTTCCAAAATGAACCAATAAACACGGTGAAAGAACATTAAACTATTGGGTCCTTACATATGACATTGGCGTTTTGCCGTACTGGCAACTTTCATCTCAAATACCTTCTCTTTGGTTAAGAATTCCAAATTCAAATTTATGCAGCTATTTACTCATGTATTTGTGTTTCAAAATTATAATTCATTTGTTTTTTCCTTAATTGTTTTTTTCTTTGCGTCACTTAGTTTACAAAATGGAAAACTTGAAATATCGCGTTATTTACGAGTACGAGTTCCACCGTGGCACCAGTGCTGCAGAAACGGCTCGAAGGATTAATGATGTGTATGGTGACGGTGCCGCAAAAGAAAGCACAGTGCATTTTTGGTTCCAACGTTTCCGTTCTGGAAATTTCGTCCTGCAGAACAAGCCCCGTGGACGGACGGAGACCAAAGTTGATAATGAAGAATTGAAGGCTATTGTGGAAGCGGATCCATCGTAAACCAGTCTGAGTTAGCTGCAGGCTGCGGTGTTAGTGATAAAACTGTTTAAATCCACTTGAATCTAATTGGGAAGGTGAAAAAGCTACAATACAAAACTCCCATAAGCTCCCATACAAAGTTCCTACATACAAAACGCCAATTTCATATTATGTAAGGACCTAATATATTGTTCCCAAAATATTTAGGAAACTACCAATGACAATTAAAAAATAATATCTCTTATAAATATAATTTAAGGAAATGCTATTAGATACAGATAATTTATTTTTCGTCCATGCAATTTTATTTTTCGTCCATGCAATGGGTTACCAATATGCATGGACGAAGAACGGGAACGTCCTTCTACGCAAAAACAAGGATACTCCAATTATATATGTCAAAGACGCGAGCGACATACCACTTCAATAACCTGGACTCCCGTTTATACCTTCAAAGACGACCATCCGGACTCAATATAAATGGCTTCTTCAGAAGAAAACAACATCCCTGAAACTCACGAATGTGACAATTTTGAAGAAGTAAACACATTATTCAATAATATGTCGTTCAATTTACTAAACATGAACATTAGAAGTATTAGGAAACATTTTGATGATTTCTGTATCCTTTTAAATTCGTTATCCTTCCAAATTGATTTTATAGCACTCACTGAAACACAAATGCGCCAATGTGTTCCGTTCAACTTACCAAACTATACTACCTTTTCAATTCCGGCTAGACATACCTCTCATGATGGCATTACCATATTTTACAATGTACACTCCATATCCAACATTAATATAGACAACCCAAATTTCAAATATTCCAATGCTGCCCACGCAACTTTTACCTCCAAAGGGAAAAAATACTCAATTTTGACGGCATACCGCTCACCCTCTTTATCTACAAATCTGTTTACAGAAGAAATTAAAACTTTTATTAAAAACAATAGCTCTAACCATTTCGATTTTGCATTTTTTATGGGTGACATTAATATAAATATACAAAACGCCATACTAAATCCGGCCGCGAACGAATATCTAAACGTTATGCATTCCTCAGGATATCTATCATACATAAATAACACCACCAGACCTAATCATCCTAATGATACTTGTCTTGATCATATATTCTTAAAATCAAATAAAAATAACCACTTTAAATCCGCTACACTAAAAATTGACATAACTGACCACTATCCTACCTTCTACGGCCACCATACTCCAACTTTGCCCATCTCTGCTGAACCAAATAGTTTTAACAAAACATTTACTAAAATCAACTACTCAACTTTAAATACCTTACTGAACGAAGAATCGTGGATCGCGGTCCTATCTAATGATGACCCAAATTTAACTTTGAATACCTTTTATGAAGTACTTCAAAAACATATTCTAAAAAGTCAAGAACAAATAGCACCACCAAAAAGTAAGCATAAGCACATAAAACCATGGATTGCGCGTGGACTGATAATCTCAATACAACACAGAAACAAATTTCAAATAGGAACCAAAAGGTTGACAAAATTCCACAAAAAATCATTACTGATAATAACACAACCATTGAAGACGCTGAGAGCATCGCAAACAATTTCAACCACTTCTTTACAAACATTGCCTCAACCCTTATAGATAGTAACTCAAGTCTTAATATTCACTCAAATCAAATTCCTCCCGACCTTTTAGAGTCTAACGACACTACCTCTGAGCTTTCTACATTCAAAGAAATAACAAAACTCGAAATTTCAAGACAAATTGACAACCTTAAAGATAGATCTGCAAAGGGCCCAGATAACATAAGCAATACCACCATCAAATCAATTAAAAAACACATAATCATTCCATTACATCACATTTTCAACTGCTGCATCAGACACAGCATTTACCCCAATAATTTTAAACTCGCTCACATTATTCCAATACATAAATCCGGATCCCAATGTAAAACAGACAACTACAGACCAATAACCTTAACTTCACAATTTTCCAAGATCTTCAAAAAATGTTTAAAACGACAAATTATGAACTTTCTAGAATCTAACGCAATCCTTTCAGCTAATCAATATGGTTTTAGATCTAACCTGTGCACCGACGACGCTGTATTTAGTTTAACCCAAAACATATATTCTAACCTAGACTCTAACAATAAAACTCTAACCATTTTCTTGGACCTAAAGAAAGCGTTCGACACAGTCAACCACAGAATTCTATTAAAGAAAATCTTTAACGTTGGAATTAAAAACAAAAGTCTCATGTTATTAAAAAGCTATATATTAAATCGTCAACAACGCACAAAAATAGGATCAAGCTTTAGCACTTATGATCTAGTAAAACATGGTATTCCTCAAGGAACTGTCTTAGGACCACTACTCTTTCTAATCTACATCAATGACCTATGCAATATTGTGATACCAGGTAAAATTCTCTCTTTTGCCGACGACACTGCAATCACAGTACAAGGTTTTTTTTTTTTTTTTTTTTTTTTTTTATTATTTCATAAATTTTTACAAGTTACATAATACAGCCAATTTTTTAAACTACCATACTAGGCTATTGCCCGTGCTGTGGTAGTCATAATATGATACATTATTTTAAATAAACATGTAATAAAATATATAAAAAGGAAAGAAAAAAAGAACATATTTAGGGATAAATAAAATTAAAGATAAATACTAATACAGATAAAAATATAAGAATTAGAAGAAAGCTGAGAAAAAAGTGTATAAAGATATTTAAAAAAAGATTGAAATAAAAGATAGAAATAAAATTTGTCAAGTATTCTTCCCATTGACGTATGATATCTTGGTCGATGATTATGTTTATGTTAATTTTTGAAGTTCTTTCTGCGAAAGAAATAGGAGAATATATGCGCCAGAGTAGTTTTTTTTTTTAAATATAATGTTAAGCTCTTATGTGTTTTTTGAAGAAATCTCTTCCTTTTTCAGATATCCAAAGTTTTAAATGGGATTTGAAAAGAGATTTAGAATTTTGTGACTTTATGTCGGCACTCAAAGCATTATATATTTTAGGAGCGATGAACCAGAATTGTCTTTGAGCGAATGAGGTTTTAGTTTTAGGGACCACGCAGCCCAGGTTTGATGAGAAACGAGTGTGTGCTTGATGTTGTGGAACAACCAGTTGGTTTTTTTGCCATGTGTAACATACGCTAATCTGAGTAAATAACTGTCGAATATCTAAGACCTTGAGTTTAGCAAAGAGTTCCTTTGAGGGATGGGTAGGTTTGCATTTAAATATGATTCTCAAAATTAGTTTTTGAACTTTAATAATTGGATTGATGATGGATTCAGCACAACCACCCCATCCCACAATACCATATGTTGCTATGGATTGGAAGAGGGCAAAGTATACGCTTCTTATGGTCTGTAAATCTAAGATAGACCTAAGGGAGCAGAATATATGGCAGAGTTTACGGAGTTTTTTAACTGTGTCACTGATATGGGCTTCCCAACGTAGTTGATTGTCTATGATTAGCCCCAGATATTTAACTACTTTTGATGATTTAAGGACAGAACAAGTGCAATTAATATTAGGTGTGGTTACGGGATTGTGTAAATTAAGTGAGCATGAATGAATGATTGGTTTAGGACAGTTGTTAGGTAAAGTATGTTGACGTATGGAAAATGTCATATATTGGGTTTTGTCGATGTTAAGAGTGAGGAGGTTAGTGTCTAGCCAATGCTTTACTATTATTAGGGCATTATTAGTTTTTTCAATGACGGAATGCCATGTTTCGTCTTCGAATATTAGGACCGTGTCGTCGGCAAATGATAATATCTTACCTCCAATATTCATGGCACATAGTGAGTTTATATATATGAGAAATAAAATTGGTCCTAGTATACTGCCTTGGGGTACACCATATGACGCAGGTTATTTATTGCTTATATATATTTTATCAGATTGGATGAGAGTTTGTTGTGTTCGGTTTATAAGATAGCTTTCAAACCATGTGTAGGCTATTCCTGTTATTCCAATCTGCTGTAGTTTTTTTAGCAGTAAGGGATGGGAGACCGTATCGAATGCTTTTGCCAGATCAAGAAAAACAGCAAGTGGTTTGCGACCAATGTCAAGATTAAGGGAAACAATCTTTGTGAGGACGGCTATTGCATCTGAAGTGCTTCTACCTTTGCGAAAGCCATATTGGTTATCCGACAGTATTTTGTTATCTTCGAGGAATTTACAGAGTCTACGTTTTACCGCTTTTTCTACAATTTTAGATATCGTGCTTAGTAGGGATATCGGTCGGTAGTTATTTACAGATAATTTGTCACCTGCTTTGAAGATTGGGATTATTGTGGCCTGTTTCAAGGAGTCTGGAAAAATTCCAGTTTTGAAACTTAAATTGATAATGTGTTTAAGAGGGGAGACGATATATTTTTGGATGTTTTTAATAATTTTTGCCGAGATGTGATCTATACCGGTGGAGTTACTATTTTTAAGAGATGCTATTAGTTCTATTATTTCAGGTTCAGTGGTGGGAGTAAAGTGAAATGGGTTATAACTCAGAGTATCGATAGGTATATTGTTGGCCAGGTCTTTCTCTGAGACGCAGTTTCTGTCCAAAATATTTTTTGCTAAGTTGGGTCCGATATTGGAAAAAAATTTATTGAAATGGTTAGATATTTTTTTAGGTTCAGAATTTACATGTATTGTTCGGTCTTCGATATCAACCTTAACAATAGGTGTGTCGGTTTTATTAATATTAGTTATATCTTTTATGATGTTCCAAATTTTTTTTTTATCATCGGTAGCTTCACTGATTTTTTTTTGTAGTAGTCTGTTTTAACCTTTTCAATTATTTTTTTGCAATGGTTTCTATAACGTTTGTAGAATATGAGAGAATTATAATCATTGGGGTTTTTCCTGCAGAAGTTATGTATTTTATCACGTTTTCTAATACAATGGAGAATACCAGCAGTGATCCATGGTTTCAGTTTTGTTTCCGATCGTTTTTTTTTACATTTTGTATAAGATGTTGCATTGGCCAAGTGGTTTTGTAAAGTATTTATAAAAACATCGCATGCAGAGGTGGGATCAGTACATGAATAGGTAAGTTCCCATTTTTCCTCCGAGACATGATTTAGAAGAATTTCATAAGAAATGTTTTCTTGGGGTTGAGTGTTTTGGGGCGGTTTATGTTTTTTTTTGGTGATGGAAGTGATAATTGCATAGTGATCTGTAATAGTTGATTGAAATATAATTGATTTATTGTCTAGTTTACTCTTAACAAATACATGATCTATACAACTGCCGTTTTTTGAGTCTGGTTCTCGTGTTGGAGCGGTGACAGCAGGGAAGTATCCTAATAAAGTTAATACATTTAAGTATTCATTGGCTTGAGGATGCATTTTGTTGATTATGTTTATGTTCAGGTCACCTATTATGTAGGTGTTTTGGCAGTGTTCTATGTTTGATAATGTTTCTTGTAGTGAATGTAAAAATGGGGTTATATTGTGTGTTGTTGGAGATCTGTGTATGGTAAGAATTGTTATGAGACTATCTAGTTGAATTTGAAGACAGTTTGCGTTTTGAATTCTGACCTCTTTGACTGAGTGTGCGATGTGGTTTTTAATGTAAACAATGACGCCATCGTTTTGAGTTTGGTTATAAAGAGTGTTATAGTGATTGTAGTTTCTTAACGTTTTAGGAATGTAACATTTTTTAATCCAACATTCGGTCAAGATAATTAGATCGAAATCTAAGGCAAGATCAGTAAGAAGAATTAGTAGTTCATCAAAATTTTTGTTAATACTTCTTATATTCATAGAGAATATTGTAGGCGAAGAGTTACCTAGTAATAAATGACGAACTACTTCAGAATCATTAGTTGATGTAAATGGGATTGGTGTTGAGTTATCTAGTAAATCTGCTAATTCTTCCATTTTTTAATTTTTTTTCTTTGATTCAATAGGTAATTGTAAAGATCCAGTGAAAGTGATGTTTTTGAAAGGATTAAGTTATTGAAGAGACATAGTATGAACATATAATTTATACCGGTTTTTTTAAATTTATGAGTGTAGAAATAAGTATCGAAAGCGATAGTTAAAAGTACACATGTTATACATGGAATTCGAAATAAAGATTTTGTGATAAAGGTTGTGTTTGTAGATAAAAATAAGGAATATTTAAGTACAGAAATGAAAAAATATTAAAAAAAATATCTATTGTTGGCAGAACTATAAACAATAAAATTTGATAAGGTAATTACACTTCTGATAGTTATTTTAGTAATATTGTTTTGGGTGATTGTTTCAATGTTTTGAATATTAATAAAATAAATTGAACCATCGGTTTCTGTTGTAGGTAAGAGGTGAAAAGGATTTTGAGAGTTATTCGAAGCGATGACAATAATAGCAATAACATTGTCCTTCACAATGGATACAGAAACATAATAAGCAATAGAAGTGTTTTTTGTGATAATTACATTTATAAAATTCTGACATATGGAGTCAATATCAAAAATAGAAGATTTATCTTTGTTGGTACTAGAACTACTTGAAAAATTTAATAGGAAATTAAAAAAAGATTTGTCGACAACAATAATGTTTGTTGCTAAAAATAAATTACAGTTAAGTAATGTATGAAAAAAATATTTCAAAAAGTATCTATTTTTGTTAAAATAACAATCATTAGAATTTAAAAAGTTATTTTCGCTTCTGGTAATATTTGCAGTAGTAGATGCATGTTGTATATGATAATACCTGTGATAATGGATAATACTTGCATGTTGCATATAAATAATAATAACCTGGAGAGTATTATTATTTAGGGAAATTATGCCATTGGTTTTTGTTGTTGGTGATAATAGAGAAGGATTTTGACAGTTATTCAGAGCAATGACAAAAATACACAGTTCGGTGACTTTTATAATAATAGTAGAAATTGTTAAAAATGAGGAATGGTTAAGTTTAGAAAGGAAAACATATTTAGAAAAACATCTATTGTTGGCAAAACTAAAAACAATAAAATTTGAAAAGTTAATTACACTCTTGATAGTAATTTTAGTAATATTGTTTTGGGTGATTGTTTCAATGTTTTGAATATTAATAAAATAACTTGAACCATAGGTTTCTGTTGTAGGTAAGAGGTGGAAAGGATTTTGAGAGTTATTCGAAGCGATGACAATAATAGCAATAACATTGGCCTTCACAATGGTTACAGAAACAAAATAAGCAATTAAAGTGTTTTTTAAGATAATTTCATTTATAAAATTCTGACATTTGGAGTCTATATCAAAAATACAAGACTTATCTTTATTGGTACTAGAACTACGTGAAATGTATAATAGGAATTTAGAAAATGATTTGTTGACAACAATAGTGTTTTTTGATAATAATAAATTACAGTTAAGTAATGTATGAAAAAAATATTTCAAAAAGTATCTATTTTTGTTAAAATAACAATCATTAGAAATTAAAAAGTTATTTTCAATTTTGATTATATTTGTAGTAGTAAATGCATGTTGTATATGATAAGAATTGTAATCATGGGTAATAGTTGCAGGTTGCATACAAATAAAAATAACCTGTAAAGTATTATTTAGGGAAATTATGCCATTTGCTTTTGTTGTTGGTAATAGTAGAGAAGGATTTTGACAGTTACTCAGAGCAATGACAAAAATACACAGTTCGGTGACCTTTATAATAATAGCAGAATTTGTTTTACAGTTAGAATCCATTTCAAAAATTCGAGATTTGTGTTTGTAATTACTGAGACTACATTTATTTTTTAAGTAAATATAATTATCAGAAAAACTAGTTATTAAATGATTCTTTAAAAACAAGTTAACTTTATAGTAATAATGTTCTGTGAATGTGGTATTACAAAATATGAGGGAGAGAGAAGTAACTGATTTCATAATATTGTTGAAGCTAGAGAAAGATAGATTAAAAACAAATAGATAAGCAACATTGTAGGGCGAGTAGAGTTTATGAGATGTTAGGGGGGGGCGATAAAAGATGTTTGTTTTTTTCATTGATGAGTAAAACAGGCGTCCCAATGTCTTTTCGCACATACACCTTTCCCTCACGGACCCAGGCGAATTTGAAGATGTTGTCCCGTGAAGCCTTCCGTGCAAGATACCAAAGATGTTTCGCACGAAAAGTTAGGTGTTCGGTGATGTAGATCTGAGAGCGAGTTCCTGCCATTCCGATGAGAGAGGTATTAAGTTTATTGTCTCTATTTGTAGTTTTTTTGTTGTACGTTTTGACGTCGCTTAAGAAGTTTTCACGATCAATGTTAGTTTTAAATTTAAGTATTATAGGCCTCTGTTGATCTTTATTGTTTTTTTGAGAGATACGGTATGCTGTATCTACGTTCTTGAGTTCCGTGTTGGCATTAGTTGTTTTTTGTATGTTAAATATAATGTTGTTCAGATTTTCACCGTTTATTTCAGGAATTCCCCTGATTTCCACGTTCTTTAATCTATTTTCTCTCTCAATTTGTTCGAATTGACCTTCTAATTGTTCTAAACGATTTTCAAGGTCAACATTTTTTTTTTCTAATTTTATGTTTGCGTGGGCGTAAAACGTGGGAAGACACAATCAGTAAAGCCAATAAATGCATTGCAACAGTCAAAGATTGGCTAGATAGAAATCTTCTCAGCCTAAATTATGATAAAACTATTTTTATTCCCTTTTATAATTCCCATAAGTCATCCCCTAAAAATAACCTTAACTTGAAGTTCCATAATGTTAATTGTAACTTTGAGACATGCTCAAACTGCGAAGATGTAAAATTAGGAAAATATATCAAGTACTTAGGTGTAACTATAGACAGCCAACTCAAATGGACTTACCATATAGAAAAAACTGTAAATAAACTGAGATACTTAATTTACATATTCAAACGTATGAGCAATATCGTCAGTACAAGAACCATGAAACTTGTTTACGACGCACTGGTGCTTTCGTCCATTTCCTATGGAATAATCGCCTGGGGTGGAACATACAATAACCATGTAAAACCATTAGAAATTGCTCAGAAGTCCATCATTAAGGTAATGTACCAAAAGCCCAAGACATATCCCACCAATCAGTTATTTCAAGAAACCGAAATTCTGGAACTAAGGCGGATCTACTGTACCCAATGTCTCAAATATATATTTACTCGTCCTAACAATTTCACTAAAAACACAAATCGCTCTAGCCAGAGACATAACACATGCGTGTTCACAGTGCCTCACTGCAAAACCAGGTTGGCCCAAAGACACATTAATTATATTGCCCCAAAATTGTTCAATTCCCTACCTCACTCCACCAACATGTGTCAAAATTTGAACGAATATAAAAAAAAATGTTAAAATCTGGATAAAAATTAATTTGGAACTGAGTAATTTTTTTCTGTAATTCAAACTAACAGCTTCCAAATTGCTAAAATATTCCATGTCGTTCTGAATATTTAGAATAAAAAAAAGGAAATGTAAATGTATTTTTGTAAGGGTGTAAATATGCGATATAAATTTTTAAATATTTTATTATTGAAATATGTATATATCCAAATTTTAAAAAAATAAAATAAACTCCAGTAAAATCAATCATGTTGATTGATCTCTTTAGCCTCTATACATATATATATATTAAATTTTATTTTAACTACCACTGTTATCCACATAATATAATACCCACACACAGGCTTCGCCTTCGTGGGATTTTTTTTGTTACTTATATATATATTTTTTTTTTGTTATTTTGTATTTACTTGTTAAATGTACCAAAAAAATTTGCTAATAAAAAATAAAAAAAAAAAAAAAAAAATATCGATTCTGATTTATATTGATATATTGAATTAAAATTCTAAGGAAATGGAAAATCATTACAATTTTGTAATACCTCATATATATATATATGAAACTATTAAGTTACTATTCTTTTAAACTTGTTTACTATATAAGGCTCATAATGCTATTTACATTTTTATACTTATACATTCTGTTAATTTAACCAATTGATGTAATTGTTGATTGATTATCATTTTACATACAATTTGGTCAATTTTTACGTGCGGACCTACGTAAGTAGTTTAGCATGTTTAAATGTTAATAAATAAATAAAAAATATAAACTAAAAGAACAATAAAAAAAAAACTAGAGTAAAAGTAAACCATGAAAAAGCATCTCGAAAACCGAAGAGATGCATCCTGATTCTCAAATAACTGATCGCAAATATATTTCTTATTATTTTATGTACGATAATACAATCACTACTTCGTGTGTTGATTCTAATTCGGTAAAAATGGGGTAGATGATACGCAGATAACAAGACAACTAATCATAAGACAAATTAGGCATTTCTAATATAACAGAATGAATTTTATTGCGGGAATTGTTTCTAAATCGGTTATAGAACTTCTTGCATATCGTTTTAGTTGGCTAATCCCCCGAAGCCAAGTCCACCCCAAGACAATATCCCCTCGGGTGAAAAAAGCTTTAAAAAAATGTGTCCGTCTCCGTCCCTTGAAATTAGTTCTGGCATTATGCAAGTGTGTGTGCGGCAGTGTGGGTGACTGTTTTTTTAAATGCAGTTTTCCGCATTTCAATTATTTTAAATGGGAGAATTTTACGGTGTAATGGATTCTAGCCAGACCTAGCGCGGCATGTCAGGGGTACACAAACGTTGACTGTTAACTAAATTAGGTCAAAAAACAAGTATATTTATATATATGTGTATATGGCACGAAAAGTTAGAAAGCCTTTTTCATATCAAACGTAAATATGAATTTGAGGCCAAAATACTTGAAGAAAATTCTTTTTTTAATCCAAAGATTTAGGGATTTTTTTTTGTGTTTGAAATTATAAATAAAGACCATTAAAGAATTCAATTTTTCGTGATTTTAGGGGTAAATTTGTCAATTTTTCGAGTTAATGGTGTTCTTTAAAAAAAACATCCTACTCCAATTTAGATACTATTTAATAAAAGTGAAAAATATGTTTTTTTAAAAACTTATTAAAAAGCGTTTTTTGGGAAAAAAATTAAAATTGATTTATTTATTTTTCTTTGTTTTACATTTATTTAAGAGAAAAATGTGTCCTTAGAAAGGGGTACCCCAGTACAAGTATTTTTGTTTGAATATAAGTAAATACCTACATACATTAAAATATTACGAAAGTTGAATCTAAAAGAAAGTACAATACAAGCATTAATCTATGTTAGGTTGCAAAATTGTATCTATATTCTTCCTTCCCATGTCCATATTGTCCATAATCCATATTTTTATGTTTCTTTTGAAGTCGGTTATTTTTTAAATTGATTTTATTGCAAGAGGGAGTAAATTAAATAATTTTATAAAGAAGTATTGCGTATTTCTTACATGCGACAAATTTGTGTTCCAACCCAAATCAAATTTAATGCCATTAAAATATTTTAAAAATAATTAACATTTTATATATTATTATTTTTATACAGAAGGCAAGGCTAAATTATTTTATTAAAGAATTTTCATTAACTCCTAAATAATTGCCAAAGTTACCTCTAAAATCTTTATTATTTTATAATTTCAAAAACAAATAAAAAAAGTAATACGCATCCGTACAAGATATTTGCTGTATATTTTGAGTAAAAAAATTCTCTTTAGTCAAGTATTTTGACCTCAAATCCAAATTTTAGTTTAAATGAAAAAGACCTCGCGGCCGTTCCTCTTCAAACTAAGACTTACAAATACTGGCGTAATTTTTTTTTTAAATATTTATAACCAGGTGGATCAATAAATGATGTTACTGGTTAACTATTTAAAATTATACATACTGCGAAGTTTCAACTACTCCTTTAACGTATTGGTTCACATCTTGACTGAAACATTTCTTATCGCAGATTTTCTTTCAAAATAAACTAGTTGACAAAATCTTTCAATTGAGTTGTCAACGTCTGTTTATGAAATTTAAAAAAACATCCCTGTGGGTTGGCGTTTCCTCTGCACTAGTCCCTGACATGTGGGTGACGTACCCTCCCCACCCCTAACCGATGTTCATATATATTACTTCGCGTGGCCGTGGACTAAAGGACCGTGTTGGAAATATCCGGATTCTGTCACTTTGAGTGACGTCACTGATATTTTTTGCAGGCCACTTACTTTAAAAATTGTAATTTCTCCCCTTTTTTCAACCTTAATTCATGTTTTCATTTGAGGTCAATTGTAACAGTTCCTAACGCACTTTTAACAATGCTCGTATGTACATAAATTTGCATAACTCAACCATAGAACAAATTAAACTAAACAATAAGCAAATGGCATGCATTTTTTCAATATTAAAAGTTTTAAGCAATTAAAAACTACAAACTTTCATTAAAAATCAGGTGAGTTGTAAACACATACGTGGAAGCGTTTATTTAAATTACTAATAAACATATTTATTGAACTAAAGTGAAGAATTAAAGTTGGATTCAATTTTTTTGTAGATTTATAGAAATTAATGAAGGTGACAAGAGAGAAATATAAACGACTGTTCCGATTTACTTGACACTAAATGGTTCCGGGTTTAAGTTCTGAATCAGTTGGTATCAATATATTTAAAAGTAGGTATTTACTTTTTTGCTGAATAAGTAAGTCTTCAAAGTTTTTTTTTACATTACAGAAGGCCCTGAGGAAAATAAATTTCCCAAAATAATATCTTTGGGGATGGTATTTTCTGCGAAGAGGATTCTTTTTATGAAAATCTAGTGGTCAGTGTGTCAAGGAGTGACGGAAGTATGAATCCCCCTCCCACGGGGTGAGAGTCCTGCTGGGGAGGGTAAAAAGCGAGAGGTCAAATTAATCTCTCCAAATCCGGCCCGCCACACAATAGGTGAGCAGATGCATCCGCCGTCAAGATTTAAAAAATATTAATATTTTCACCATACGAACCCGGGCACCCTTGCTAAGTCATCAAAACATGGCGAACCAATTGAGGTGGCCTATGACAGAGATGTCGGTTATCCAATAAATGGTTTCCGGGGTGGCGGTCCCCAAAGTACCGTCCCAAATTTAGTATTTTATTTTATTTTATCTAAACACTTATCATTTTTATTAAACCATTCACATCAAGTTTCTTAGACCTCGTGATAAAAATGCACTACAAAAGACAATAATAAATTTAACTGTGTTTTTAATATTAAACAAAATAACACATTTCTTAACCAAAGTATCAATCATGAGTATAGGGACGAATCCAATATTAATCTTGGGCGGAGTGTAGACGGTCCTCTAGGGCCCAGACCAGATATCAGATACAAAACACATAGTGGCGCGTCCACACTACAGACTATAGACTCCACAACACAGTATACGCGTATACGGTCCACACGCCTCGCGACATTAACAGCATTTTTGGCGCATTCCTAAGGCTGGGTCGATTACTGTAATCACGGGTCCTTTACAGTCCCATTTACACACACTACAAAGCAATACGACGAAATTGGTCGCATCTCGGCACGGCTTAAGTTAGTCAGCCTTCAAGTAAGGATTCTTCGGAGGACTTCATTAGTCTGCTCCGAACTTAACATTATTTATAGTAGATATATCATTTCACTGTTTTGCATTATACATGTTGAAGAATTACATTTCACATGTTGTAGAATAACAAATTGCATGTTGTCGAAATACATTTTGAAAATATACGGAGTTGCATCTCGCAAGATGAAGAAATAGATTTCAAATGTTGTAGAATTACTTTGTAAATATAAATGAATGCATGCTGAGAAAACGCTTTAATTGTAAATTGTCTAGGATTAATTTTTACATGTCATGGAAAAACGATTAAGTTATTACATTTCGCAAATTGTATAAAATTATTTTTCATGCTGTAGAATCACGTTTTGTGCACTGTATGTTAAACTGCGTTTGAACGGCAAAGTTTAACATTGTTCATGTCGTAGAATTGCATTTCGAATGTTGCAGAATTACACTCTCACGTGGGTAAATGTACCTATAAGGAACTTCCTACAATGGACTTTTGCTTTTTTAGAATAACTTTCTCAAATTCCATTTGATTGTTATATAAATGCAATGTTGTAGAACTAAAAGTTGAATGTTGTAGAATTCATATTTGCAAAAGGTAAAATTGGATTTTGCTTTTTTTAGTAAGACGAAAAATATAGATTCAACCAGTTGAACGGTAAATGGTATTTCAAAAAAAATCCCACAAATTTCGTAGAAAATAATTCAGAGTAGCTACAATAATCAAAAAGTACCTGGGTTCGAGATTGATATTGGCGCAAGCGATTCTAACCTTTTTCTTCATTCAGTTTCTTTATAGATAAGGGTTAAAATCACATTTAAAAAAAAGGCAGATGATAGAATTCAAAGTCCGATTTTTTCCAACATATCCATATATTTATAAAAAGTGCAGTCTTGCTTATAAATGACTAAATTCAAAAGCTAACATTAAATGAGATCGATAAAAACGACTTAAAAAAGCAGGTACCAATGGCCGAGTGGATAGAGGCGTCCTTGAGGTGATTTTTCACAAAAACGGCGCTCTTTGCGACCGTAATCTTTTCATTTGCTGTGTATTGTTCCGTTTAATGTTTCGTTTAAATTTATTAGTTTATCTTCTGTATCTTCTTCCCCAAAAAAATTTATATAGTTCTTGACGTCGTTAAAGTTCATAATAAATTTCGAACACGACCATCACAAGTTTATATATTACCAACCCAGCCGAAGCACCTAACGCGGCTCTACCTCGAGGCGTTTAATGCTATAAAATGAATAGCTTAAGAATGTTCAAATGATATAATTACAATGATCTTTCGGGGATGGGCACCTCGGTATCATTTTTATTCCGTGCCGGCTGCCGGCGAGGCGCGGCGTAGAAAGGACCGCCCCGTGGCGACTGGCGACCCTAATTTGTATACCGACATCGCCCGGAGACTTTCTCTAGGTCCCGCTCGGTCCCGCAAATTACCCAAAAAGGGTAACATTTGGACGGCGGAATTGATCCAATACAAAAAAGTGGATCGAATTTATCGACTTTGTAATTGCGGGTTAGTCGTTTCGCTTTTTACCTCGAATTTAAACTGGCTTCATTTTATTTGTAAAGTTTAACTCGAGATTACTTATAGGTGCACCTGTAAACGTAATTCTGTACATGAAAAAAAAACACTTATGTCAAATTTCGTATTTATGAGATCCCCTTTTAACAAAAAAACTAAAATTTTGCAACTTAGGTTTTTACTAAAAGATTATGTAATGATAGTTCCTTAGTTTCATCTAACAAAAACACGGTAAATAATGGATAAACCATATGTTAATAATATTACCTGAAGTCCCTGGCGTTGCTCGGGCTTTACAGAGTTTTTCGAAATCAGAGGTAGACAGCAATTTTCTCTTCCTCTTATTTTGAAAAATTATCATCGAGAAGTATTAAAATTTTACTTTAAGGGGTGGAAAATGGGGTGGGGAGATTTTTTGAAATATCGTGTAAACGGTGACCTTCCTCCAGTTTTGAAATCAAGAATGCAAAATTACATCAACCTCGGAATAAAACTTTGTAGGTATTTGTATTAACAAAAAAGCTGGCTGCCCGCCACCCGCCAGACACTCTTCTTTATAATGTATAGATACTAGCGAGTTCCTGGCATGCGTTAGAATTCCACTTAAATCAAGAAATTATTTCTCCCTGCGTGTCCTTTCCCATTCTTCCTCGTTCCCCTTCCACCTACCCTTCTCCTCCCACGATCCTCCTCTACAAGCGTTACCCTCCCCCTCACTACCGCGTTACCCTTCCACCTTTCCCGCCTTCACATGAAGTACACACATTCTTCAAACTACTAGCGCGCCACCTATTGCAAATTTTTTATGAAAATTTCATAACGTCAGAGCTTCTCAGTATATATAAACCTTCGCTGACGTGTGCAAACAACTCGCCATAGTTTCTTCGGAACAGGATGAATAGTGTACGAAATAATTTCATAACGCCAGAACTTACTATTATATATAGAAACTATCACGGGCATGCGCACATCAAATTCCCAAAGTTTCATCACTATCAGATGAATGGTTTCGTACACGTAAGGAACAAGCAAAGAAATATTCATATTTATAGGTATATTAAATAATATTTAATGATTTTGTGTTCCTCAATAAACTCTTATTTTAAATTTCATATTATATACCTACGTACGATATTAAGATAAGTAACATCAATGTATAAAATACATATATGTTTTCAATGACCTTCATCTTATTTCCTGTTTGCCATCAGAGCCAGGTAATGTTTTTGAAGTTATTTTTTCACTAATCCCTTTGTTGACAAACCAGAAGTTAGTGATGTTACATGTTCTCACATAATCTGGGAATATTTGATATCTTACTGTATTTTGTATTCACAGGAAAGTAGTAAATATTAAAAATAGTATCTACACAAATATAGAATACCTACATTTACAACAGTAGGTGTGCTATAGAAAAAAAATTAAAAACGATTACCCGCATCTGCCAGAAAAAAGTGGTCCATGGTTTGGTTAGTGACTCTAGCTTTGTTTTATGAATATACTCAGATTACAATTTAGTCGAAGACACGGCGTAAAATTGTTGGATAAATGCCCGGAGATTATAATTCAGTGTGTCCTCACATACGAAAAAGCTTTTTGTACACAACAAAACCTAAACTGTTGTTCTGTGCCGCGGGCGCTCTCCTAAAATAATAACAGACCGGTGATCAAATGGCGAGCCTTTTTTATGCCCAGACATTTATTGTGGCGAATCATAAGGTGGAGAGCTCCTAAAGGGTTAGGATTCTTGCACGACGGCGACTAAACATTTCATTGCTTTGACCCCTTGGCAGGAAAAAAATATCAAGCAATCAATTAGGGGTGTGTCACTGTCGTTCCCTAAACTATACCCTTGCACTGTCATTTACCTTAGTCGATAAATACTGCCGTTTTAAATTTTCGTAATTACTGTAATTTTGATCATTTTTTTGTCCATTGTTATCAACTTTCCAGATCTTCTCGTTTCAAAGCCGATATCCATTAGCAATTTAAAGGATTTTAATGGTACAATGCCTTCGTCTATCATTTGAAGTGTTTTTGAAAAAGTTGATGACACAATGAATTTGGATAAATCATTGTTCTCTGAGAGCGTAGGAGTTGATCCTGTGCAGAGATGACTATCGTCTTCACATCCTGTCACCAAATAATAATGATACAGGAAATCACCACACCCGGCAATTCATCGCTCGTGCTTGAGTTTTTTTTTCATAGCATGCAGTAACAGTTATGTCATAATATAACAATTATTGTATGAACTTCTACTTTTTTAGCTTTTGTTTAGCGAAATTAACAGCTATATTGTTAAAACCTTTTTTTATGTGGGATGTGCGTATTAGACGGTTAGCTGGATTTTTTATACCATTTCTTTCTTTGTTTTGTTTTTGTGTTGGTCAAAAATTTATGTAGGTAGGTAGGGTATAGATTAAACATGTTTTCCTTGTGAAGATCATAACCAACATTATCAGAAGAATAAAAAGTAAAAGCAGAGCTTCGCCTCCTTGTGTAGATGGGGGCTCAAATGGCGACCCTGCGGCACTCCGGCTAGTAGTTGCCAGCACCCGGGTCCCATAACCCGAGGGAGATCTCCGGCCCCGTCCAGACGGCACACACCACACAGCATCACGAATATATTAATAGCGGCCGAATAATGGTCCGGCGCATAATCGCGTGACAAATGATCAATTTGTTTGAAATCGGTATCTTGAAATGGTCAAGTTCAGATTTAGGGCGAAATTTTTTTGAAGCATTATTATAGGTCAGGAAGTTCGATTAAAACAGTTTTACCAGATAGTTCGGTGTAGATATCTGGGAGATGCTTTGCTTTATGCAGATGCTTTAGTTATCTGGGTAAAGATAAACCTGCTAACATCAGCAGAAACTAAATAAGAATTTAATGTAATTCGCAATATTCTTCTTATTCTTAAGTTGGTTCCTCATTGCTAAGGATCGTGACCTCTACTCCAATCTCCATGGCGAATAAGGCCCCTCCACTCCTCGCGGTTTTACGCTGCATGGGGAGCCAAGAACTCCGACGTACCGGACGCCAATGATACTTCCAATCTAGCGCGTTGGTGATCTTCTAGATCTAGACTATAAATTTTCAAACGTGTCCAAAGTATATTAATATTCGTTGTAGGAAAAGTTGGAATCCTTTTGCCGATGCTTAGCTCTTACAGAATTGACCCTTTTGTGAGTCTGGATGTGGTTCAATCCTGCACAATATTGTTCCAAAAATATAATTTTTGAGTATTAATTTGTTTTTTTAGAAATAAATTAGTTTCCGAAAACATGTTTCCAAAATATATGACGAGATTATGTTCGTCGATTAATGAATTTGATTAAATTGGTATTCTTGTGTATTGTGGATGTTTTTTGTGATTTTGAGAACAGTGCATCAGTGCCCCTTGGGCTAAAGGAGACCAATTTTGCTTCCACTTTGATCCAGATAAAAATCTATCACTGATATGGACTTTATCACGTTTAATATATTCCAAAATCATTGTATCTTTCGCATCAAAACATAGATGCCTATAATAATATAATAAAAATTTAAACGTTCGCCATCGACCGAAATTAATTATACCATTACCAGCCTCTCGAGCGAGTGCCGTCCACTTTTTTTCTTTATTTAGGTGCGGCGGCTGTTAGTTTGTGCCCTCTAGAAATATTTTGGGATTGGTTGTCCTTAAAAAATCGAAATATCTGATACGAGAACGTATTACGAAATCGTTATTGCGCATGAATAATCGGTCGCAAAGCGGAATAAAAAGTACGGTTAATTATTGTAAATTGTAACACACGACAATCATAATTTATTGGTTTTGTCAGTTGCGAAGTGAATTCTGCTAACATTATTTTTTTATTCGCGTTACGTGTTCCATGAGTTATTACGTTTTAACGCCAATGTTTTAATGGGTCTGTGACTAATTTTTATATAATATTCTAATATTAACAACTGAGCTACCTCTTGTACGTGGAGAGATTAATAAGATTTTAAATAGTGACCTTAGTCAAGAAATAATACTCAGAATATTAAACAAATCGTGAATTAATATTTTCAAATAAATGTTAATAAATTAAGATTATCAGTGCAATACCATGAATTCTGCTAACCGTATTAATTGTGGTTTACTTTTAAGATTAGTGATCAATATGATCAATATGATCAATATATCAATATGATCAATATGATCAATATGATCAATATGATCAATATGATCAATATGATCAATATGATCAATATGATCAATATGATCAATATGATCAATATGATCAATATATCAATGATGATTCACTCCCATCTGAGTTATTTAGTTAGTATCTGGGGCACTATTACTAAAAAACAAATATCAGAAATACAGGTAATTCAAAATCGAGCTATAAGGAATATCTACCATCTACCGTGGGATACACATATCAAACATATATATTCAAAGACAAACATACTTCCTTTTACGATTCTACCTAAATACAATATCACTAGTGCAATATTACAAATCATACATAGATCCTCACACACTAACATCATACCAGCTCAGACATACACCAGCACAAAACACGATCCCAAAATCAAATACACTTAGCATCATCTACCCACACAACTAAATTTGGTATTAACTCATTACAATATATCGCATATAGATAATACAACGCATTACCTAATGAAATAAAGCAATCAGTAGCCAACAAAAAAATATTAGTTAAAATGCTTAAAGAATATTTCCTGAAAATGTTTTTAAACCAGTGAATATTGGCTCGCCTTCATACGTTTGTTTTTTATATTTTATGTGTATGGATGTCTCTCAGTATTCCTATAATCTCTATTCTTGACAATGCATTTTTTATTTTTATTTTTATTTTATTTTTTCCTTTTCAATATATTGTATTTTTTAAACGTGTAATATCTGTGTAAAATGTACTTATATCAATCTGTCCTTCCAGTAATGAGTTTTCTTCTCAACTCATTGGGAATAATGTGTTACTAACCATGTTTTTGTAATAAATTATAATTAAATAAATAAAATATCAAAATGTGCTTACATGAGAATAATATGTTACTTAGGTATTAAACAATAATGTTAAGAAGATTTTTGTGTGTACTTAGGATAATGAAGTGAAATGTAACGTATATTTCCTTTAGCTTAATAAAAAACAATTATAAATAATTAAAGTTATAATCGATCGATCGAGTGTCAAGACTCTCGAATACGAATCTGGAGGTTACAGGTTGTAATCCCGGCGTTATATCACAATTTATTCAACTAGACTAATATGTAGTAAATTGCTGCATTTTCCACAACGTTTATACATTCATATATATTATTATATGTATTATATAAATTCAGTATCTCCGACTCAAGTAGTAAGAAAATCTGGCGTTTAAGAAACTGGGAGTCTTGAATAGGCCTAGCAGATATTCGATAGTGACCAGCTGCTAACCTTGTACAAAAATCTCAAGTACGCCCAAAAACTTAATTTTGGGAGCCACCACTGGGCTGGAGTCCACAACACTCGATAAATTTAGTAGATTCAGTGCAGGGGAGGGCGACCTATCTTATTGACAATTCGTTGTTAACAGACCGATTACCATCTCAAATGCACACACACAAGCAACATTTACCGCTTAATGTGGTGGTAGTAGGAGATTTTCAAATATTGTCGGGTTATTTGTAACTCAGGAATATTGTGTCTTTTTTTTAAAGGAAAACATAAACAAAGTATTCCAGTATCGCCCTGGTGAAGGACCATCATTCAAAATCGAAATGTTTTCTTGAAATGGAACAGAAAAGGATTGTGAATAAACCACTTTACATCATATTTAAATATTCATCAATAAAAAATAAACATTAAAAAATGATTTAGCCTAGTTTGGTGGCTTTCTTTTATCCAGTCTCCTTTACCTCCCCAATGTCTTCAAAACGAAAGCCTTCACAAAAGGCTTAATATTTTAAAGGTCAATATTTTACAACATACTTACCTAATATTCACGTATATATTTGAAACTACCAGTGTCATCAAATGAAAACAACAAAATATCAAAAACTTTAAAAGTACACAAGCCAAGGGCACCCAATTGTCAAAATACGTTTAGCCATTCATAGAAAATATCAAATAGCGAAAATAGTCTGTTTACGCACACAATATAATATGACGTCGGTAGAAACAGAGTCGTAACCTTCGGTCACTTCCTCCGCGCAACAATAGAGGTCGGGGGTCGCGTACAATGGCGCGGAGTTACTCATCGGACCAACCTGGACTGAAAACAATGGACAGGTTCTCCCAAACACACGAGGTTAGGAGTGAACCGTTGCGCGTTGCCACCGCCACGCCGAGTGACGGTGTCATCGGAAAAAATAATTTAAATAGATATTAAACAATGATAGAACATAGATACCTACGTAATAAAAGATGATACCTAACAAACCAAACTCTCCAGAAAGTGGTGCTCCAAAGCAAAAATCGAGATTTTGAGCATCATAACTACAGTTTAAGACATACTACACTGGCCTATGGGTACTAGCGATGTGTAAGCTCAGCTGGAATGGGCTCTTGAACTACTCCTACTCCTTTTTCAAATCGACTACTCCCTGAGAACCCGGTCCAGGACTCCCTAGTAGATTTCTTCGAGGCAAAATCAAGGAGCCGGCTAAAGGGCACGGACTTCGAGCATCGTCTGCGGTTGTGCGATAGCTACACGCATTCTCATTGGGACCGCCCGGTAGTCAGTGGAATACCTTCTCTGGCTATTCTTTTCTTTTGATATATTTTATTTTCTTTTTGCTATTATAGTAATTAATTTCATTACATGATTATGTTATAACTGTTTTTCCTCGTTACTTTTTTATTTTCAGAAGGTACTGGTTATAGCCGTTATTTTTTTTTCTTTTACTAACACTTTTATTTCATTTTTTATATTTCCCATTTCGGAAGAATTATTCTACGGGCTGCTACTTCTATTTATCTTTTGTATAATATTAATCTAAGTACTTGCATACTGCTTACTTACCCCGTATGCTTGGACATTGGAGGGTCTAGAGTAGTTCAAATAATTGTAGCTTCGTTCAATAAAAAAAGTAGCGCCTTGACGTGTGCGGTGAAGGAGGAAATCATATGTTTCCTTATAACGCCTTTGGGAAAGTGGTGGGGTCCCGTCCAATGGTCCAGGACTCGGACCCAAACCCGGAACCGGTCTCGGAGCCAGATCCCGAATACCTCCACCGGCGTCACCATGTCACCCGAGACCTGATCGTAGAACTTGAGTACTTTTGAAAGGAAGCATGCTCGGGGGGAATCCGGAAAAATCCAGAAATCACCCATATCTAACCTGTACACATCTAACTGCAATGCAATGGGACAGCTGAGGGTATGCTATAACAATGCTTATGGGCTACTTCTGCAACTTCCAAGATTCTGCAGCGCTTCTACGATGTTCATTAGAGGGAGGGTGCTCTCATTCCCCGCCTAACTTCGTCAACGACTTGCCAGCTTATGGGATAGGACAAGGAAATCAAACAACGTCATTGCCATGGCTGCATCCGAGTGGCTCAGTTCTCCACTTAATGGCTATGGATGCTGATGATTTTGCAACGTCTTATATTTTCATATTTTTTCTTGAAATTTGATTTGAAGTGGAAAATCTAATTAACAATGTATAATCTACACCATGCTTGAATAGTTTGTATGCCCATGCGTTCAATGTAATACTCTTACAAATGTATTTTAAAAACGCATTAAAACGTTAAATTTTTTAATTTTTTTGGAATAATAAAATTGAATTGAATTGAGTGATTTGATTAATAGATCACCCATTTCAGTTCGGAAACATAGATGTGAACATGTATTTTAAAGAAAATAAATATGAATTCCAAAATACCATCGCCACCGTACCGGGACGAAAGAAAACCACATTTTTCAAAAAACCTCTTTAAGAAAATATAAACATGTCTTACCATCGTGCATCAACAAAAACGCACACACTCACGGAGTAAAATTGGTCGTAATCGATGAAAGTGAACATAATTTTTATAGAATTTTCCAAGGCCCACTTGTTTCGCAGAGTTCAAATGTACAATTGTCCATTAATGACTATTCAGCGCTTTTTTGACATTTGAAAGGTTCCGTTAAACGTCGATTATACGTGAGTTTCAGTTTTCTATGATATTGGAATAAGCTGACAAGCTTAAAGCATCAATTACATTAAGCTAGTTTACAAGTTACTAGCTGGCGTATTCACTATCTGCTAATAAACTCCTTCTGTGTAAAATCTGCTAATTAGCTAGTAATATGATTACACTGAGCGAGTTAACTAGCAAATAGTGAATACGCCGGCTAGTAGCTTGTAAACTCGCTCAACGTAATCGAGGCTTTTACAAGATAACAGTTGTCCTCTTCTGCTGATTACAATTTGTTCAAAAGCTGAAACGAACTTACAATCAGCAATTAACGGGAACCTTTCAACTGCAAAAAGAACAAAATATAACTTTTTCACGCGTAAATTTTTGCAAAACATCTGTTTTTTTTTAAACAAGTTTACAAAAGACGTATTGGAATAGAGTTAGAACATAGTTATTAGACTTATTAGTATAAATATTGCGAATCGGAATGCTGCGAAAATTTGAGAAGACGGTATGATGTTTTTGGAGCACTTTAAAAAATATTATATTTCACCTTTCAAGTGCGATTCTAGAAATAAATAAACAATGACAACGAGTTGAAATAAATACCGTAAAATAAAACCAAATTTATTAAGCTCATAAATTATTTGGTTTTGTTAGGTTGGGTTGGCTAAGGTTATGTAATTAATTTATGCCTCTCCAATGTTTTAAATTATTTAAAAAAAAATAGTGTTTTCATTGTTATTAGACACAATAAATAACGCCTCGTATACCATACCACTTAGACTACAACAACTGCCGATTTCAATTTCCCATTAAAATGAATACCTACCCACACAGGCATGTAATAGATCACGAAATACCACACCAATATACCTCTGGTTTTGACAGTTTACGTAGCCTTAAGCCTGGCACTGTCAAAAGCGATTTACGGGAAGAAGTTTCGAGCCAGTTACTCCTAAGTTGACCATATTAAGATTTCTGGATGGATAATTTGTGGTCGTTGAATCATCACATATTATTTTCATTGGACTTTACAAAACGGTTATAAAATTATAATAGTTGAAGCTCGTGTTAAAACTACCGACCTATTATCGTAGACTTCTGACACCCTGAACACGATTGAATTATGAACACTATCAAGTCTGACTTTTGCGTGAATATTTCAGTATTAGAAATCTATAAAATTTCGGGAGAATAAACATTAATACTCCAAGTTAATCCTGAGATATTTAAATCAATCACCGTATGCGTAACTAATTAACTACGCGTCTCGAACTGCGTCTTACTAAATAGATCGTCTGGTACATTATGCCCTTTAATGTAATATATAGTGATTCGCTAATGTCATCTTTCTATGTTTATGTATTATGTGTCCGTGTACCTATAAGTGTAATTAATTATGTAACATTGAGCCCCGATGAACCTCGAGTCAAAGCGAAACCCGGTGGACTGTTAAAATATTAATTAATGATAGTGTATTACAAAGTGTATGCTTTATTTATTTATAATATAATGGTGTAATATTCTGCATTATTATATAAAGAAGAGTCTTCGTGGATGGGTGGCTCTATTTTTTTATACAAATCTACAGTTTTATTCCGAGATTGATGAAATTTAGAAAACTTGACCGTCAGAACAGATAAGATTTCGAAAAACACATCAGAATATTGTTACTACTTGATTAAATTTTGCACACTTGTCTTTCAAAATAAGAGGCAAATTTCTGTCTACATTTGATTTAAAAAAACTCTGCGTAAAGCCCTGGGAATCTGGGGGTCAATGTGTCCGGGAGTGACGGACGTATGAATCCATCCCTCCGATGTACATATCAATCCAATCTCTCCCGATCTGGCCCGTTACGCAGCAGTGGGAATACGCATTCGCCGCCAAGACCTAGACAAACCTCCCCACATGAACTCGGATACCCCTGTTTAATCACCAAACTTAGAGAACCACTTGGGGTGACTAAAGGCGAAGTGTTCTAATAAATCGTTCCTAGGGCAGCACCCATTCCCGCTTCCCAATATAAGAAACAACTTAGTGCTTAGTTGTTGTAGCACTTAACTATAGCATGATACTTTTAATACAATATACAAGAAACATTTTAACAAGAGCAGTATAAAATCACACAGACAGTCACCATTTCCTGAGTTTTTTTAACGAAGTGAGATCACCTAAATACCTTAAATGACTCCATAAGAAATATGAACTATGTACCAGTGTTTCTTGCTCCTCAACCAATAATGTCGTTTCCTTTCCTTGCTACCATTTATGGTCAGGTAGGTTGTTGCTGCATTAGCTGAATGCTTGGTGTTTTTTTATGTCTTATGAATTACCTTTTATCACGTTTTGTAACTCCTGTATTGAGGAATTCAAAGGACTGCTGCCATTTAAACCATTATCACGATGGCAGTAAATTTCATTAAAAACCTTGCTTTTTGCGAAAGATGAATGGAAGAAGATGGCATCATTTTTGTGTCGAATACGTATTTAAATAATACAGTTAATAAAAACAGATAAATAAATATATTTCAAAGCTGTGCCACGCGATGAGTTTTATCAAAAGTAATGATCTAATAAATTAAAAATTATGATGGTTTAAATCTATTTCAGGACTAACAATGCAATCAGTAAACCTTCAATGTTCCTCTCTTTTTATGTGAATTCCGTACAGCCAACTGCTTCCAACCACCTGAATCCAGTGAGACTATGGCATCCCCAATTGGGGTATGTTGTGAGGCTAAAGGTGAAGGAGATGGGGAAGAGGAATATGAAGTTGGGGAGTTGACTTTCCAGATCTGGTAAAAAAATACGACTAAAGCCAAACTTTCAATTGCAATGTCATACCTCACCGCCATACACATCTTTGTTAGCGTTTATGGATTTGAAATCTCGTTTCTTTGTCAATTTATTATTGATACTACTGGGTAATTTTTTTATTCACCCTTTTTCAATGAACTTATCGTACATATCGAAAACACACTTTCATGAACACAAAATGATCCACTGAATCAAATACCTTAGTAGGGTCATGTCAAGAGCTGGAATATTAAACGAGTTCAAATGAGATTTTTTTTACATTAGTTCGACACAGAAGGCCCCGAGGAAAATAATCCCCTCAGGGCCTATATAATCTTTGGGGATCTGTGGTGAGGGGACTTTTTAGGAAAGGAAGGAGAGGAAGTTCTGAGAAGACAAAGAGTATGAGTCAGTGTGTCCAGGAGTGACGGAGGTATGAACGTGCAAGACGATGTTCTGAGAAAGTCCGGCTGGAGAAGTTAAAGGGACTCCCTCAATCATTCTCTCTCTCTCTCCAAGCTGGTGGGCAAAGGCATCCGCCACAGGACGAGCCTCCCTGCTAAGCCTTCAAATGTAGCGAACCTTGGGGTGCCCTACAGCAAAGGTGTTGGTTATCTAATAAATACGTGCATCAAAAGCCATAATTAATAGTCAGTTGGTTATATGTTAATTAATTGCTTCACACGATTTTCAATATAATAAGCGAGCGTTCCAATTGATTAAATCTACATACAAAGCTACCGTACAAGTTTAAAAGCTTCCTGTCTAGTGTATATTATGATATATAACCAGAATAAAACATAAATAATTATCTATGGTCAAGCATTATAATTTGATCTAATAAATAATTTTTTCAGTCGTATTTTACAAGACAATATGCCCCGGGATCTGAGTCTAGTCCAGATAAACTTCAATGGCCCCGTTACTCCCGATGTTATAAATTCCTGACGCGTTGCCAACGTCATATTGATCATATTTCTTCTTTTAAATATAGCCTTTTATAGTGAATGTATTTCCAAGATTTACCTCCACAGCCCTCCGATAGTTACGCGTACCTACTTCCCTATAACATCCTTGTTTCGGAATTCATGGCAACCCCCTTTTGTTAAAAAATTCATGCTCCTGGCGAGAATAGCCCTTGTGCCACGAGGAAATAAGAGTCAGTTTGTTGGTTACCGACGCACATGGTGATATATGAGTTTGCTCCGAAACGAGGTATGCGGTCTTAAAACCTAACAAAAAGAGACAGGGGCGGTACTTCCCCGGAGATTTAAATGAAAATTGAGAAAATTTCATATATTGTGAATGAAGGGTGGATTTTTATATAGTTTTTTTTCTCTTGTGTCGAGCTCCCCCTTTTGAAATGTTTACGCGGTTGGCTTTTTCGAAAGTCAGCGAGGCGTTTCATTTTGACAGCTCTTGTTTTCTTAATATTCTTCTTGACTCGCTTTTATTCAAACATGAAATAAGAAAAATCTCTGCAAAGATTCAATTTAGAAAAAAACTTTTTTTGAATTTCGTAAATATCAGTTCTTTATACAGTAGCTCCTCACAGTAGGTCCTGAGCTCCTGAGGAAAAAATCCCTGAGAGCCTAAGTCATCTTTGGGGATGCTGTGTGAAGGGTATTTTTAGGGAAAGGAAGGAGAAAGGTTCTGGGAAGAAAACGGGTATGAGGGGTGGGTAGAAATGCTTTCACCCCAACTCATAATCAAGTCAATTACTTAACACTTCTTTGAAAATTCTTTAAAAGCTATGATTTTTTTTAATAACCAATAACCCTAACCTGATGTAACCCACTTAAACAATTTTATATATATATATATTTTTTTTACATTTTAATGACTTTTTAAAAGGAGGTTCTGAGTTGATTTCATTCTGAGTTGTCCGGTCACCGGTAGTAATCTGGGGGTCAATGTGTCCAAGAGTGACGGACGTACGAATCCATGCGATGCAAGGTCTGAGTCTGGCTGGAGAGGTCAAGATTGGGTTTCCCTCAACCTTGCTCTCCCGATTCGGCCCTCCACGTAATAGGTGGACAAAAGCAGTCGACATCAAGATCTAGACAGACGTCTCCCCATGAACCCGGGCACTCCTGCTAAATCACCAAACGTAGCAAATCACTTGGGGTGACTTATGGCAGGGATCAGTGAAAATCACCCGTAAAATTACACTTATTCCATTCGAAAAATAATTTTCACGCACCATTCAAGCAAACACTGGTGACTTTTACAAGATTGCGAATAAATGTACAAAAATTCATGGTTATTATTTTTTTTAATATTGACTCATGTTAACAATTGCACTTGAATCCATTCACCTTAAGGTACTCAAGAATATATTTTAATTAAGTACTTATGTAAAAAAAAATCATCCCCCTCTCCCTAAATTCGTCCAATTAGTCCCGAGGGATGAACTGACGCGAGGCAAGACGTTAGTCATTTTAAAACCGAATTTGTTTCCCTAACGCTCAGACTAATAGGCAAATTGTCCATCTGTCACTTTACATCTAGGCTCATTTCATTCCGCCGCTCGATGTCTATATTTATCAGAATTCACTCCTGGAGTTAATAAGACAGCCAGACTTAAAAGGTATTGGATTGGAGAATTATCTTTTCAAATTGGTTGAATCATGTTACTATTATTTAAAGTTGAAAGGGCGTTCACTTTCATTTCCTAAGAAATGCTAGCTCTAGTAGGGTAGGTGAGCCGATAGATGAATTAACCAATTAATGTATTGTAGGAAAATGTATCAATTTTGAAATGATTAAAAAAAAATTTGCTTTGAGGGATATCAACAAAATTTCCAAATCTTTATACATCGATCGTCCAATTGATTAGTCAGACATCTCCAAATACCGAGTTTTGAGATAATGAGGTAAACAATATTTGAATAGTCACCATAAATTAAATGTTATTTAAATTAAATGAAAACAAATACCTTTTTAAAAACCACTATACGATCAATATTATCAACAAGTTTCGAAAACCAATGTTGATAATATTGATTATATGGTGGTTTTTACAAAGTTATTTGTTTTCATTTATTCAAAAATGATACCACAAAGTATATTTGCAAAGTTTGGAGAAGCAAATATTATTTACACGTGTCTGTGTTTTACATATTAAATATGCTATAAAATAACACCAAGAGGTGTAACGACCCGGTACATTATTATGACATTTTGAAATATATACTTGTGACCCAGAAAACATCAACACTTTATTTAATACACTACCAGCCTTAATAAAAAATCCCGTGAAAATTTTATTCAGTTGACAAACGGCCGCGGATGTGAAAACATTACCAATAACAGTAAAATGACCAAACAGACGTTTAACAACCACAAAAAAGTTCATAGAAAGTTACACATTACAAGTTTTTCCGCATTATAATTGATTTGGTGGTGTTTATGAGTAATCTGAGTATTGTACCAGATAAAGGGTACACTTTTACACGTAATTGCATACTCAACTCAAATTTTGGTTTTTCTGAGATGTCTGACTAATATCGCCTATAAGAAATCACAGCTTAAAAACCCAGTTTTATTTAGGTGAATACCGCACAAAAGTTCCAACCATCTGGAAACAGTAAGACTATGGTAATCCCAATTGTGATATGTTGCGAGGCTGACGGTAGTGGGTAAGGGAAGGAAACGGGGGGAAAGGAAGGTGGGGATATACCCGGCTTTTCAGATCTCACCAATCACGGCTAAAACCATTTCAAGCGATGTTTCAATTCTAAATGGTGGTCTTTCAACGGGGCGATAATTGGAGTATTTTCCACGCTTCTTGCTTTATGTATATACATATTTTAGATCTGCACTGTGCCATAACTCCTCAGACTAATTTAGTCTGTTTTCGTAACAACTCGTATAGGTCTCTTAGAAATCTTTTTGTCTCCCTTACTATCACTGTGAGAAATTTGACATAATAGGTGTTAGAAACAGAAAAACACCACACTCTTTATATTAAAATTTTAATGTTAACCGCAAAATAATTAAAATATACACCTTTGTTTTTTTTTTTTTTATTTATTTCCAACAAAAACACAAATTACATAAATATATAATTTAGACAATTTATCGGTAGTCCCGCGAAGCTTGCCACATGGCTGCTTGTCTGCAGGTTCTACCTTAATATACACTCGTTTATATTAGAAGTTAAAAATATATATATATGTATAATATCAAAAATCGTAATGGAAAATGCAAATAATGACATCCTAATCCTAAAAAAACTGATGCGATACAAATCTAATTACAACCTTACAAAAAATGCAGAAAAAAAAAAACTTTATATTCTCAGTGAATATGTTTAGAACTTACCCTAACATTGATAGAATTTACTCTAATTTAAACATAAACATAACAAAAAATGTGACAAAGATGTCTGTAATAATTTATGTACCATATTAAATCATACGACAAAAAAAAAAAATGAACCTCGGTGTAATTGAAGATCAACATATGAAGAACAGTCACATATGCGCTTTAGGAAATATATCTACATATTTATCAGATTAAGAAATTTACTCAAATTAAGTAATCTAAAAAATAAATAAAGTCTATTTCGCACTGGTCCAATCCTTAATTCAGTAGGAAATCAGTGGATGGGGAGGCGCATATGAAGAAAAATGTTAATGTGAAGGTGGTTGAAAGATAGTAATAACAAAAAAAAAAAAAAAAGACAATAAAAAAGAGCCAACATTCTCTCCAGCATCATTGTTCAGAATTTTGAAGTACCTACCAAAAATTTAAGACCTCTGTAAAAAGATTAATTATTACAAATATTTAAAGAAAATGTAATAAATAATAAAAATTAAAATGTTTAAACTTAATAATAAAAATTAAAATGTTAAACCAAAGTTTCCGACCGCAATTTAAAAAAAAAACTTTGTGAATTTATAATAATTTTTATTACACGAAACAACAAAAAAATGAGGTAACAGTGATGTTTATAATTCATTCGTCTGATAAAAAAATTGGGTGTTTTTATTTTTTTTTCTTTATCAGTAATTTTACTTACAAAAAACGTAAGGTGAGCCATTTTTAAAACTTTATAAAATTTGAATTCAACATTTTTATATTTAAAAAATTACATCGATATTTCTAATAATAAAATTAATGTCGTATTTCATCATCTTTCTGTTTTAGTTTTCGGATATGTTCAGAAATATTGCATACATTTGCATTTTAATATTAAGACAATGTGACAAAATTAGGTGGAGGCCTGAGTGGTCAAAACTTCCTTTTAATTATACCTACCTTACAATAATTACTCCTGCTCTTATTACTGTGGGTATAAAATAAATTTTGCAGATATACCTAATCCGTAATTTTTGTAAAGGAAAATTAGGCTCAAAGTTTTTCGTTAGTTTACATTAATAAAATACACTTCACGGTTCGTTTTAGTTCGTGTTTGCGGCCGATTATAAGTTCGACAACGGGGAATTAAGATATCATTGAGATTACAGGCTGCGTCCAGCGGTGTTTAGATACCATTCGCACGGTTTAAGTGCGGCTCGTTTCGCGGTTCGGGGGATGATTAGATTGGTGCCACAGCTAGTACAGTAGTCCAACAGAACAGTCGAGTCTCCCCCAGAAGTCCACCAGTTCCTAATTCCCGTCCAGAGACCGCGACTGTCCTGATTCATGGTCCCTTCAGTAGCGGCGCCGGCGGAATATCTCCGGCGGAATTAAGTTTTCAGCTTAAATTGGTTTGATAAGGAACACGGAGCGGGTTTATGGAGTATGACGATCGCGATCTGTACCGACCGAGCGGGCGGAAGGGTTCCTACTACTTTCTTTAACTGGATTTTTATTGGATTCAATTCGTGACTGCCGTGTGTAATGGCCGACACGTTTTTTTCTTTCTACTCATTTAGTTCCCGCGGGAGGAGAACTTCAGAAACCGAGCGATTTAAATCCCACTAAAATGTGGAGGGCATATTTAAATAAGTCCACGTGGAATTGCCTTGACGGGGTAATCACGTTTTGAACAAAATTAAAACCGAAATCAACAGCGGATAACTTCAGCTCACTACTTGTTTCCAAATCTAATTTTTGTGGTTGAATACTGAAACAAAACAATTCGACAACTCCGTATCCATATTCCATATTGACAAACAGTTTATCATGTATCTGACAAATCCCAGCGTTAAGTAAACTTTCATACTCCGTAAATCCGTGTCCGCATATGTTTCAATCTCCCGCAAACGATTTATCGTCCTGACGGTGAATCCGAAAACAGAAGTATGCCCACGAAGTTATGAGATATTCTCGGGGAAAAAATCTCCGGGACATTGATGTATTATGGGTTTATTTGATTCGATTGTATCATCAGAAGGCGATATATCTTTGTGTAGTGGGAGAGTCTTCTGAGTGATATAAGAATTATTATTTGGAGTGCAAGTAGTGCGGAGTGGAGGGGTGCGGGCCTGGCACGTCCGCCCCCTCCCTCTGCCCTCCCCACCGCCCCCCAGCAGCCCTCGGGGAGAGTATTTATTGCCACCGGAGCGAGACGAGTAGCTGAAGATGTTGGATTGAGGAGTTCCGGAACTAGGATTGCGTTACTGAGTGACGGCCTCGAGAGGAGAGTCAATAACTGATTCGTTAATTGACAGATTTTCAGAGCAAATATCTCTATCCTTCAATTGCGGCGAACCTATTTAACATTTCACATAGCTATCGTACAATCATTATTGTTACAGATATCATAATATTTGAGACATCGCTGAGTTGAAATCTGTCAATTTTGACAAGGTGATTGATTGAGCAGCGTTCTAGGTTTAGATTGTATACGAGAAGGAACACGGTTGGTTGGTTACGTTTTCAAATTTCATCAGCTCAGTACGGTTACGTCTACACTTCGAATTCATTTTAACTACCAGATAAAACCGTGATAGGAATAGGTATAAACTTATAATGTAGGTAGTTACCTACCTATAAACTGTAGATTTAGATACGATTATCATTCATTTACCTATTCCAAAATATCAAGCTTAGAAATAAACATTTGCTGTAAATGCATTATTAGGATTGAATATTGGTTACCTGCAATACCTACATGAAAAATTTGGAGCAAACATTTCCTTTTAACACAAAATTTCAATAAAAAGCTAACTCAATATGATGGATCAAAACATGTACGGCGGAAAATATGACACCTGACATGGAGCAAAAAAAATCTCGCAACATTCCCGGAATACATAAATAACTAAAAAAAATCTCCACTCCTAACACCGGACGCCAAAGGTAACCGCACTTGCTGCCACGGAGCCTGTATGTTTAAACCTCCGAACAAACCATATTGTGGTGACGCGGTTCTGGCAACAGCTTGTCGAAACCGAACCGCCTCGAAAAAACGATACATCTGAAAACCACGCGAACTTTAAAAGGTCATTTTCATCCCCATTTCCCTGAAAGTGTGGGGTGCTTAGTGCATTTTGGGTCTGCGAAGGCTTGTCTGTTAGACCCTTTATGCGGCGGCTTATTTCTCTCGGCGAGAAAAGCTCTGTGTATTTTTGTTTGGGGGTAGTTTTATATTAATGCGTGCGTACATTGTTATCTGCGCGCAGTAACATAACGTCGAACATTGAAATATTGCCAGGGTGGATTTCTATCGGCAAGAGTGAAGAAGAACATTTTTATTCGGAGAAGAATATTATTATTTCATTTTTATTTGTCACAATCGAAATAATATCATTTGAAATTTTGTAGATATTTCTGCACCTTTGTACATAAAAGGAATTATCAATTATTTACTTAACAAATATTATAATCAATAATTATCAGCCTGAAACACTCATCTACATTGAAAAAATCTTCCGAGAAAAGATACTGGCCGCCAACGGGAATTGAACCCGTGTCCCTCTGACACAATCAGAGGGACACGGGTTCAATTCCCGTTGGCGGCCAGTTTTTTTTCTCGGAAGATTTTTTCAATGTAGATGAGTGTTTCAGGCTGATAATTATTGATTATAATATTTGTTATCTACCCTTTGTGCTACGCATAAAAATCTTGTATAAACGTTAGTTTATCAATTAAAAATAATAATTAAGTATTTACTTTTTATTTATTACAAATTATTTCCTTATGTAAAAGGTTTTATTATGTCTCTTTTTTCAATATTATAATAAATATTTTTTAGTAAGTCCCAATATAATAGAAGAGCATGTATGAGACGATGTATGAATGTGAGCGAGTCTAGGAGTGTGTGCAAGGATCGAGTTGTTTGGCGGCCTGTCCTCTCTGTCTACCCCTGTGGGGAAACGGCGTGAAGGTTAGTTAGTTGATACAAACAATACGTGTTTTGGTTACTATCAATTCACTTAAATTTATCCTCCCCCAAGCATTTTTTAATTTATATTTATATTATAAAACACTTCACTACGGTGGAATATTTGTCTGTACAATTATGATCGTGTCTATACTTGTTATGTAGGTCATTTTAATTTAAAGATACTTTGTATCATGACTTATATATTATTAAAAACACTAGTTCAAATTCCGTGTTTCATTGTAGTTTATTTGTATTACACTGCCACAAGCCACAACTGAATCCGCGATCTGTCAGTTACGTTAAAAAAACGCAAAACTATTTAAGTTAATGCACCACGTCGTGTAAAATTGGGGATCATGCCGCTAACAATAACACTCCTTATGTAGATGGCGATACGGTTTAAATTTCCGTTTAACAACAGCCACCTGTTTTGATTTCTTTACAAAAAAACAACGCCGAAAAGCGTGTTTTATTTTATTTTGAGAAGCTCAGGCACAAATATTTAAATATTATACAATAATTTTCTAAAAAACCTAATTAATTTTCGGCATTATGAAATAAAACCATAACCGAAAAGGAGTTCGTAAGGACGAGATTTTGAACTTTAAAGCAGTTTTTTTGAGCCTAATACTTTATTTTTTCTGGGATCATATATAAACTAATAAAAAATATACGATTATTTTATAGGGAAATATTTATTTTATTTTAGGGAAATCAAAAGTTTACATACAATAATGATTAATTTATTTATGTATAATTTACCGAACTGAGAAACCAATTATAGATTTCCTCATTATACTATTACATTATATATCTAGAAATTAAACAGTAATCTTACAACAATTAAAAGATAATACATATAACAGGTGGAAGGTAGTATATAATATATTATTACATTTATGTAGTATTGTACTCATTTAATACATTTTTGATAGAATTTTAATATTTACTTTCGTCACAATTGAAGATATCTATATCGGAGAAAATGTTATTATACATAAGGCAAGCATTTTGGTTTGAATTTGTTTAACATTTATTTCTTTAAAAATATTACCCGAACATGTGTGCGCTGTGTAGGTACTTTAAAATCTATTCTGTTCATATAATAATTCAGGACAGTCAGTTATTTTATTTACGATTTCATGATATAAAATCTAATGTTGCTATATTAAAGCAACATCGCATCTGAGAATTGTCTGCGTACACTCAATGCATCAATTTTGAAGAAATTTGTTGCATCAAAATAATTATTAAATCGATTGTATGATTTGTAAGACAGGTATTTTATGATTTTTTTCCGAATCGATTCAATTTTGTTTATGTGTACTGCATAAAATGGAGACCACACAGTTTACGCAAACTCTAGATGGCTTCGTACATACGCAAAGTGTAGTTGTTTGATAATTACAGTGTTTGTGAATTATTTTGTATTTCTTACGATGAAACCAAGCATTTTAGCTGCTTTAATTGTTATCTGATTGATATGACATTGATATTGTAACTTACTATCGAGAATCACACCTAAATCGTGAATATTGGAGCAGGTAATATGTGTTCTAATCGTAATATTTAATAAAAGCAAGACAGAAATTATAAAAAAAGAAAAGATATAAAGAACCCTGTGTTCGAACTGTACACATTACAATATCATAACCCTCGACTATTGCGACCTATAGATTGTGGTGGGTAACACAGCCGTACACGGGGGACTTGATTGAACCCCGCTCCGGGGATTGAACCCTTCAATATATAATAACAATCCAGTTACTCCGAGATCAGCCAGTTAAGTTGATTGGACAACATTTGTTTAAGACAGTCGCCTTCATTGTTCCGCTACTGCAGCGGTACTTCCCAGAATTTATTGGCTCTTGCAACTTTGGATAAAGTGGATGTAGTGAACTTTCATTACCCACGAAATCTGTCCAATCTGTTTCATACAAATAAAAACGTTTATTTTATTATACCGAATTAAATGCAGCTTTAATTTCTTTTTCAAGTAATATAACAGTTCATTACCCAATTTGAATTTTGTTTTAGTTTAAAACTAGCAGTATTCAAGTAAAAAACATCATCTAGAACGGTGATTTTCATTTTTAACTTTTTTTAAATATTATCCCCACACATGAGGCCGTGGGGAAAATAATTTTTCTGATAATCTATGTCATCAAGATGCTGTGTGGAGTACTGTGGAGGGTATTTTTGTGAAAAGAAAGAAGTTATTCTGAATCTTTAAGACCCCCATATTTTAGGAGTGAGTTAACAAAGAGGTCAGCAAGCCGTTCCACACCCGAGATGTGAACTAAAGAACGAATTGTAGAAACGACCCGTTCCTTTGTGACAAATTTCAACCGTGTACAAATATTGGGCACTCGATTGGCATGTTTCCCGACTGCACCGGTGCCGAAGGAATCAATGACGCTGGTTCTAAACTAATTTTGCTACCCAGTATTTGTAACTGACTAACACTCACGGCGTTTCCCCCCAGGGGAAGGCAGATAGGACTGACCGCCAAACAACTCGGTCTTGGCACACACTCCTTGTTTCTTTCACATGCATACATCGTCTTCTACATGCTCTTCTATTATTCTGACTCTTGACATGGCCCGACTCAAGTATCTGATTCACTTGGTCGTGCCATGGCGTCCCCGACTTCTTATGCCATTCACATTTGCGTCATATATTCTCCTTACACTCCTTCCCCAGTATTTCAATTTTCTTAAAAATAATTATTAAAGGAAAGGTTCACTGTGAAGTTTGTCTTTGAATAGGCACCTACCTAAATATATTTTTTGTCAAAAAAATTTATTAAAAGTTGATTTTTTTACGATTTATAACATATTATATATACAATTAATAGGTAACTCTAAATGTTCTTTTAATGTGTCGTGTCTGTAAGAATCTAGTCATTTAACGGTACCGTAAAATGTAAAGGCGTGGGGATAAAATATTATCTTATGATAAATTTAATTAATCACAAAATAACAAAATAGCACCTATTCAAAATCATCATTACTCTACCGATAAATTTTTCATACATTATATTCTGGTGAGGTTGATTTAGTGAAGTAGGTGTTAAGATTTCAGGTACTGAAATATTAATATTTGTGATTGTCACCCTAATGGTTGTGGCAACATTTTTTGTGTTGGCGATTGCCAGGGCGATTTCGTATTGCCACGGATTTTTCTTTCTTCTCTTGTTACCATCCGTCTTGGGCGGGTCGTTTTTGGCAAAACGTCTGCTGCCAGGTTTTCACTTCATGTGGGTTATAAAACCGCGGAGAGAGATAGCAATATTGGGCTCACCGTACATGAGCTACCCTACGGGTCTTTTTATTGTTTCAATAAAGACCGATATTCGAGAGCTGGAGTTATTATTGAAGAGTTACTCCAGCCACACTTCCTTTCGGAATCTGGTGTTACCGCGCCGGATTGCTCTGTCAGGAGAGCGGAAGTTGAGATCCTGAACATTGGTCATTCGAGCCGTATGATCATTATTTGGATTGATCCATTTGAGACGGAAGATCACTATTTGAAGTGGCCCAGTCAGGCCTCATCATCATCGGGAGTGGTCCAGTCGGCGTCCTCATCACCATCATTGGATTGATCAAGCGAGCCTCATCACGACGCTCGCATGCACAGCAAATCAGGTTGTAGCCTTCCTTTCATTGTCCTTTCAAATTCCATTTAAAAAGCTAAAAATCTGTGTAAATGCCACATTATTTCGTATTGATTATATCGAATTATATTCGGGTGTTCATAATCAGATGCTTTCAATTTAGCATAAATTTGTTGGTGATAATAATTTTTATTGTTGTATTCAGACTGCCGAATAACTTTGCTTCTGCCTACCTACAATTCTAGCCACGCGTTTGCAAGCTACGTCTTTGCATGCCATAGAATTGTGATTGGTTTCTCTATAATCCATAGTATCCATTATCCATAGATTTTTGTTTACGTCAAACTGCCGTGTTGTCGCGTGTTGTGTATTCAGTTTTTAAATCAAGTTATTGTGTCATTTCGTTTCTAAAAAATGGAACTCGACAGGTTGATTAAACGGCGCGGGGTTTTGAAAGGTTCATTAACGAGATTCGAAACCTATTTAAGCAACGAAGATGATATTAGACCTGGCGTATTGTCATCCAGGTTAGATGCCATCAAACCATCTCTGATAGAATTCTCCAAAATTCAGCTGGAGATTGATTTATTGAACAAATCAGAAGATAATGACGCGAGGGATAATTTTGAAGGTACATATTTTAATGTAATTGCATTAGGACAGGAAATGTTATCAAAATTTAAGAAGATTGAAAATGTCCCAAGTACTTCAGTAAATTTACCACAAATTTCTATACCCGTTTTTTCAGGTGACAACCATAAATGGTTGACTTTTAAAAATTCGTTCATTGCCTTAATTCATGATAACAGTAAATTAAATAATGTTCAGAAATTTCATTACCTTATTAGTTATGTGTCCGGAGACGCACTTGATTTGATTAGTTCTCTAGAAATAACCGGGGATAATTATAGTGCAGCCTGGACTATGCTTATTTCTAGATACGAAAATGTCCGACTTATAGCAAATAGACATTTGAATTTCTTATTTAATTTTACACCGTTAAAACGACAGAATCATCATGAATTACGAAATTTAATTGATCAAGCAAACATTCATTTGAGAGCTTTACATAATTTAAAGCTTCCAACAGAACATTGGGATACATTAATTATACATATGTTAACCTCAAAGTTAGATAATCACACACGTAGCCTTTGGGAATCAGTAGAGTGCGATAAAATTTATCCTACGTTCGAGCAGTTTAGTAATTTTATTTCACAAAGGTCTCAGATCCTGGAAACTATCCAAGGTGATGTTGGTGGAATGCAACAGAAAGTAGAACCGGTTGCAACAAAACCAAAGTTTTTTAATTTTAAGGAAAGGAATTCTACAAACAAGGTTACGTTAGCGTCAAGCAACGTTAAGTGTATGCTGTGTAATGACAGTCATTTCATATATTCTTGCAAAATATTTGTTAACAAAGAACCAGCGGCACGAAGAAAGTTCGTTTCAGAAAGCAATTTATGTTATAATTGCCTAAAACCGGGGCACCCTTCAAGGTTGTGCAGGTGTAAGGAAAAATGCAGTGTTTGTGATGGAAAACATCACACTCTGTTACATATCAATACTGATAATGTACAAGCGGGTACTTCAACTGACAAGAATCAGTCGGAGGCACCAGTAAATTTAGCATGTCATAGCGACATGAACGGGCGAGAAATTTTACTATCTACCGTAATAGTAAAAATAGAAGACGCGTATGGTGGAACACACAAAATACGCGCACTTTTGGATTCGGGTTCAATGTCTAATTTTATTACAAAGGATACTTGTAAAAGATTAAATTTGCATTGTACAAAGTTGAATATACCTGTTTCAGGTTTGCATAATAATTTAATTCATGTAAAGGAAACAATTGACATTAAATTTAAATCATTATGTTCTCAATACCAGGATGAAATATCTTGTTTGGTATTGGATGAGATTTCTTGCAATCTTCCGCAGACCTTGATTAACCCAAAAATGTTGAACATTCCAGACGGTATCCAGTTAGCTGATCCGCAGTTTTATCAGCCAGCTTCTATTGATATGCTGATCGGAGCAGAGATATTCTGGCAGGTGCTTCGTACGGATCAGATACAGTTAGGAAAGGATAAACCTACATTGCATCGAACGGAGCTAGGCTGGATAATATCAGGAGCTGTACAGAGGCGTCATAATACGAGGCCAGTTAAAGTTTGTCATATTTCATTAAATTCTTTGCAGAACCAAATAGAAAGGTTTTGGAAGGTTGAAGAAACCGAAAATAGTAAGCATCACTCTCTGGAAGATAGTGAATGTGAAAGGATTTTCGAAGGCACGCATAAACGCGATGCAAACGGTAGATTTGTAGTCAACTTACCGTTTAAATCTAACCTATCTCAATTAGGAGATTCATTTAGTATTGCTAAAGGTAGATTAGTGTCAATGGGAAGGAAATTCTTAAGACAACCTAGTTTAAAGGAACAATACTCGGAATTTATTGATGAGTATCTTGCGTTAGGTCACATGACTGAATGTGAACCTCCAAAACGCGATGAAACTACTTATTATTTACCACATCACGCTGTATTTAAAGAATCTAGCACAACTACTAAAATTCGTGTTGTTTTTGACGGGTCGGCTAAACCCGCTCGAGGGATTTCTTTGAATCGCGCTCTAATGATTGGGCCCACCATTCAGAATGATATATTTTGTCACTTGGTATTTTTCAGAAAACATCAATATGCAGTCACCGCAGATATTGCAAAGATGTACCGCCAAATTAATATTAACCCGGAACACAGAAATTACCAACGTATATTATGGAGAAGGGATGCGGAGGATTGTTCGAAACACTATACGCTAAACACGGTGACATATGGTTTGGCTCCTTCGCCTTATTTAGCAATACGTTGTCTGCATCAGCTAGGTAATGACGTTTCATTTACTCATCCATTAGCTAGTAAATCCCTTAAGGAAAATTTTTATGTAGATGATTTTCTTTCTGGTAGTGATTCCATTGATACTTGAACGTTGTTATGCAGAAAGCAGCCAGCCTAAAAAAACTCAAACGGAGATACGAGCACTTTTGTCTGAAGATTTAATAATCAAATCTACATAACACCTAGGATGTGTTTTACTTCAAAAAATTATAAATAATATATAGATATCAAATTCTTATAACTTTAAAGTGGATTTAAGGGTAGATTTTTTAGAGATATTGGTGTTTTATAAGGTCTGGCTGCTTTCTGTAGAATACATTATTGAGAATGTAAGCTCAGCAATCAACCATCCGACCTTACTTTGCGAAATACGCATTCCGTAGAAAACAGCCAGACCTACCAAATAAACTAAATATATGAAATTATGCTTTATTATTTAACTTAAAATCGGTAGTTATATAGGTATTACTATTATATCCAGTTAGTAATTTTATATACCGAGGTGAGTGATAGTGAGGAATTTTTAATATCTCCAAGGAAATATAAATTTTTAAACTTTAATACGTAATGCTTTGTGAAACATAATATATATAGATATTATTATTTATTTATATTCATTCATAGGTTTTTATAACTATCTACTAGAAATCAATGCTTACAGTCATGCTTATAATATATTTTCATTTAATTTACCTAATTGAAATAAATATTTCAAAAAATTATTTTATAATTAGAGGTTTTTTTATTATCAAATATCATTAGGAAAATCTTGATGTTTATCATTTCGTTTATTAACATAAGTTATAAGAAAAATTGTTGCGTAATTTACAAAAGGAGATGTAAGCTGAAAAAAAAACTTTAACTGATTTTTGTCTCTCTCTAATTTTCTACGTAGTTTTTTTTATTTTATATTCATTCTTCGTTGTTTTTTTATTTTTATTTCATTTAGATATTATAAATATTTTATTTCTATGTGTTAAAATAATGTTAAATAATAGGTTCAGTACCTAAATTTTAAATTAATATAAGTAGATTGTTATTAGAACCGGCTTACAAATGCTGTCGAGCAGTCTAACAGGACTTCATTGAATTTATGTAATTTTATTAAAATGATAATACATACTTAAAATTATTGATTTTTCTCAAAAAACAAGTTATTATTATAACGCGAGAGCGCTTTCTGAAGATCGCCACTTGAAAGTTTCGGTACAAAGGCTATAGTGTAGAAAACGGACAAGCGCCGTGACCGTTTTCTGCAGATCAGGTAAATGTCATCGTTAAAATGTTAGTTGTACTGACAAAATCGACCAGTTGTCTCTGGCTGTTTTCCGCTAAATATGAGTGCCGTGGGCGCTTTCTGCAGATTGTTAAACAGTGTTTTCGTGATCAGTAAATATTTAAGATGGCTATTACTATGATTTTTTGTATGAAAGCGACCTGGCAGGTTTTAATAGAATATAGAATTGACGTTGCTCCGTCGGATTACAACAATATCTCATTTTTGCCAAAATTGTGGCCTGGCTGCTTTCTGCATAACTACGTTCACTTGTCACTTGCTTAAATCACAAATCATTAATGCGCTTGCTACAGCAGGCATGGAGATTAGAAAATGGAGGTCTAATGCGCCCTCGATTAATGATTCTAAAGAAAATTTGGAATTATTGCCAAATGAATCCAATGAAGCTAAGATTCTCGGATTAATATGGGACACCAAACTTGATGAGTTTACCTATCAGGTAGAAAGCATAGACTCAAAGTTAGAAGTAACAAAACGTCAAGTTTTATCATTAATTTCAAAAGTGTTTGACCCTTTAGGACTGGTAGGCCCAGTAATCATTGTCGGTAAGATAATTATGCAGAGATTGTGGAAGCTAAAAACATCCTGGGATGACAAGCTACCCAATGACCTTTTATTGGCCTGGCAGACTTACACGCTGAGTCTCAGTAAAGCAAATCATATTCGGGTACCAAGGAAAATTTTCTGCTTTAATAAAAAATCTTTTAGCTTACACGGTTTTTGCGATGCATCTCAAGTAGCATATGGCGCTTGTCTGTATTTAAGATCTACCGATGAACACGGCATTCACCAATCACAGTTAATATGCGCTAAATCTCGTGTAGCCCCACTAAAAAAATTATCGTTACCACGCCTTGAGTTATGTGGAGCACAATTATTAGTTAAATTAATGAAGCGGGTGACGGCAGCTCTCCAAGTAACTGTTGACACCACTTTGTGGTGTGATTCGTCAATAACGTTGGCTTGGATTGCAGGAGAATCGTACCGTTGGACTACCTTTGTTGCTAACCGCGTATCAGAAATACAACGTGAAGGCGATGGCGCTATATGGCGTCACATTTGTTCAACTGAAAACCCAGCTGACATAATTTCCAGAGGAATAACATCTCAGCAGTTGAAAACATCTTCATTATGGTGGTCAGGACCACCATGGCTCACGTCCGACGAGGATAAGTGGCCACGTTCTACATTTGATACTCCCACGGAATTGCCAGAAACGGCGAGGATAGTTTTGGTTACTAGTAGTCCTGTCGATTGGGAAATATTTAATAATTATTCTTCATTAAGACGACTGAGGCGCGTAGTTGCTTATATGTTACGGTTCATACATAACTGTTCTAAACGAAGACCGATGCGGGTCGACGAGCTTTCTGTAATCGAACTGGAACATGCCATGCATGTATTGATTTTGAACGCTCAGCGATTCGCATTTCATGATGAAATAGCGTCTGTGACCAATGGAGGATTTGTATCTAGGCGGAGCAAGGTAAAGGCACTAAATCCTTTTATGCAGGATGGGTTGTTGTGTGTTGGAGGTCGACTATCACAATCCGATATTACCTCGGTCTCTCAAAAACATCCAATTTTGTTACCACAAAATCATAAGTTGACTGACTTAATAATAACCCATCTGCATTATGAGAATTTACATTTAGGATGTAATACTCTGCTCGCATTACTGCGTTTACGTTTTTGGCCAATATTTGGTAAAAACGCAGTGAAGCGAGCACTGCATAAATGTATTGTATGTTTTCGAGTCCGTCCGCGCGAGTGTCGCCAGCTCATGGGTGACCTTCCTGCTGACCGATTTCGAATCCAAAGACCATTTTATGTAACCGGCATAGATTATGCAGGTTCAATTTTAATTAAGTCTGGTTTAACCAGAAATGCTAAGAGTGTAAAATCTTACATATGTTTATTTATTTGTTTTTCAACGAAGGCAATTCACCTAGAATTAGTGACTAATTTAACTTCAATGGCATTTATGAATGCATTGAAAAGATTTATAGCTAGGAGGGGTAAACCCTCACGACTCATTAGTGATAATGGATCCAGTTTTACCGGTAGTTATAGGGAACTTACTGAACTATTTGATTTTTTGAAGGCATCCGATAAACAAATCCATAATTTTTTAGCCCAGCAGAATATTAGCTGGAGTTTTTGCCTCCCCGCTCACCGCATCACGGGGAACTTTAGGAAAGTGCAGTTAAAATGACCAAGTTACATTTAAAAAAGGCAATGTGGTCAACTGTTTTGACATACGAAGGCATGAATACCATACTAATACAGATTGAAGCTTGTTTAAATTCCCGTCCTCTGACTCCATTAACATCAGATCCAAATGATTTAAACGCACTCACTCCCTCACACTTCCTTATTGGCGACAACCTGTTAGCATTGCCTGAGCTTGATATCCATCATCTGCCTACAAACAGGCTTAATATTTACCAAAAGATGTCTACCGTTGTTCAATCTTTTTGGCACAGATGGAGCCGGGAATACCTAGCAGAATTGCAGAACCGAGTCAAATGGCAAGAAGGACGTCAACGCAGTTTACAGCCTGGTGACATGGTCATCATCAAAGACAACCAGCTACCTCCGCAGTACTGGAGGATGGCGCGAGTGACGGAGATCCACCCTGGCCAAGACGGACGCGTCCGCGTCGTCTCCTTGAGGACGGCCAGAGGTGTCACCAAAAGAGCCGTGACACAGCTCTGTCTACTTCCCATGGAGGATCCTTCCTCCAACCTGGATTAAGAACCAATTACAACGCTAAAAGTGATGTGATGTGTGAATCAAAGTGCTGTCAGGCTCATCAGTGCCAAGTGATAAACTATTGTCTCATAAGTGGGTGCAGCGCACCAGAAGATTCTACATTATTAGACTTTTATTTTTTTTTAATGAAAAGTCTGACATAGGGTTATGTACTTAGTTATAAGTTTTTTGTTATTATTTTGATATCCATATATTGAATATTGTTTATTTTTGTATGTGAACTCGTTGGGTAAATTCTGAGTACTAATGTTGCAATCTCTTTCTACATTATTTTATGAAAAACGACTATTCCTTAATATCCGTTTTGGGGCGGGAATATGTTAAGATTTCAGGTACTGAAATATTAATATTTGTGATTGTCACCCTAATGGTTGTGGCAACATTTTTTGTGTTGGCGATTGCCAGGGCGATTTCGTATTGCCACGGATTTTTCTTTCTTCTCTTGTTACCATCCGTCTTGGGCGGGTCGTTTTTGGCAAAACGTCTGCTGCCAGGTTTTCACTTCATGTGGGTTATAAAACCGCGGAGAGAGATAGCAATATTGGGCTCACCGTACATGAGCTGCCAACGGGTCTTTTATTGTTTCAATAAAGACCGATATTCGAGAGCTGGAGTTATTATTGAAGAGTTACTCCAGCCACACTTCCTTTCGGAATCTGGTGTTACCGCGCCGGATTGCTCTGTCAGGAGAGCGGAAGTTGAGATCCTGAACAGTAGGTATATTAGTTTATCATATACGGACTGTTTAATGTCGAATAAAAAACATAAACATAGTTTGAACTTATTGTTACAATATAAAGTTCACAGAAATTCCAATGCGTTTTTCAATTAAAAAGGCTTACCCCCCTCAAAGCCAAACAAATCGATTTGTTGATGGATGGACGAAACAATGACAGAACGCATCAATATTACAGCCAAACATTTCGGTCGGCAGCTTTTTTTCTCATTGAGGGGTGAAAACATTCCTTGAGATATTCAGAGGATATTTTTTTTTGTTTGGAGTTGCCAGATCTGTGTTGGAATTATTTGAATACGGTGAATTAAATATTTGGTTGAATTTTCATAATTTTTTTTATAAGAAAAACTCTCTTTTTATAACTTTTGAAGGTTATTCCTATCGAAGAAGAAGAAAACACTCATAATCACAACGAAAATATGAAAGAGAACAAGACGCAGAATAATTACATTAGCTAATTAGGTACTAATCGTACTCCTAATCTGTAAAAAACATACAACAATCTTGTTCTTCAATAACTATATTAATTTTGGGTTATTTTATTAAATTATAGAGTTGTTAACCTCAATACAGGCTTGGCCTAGTGAGGTTATAAATTGAATTGTTAACATTAGACCTAGGTACCATGTAAAGAAACAAATAAAAAAAATAAAAATAAAATAACGATAATGGTCGCAATTGGGACACGAACCCAGAACCTCTCGTCTTACCGGGTCAGGCGCCTCTACCAATTCGGCCACTGCCACCTTCCATCAAACCGTCATATTTGTGAATCTCATATTTAAAATTAACAATATTTTCTTCGAACAATTTTTCCGTATTATAGGCAACTACCTTTTTCATTGGAAACAACCGTTCTAAGAACTGGTTTGTAACCTAGGTAGCTTCTCGGATAAATATATCCGAGATTTAATTTTTATAAGGAATACATATTGACCTTTTTATAAAAGTCTAAGTAAGACGAGAGGTTCTGGGTTCGAGTCCCAGATGCGACCTGTGATCTATTTATTTTTCTGTGTGTTATTCACTTTCATGTTTTCGCTTGGATTATTAGTGTTATATTCTTCTTCAATGATCTTTTATTAATTTAATTTAATTGTATAGTGTAATAATAAGAGTATAAACATATATGTAGTGATTTAAATTAAATAAATAAAGTTTCAACGTCTGTATTGTTAAACCATAATTTTAACTCTTTTAAGTATTAAGGTAGTTTAGTGGTTACTTGAAATTTTTTTTTGTAAAAGATTGTAAGTACGAGGTCCTGTAAAACTACTGTGAGTTTGCATTTATTTTGTTTGGTATTCGTTTGGGGAGTGTAAAATATATTATTATTTCTAAATTTTCTTCTATTAATTAAACTCTTCTATTATTTTGATTCTTGACATGACCGTAACTGATTCACTTGATCATGTCTCCCTCGGGCGCCTCCGATTTATTCTACAATTTACATTATGTTTTAATGTATCGTGTTTGTTATTACTGTTTATTTTAATTTAATAAAAATAATTCACTTTGCATTCGCTACTATTTAACCAAACCATGTTTAAAAAACAATGGCTTCTTCGCTAGGATAAACTTATAATGAAAAATAATAAATAGAAAAATAGACAAATTAATACCTATGAATAAAATATAATATAGTGAGCGGTGAGTAGATGCTTTTCATAATAAAAATTATTATTTAAATTGATAACTATTACATTCTCAGTGAATAATGAACTACTGCCTTTATAGGAATCAATAAAAAAATGTCCAAAAGGTAACATTTGTGGAAAAATCATCATATTTACAGGCCTAAAGTAAGGTTGTGGGGTCGAAATTTAAAAATTGTTTTCTCATACCCTATGCCGACGAACCGACTGAAATTTTTTTCCAAAAGTGGCATTTGTGGTAAATTATGGATCTATATAAAGTATATGTGGTCAATAAAAATAAATTAATTTTTTATTTATAACAACAACAAAAAATTATTATATTGATTTACTTTATTTAAAAATATATCTTTTTAAATTTTCCGTGATATTACCTCGATTTCCGTAAGTTTTAAAGAACAGTACTAAAGAATATCAGGTAGTAGATGGCTAATAGCTCTACCCAATACTCAATAGATATATAATAGATTATAATTAAGCGCACTTGAAGTGAAATATCACAAAACTGCGCTATATAAATTCTATGTTATTATTATTATTATTATTAATAGAGGGTTAAAAATATAATTTCCCGCAAAAGAAAGCAATCTGAGAGGGTTCTACCGCAAAAATATATATCTCATATCTGTCAAGTCAAATTAATTTCTTCTTAAAACAAATTTCATCCCCCGCCCGCCTGTTAGCGGCCCTTGTCTTCGGGGAGCGGGAGGAGGGAAGAGTGGGCAGGGGGGGGGGGGTTCCATCCCTTGGCTCCCACTTCGCCGTTCCCATTTGTCAACATCAACGTGAGAAGGGCGACTGACATACGTGTCATCGTTTTTGAAGAAAAAACGCACCCACCCCCCTGAGACGCGCCACTGTTCACTCTTTAAGTTGATTATAAATTTGAATAAGGAAATGATTGGGGCTTGATTGCGGTTGGAAATGCAGCGGAGTGGGCAACTAACGTATTATTATTTCATTTTGCGCAGGGAAACCATTTTATATAGGTATTGTATTGGTAATTAAGTTAACCAAACAAAATGTACGGAACTTTCAGACTTTTCTTAAGTTTGACTAACATTATAATACCCGAGTTAAGGAAATAGGTATGGAGTCTTTAAGACAATACCTGTTTTACAATATACAAAGTGGACGGAACTTAGTGGTACTAGCGGAAAACTATGGAATCTATATCACATTTGAAGTCGAATTTTTGGCATAACTTTCGAGTAAAGTGAGGTCGAAGATGGAATTTTTTAAGTAATTTTTTTTAATATCAGCTGTTTATTGTCTTTTAAAATGCTTGCATACACCCAGCCAAACAGAGGTTTTTAACCATTTAGTTACCAAAGAAAGGGTAAAGTAAAACCGAAAAAGAGGATTTTAGAATAAATCAAGCAATTTTATATCAGGTCAGTTCCATGACAACTCAGAATTATGCAATTTCCATACCCTTTTAAAATGTCGTTAAAAGTTTTGTTTTTACCTTGTCCAGAACCTAATTTAACGTAACATATATTATAATCAATTTTCTTCACTCTTAATGACTTTTGAGAGGAGCTGTTGAAATAGCATGATTCTGAGATGTCCGGTCACTCATGAAATCATATAGAGCGGATAAGAAAAAAATGTGACAATACATTTATAGGGGTATAAAATTTCCATAATTTTTTATCATTTACTAGCTTTTACGCGCGGCTTCGCTCGTATGGTATTAGGGGAAAATTACGGTATACGAATTTTCCCATGAGAACGAAATGTTTTTTCCGGGATAAAAAGTAGCCTGTGTCATTTCCCAGTCCTCCAATTATCTCAATTTAAAAAAAATCACGTTGATCGGTCGCTCCAATTATATTACTATAGAGAGTTCGCGGTACGCATTGTATACCATTTAATAAAAATATAGTTTCTCCCTGCATGTCCTTTCCCATTCGTCCAGTTCCCCTTCCGCCTCCTCTCCCGTTTTCAAACAGCTTGCGTGCCACCTATTGCAATTTTTTTAATAAATTTCATAATGCCAGAGCTCACCAGTAGTTGTATACAAACCTTTTACTGACAATAACGAACACAAAAAAATAATTATCCAATTTGATACAGTTATTCGGAAGTTTTGCGCGCACATGCATTTCGGTGATTCATTTTTATTTATATAATTTCTTTTTTAAACAACTAAGTTATCATACTTATTCAATTTAGAAGATTTGACATAATATTTGACCTGACGGTGATCAAAATTTCAAAAATTTTAAAACAAAATAGAAACTTAGCTATTTTTTTTACATGAGCTCCACACGACGGCCGGCGTTGCGTAGCGGTAAGGCGCTTGACTCGCACACCGAAGGTCGCGGGATCAATTCCCGGCATGGCAAATAAATTTCATTTTATTAATTTGTGTTTTTTCACAAATTTATCCATTAAAAATAATATATAGTATATTTGCGGAACGTTCCAGAGTGGAAGATACTTTCTGTATCGCCCTGGTGTAAGACCACCATTCAGAATTGAAACATTGATTGAAATGGCATTAGCCGTGTTTGGTGACCAGATCTGAATAGCCAGGTACTTCCCCACCTTCCTCTTCCCTATCTCCTTCCCCTCCCCACTACCCTCATTCTCACAACATACCCCAATTGGGGATGCCATAGTCTCACTGGCTTCAGACGGGAGCAGTTGGGAGTCTTGAACAAAAAAAAACACAGGAGACCCTGAGGAAAATAATTTCTCTCAGGGCCCATGTTATCTTTGGGGATGCTGTGTGGGAGGGTTTTTTTAAGGAAAGAAAGGAGAGGAGAGTTCTGGGAAGGAAAAGGGTTAAAGGGATGGGTAGGAATCTGGGTTTAAGTGTGTACCAGTCATCCGCCTCCAAGACCTTAACAAACTTCACCCCATGAACCCGGGCACCCCTGCTAAATCACCAAATCGCGAACTACTCGGGGTGACCTATGGCAGAGGTATAGTCAACCACTTTTATATCTGCAACCGTTTTCATGACCGTATTTAGTATTATTATTACGAACCTTAATAAAATAGCGGTAAATAAATCATCACGGAAAGGTAAATTCGCGCTTTACGAGCGTAACAAAAGCGACATCCATAAAAATTAAGCCTTTTTAAATAACGCTTTTGTAAACCGGAAACGCTTGCAAATTCCGACATTCAAAAACTTGATACTGTATCCCGGATGGGCCGGGTTTTACACAGAGAGTTATCACAATCATATTTATTTCTTGAAACCCTATTTTATCATGCCAAAGTCACAAAAGATACCTACCTAGGTATCTACTTATCTCATGAGAGGTCAGAAATTCAACAAAAATGGTTGAACCATGGTAGAAAAAAGTTTATTTACAAGATTACTGGTAAGTTTGGCAGTAATTAGTTGATGGCCTCCGTGGTCGAAGTGTAAAGCTCTTGACTCGCAAATCCGAATATCGCGGGATTGAATCCCGGCGTGCACAAATAAAATTTATTTGTGTTAATTCACAATTAATTATTTGTAAATAAAACATATTATGACCACTGGAGGTTATCCACCACATACCCGCCCCGGTATAAGTAACTTATGGTTACTCCTTCAGGGCTCTCAGAAGGAAGCTAATTTTTTTTTTATTTGAACGTCTCTACATTTAATTAAACAAAACTAGACCCCCAATGTCCCCGCATACGGTGTTAACGAGCATAATATGACCAGGATGGAAGATACTCCTAGATCTCAGTTTCGCCCTGGTGTAAGGACCATCATTCAGAGTAGAAACGTTGCTTGAAATGACTTTGGCCATGTTTGGTGACTAGATCTGAATAGCCAGGTGCTTCCCCACCTTCCTCTTCCCATCTCATTCCCCTCCCCACTACTCTCAGCCTCACAACATACCACAATTTGGGGATGGCATAGTCTCACTGGCTCCAGACGGGAGCAGTTGGGACTCTTGTGCGGTTTTCACGTAAGTAAGAGTAATATATATTTCTTAAATTGGAATAAGGAATCATCATCATCACTCTTGGCTCTACAACTCCTGGTGGGTCTTGGCCTACTCAAGAGTCTTCCTCCACTCATCTCGGTTTTGTGCCAGTTCTCTCCAGTTTAGAATCTCCAAGGAAGATAATATATCTTTGAGGACGTTTTCGCTCCATCTTACGGTCTTGTGTTCAGCAGGGACTTTGGCGCTTGATGCTCATTCTCTCTACATGACCCAGCCACCGAAGGCTTCCCATTTTTATAAATTTTGTGACGTTTAGATCCTTAAATAGAGAATATAGCTCATTGTTGTAACGTCTGCGCCAAAATCCATTTTCTGAAACCGGTCCGAAGATACGCCACAAAATTTTCCTTTGAAAAACATCCTGAGGAAACTGGTAAGGCTACTAACGGGACACTGCATCCTCAGGAGTTACATGCAGCTGTGGTAGTGGAAAACACCATTAGATGCAGGAAATGTGAAGACGATGAAGAGACTCCTATTTAGCTATGGTGCTAATGTCCCGACTGATGGGAACGAGGTTCAGCTGATGGCACCTGGGAAGACGTGGAACCAGGGGACATGGCTGATTATCCAATAACAACCCTGGTGGACTTTATGATCGTCTTACGCGTGTGTATGCAGTAAATATAAATCCTAGAAATTAATACCAATTTTGCACATTGATTCCAAAACAATTTTAATATTCCCTGGGAATTGTTACTATTCTTTATATTATTTATCGTATGAACGAGACAAAACGAGAAGTGTTCTTGTAGACTCTCGAAACAAAAGCGAGATGTTTTCTTAATTTGATAATTTTTTTTTAATTAATTTGTGTTATTTCGCAATTAATTCGTTAAAAATAATATACAGTATATTTGCGGCACATTCCAGAGTGGAAGATACTCTCAGTGTCGCTCTGGTGTAAGACCACCATTCATAATTGAAACGTTGCTTTAAATGGCTTTAGACAAGTTTGGTGACCAGCTCTGAATGGCCATGTACTTCCTAACCTTCGTCTTCCCCATCTCCGAAATTTGATGAGTAATGAATACCGCACAAGAGTACCAACTGCTTCTGTATGAGGCCAGTGAGGTTTTGGCATCCCCAATTATGTTGGAGTATGTTGTGAGGCCGTATGTAGTGGAGAGGGGAAAGAGATGAGGAGAGAAAGATGGGTAAGTACCTGGCCATTCAGATATGGTTACCAAACACGGCCTAATGTAAGCATTAAGCATATTCAAGCAACGTTTCAATTCTGAATTGTGGTCTTACAATATGGCGATACTGAAAGTATCTTCCCTCTGAAACGTGCCGAAAATATAAAATATTATTTTAAATTAACTAATTATGAAACAAAATTAATCAAATGAAATTCGTTTGCGCCCGCCAGACCCCACGATCTTCGGATTGCTAGTCGAGAGAGTTTGCAAGTGATAAATAACCCTCTTTGGTTGTATAAACAATGTGTTTACCTTTCTATGAACTATTTTATGGCATTTTTAATTAAATGAAGACAACATTGACGAAACTCAATCAAAAATCTGGAAACCGAAAAATCAGAAAAAAGATACGGTCATATCTAGGACTCAAACTCAGGCCCTACGCCTTGCCGGGACGAAGCTCTACCAATTGAGCTAATGCGCCCCTATCCGATTCGGTCATCTTTGACTAAGAACTACCAACATTATCTTCATTTTCTCACGCATATTTCTCTGTTGGTGTCCTAGATGTGACCGTATATTTTTCTAAAATCTTCAGATTTTCGATCGATATTCGTTAATAGTGTCCACATTTAATTAAATATTACAATTTGAACTCGTTATGTTCAGTGCCTTGACAGTCGTAAAATCAGTGTTCTATGACCAGTATCTTCAGTTCCGAGAAAAACTTCAAAGTTACAACTGTGTTAGAAAAATCTAAATTGAACAAGATACAGCATTATCTCGCTGCCGTGAGTTTATGCGATCATTTTTCCATACCTTCCAGACAATTTCTAACAGTTCATAAGTTGATGAAAAAATGTTGTTTCCTAGCTTTTTCTTTGAAGATTTCCAGTCCAGTAAACAAACAATTTTTCTTAGCATCCCTCACAGAAGCTATGTGTAATGTATATATCGGATAGTGGGGTCGGCTGTGACGGGGGGAGGGGTTACCGCTCCGCCCGCTTCACCCCCCCACCTACTGTCGGAGTGAATTTGTATGCAGCTCACGGGCAGCTCGGGGGCGGGCAGGGAGGGCGGGGGAGGGGGAGGGTCGCGATCAATACTGCCCAGTGTTCTATGGATTTCCAAAGATGCATGATCAAATTATTTTCCGCTTTCAAACGTTTAAATGGGTAAACAAAAATATTTGAAATTTGCAATCTTTTTATAATAAGCAAATATCAACACTGAAGTATTACAGTCAACGTAAGGCAATTTTCCTCCACTTTACATTATTTTGTCAACCCTTTTACCTAGAATGCGCATCGTAATGTCACCGTTTCGAGAAAATACCTAATTTACTTTCACTCGACCACCATAACACGTGTATCAGCCTAGCATGATGGTCGAAAAATCCACAAATGATGTAACCATAATAATTATGCAATAAATAAAGAAAAAAAACTTTCGTTAGCCATTATTTGAGATTTTCACGGTCAAAAGTATCATAGTGATTTATTTTTGGGGTATTATGCCATCTGATACCAGCTATCAAAAGATTGGTGCTGGCAATACGGTTTCAACCTACATAAGTGCACACTTCTCCACAATCTTCGATTACACATTTGCCCTGATGGCGTAACGCTGTCCGAAACACGTAATAACCACATTATGACTTCATGAAACACCTCTATATCTCGGGTGAAAAGAGTGTCCAATAATCGGACTTATATCCGTTGTTTATACAACAACTTTTTTTTTTACATGAGCTCCACACAGGAGGCCCTGAGGAAAATAATTTCCCTCAGGGCCTATGTCATCTTTGGAGATACTGTGTGGAGGATTTTTAAGGAAAGGAAAAAGAGAAGAGTTCTTTGAAGGAAAAGGGTTTAAGGTGTGGGTAGGAATCTGGGGTTCAGTGTGTCCAGGTCATCCGCCTCCAAAACCTAGACAAACCTCACCCCATGAACCCGGGCACTCCTGCTAAGTCACCAAACGTAGCGAACCACTTGGGGTGACCTATGGCAGAGATGTGGGTTATCCAATAAAGGTTCCCGGGGCGGCGGTACTACTAGCGAAGACCAGTAAAAAATCACGAGATAGTATACTTGTAGGATTTGTGAAGCTGAAAGTATATACAAAGAAAACATCAGAAGAGGAAAATCGCCGCAGAATGATCAAGAAATATATTTACAGCAGCAAAATTTTAATAGTTTTAGTTATTTTTTTAGTTAATTTTAATATATTCAATATTTTTAGTGAATATTTTTTTACGAAATATTATCAAATTATGTCCAAATTCCAATTTTGAAAATGACAGTAAGTATGTTTTTTTTTTTTTTTAATAATATTTAGTATTCCTTTGAAAAAGACACTTAGATTTTAGGCAAATACGAATTCATTAAAACAGACTAACAATCACTTACAGACAGACCCACAACCAAAATTGTGTAATGGTGATTAAAACGAAAATGAATTTGAGGTAAAATATTCTATTACTATAGTGCAGTATAATGTATATGTCAGTAGGTAGGTACCTATTATGATATTATCCAAAGTAGATAGAGTAGATAGGGATATATTTTTACATAGATTCTGTAGAATATAAAAGAATAGCCAGGTATATTCTTACCTTGCCAGAAACAGTTCACCTAATTTGAATCTCCCTCGCCTTCCTGCATTACCGCTGGTAAGTTCCAGGACTTATCCTTTATCTTCCCAACTGGACTTTGGGACTTGCCTGTTATTGTGTCTAGGACTGCAGGAACTTTAAGCTCTAAGCTGACCAGCGAAAGGAAAGCTCCCGGCACTAATTACGGAAGGGATTTAAAGGCGAGCTTTATATAAATCGCCCACGGGACACAGAACTTCTAGCTTTAGAATTGAAGATCGTTTTCTTATTCGTGTATACGTAGGTCCTTTGAGGGAGAAACTACTCACTAGCTCTGACCGCCTTCGTATCCTGAAGGTTTACCCAAATTACTAAGAGATAGTTGTTCGATTTCGACCACAAAGCAAACAAGGGAGTTAAAGCAATTTTTCACTCTCTTTGAATTTAGGTTACACAGGTCAAGAATTCAATATGGCAAAGTTACTGAAAATTTTAATACATAGTTATACGAATACAATAATTGAGTCGCTCTCGAAATTTCTACTGGTTCTTTTTTTATATTAGCTCCATACAGGAGCCCTGAGGAAAATGATTCCCCTCAGAGCCTATGCCATCTTTGGGGATGCTGTGTGAAGGGTCTTTTTAGGGAAAGGAAGGAGAGAAGGTAGTGGGAAGGAAAAAGGTATGAGGGGTGGGTAGGAAACTGAGTGTCAGTTTGTCCAGGAGTGACGGACGTATGAATCAATCCCTCCCACTGCGATGCAGGCCGATGGGTCAAGGCTGAAGAGGTTTGGGTTCAGTCTTCTTCAACCAGTCTCTCCCGATCTGGCCTGCCATGGAATTGGTGGGCAGACGCATCCGCCGCCAAGACCCAGACAAAGCTCATCCCATCACCTGGGGCATCCCTGCTAAGTTATCAAACGTAGCAAAACACTTAGGGTGACTTCTGGCAGAGGTGTTGGTTATCCAATAAATGGTTCCTGGGGCGGCGGTACCCATATCCGCCTCCCAAATTAATACATTTATAAAAAAGTGCTTGAAGTAAATTGAAAATAAAGACATAATGAAGAAGAAGATAATACTTATAAATCTAAACGAAAGTTGAAATAAGACACAGAAACATAAAAAATAACACAGAAAAATATCGAACCCAGGATCTCTCGACTTACTGGGTCACAGCGCCTCAAATAACTCATTCATCGGGATATATGAAAAAACCACTTGTTAAGAACAATTCCATTAAAAATTGAAAATAATAATTTTTTTGCTAGATATCAAAAGATAATAATAGATACCTAATCATGTTTATATTTAGAGTAAAGGTATATCCTTTTTATATTTAAAGTGTTGACTATTCTACTTCAAAGTGTCAACTATTATACTTCAAAGTGTTAACTATTATACTTCGTAGTATTAACTATTCTACTTCAAAGTGTTAACTATTCTACTTCAAAGTGTTAATTATTATACTTCGTAGTATTAACTATTCTACTTCAAAGTGTTAACTATTCTACTTCGTGTTAATTATTATACTTCGTAGTATTAACTATTCTACTTCAAAGTGTTAACTATTCTACTTCAAAGTGTTATCTTTACAACTCTCGAATATGATAACAGAATAGAAACACGTGAAGTTGTAACAATGAAAATGTTTTTTGATTTGTTTTTTTTTTGTGCAGAGTTTTTTACGTTTCTAAAAATTCTATGAAGTCATTAATTTTCCAGTAATTGCATTTTGTTTCCATGGTATGTTGTTCCATTATTAGCAATATTTTGTTGACGTTCTGACCCTATTTATTGTTATGATTAAATTTATTTTTAAACTAGATGAAGTCCCGGATAATCCACACTTGCTAACATTAATTTTCCTTTTATTTTGTAAGTAAGTCTGTAAAATTAAATCAAAAAGTATTAAAATTCTAATAATTCTCGATGAAACTGCTTTAGGGGATGGTAAAAGAGGATGAGGGTAGTTCTTAGAAATTCATGTAGATAGTGACCTTCGTATTTTGAAGGTCTTGACCTTGATTGATGACCTTGTTTGCACACTTTTGTGCAAACTTTGATCAATTTCTGAGTAATGTTGATTTGTGTAAAAAAACAAAGCCATACCACCACACCTGGGCAATATTCTTTATTTTACCTTTTGTACATACAGGGCCTTACTAATGTAGGGTAAATGGTTGCTTTTCTGACACGGGAAGGATTTTTTTATGATAATGTTGTATTATGCGACAAAAGTATTCTGTGCCACATATGATGCAACAAAGCAAAACTCGCCTACAAATGATGGCTTAAAGGCTTCTACTATTCGTCGGATTGTTTCAACACCCATCGCAGTTTGCCGAGATTCGCGAGACTTTTGAACTTTTCCAATATGGGCGCAACTACCAGGAATCCAAAGGTGCAAGAACTATTTAACTTTCATCCACTACTTTCTTATTTGAATAACTACACATAAGAACGTATAAGAAAACTAATTTTTTTAAACTTATATATTACTAGCGAGTTACCGGCATTCGATGCAACGCCACTTAAATAAATAAATTATTTCTCGCTGTGTGTCCTTCCAATTTGTCTTTGTCTCCTTCCGCCTCCCCTTCCTCTCCTGCGTTTCCCCTCCAGCTTCGCGCCTTCCACCTCCCTTCTCCCGCTTTCCCCCGTCTTTCGAACTCGCTTCGCGCTTTCCCGTCTCCCTCCCGCTTTCCCCCTCTAAACTTTTTATAATACTCTAATCTTTCAAAAAAACTAGCGTTACCTATTACACAATTTGTATTAAATATTTATTACGCCAGAGCTCACCAGTATTATATAGAAACCTTCGCGGTCGTGTGCACAACAACTCCCCAAAGTTTCATCGCAATCGGAAGAATAGCATCTAAAATAATTCCATAATGCCAGAGCTCACTATTATACATAGAAATAATCGCGGGCATGCGCATATCAAATCCGATGGATGGTTTAGGAACGGATAAGGAACAAACAAAGCAACATTCATCTTTATGTATGATTTACATCACATTGTCCCATGTCAGTCTAGTATCCTTCTATGATGATAAATAATAATAATATTTGGACGATTTATATAGCGCCGTTTTTGTGAAAAATCACCTCAAGGGCGCTGTACAAACTTACCACACATGCCTAAAATCTAGAAATACTACAAGTTAGACAAACAATTAAAAACAACTTATGGCTAAAAATTGCATACACCGGTTCATTGATCACCGATACGAAAATATATGTACAATATTTTGACCGATGAATGCGATGCTGCCTAAAAATGAATTAATACAGGACCATGTATGTTTAACCCATTTAGGTTAGGATGGAGTTAACAATATGCATTAGCTCGTTGGCTTAGCATAATAATAATAATTTGATAATTTATAGAGCGCCGTTTTTGTGAAAAATCACCTCAAGGGCGCTGTACAATTTATTGAGAAATCTTAGGTTCTATCAATTGATGATATGCTCGGTTTAATTCAAAGAATGGGTTATTTCAAATGATATAATAATGATTGAAATAATATAATAACAGAATTATGTCCGAATTGATGAAGAATCCAAAGAAAACATATCACCCCCATTACGATATAGGGCTTAACGAAGAACTAGATACTTCTTCCCTGCAAATAGGCCCTCAACCCGGGTATAGCATAACGTAGAAGGAATTGCTAGAACCTGTTGTGTGGAATTACTAACATTTGTTTTGTATAATAACTTCAGTAATTTGTTGAAATGACGTCTTTCATGACGTCCTAGTGAATTGAATTTTCATGTCGGTAAAATAAATTCATTTTTAAATCGATGAATTTTAAAATCTTGTGTTATTGAGGAATAAAAATTACACAAAATTCTTGTATCAAATAAAATTAACATAATCGTGAAGATATAATTTTCTATATAGTGAAATAGTTAAATTTATAATTTGCCATAATAGGCATAATCGATTACCTTGTACCTTTCATAACGTTAGAAGTTAACACGACTAATTATCGGCGATTAATGTTGGTAATAGCCGATGTTACAAATGGGACTCCAAATTGACAGTTTTGCTCGAAACTAAAATCAAATTCGGTTTTAAAACCAATTTTGCCGTTGACATTTTTATGACCCGGCTGCATATTTTTAATTTTATGAAGCAGCGCTCAGTAAACATTTGCATATTCAAATCTCAATAAAAGTTTCGAAATCGTCTGAATCGTATATTTCGATGTTCTCTTGAACTATTAATAAAGTATCAGATGTCACCAAAATGTTTCACTCAAAAGACGCCAGAATTTAATATAAACATTTTAAAGGTACATAATGTAACAACTTTAACGTACTTTTTCAATCATTATCAGATTGAAACTGCATTTATAAGTAGGTTCCGACACGTATCTTTTAGATGTTTTATTATGTTAAATTACTGTCGTGTTTGTGAAAATACTGTCATATGTATGCATTAGATGTCATCATCAACGTAATATGTCCAATGATTGAATCACCAATCTTTCTTATCAGCCATAGACATAAGATGAATGTTCATGACATCAGTGGTATCCCTGTATTCATCCATAATCTTCTACAAAATATCTTAAAGGCTCACTTTCATCCCATTTAAAAAAAACTCTATGCAACGCATTCTCATGAATGGTATGATTTTTTTTACAAATCATTATGTTATTACGTGCAATTATCACTCACCAATAAATGCATATTATTTTTTAATCATTATTTATTTTTAAGAAATAAATAGCTATCATGGTGCAAAGATATATAATACATTTGTGGTTAAAAAGTTTCTAAGGCAAGAGTTGGTTATTTTGCCTTAAAACTAATAAGAAGGTAAAGGGGATAGGAATAAGATAGGAGATGCTCCCTATACAATCTACATTTATGCATAAACAAATTTATGAGCATATACGCATTACTTCGGTACGATATTTCTGAAAGTTTTTTTTTTTAAATGAAGCTCGATATTACGGAAATGCATATATACCTGGAATTGACGGGTTTTCTAAAGTTAGTTCTGCATGCGAAAAATGAAAAAAATTGCTTTGTTTTTGTAAATTAATTTATAATTGCCTAGCGAGTTCCCGGCACGCATTGCTTGCCACTTAAGAAAGGAATCATTTCTCCCTGCGTGTCCTTTCCCATTTGTCCCGTTCCCCTTCCGCCTCCCCTTTCTCTCCCACGTCCCCTTACCCTGACGCGTTCCCTCTCCGCCTTCTCTCTGCCCACTCCCCTCTCCCGCATCCCCCGTCTCGCGAGCCCCCTCCCAAGTTCCCCTCCCCCATCCCGCATTTCATACAATCAGTCCCGGTTCATTTTTAAAACAGCTCCCGTGTCACCTATTGCAATTTTTTTATACTAATTTCACAATGCCAGAGCTCACCAATATAAGTATATAGAAACTATCGCGGGCAGGCGAACATCAATTCCCCAAAGATTCATCGTATTCGGATGAATGGTTTAGCAACGCATAATATACATAGACAGAAACAAACATAAATATATTGATTTTTATACATATAGATATATTTCTTCAAATTTTGCAAATTCACTTTGTGGCACCATTTTATTAATGAAATTATTAAAACACTTAAACAACAATAATCTTTATTTAAAAAGTCGACATGTTTCGAGAACGATGTTCTCTTCATCAGGACATTATATGTACTAAAAACTAAATTATCAAGCATAGAAAGACAGGCGTGGGTGGAAATGGAATTAGTTGGAGGGGGGGGGGGGAGAGGGGCGGAAAGAGGAGGAGCTTAGAAGATAGACAGGGGGGGGAGGGGGTTGCTTAGAAGATCATAGACAAAATTACAATGGAAATATGTTAATAGAAATTTAAATATTATTATTAACCAAATTAATTTTGTGAATAACCCTATTTTAAACATATTTCCATTGTAATTTTGTCTATGATCTTCTAAGCAACCCCCTCCCCCCCTGTCTATCTTCTAAGCTCCTCCTCTTTCCGCCCCTCTCCCCCCCCCCCCCTCCAACTAATTCCATTTCCACCCACGCCTGTCTTTCTATGCTTGATAATTTAGTTTTTAGTACATATAATGTCCTGATGAAGAGAACATCGTTCTCGAAACATGTCGACTTTTTAAATAAAGATTATTGTGGTAAAAACAAAGTGTTTTAATAATTTAATTAATATAGATATATTCTTTCGATTACTTCAACATGAGCTTGGTAGATAGGAATCATCCAGGAATCGGGTTTAATATCGCGTATTGTTTCAATTTTCCATAGTATTGGATTATTTGTCATATCTACTTATCTAAATAATTTGCACAGAGCGGCAGTTTGTGTGTACAGATTAACAAATTAGATCCGTACATAAAACCACGAGAGGGTGAGTATCTCAGAAAGGGTTGGCGGTGGCTGGTGTCTGGTTGGACAGTTAGCAGTTAGCAGACCCCATCCCGCAGCTCAGCAGTCAGTAGTCAGTTGCCCCGGGGCACGGCGGACCATCGCATAAAGTGTGAACCGACTTATTCACTATAAAGGGGTATACTTCAGTCGGGTGCGCCGTACCGGGGTTGCCAATTTACAAAACGCCCGGGGTCAAAACTACCCCATCGAGTGATTCAAGGATCGTGCCAATAGTTAACGCTTATCTTAACAATTAGTATGGCGTTTATAACGTCGGATGGTTCAATGGAAGAGCTAACGATTGCATAACTGACGCTTTAAGTCAAACTTGATCATAATATCTCAAGATTTTATTATCGTAATAATTTCTCCTCGAATATTGCTCAAAGATGATATTTAAGCTCAGCAAAGTGTTATTGAATTAATATTTTAACACCTTCTTGGGTATATGTTATTGTGACATCAGAGTCGAGAGGCATCAGGACACGAAGTTAACTTTCCGGCGGCTAATAAAACTTTTAATGTTTTTAGTTGGACGAATTGTATAAATAATCAAAGAGAACACCAGATTTGATGATTGATTCCTGTCAATATTCTGAAAACTTCCACTCGCTTGAATGCTCAGACTGTTTAAAAGATATTTTAATGGATGCTGTTCGAAAGATCTAGTAGATCAATGTAATAGTGCACCTGCACATAGTATAAATATCAGCTGTGACGTTTCTAATATTTTTCTGATGTAAAACGACAAAAATGTGTTTCGAACTAAGTACCAGTCGTACTTGTCTTCAACCTAATTATGATATAGCTCATCTGGTTGAACATAGTGTGGACATGTGAGGAGTCATAAATAAATAAAAACTCCATTATTTTTACCATATGGAAGAAGGACGTAGGTGACAAAACTTTAACAGTTCAGAACAATGCGAGCCACACTAGAATTCAAGTCAGGAATGCAAGCGATTGCTAGTAATCTAGCAGGCTAGTAACTCTCTAACTTTATGTAAACAGAATTAAATTTGTTTTTAACCTATAAAACTAATGAGGAATCCAGTAGGCTATCATCTCAAGCCAGAATAGTTAAATACGATAACGTTCTATTATTTTAGCTAGTGGCGCCCCCCGCCATCGATGATCCTCTCCTGACTTTGTGTTTAGGTTCATTTGTCCGCAAAGCTAGTACATGATCGGCTAGCGTAGGTTGTTACCTTATTCACTGCGATTATATTGGCTTAAAATTCCCTAGCATTATGTAAACCGCTCTAGCTTGTGCCAAGCCAAGAGAGTAAATGCTAGGACAGGACTTGAAAGATCCTAGTTTGACTTGAAATACTAGTAGCCCAGTCAATGAACGCATTGAACTGGAACAAATTCGGGGAGAGCTGATTTTTTGCAAGTGGATAGTACTTCCTTCAGAGAGTATTTTCCAAAATTTCCCCACCCCTCCCCCGCTTGCTTCCCCCGCTGCACCCACCCAAACTTTGAAATTGTAGAGTTCTACAATATCCATTATATCTCCTAAACTATAACACATAATATCTAAAAAAAATACACCGTTATACTTTTCAGAAAGCTGTCTAGAAAAAAGACGAAAAGTTTTTTTTTGTTATCTACTACGGTTTGGCAAATAATAATGAAATTGTCGCCAAAAAAATTTTTTTTTCGTAAAATTTTGATTTAAGGGTGAATATTTTTTTTGTCTGAGGAAACACGCAAAAATGTTTCAAACAAACTATTTGCCAAATTTAGTAGGATTTAAAACGACATATAAAATTGTTTACCTTTATCCTTAATATTGGTCAAATCTCGACTCAATCGCAGGGCGGCACGGAGTGCAGGCTATGAGTCTTGGCAGTTGAGCCGGGCCCGCAGTGGTGCAGGAGACCGATTTGTGTTTAGGTAGCACTATGTATAGTTTTAAATTAAAACACTGAGTACTTTTTCATTGGTTTATGATATTAAAAAACTTTTAACATTAAAAAGTATTTGCAATAAAAGAATGTAAAGAATTATATTACAAAAGTAGGTTTTAGGGGACTATTATTATTATTCACTGGGCATCACAGTCGTCTTCAAATATTTCATCAGTATTTTTAGATGTGTTACTACAGGAGAGTCTATTGCATTGGCCACACATATCAGAACACTCTAGTCCTGCCCTCCAACAACTGCACCACTTTCCGCACGAGGTTTTACAGTTACAAGAAATCAGCATGAGAAGTTCATTTGGAGCCGCGGGACATGTCATTGGAATAGGTGTTAACTTATATTCTCTTCTTTGCCATCCCCACTCATTAGACGATAGTTCATTTCCTAGCCATGTTTGAATTTGGAGATACATCCTAAGGAGATGCTGGCGGGCTGCGTTCTTTGTTGGTGGAAGTCTTGCCAAATCAAACTTAGATTTAAGAGACATCTTGGCATTTAAATACTTAAACTTAAAATATGTAGCCTCATCACGATTCTTGTATTTTGCCAATCCGTACAAACTTAAAAGAAAGCGTTCACCATTTTGGAAGAGCAGGTCCTTTTCCATGTGGGGCTGAAAGAAATTCTTAGCCGCATCTTTCAAATCTATCGGTGTAGTTATTAGACTTACAGCTATGGCAGTACTTATTCACAACACTTATTCACGCGTATGGTATCCCAGATGACCGGCACTAAATCTCACCGATTGCTCCGAAATGCAATTATATTATTATTCCGCTTCTAGTACTCGATCCATCCGGTTGCACGGCAATTTTACCTCTCTACCCGTTCGTACGCGAATGTATATTTGTTGTAAATAATATTTTAAATAAAACTTAATATCGCGGACAACTAAGTGTTTTCAATTAAACATCATCATTATTATAAGCCTGAACACAAGATCACGGCTTGGAAGTGCCGTGATCTCAAGGAGCATTTAAACCTCAATATTGGTAAGGTATGAAGGCAATCCTGCCTGACGTGGAGAGGATCTCCTCACCAAACACTCTCCATCCACTCCTACACTAACTAACAAACACTTCCAACACAGCCTTCATTTTTCCGATACCATACAAAGCAGAGGTTGTGTCACATCCTGTGACAGCATGAGCAAATAATATCCTAGTTTCCTTTGATTACCATACATATCTACAAGAAACTGAACAGAATACACAGTACTGGTGTTAGTAGAAGTGGCTATTGGTTTCCAAAAAAACAGCTTGTTTTCCGTTGGAGGGGCCAATGCTACTAGTAATACTAATAAATCTGTGTCTGTTCCAACAACCACCACAGTGCTACCAAGCTGTATAGACTTAATCGCCTGACCCACTATCTCCGTATCAGCATCATCGTTTGCTGTTATTGTCTGTATGTTTGCAGCATGACACTTAATTTTAACAGCTTCTATTAACCTCTTTTTATTTTGAGAAATGGCGAGAAATTCTACCTGAGGTGTTGTACAGACAGTATCATGAGAAAATATAATTTCACTTGATGTTCTTTTTGCAGCTCTTCTTGACTGCGGATGCTAGAGACGAATTACTGGATGGTTTGCAAGTGGTTACGAGACCGGTTTGGAACTCCGATCTCGTATCGAACAAGGTTAATATTGAGTGTCTGAAGAAGTTCACAAGGAGATGGGTTGAAAGATGGTCTGCTCTTAGAGTCGAAGATTAGTGTAAAATCAATAGACACCAGGTGTACTAGCTCCTGGACCAACTGACTACTATTTGAACTTATTTTATTATTGTTTATGCTTTCTTTCCTTCTATTATTTCATGTTTTTCCTCTCCTAATCATTCTTATGTACTTATTGCTGCCACACCTGAAGCCAATTTCATGTCACTATTGCCTTCCGCGAGGAATGCCCACCTTGAAATCACTAGCCTGTTGTTACCTTCTTAACAATCCAAAAGCCGGTTTTGGGCTTGGTATGCAACATTACACTTTATTTTTTCCCCTATCCAAAATTTATCCAACCAATTTTTGCGTAATATTGCTATGTGGTGTTGATGCAGCACACGAAACCCTTCCATTGTCAACACTGCCTCCGCAAGGAGTGTCTATATCGCAACCAGTTGTCCACTTAAACTCCTACAATAATACACAAGCGGGTTTCGGGTGTTGTATGCAACACTACAACAACTATGTATCCTTTTGACATACAGGAAGAATATAAAACCTTGCTGTGCTGGCGCCTTCGTGAGACATCATTTCATAAACTTCCGTGCACCTCAATTTTTCTTTTATTTCTTCATTTTTTATTGTTCTCTAACATTGGTATTAATATGTTGCAATGGTAACACAAACCGGGTTTTACTCTGTTTGGGGGTTTGTTGCCGTGATCACACTGAGGTGGGTGAATCACACCCAGAGTTAATAGAGACCAAAGACATTTTAGAATATTCCACATAAAGACTTGTTAAAAAACCATAGACAAAACAACATTAACCATAAACAAAGCGCTTTATTGAGCTTATGATTGGAGGAAAAGAGCCAAAAAAATATAGATGATGCAAAAATATAGATAGTGAACAATCTTCAAAATTTTTATCTGAGCTTTTCCAACAAACCACTTATATGTGCAGTATGCATCACTGACAAGGACAGCTATCAAATAAATCCCAAGCGTAGGAAACCATCTCGGTGTGTTCACTGCAGCATGGACCCGAGTTACTTAAATCTGAGCTTAAATCAGAAAGCCGTTTGTGTGTCCATAATGCAACACTTGTATGATTTCCTCTCATAATTGTTAATTTATTTCTGCTGTTGACTTTTGTTTCTATTTACCTAAACCACTCCGATGTTCATATTGCTACCACACCTGAGGCCCATCTTTTATTTTCATTTTTATCTTTTTTTCGTTTTCTCCTTGTCACTATTGCCATCCACACGGATTGCCCATATGGTAACCACTATTCCAGTGGTTATCTTCTTGACAATTTATGGGTCGGCCCCGGGTGCGATATGCGATACTATACTTCTTTCCTTTACTGTAGGATTGACCTTACCATTTTGTGATAGTGAAACCACTTCAATGTGTTTACTGCTACACTAACCTGGGGCTTAGGAATTACGCCAGTAATCAGGAACCGCTTACACGTTCGTACTGCAACCACTCGCTAGTATGGGAACAATTTCTTTTCCATTTTTATTTATTTTTATTTTTACTTATTTTTCTTTTAAGAGACCACTCGCAAGTACTGTATGCATCCATAAAATAAGTTATCACTAAAATGGAATATTCTTAACTACTTCGCTCTTTTGTGTTCCCTGATAATAGTATTTACTGAGAGCACCCACAGTAGCCACTTATGGTTTCCTTTCTTTTATTATATTTAAATTAGTTTTCTTAGTTTTGTGTACTTTATTTTTATTGGTTTTGTAATTGTTTATTGGGTACCCGGTTAACATTGCAGCGGAAGAATTCTATAGTAACGTCTCAGAGACGAAAGCTGAACCAGCGTTTGTGTCTCGTCCATATCCCTACTATTGGGGTGGATTGTGACCCCGTCCCTGCATGCGGACACTGGAGAGAAGCCGACCCGTAGCGCTGTCTCATGGATCGTCCGCGCCTCCCCTGGGGAGAGGTGTGGGTCGTAAGGGTGTCTTGCGCGAGTAAGGGGACCCTCCGCCCTGCCTCCGATAACCCGACGCTGTCCTTCCTAGAGTCTTTGGGCGTTCTGTCACCCACTTCCAAATAGCCGTGTCGTCAATGCATCACCGGGAAGTCGGCTTAGGGGCGCGGAAACCAATCTCAAGCTTGGCTTTCCTGAAAACATGCACCTCTCAACAGGACTGCCGGGTGTATCTGTGACACACTCGCTCCCTACCAGCAACCACATGAAAATTGAGTGATGTCTTTTATGCACAATAAACCGGCAGGGTAGGCATACCGCCTACACTTGAAAATTTTATTTCTCCCCTCTGCTTTTCCCCAAAGAAAGAGGTAATGTATATATTTATTTAATTATTTAATACTAACCTGTACATATAAAGCACTTGCATACTGCTCGTTAACACCGTATGCGGGGACATTGGGGGTCTAGTTTTGTTTAATTAAATGTAGAGACGTTCAAATAAAAAAAATTAGCTTCCTTGTGAGAGCCCTGAAGGAGTAACCATAAGTTACTTATACCGGGGCGGGTATGCGGTGGATAACCTCCAGTGCTCCTGCTTTTTTGTTGTAGCGTTCTCGGGATAACCATAAAAAACTATTATTACATTTGCACCATCCTTTTTGGATGCATAATTAACATATCTTTCGGTAATATCATGGAAAGTAGAGACTTTAGGCCACACTACTGCATGTAATAGGTATCCACCATCAAGAATAAACGCAGCTTCATTCTTTGTGAAATTGATATCAACGACACCATCGTCAAATGCTTTCATAATGGAGGCTTTCTTACCTTTCTTTAAAGAAACATCATCAAATAAAGAAGGTGGATTCGAAGCTAGTTCAAACTCAAATTAGGATTTGAGCTTTGCAGGACTGTCACATACGCATTACATTCTATTGAATATCTGCTGAGGGTTGATTACAGCTTCTTTGTTTCTAATTCTGACAGACTTATTACTGGCTTGAGTAACAACCATATCTGATCTGTGTAGCTTTAGTTCAGAAAAACTTTGCCCCGTCATTTTCTTCATAGCTTTGAAACCTATCTCGTAGGCATCGTCACATGTTACAGTTGAGTCTGATACTAATCGTTTGATAAAACTTTGATAAGTCTCGGTTATCCCGTAGCTGGCGGCTCTCCCTAAGCTCAACATGCTGCTCACTTGTCTTGTAGCTTAAACCCAATAAATTATGAAATGCTTCACTGATTGAAAGGAATGATGTAGCTCCTAATACCCATTTACTGAGAGTGTTGTCAGAAATTCCACGTCCATGTTTAAGTCCTCCTCCTGCTTTTAATGACCTCATCAAGGATTGCTCAATGCACATATCAGTCCAAACTCCTGAGCAAAACATATCCTTTCTTCGTACTGTAAAGAAACCCTTTTTAGTGAATAAATCGTACTCTCTTTCTGTGAGTTTAGATTTCAAATTCAACATTTCTTGAGCATATAAATGAGCAGATTTTGCATAAGGCCTGCTGCATGAAAGTAGGGAAGCATATCTATTGTTGTTTTCAAATGTAAATCCCAGTTTCCTGTTCTTTCGGCAAAAATGAAATTTAAAATAAGATCAATCTGGCGGAGTAAGTTTATCCAGAGTTTTGCTGTCCAACCTGTCGCTTTGATTGTGTTTAAAGTGTCAGTGAAATGTTTAAGATTTATTCCAACTGATTCATCTTCACAAGCTAATTCATGTGACATCTTCTTGTTCAAAATTTTATTGTAGATTTCTGTTATTTCACGAGGAAAAAGTGTATAATGAGAGTCATTGCAAATTATTTTGACGTTTGCAGCAACTGTAAGAACATAGGCTTTTACAGCTCTTGCATAGGCGTGTCCTTTTAGCATGTGTATCACTGTGGGACCTCCGTACACAGTTTTCCATAAATCTTCTATCCCACTTCCTTCCATGATGCGGCCAATACATCCTAAATATGACATTAACAAATGAAAACCTCCTAGTCGTACAATCATTTTTGAAACTTCAGATGATCCATCAGCCCCCGCTACCATTTCAATAGCTTTGAGAAAAAGCGGTTGGTCAAAAGTTACAATGCATGTTTGATTGTTTGTTTTTACACTGTTCTGCTGCAAAACATAGTGCAGTGTACACTGAAGATGCGTTCATCCACTTTTTTCAATAGAAATTAAGAATAAAAGTAAAAAGTGTTATACATGGTTTTAAAGCTTATTGAATTTGGCAAATGATTTGTTTGAGGTATTTTTTAATATTCTCTCAGACAATAAAAATATTCAACTTAAAAAAAAAATTGCAAAAAAAAAATTTTTTTAACAACAATATCATTATTATTGACGAAACCAATGCAGATAATAAAAAAAAGTTCACTATATAATTTTTAGGAAATTTTGTAAGAAGTTCAGTGATGAAATTTTTTTTCGGATATATGTTTTAGTTTATGAGATATAATCACTTTAGTAGAACCCCACATTTTAATGTTTGGGTGGACACAGGGGGGGGGGGAACAAGCGGGGTAGGAGTGGGGACTTTTTCTTAAAATACTCCTTAGAGTATGTACTACTAACCTGCAAAAATTCAGCTGTCCCCTAATTTGTTCCAGTTAGGGCCTGTTTTTTGTCTAGATTGACTGGGCTATAGCCTCGTGTGGCTCGGACAAAACAAATAGTAATTGCTTTAAAGACCGTCAATTAATGAAATATTACTCGTACAGGTTAATCGATGTCTATTTTAGGAACCTTCGTGTCTAAAACATAAACCCATTTAAAAATGGTACTTTTACATTTTTTTTTCTTTCCCAGAGATGTATCAATCTCCGTCGAATTCAATTAGCAAAAGAGGTATCTATTTTTACCATGTAAATAACATTGAACTTCAACTATTAATCAACCTGAGGAATAGTTTTTGCTTTACTCAAGTATCCAGTTGATTTATCAAGATTTATTGCCGGCAATTGAAGTTACAAATGGGTGTGAGATGGATCGTGAATTCTGAAAAGTAATCGATTAGATTTTAGACACAGGTAGAGAGGTACCTTCAAAAACATATAGAAATAAAAACCAGACAAAAATCAATATTATTAAAAAGAAGCATTAAGTCCGTCTGAGAAGAAAATACATTGGATGGGTATCCCGCCCAAAGAACATTTATTATATTGTTATTGTGTAATTCTTAGAATTTATTCCATTTAATTTTATGACATTTAAAACAAATCAAATTTTTAAATGTTAAGTTGTGACAACTGTTTCGACGTTCAAGGCCATTATCAAATTGTGATTTTGCCACATTAAGACAACTTATGTTTATGATTTTATTGGTGTCCGGACAACTTTACCAAGTGACACTTTATCGCTTCTTTGAAATGTCATTAAAAGCGCTGAGCAAACAAAAAAACATGGTGTGCAATTCACACGCAGTAAGTGAAACCTTCAAAAAACCGAAGCAGACAAGAGTGGAGAGACTACTTTTTTTTGTCAAAGCACTTTTTTTTTCAATGTGGAATATTTTTTCCATATTTTTGTCGTCGAATTCCAGTGCACCTTTTCCTTTACATTTGGTCATCATATTAGTATTTGTGTTTTCTTCTTGGGAGTCGCTAGATGTCGCTTTTTGGGTTTCCTTCGTTTGTTCATTTTGGAGTGGTTTGAAGATAGGATATTGATTTTTATCAAAATATTTTTTTTTTTGAATTTCATAGTATTCGATCTTTGGTCCCCTAAATGTCTGCAGAGGTTCGTCTGGCGCTTTATACCACCACACTAAAGGAGACTTGCGTGGGACCACGGATTTATTGTATTATATTGGAACAAAGTACCCGTGAATTAAATAAATATTTTATTGCTATCTCATTCTCTCGAAGGCTAAATACTATAGATATATGCGTTTGTCTTTTTTTAGTGTCACTCGTTTCTGTTTCATTGAGTTTCAAATCACAACGGTGCAAAATAAGTTTTCACTTAAAAAAACCCCTTGAAAATGGTTTCAATACTTTTATGTGAATCAAAAAGAAAAGGATACCGTTTGTTATAAATTGAAATTTTTTGTAAAAATATTTTTTTATTGAATTACTCGTACTTACATGGATACTGAGGACGTGCAGATACGGATAAGATACTTGTAGTTGCATTATCGCGAAGCAAAGGGTCTGAAAATTTTGTTTTGGCGCACAGTTTAGGAAGTTTTGTACAAATATTTAGTTGTTTGGTGAATGTATCCAGAATCTCCTGATGACCTAGAAGGTAAAACAGAATGTTAGCACGCGCCACCTATCAGTGTTTATCAAATACAATAAAATATTCAATGACGTACTTCTGATAACAGCTGCTCTCACAACCTGCTCATATATTGACTAAACCGGTTCTCATTGTGGCGCGGAGAAAAATCTGAAGCCATTTAACGATTTAACCATTCACCGGGATGTGAAACTGCTGCTGCGAGCTGCCTACCACCTACCGCCCAGTGCTAGTGAGTGTGGCCAATTAGCAACTGGGTAAATTGATTTAATCAACTATTCTTTACTTTCGAAAGTGGCATCTGTTTTGGCGCAAACAGACTTCCATTGGCGCCCTTAAAATAAAGTGAGCCTCTTCTCGAGTGACACAAATCGTGTGCAGACCAAAATTTGCGTTTTATTCTGGTGGAATATGTAATTATAAACACGATTACTTTTTTATGCGTTAACTAGCGCAAACCGGCGGCCGACCATGCCGGTAAAGCTTTTGACTCGTAATCCGAAGGTCGCGGGATCGTCTCGCTATGGGCAAATAAATTTAATTTGTGTTATTACACGATCATTTCGTTAAAAATATGTATAGTATATTTGCGGCACGTTCAATAGTGGAAGATACTCTTAGCATCGCCCCGGTGTAAGATCACCATTCAGAATTGAAACGTTGCTTGAATTTGCTTTAACCGTGTTTGGTGACTAGATCTGAATAGCCAGGTACTTCCCTACCTTCGTCTTCCCAATCTCCTTCCCTCCTCTACAATCTTAAGCCTCACAACATATCCCATTGGGGATGCAATAGACTCACTGGCGTCTGTGGCTTTCCCAAATGGGGTATTTTGTGAGGCAAATAGGAGAGGGATGGGAAGGAGATGGGAAAGAGGAAGGTTGGAAGTACTTGGCTCTTCAAATCGTTTGTTTGGAGAATCCAGAAAAATGTACCCGCCTATAAAATACAATTTTTAAAGGGCTCGAATCTGAAAAAACTTATGATTACTGGCAATATAGTAGACAAGGCAAGCTCGTCAATGTTCTGGACTGAATACGTATCTTATCCAGGACATTGGTCGTCCATAGCACGTTGTGAAGTGCTGGATTTTGAATTAATTATTCCTTTCCCCTATTCTTCTAGTAGAAAAACAGAAATTATTAAAATCAGCTCTAACGCTTTACGCGTTATTATTAGTGATGCAACGAATACGAATACGAATATTCGTATTCGCCGAATATTCGTATTCGGCGAATAAATATTTACGAATACGAATACTATAAAAAAAATATTGTATGCATCTCCGTTTGATTATACCGTGTGTCACGCACCTCTGTATCTGAACGCTATAGCCGCAACGACAAGACGCGATAGGGAATTCAGTTATTAACTTTTATGAATTCAATTTCTTCAAATATGTCTATAATAAAATTATAATTTAAAATTGATTACACTTATTTTTACAGGAACTTCGATCATTTAAAACGAGATTGATGCTTATCTAAAGCTCCCAAATTTATCGCCGTCTGCTGATCCATTGCTCTTCTGGCGAGACGATATACATTTCTCACGACTGAAAAAACTCGCGCAAAATATTTTTCATTCAAGCCATGTACTCATGTACAGTCGCCTCAGAGAGGCTTTTTTCAACGGCTGGCAACATCCAAACTGAAAAAAGAAATCGCCTGTCACCAGGGAATCTACAGATGTTGTGTTTTCTCAATAAAAATTTGACAGTTTAAAATTTTAATTATTAGCATAATAAAACAAACAGAAAAAGGTTAAGTAAATGAGTGTTTTATTATTCTGCCAAGTTATTCGTATTCGTATTCGCCGTAGGTTTGATATTCATATTCGTATTCGTAAAAGTAGTATTCGTTGCATCACTAGTTATTATATTAATAAACTCTACATTCATTATGTTATTCGTTAGGTATATTATATATCGTATATTATCTATGATGGTTTACCAACACGCTAGCCAATAAACAAACCACTTTATATAACAAATATAATGTACTTATTTATTGTTATTGTATTTAATTCGAAGAACTCCATTTTTTTAAACACTCCCTCACTTATAAACGTGTTTTATATTATGCACAACTGATAAACAATCATTAGAAAATCAACTGTGTGAGGCATTTCACATCCTCTTTTTATTAAGGAGAGTGGTGGATGGGCGCGCGGACACCTGACGGTGAATTTGATTCTTATACAGATCTACAGTTTTATTTAGAGATCAATAAAATTTGCACACTTAAACCGCCAAAATAATAATGATAAAGGCGTTTATTTATCAATAGATTTTTTTACGATATGACATATTTTGTTCTTTTTTCATTGATTCTATTGACGAAAATAGAATCAATAAATCAAAATAAATAAAATTAAATTAAATGCAGCTAAAATGCAGCTTTTCAGCAGTGCAAGAGGAAGATCACTGTCTAATGAAATTTCAAAAAAACTTTGCGAAAAGCCCAGGGTACGCCGGGGACTATAGCTAGTGAGAAATAACGTTTTTCAACACGATAAACTATTTAAAAGTATGATAAAGGTAAATAAATGGTTATTATGGTGGTATCTAGGTATTATAGTTTTAGTAGAGGAAACATGATCATTTACATTAGACAAAGTCACGAGCGTGATAATATACATACCTACGCAATAACACAGCCTAGCTTCGGAAGGTTTCGTTCCGATCATTATGTTAGTTTGCAGATAACAAGTGTTTAATGTTATTTCTTCCATGAGTACCTGTGAAACGAGTAAAACTCACTGGTCCAGCAGGTTTATCATTAGATATTTATTGGGAATATGTATTCGTATCTAAAATTACAAGTCCAGTTTATTGCTGCATAAAATATAAATCAAACGGCTGCTACTGTTTCCGCATCAAGAGTAAAGATGGCGGCTCGTGCCGCGAACGATATTTCATTCAAATGGGCTGGTCAAAAATTACATCGAATGTGTTGAAACACCATCTGCGTCATTGACAGTGTTCCGCAAAGACAGACGTTCAATCAAAGTCGGATTTCCATCCGAGGAATTAGATTTTGGTGGCAGCCGTGGACTTCCATTGGCTACCGTCGTTGTTGTTCCATGCTCTACAACTCTTAACTTGTACCAGTCTTTGGGCTTCAGCGAACGACAACCAGTGGCTGGCAAACCAGTGGTTTTTCGACAAACTGTTATTTGTTAATTGAGGCATCATGATTTATGTTTAATCTTCAAATTCATTCTCAGAAAATAGTATAAACAGCAAAGGCTCTGTAAGTCATCATGTAAAATAAATTTAATAATATTGAAAAGGGACATTGAACTGCGGTCAATATTTTATCGATACACAGATTGAATGTACGGTTCTTGATTAAGTGTTCAAAGGTAAGGAATTTTATCAAAACCACCTAAACCGTAGTTCTTTGAGAATACATGTGTTAATAATAATACCCCACGTCCAAAAAACATTTCTATTTTTATCTTCTTTAGTAAATATGTAAGGTTAGCCTGTTGATGGCTCCACCTTATATGGGTTAGAATGGCCTTGCGGTTCACTCTTTGCTATAAACGCTTATGGACCTCGATACGAATTATGCAGACAGTCCCAGATATATCCATAAGCGTGCGATATGATTGTTCTAGTTGGTTTTGAGTCAGATTAACATAATAATTTTACACAAAGCATACGATAGAAAACGATATGATTTATACTTTATATCACGATAGATAAATAACACTGTGACGTTATAATACGATAAGAGCAAAATGTTACGTTACGATACGAACGATGGTTGTTAACAGACTGACTATAAGGCGGTACTTGACTCCTGTTGCTACGGTGTAGTTAGGTACCCTTAATGTGCGGAATACCAAAATCTGGATTCCTCCAATCCTATAGGTTGATCGAAACACAAAAACGAATCAAACCCATCAGCGTTATGAAACAAAATCAAAACCAAAATTTCCTCTGAAATCATAAGATAACGTAATAAGTAGATACTTAAATACCTACCTGCTTAAGTATAAACCAAATGTGTTACGTAACATTTTTTTAATATCAAATAATGACTTATACCTATTATTTGCCACTCTCACAATGACGATTCTTTTTACAAGCGTGCTTCGGGCTGGTAGGTATTAAATATATTGAAAAAATGCGAATAAGAAAGTCCAAATATATATGACGAATTCACATTTGATAAATGAACATTTTACTGAACTATTTTGGCTACCATCTAGAAACGGAAACGGAACGTACAAACAAATCTACAGACAGATGAAATGCAAAACGATCGACTTGAAAACAAGACTTCGCTACGCTCAGTCATAAATATAACGTTTAAAAAACATTACGATTTATAGCGAGTGAAAACAAACAACCGGTATTACAATGGAAGATGCTCCGAGGAGCTAGCGTCATTGATCCCTTCGGCACCGGTGCATAGTCGGGAAACACGCCAAACGCGTGCCTAACATATGTACACGGTTGACATTTGTCACATGAGAACGGGTCGTTTCTTCGACTCGTTCTTGTGTTCAACAGCTCGGCTGTGGAACGATTTGCCGGCCTCTGTGTTTCCTCCTTCCTACAAAATGGGTCTCTTCAAGACCAATGTTTATTCCTTCCTCTCCTCAAAAAGACCCTCCACACAGCATCTCAGATGTCATAGGCCCTGAGGGAATTTTTTCCTCAAGGCCTCCTGTGTGGAGTATTGTAAAAATAAAACCAGGACAACAAAGGCCTGGAAGAAAGCGTGACAAAAAAGCACACAAAAAATAAATTGGAGTGTGCAATGCACACAGGAGTGGGGAGCAGGAGTGGGGAGTAGGAGTGGGGAGTAGGAGTGGGGAGTAGGAGTGGGGAGTAGGAGTGGGGAGTAGGAGTGGGGAGTAGGAGTGGGGAGTAGGAGTGGGGAGTAGGAGTGGGGAGTAGGAGTGGGGAGTAGGAGTGGGGAGTAGGAGTGGGGAGTAGGAGTGGGGAGTAGGAGTGGGGAGTAGGAGTGGGGAGTAGGAGTGGGGAGTAGGAGTGGGGAGTAGGAGTGGGGAGTAGGAGTGGGGAGTAGAAGTGGGGAGTAGGAGTAAGGAGTAGGAGTGGGGAGGTTGTGAAGCACCGCACAAAGAGGAGACCGATTATACTCTCTTATTCTCTCGCAGGCTAAATCCAATGGATGTATGTGTTTGTCTCTTTTTAGTGTCGCTATTTTTCGTTTCATCGAATTTAAAATTGCAACGATGTTAAAGAAGTTTTAACTTCAAAAAAATATTACTAGAAGACAGTGCGTCAGATACGAAACCAAACAGGCTATTATTTTGAGTTAGGTAAGTTTTGAATTGTGTTGTCGATTTTGTTCATCCACAATTTTCCCAGATTACATAATGCATAAGTTGTAAGCAGGTTTACCAGCTTCTCAATCGCTGTCTCTAGTTGGTGCGACTAGTGGTGACGGTGAGTGGCGAGGGGTGAGGGGGGGGAGCGGGGTAAGGCCCCAGGAAGGTGAGCCACCACCAGAGTGCGCCAAGGTCGGCACGACTGGAAACTACTGTACACTCCGTTCTATGTAACTCTATTACAGTTTCTCTAGGAATACACGACATTCCTGCTACAAATTAAATGGGTTCTAATTAATTTCAGATTGGAAGCGATTAATTATTGGATTAAGACACATAATAATTTTAAATTGAATATAATATTATATTAAATGCTGCATACAATTTTTATACAGGGAATGCTTACCGTCACACCTGACGTTTTACGCAGCCAATCTTTTGCGACAAATCACATTTGTCACAACAAGGCTCGGTCCAACCTGGAATAGGAGTTTCAACATGCTAGCATGATCAAGATATCAAGTTCCCATGGATAAATCGCCAGTAACAACTGAATATGCGTTTTTCATAAACAAAACTCAAGATGCGATTTATGGATTAAAACTTAAGGCAGAGTGTAAGGAGTAAGGACCCCCTACATAAATGTCCCGGTGAAACAGTCTCATAGATGTTTTAAAATTCTAAATGCTTCTGAGACACGATCTAAACATTCTAAACCATTCAGACTATGAGTTCCTACAAGCAAAAACGTACATTGAAGACAAACGAACGTAACCTTGTTGACAGATTGGTATGGGCATCCCGAACCTGAATAAATATCGTCTGTACCACAATTTAAATACCTAATATTTCCAATTACTCGTAAAAATGATCAGATTCACTTCAACGTGACGTAATAAAAAAAGTGCTGATGTTTTTGAAGGATTTATTACGATTTTATTTATCAGCAGAACTAAGGTAGGTATATCGTTAATAAAATGACAACGATATCATGTTTTATTATACCAGAGAAATTCAATAACATTTTTTTTTAAATAAGCTCCACACAGGAAGGCCCGAGAAAAATAATTCCCCTCAGGGCCTTTATCATCTTTGGGGATGCTGTGTGGAAGGTCTTTTAGAGAAAGAAAAGAAAGGAATTTCTGGGAAGGAAAAAGGTATGAGGGTTGAGTAGGAACAAAGACATTGGAATAGCAGGAATCTAGGATCAATGTGTTGATGAGTGACGAACGTATGAACGAAGCGCCTCCACTCCAACGAGTATAACAAATTCTTAGACATAGGTGAGATCCATGAAACCGTTTTAATAATATATTTTTTACGAAAAGCAACTTCAAATTTTCTCCCAAACGACTCAATCAATTGTAGACAGGAAACTTAAAGTTTTACCAAATATTCTTGAAACATTGCACTTCCTAATTTATATGACATATTAGCACCATGAACGGTAAATAATCTTTTCCACAGACAAATCTATAAATATAAAAATCCAATAATTTATGTTTGCTTGGGTACAGGTATAAATATGAGTATATGCTTGGGTGTAGGTAGGTATATGCGTATATGAGATGTCTACGTGTTGCTGTATTAAGCATAGGAAATGTTTGAAAATAACTTCTTTAAACCCCGGCGAAGGTTTCTGGATTATTACAACCACATGAGATTTTTTTTAAATTACTTATTACAAAAAATCAAAACTCTTTTAATTAATGAATTTATAAGTACTCATTTTGTTTTGAAGAGTTTTAATTTTCAATGTACATTTGTTACTTAAATTTTAAATTTTCTGCGACCTACCGATTTTAAGTTTGATCGTGAATGACACGGATGTGTCGAAACCGGTCGCAGAAAATTTAAAATTTAAGTAACAAATGTACATTGAAAATTAAAACTCTTCAAAATAAAATGTCTAGAAATTGTTACATAGTTAATGCCCAAGAAATGCAAAAAATTATAAGTACTCGCCTAATACTTTGAATCAACTCAAGAATTATAGATATTTTAAATAGGTAGATACCTATGTTAGATACCAAATTTGATTGATTGTTCTTATAATATACAAAAATGAATGTTTGCAATATATGAAAAATGAAAATTTAAAAAAAAAAAATTGTAATAGGTGGCACGAGAGCTGTTTGAAAACTGAATGTACTGGGACTAAATATATGGAACGCGGGAGGGGGGTTGGCTAGACGGGGGAGCGGGAGAGGAGCAAGAGAAGGCGGGAAGGGTGGAAGGAGATCGCGGGAGGGGAACGGGGACGAATTGGAAAGGACATGCCGGGAGAAACAATTTATTTGGTGAATGTGGCATTGCAACGCATACCGGGAACCAGCTAGTTTAAAATAAAATATATATTTATCATGTTTATAAGACCGTTTGAACAAGTTTATCACTCTGCGCGCGAACGTAGTCGCCACGCAGTTAAAATATGGTGTTGTTTCTAAACAGGACGGCGCAGTATAGACAAGGCTGACTGCTAAATGACAGAAAAGTGTTTCTCTATCTGACAGATATTTTATTTATGAATATGATGTACCGACCTGGATTTTACTCGGCGCATTAGCAGCAGGCTTGTTCAGTGACTGCCTGCTTAAATGCATTTAATAATATTTATTATAACAACAAGAGCTTAGAGCTTGATAATTTTTAACAAGTCTTGATCGGAATGTAAACACTAGTGAAACCAGTTGAAAAAAACATCGTTGCTAATGCTAATTCATTCAAGCTGCTTGTGAGTGGAAATCAAAACAAAGCAAACTGTACTTGTTCATTTTCAAATGATAAAATATTTTCACCATTTAAAATATCTAAATGTATATAAAAAAAACAAATATGTTTGCTTATACATATGTATGTAAGTTGTCTACGTATTGCTAGATATATTAAGCCTAGTAAATGTTTGAAACTTTCAAAATACCTCCTTTCCACCCTAGCGAAGGTTTCAGGATTATTACAACCACATGACAATATACCTGAATTTTTTTTTAATTATTACAAACTCTTACGAAACTATAAAAATGTCACAATTTGAGAATGACATTTTGCAAACCATCGACTGTTCAATCAAAATTCAATTTACGAATACACTCTTTAAATTAATGAATTTACCTGAAGTCTTAGGACGGGTTGGTTCAAAAAATTTAACGGTTCATCAAATATTTGAAGTTAATTTCCACGTTCTGTGTAAGTTCTATTAAAGTTCCCAAAACTACCACAGATACACATTTTGACGGCCTCCGTGATCTAGGGTAGGGCTCTCGAGTAGTAATCAAATCCCGGCGCAAAAAAAATAAATTATTATATTTGCGGCTCATTCCACTGAGGAAGATACTATCTTAATCGCCCTGGTGTAAGACCACCATTTAGAATTGAAGCGTTGCTTGAAATGGATTTAGCCGTATTTGATGAACAGAATTGAATAGCCAGGCACTTTTTTGCTTTCCTATTTCCTCATAAGATACCCAAATTACTGATGCCCAAGTCTCATTGGCTCCAGATGAGAGCAGTTGGGTGGCTTGTTCGGTTTTCATATAAACAATAATTTAAATTTAAAAAAAATACCATTGATAAGTAATGCATTGTAAAAAAAATTATTACAATATACTACATGTTTATAAAACATTATTTTTCAATGTGTAACGGAAATAAGGATGAACTTCATGAAATACGACTTGATAACTCAAATTCTTCCCAAAATATCTTAACAATTACAATAATAAACGTTGTTTGCATTTCTCGTTCGTATCACTAAATTTGGGAGGCGGGTATGGGTACCGCCGCCCCGGGAACCTTTATTGGATAACCAACACCTCTGCCATAGGTCACCCCAAGTGGTTCACTACGTTTGGTGATTTAGCAGGGTTGCCCGGGTTCATGGAGTGAGGTATGTCTAGCTAGGTCTTGGAGGCGGATGACCACGACACGCTGAACCCCCGATTCCTACCAACCCCTTAAACCCTTTTCCTTCCAAGAACTCTCATCTTTTTCCTAAAAAAACCCTACACACAGCATCCCCAAAGATGACATAGGCCCTGAGGAAAATTATTCTCCTCAAGGCGTCCTGTGTGGAGCTCATGTAAAAAAAGCGATTACTCGTTACAGTATTCTCACACAGGTTCTCCTAGTGAGGTGTTCACGAAACATACAACATTATCAACCAACAGTTTCACCTTCGCAAACCCACCTTACACCCAACATAATAAAATTTAATATTGATATGAAAAATATTTTCAAAATATATTATGTAAAAATATTAAAAATAAGGTAAAAACTGTATTATATAGAAATAAAAAATAAAGTATTAAAAAGGTTAAAATGTGCATTAAAATAATCTTTTCATTACATTTACCACCTTATTATAAAATTACATACAAATAAGAGAGGAATTCTTGCCGCAAAGTGCCGACTGAGACAACTGAGAATAAATGTACAATTAAATATCTATTTTTGTACTTAATTAATAAGTAATTTCTGGTAAACCTACAAATTAGCAATAATAATAGTATATTCCGATTGCGCACGATTTTACGATACAGCCAGCGTCTGTAACTTTTTTCTTTGGTGATTTGACTATAATGAGCGTATTATGGAAGATTAAAATTAATTTATATATTCACTCAGTAGGCTTTAACATTAAATAAAAATTATAAACCTTTCAATAAATCTTGATTGTAAATTATTATTATGATACGCTATTCGTTTAAATGCCTACAAGCGTTAATGTAGCGCCCACGACATGTTATACTATATCTGTTATTACCACACATGTGTAATATATGTTTTTATTGATTTGAGCAAAAACTCAAACATCTGACAATGTCTTCTTTATTCATCGAATAGAAAAATTACTTCAGAAAACTAAAGTAGAAAGTAGAGTGGTGACTTGGCAGGGGTGCCCGAGTTCATGATGGGGTAAGGTTTGCCCGGGTCTTGGCGGTGGATGGATATGCCCACCAGATGCATGGCAGGCCGAATCGGAAAAGAGTGGTTGAGGGAGCCTCTTTGACTTCTCCAGCCGTACTATCTCGGAACATCGCCTTTCACCGCAGGGAGAGTGATGGATTCATACGTCAGTCACTCCTGGACACACTGACCCCCATATTCCTATCCATCCCTAATGTCCTTTTCCTTCCCAGAACTTCTCCTCTTTCCTTTCCTTAAAAGGCCCACACATTCCCAAAGATGACATAGGCCCAGAGGGGAATTATTTTCCTCAGGGCCTCCTGTTAGTCCTGTGTGGAGATAATGTAAAAAAAGGAGTTTGAACTCCTGTGCGATATTAACATAAAAAAGTGCCAATTGCGTGACCATTAGACCGTACGCATAAAATGCAAAAATCGTTATTGAATGCACGTCGGTTTTCGTTACTTTATTTTAGGAAATTTATTAGTTTACTATGAAAAATATCACTATTATAAATTTTCTACAAACTATCTTAAACATGCATGCTGAAATTGCTGAACTATAGAGTTTTTTTTAACAGTAGATATTAGTAAATCATAATTTTATATCAACAACCATTCCTTATCATGTCAATCAAGTTCACTAAGTGAGCTTTTTATGCATAGATAAAAAAATTTGCACTTATTTAATTAAAACATAAAAACAAACAATTTTACTAGGATTATTAAAATCAGATAAATGATCTTTAAATATTCCGTACATTTTCAACAGTATCCCTCGTTTGTGAAAATACCCCATTGTGCTTAGATTTAAAAATAAAATTACTTAAAACATATTTAAAATTAAAATTTAATATTTCGCCCAACATTAAAAAATTCTTAAATCCAACCAAACACTTTTTTATTGCATTTACGTGTGCAAGGTAAACGACTGTGACATTTTTGGTAATAGTTCTTGTCAATAAAATTATCATTAAGCATTTCTGTGGATTTTTTTTCCTGTAAGTGATATTTATTTGTTTTTGATAGGTATGCTTCACAAAATTTATTTTTTTCAAAATGTTTATGGATAACAACCTTGAAACAACAACCTTCGGGTGACAAACATTATTTAAACTCTATAAAAACAGTTCCTTTTTTTATCTGGCGTCTACTTTATTAATCTGAGATAGAAATGCCCAAAAAACATAGTCATGTTAATTTAGATACTTGCTGTAGGTCAAAGTATTAACTCATTTCATACGAATTATTTCGAATGAGTGTTGACTCCTCGGGCCTCAGCCATGTTTCGTGAGGGTCAAAATATTTCCGCTTTGGAATAAAATCCAAATAAATGGAATAGGTATTTCTGAACGCATCCGAAAACTAAAAACTGTTTTCGAAAGGTGATGAAATGCGCTCTCAAATGTTATAATTCAAAATAAACACATAATTTAAGCGAAAATTGTGAGAATGTTTAATAAAACACGACTCGCTTAAAATAGAGCAAAAATCTCGCAGGGGTTGTCTAAAACAGCATTTAAAGAAACACTGTGAATTTTATCATACATATAACTAGTAAAATAACTAAAACAAACGTGTTTATAATATTTTCGTATTTTTGTTTTAGGGGTGTTCTGCAGTGTTGCGCTACCTCCTTCTTTAGCCAATGTTTCGGACAGCGTTGTAGTGTCCATCATCAGGGCAGATCCGGCAGATGTGGCTAAAGAATGAGGTAGCGCAACACGGCATAACACCCCAAAAACAAATAACGACAATACTTTTGGCCATGAAAATCTAAAAATGTGTTCAAAAAACTCTGAATATTATTCCATAGATGTCACCAGATGTCCTCTAACCTTTCTTGACACCGGTGGCTAGGACAGATCACAAGCCTTACTACAAATTATCCAGGTAGCCACTCCTCAAAGTGTAATGGACACCTCTTTCCAAACACAAGGGGTCATCACTGTCATCAATGAAGTTGGAAGATGCCGTTGCAGATAAATCTGTACATTATATCGTCACAGGAAATTAATACTGCTGTTACCGACATTCATTCATTTATCGACAGTACCTACCTTCCAAAGAGATATTTTGTAATTTTTTTAAAATTTGTAAAGAATATTAATAAAAAATGTACTCAAATATCAAAGTACATCTACAAAACTTTCTAAATATGGTAACCATGCATCTAGCGACAGTGGCAACTCAATTCACGTTTGAAAAATAATGTCATGAAAAGATATGAAAAATATTTAAATAGATTTGTTGGGTTTACAGGCCAGTTGTTTACATCACTTTTACTGATTTTATACCACTTCAATGTGTGTTAAGTTGCCTAAGTTCACTGACCTAAGTGGTCATGGAACCCAAGAAAATGTACCATTCATCTCGATCCTGTGATTTTACGAAAATTCTATTAACTCGACAAACATTTGAAATTGTGAAATAAAAACTTATTTAGCACCGTTGTGATTTGAACGTTGTGACGGAAGCAAGCGACACCAAAAAGAGACAAACTAATACATCTACGGGATTTAGCCTGCGAGAGAATGAGTTTCCAATATAATAAATCCACGATAAATCCACGGTCCCACAGAAGTCTCCTTTGGTCTGTATAAAGTAAAAAGCATCTGATGAAATTTTAGCGGCAAGACATTTAGCGGACCAAAGTTCGAATCCTACGAAATTCAAAAAAAAAATATATATATATTTAATTTTTTGGAAAATCAATATCTTCAAACCACTCCAAAATCAATAGGCAAAGAAAACACAAAAAAGCGTCTCTAGTCTAGTGACTCCGAAGAAGAAAGCACAAATACTAATAAGATAATCAAATGTATCGGAAAAATGTGCACTGGGATTCGACGACAAAAATATGGAAAAAATCATCCCTCACATTGATAAAAAAGTGCATCGTAATCTCCCCACTCTTGTCTACTTTAGTTTTCTGAAGGTTTCATTTCTACCGCGTGTGACTCGCATACGCTGATTTCTTTTATGTTATTAAATCTGATCAATCTTTCCTACAAAAATAAACCGTAATAAGTTGCAGACAATCCCTCATTACCTAGCTACCCAAACATGTCTCGAAAGTACGTACAAAGTGCCCACCAGATTGAAAAAAAAACCCCGGCAAGGACATGTCATTCGGTTGACATGGTTGGGTACCTGTTATTGTAAGGAGATAAATGATGACTTGAACCGTAGCCTGTGATTAAAACGCAATACAGGTTCTGATAACTATCTTCTCTGTGACAGCAATACGACGGCATTGACAAACATAAAAACTAAAAACTGTTTGATTCTAAGTTGCCTAGGACGGCCAATCGGCGGAACACCGACTTCAAAGTGTCACACTTTGAGCCCGGGTCGCTTTCTTGGCAATTCGGAGATTTTTATGAGGATTTACTTACCTGTTTTTTAAACGATTAAATTGCCGTAAAACATTTACAAGTAGTTAAACAGGAATTAATAAAAATATATATTGATTTTAAATCGGTTTTACTATATCAGGCAAATTAAAATTTTCATTTAAAAAACCACTTAGCGAAGTTTTGTAATTATACATTTTATTCTACACAACAGTTCACATTGATTTGAAATTTGTTGGGTCTAGCGAAATAGGGTAAATAAAAAATAAAAAGCGTACGATTTGACATGACAGACAGAGATAGAAAGATGCTTTTTTAATAAATTGCTGCCACTCAACTAAGAGGTGTTGGGTATGTCTTCCACTCTGCAACGGAATGTAAAATATTTTGAATAATGTGTAAAATCGATTAACATTCACAAGTTTTGCTTTCAACATGCTTAGTGTAACTCTAAGTGACCAGCTCCGGCTCGGGGACTCCATCGAAGCCTGAAACAAATTAGTCTCTCAGAAGCTAGGCGTATTGTACACTGTACAGGGCTTGCAGATATAAAAGACGTAGACTGATATACGCAGACCTTGTAAAAATCTCAAGTACGCCCCACCAACCATTATGGCAACCACCTCTGGGGTTGACCCCAAAATACTTATAAAAACATTTGATAGATTCCTCCATTTAAACGGATTGCAATCTTCAGAGCAAAGGCGTCAGATTACAGAAGATTCTCCAAGTAACTAGTGCTATGAATCTCTTCGGTATCGGAATATAGTCGGGAAATACGCGCAAAACGCGCGCCCAACATCTGTGCTTACATAGTTAAAATTTGGCACATGAAAATGGGTCTCGTTCTTGAGTTCAACAGCTCGCCTATGGAATGATTTGATTTGCCGGTCTCTATGGTTCCTTCCTCATTCAACATCTCAACAAGGCTCATGTTTACTCCTTTCCTCAAAAAGATTATCCACACAACATCCCCAAACGTAGCAACATTACATAGGGACATTATTTCCCTCAGAGCCACATGTGCGCAATTAACGTAAAAATAAAAATAAAGAACTAGCACATTCAAAAAGCATCTTCAAAGCAAAATCTCTTACAAGCTTACGATGGAACTTATCAACGTGATGGCGTAAGTTATTAATTTTGACGTTAATTTTCAAGGTATCAATTGGCTGAATCTGACTACTAACTAGCAACTTGCGGCTGTTTCGTTACCAGTTAATATTAATGATTAAAAACACAATATTTTATTTTTTTATAAATCAAAATGTGGCAGTTCATAAAAATGATCGATCTTTTCGAAATAGATAACAAATATCTCGATTATGTCAATTATTAATTGAGCGTTCGGTTGTTCTACACTCTGCGCACAGCAAACCGCAGGAGTAGGCGTAATCTAATAATATAGAACTGCTAAATAAAAGATTAAATCTCCGGTAAGAGTCGAATCCATCCATTGGCTGAAGCAATCAGTCGCCATCGCTGCAGTCCAGGCACGCGTCCCGAGCTCCACAGACAATTAACGGCAATTTCAAACAGTTTACGAGCCGTTCCGTTACCCGCTATTATGGTCCTACGTACCGTACCTAGAACATAGCAGAGCGTAGCAGAATATAGCAGAACATACATAGCATGCACGGTGCACGTGGCATAATGGTCCACACCCAGGCGGGAAGGCGCGACAACACTTTCCAACAATTAACTACCCACCCACGACATGAGCCAAACACAAAACTCATAAATACGGATGTGCGACGTATAAAGCCTTATGGCGAAGGCTGCATTACTCGACACGCTACAGAACCGCAGTACCACCTTACAGATACAGAGTGGATCAACACCAACATTCAGCGAGGAACGAACATCTTGCTGCGTTTGAAGCACGCCAACTATCTACGGACTGATCAACATTCTTCGATCTCGGAAAACCTTTCAACATTGCTGTCATTCAGCGGATTCTTAAAAGTTTTCGGAAGCCATTTATTCGACTGTTCTGGATTTATTCTTATTCTTCTTTCGCATGGTAAGGGGTCAGAGGAGTGCACATAGGTCTGCCAGTCTTAAGCCCAGTGGACCTCATCAGTCCTGCCGGGAAGTTAATGGAGCAGATATTCGTTGACCACTTGTTCGGTTGCATAGCATTCACACATAGCCGAGTCTAAAGCCCAAACTATACACTTTGAGGGCACAACTGCTGTAGGAGTACCTTATTATTCTTTTTTCATGTCAGCCGATTATCAGTCAAGTTTCCACCAATCTTCTTGAGTGAGAGCTACGCTATGAAAGTTTCCGACGGCAATTTGAAAAAATATTGTGAAACTTTGGGAATTTTTATTAATTATTTTTACATGAAACATCAAAAAAGTGAGTTCACGATAACGTTTATAATACATTTGCCTAATATATGTGTGTGTGTGTTTTTTTTAATTTTTATTATCAGTAATTCTAACGTGAGGTGGGCCATTTTTTAAAATTGTTTTTATTCTTCCATTCAAAAATTTTGTAAAAAAAAAATTAAATATTTAATTCGAATTATAAAATTTGAATGCGTATTTTATCACTTTTCAAAAACAGTTTTTAGTTTTCGAATTTATTCCGAAATATTCCATTTACATAAGTATTTGGATTTTATTGTAAAGCGGAAATATTTTACCTTCCGACAATAATAGGCCCGAGGCTTGAGGAGTTAAAATATACCCGTTCTTGCTTTCTGCTGCGTTGTAGTTTTTTGTTTTGCGGTGCCTTCAGCAAGTACCAAAAGGAATTACAATAGTAAACGTATTCAAAACGCGCAGAATAAAACCAAAACATCATGGAACATAATAAAAGAGAACTCAAATAATTCAAATTCTAAAATTAAACCAAAAATCTGTCTTAAAATAAATGATAACCTGGTATCAGAACCAGAAAACATTGCAAATGCATTTAACATTTTCTTTGCACCACCGCCACCACCACGAAATACAACTCTTCATCCACAATCTGCTAAAACAATCACAAACAAACAGTCGCGATCATTCTTTATAACGCCTGTAAACAAGACGGAAATTATCAAAATCATTGTAGAATTGAAAAATAAAAGCAGTGTCGGCACTGACAAAATCCCTATAAAAACTATAAAAGCATGTGCACAAGCATTGAGTTACCCGTTGGAAATATTAATTAACAAATCTTTTGAATCAGGAACCTACCCAGAACAATTAAAACAATCTATTATTGTACCTTTGTATAAAAAGGGACTTAAGCAGGAAATCTCAAACTATCGACCAATATCCCTATTTCCAAATTTTTCAAAAATATTTGAAAGAGCCATGTACAATCGCATTTATAACTTTCTTGAAAACTTTGAGATAATATGTCCACAACAATTTGGATTTCGTAAAGGCCGTTCAACAACACAGGCAGTCTTTAATTTTTTAAACAAAATTCTTGAAAGTATTAATGTTAGCAAAAAAAACGTAGGTATTTTTCTCGACCTCTCAAAAGCATTCGACAATGTTGACCATAAGCTTCTTCTAATTAAACTTGAACATATGAGTATAAGAGGTTTAGCATTAAAATGGTTTGAATCATATCTAAAAAACCGTGAGCAGAAAGTCAAAATTCCAAATATCGATGAAAAAATGTTTCAGTACATGGTAGAATCCAAATGGAGAAAAATTAACAAGGGTGTGCCACAAGGAAGCATTCTTGGGCCCCTCCTCTTCCTTATCTACATAAATGAACTGCCAATTATTGCTGGCACAGAATGTTCAATGTTTGCTGATGACACCGCTTTGTTGTTTGAATGTAATGGAGACGTTGAAGAATTTAACAAATATGTTAACGAGACTTGCCAATTAATAGCAAACTGGCTGTTATCACAACATCTGTCACTCAACACAAATAAAACTCAAATTTTAAAATTTTGTCCAGTGCAAGCTACACCTATAAACATAAATGTAAACTTTAATAATAATATTATCGAACCCTCCCAAACTTGTTCACTGCTGGGAATACAACTAGATACAAATATAAACTGGAAAGAACATGTATCAAAAATAGTAGCAAAAATCAGTAGCTTTTCTTTTGTTCTAGGTACACTGAGAAAAATATTGAACATTGAATCAGTAATAGCCGCATACTATGGTTATGTTTATTCAATAATAAAATATGGTATAATTTTTTGGGGAAACTCAGTAAACGCTAAAGATGTTTTTATCATCCAAAAAAGATGCATGCGTAAAATTACAAACTCTGCTCGTCTGGATTCATGTAGACCTTTGTTTAAACATCTGAAAATTCTGACAGTCACAGACATATATATAATGGAACTATGCATGCTAGTGCGATCATCTACAGTCAAGTTTCCACAAAAAAACTCGACACATAAATACGCTACAAGATTCACAGAAAACTTATCAATTCCCAAAGCAAACAAAACAATAGTCCAAAAAGGACCATATTACATGGCCGTTAAAGTATATAACAACCTTCCATATAACATCAAACAAATTCAAGACACACACAAATTCAAATCATCACTCAAAACATTACTTCTAAACAAATGTCATTACACCTTAAGTGAATACCTCACATAAATGAAACACCTATTTTTGTATTCTTGTTATCTGTATTTTCTTATTTGTATAAAAATTATAATATTATTCTTTGTATGAACATTATAATATAACATGTATGTGTTTAGCTGGAAGAAATGGGATCTACCCATAAGCAATACCTTTTGTATTTTTTAAATGTACAATAAATATTTTTTTGATTTTGATTTTTGATTTTGAAAAGCCCGCCGGCCGCAGTTTCCCCACCCCTTGTCTGAAGGTAGTAGCTATACTTTTAAAGCGTTATTTAATGTATTTTTTTTATTGAGTGCTGGTTGGCAAATTGTTAAGAAAACAAATTGTAACTGTAACTGTTTTGTAGAGTTTTTTTAGAAAAAATGTTATTTCGGAAGTGTGATGACGAAAATGCCACTGGCACTGCAACATCGACTGTTTGACTAGGGGTCGTTGAATCATGAGAACCTGTGTATATATTCCGTTATAGCAATAATACAATTATAACAGGAAGATAAAGACACGTGTAATTAAGTCGCAACCTTAAAATGTAATTCTAGTTTTGTTTTTAAAGCCGCTGGCAAAGGAGAACTTTAAAAAAATCTAAGGTGCAATGAGACCTCGTGATGTCGAAATATTGATTTATTCGTTCGAAAGAACTCTTTCAACATATTTTAATTTTTCAAACAAAGTTCGAATCTAAGAAGTAAATTATAAATTTTTCAACTCGCAGAACGTAAGTGGAACATACCCACCTAATATTATTATTTTTGTGAAAATCATCGTTTATGCTTGACGTTTAACATATTAAAAAGAAAATTGGTCAGTATACCTTTGGACTAAAAGATGCCGAAGGGAAAAACCTAAGCGTTTTGTGAATATAGCTTTTAGGCTTTATTACATTTTTTTTTACATGAGCTCCACGCAAGAGGCCCTGAGGGAAATTATTTTCCTTACATCTTTGGGGATGCTGTGTGGAGGGTTTTTTTGAGGAAAGGAAGGAGATGAGAGTTATGGGAAGGAAAAGGGTTTAAGGGGTGAGTAGGAATCTGAGGTTCAGTGTGTCCTGGTCATCCGTCTCCAATACCTAGACAAACCTCACCCCATGAACCCGGGCACCCCTGCTAAATCACCAAAAGTAGCGAACCACTTGGGGTGACCTATGGCAGAGGTGTTGGTTATCCAATAAAGGTTCCTGGGGTAACGGTACCCAATCCCGCCTCCCAAATTCGAGCATATATTCTGTATTGGAAAGCTAACATACACTCCGGCATAGGAAATATGTCTTGTTATTTGTTAACAGTGATAAAAAATCATTGTACATTTCACGGTAACAAAAAGAGGATGTCTGAAAGTTTCCAAAACATCTGAGGGTATTAATAAAATTACGTGACGTGTTTATTCCATTAACTCGTGATTCTCAACAAACTAGTCTCACTTCCCAAACCGTTATTTTTTTCTGAAAGGAATAATTCCCGATTGTACAGAGTTTTTCTTCTTTTTTAAAAAAATAGGTAACTCACCCTAAAAAGAGTGCTTTGTGAAACACATAATATTTAATTATTAATGTTAACAATTTTTGCATATTTTTTAAATTTTTATAATTTTTCGTGGAAAACATCTTTTGAAAGAAAATTCACTTAGTGATGGCATTATTTATTTTATTAAAAAGATAAATAACTTACACAAAACAACAAATATAAATATTGAATATCATCATAACAATAATATAACAAATAAACAAAGCCGATATAATTTTAATATAATCGACCACCATAACACGGGCATGTGCCTAGAGCATGGTGTTCGAAAAATCCACAAAATATGTAACCGTCAAAGTAATGAATAAAGAAAAATAAAAATAAATAATTAGTAACAAATTTTTACAAACCCTTTTTGAACATTTTCCCACGTAACCAGTATTTTCCTTTTAATGACATTGTAATCTCTTATTCTAATAAACTTTCCCACTTTTACCCCTCCCCCCTTCCTTCTAATCCTTTCTTCCTCTCCATAGGTGATCTGTATTGAATTTTTAATTTTAGTGTTAATTAATCCTGAAGATGTAAACACTTTTTTTTTTTTTTTTTTCTTCTTCAGGGCAGTACAATCTTCAGGGCAGTACAATAGTAGAGATTGTACTGCCCTGAAGAAGCTACGGTTGTAGCGAAACCCGGTCGGCATAAAGAATATAAAAAATAAAAGTGGTTTTTAAAAAGTTATTGTTTTATTGTAAATTATAATGTCACATCACAAAGTAACTGCTTCATATGAACAAATATTTAAGAATTTATTTTAGTTACAGCTTTAGAAACAACTAAAATACATTCTTAAATACTTGCAGAACTCGATAATAACATATCAAATTTAAATTTAATTAAATTTTTAAAAATTAAAATGAGTTCTTCGAATTAAACACAAAAACAATTATAAGAATGTATATGTATAAAAAAACTTTTTAATACAACAGAACTTTTTTTAAAATGATTCAAATTGGGAGGCGGGAATAGGTACCACCGCCCCGGTAATCATTTGTTGGATAATCAACTCCTCTGCCATAGGTAACCCCAAGTGTTTCGCTACATTTGGTCACTAAGCGGGGGTGCTCTGGTTCGTAGGGTGAGGTTTGTCTAGCTCTTTGCGGCGGATGACCTTGACACACTGAATTCCAGATTCTTACCCAGCCCTTTTATCTTTTTCCTTCCCAGAACTCCCTCTACTTCCTTTCTTTTAAAAGACCTTCCACATAGCATCCGCAAATATGGTATATGTCCTGAGAGAAATTATTTTCCTCAGGGACTCCTGTGCGGAGTTAATGAAGAACAAAAAAAATCATATTGAAAACGACAGGAATTATTTAGTCTCTCCACTGTATACTTAATATTAAAAGTTTTTGATGGTTTTCCCCTGTTTTCTTTACATTATTACATTGGCGGTAAATTATTGAGTATATATATATACACAGGGCGTACTTGACTTACTTTAAGCACTATTTCCTGACAATATTTGGAGTAAAAATTTTAAATGAAACTTTAGTCTCTGGTGACAATTTTAAAGTTTTTTTTTCAAATGAAAACATTAAAAATACAGTAGGTATTGGACAGTTAACGGCAGTGTGAGGGATTGGTTAATAGGTTGAGTGACCAGTGACAACATTGGACGATTTTTTTTGTTGTTTGATTTTGAAGAAAATAAAAATGTGAAAAAAATGCCTACAAAAGTTAACTGAGACAAAAATTTCGATGACATGTTTTACTCCAAATAATATCAGGAATCACTGGGTAAAGTAAGTTATGTACGTCCCTTAACACTCACTGTAATAATATTTATTTTGCCTGGTGATTTTAAAATGTTTTACATCCAAATGTAAAATCTGCAGTTGCTCTTCCTGCAGTTTTCCGTATTATATCACGGCTTGCAGAATGCTCTCCAACTGTAAGTAAAGCCGGCCTCACACGGTGCGCGGCGGTACAGTGAAAGCCGCCCGCGCCGCAGAGAGATGGCCAATTGTATTTAATGGCGTGGCGGTTTTGTAAAACATTTTATTATTTCGGGTGTGTGGCGCGATCGTCTGGGAAGCGGCCTCCTCATACATATTCAGTGCGGCGCATGACCTAGGCTAAAATTTTCACTACGTTCGCGGCATTTGTATTAGGCGACCAGAGGCGGCGCGTGGTCCCGACATACAATCCAGCCGATCGATTTCCCTCTATGAGTACTACGTCACCACCAGGAATTACCTCACTCAGCAAAAAACAAACAAAAAAAGTAATGCGTGTAACTCCGTTGACAAAAAACCAATCGAAGATTACGCACTTAAAACTAAATATCGATGTTTTTTTTTTATCGCGTGAACTTTGATTCACAGAAAAATCGACGATTTATTATTTATTTCGTTCGATGTTATTTATTGCTTCCAAGAATGTACATACATTCACGCGTTTATAGATTTCAGACAACGCGTGATGTGTGTTTTTTTACTTCTATTTTTAACACGCATATTAAATTAAAACGACGGTCAAATACATTTAAACACGATACGACTCGAGATTCGTAAATTAAATGAATGATTTGTTTAATGTTTTATTTGTATGTATATTTTAGTATGCCGGCGCGGCCCAGTAGAGTCCCAAATGAGTCCATTCACCCAGAAGCTAGCAATAGACAGTAAGCCACGGATAGCAGTACGGATTGTACGGAACAGCCGCAGCCGAGGAGTGTTTCTGTACCAACAGCCGCACTAGATAAGTTCACGTCCACATATCGATCCCGCGTAAATCTGAATTTCAAATGAGCGAGGCACATACAAACACTCAGCGGGGTGTACTGCTGCGACGGGCTATAATATGACATACAGTATAGCTGGTAGAGAGTAGATAGTAGATGGAGGTAGGGCCCGCTGCCCGCTTCCCGCTGCCTAGTGCCTAGCCTGTCTGCCTGTTAGTACGGTGGTACCGGGCGACGACGCTTCATACATAACGCATGCGGTTCAACAAGTGCCCGCGGGACGGGGTTGCCGTAGCCAGTTGCCAGGAGATGTGAATGAATTTAATGCATTCTGTTTCGGATTGCAGCACAGCTCACATTTGCATAGTCTCCTGTATCCATTGATACACATTTATGACTCAGCCGTGGGGGTGAAATTTGGAGCATTCTCAAATCCCCTGGAAATACTAGCTTGTAAAGTACACTATTCATAAAGAGAGCACAGCTGATTTTCGTCATTATTATTTTAATAAAGGTGCTGTACCTATCTATGATGTCCTGTTACAGATCTGTCACTTCTATTAGTTAGAGTTAAGACATATAAATGACGATTGGATATCAGGGACACCTAGAGTAATTTGTGTTTGGATAACAGCTGGCATCCGGCAAAAATAAATATCGGAACCTGAATATTGAGCAAAAAAATGAATTCCAACTCGAGGCCATCGTTTGCTATAGTAATATTATGCAGTTTTTATTTTATTTTCTTATTAGGATTGATTATTTAGAAATTCAAATGTGAACTTTTGATGGAATGTATACGAACTCAACACACGAATAACGAGAAACTTTTTTTATATTAGGTCCTTACATATGAAATTGGGGTTTTATATGGGAGGAACTTTGTATGGGAGCTTATGGGAGTTTTGTATGGGAGCTTTTTCACCTTCCCAATTTGCTTCAAGTGGATTAAAACAGTTTTATCACTAACACTGCAGCCTGCAGCTAACTCGGACGTGTTTTGCGATGGATCCGCTTCCCCAATAGCCTTCAATTCTTTATTATCAACTTAGGTCTCCGGCCGTCCACGGGGCTTCTTCTGCAGGTCGAAATTTCCAGAACTAAAACATTGGAACCAAAAAGGTACTGTGTTTTCTTTTGCGGCACCGTCGCCATACACATCATTAATCCTTCGAGCCATTTCTGCAGCACTGGTGCCACGGTGGAACTCGTACTCGTAAATAACGCAATATTTCAAGTTTTCCATTTTGTAAACTAAGTGACGCAAAGAAAAAAAAACAATTAATGAAAAAACAAATTAATTATAATTTTCGAAACACAAATACATGAGTAAATAGCTGTATAAATTTGAATTTGGAATTCCTAACCAAAGAGAAGATATTTGAGATCAAAGTTGCCAGTACGGAAAAACGCCAATTTCATGTGAAAGGACCCAATATTAAGACAGCGTTGAAAAAAGTGCGTAGGTACCTACTTATATTAATATTAAAGGAAAATGAATTAGAAAATACATGTGGTAAATAATAGTACATACATTTGCCTTATCTATAATAATATACGGCATCCGGAAACACGCGAAAAACGGGAAACTAGTAAATCTACTTACATTTGGAGGTATTGAAATTTTATGATAGATACCTATAACTTTTTCGGGTAAATGGCGTCAATAAGTTGAAACATTTTAGGTAAATTTGAAAAACAAAATCGATCGCTTGGAGGTTAATATCAGTTATGGAAAAAGTTTTAAAAAAAATCGAATTGCTCAGATCGGAAATTTTTTTTGGGTTTCATGTGTATTCCCACTTGTATTGCAATGTTTAGGACACGTGTGTAGAAAATTGTTTATTTACATTGAAAAACGGTCTGCCTTCTTCGTAATTCAGTTTTCGATGTAGGCCAAATAAACCATGCCTTTTCCAGAAACGTTTTAAAAATTTGCACTTATAAAATTTCATCATTAATTTGATCGAATGTATTGTGATTTGTGATATGGATTCTACCCTGATGGAAGTATAAGGATAGACATATCACCAGTCTTCCACTATTTTGTATCCAGAGTGTTCAATCGTATCATCTGCATGCATACCTGCAATTAACACATGACACCTAAAATCTAGTTTTTTTTTCAATGTGAGCTTTGATATGTGTTAATTACGGGGCCAATAGAAACACGTCTTGCCTAAGTAGTCACTGCAATAGATATTTAAAACGCTCCCGCAATTAAGAGCGGGTAATCTAATTTCTGCGTTAATCACATAATTGCCTAATTAACGTGTTATTTCCTAAGTTAAACTAAACCGTGGGCTACTACTCATAACCAAATGAAAATACTTCTTGTTAATTCCTACTCTATTAATTTATTGACGATAGGATTTTTTACATTGATTTACATTACAAGTGTCCCATTGGTTTGGTCGTGGGTATTACACCACGCATTAGTCCCACTGCCCGGAGTCAGCTGGATTATAACACCCCAAAATCAAGAATGTTGTGAGTTGTGAGGCGGAAATAAGTGAGAGTGGAAGGCTGAAATACTAGGTTTTACCCAACTATTCTCAGATAGATTTTATCAACGAGGCCGTCCTTGGTAGAGCGGTCAATACCCTTAACTACGGTATCCAGAGGTCACGGGTTCCAATTCAGGTGTGAGTAAATAAAGTTAACCTTATTACAATGTGTTATTTCACACATTTATCATCGTAAAATAATAATATACAGAACATTTTGTTACTCTAAGTATGGCCTTGGTGAAATACCATCAATCAGAATCGAAACATTGTTTTAAATGGCTTTAGCCATGTAAATTGTACATATCTTAATAACTAATTACTACTCAACCTTCATCCCACACATCTCATTCGCTTCCCCATCTCCTGCATCTCCCCACTATCTTCAACCTCATTACATACTTTAATGGGTATTTTAACTTGTTATTTTTTACAATAGACACAAATTAAGATATAAATAACGATATTGTCGACATTTTTTTAATATTGACGAATAAATTTTCTGTGCCGATTTAAAATTTGCCATTTTTGGTTTGTCGCCAAAACAACTTATTTGTTTTTGTTTCTGAACATGCCATTGTTGACGTCACAAAAGCCAACGTCAGCGACAACCTTCTTCCCAGCCTGTGGCGTTTTCTAGGTCATAATTATATTTTAGCCAGTTGGAACCGTTTCTGAACGTGAGGTTTTAGATTATATTTTAAATTCAGTGAATACAAAAATAAAATATATAAAAATAATAAACTAAAAAATATAAATGCCACAGTTATTCTAAAGAGTCGCGAATCGATTTATTGTTATGAACCATTTTTCGTCGTTTAACCTATTCCTTAATATGTAAAAGAATTGTGTTATTTACAACTTTTCCACGCATCTGATGCTGCTCATTCAAACGATTTGTTTTATAGAATGCAAAGATATTTGTTCTTCCTAGAACCTCTCCGTCCTGTTAGTTATGTAAGTGAATAGATGTGCGTGTTCCCAGGCTTGTCCTCCTTATAAGGAAGGTCCTGTGGAAAAATAGCACACTGCCTTTTAGTATGAGCTTAGCATTCCGCTTGCTTCACCTAACTAGACTGTCTGAATCCACAATGAATGAAACTGCCTTCTATTTTTATTTTCAAGTTATGTTGATCTGAGCGGCAGTTTTCGCAATATTTGTTTGAGGATTTTCTCGGAAAGAAAACTGTACTTAAATAATGTTGGGAATAGCAGTGATGTACCGGATGTAATACCGATTTTTAGTTTGTTAATTTTTTAAGCGCCTTATACAAAAAACAACGTAAAAAAATCACATTTTCAAAAAGAAAATTATGTATTGAAATGAAAACTTCTTTAGCACCGTTGTGATTTGAAACTCGGTGAAACGAAAAATAGCGACACTAAAAAGAGAGAAACACAAACATCTGAAAGATTTTGCCTGCGAGAAAATGGGATAGAATAATCGGTCTCCTCTTTGCGCAATGCTTCGTAGCCTCCACACTCTTGTCTACTTTAGAAAATTGTATCTTTATTATTATAGAGTCTTGATTCTTTTTTTTATATTGGTTCAATAGAGAAGGCCCTAAAGAAAAAAAAACTCAGGGATTATGTCATCTTCGGAGATGTTGTGCGGAGAGCGTATTTAGGGAAACGAAGGAAAGGAAGTTCTGGGAAGGATAAAGGTATCAGAGGTGGATAGGAATCTGGGGGTCAATGTGACCGGACGGACATATGAATCCATTACTCCCACTGCGGTGCAAGGCAATCAGTCGATAGAGTCCGACTGGTGAATTCAAAAGGTCTCCCTCGGCTCCGCAACTCAAACGATGGGCAAACGCATTCGCCGCCAATTATCCGGGGCACCCTGCTAAGTCACCAAACGTATCGAACCTCTTGGGATGACTTATGGCAAGAGTGTTGTTTATCCAATAAATGGTTCCCGGGGAGACGGCACCCATAGCCACCTCCCAAATTTTATGACATCTCCAAGTAAATATTACGTAATAAAACTTTCTTGTGTTCTAATGGTATATCTTGTTTTATTTTTCGGTTCAAATTTTAATCCGTTTTTCTAAGTAAATTATTAACCTTGTAATATACCTTTTCGACTTGCTACTTGATACTACTATTTATTGCTCATATAATTTAGTTTCACCCTTTTACAATTAAATATACAAGTAAATAATTACCTACGTATAACGGATTGACTTTTAGAAATAGCAATGCGTACCTACCAAGGTACATTTTTCATATTTTTTTTGTTTAGCGCGGAAAGGGCGGGCTTAGCACTTCGTATCATACATACTGTTACAAACATGTATATTAACTAATTACAGAATGGCGAATTTATTTCTTCTTATAAGCACGTGTATTATTTTTAAAATGCTGAACTGAAAATTTTTAACCACATCCATTTTAATTTCGATTTCGTTTTCTTGAATCAACGAATGAATAAATTAAACGGAATCTCGGAAGTAGAAATTAACCCACTTCCCTACATCAGATCAAGCTGAAACTCCTTAGATAGACTCGTTGTCGATGACAATACATTATGTCATCTTTTGATGGTTCTCGTGCATATGTCTGAAAGCACGCAGTTTTCTGCAATTGGATGCCATTATATTTTTAAAATTCACATTAGTTAAAATACGAAATAAATATCGGTACCAGCCAATCAGGATTTGGCTTAGATGTTAGCGGTATTGACGCCAGTAGGTATTGGGGGGGGGGAGATTTAATCCAACAAAAAAATCTTTGTAATTGGCTACTGGCCGGCCCAAGAGATGACGCAACGAGGTTGATAATTGTAAAGAGATTGTTTGCTTTGATTTTTATGGGTTAATTTTTATTTATAGTGTTAATCGTTTCCAGTCGATATTTTATTTAATTCTTGGAATGTCAGCATACTTATGGTGATTTTTTTACGAAAACGGCGCTGTATAAATCATCCCAGAGACTGTAGGGTTGAAATTTAATAGTCCGGCTAAGAATACAACTCTGAAGCGCGCCGCACGTAAAACAATCTTCGTACTTGAAGTTTGCTAAAAAGCTACTTTTGTACTAGAACCAAATTCAAGAAAGTAATCAATAATGCCAAAGGATAGCGCCAATTACGTTAACAGATCGCATTACGGATTTGTAATTTAGAGTATCTCTCCGGATATGGAGAGATTGACGGCAATATGTGAATAATAGTACCACACTGCTATATATTACATATGACGTAATTGCCTGTCGCGGTTTCTTCGTCCCGTTGACTAAGTGGATTACAGTGGATCTGAGGAACCGGCAATTTTTATAACCAGTTCCTATCGGATTTATATAATGGTCACCAACACTCAAACTGGGCGAAGCCGAACTAAAAGCCGCCTAACAGCAAAAACCTGCGAGGTGGGTTTTTAACTGGTAGTATAATTATTATTATTACAATATTACGAATTTTACAATTTTTTAACGGAAAAATGTTTTGAAAAATCGTTTTTTACTTGGTAGTGAATTGAAAAATGACCTCCAATATAAAGACCCAACTCTCACCCCATTCTTATCACCCACCAGTTTACTATTTATGAAGGAAAATAATCATATTATTCAAACTGGTCATTAGAAAAGTGTATCATAAAGAAGAGCCGTCTGATCGTCTTCTCCATAAAATTATACAACTTTTTAATCATAAATTTTTATTTGAGGCATTCATCAACATTATTTCATTTGTTTATTTTGATAATAAAGCTTAGTGATTTATTATTTTATTCATTAATCGCCATAAAAGCTACTGAATTGCATTAATAAAAATCCTAGTTTTATTGCTAAATGTATTTTATACATTTTTATAGACTTCGAGCATCAAGTTTTGGTAGTCGGTGCTAATTGTGAAACCAGTTTTGAGGCAATTATAAATTGGTTGTGTTGTAAATCATGCAATAACTAAAGCTGAAACGTTTGCCGGTAGAACTTTACATCAGAATCAAAACTAAAATTTCTATGCATCTTTCACCGGGAAGATATCATTTTCAAAACACCAAACAAACTAATTTCGGTTGTGGGTTTTTCCGTAAGTCATTGAAACTCTGATTTTTTTAAGTGAAAACTTTTTTAGCACCGTTATGAATTGACACTCGATGAAACGAAAAATAGTGACACTAAACACATACATCTACAGGAATTAGCCTGCGTGAAAATGAGATAGTTAATCGGTCTCCTCTTTGTGCAGTGCTTCGTAGTCTCCCCACTCATTTCAACCGCGTGTGAATTGCACACTCAAATGACGCATTACAGCACCTGCGAAGCATCAAACTCCTATCAAGGCTCCTGTCGGTTGAGTTATAAAACAGAAATTACGCTTGGTCTGTGCTCATTGGCCGCTTTGATTATGGCCCCACTTTTCAAGGCTCCTTGGTTCTTCATTTGTTGAGATTGTTTTGGTAAAGTTTCGCTTCTACCGCGTGTTAACTACACTCGAATTTTTTAATTGTTTCGATAATTACGATAAGCGATAAAGTATCTACCTACAATTAATGTAATATTTTAATGGAAAGTTATTTCAATTATCATTTTAAAAATTGGTACTGGTTTGTCAAGAATTCAGAAGGACGAAAAAGTACCAAGGTATCTGTAATATGTTTTTACCATAAAATTGTTTTAATTCTGTATTTTAAATTTGTATTTCTTTTTTTTTTAATTTCTTAGAGTTAATCTTGATAAATAACATGATTACAGATTTCATGATGTGTTAAGGGTTTGCGCTATTTCATCTTCAGGAAAGTGTCATTTGCTAAATAACTAGATTTACTAACATAATGTCCAGCGATTTTTTCGCAGGTCTAGAGATGAAGATCTGGAAAGGAGTATGAAGGGTGAATAGGAATTTCGTGGTCAATGTGTCCAGAAGTTATGGACGCATTAATGTATCCCTCCCATTGTGGTGCAATGCGATGTTCCGAGAGAGTCCTGCTGGAGAGGTCAAAGGGTAACCCTCAAACTCTCTATCCCGATCCGGCCTGCCACGCAGTTAGTGGAAAGCATCTGCCAAAAAGACCTGGATCTAAAAAGACTCTCCACATAGCATCTGCAAAGATAATATAGGCTCCTGGGTGGAGCTCATGTAAAAAAACTCCTTTGTTAACGCTACCCAAACAGACGCGACCTTCCAGTAGATAAAAGTATTATTCTATGGTAGGTAGGTACACGTAATAATCTAATGTACGTGTATTTAGCACGGCGTGGGTTTTGTTTTAGTTGGTGCCCGTTGAAACGCAGAAAAATAAAACAATGACCGGAGCAGCCTATTGTGTTTAATAATTTTCCTGTTGACACATTTGTATCCAACGCAAAAAAAACGAGTTACAATGATATAACTAAAACATTGTATAAAAGTCGTTTAAGAACGTATAACCAGAGAAAACCAGAAACATGTCATTTTTAAATCAGTGTTTGGACATATTAACTCTTTTCCACAAAAAAATATTAATTGATTTCGAAAGATTGTTTTTTTTTTAATCTAGTAAACATATGTTTTAAATTTTGAGAAAAAATGTTTATTTTTAGTATAATAAAGTTATACCATAAGTCGTTGGCAGACTTGTTAAATTTTCAAAAAAGATTTTGTAACATACAACACCCATTTCAAATCATATACTCATGCAGTAAAATAAATCAATATAATATCTGGTAAACGTATGTTACAAAATTTGAATTTTAGTTTAAATAAAATAATTAAAATAATATATTCGTACATGTGTTTCTTGAAGAAAATTGGTCCGTGTGTGTATTTATTTGCGCACTTACAGACTAATATATTTCTAATTTTTTTACATTCTTATTTTGCTCAGAAATTATTGAAAAATGATAAATACTTATGATCAAAAACTAATTAAAAAAGTACATATTTTTAATAGTTTTATCATCACGCCTTTCAGCATTTTTGGATGTAGGCATAAATTAAAGCAAATTTGGAACGAAATAAAATCGATATTGAGTAATAATTTTAAAAAGCTGGTACGGAGAGTAATTAATATTTCTCATTGGAACCGCCATGTACGATCGTAAGAACATCTTTCGACGAAATGTGGATTTTCGGCCGCTGGCTGGTTAAACGCTTTTTATTGGTTGATTGGTGCATACTTTGTAAACGTGTGTGTTTTAGATCCACGCTCGTGAGTATCGACGTAATTACGAATTCATGTACGTAGGTATATACTCGTTTGTCATGATATACTTGACCCTGTATACTCGCTGGTTCTTGTTCCTGTGTGTAATTATGTATTTTATGTAGTGTGCTTTGTTCTCTGACTGTGTGTTGATATGTGCAGTAGAACAAGTAGGCTGCTTATGGCGATGGTATTATTGATAATTCTTGTAACATCGTTGTTACATTCTTAGGGGTTTTCTGATTTATGAAATAACGGAAGCAGATACTTGCAATAAATAATATTTAACGACAAACACAATGTAGGATGTGTAGGAATCTTTATGGATTCGAAAAGCCTTCCTTGGCACTATCTTTTATCCACGGATTGGATAAATTTGTTTAATTCAATGACTGATCATTCGAATGTTTTAAAAAATTAGCTGAAGTCCCCGGTATTCTCCGGGCTTTTCGAAAACAGATGTATACAGCAATTTTCCACTTATTTTGAACGTCTGCAAAATTTTATGAAGAAGAATCAAAATTCGGCTTTAAGGAGTGAGAAAAGGGGATGGGTTTGTTTTTCGAAATATCATGTGGACAGTGAACTGTATCTATTTTTGAAGATTAGGTGCCAAAAATTCTAAAATCTCGGAATGAAACTAGATATTTGAATTAAAATTAAAGCAACGCCGACGGCCGGTGTAGTCCAGCGGTAAGGCTCTTGACTCGAAAACCCAAGGTCGCGGGATCGAATCCCGGCGTGGCAAGTAAATTTTATTTGATTAATTTGTGTTATTTCACAATATATTCATTAAAAACAATATATAGTAGATATATTTGCGGCACGTTCCAGAGTGGAAGGTACTCTCAGTATCACCCTGGTGTAAGACCACCATTAAGAATTGAAAAGTTGCTTGAAATGGCACTAGCCGTGTTTGGTGACCAGATCTGAATAGCCAGGTACTTCCCCACCTTCCTTTTCCCTATCTCCTTACCCTCCCCACTACCTTCAGCCTCACAACGAACCCCAATTGGGGATGCCATGGTCTCACTGCCTCCAGATGGGAGCAGTTGGGACTCTTGTGCGGTATTCATATAAAAAAACGCCGCCTCAGACACTCTTTTTTATATAAGTAGGTATATATGTAGATTAATTTTTTTCGAAATATGCACATAAGTACGTACTTACCTAATGTTATTAATTTAGGCGTCAAAATGAAAAAGGGCGCCTGCGGGCGATTAAGCGGTGGGCAACGCTGATCACCCATTGTTAAAACCATCACTTATTTATATATTTTTTGTGTGATACGAACTTTTTTAGTTTCGAATATAATACCGGCCTGTTAAATCAATGATTCCAAGTTCTATTCGTGTAATATATTGTTTGGGATTTAAAACTACAGAGATCATTATTGAACTGTGAATCAATAAAGTCTTAGAATTCGCTAGAATCTAAAAAATAATATTAGGGTGTGTAATTTATACGCGGTAGAAGTGAAACTAGAAAGTCGCTAGATGTCGCTTTCTTTTCTTTTTTCTGTTAATTTTAAAGTGGTTTATTGATTTCACGAAAATAAAAATGCTTTTTTTGGATTTCGTAGGATTCTAACCTCCGTTCGCTTGAAGTTGTCTCTCTGGCCGCTGACACTTGTCAGGCGCCTTGCCTACTGAGTTTTGGGAGGCACGCGCCGAGTTGTGAATATACCGCATTATATTAGAACCGATTATTTGTGTAGAACAGAGTTGTAACGCATTTCCGTTTCATCCGAATAACAAATCAGTAACGGCGCTAAAGAAGTTTCTCTTCAAAAATAAGGATTATCACTTATTTCCCTGGAAAAAACGGAAAATATTCTCTTAAATATAAATTGTAATATCAAAAGAAGCTACCTCAACCATTCTTGGGTTAATCTGAATCAGACGAAAACAGTAAACGGAAACAACAAAAATAAATGAATTCTTAGACGTATGCATATGTAATTTATTTAATCGTAGGTACTCTGTTCAACCGTCCAAAATATAAAAGTATTCCCACACGCCACACGGTAAGTCGGTAATGGCTAACGGCGGACGTGCGGTGGCCGATCCCGCTGCTGTTGGTAGGTACTGGTGTCTGATGGTGACGGTGATTTATCTTGCGTCAATCGGTCCGATGACGGGCCAGGTCATGGCTGATGATGAACCAAGATACTGCGGCTACCGGTGTTAGCCTGTGTCAATCAAAACACTTTTTCATTTCCTACAAGTCACCATGGCCGCCTCAGCCTCCACTGACGAGTGTGTGTTGAATGTGAAGTATTCGGCATTCAGATTTCAGATGCTGTCAAACTCTACTTGAAGTCGGTACATTAGGATAGTTTGAGTGTTATTATACGCTGATGATGTTATGTTAGGGACGTCAAATAAAAATATCAAATTTTTTATGTTTCATTTTTGTGAATGGGCAATTTTTTCAATTAACGATTGAACATTTAATACAGGTACCTATAGCTAATGACTTTATATAACACTTGCTAAATCTTATATAACAATTTGTATCGTAAATTGTTAACAGCTGATTGTATACATTCATATAACTTATTTCCTACTAACCCATGTAGACATAACTCATATATAGGTATGTCATTTTATTAGAACAACTCACTTTTTATAACTTTTGAAGCTTATTCAATGTAATATATCATTGAAGAAGGAGAAAAACACTAATAATCCAAACGAAAATATCAATTACTTGCGATTTGTCCCGGAAGACGAGAGATTCTGGGTTCGAGTCCGAGTTGCGAACGTTATCTTTTAATTTTTCTGAGACTTGTTTTATTTCATATTTTCGTTTAGATTATTAAGGTTATCTTCCATTTCAATCATTAATATGAACCAATTAATATTGTCTTCACAGATGTCAGCAATTTGTTTTAAATTTATATTTTTAATGAGTTTTTTTTACATAATTGTTTTTTTTCGGATATTTCCCAAGCTGAAGCTATAGATTATCATTTGAGTGTACAACTCCGGATTATCTCCAATCCGAGTAAGATGTTCACAAGATAAAACAAAACCTTTCTTTTTGGCGAAAGGCTCCGCTAAATAAAGACCCTTTTAGTATGATTGTTTTATAAAAACATCCGCAGGTAGATAACAACAAGTAGGCTGGCTGGTTGTCTGGCTGGCTGGCTTTTGGGCTCAGTGGAGTCTACATTTAGTTAACTCAGTGCCTAGTCTAATAAGGCCTTACGGCTCCTGGAAGGCAATTAGATCGAGCCTGTGATAAGACAGTAGGTAGAACAATGACGTGTGTGTCGAAGTAAGAGAGGTGGTGCGCGATGCGAGCAGCGATAAGACCGCGGAGTGACATGAGAAATTTTAATATGCACTAAAAGTTGAATGAAGTTTCGACTCTGAGGAGATTATATTATATTCGGTGCCCAGACGTGATTCTGTAATGAAAGTAGTTAAACGCCGGGGAGCCGTGTTAAATGTTCAGGATGTGTGACTTTTAGTCTGTCTTGTGATGTCTTTTTTGTTTCTTTCGGTGTGGGAATAAGACGAATAAGAAATTTGAATTTTAATGGGGGACAAAATCCAATGGAAAAATTGAGTGTTATTTTTTTTTATTGGAAATCAGACTTCGCTTCGCGGTAAAAAAAATACATGGTTTGACTCTTTCAACACTCGAAACCTTAGAATATTTGCATTTCATACCTTCCTAATCTGTCTTAGCTTAGATTGCCTTACAAAATTATATTCCTCCTTCAATAGTATCTAAATGCAGTTAAATAATTTAAAAGGTATATAAATATTAGCGTTTTTTGGAATGCATTTCATTCAAGGGTGATTATTTTTTATCCACTCAGCAAAAAAAGGAAGTATTAAGTCTTGCTCATTTTGAAGCATTATTCGTACTCACTTAAACAAATCGAAGAACTGAGGAGAATTTTTATATAAATAAATGTTTACACACTACACTTAAAATTCTTTAAATCGTCGATAAGACCAACACTTTTACGCAAAACAAATTGTTTAACCACTCGGGTCATGTAGCGCTTTATCGGACCCCAAATGACAGGTTCTCATAAAACTCATTCCACCTTTTTTTCTATTATAGTCAATCATATAATATTAATTATTTTAGGAAGAGACAGCACAATTAGAGCTTTTCTTCGCACTTAAAAGTTAACGATAAAAGCTGCCGTATAATTTGAAATAATTCTATAAAATAGAAAACTGTCCAACAGTTCACACACACAATTTGAAAACTTTTTTTAAATAATAATTTTTATATGAAACGATAAAAAGTGAAGTGATAGTAACCTTTATAAAACGTCTGCCTATATAAGAATGTATTTTTAGTTTCGTATAAAGTGGTAAAAAAAAGTGACAAAGAAGGCCATGGATCAAAACGCAAGATATTTTTGTGTTTATTTTTTTTAAATAACATTAAATGTCAATTTGCAATATTAAAATCTGAAAGAGCTATTCATCTGCTTTCAAAAACAGTATTTAATTTTCGGATGCGTTCGAAAACAGCGAATCTATTTGGAATTAAAAATATCAAACGAGAATATTTGATCACGTGATATTTTTGTCTGGTCCCGAGAGGTTAAGCGACATGCTTTTACAATACCTTCAATAGCTTATATTATTCCATATTCTTGAGAGATGATTTCTCCAGTAGAAACTCAATGTTTTCTCTGTTCTGCTTCGGACCTCAACTTGAGAAAGGGAAGCACCATTGAAATGTGAAGTATGTTCACTTCCTTAAACAAATAGCACCGTCCAGGTGTGATGCTCTCTGCTCTTGTCGAACAGACTTGGTTCCACAGATAAAAGAAACATTTGCTTGGATCAGATAATTTTCTTCTCGTGGGAGATAAACCTATCTACCATACAAAGATTCAACATTACCTATATTCACACGTAACACAAGTAATTTTTTTAAATAAACGTTGCTGTGTTCCCAATCTGGCCACTACAATTTGATTAATATTGTTCAGTATTGTGCAATACTGCGCATTCTTTACTGTGCATTCTTGTACTACTGCTTGCGTGGGTGATCTGTACGTTGGACTTTCTGGAGGTTATGGGTTCAACTATTTATTTATAACATGTCTAAGCCCTTGAGGTTTTTACATGAAAATGTCTTAATAAAAAACATTAGTGAATTAAAATGAAGAAACATAAAAATGATAGAATTAATTTTATATTTATTACTTGCTACATGAATTGAAAAGGAATTTAATTTATCCGTATTAAATATTAGCACTGCAACAAACAACAGAATATAAAACATAAGCTAGGAACAAAATGGATTAACGTAATACTTGTAAGTAGGACCACGACAACAAATACAAAGAGAAATATAAATACAACCAAATACAAAGATAGAAGAGAAAAATAATTTTGTTTGATGAGTTTTAATTTTCAATGTACATTTGTTACTTAAATTTTAAAACTTTGTTTTAAGTTTGCTCGTGAATGACACGGATGTGTCGAAACCGGTCGCAGAAAATTTAAAATTTAAGTAACAAATGTACATTGAAAATTAAAACTCTTCAAAACAAAATGTCTAGAAATTGTTACATAGTTAATTCCCAAGAAATACGAGAAAAATAATATTAATACTTGCCTAGAGTAAATAAGATTTTCAATTTGGGAGGCGGTATGGGAACCGCCGCCTCTTATTTGTAGATAACCAACACATCCGACACAGGTCACCCCAATTGGTTCTCAATATTTGGTGACTTAGCAGGGATGTCCGGGTTCATGAAGTGAGGTTTGTCCGAGTCTTGTCGGTGGATGCTTCTGCCCACCAGTTGCGTTGCAGGCCGGCTGCATGCAAGTATAATTTTAGGGATTTCTAAGTTGCCACGTGATACTGGTCGTTTACATATTTTTGTGGAAATTATTGTTGAAAATGTAAGTACTTGCAAACTGCTTACTAACCCGTATGCATGGACATTGGAGGGTCTAGAGTCGTTCAAATGAATATAGCTTCGTTCAATAAAAAAATAAAATCTTGACGTGTGCGGTGAAAGAGGAAACCATATGTTTCCTTATAACGCCGTTGGGAAAGTGGTGGGGTCCCCTCCAATATTGAATTAAAATGGTCTTGGTGAATTTGCAACACTGCTTTCTTTTTCAAGTTGTATAAATTGAGAACCTTAGAAGAGTTAAACAGTTTTGTAGTTGGAAATATAGATGCTGTTCGTAGGGTGACTTTCAAAATTAATATACATACCTTTACTGTGCACCACGATATGTCTGAATGTGGATAAATGAGTGTACATCATGGCAAAGGTACGTGGTATTCCATCCTCTATTTTTACGCCAATGAAGAAATGGCGTGATAGTTCATAAATTAGTTCTTAGCTCTATTAATTTATGGATTTCAAGAGGCAACACTTAATCATTGATTTTATCAGTGTCTTTCTCGTTAACCGTTAAATCGTAATTAGCAAATCAAACACAACCCTTCATTATAAATACTCGCAATGAGCTACAGACTACAGAGACGCTGTATTCGAGAGATAACACTTGATTTAAAATGATTGCAACTAATTCATTAAAAAGATTTATTATAAAAACATTATTTTAATGAATGAGAATATTCAATCATTAACAACCTCCATGACTTCTTGGAGTAAAATTAAGTGTCGAATCTCGACAGCGAATTCTAAAAACTATCATCGCCATTCAACCATTTTTTTTATTTCAAACAAATCTTTCATTTAACATATTATATTATGGGTACACTGGCAAATACCACCATAGCCTTAATAATTCTTATATGGATATATAAGTGTGTGTGTATTCTATTCAACAAAAAAATAAAACCTCCGACGTATAAATATTGGGATTTGTCTTTTCCACAACTGGTTTTTTGTGATTAGGAAACACGTTGGTTAGTTGAAAAACATCTATAAATTTTGTTGTACTGTAATCGGCTGACAAAAAATACTGGTTAAGTTACGTCTTTCATAACTTTATCTCGAATGTGTTTTTATTTTACCCGGCGTTTTTTTGTTTCTTCCGTCAATGGGTCTAAAGTCGTAAATATAATATTGTATAGATACCTACCTGTTCAAAAATGTTTCGTTATGTTGGAAAGAAAAAAATACATCTGTGGGTTGTGAAATGCCTTATTATTTATAAAAGGTATTTACGTATCTACGGAATTCTTCTTTGGATAAACAACATTATATGGTGCACAAAAACAAATACAGCATTACAATAATCTAAGTAGTTTTACATAGATTATGAAAGGTTGTAAAAAGGAAATTGTATGTTTAACATTAATTTGTAATAAACTATAAACGTTTCGAATATGTTATAAGGTGCACAAAAAAAAACACACCATTACAATCATCTAAGTAATTTTACATAGATTATATAAGGTTGTAGAAAGGAAATTGTGTGTTTAACATTAATTCGTAATAAACCATAAACGTTTCGAATATTTTATAAGGTGCACAAAAACAAACACAGCATTACAATAATCTTAGTAATTTTACATAGATTATGTAAGGTTGTAAAAAGGAAATTGTATGTTTAACATTAATTCGCAATAAACCATAAACGTTTCGGAATTTTATAAATATTTTGAATGCGTCCTTGACCTTGCATAATATGAATTTTAATAGATGCTACCGTATTCAAATTTCTATAATTACATTTAAGCACATTCTATGTATGTATGTAAATTTATTCACCGCTTATTGCGTTAGGTTATTATACTCTAAATAATTTATAAATAAAAGTGATAATGTTTCATGCTTATCATAAATAATCAATAAACCAGTGGCGAGGCTCTTAATGAGTGCTCCAGGGCTCCGCCTCGGATGGGGCCCGGATACATGAAACAAATTTTAACTTTTTCTATCCAAAAATTAATAATGATCGTGATTTCTTATTTATTTTATCTTAATAAAGTGATATTCAACCGATTAGTGGCTGAGTTGACAAAGCGTCTGGTATTCACCCGGCTATGGGTTCAACTGAGGAGCGTTTTCACAAAGAGAAATATCTACAAGAACTTATTTTTCGTGAGACAGTTTTAAGTGAACATTTAATTCTCGGGGTAAATATTTTGTGAAAATCTTTAAATGCAAATTTTGATTTTTTTTTCATAAGGCATCTTTATTTAAAACGAAGTAACAAAGTACCAATTTTGACAAAAGAGATATTTCTACATATTGGAAAAAAAGTTTTCACGACGTTAAATGCCCATGCATTTTAGTTGTAGATACCTAAAATTTATGTTTGCCTTATCTTTCGAAGAACCTAATTCCAACGAAAAAATAAATGTAAAAATTTAATATACCTATTGCACCCACAGTTACACAATCAGAAGTAAAGTTTTGTTTTTATGTATCTGGGTTTTTATAAATGCCTACATAATTATTTCGCTGTGTGAAAATTCATCATTTTCTATTACACGTAAAGCAGGTACATATTGTATGGTTTTTTAAAAGTCTGAATATATATTTCGTAGACCTATTCAGAGAATAATAATAAAATAAAACAAAAAAAACCTTTACATGACTTAAGCAATGTCATGCATCGCTTCAATTTTTAATTATGCTCTTACACCAGGGCGATACTGAGAGTATCTTCCACTTTGGGACATAATTAATAAATTGTGAAATAACGCAAATCAATCAAATAAAAATTACTTGCGCATGTCGGGATTCGATCCCGCGTACTTCGGATTGCTAGTCGAGAACCTTACCAGTCGACCACGATATTAGATGGCCATCAATATAGATATTTCTCTATATGGAAACGCTTCTCAACTCCTCTCCTAAACAAGTCCTCTTTTATTGCTAAAGCAACATGTTAATGTTGGTAACAGGAGATTTTCACATATTTTCTGATATGTCTTTGACCATGTTATAAATTTCTAATATTTTTATGTTTCTACAGCATTTTGTTTCTGACTTCAAGATATGTAAAAGTGAATATTTCTTTCCTTTATAAATAAAGTGTAAGGCTTTTAATGTATAAGATGTATAGGTTTGTTAGTTACTACTAAATTCATATATGTAGCTTAGGTAGGTAGGTTTGTAGGTTCAAGTTCTATTTAAAAAAAAATTGTTACCTTTTTCATACCCCTCACATCTCCAGATTGATGTAATTGAGTCTATTAATTAATAATAATAAGCATTTAGTTTAATTGACTGATTTAATTTAATAACTGATGTTGAGTAAGTTTTATGATATTTTCACAAGCATTTTATTAGGTACATTCAAATAGAGTACCTAATAACCGTTGATTGGTAACAAAAATTTATGTTATGGCTTTATTTATAAACAATTTGCTTTCTTATTAATCCTGATGATTTACCAATTATCCGATATTTTTTAAACGAACGGTACAATTTATTTATCAATAAATATGTTTTTTTTTAAAGAAAGACAAACATTCCCGAGTTACGAACAACCTGACAATATTTGAAAATCTCCTACTACCACTAAAGTAAGCGGAAAATGTTGCTTGTATCATCATGGAGGACAGACAGTGTAGGAAAAGACAAGAGTGAATGATAAAGATGAAGGATTTTTTTTTGGAATTTATATTTATATTGAAGTCTCCGGCGTTGTCCGGGTTTTAAGAGTTTTTCTAAATCTGATTTAGGCAATAATTTTCATCTAATTTTTTAACTTCAAGGGTGCAAAAGTTCATCAATGTCTGAACAAAAATATGTACAAAAATTAAATACCTGCCCGCCATAGTCACTCTCCTGTGTGTATACATAAATAGGTAGAAAGATAGACGAGTTGAAGTCCCCGACGTTGCTTTGGGCTTTACGCAAAGTTTTTCAAAATTTCATATAAACAGTGACCTTTCTCTTATTTTGTGAGCGTACAAAATTTCATCAACCTCCCTTCTTTACATGAATAGATAGAATAAGAAAATACAAAATTTATAGATACATAGATAGATAATAAAGAAGATTTTTTTAGGCGTGACAAAAAGTTTCTGCGTTTCTATTTCTTAAAAGTGGGTTATTACCTTATGTCGCCTATTCACTATACAGCGATGTGATCACCTACTCGTTTCGTGACAGACAAGCCTGACGTGAAGAAAATAATCTAAAAAGCGTATTTTAGGCCATGCATAAAGATAGTGTCAGCCAGTTTTAGTGACCTCAAATATGTTTATTACCTTGCAGCACTTTTGAGGTTGTGATCTATCGACAATTTGCTTTCGATGGACAAGGTGACAATATCGTTCGTGGGACCGACGACATTCTGAAACTATTTGCATATTCTTAAGAATTTTGAAAGTGGTCACATTAAAAATAAATATAAAATTATTTTCTAATAGCTGATCGTTAAGATTTCAGAAGACAACTAATTATCAATAAATTGCCTAAAAATCGGGATATTAAAAAATAATACTTCGCAGTTTTTAGTCAAGTTAAGTTTTTGGGGCTTAAAAAGAATCGGTAAAATGCTCAAAAATATTTGTTTGATCATTGCAATTCTGTAATTCTAAGTACTATCATTTATATTAGACACCTTTACTTTTCAGCAGTATGATAAAGCTGCCTAATGTATTTTCGTAAAATGGTAGATAATAAATTAAAGGAAACCCAATAGTAATTTAGGAAAACCTTTGCTCTGACCTTCGATATACAGAATGTAAATGGAAGTACTCTACTTACTTTAATCATTGATTCCTGACATTTTTTGGAGATAAAAAGTTAATTTAAATTATGGTCTCCAGTGACATTTAAAAAAAAAAAATTGCAACTAAAATCGATAGTTCCAACAAATAATGTCAGGAGTCACCGATTTAAGTAAGTTGAATACGTCCCTTTACACCCTATGAATAGTAGTGAAGACTTCGAAAGAACAATTGGGCAACAAATCTAAACCTAAAATCGCATAAATTTGATAGCATCCAAATAGGTGTTTTAATTTTTGTGATTAATAATGGTGGTCTACAAAATACACCGGGATCTGATCAAAAATGTATGACACGTAAATGAAACAAAATGTGTCTGAAGTAAGCACACAAAATGATTAAAGACAATCTTACATGCCATTAAATATTTTTCAATAGTTATTGAGTTAGTACGTACATTAGAAGCAGATTTCTGAACACTCAATAAGTAACTACAATGGATGTTAAGTAAAAGGACACATCCATTTTCTCACTGCGATCAAATGTATTTTTTATTTATGTTTGTTTATCTCTATTTTATGTACTCGAATGTATAATTTGTATATAAATACATGTATTCATAACATTTATTTGCGAATAAATGTCTGTACATCTAGTGTTATCTTTATAACAATTCTTCGTCCCTGAAATATACGAGCAAAAAGCGTGAAGTATACTATTATTTCGTCTTAGAACCTCTATTAACAGAAGCTGTATTGAGCTATATTTTCTTTAATTTCGCCAACACGATCGTCGGGCTCGATTGTCAAAAAGCGTTCCATTTTAGTAAAATCACCTAGAATAAATGAAAGGGAACATTTGATGCGTGAAAATATAAAAAGATAATAATTATATTATGCTTTGTATTACTTCACTTTTAAATTGAAGGTTTACAAACGAAGTATTTTGATTTTAAAATTAGTTCTAGTCTAGGCATATATTTATCGTACCATGTGAACACATATATTTTTTGCAATGTCTGTGTAATCACATTTCTCTCAATCAACATTTTGTAGTAAAAATGACTTATTCGCTCGTTCTGAAAAACACAAACGATATAGGTAAAGGTTGTATTTTACGCTCTTACATTTTTTAAAATTAATTTATCTTAATTGTTTTATATTAAGTACCTATTATATTGAATTCTTCTACACACATTACACAGTACAGATGAACTCCTAGCACGAATAAACACTCGTATGTTTAGTTTAGATTTAGATGAATAAATATTTTTAAATGGTGATAACATAATAAAACAAACAGGTAAATATTATTTAATAAAAGTAATAACCAACGCATTCTGACCTATTGTATTTTTTTACATTAGGTCCACACAGGGCCTATGTTATCTTTGGATATTCTGTGTGGAGGGTCTTTTCAGAGAGAGGAAGGAGATGAAGCTCTAAGGGAAGGGAAGGAATAATGTATGAGGGATAGATAGGAATTTGGGGTTCATTATGTCGGACGAACTAAATGACGGACGTATAAATCTCTCCCTCTCACTGCGGTGCGAAGCGATGTTCTGAGAGAGTCCTGCTGAAAAGGTCATAAGGTGTACCTCATCCAGTCTATCTTCCCAAAAACGCCACGCAGTTGGGCAGACGCGTCCACCGAGAAGATCCAGACAAACCTCACCCCATGAACACGGACACCTCTGCTAAGTCACCAAACCAACCCCAGGTGACCTACGGAGGAGGTTTTGGTTATCCAGTAAATGGTTCCTAGGGCGGCGGTACCCATACCCGCCTCTCAGATTGAAAAATGCTTCACTTCACCGCTGCTGATTGAATAACTTGGCCCCATCTCGGAGCAGCGCAGTTTTACGTGATATTCTCTCGTTTTTGGCATCTGTCGGATAGATAAAGTGACAATATTTCGTCATAAATGTACAGTTAAGCTGTCTCTGGAGCAAAACTGGGAACTTTGGCTCCGCCGGGCGCCTCAGATGTTTCTAGTACACATTTTTTATCTCCAGTTCGGTTAAACAACTATCACTTCTATGGAAAAGCACCTACTGGCGATTTGTCAAACCGGAACTCAAGGAATGCTGCCCGCGCTTCGGGGACAGGTTTTACAGACAAATAGGTGTCTTTACGTGTATACAGAAAAAAAATCAAATCTAATATCAATAAAACCTTACGTTTGCTGTAAATTAGTCAGTTATATCTATTTTCATTTTTTAAAAGTAATTTGACAAAATATTGATGATCCACGTTAAATTTTACAACCGCGTTTATAATTTATTCACAACTTGTGTGCTAACAACCAAAGACTGGCACTTTTTTTTAACGAAGTTATCGCCGGAGTACGGTGAATCCAACCTCCCACAAAGATCTTTCGTTTTTTGTTTTATATCTCAATTCTTCAATCGTGGAACTAGTCATATAATTTGGATCTTATAGGTGTTTATACGTTACAAAATTGTGGGTTGGTAAGTTTAGTGGCTTGGCGAAAAACTTCCGAGGCCCCGGGCAAGCTAGTCCAATCCCGTCCCTTTCATACTGATCGTTGATTGGGATAAGGGACATATTGTAATGTTATTTGTTTACTTGTACATATATTTGTTTAAATCACTTGACTGATGAGTATTGTGAACTCTGCATATTAGCATTAGTTTTTCTATAATGCATCTAATGGCCGTTATACACGACATCTGTTTTCAGCCCGATTCCAATTAGAGACCAAAGTTAACATTTTTCGCTTTACGCGATCGCTATTTTCCCCTCTTTTTTCATATCTACGATTTCAATTGTCGTCACTGCAAACAACACATGAACCATGCTGTTTGTTGTGATGCCAACTGAAATCATAGGTATGAAAATATAGATGAAAATAGTGATCGCGTAAAGCGAAAAATGTTGACTTTTGTCTCTAATTGGAATCGGGCTGAAAAAAGATGTCGTGTATTATGGGCTTTAGTCTTTAGTTCCCCTTTGTTTAACATTTAACTACGAGTCTGATGAAATCGAGTTAGATTCGTGTTGCCTGGCAAAACTATATATTTAACTATATATTTTACCCCCCATTCACACAAGCCCTGCTTATTTATGGGGGTAAATCAAATATGTATACTATGTAATTAATTATTGTAAAAATCTATTGTAATTTATGCTTCTTTTATTTGAATTAAAAAAAAATTAAAAAAAATTAAAAAAAAAAACCATTTCTCGATTATTTTATAATATAATAATACTTTAAAAATAGAGAACAATACGTTAAACTAAATAATTCATTAAGTGAACCCTTGTCTTCTGAATATGGAATTCCACAAGGTACAGTAATCGGGCCTATACTTTTCCTTATTGTCAATGACATGTTCACTCTCCCTCTTAATGGAAGTGTCATCTCATATGCGGATGACACAGTCATCATAATCGAAGGAATAACATGGACAGAAGTGAATATAGTTGCGAATGCTGACATTGACATATTGAAGGAATGGTTTGATGATAACTTACTTAGTCTTAATGTAGAAAAAACATCATATATATACCTTTTTACCTTAATGATCCTGTCACAGATTCCAATATTAGCGTGATAGTGCACAGTCGTTCGTGTAAAGGAGGAGAATGTAACGATAATAATTGTAAAATCCTGAAAAAAACCCCAGATGTCAAATATCTAGGGATTACTATAGAAAGTAACATGAAATTTAAGAAACATATCGGAAACTGTGTAAAAAGAATTAGAAAACTTACTTACATTTTTTTACGATTAAGAAATATCCTAAATCTTTCAAATATTAAAATGGTTTACTTTGCTCTTGTGCAGTCAGTTTTGCAGTACGGAATAATCGCATGGGGGGGCATCTACAAGAATAATCTGTATCCGATAGTAACAACACAAAAAATGATCATCAAAGTTATTATTAAAAAACCAAGAATTTTTCCAACCGGTAGGACCTGAAAAATTTAAGGTCCTACCGGTTTCAAAACTATTTCAAAGAAATGCTATTTTAAAGTTTTCAAAGAATCTGAAATGTCCTCAACGCGAAGTATAAGACCTAGAACCTCTGGGAACATATATGTACCTAGATGCAACACGACAGCTGCACAACACCATTATGAATATGTAGGCCCAAAGTTATTTAACGATTTACCGGATACAATAAAAAGTGAGAAAAACTATTCTAAATTTAAAAATAAACTTTCGTTGTATTTTTACAGAGAATATTGACTTGCTTTTATCGATGATTTTCAGATATATTCAGATGTGTTGCTATTATTTTTGTTGATTTTTTGTTGATTTTTGTTGTTATTCTGTTTCTTTAATTATGTGTTATTTTCTTATTGTACAATATTTTTGTAATATTTCACAGTATTTTTGAAAATATTATTTTTCCATTTTTGTAACTAAGCATATTATTTATTATCTATATATATAATTACATAGACTAGCTCCCCAGTTAGACCTGAGAATATTTCTCTACTAATTGGATAACCAAAAAAAGTCTGATATGAAATGTAATATATTATTATTTATTGTAAATATTTTCTTTTTTTCTAATAAAAAAATAAATAAAAAAATAAATAATAATAATAGGCTAAATCCTATATATGAATCTGTTTGTCTCTGTTTAGTGTCACTTTTTTTTATTTTTTTATTTTTTAGGTGGCTCTGAGGAAAATAATTTCCCTCGTGGCCTATGTCATCTTGGGGGATGCTGTGTGGAGGGTATTTTTAAGGAAGGGAAGGATAGGAAGTTCTGGGAAGGAAAATATATAAGGGGAGGGTAGGAATCTGAGGGTCAGTAAATCCAGGAGCGACTACGTATGAATCCATCCCTCCAACGGCGGTACAAACCGATGGGTTTCCGAGAGTCTGGCTGGAAAGGTCAAAAGGCCTCCCTCAACCAGTCTCTCTCCGCCACACAGCAGGTGGGCAGACACATCCGCCGCCAATACCTGGACAAACCTCACCCCATGAACCCGGGCACCCCTGCTAAGTCACCAAACGTAGCAAACCACTTTGGCTGACCTATGGCAGAGGTGTTGGTTATCCAATAAATGGTTCCCGGAGCGGCGGTACCCGTACCTGCTTTCCAAATTGCAAAATTTCGTTTCTTCGAGTTTCAAATCACGGCGGTGCTTAAGAAGTTTTCACTTTAATAAATATTTTACGCAGTTCGGCTTTACATCAGCCAACGGTGCAGTTTATATCAAGAAGAAAAGGTGATTTTTTTTCTTTCGATAAATCTACTTTCATACTGCATTTCGTGCTCAGCCGTACAAGCTCATCAACATTGCAAAAAAACGTATATCAAATATTTTTTTGTGTATTTTCATGTCAAGGTGTCCCGATAAGTGGCCTTCGGCTGCTACCCCAATGTGAAGGTACTTACTTACTTACTAGATTAGTAAGAAATGTTTTTTAAAAATTTAATATACTCACAGTATGTTCAGTGCCTAACTCTATTGATGTATTATGTAAAAGGTGTTTGCAAATATTGGTAGGTAATAACAATTGTTGCCAATTCAACCAAACATAAATCTTCTTAGTACTAAATACTAGGTATTCACCTCCTTCGATAAAGGTAAATGGAGATTTTTTTCCAGGTGCTTACCAAATGGTATTTTATCGATTAAAATAATTAAAATACAATCTACTTTTATTAATCTGTTTATTTTTCCATGTGATCTGCATTAATACCATTATATTTACCATGTGACCAAACATTCATTCATAACTTTTTATGATTAGAATAATTAATTCATAATAATTTGAATTTTTACAATATAAAAGTGCCTCCGGCCTTTCCGACCAGAATTAATTTGTTTTAAGATGAGCGAGTACAAATTTGAATAAATCTATTTGAATTTCAAATAGCCGTACTGTTACCTATGCATTGTATAACTGTTTTATTGATTTATTTATATAAAATACGACTTATTATTCAACGATTTGTGAATCTAAACACTTAAATTCTGTTCATTGATAAGAAATCATTTAATAAAACAACGACGGACTGTTCTTGGGACGTTCCGGGATTTTTCACGTTTGGTCAGTATTAATGTTTTTCTAGACTAGAGAGTTCCCGGCATGCGTTGCTATGTTACTTAATAAAAAAAACTGTTTCTCCCTACGTGTCCTTTCCCATTAGTTCGTTCCCCTTCCTGTCCCGCGTCCCCTCCTCAAGCGTTCCCTCTCCGCCTTCTCTCTCTCACTCCCCTCTCCCGCTTCCCCCATCCCGCGAACCGTCTTCCCGAGTTCCCTCCCCATACATTCAGTCCCGGTACATTCAGTTTTCAAACAGCTCGCATGTTTACTGCATTTTTTTATAAATATCATATACAGAAACCTTCGCGGGCTTGCCCACAACAACTCACCAAAGTTTCGTTAAATCAAAGTAAGTGATAATTTCATGATGCCAGAGCTCACTATTACATATAAAAACCATCACGGGCATGCACACATCAAATACCCAAAGTTTCATCGCAATCGGATGAATGGTTTAGCAACGCATAGACATCTCATTTACTCATAAATCCCCAAGCAAGCATTTTTTGAATTTTGTATGTATAGGACGGACTACGTGTGATGATTGTCGTCAAATTATCTTATTATTTCATAGGTATTGTTCTTTATTTCATATGTATTATTTTATCAATATTTTGTAATAAACTTGTAAGGAACACTGTAGGATTATTTTTAAATTTATTATAGTTAAGCGCACTTGAAGTGAAATGACACAAAACTGCGCTATACAAATATTACGTTATTATTACATGAATAATGGCGATGGTCATCGAGTAAATACTTTAATTTCTGGTATTAAAATAATACTCGCGTAGGTAGAGTTGCTAGTTATAATAATTATTAGTGTTACTATACTAGACATGTTACACGTCCGGATACGGAAGGTTGGATATTAGCGACGAACACCTTTTATTGCGTATTAACTATCATGCTGTCTCATTCATACTCATTTTGTCTCTTTCATACATTTGGACATACGTTTCTTACGATATGAGTATTGTGTAAAAATATACACTGTCAATACTGATAAGGCAAATGATGGTAGCCTCACCATGATTTTTTGAGGTACTATGCCGTGTTGCGCTACCTCCTTCTTTAGCCAGTTTCACATTTGCCCTAATGATGGACACTGTAACACTCTCCGAACCATTGGCAAAAAAAGGGTATCGTTATACGGAATAATACCCCAAAAATAAATCACGATAATATTTTTGGCCGTGAAAATCTATCTGATGGAGGTCTCGTTTTTTAGGAACTGTTGTGGAAGGAGGGAGGAATGATGTATTAATTTTTTAAATATTTAAATAAACTGCTATTTCAAGCAATGACTTTGGTTTTTTTTACATTAACTCCACGCAGGAGTTATTTTTATTATTTGTTATTTTTGAAAAGTGGTATTCACTCAGTTGAAGTAAAAACAGTTTTAATTTGGATTAATTTCTGAAACACAATAATTATTAATAATTGAAGGCGAATAATTATTAAAATGAGCGACTCTCAAACGAAAATTTGAAACAGAAAAATAAGAATAAAGATTTGGTCTATTTTGGGACGCATCGACCCAATCACCTACGATCATATTTAGCAACTACCAACATTATCTTTATTTTCTTGACGCATATTATTTATTAGCTGCTATCTTTACGTATAATTATTGTAAGATTCTGAATCCTGATTCTGGATTCTGATAACTGAAATCTAGATTGTGTCTTGGATAAATATATCAATTTTATTTTTATGCGCAATATATATTGACTTTTTTACATGTATGGAACGTTTATTCTTGTTCATTTATTTTGAATAACTGAGTAAAGTACATAACGTTTACAAATTTTAATTAAATATTGTACAGTTTGAGGTTTTACTCAATTTATTTTTTATTATTTCATGCAGATACCACACAAGAGTCCTAACTGCTACCGTCTGGAGCTATTGAGACTATGGCATCACCAAATTGGGGTATATTGTGAGGCTGAAGGTAAAGGGGAGGGGAAGAGGATGGGGAAAAGGAAATTACATGGCTATTCAGATTTGATCACCATACAAGGCTAAAGCTATTTCAAGAAACGTTTCAATTCTGAATGATGGTCTTACACCAGGGCTATACTGAGAATATCGTCCATTCAGGAAAGCGCCTAAAATTTATTCCAAAAGTTAAATAAATAAAAATCCAATAAGTACATTGTTTTAGGAACTTAATTATCTAACTTTTACGAAATGAATATACATTGTTGCAAAACCACGAAAACTCAACCATTCAACAACTGTCCCTTTTCTTGATGTAAAACACGTAACATACCTACGTACCAAAAGAGGCATTATAAAAATATTACGCAGGTACGTAGGTGTCGCTATTTTTATTTGTCAACGGATCTTTTTTTTTAATTCTTTCTAGTTAATGTAAAAAAAAATATTCAATTCTTATTTACGTATTTAAAGATAAAAGGTGACAGATTTACAATAAACTTAAAATAACATGGCATATTCGGTCTCTTTACGCGATTCTTTCAGTGTGAGATATCTCTTCAATTAAGATTTATATTATCTGCGACTCTGTCCTTATGTTATTTCGGCAGAATTTACTACAAAATGTCGCAGGAAGGAGGTGGACATAAATCTTTGATGTCAATTTTTTTAAATCAGCTTAACATTTTCCACGTTTTCTAGTTTTAACGGTGTCATAAACATTGTAAGTTCGGGCGACCATCTTGCCAAGGACCGCGGTGTGAAGGCCGATTAGATGTACACAATCAACACTTGGGTTTATTAAGATAGAACAAGAATGTTGTTCCTTACACAGCATCCGCCGCGGAACACGTGAGTGCTCGAGCGAACATTGCTTACTTGTTTATATGTAGGTACATTATACTGTATTCTCGTTAGTGTAATTCCGATCACAGTTAACATCTGATAATTTATTTGTTATACTCATAAAATTAACAAAATTTTCAGATTTTTTTATTCATTATATTGTGTGAATTATCGTGTGTTTACTACATATCTATTATATATAATTGTTGCAACGTTAGGTCTCTGTGATTCCTCCCTCCTACAACATGAGTTTCTTCATATGTAGAATAAATAATAATTTATTAAAAAATGAACATAATTTTGACAAAAACCATGGACTTAAAATATTACATAAGACATCACAGATAAATAATTTAGAGATTTTTGAAATTAGAAAAAATGTTAATCATAAAGCAGACATAATTAATAAGCAGCAAATTTTTATAAACCCTCTTTGAAACTTTTCCCACTTAACCGGTCTTTCCCTGCTAACGACTTTGAAATCTCTAATTTTAATAAACTTCCCCCACTCTTACCCCTTCCGCTTCCTTCTACCCTTTCCTCCCATATGTGTTCTATGTTAAATTTTTAAGTTTAGTATACATTTGATCTTGATGATGTGAACATCGTTCATGAAACATGTTGGTTGTGTATAAATAAAAGTGATGTAAACAAAGTTATTTGTCTTTTCAATAAAATAAATAATGCCATCACAAAGTGAAGACCTATCCGTAGAAATTTACTTCAAAAAAGTAAATAATAAAGAAGAAAGTGCCTTGTGGGAGTGTTTCATGATCCAATTATAGGCCTTGCTGCGGCTTATATTTTCACACTGTGTTTTACCATGATTACGAAATTAAAATGGGATGGTGATATGAAATTTCAGGAAAGTATAAGAGAGACAGGCAGCGTGCTAAATGATCTAGAACCAAAATGCACTAAGTCGGTGGCACATTTGTTCCCAAATTTGTTCATTCAAATTTGTAGAAGATACTTTAGTGTTACTGTATTTTCTCTACGGGTCTCTTCCCATATTCGTTCTTTCCTTTTCTTAAAAAGACCATCCACACAGTATCCTTAAAGGTGGCCTAAGCCCTGAAGGATATTTTTTGTGGAGATAATTAAAAAATATATATTTTTACTTAATTCATTTATGAAGAACCTAACAAATATGAGTTTTTTGTGTATTTGGATAGACGAAGGTCATAGACGTTCTCTAAATGTGCTGCAAGAGGCATGTCAATCGGGACATTTTCTTAGGCTAAGGATATGATTTTATTGATAACATTATGGCTTTTATCGAGTATTCAAGTTACCTTCTCCTTTGCGAGTGACCTGAATGTACTGGGCTTACCGCGGCAAGAAACTGGTGTTCGTAGGCAGGTATTGCGACATTAGGAATTACCTACGGTGTTGTGGTATTTGTCAAATGTATTCACACCCACCTGAATACGAACACCAGAACAAGGCAGCTACAGACAACAGACGCATGGGCTACAAACTATATATGACGGGCGACAAGATGGCGACCAGCCTGTCAATTCCTAATCGATATCAAACCTCTTGTTCCAATTTAATTAAATTACATTCTAAAATAAGATGTCAACCTGGCGGAGAATCGAGTTACGTGAGTTTCTAGATCAATTTGGAGCTCTGAATAAGGTTATTGGTGTCGGTTAATTAATAACAGTTACCTGCAAAAAGTGTCTTTAATCTTGTTAAATCATTAAGTCTGTGGAAAAATAACTCAAATAGTTACGTCACCTGGGAAAATTTAGAAGGCTCCTGCTTTGAAACACTTTAATCATGACATCTCTGTGTTTTTATGAGATAATATTTGTTAAAACAAAACGTTAAACTTCGCAATGTATTCAAGTAAAAGTTTTAATGCTCTAACCCGCTTTATTCAATTCACTCACAATCACTACTCAAAAGTTTTGTGGGGTTATATAATAATTTTTTGTAACGTGTATAATTATGATCCAAAAGTAATCAAAGTAAAAGAAATCTATCCATGTTACACCTCTTTAGGTATATTTCAGTAAACAATTGAATCTAACTGACTGAAAAAGTCGGCAGAGAGGACTGACCGCCAAACAACTCGGTATTGGCTCACATTCTTAGCCTTACTCGCATTCATTCATCGTCTCATACATACTCTTCTATTATTCTGACTTTTGACATGGCCCAACTCAAATATCTGATTCACTTGATCGTGCCATGTCTTCTTCGCGCGTCCCCGACTTCTTCTACCATTCACATTTGTGTCATATATTCCTCTTACATTACTTTCTTTCGATATATCAAATTTGTTGTTTTTCTCCTTTACCTGTTATTAATTATATTACCTATATCAGTTTTCTTTACGGTGACTGTGAAATAATTTTTAAAAGTTCAAATGGAACTTACATACATGTTTATTTTTTCTCCTATTAGATACCGCTCTAATGACATCAATTATTGTAACTTTATTCTTATAACAATGTTATTGTTATTAACTTATAGATATTAAATTACTAATGAATTATTACCTTTGTTAACTTTGTAATTGAATGTTATTTTCATCAAAATGAGTTATTCATGTTACTATGTAAAAGAAAAGGAAGAAAATAAATAGTAAAAAGGGAAAATATAACCAAAATGTAACCAATACACGACTTGTAGTAATATGATATTAGATATATTATATTTCATGACATTTTTTGGATGAAATAAATAAAATAAAATAAATAAATAAATTATCGAATTTAACAGCTAACACCTAACGGGCAGCGTCCATTCGAACATGGAGCTTTGCACTTCTATTATATTTTTTCTCACCGCCTTAATATCTATCAATTACAAGAAAATTAAAATAAAATATCAATCATTTGTTCAAATAATTTTAATAACGGAAAACATTGAATGAACTCCGAAGATATCTACCAAGTTTCTCTAACGAATTATCAATCCCCGTCGATACATTTTCAATTCGTTGTTGATTATCGAGTCGAGATAAAATTAATTGCGCGTTCGATCTCCGCGCGTTCAGCGATTACGCCCGTTATAAATAAAAGCGGGCAATCAAATGATAACAATTCGGTAGCAGGTAATTACTATGTATGAGAAAATCGCCTAGAATAAATTGGAACCAACGAAAGTCTAGGCTGGTTCGAGACATTGATCAATTCTGTAGGCCCAACGGCTGCTTCCGTTTTTTGAGTTGCCCCGAGAACTAGTTTCAGGAGCACTTGCACGAATTTGATCGCAATTTTAATTACACGAAATACGGCCTCGCTCTTAGCTCTACCCATGTACATTATTTAATGCCAAACGGTAGTATTCTCCGTATTATATCAGATTAAATTATAAATTAATAACACAATAATTACGGTCGTATTTAGGATAAAACAGTTATTTTTAATATAGTTTTGGGTGGATTGTTATAAGAATTGGAGTTTCGACAATTATGAAAGAATTCGGCGAAAAGTATTATTTATTTTTAAAAAAATGAAAGCAAAAAACTCATCAGACCAAACTACGGGTTTGTTAAGAAAATAAATAAATTCATAAAAGCGCAGAATCAAAAGTTTTTTTTTTTTTTATCCTTTATTCCAGATCTCGGGGAGGGTGGTGCAGTCCCACGAGTTCCATATAATACATATACAATATATCAAGTAAAATAAAAATATTGCAAGATGAGAGAAAAAAAAAATTACATGGTAAAAGAAAATAATAGATAATAATACAAAACAAAATAAGAAAATTTGAATTAAGTTAACTTTTTGTTATACATCTATGTCATCAGGAAGTGGCTCCACCGCTTGTAGATGGGACCCTGCCAGAAGTGGAATGCTGCCATCACAAGACTGTTTTCGCTCGAGGCTAGTCGCGTTCTGAAGTTAGTGATCCGTTTCTTCATGAGTGCTCGGAATCCGGGAACTCGCCCTTCTTCAAACATCTCGGTGGCACTGCAGTACCAGGACAACCCAAAAAGCGTTCGATACGAGTTGTTGTACTGTACTTCCATTCTTTTTAGTGATGCTTTCTTGAAGTTGGTCCATAAAAATAACATATTAAAATAACATATCAATGGAAAAGTGGGTTTACGTGGTAGTAAATGAATTGCAAGGCTTCGGTAGGAATGCTATACTTGTTCTACCGGTATTACAATGGAAGATGCTCCGAGGAACTAGCGTCATTGATCCCCTCGGCGTCGGTGCATAATCGAGAAATATGCTATAACTCGGCTATGGAACGATTCGTCGGCCTCTGTGTTTCCTCTTTCCTAGAACACGGGTCTCTTCAAAACCAATGTTCACTCCTTCCTCTTTTCAAAAACACCCTCCACACAGCATCTCAGATGATATAGCCCTGAGGGAAATTATTATTTTTCTCAGGGCCTCCTGTGTGGAGTTAATGTTAAAAAAAACTCTTCAATTCACAACTATCGTGTTTAATTTTGGGGTTTTTATGCCGTGTTACTTTTCCTCTTTCTTTATAATAACCCCAAAGATGAATCACAATAATACATTCCAATTAATCTCAAATCATTTATTAAAAAACCTTCCTGTTTCACGGGAAATTGACACTTCACCATTTCAAAGAGCTTCGAAATTCCTTATAGGTATTGCTTATTTTCAATACTTAGTAGAAACGTATTTCACGAACTAATTTGACTGCAACAAAAATAAATTAGTTTATACAATATTACAGTTTCTTTAGCAGGTACATAATATCGCTTTCCGAAATTCTTAACGAAAGAAAAAGATCGCCCTCTATATTATGCTAAACTTATAATTAAGTTGTCTTATTCCAAATTTACTCCAAGCACAGTTACAGTTACAAAGTTGTAACATTAAAAATGTGCTTTTAATATTCAAGACGATCAATAAATTAGAAAAATATATTGTCCAGTCCGAATTCCTGGCGAATCAATCACTTTTATTCGTTAATAAATTATTTATGTATTCCCATATTATAACGAGTATTTGTATTAAATTACTTAATCAAGTCACCCGAAGTGCTTCCATATTCAATATGTTAACGAGGTTTTTGCATTTTATTTAAATAATTCTAGTAACGTGGGCGTTGCTTCAACACATTTTTGACAGAATGTATTATTTGATGTTATAAATTATGTTAATATGAAATTAAACACGGTGTATGAATATTGAATGTAAATTTGAATGTTTGTTTGTTTATTGACCATGTCTGCCTTATGAACTTAAGTACTACAGCTGGAGAACGTTTAAATGACTATTTCGTGATGAAAAGAGACCATTTATCAGCATCTGTGCTACATCAGGTGATTCATAGCACGTGGATTATTATGTTCGTAATGACGAGAATCGTGGAAAAGGTGGATATATAAATTTATTTTTTATTTTTTTATTTTAAACTAGCGTTCGTACCCGGCTCCCTTCATATTAATTTATCCAAATATTTATTAGATGTGATTCAACAATAGATAGTGGATGATTTATAAAAGGGTGGTTGATATACTTTTAGCTTGCTGATGATTGGTTTGTACTCCTGTTTTTTTTTGTTTTTTTAAGCTCTGAAATCAGTACATGCTAGTTCGTTTAAAATTCAACCAAATATGTTATTATTTAACTTATATATAGGTAGATCAACCATTGTATTAAAAAAAATATTTATAACAATTAGTTTGAAATAGAGGAAACAAAAAGATAATTTTTTTAAACTTAAAAACTTTTATTTCTCAATACGAGTTTTGTGGAAATAGTACAAACAAAGAAACAAATACTAGTCCACCAAGTGATCTTCTGTCTTTCGAATGTTCATACAATAGTAAGAGAGAGAAGCATGTATTTGTCGATTACATACGCAGGTACGAGCTGTCTCTGGGACTACTACATGTAAGCTTGTGACGTAAAAATTACGGCTCAGCTTCAAATCTCAGTTTTCATTCAAGACAATTAGGAAAACACTGAACGGCTCTATTTGGGAATAAAAAAAATAGGCCTCTAGTTTTTTTTTTTTTAATATTTATGTAATTTATGTATGATTTGTATGTAATGGTTTGCATTTGTAAAGAATCGAAGTACAATTATTTACAGGACAGAAGTTTTTTTGCACAAAAAAATTATATTTTTTGGTTAACAGAATTAAAACACGTTTAAAAATTAAAGTAAGATCTTTTTTTTAAGAAAGACATTCATAGGACTCTAAGTAACATCTTATTTGGAACAGACGAATGAGTGCATATTTCTCTTCTTTTTATTACCTTATAAAATAGGTATATGCCTACCAGATAAAGCTCTTATCGGTACATTGGAATATCCAATTCCATATCATTAGCAAGTTCTTTCATTACCTCTGTATCAAGATCACTGTCAGAAAAATATATATTGTGGACTATGAGATTTTAAAACCGTCTAATTTACATGAAAAGACCTCCAATCTGAAAATGGTGGAGAATTATGTGACAAAATCAATTAACGGAAACATCATAAAAAGTTAAAGAAAGATAAGAGATTACCGGGTACGCTTCCTTGATTTCTATCGAAGAAATCGTCGATACATTCAGATATTCAAAGGTTAAAAAGTCCGACCATCAATTATGAATTCGTTGACATATATTATGGAGGTCTCATCCGCGTAAATTTGAATCGGAATGGCACTTTGTACGCGCTCCGAGCGGGGCTCACCACACGACCCTGGCGCGCGGGACTCGGGACAAGCTAGAACATTTCCGCTGTGATTTGCAAATAGGTGAGCTTTTACGTCGTAACGTTTGATTTTGGCAAGTGTTGGAAAGAAGATGGTTATTTTTTATAGATAGCACCAATCCAATATAGAAAGCATGAATTTGAAAACATCAAAACATCATTTGTACGTTTTCTTTAAATGGGGATCAAGGGCGGATCCAGCTTTGGCGCCAGGGGGGGGGGGGGGGGGGCTCACATAGTCGTGCTCAAGTAACAAGAAGTTATAATTTAATTTTGATAATAAAAGATACATGTAAAAATTAGGTATTTTATCAAGTACTCAAAAAAATCTATAATGTGACAAAAAATATATAAAAATATTCTCTCTCTGGTTTCAATCCTGGGATTGGTTTGCAGCAATTTTCTCTTCCATTCTTCCCTGTCTTGTGCGGCTCTTTTGAATTCTGCATATGATGAGCAGCGCACGTCCACCAGCAGGTCGTCCAGGTACTCTCGGCGTGGGCGTCCCCTAGAGTTTGTCCCCTCGGTCATACCCTCCATTATGGCATGCAAGAGGCCTTCTTGTCGTATAACATGGCCGGTCCATCGTGCACGCCTTTCGTACAAGGTCCTGAGCAGGTGCCTTCCTCCTTCGATTCTTTGGAGAACCTCCTCATTTGTAATGTGGTCTCTCCAGGAAATTCCTAATAATCTTCTATAGGACCACATCTCAAAAGCCTCTAGTCTCCGTTTATCTCTTTCGGATAGGCACCATGTTTCGCAGCCGTACATCAAGTTACTCCACACATAGGTCTTGATGAGGAGTATTCGCAGTTTTAGGTCTATATTATTTGATTCAATTACTTTCGAAAAAAATGTAAAAATATTATGTTTAACAATTTTAATTAGTGGTCCACCTAGGTCCTGGATCCGCTCTTGATGGGGATACTGCAATGTAGTTATGTACTATAATTAAATTATGAATGTACTGAGATTTTCATGAACAAATCAATTATGCAATAAACAAGTGATTACGGTAATATCCGAGCATGGGGATAATGTAAATGCTACCAAAGAGCCAACTAACCATTGCTGTTTGTTAATTTATTTTGATTTTTTAAGAATACCAAGCGTTTCAGCTTATAATGCAAGAAAGAAAAAAAAGTATCTATATAAAAAAAAAAATTTGGTAATTATCGGTTGGGACTGGACATGCTTATTACGAATAATTTTTAGAAAAAAACTTCAGATTCGCCTTAATTACTATAAAAGGAAACTTTTTGGCTTGGGGGCGGCGGAAAATAATGCATTTTAATTTTCAATTGCGTAAAATAAAAACTCACTTCGCGAACCGATCGGTGAATGTCAGCGGCCATTAGGCACGTCGCTGTTATGTTGGTATCACTGATACATTGCAAAGAACTAACATTTGTTTTTATTTCACAGACAATCAATCATAATTACACAAACCCGCTAGACAAACCCTGCTTTGCCAAACAAACCATTCAAAACCTGGGATGTTTTTTTAAAGTTTGATGACATGCAGCTTTCGTAGTTTAACCGTGTTTTTACGTATCCCACGAAGTTGGCCACAGTAGTATTTAGTTATTTGCAATGTATCAGGGATACCAACATAACAGTGACGTACCTGATAGCCGCGATTTGACATCGTGTAGATTCGCGAAGTGAATTTTAATTTACGCAATTGAAAATTAAAATGCATTATTTTCCGCCGCCCCCAAGCCAAAAAGTTTCCTTTTATAGTAATTAAGGCGAATCTAAAGTTTTTTTCTAAAAAAATATTCGTAATAAGCGTGTCCAGTCCCAACCGATATTTACCAAAAATTTTAGAAAACGAACTATTTATAGGTGAGATATTTTCGTGTTTCAGCTTCTTTCATTTTATTTTCTCTTCCAAACTGCAAATCCAAGCTTTCTGGTATCAATAACAGTCCAACCTCCGACGTGATTGGAAGAGGAAAGTTAAAGAATTTTTTTTTAAAAAGTTCTTAATATATTCGAACGTAAAATCGTCATTTAAAAAAAAAGTTGTACATTTAAGTTTAAAGATTGTAACTCAGACTCCAAGATCATCAGATTCTGGTCGTGACACAGATTCGTTGTATATACTGAATCTCTGGACTTGCAATCTCTTGACCACACAGCATTTCCATCGCACGAGAAAAGAAATGCATTTCATTCTAAAAAAATCTACCTTGTTGAGAACATTCTGTTACTCCAACGCAATCAATAGTATCTTTAATTTGTTGCTTTTCAGCCTTACATATAAAAAAAAACACTTCACGATCGTAAAACTGTGTTTTTATTGCATTCTTTATATAAATAAAGGCTGTACTTTTATTTTTTGGAACGTCACTAATAAAAAAGTATCATTATTATATTGGCAACATTGATCTTCGGTAAATCAGCGCATTCGCGGATCCGCCATGTTTTTTGTGACATTTTAGGCGCGGTTCAGATAATGTTTTTGTACGCAATTTCCATTATATTGACCAATTCACTATTAAATTAGTATAATTCAACAAAATTACTAAAATTTGAGTTATTTTTCATCAGTTTTAATCCTTTAAATAATGTCTTGTTGTTAATTTAGTGTTTTTAATATTTAAAGATAGGTTATATCTATATAAGACAATTTGTCTATTTGTTGTAATTAATAATGTGACATACAAATATCATGAGTTGCTTTGCTGACAAAGAAACTACAATTAAAGTTATTTGTCCGTCTTCAAAATATTATATCACTCTGTAATTATAAACTTATTTTTAAATCATCTTATTACTTCTATATGTGCTACCCAGCTAGACAACAAAACAACAATCATCTGTCATTTTCTGTCTCCATGACAACACCTTATTAAAATTCGAACATAAAGGAATCCTATGCATTTCTATGTAGGTATTCCTTTACATCTCCCCCCTGGGGTTAGAAAATTTCTCTGGAGATTTTCGTCTCTTTCAATTCCTTTTTCTTCTTCCTAATCTTAATTTTCTTCTAGTATGGGGGCAGGAATAAGTTTTGTAATATGAGGAATTGTCTATGTAATATGAATCTTGTCCACAAGTAGATCAATGCGTGCTTCATAATCCTTTACTGTTCCAATATCATATTTATCCTTTGCAAAGCTTGATTTATGTTTATCAATAAGTTTATTTATTTCAGATTTTTGTTGTATATTTAAATGACTCAGATCCATTGTAAATTCTTTTTCTTTTGTATGTTCCTTAAAGTTTATAAAGTTCAAGTTCTTTATATCTTCATTTTCATTAGAATTGTTTTTACAATGTATATCCTCTTTTTTAAAGCTTTCTTCAGTTTTCTGAACAATCTCCAAATATTCATTCTGAATCAAATTATACTCTTTTATAGTATCAAGTCCAATTAGAAAATTGTATTTGAATTCTTTTCCATCTACAATATAAATTTTCTTCTCTATATTAAATATCTTAATATTTATTGTTGTTAAGCCTTTTGTCTTTTTTACACCATTAATCGTTAGTAAGTTTGTATTGTTATGTATATTTTTTCCTTCTTCCTTTATTCTTAATAATTTAGAATTTATTAAGGAAACATTAGAGCCAGAATCATAAATACCAAATATGTCTAATTTTCCTTCTAATGATAGTTTTACTTTAATTAATGGAGTAATTATTCGTCTTTTGACTCATTATCATTCAGTTCAACATCTAATAATGTGTTGTTTACATTATTATTATAGTTTCTCTTGTTCTCATAATCATCAGTTTGTTTAAACCAGCATTTCTCTTCAGAGTGGAAACGGCTACCTTTATTTAATTTTTCACAAGTTTTGCAGGGCTTAATTTTATCAACTCTTACTTTATTAACAAATGTATTTCTCTTGAATTTATCATAATTATTTTTATTGACTGTTTGTTCATGTTTAACAATTTCATTGAATAGATTTGCAGTCGATATTATAGATTCCTTATCCATTTTGTACATTATATAATCTGGTAGACCCATAACAATAATATGAATTAATGTCTGTGTGTCAATATTTTTATTTATCTCTAATAACAATCTTTCTTTCTTTGTGGCATATTCTCTTAATGAACCTCCTTAAAATTTAAAGGCAAATGCAAATTTAACTTGTGACCAACCTTTGTTTCCGTATGTTTCACAAAAATTTGTTTTCCATATTTCCCATTCTGCGTTTACTGTATATTTTATTAACATACTAGTGTACCAATCTAGGCACTGTTTTTCAAGTAAATACTTTAAAGTCTCATTTTTTTCTGCCTCCTTTAATATCTCGAAACGTGTACATTCATTTTCAAAATCATTGTTCCATTGGTGTACATTTAATGTTTTTCCTGAAAACTTCTCGAGTAAAAATCTTTCTGCTATTTTTCCTAGATTTTTATTTTCAGTACTAATATTATTGTCAGAAAGTTTCGTGTCATATATAATTTCTTCCAGGTATTGGTCACCAAATTGTAAATTCTCACCTTCATCTAAGTAAATTTTCCTCAAATCTTGCATGTTTTAAATCATCGGGAATATCAAATATATGTCCATCGGGTGTCTCGATTGAGGTTACGCAGATCACATTGCTTTTTCCATCCGATGCTGCTGACACTGTAAATGTGAATCTTAATTTTTCCATTTCTAAGGTTATTGTTTCTCTTCACTAAAATTGTAGTTTTATAAGACAATTTGTCTATTTGTTGTAATTTTTTATTAATAATGTGACATACAAATATCATGAGTTGCTTTGCTGACAAAGAAACTACAATTAAAGTTTTTTGTCCGTCTTCAAAATATTATATCACTTTGTAATTATAAACTTATTTTTAAATCATCTTATTACTTCTATCTGTGCTACCCAGCTAGACAACAAAACAACAATCATCTGTCATTTTCTGTCTCCATGACAACACCTTATTAAAATTCGAACATAAAGGAATCCTATGCATTTCTATGTAGGTATTCCTTTACATCTATATGAACCATTTTTTTTAATTGGCTTTTCCGCATGAGTTTAATGAAACTTCCGTGAAAGTAATGTTATTTAATATAGGGTCCGCCAAATAACTTTTTTTTTTTGAAAATGGGGCGCAAAACATCGAGTGTAGCTTCGGCTGTGTGGCACGTAGCGCCGTCCTGTTGAAACCAAATGTTGCCAATATCCTCCTCTTCAATTTTTGTGAACAAAAATTCGTTCAACATGGCCCGATAACGATCGCCATTGACTGTAACGGCCACTCCTTGCTCATTTTCAAAGAAAAATGGCCCAATTATGCCTCTGGACCAAAATCCGCACCAAACAGTGACTCGTTTTGGGTGTACCGGCTTTTCAATGTATGCGTGCGGGTTTTCTGTGCCCCAAATACGACAATTTTGCTTGTTTACATACCCGCCAAGATCAAAATGAGCTTCATCCGAAAAGATGATTTTTTTGGCAAAATCGGCATCTTCTGTAAGTCGATCGCAGGCCCACTCAGCGAAGCGAAAACGCATTGGATGGTCAGTTGGCTTCAACTCCTGAACCAATTGGACTTTGTATGGCGTCATACCAAGGTCTTTATGCAAAATTCGTCTCAATGATGTCTCCGAAATGTTCAATTGTTGAGAACGACGGTGAATTGATGTTGATGGCGCTTCACGCACACTTTCTGCCACAGCATCGATATTCTCGGGTGTACGCACTGTTTTTGGCTTTTCACGCTTTGGTTTATCGATGAGGATGCCAGTTTCTTTCACTTTTTTCACAAGATAACGAACATACGGAGCTGACGGTGCTTCTCTTCTTCCAAAAACCGTACGCAATTTTCGCACACATCCTGCAACATTACCATGATTTTCAAAGTAATGTCGCAATATTTCCCAGCGTTGTTCAAGCGTATACACAACCATATTCGCTCAGCGGAAGAATAAAACTAATTATCTGTCAAATCAGACATGAGCTAAGTGTTACCATTCACGAAATAAGCACTAGTTGAAAAAAAAAACTTTAGATGGCGGACCCTTTACTACAAATGTCTTATGCGTGTATAATAAATACAAATACGAGGAATCAAAGTTTCAATTGTGCAAAAATGAATCTAAATGTATTTCAAATACAATAACCGAAAAAGTAATTTTATCTAGTTTCGAAAATGTATTTCTCTTTACGGCATCTTCAAAAACAAGAAATATATAGAACATTCAAAAATACTGTGGAAAAATTCCGTAATTCGTTAAGACATTATTAATAAAACAAGTATATACAATAGATAAACAACTTCCTTTTGCTGTGTAAGCAATGTTATATATGGGTATGGGTATGTCATTCCATGAACTATTTTTGGAATTTTTCTAATTAGTAAGGTTTTCACGTACATGGTCGTTTATCAACAAAATATAAACAAAATATTCAAGACATTTTTAGTAAGGCTGATTATGTTTCATTCGTAGAACCCCATTAAAAAAAAATTAAGTAGGTAAATAAAATTAAATTAACAATTTGAAAATGGCCTTGATCGCCGGAACGTCTGTCATAATAATAAACAAATAAAATACTAAATAATCAAGTTGTTAAACTTACTAATCATACTTTAAACTTTGAATATTAGGTATTCTGCAAACAAGTTTTAAGCTTATAATATGGTGGCTTTGCTATATCATTGAAAGCTGACGTTTAATAAGATCGATATTGCATCAGTCGACAAGGCTGCACATTAGAAGGCTTACTGATAAAGAAATCTACTGACTGCGTGCTATGTATAACACTTGTTTGAAAACAATCGCGACAATGATTATTAATCTAAATCATTTGTCCCGAACATCAGTAAATCCATGGTCACCTCATCAATAGAAATCTTAGAGGATTATAAACATGCTCGGAAAAAACTGGAATTGTGTGAAGCGACTTAGTGCCGAATAAAAAATGTGGTTTCTTGCGACAACTTCTTCTCGGCCGCGGCATATCGCGGTATCGTGGTAGTCCAGCGGCATCCAGCGATAGCTCGCAGGTTTCGTAACTCTTCTTCTGGTTCAATCGCGTGGGTCAACTCCGTTATTACTATTATTCCGTCTCCTAGATATGGCCAGCTCTTCGTTAGGCGACCATTAACAGTTGACACGGAGCCGTTTAATACAATTTATCGTTTTAATGGTGCGACGACCAAATGGACGTTTATCTGTCCATTGGAAGACAACTCTGGTTTTACAGCTAGCGGTTCACAGTGTAGTCCATTGGGTGTCTGGTATCCCAATTCAAAGAGCGGCTCAATGAAACGTCTATTTGGCAAGAACACATAATACCTGCTTAATTAGGAAAAGAGAGAGTTACCATATTTATGACCCGGTCATAAGCTAGAAAGAAAGGTGTAATACCTTCTGTCACAAATCATAATGCCAGACAAATAAATTCCAAGCTCATAAAATTAAGATGGTTAACAACAATAAGGCACTTAAGTAGGTTCTCTTGGTGAATTCGGGTGGTTTACGACCGCTTATTAATTGGAATTTTGTCGATTAGATATATAATTGGTACCTACATAGGTAATCAGTAATAAAATGTGTTTTTTATTGTTTTTATAAGAGCAAATAAATTTTAACTTTAATAATGGAATAATATTATGACGTTTTAGGTAGGTAGGTACTTATATAAATAATTTTCTCTGCTTTATTACCAAAGAACAAGTAGATAGGAACTCAAAATGAAAAAGAAAAAAACAAACTATAATATTTATGTAAAGCACCATTCGGTAAATTATTTAGAACTGTTCTTCAAGTAGGAAATTAATTTTTTTTTTTTTTTTTAATTATTTCTGGCTTTCACCCTTCAAGGGTGTTCTAGGCCATCATTTAAAATTACATAGAAAGGGAAAGGTGAATTTATATATTAATTTTATTTAAATGTACAAATTTCAGAATTATATGGAAGATTGGAGTCGAGTTCAGACTTAGAAGAGATGAAATGTTGAATGGAGGGGAGGCAATTTTAGATAACGCTTGATAGAAGAGAGGATATTTATTTAGAGAGGGACAACCAAAAAATATGTGATCTAAAGAGCCCACATCTAGACCACAGAACGTACAATCTGGGGAGTCAAGGATGTGAATTTTAAAAAGGTGAGAAGGAACGGAACAATGACCGATTCTCATTCGAATAAGTGAGGAAATTTCTTTTTTGGAAAAATGGGGAAATTTTTGAAACCACGGTTTTGATGGGATAGTCCTTTGTATTGAGGCGTAGCGAGCTCCCTTGGATTGACTGGCAATGTTCCAATACTCTGTCCAAACATTGCGGGATCTATCTTTGATGATGGAAAAAATATCAGATAGGGGAATATGGTTTACGAGGGTAACAATAGGGTTGGACGCTCCTTGTTTTGCCAAAGAATCTGCAATATCGTTACCCACTATGCCAATGTGTCCAGGGATCCAAACAAGAATTACGGTTTTTCCAGATCTTTGAATGGAGGCTATCAGCACTCTAATGAGGCATACAAAGTGATCATCAGGATGAAGAAGAGGACAGGATTTAAGTTTTTGGAGGGAACTGAGAGAGTCAGAGAGAACAAGGGAATGTTCACAATTATTTTTGATTATATATTTGAGTGCTTCAATTATTGCAATGCACTCAGCAGAGAATATTGAAAATTGGTTTGAAATTGAATAAAATATTCTATCATTAGAATTATTGTGGTAAACGTTAATACCTATACCACAGTTAGGAGAGTCAGGAGATTTGGAGCCATCAGTAAATAAAAGAGAAGAGTTGGGCCATTTAGAAGAAATAATGTCATTGAACATATTATTAACAGTACGGGCTGGGAGATTAGAATGACTTTTAAGGATGCCGATCCCTTCCAAAATTGTTGGGGTTAGGGTGACGTGACTATATTTTAATTTGTATAGTGGAAGAAGATCAATTTGGATAATTTGAAGCTCTGAGAGAGAGCGAAAATTTTTACAGATGGCAGGAAGAGGTTTAGTTCGAGCTCTGATTGTAGATGAATGTGTTGAGTCTTTGAACAACGAAACTCTGGGAATAACCTGATGACATTTAGAATTTAAACATTTAAGAACAAATTTGTCAGCAAACAGTTGTCGCCTTAAATAAAGTGGGGGATCAGAACATTCCACTTGAAGGGAATTGATGGGCGACGACTGCATCGCTCCAGTTATTATTCGCAATGACTTCGATTGAATTTTGTCTAATTTACTGAGAGCATTTTTGGAGGCAGTACTAAAAAGTGGGCAGGCATAGTCGAGATGACTTCGAATAAGTGCATTGTAAAGCAACTTAATGCAGGTAGGGTGAGCACCCCACCAAACGCCAGTCAATGATCTGATGATATTTAAATTTTTCTCACATTTAGTAACTATATTGTGAATATGGGAAGACCATTTAAGTTTCCTATCAAATGTTACTCCCAAAAATTTTACTTCAGAGGCGTTGGGGATTGGAGAGTTTTTAAATAAAATTTGAACAGGAGGATTTTTATGACGGTTTGAGAAGGTGACACACTGACTCTTTTTAACTGAAAGTTCCAGACCATTTAAAGTGAGCCATGTGCAAAGGGCATCCATGGCTTCATTAAGATATTTGACGGCAAGTGGGATGATTTTGGATGATAAGTAGAAAGCTAAATCATCTGCGAACTCAATAACTTTTACTTGAGGGGGAATAGAGACATGCATATCGTACGTGTATATATTATACAGTATAGGGGATAATACATCGCCTTGGGGTAAACCTTTCCAAATTGATCTACTCTGAGGAGTAACATCTGGTAGTTCAATGAAAATTTTTCTATCAAGAAATAGATTAATAATAGATTGGACAAACATGGGGGGAAGGCCAAGGCCTAAAAGTTTTTTTTTAAGGATTGGGATGGAAACATTGTCAAAGGCACCTTCTATGTCTATAAAGACTGCAAGACATACTTCATGGTTAGAAATGGATAAATTAATATCTGTGCTGATGATGGCAAGGTTATCTTGCGTAGATTTTTTTTTCCTAAATCCAAATTGAGATGGAGAGAGAAGCTGATTACTTTCGACAAAAAATTCTAACCGGTTTTTAATTAATTTTTCATAAATTTTACTGAGGGTGGATGAAAGAGCAATTGGCCTGTAGTTGGATCCAGAATTGGGTGATTTATTTGATTTTAGGATTGGGATGATTATTTGAGAACTCCAGTCATCAGGCATTATGCCAGACTGAAAGATTTTATTTAAGATGCTTAGGAAGTGATTTAGAACATTATCATTACTATTTTTGATAATGCTGTAAGGAATACCATCTCTGCCTGGAGATGAGTCTTTGACCGTTGATAAACAATTTTTTAATTCAATTAAAGTGAATGGAGAGTCTAGCCAATGATCAGACATAGGAGTGTTGTGGATGGGAGTTATTTCATCTAAGTTAGGTACAGAAGGGGGGGCAATTTTGTCCAAGAACTCATCTATCCATTTAGAATGAGACGCTCGAGGAGATGTTGAACTGAAGGAGGATCGAAATCTTCGAATCATAGACCAAACTTCCGAAATTGGAGTATTCGGAGATACTGAACTGCAGAAGTTGTACCACCCGGATCTTTTTTTTGACCTCAATACCCTTTTGGCATTGGCTTCGGCATTTTTGTATATAAGATAGTTCTCCATAGTCATATTGTGACGATATGAAAGAGATTTAGCTTTCCGAATTCTCACTACCTTAGAACATTCCTCATCCCACCAGGGAGTCGGAGGGAGTTTTTTAAGAGATTTGGTTTTAGGGGGAGGATTTGATTTATGTATTGCAGTTATGAGCATCAATTTGAAGTTATCGTAGTCATCTTTGACAGATAATACATCGGAAGAGGGTAAATTTTGTATAAACTTATCCATATGCGAGTTAAATTCGTCCCATTTGGTGTGTTTTGTTTTAATCTTCGTCGAAATATGGGACTTGTCTGAATGGAAAGAAGTTTGATAAGTGATGGTGATCGGGAAATGATCACTGGAGCAAGGATCGGGGGACACCACCCACGAGGAGAGAGGTGCCAGATTTGTAGAGCATATGGAGAGATCCACTGCACTGGGGTTTGTGTTGGGGCGAGAGATTCTCGTAGGAGATCCGTCATTCAAAAGGAAAAGGTTGGATTCATCTAAAAAATCCATAACATTTCGACCATCTCGATCAGAGAAAGCAGAACCCCAGACGGGGGAATGGGCATTAAAATCGCCCAATAAAAAGAATGGAGGGCTTAGTTGACGGACAATTTGTAACCAAGCTTGCTTATTGAAGTGAGATGATGGGGGAATATAGATAGAAACAAAGGATGTGTCCTTTATTTTTGCTGCAACCATTTGAAAGTCAGCATTGGGGGGTTTGATATTGTTTATTGGGGAAAACGGAAGGGATTTTTTAATAAAAAGGGCAGCACCGCCGCCCATACCTTCCAGGCGATCATCACGGAGACAGGAGTACCCTCCCACATTAAAGTGGGTGGATGGAGTAAACCATGTCTCCGAGACAGCAGCCACAGAAACAAGGTTTGAATTTAATAGGTTAAGAAGGTTCGATTTGTTAGAAATAGCACTGCGGCTATTCCACTGAAGTATTCTGACATCTTGAAGTGCCATTTTGAACAAATGATTTTAACGTGGAAATAATAGAAGCAGCGTTGGACGGTAGATTAGTTTGAGAAGAAATTAGGTCAATTAGAAGCATAATAAGAGTTTGTATAAATGAAGAATTATCTTGCGAGAGTTGTTCAGAAAGCTTTTGATGGTTTGTTGAGGACGAATTATAGTTGTTTGCGCACCCATTTGTGGCATTTGAAAGAGGAGAACCATTGGGATTTAAGAGAAGTGAGTTGTGTTGTTGCCGATCGTATCCAGGAGCCGGTTTAGAGACAGGGTTTTTGTACATAAATTTAGTTGATCGAGAAGATGTTGAGGAGAAGGGGAGAGGGTTGGATGGAGAGTTACTGGATAAAACCTCGGCAAAAGATTTTTTGACAGGCGGGAATAGTTTAGAAGCCTGCAGAAAAGACAAGTTTTCAGAGGCCATGGAAATTTTTATATTTTTTTGGCGAGTTTGTTCAGGACAAGAAGAGTGAATGGCGGAATGAGCGCCTGAGCAGTTAAAACATTTAGGTGAAGAGAGAGAAGAACATTGGTCGGCCGTGTGGTTTTCTCCACATTTGAAGCATCTGGGAGGGGATCTGCATGCAGCTTTGGTATGACCAAAACGGCAGCAATTGTAGCATTGGGTGGTGGGGTAAGTATAAATTTCAACTGGTAAGGAGTTGAAAAATAAATAGATATGGGAGGGAAGAGATTGTCCTTCGAATGTGATCACAACAGATTGGGAGGGCTTCCAGGAAACATTGCCCTCAGAGGTGTCCTTATAATTTAGCCTCCTGGCTTTTATGGGATTACCGATATGTTGAGGGGTTGAAAGAGAAGACAGAATTTCTGGAATGGACAGATCGGTCGAGATACCCCTGACCAGGCCCATACGAGTGACATTGAAAGTTGGAATGTACGCCTTGAATTTAGAATTAGATGTAATAAAAATGTTTTTAATAAAGTTGTTGGCGGCTGAACCTGAGAGGAATTCAACAGAGATTCGGAAGCGACCCTCGGCTTTTACACCTCCGGGCTTAATCGAAAGGTTCTTGTTGGTTGAAAGGAATTTACCAAATTCAAGAGGATGTATGGTTTTACCTTGCTCAGTTTTTTGCGCATAAACAATGTAGGGGCCACAGGAATGAGTAGAGTAAAAATTGGTTGGAGGAGGTTGATGAAGATCTGGTAGAGACTGAGAAGTAGAAGGAGAGTCATGCTTTACTGGGGAAGAGGGACTAAACTTCCTTTTTTTTGTGGAAGTTAGAATGACAGATTCACTGTCAGAAATTACAATATTTTCACCATCTGGAGGGTCAGGGGGAGGATCTGGGGGCTTTTTAGGATGTCCAGGAGGGAAATCCTCCTCCATTGTTCACAAAATTACAAAAAAAAAATATGTATGGAAAGTGACAGTAGTGAAAAAAAGGTTATAAATATCTGGAAATCAGCGACGAAAAGTGACTCCTGGAAGATCAGAGGGGAGAAGAATCCTCAAGGAACAACACACTACACTTTATTGACCAGAAAACATAAAAATATTAGTTAAAATAATAAAAAAGATTATTTTTTTAAGAGAGAAAACAAAACAACTGATGACAGCCAAATGTTCAAAATTCGAATCCGGAAATTAATTTAAAAAATCTAATAATCCTGAATCCCGAAGATAGTTTGATAAAAGAACAAAAAAATATAATTCGCTCGTCACTTTAACCGAGTTCAATTATTATAGAAATTAAAAATTTAAGTTTGAAAACCTTACTTTAACAACCTTTAGTCAATAAGGTGAGGAAATTTTAAAGTATAATTAATAACCAATAATAATTTTAGATATTTTAATCGGAAATCAATGATGATTTAGGTAATAAAAAATATGGATAAAATGTAAACATATCGTCTTTAAGTGACTTCACCAGTTTGATGATGTCTTCAGAAGCGAAACGTCTCTTACACGTAGTAATAATTATACAGCGCAACATGTTTATAAGTAAACTGTCTTTATAAATTGAATAATGATATTATTTAATATATTTAAGAAAAAATTAAAATGGTACTCTCCAAGTTATACTTGATAACAATAAAAGAAAAATAGTAACAAAAATAATAACAAAAACAGCCTATACTAACTTATACCTGTATATTTTAGATTTAATAACCCGAGATCACAGAAATAATGCTAATCCTTAATGTCCAACATGACAACATATCATAGATATCATTTGGCAATGATCGTATTAGTTTGTTGGGTGATGTTAGTGACAGTCAAATGTGATACCTAAACCTGCGATTCTTTTCCCCCTTTCAAAGAATATTCAGATTCCAGATTTAAACTAAGTATACCTATCTCCTTAGGTTCTTACATTGCAACGACACAACTGTCAAAGGAATTGTAAGGAACCTACCGCAGAACTGTTGTCATAGCAATGGTCTGGTCTAGTGACCTCCTTCAGTGGATGTTATTAATAAATGAAAAAGGGCGGAACTCCTCAAGTCGTAAGTCAGTAATTGTTTGTAAAAATAAACTTGGTTTTACACAATTATTCCGTGTAAGTGTGTCCATGGTTTTTCAATGCGTATTCTATTTCTTTTTACAACACGATAATGTAAAAGTGTAATAATAAGACACCATATTCGAAAATGGGAGCGTCTTTCGACAGATATGGTGTTTCTATTTGAAAGTATCGGAAGGCTTAGTGAAACGAAATCGAAAAGATTTGAATAAACATGGTAAGTTTTTAGAATATTAAGAAGATTTTAGATTTTAGTAAAAATCAAAGGACGCTTTTTTCTATTTCCCACTATTTTTCAGATAGTTTGTATAACTTTTAAGGTGATTGTTAAACAACACCTACCGTTTTTAATATTAAATGCAACGTAAATGCCCCTGCCACAGATCACAAGTGGTTGGCTGCTCTTGGTGACTTAGCAGGTGTGCCGGGTTCATTGGGTGAAGTTTATCTAGGTGTTGGCGGCGGATGCGTTTGCCCACCTACTGCATGGCGGGCCGGATCGGGAGAGATTGGTTGGGGAGACCTTTTGAACTCTCTAGCTGGACTCGCTCGACCCATCGCCTTGCACTGCAGTGGGAGGGATGTATTCAGGTAAGGTAAGTGATATTTAAACACAAGCAAAAGTTAATTAATAAATGCGAACCGTACACAAAGAAATCTAACTATACCTACTCACACAAATGTGCTTAGGTATGTCTCTTACGTGGTAACTTAGGTACGTTATAAATTGAACGAAGGTGAAAGTTAAAAAATTTGCAGAATCAGGATTTACCGAACCTTTGTATTTTGTTTTGTATTAATAATTTTCGTCACATGCATCTAAAAGGATATAAATACTCTGCACGACAAATAACATAAAATAATGTAGGTACCTACTTAATTTTTTTATTTTTTTTTTGTTTCACAATATTGTTAATAAAGTTTTTTTGTAAATAATTTAATACCTATTTATTTATACAACATAAGTAATGCAAAGGTGCTCAGAGCTGATTGGGTGTGTAGTTGGTGCCATGGAATGAGGTATTACGGGGACATCTGATCTCCATTCCGTCCTTACTGCAAATCAGTTTCCAAAAAGGATCAACGTCCGAAATTGAAGAGACCCGCAGGCTTAGGCCCTGTCCGGCATAAGATCCGGCGAATTTCGGACCCTTGTTTGTCGAATCACGTCCGGCCGCATGCAAATAGTTGTATATTGGCGGAAGCGGAGATCGGATTCTGCGGGGACTTTGGCCTTTTATTGTGAATTATTGTGATGGTCAACTCCGCCCCGTCCGGAGCCTTTACCTCACTACCCTCTACCTAGTACCTAGGGCGGATTATCCGCCCTGACCGACTCCCCATACCCTCCGCCCTACACCGGAATCCGTGCCAACTCCCAGGCTTTGTTGTAGGAAAACACCAAAAGAAAGTGAGCTTTTTGTTGGTTGACTTTCCACTCTATTTAAATTGGTTTTATATTTGTAATACAATATAGATTCCCTGCCAATAGGTTTACTTTGAGAAATTCTTTCTCAGAGTGGTAATATTCTGAGTTCTGGACTCGTAACAGTTCTAAACCACTTAAAAATGTTACTTTTTGTATTATTGTAACTCTGAAAATTTACAAATTTACAAATTTTTAGTACCTACCTGAACACATACAGTATCATAAATTCGCAAAAGCCTTAGGTATATGAATAAATATCGTAGATTAAAAAAATATTACGATCGAGATTAAAATTGTAAATGATAACTCAAATACTAAAAATAAAATTAAATATCAAGTTGATGGTTAACCTGTCCAAAAAAATGTAATTAAAAGCCTTAAAATAAGAACTAACAGTACCGATGGACTGGATACGGAATATTTGAAAAACTTTGAATATCGAGAGCGACCAACGATTCACCCACTTGCCGGATAAAAGTTCAGGAAAAAACATTTATTCAATGTCCATTTTCCCTTAACACTGTCTCCTTGATGCATCGACTTGGAAAGTCAATATAGTCCACCTCATAATCCGGATGAATTCCTTCGCGATACGATCCCCCTTTCCCTCCCCCTCCTGTCCAGTGAGGAATGCCCTCCCCCCACCCTCCTAATCTCCGGACCCTCCGGAATATTTTCCCAAATAAACAGAATGCCGTCGAGACACTTTCCCGTTATGCCACATTCCAGGAAAGGGGTGTGACAACCCCAAGCGCTTGCTAAAAAATGCACGGGAGATTTGGCGACTCTAAAAGTGCATCTCGATAAACTAAAGGTTAAAAAGGTAACTTCGGTCAGCGTAAAGCTTAAGGGTGTCACATAACCCCATCCCTCGAGCCTCTTCAAATCTATAAAAGGGTGTGGATGAAGAACTAAAAACAAAATAACACTAAAGTGAGGTTTATTTTACGGGTAACACAAAACTACCGATCAGCAATATTAGTGCAATTCCCGGAATCTTCCGATATTAATGAGTGTAAATATACAATGCAAGCATTTAAGTTTTTAGATTTTCACCGCCAAAAGCATTTTCGTTGTTAGTTTTTGAGGTGTTATGCCGTGTTGCGCTACCTCCTTCTAGATCCGACGATCTACCGGATCTGCCCTGATGATGGACACTGCAACGCTGTCCGAAACGTCGGCTATAGAAGGAGGTAGCGCAACACGGCATAACACCCCAAAAACTATCAACGAAAATGCATGCAATTATCAATTTATATAGTTATAAGAATGATTTTTATATATTTTGCTTTCACTCTAATTTTTCTGAACGTAAATGTTTTACGTGGCCTGATAACTACATGGTTTATTAAAAGCCTTTTCAGAAAAAATAAGCTGTGTTGTCTAGCATGCGGCAAATATCACACATGTTTCACACTAACAACCACAATATTCATTATGCAAACACACACATACAACCACGTCGATAAATAAACATTATTTTGCTTATTGGATCTTATCTTTCACAATAAAATGGTTGTTATGTACTCGCATTGTCTGATTTATTAAGTCGTTCTGATGTATTGGACGTTTTAGTTCCCGGTAACTTTCAACGCAAGCTTTGTACCGACAAGTAGTGGAAGCTGTACCCAGGCTAGTTTCAGCGAATGAATTGGTAGCATAATGTGTCCACGCAAGTGCAGGCTGGGACATAAATTAGAATAGTTGTTGTAACCTACAGCGGAATGTTTGCATTCTGCACATCGCCATTTCTGATTTATGTAATGCATTTGGAGGCCACCGGGTTTGCTTTTGCTCCGCTGTTACATGGAGGTGCAACAAAAGACGAATGCACGCGTCCGATGAAATTGCAAATTAGATATATCCCAACAACACGATTATCTGCCTAAGGTTACGTTTAATTGCGTATCGATGACAAGTGGGAAATGTTCCGATCTGCCGATGATTGGAAACCTGGTGATGTTTTGGAGATGTATGATGTATTGATTTAACTGATTTATTGATTACGGAGTAGATATCAATCTGATCTGGTGGTTTTCACCGACTGTAATTACATTGTCTATGCTTTTTCAAAAAGAATCAGAAAAATAGCTCAATGTTCTGAAATCTCTAACCTTGTTTTATGCCACCGCTTCTCATTTTGTACATCTTTTCAGTGCGCAAAACATGACAATCTACTTACTCGACAATTAAAAAGTACCTATTTGTCACTGAATACTGCATTATTTCAACGTTCTGTTCGTTAATTTGGGTATAAATCTAAAAGCCTAAAATCAATATTATCATAAAAATGATCCTATATCTGCAAATCAATTGGACAACAAATTTATAAATCACATCAATTACCAAATCGTTATATGTAGGTACTACATAAATTATTCTGTTCTTCAAAGTACGCTCTGTAAAGTATCACATTATTTCTAGAAGAAGTAATTTAGTTTTTAGTCTTTATTTACATATTTACGTTAACTTATGTGGAATCCTTAATTATTTAGCTCTCAGACTCGCCCACATGAACTTGCCATGTAACTTCTCTACAAATAAGGGCCGGGATTCCAGATTTATTTTATCTATTTTACATGGTTGTATGTTGAGCTTTCAACAATAATATATCCAGGAAATGTTAAACTCATCAATTCAACCTTTACCTGCAATTAAATTAGAAATAGGTAGAGTTGATCATTGCGCAATTATTAGCATAATAAAATTAGATTTTACAGACTATTTATTACTTATTTATGAGCAGTTTATCGTAATGCTTTAATGGGTGTGATTGAAAATATAATTATAATGATTGCCTATATCAGCAAATCAACATACGATGATTTAATTGAATTAATTTTACCGCTTATGCAAGTGGATTTTTAATGAATTTCCGGACATTTAAAAAGAGACAAACACAAACATCTATAGGATTCAGCCTGCGAGAGAATGAGAAAGTATAATCGGTCTCCTCTTTGTACTGTGCTTCGTAGCGTCCCCACTTTTGCCTACTTTAGTTTTCTGAAAGTTTCACTTCTACCACGTTTACGTTTCACACTCTATATTTTTTTGGTACATAAATTATCATCCACTTACATTGAAAGATTTCTTATTTTTATATTATTAAAATTTACGAATATACCTATAAACAAAGCTTTTTAGGTTTAAAGAGTAGATATGTCAATTATTTTAGAAATTTCATTCAACAATACAAATACCCTTTTGTCATTCTGTGCTGTGCTAGAATATCTGATCTGCTGTGAGGCATCTTGCACAAATCATAGTGACGAGTACGTCTAAAATTTTCTGGCACAACTAAGTATAAGCCATAGCATCCTAAGAGGTATTGGCAATATATTAAAACTAAGTATTGCAAGATTTGCAGACTGATAATATAGTCGAGGCAGTCATCTATGAGTGTTTCCAGTATTGCTGGGTGCTGTAGGTGTAAAAAAGAAAATTATACATACATATATATAATTTCATAGCAGTCTGGTCATACCTAAATATTTTTTAAAGTGTAAAGTAATCGTAGCAATGTTACTGTATTCAAACAATATTTTTAACAATTTAGACTGCAGTTCAAAAGGCCAAAAATACATTAGCATTTTTTTCTGTATTTATCTTTCAACTGACATCTCGTTAATAATATTCGCATTTTACACCATGTCTTTCATATCTTCAGAGTGTACAATTTATATTAATAAAAAACCGTTTTAAAACTTTGATTTCTTGTTAAAAATCATGACGATGTTACTTTAATAGCAATAATCTTGTATCACATTATTAAATATAAATATAATTTTCCACGTTTACGCTGATTTTCAATCGTGACTGACCAACACAAACAAACAGCACGTCAGAGTCACTTAAAGCACAATTACATGTATTTTATATAACTTATTTTAATTGTGGTGTTAAACCCGTTAGATAACTTACGGTTGCGTTCTCAAACTATTTATATCCTGAGCATGCAACGCGTTCGTCCAACATCGCCAAATATTAACTGTCTAAATAATCCCCTGAATGGACAAGTTATTGCTAAGACTTTTCATCGGGTCTCCATCTCATTTCTGGTGAAAAGTGACGGAGTGTGACGAAATAACAGCGCGAAAATCGCCTCAAAGTGGCTGCGAAGTGAAGGGACACCCTACTGAAATGGCTGCTAGGGTGTCCCGGGTTCGGGCCTCCTAATGGGCACTATCACCCTTCAACCGGCCCTCCAGAGGCTCACTATAAAATATCGTTTTATTTCGGTCATTCCAGCGAGAAGATGGAAAGTAAGAAGTTAACAATATCAAATTTAACTAGGCAATTGGCAAGATTAAGGTACATTCGGAAAAAAATAATTTTTATAAGGTGAAATATAGTAAAAAAGTAGTATTAGAACTAAGGTGTTAGTACTGGACAAAATATTATGGTAAAATGTAGTTAAAATATAGTAAGAAATGAAGAAAAAAAACATTGAAAAAACTTGGTACAACATTTTGAAATATTGCGAAGACACTGTCTTAATAAAACGTGCAACCATTTATTGGATAACCAACACCCCTGCCATAAGTCATCTAAGTGGTTCGCTACGTTTGGTGATTTAGCAGGGGTGCCCAGGTTCATTGAGTGAGTTGTGTCTAAGTCTTGGCGGTTGATGTCTCTGCCAACCTTCTGCGTGGCGGGTCGGATCGAGAGAGACTGGTTATGGGAGGTATTTTGACCTCTCCAGCCGGACTCTCGAACCATTGCCTTGCACCCCAGTTGAAAGGGTTGATTTAAACATCACTCCTGGATACACTGACCCCCAGATTCCTAGCCACCAGTAATACCTTTTTTCATTCCCAGAACTTCCTCGCCTTCCTTGCCTTGATCCTTGATACAGCATCTCCTAAGATGACATAGGCCCAGTGGGAAATGATGTTCTTCAGGGCCTCCTGTATGGAGCTTCATCTTCTTCTTGTGCCCTGTCCGTTCAACGAACGTTGGCTACCATGTTGGCTATGCGGACTTTATTTACTGCGGCCCGGAACAGCTCTACAGTAGACTGGCCAAACCACTGTCTCAGGTTTTTCAGCCATGAGGTTCTCCTTCTTCCAGGGCCCCGTCTTCCGGAAATCTTTCCCTGCATTATGAGATGCAAGATCTCATACTTCTCTGGATGTCTCATCATATGTCCAAGATATTGAAGTGTGGAGCTAATATAAAAAAAAATCTCTAATAGGTATTATGGTCCAATTCACAAATTTATTATTTGTTGCCAATAAATTCAACAAGATTAATATTATATTTTGTTGTTCGTCTGGTACCATGCATATTTTTATTTATTGGATGAACTGTTTACCCTAATACCTATTTGTATTTAGTTTTGTGTGTTGTAAAGTGCCTACATTATTACATTACAGGCACTGGTTAAAGTTCAGAATTGGTTTAATTTAACCTTTAACTTATTTTACAATGTTTATCTTAAATCGTTAATTGCACGGTTTGATCAATATGATAATTAATTACCTACATAACTGTTCGTTAAGTTGCCAATATTATGTAAACATCACCGTGGGAGTCGTTTTAAGTGAGAAGATCATCGACGAATATAATACAGAAGTGTAAATTATGACTAGATACCTACGATCAAACTTTATGGATTGTGTAATTAGATAATAGTGAAAACGTGTTGAAATATCACTTAATTAAGTATGTTTTCAACAAAGGGCACATTGTTTAAGTGCACAGGAGGCCCTGAGGAAAATAATTCCCATCAGGACGTCTGTCATTTCTGGGATGCTGTGTGGAGAGTCTTTTTAGGAAAGGAAAGAGAGGTAGTTCTGGGAAGGAAAATTGTATTAGGGATGGGTAAGAATCTGGGAGTCAGTGTGTCCAGGAGTGACAGACGTATGAATCCATCCCTCCCACTGCAGAGCAAGGCGATGTTCCGAGAGAGTACGGCTGGAGAAGTTAAAGCGACTCCATCAACCATTCTCTCCCAATCCGGCCTGCCATGCAACTGGTGGGCAGACTCGTTGCCAAGACCCAGAAAAATCTCACCCCATGACCCCGGGCACCCCTGCTAATTCACCAAACGTAGCGAACCACTTGGGATGACAGAGGTGTTGGTTATCCAATATAAATATGGTTCCCGGGGCGGCATTGCCCATACCCGCCCCCGAAAATGTTATTATTTAATTAAGATTTTTTTTATATAAATTAGGGGTGCCACAATCCCACTGGCTCCGGGCTATTGGCACCTTCGCGCGATTATGTTTTTTTTAACATTTCTTATAAACGCAAAAGTACTTAATTCCAATATCACATTTGGTATCTCCTGTAGATCTTGCTCTCGCATTTGAAACATGTGTCGGTCTACATATCCATAGACGAAATTTCTGTATCTGAAATAAAATAAAAGAGAATCTCTTGTTCCCATTAGACACAGGCAGCTCCTTCACACATGTATCTGCCTATCTTGATGGCGTTCTGGCTTGACCCTGCGTCATAAAGCGGCCTCCCGATCCGAGGGTGCGCTAAATTATTCACACAAATACGATGGAACCATTCCAGACAAAATCGGAATACGATAGACATCCCCGTTTTTTTATCGAGATGTCCACCCTTACGAAAAATAACACAGAATGTTTCGCCTCGGACGATTTTGTTTTTTTGGAAATTTCTGCAATTGAGATTCATGATGGAAGCTTTTTCTGGACTTTTGATATTTCCGTTTAGTTTACTAGGTGATAAGGGCAGGATTTTTAGTTTCGATTAGTTAACTTAACTAACTAACCATCACCGTTTCCTCGCAGTGGTAGGCGGAGATAATGTACAGCAAAATAACTCGATTATTTTGCTCAACATAATCGCTCACACTCTTGCTCCAATCATATTCATACGTCATTTTCCTCTCCTGTGACCCGTAAAAGTACTATGACCAGTATAAATATTTTTTAAACCTCGGATAGACAGCGATCTTTCTCCTGTTTTGAAGGTCATGTGTGCAAAATATCATCAGTTTCGGATTAAAACTGTAAAAACAAACCCATTCCGGGACACTCCTCTTTATATTATATAGATAGATTTATGGAAAGTCCCGAATACGTTATTATAGTCGTATTGCTTTCATACACTTTATTTTGCCATTTTTACTGCTTTATTATTGGGAACTTGCTTTGTGCACTGTGCAGTCTCTGGGCGGAGCTATTGAAGCATGGTAGGTCGCGGTTGAAAAACAATTACTTCTTAAAAAAACTTTAATTATCTTAATTGGTTTTACTCTGACGTAAATTACCCGAGCTATAACTGAAATCTCCTGATTACATAAATATCAGTACAATATGAGATTTTATCTTGATCGCCTAATAACCACGTAGTTTATTTATCTTTTCCGATATAAAGCTCTTTATTTATGCATATTTGTTTTGTCTGGCCGTAGGCGACCGTAGACTTCTTGTGTGCCGTTAATTGCTTGTCATTTATGTTAGTTTTATTCATGCCCTGTGTTAGTGTTTTTTTATATTCATAATTTATTGAAATTTCACAAAGTTTTTGATAATTTAAAAATGTTATCATCGTTTCTAATCTGCATTCGTGACACGAGTTAGTAGGTATCTAATATAATTTATTTAAATTTTGAATTATGTGATAATTTTTTTTTTTACATGAGCTACACGGGGAAAATAATTTCCATCAGGGCCTATGTCATCTTTGGGGATGCTGTGTGGAGGGTTTTTAAAGAAAGGAAGGAGAGGAGAGTTCTGGCAAGGAAAGGGGTTTAAGGGGTGGGTAGGAATATAAAGTTCAGTGTGTCCTGGTCACCCACCTCCAAGACCTAGACAAACCTCACCCCATGAACCCGGGTACCCCTGCTCAATCACCAAACGTAACGAACCACTTGGGGTGACCTATGGCAGAGGTGTTGTGATTCAATAATTTCAATTGTTTATCCAATAAAGGTTCCCGGGGCGGCAGTACCCATTGCCACCCAACATATTAATTATATATTAAATAGAACTAAAAGAGACCCTCCGATGGTTTGGGCATGTAGAGCGAATGTGTAAGGAGAATATATGACGCAAATGTGAATGGTAGAAGAAGTCGGGGACGCCCGAGGTAGACATGGCACGACTAAGTGAATCAGATACTTGAGTCGGGCCATGTGAAGAGTCGGAATGATAGAAGAGCATTTATGAGACGATGTATGAATATGAACGAGGCAAAGATTGTGTGGCGGTCCGTCCTCTCTGTCTACCCCTGCGGGAAACTCGGCGTGATGGTTATTTAACTACTTTTTTTTGTTTGTGTGTGACCGGTCAGTGTCTGAGATGGCATCGCGTTTGGGTCTCACCCAGGCGTCGTGAGTTCAATTCCTCGGCTGGCTAGGTCCTCTATCACGACGCATGCAAGATTTTCCTCGTCGCGACGTGGTAATGGGAGATTTTCAAATATTTGAAAAAGTTGGGAAAAGTTTGCCTTTCTTTAAAAAAAAAATTGTTTTTCATAAGTTTGTACTTTTCACACAAATAGAAAGTAAAATATGTTTAATTAGAGAAGGAGTGGATAAGGAAGAAAGGAATGGAACAGAGGTAGGAAGAAGATGAGCGATAGGTAATAAAGCGCTCACGCTTACGGGAATATTAATTTTTCCTTCGAAGTGTATTTTTAAAAATAAACTAAAAGACAGATCAATCCAAAGGCGTGAAGTTCGCTCTCACTCAAGAGGGTGTAAATGATTTTTAGTGATGGGTCGGGATTTCAAAGTTTCTTTCATTGAAGTGAGAGATTGTCTTTAGATAACAGAATAGGTGATTTGGTTTGAGGGTTTTACAAAAGTGACTAAAATATTGATTTTATGGATATTCAACATTGCTAAATGTACGCGACATTTTAAGATAAGTGATTGAAATCGAAGTAAAAAAGTCAAAGTAACCCTTGGCCGGCGGACCAGTTCTGACCATTAGACTTCTTTCGATTTACTTTCGGATGATGTCAGCAAATTTCCTAAATAGTCCTATGGTTTACGATACCTACTGGATTTCAACAAGAAATGTTTGCCAATCGGATGCTAGAGATTTCCGGGTGTTCGGTTTTCGATTCGGCCGCGGCATTGCAAAAATCTTTTCAGTGCGGTTTAAAACCAATTAACCAGCTAGTTTTTTTTATATATTTTTTTAAATATTCAAAAAACATTGTTAAATTTAATCTTTTAAATTCATAATAATTACTTACCCCAAATTAGAAAAGCTGTCGCTCGAATGTTTTTAGGTTTTAATAGGCACTTAAAAATGAAACGTATCAAAAAAGTAAGCCGACTCTCTTAGATAAAACAGTTGACTATACCTGATACCTGCATTAGATGACATAGAAATCAATAATTAATTTGAACATTGAATTCCAGTTTCGTTTAATTATGTTATCTTAGAAGGTGTGTCACAAAGCTCTATCGACTACTGTTCGCAAAAAAATGCTTAATGGTGCCATTAATTATATCAACTAATATTCAATAAAAAGCGGCTTGAAAAATGGAAGTGGTATTTAGTTCAATGTCTGCCTTTATTTCAATTAAATGAAGCAAACAGCTGTCTTGAAGTTGGAATTATAAATTCTTACAGCTGACTTCGGTAGGTACATTAGGAATGTTAGTTATATTGTATCGTTAAGCGCACACGAAATAATTCTGATAATTTTATTTTCAAAGGGAAAACTTCTTTAGCTTCACCCCACATAGAAGAGACCGATAGGCTACGAAGCACCGCACAAAGAGGAGACCGATTATACCATCTCATTCTCTCGCAGGCTAAATTCTATAGATGTATGTATTTGTCTCTTTTTAGGATCGCTATTTTTTGTTTCATCGAGTTTCAAATCACAACGGTGCTAAAGAAGAACGGTGCTTTCACTTCAATAGAAGTGAAGCATGAAAGAGTTTAATTGATCAAATGCCTTTTTATAACCTATATAAATGACATCAACTTGAGTTCTTCATTAAATTTTATTAAATATTTAGATAAATTGATTAGGTAGAATCTGCAGAAAAGCTGTCATGAGAGCTTTTAGGACTACCTGTTGTAAACACTGCAACGACAAGATGCTTGTTATTTATTTTTAAAAAATATATTTTATATGTACAATTTGATTGAAGCTAGGAGTGAGTTGTGGCGTTTCATCTTCTTTACCAGGAATGCGATGAATGGATTGTTAGAAAACCCAATAGAATCATTTGGTGATATATCAATAGTTCGAGAATTAAATAGTGATTTTTTTTACTTGATAAATCTTTGTTCCCGAAAACGATAATAATTTGGATTCATTATGCATAATTCTTCAAAATTTCTTCAACGAAACACTAACTTACAAGCAGCAGAGGTGTGTAAATGCGCTCAGCTTGACCGTTAATTTTGACAAGACCAACAGCGACGAACAAAAAGAAAGGGATATTATAATGACCAGAACGGACACTAGAACGGTTGTACATCCGATACGAAGGTGCACATTACAGAACGCAAGGTGCAGCTCTGCAAGGTGCGATCTGCCGGCCCGGCCCAAGCCCACTGGCACCAACACCGGCCCTAGCACTGGCCCTAGCACCGGCCCCGAAGCAGCACTGGCCTGGACACTAAACGCCCTTCTTATACCTCGAGCCACAAAAAATATTATTCCCACCACGAAGAAAAAATATCATTCACCACTAAATTAAAAATACCTTGATAAAGGGTCAATTTCTGCTCCAGTTCTGGAATATTGGATAAAGTATTTGAGGTGCCTTTTTTGTACCGGTTCGCAAGGACTTGGTGGGTTACTACACGTTTTTAAGTGCGCGTAACGATTTTACAGTCCATTTATCCAGGTGGCTGTGAAGACTTTCATTAGGATACATGTTATTTCATGGTGTTTATAATCTGATAAAAGTGCATTCGTATGTGAAAAATGAACTTACTAATCGCTGACGTGCCGCTGACACAGTGCTGGAACTCGGAACCGTTGGAACGAAAATTAACTGGTTCGGTTTTTAAGTGCCATTTATTCAACGTCTTCTTATCGGTGGATTTCCGGTAGGCACTTTTTCGTTCATGGTTTTTTGATGGAAGTGTTCTCAGATTATTTCCAACACAGCGGGGTAATCGGCTTATTATGTCGTGTCGTGAATTTATCAACATGTGAATACGTTTTATCTTTATGACAGCTTAAGGCAATAATTGTTTAAAACAAAGCACTTGAAAAATGTTGCGCTTACTTGGCTTTGCACTTATCGTGGATGGTAAGCAAGTCGTTTTTTGTATTTTAAAAATGTTCTGCTATTGCTCAAAAATATTTAAAATTGTTGTTAATTATATTACGTATCACTCGTGTCTCTATGTGTGTCTCTTGCCTCTCTTTTGAGTGAAATTTTTGGTATTTGAGTAAGTAATTTTTTGGTATGTAGCTACCTATTTTTTCTTAAAATTATTTATTAACCAAGATAGTATAAGCACAAAATACTTTTTTTTTCAGTTTGAAGTACAATTAACAGTTCTTATATTGTTCTCACGTAAGTGAGAATATCTGTTTAAACCCAGTATAAATATATTTCAAAAGGTTAAATATTTTATCCTTCACCAGAGCAATAAACACAAAAACTAAATAAGGGTAGAGGGGAAGATTATAAAGTAAACAAAATTAAAAAAAAAAACATATACCAGAGGAAGAGAGCATCGGAGACAGGCTGTTGAGGGGTAGAGTAATGGTGGGGGTTAGATAGGGAGATTTCTATTTCCCTTTTGTTTTCCTTGCAATCTTCCTTTTGCTGTAATTTACTTGAATTTTTTTTTTTTTAATTTATTTATTTCATCAAAAAAAAAATTATGAACATATAATATAAAATCATATTACAGGTATTGGCTACATTTTAAGTATATTTTCCCTTTTTACTTTTTATTTTCTTCCTTTTCTTTTACACAGTTGTAGTCATAATAACATATTTTAATGACAACAACATTCAGTTACTTACAAAGTTAAAAACATAAGGTAATAATGCGTTAGTAAGTTAATATCTACCTTTAAATTAATAACATTGTTTTCAGACTAATTTTATAGATAATAATAACTGATGTCATTAGAGCAGCATTAAAATAGCATGAAAATTAAATATGTAGGTAAGAACTGTTATATAGAAGTAACATAATATAATATATTTTAAGTTGTGCATAGCTTGCCTCACTAGGCGAACCTGTACTGAGGCAGAATTTTTTGTAAATTGTTTCTCGTAATTTTGTCTATGGCCTAGTTTAGTTTTTTTTCTTGTCCTGATGAAGGTTGTTTAGGGTTGTTTAGATAAGTTTAGTGTCCTGATGAAGGTTGAGATTAACCGAAATCGGTAGATGTATATGAATAAAATAAAGTGGTTCTAAACAAATAACTTTTTCATATTCGTATATTGTAAATCCGCAAGAAGTTTGCTTTCTTCGATAAAATTTGATAGGTTAAATATTTGTTGCTTATACATAGTAATTCCAAAATGCTATAAAGTAGTTCATCCGCGTCTAGGGTGAACTGAAAAAAAATCAAAAATAATATTACAGGTACTGCAAATAAAGCAACTAGACTTGTATATAAACACCGTTCGGTGTTTTCGAGGTAGGTACTCGTACACCTGTAAAGATGTTGAAGTATGATAATGGCGGAGTGCTCGCTGAAGCACCTCCCGAATATCCTCTTTGAAATACAAGCCGGATGGCACCGAGATACTGTAAACGCAACAACATTGTTTTTTTCATTTATAGATTGATATCACAATTTTACATTTTTTTTATTAAAACATAAAAGTTGTAACATAATATGATCTCACTGCTGAGAAAAAAAATGGTCAGAGGCCTCTGTAGTCGAGGGGTAAGGCTCTCGACGAGAGGTAAGGCAATCCAAAGGTCGCGGGATCGAATCGCGACGTGCGCAAATTTTGTGTTATTTCATAATTAATGAATTAAAAATAATAAATAGTGTATTTGCGGCACGTTTCAGAGTGGAAGATGCCTCAGCCACCATTCAGAATTGAAACGTCGCTTGAAATGGCTTTAGCCGTGTTTGGTTTCCAGATATAAATAGCCAGGTACTTTCCTACCTTCCTCTTCACTATCTCCTTCCCCTCTCCACTATCTTCAGCCTCATAACATACCCCAATTGTGGATGCCATAGTCTCACTGGCTCCAGACGGGAGTAGTTGGGACTCTTATGCGGTATACACATAAAAAAGTGTAAATTATTGATTTTTAAAACATTCCATCCTTGTTTAATTTAGTGTATTAATTTTTAAGAGCTATCTCAGTTTTATGATTTTTATTGTTGAAAAATAAACTACTTCATTATTTCCCCCTTTTGCCAGAAAACGTACATGCCTGGGTTCAATTCCCAGTTGCGCCCATTACTCATTCATTTGGTGTGTCTTATTCTGTTTCACGTTTCGTTGGGTTTATTCATATTATCTTCTTCTTTTATTAATTTTCCTTTTATTGCGTTTTTCCATAAAGTTACTAATTTTAACAGTAAGAATAGCTGTGTTTACTATGAAAGGAATGATTACGTTGTTGTTCGGTTTAATTGTACCCTTGTCCAATTTCTCTAAAATTACACTTCTTAGCGCAAATGATTGATGGTCTTAAAAATGTATTTCAAAATTTTGTTTTATAGCATGAAAACGAAAAAATCTTGATAACGCTAACAATCTACCCAGAAAACAATGGACCATTTTTAATAATTATAAAAACTGCAAATAATAGTTTGCATAACATATTCATAAACACCTCAAGTGTATGAAGACGAATTGCTCATTAAAATTCAACAAAAGAAAGCCCGTTGTGTACTAAATGTTAATTGAGATGTAAAATTATTTTATTAATAGCTGATTGTACAAAATTTCGGACAATCAGTTTTATGTTTTAGGTTACTAAGTGGAGATACATATTTTTGTCATAACTTACCACTGACAGCAGTAATAATAACAATATGTTCTTCTAAAACAGCAATATTAATTTGAATAACAATATGTGTTTGTAAATGTAAATAAGTATGTTAGTCGTAAATAGCTAATTTTAAGACATTTGTAAATGATAATACGAGTAAAGCAGTATTAGGTGTCCGCTCGGTTATAAAAATAAGTATGGCTATATGACTTAGTTGTAAGTCATCAGTTACCAATCTTAGTTATAAGCCACTTATAATTTAGGGTACCTATATGTAGGATAAATGAATTTGTAAAGCGTCCTTGAAGTGATTTTTTCACTAAAATAGCGCTATATTATTATTATTATTAAATTCATTGGTAATATCGTTTTCTACCTCCAACAACCTTCCAGACCATGGTTCACTCCTTCTTTTTCTCAAAAAGGCCCTTCATTTAAAATCCCCAAATTTCTATGGATCGGAAAATGTCCAAACTGCTCGAGATACTAGAACCAAAGGGGATGATTTCTTACTTTTGCTAAAATAACTTTTGGCCAAAGAAATTTCAGATATTTTGCAACAAAACTATACAATACTCTTCCACTAGGCTTTAGACACAAAACACAATGTATCCTAAATGTAAATCAGACACCAAGTCTTGGATTACCAGCCAATACAGATCTAAAACACTCCAAACCTACTTATAAGCATGTATTTTTTTCAATGGTTCGATGATGATTGTCTGTTATTTGTATTTTTATTATAAACTGATCATGTTTTAAAGCGCCGGCTCACTAATTGAACGTCTGGAATTAATAAAGATGAATAATGAACATTGTCATTTTGGTCAAGTATTTAGATTCAAAGGTAGACCAGACATGTCCCAAAATCTTTAATTGACCATACAAATAATATCTTCTAAATTATGCAAACAGTCCACATAATACCCTTTCTTCGGCAATGGACAAATTCTCAAATGCTGCTGATTAAATTAATAATCTTGTATTTAAGATTGAGAAACCATTTTATTCGTGGAAACTGTATTTGTATTTTATTCTCATTACCGCAAATAATAAAAGCAAGACAAATTAAGAATGCGTGTAGATTCATTAGTAAATTTTAACACGTGTCATAAAGTGCTAATTAGTTGGCCTAAAATAACGTAGGTGCTCATTTTCACGGTTAACAACCGCACAGAGCGGAGAAACTGTGAAATGCCGCGCTTTGGTAATCCAGACCCAGTCTGCTAATTAACTCTAGGTTCGGGACAACTCATCCGTGCACCGCGCACCGCGCACCTCGTATCAGCGGCTTTATGGTCAACTGGCTTATTCTGGCAATGACCTTACTGTGCTCGAACCACTGAGTCTTTTCCTGAGTCTACACTACATTACATTCTACACAGTATTACAATTATATTGTATTAGTTCATTCTAAACTCGGAGAAAACATAAGATTGGCACATATTCTTTGAAAATGAATAATAATAATAATTATAATAATGGTCCTCATTACAGAATGCGGAGAGGTTAATGCAATCCCACACATCCCGCAGATAGTATTAGTACATAGTTTCCTACAGGGATTCAAGTAAGAACATATTTATTAAAAATAATTGATAAGTACTTATCCAAACTCGAATAGTCTCTCATTCCCGCATCGCTTCGTCCCTTACTAATAAGAGGCGAGGGATGCTATTGGTCATATGTACAGAAATAAGGTCATGTGGTATCTTGAGAAAGTGAGTTGCCTTCCATTTCTACCCGCGCATCTTCAAGTAAAATCTCATCAGCTAACCTAGAGTGAATATAGACTCGTAAACCTTTGTTAAAAGGTTTACAAGCTGTTGGGTTATTTATTGTTAAAGTACCCATAAAATTATTGTTCTTTTTATGGGCACTTTATTCATTTTTACTATTATAGAACTGAGTCATACTTGCAAATTAATTGTACCTTCTGCAAATAAATTAAAATAATATAAAGAACATAAAAAAAGAAAAAAGAGAGTAGTGTTAAAAGCGAACAATGAACAATGTATAATGAATAAATAAAAAACCAAAACCAAAAAAATCATTTATTCATCGCTTTTTGATCCATTGGATCGAAAGTTGTGGGGGTTGATATATTTCTCCACTGTTCTTCGATGCTCGATCCTGAAGTACTACCACTTGTTCTTATTATATCTGCAAATTCATTCAACTTTCCTTTCCGTGGACATCGAGGAGGCACTGTGAGACGTCGTGCGGTATGCATTTTTGTATTGCATCCGAAATCTTTCCATGGTTCCCTTTTTGAAATTGGCCCAGAACTCAAGGTAGTAAAAAAAGCTAAGAAGAGCGTTCTTTTCACATTTTCGACTGCAGAGCCGAAATCTTCCACTCAGCATGTTACATTTTACGCTCAGTGCTTTCATCTGTCTGTAAATGTCGTCAACATTTTAATACACAAGATTAAAAAGCCGGTAGAATAAAGTTAGGAGAAACAATTGAAAAAAGTTTATGAAACAGCTGAAGCCCCGGACGTTGCCCGGGCTTTACAAAGAGTTTAACAAAATCAGGAGTAGACAGCAATTTTTCTTTTACTTTCAAAGTCAAGTGTGCAAAATTTCATAAAGATATATCAAATTTCTGATTTTAGGGGTGGGAAAAGGGGATGGTGGCCATTTTTAGAAAAATCATTACTTTACCTTTTTCATGTTTTGAAGGTAAAGTGCCATATTTCATCAATTTGGGAATAAAACTATAGATTTATATTTTATTATTATATTCTTTATACATATAGATTTTTTATAGTAATACCTCACAAGAGTCTCAACTGCTCTCACCTTGGGCATCCCCAATTGGGGTATGTTGTGAGACAGAAGGTAGTGAGGAGGAGAAGGAGATGGGGAAGTACCTTGCTATTCAGATCTGGTCACCAAACGCCATTTTAAGCAACTATTCAATTCTGAATGGTAAGGGTGATACTGAGAGTATCTTCCACTCTGGAACCTGCCGCAAAATATACTAGACATTATTTTAAATGAATTAATTGTGAAATAACACAATTATTCAAATAAAATTTATTTACCCCGTCGGGATTCGATCCCGCAACCTTCGGATTGCGAGTCAAGAGCCTTACCGCTAGACCACGCCGGCCGTCAAATAGATAGATTGATATAAGAATACTTCTTAACATTCTAATAAATTCGTATCGACGATATTCAGGATTAAGAATCAAATTTTATACCATTTCAGACTGCATGCACTGACAGATGAACCAGAATTGTGCATTCAGAATAAGAAAGAATACTTTTTTTTTCAAAACATCCAAAAATTGTTTTTTGGTTTAGGTAGGCGGCACCTGTAGTCATGTAAACTAGTCTCCCGAGGGGGCGAATCTGCAAATAAGAGTCAGTAAAAGTTTAAAAAAATTCTCTTTAAAAAATTTAATTTCTTATTTGCCCCTTATGTAGTATAATAGCAATATTGAAACTTAAAAATGAATATTTGTGTGATATTATTTTCTCCTGAACCTCATGAATAGGATTTTACGGAACATAAAGATTGCAAGTAACAAAAATAGGGTAGAGTTACCTGTAGATACTAGTCAAACTACCGTGGATAAAATCTAAAGCCAATTTCATTTTGTTCTTCGATCGGTTTATTAAAATTAATTGTTTGCCATCATTTTGCCAAAATCATAATTAAGACTTAGTAAAAGTAATTAAAGCGTTAGTAAAATAATTATTGTTACTTGAGCTAGGAGTTACATATTCGCATACACGTCGGCATAATAATAATATCTGCATTTTATGTCTTGAACGCATTGAGAAAGTTTTGGATAAATGACAGGAGAGTTTTTTATTATTACTTTTATTGCTATCTGAATTGTGTTTGGAAGAAACTTTCAAATTCATTGATCAATTATGATATTAAATAAAGAAAGAAAAATAATAATCATCAAATCATTTGCATTAGAGACACGGCAGTTCAATAGGTTGCGAAAAATCCTAACGTTCAAATCGCGGTCGCTGCATAATCTTGCTTTTTTGTAAAGAAACCTACCTGTACCTATGATTTTATGACTAATATATTTTTCTTCAAATATTAATATTGAATAGCATTAAATATTTTTTATTCACTATAAATGCCGCATATTATAATTACTAATTCGATCTATTTTTACACTAAACAAAAAACACCTAACACGAAGAATTATTAAGTAATCAACATATATTATAAAAGAAAGCATATGAGAGTGTGCGTCCCATCAACTCCCGTCGTACTCATCAACTCCCTTGATCGTACCCGAGTTATGTGGTGTGGTACCCCTCTATCCCCCATCTATGAAGAAGGATTCAGTTTTTTAACTGAAGGGTGTGCTTTTGAAAATATAAGGTCTTGAAGTTTCGCCCTATAGAAATTTCTAGAACAGTCCAGAACATTTGAGAGCATTTTACATTATTCCAGAACATCCCGTACATTCTAAAATGTTGTGGAATTTTCTGGAGTAGTCTGGAACGTTCAGGAACATCCTGGATCATTGTGGAATATTGAATGTTGTGGAATGTTCTGGAATATTGTGGACCATTCGAAACCTTTTTTGTATGGGTGGGGCTACTCATTGGTAGGGCTGTATAAAGCAAGATCCGTCGTAGGTTCAATCTCTTATCAACTCCCCCAACTAGTGTATCATACTAGAGTGGTAATACTAGTCAATGATTCAGTTCTTACTTTACTATATAGGAGTCTATGGGCTCTTCTTGTCACGTGGTCTCGATGCCGAGTTGTGCCGAAGGTGCCCGAAGGAGTCATTAGGTATCAGGAGCTCCGCAGATCAGAACTAGTCTTTAGATTGGAAGGAAGTTTGTCCTCACCTCACTACCACCCACCTATATACCCCTCTTACCTTTTTCCTTCTTTTTTTATTTATTTATTTATTTATACTGGGTTTTACAGATGTTTACACTTACATGAGAACAATCCAGTTATAAAACTCAGTTATTACACAATTATAAAAATCTACAAATACATACAATTAAATACAAATAAATACAATTAGAAAAACAAAAACATCACAAATAAAAATACAAAATTATATACAAGGTCACTCAAGTAACACATTGCAATGAGTGGTAAAAGACATATGAAATACGCGAGCATGCATAGAAAGACAATTCACACAACATAATTAGTTAGTACTTTTTAACAGCGCTAGAACTTTTTTTTAAATCCGTACAATTTGTCAACGAAAATATTCACATCAGCGCACTCTATCTTGTTATACAGTCGACACATCTGGGTCAGAGGGCTAAAGTAGGCGATATTATTTTTAAATGTATTCATATGAAAAATGTTATGGCGTCTTAAACAATGGGAATTGGGGACATTAATTTCAATACTGTTAAGACATAATGTAGTATCAAGATGGCCGTGAATAATTTTATGTAAACATATTAGATCAGTCAATTGCCTTCTAGTTTTAAGTGTATCAATCTTGAAGTAATCACGACGTACATCGTATGATCTGAGATGGTCGTGTAGTCCACATTTGAAGGATAACATTCTTAGTAAATTTTTTTTAACTGATTCTACAATGTTTTCATATTTGCAGTAATGTGGATTCCAAATAGTGCTTCCATATTCAAGTTTACTTCTAATTAAGGCATTGTAAAGTGTTAGAATTGATTGAGGATCTTTGAAAGGTTTACATATTATGTGAATAAATCCCATCATTTTTAATGATTTGCACTTAATGTTGTTAATATGTACATCAAATATGAATTTAGAATCAAGAGTGATTCCTATTTCCCTTATTGAAGAAACTTTTTTGAGAATAATATTATTGATAACATAAGAAAAATCCTTTATAATTCTATTTCTAGTAAAGTTTAAAATGTAACATTTTTCAACATTTAAGTGCATGTCATTGACAGTTCACCAGTTATTGAGTGTGTCGAGGTCATTTTGAAGCAGCTGATGATCGGAAACAGACTTAATTTTACGAAAAATTTTAAGATCATCTCATTCCTTCGCAGAACTTCCTCTCCTTCATTTTTTTTTAAAGACCCTCCACACAGCATCCAAAATGATGACATAGGAGCATGCCTCATAGGAGCTAATGTTAAAAAAGAATGACAAAATTATCAAATTCATTACAAATATGTGGACATATTTTGAATTCCGCTTAAAATCGATTTATTACGGTTTGGCACATATTCCAAAGGATCTTTCCGCAGTCAGTAAAATTATCCTCACCATTATGTTGTTTAAATTACAGAAGGTTTCGTGCTTTAGACGCTATTAACTCGATTGGGCTCCTGGAAAAAAAGGCAACGCAGCTCCCGTTCGCAAATATGCAATTACCAAAGAAGTGCGGTCGTGCCTCAATAATAATTGGTACATAATATCTTCACAGCTAGTTTGACGTGGCGCGAGGCATTAAGAGCTAATTACCGGTCGGACGCACTTCGCCACTATTTCATACCTGTACTTGAACGCAAGTACCTGTATCCACACTACACTGTACCTCTCCCCGGTAGTACCAGCAGTAGCTGCAGATATTCAATTAGGAAATGGAATATCCAGAAGCGAATTGGAAAAACTAACCATTTTTATACAATTAAAAAATGTGGTCATTTAGTCGCTATAAAAAAATAAACATGTGTGCAGTTCACACGCGCTAGAAGTGAAATCATCAGAAAACTAAAGTTGACAAGAGGAACACAAAGAGGAGATCGATTATTCTATCTCATTCTCCCGCAGGCTAAATCCTACACATGCATGTGTTTGTCTCTTTTTAGTGTCGCTTTTTAGTTTCATCGAGTTCAATCACAACGGTGCTAAAGAAGTTTTTACTAAGAGAAAGTCTGGCAAATCGGGCCCGTTTTCAAATATAAAATCGCGTTTTATCACCATTCCGGAAATCAAATTGGATTTTTTTTACATTATTTCCCCACTGGAGGCCCTTAACAAAATAATTTCCCTCAGTACCTATATCATCATTGGGGATGCTATGTGGAGGGCCTTAAAGAAAAGATGGAGAGGAAGTTCTGGGAATGTAAAGGATATAAGAGGTGGGTAGGAATCTGGGGGCCAGTGTGCTCAGGAGTGATGGATCCATGAATCCAACCCTTACCCTACAAGGCGATGGGTCTCTCTCAGTCGTCCTCTCCCTTGGATTTGCTGTGCAGATGCATCCGCCACAAAGAATGAACCCGGGTATCCCTGCTAAGTCACCAAATGTAGAGAACTACTTGGACCTAAGTCAGGGGTGTAAATAAATAATAATAAACGGTTCTCGAGGCGGCGGTACCCATACCCGCCTCCAAAGCTTGGCTGCAGATAGACTTAGTTCTGATTATTTATTGAAAGTGTTTTTATGTTTAGGCGATTTACAGCCTAATCCGCTCCTGCTTATTATACTCCCTGTTCTCAACATCTCGTGCTGTTATTGAACTCCTAAACGCAAAAGGTATAATTAAATAGCAAATATCAGTAATCGTCAAGGCTCTGACCAGGTCATTACAGATTAGTTTAGTGCGGCAGGCGTGTAATTCTGTACCTAAATGTAAGCAGACCATTGATTCAATTACGTTAATACTGCAATATTAGCAGAAAACACTTACCCCCAATTGATTACTTTATCAACAAACTTCTTCCTTCTAACTTCAAACTTAGTGGATTTGACATCTTCTACCATTGCACTTCTTCCTTTTAACTTCAAACTTAGTGGATTTGACATCTTCTACCATTGCACTTCTTCCTTTTAACTTCAAACTTAGTGGATTTGACATCTTCTACCATTGCACTTCTTCCTTTTAACTTCAAACTTAGTGGATTTGACATCTTCTACCATTGCACTTCTTCCTTTTAACTTCAAACTTAGTGGATTTGACATCTTCTACCATTGCACTTTTAAACCTAATAAATGAAAATGAATAAGAATGGAAAGTATTGATGAACTCCGTCTTGGAAATAATGTAATGGGCAAACTGAGGACTAAACTAAGGGCGGGTTTAATCGTGATTTATTTTTGGGGATTATGCCGTGTAAATTTAATAATATCTTCGATTAGATTTTAACTTTTTTTTTACATTTTTTTATATTTTGCATTGTATAAAAATACAAAATATAATTGTTAGTAAGGTAAAGATATTGTATTTCTTAGTCCTCCTCACTAGGGGTTCCTGATGTGCCGAGGCGGAGTAAAATTCTTTAATTACAGTTTATTTGTCTTCTATGTCGTTTTTAGTGTCTTCATAAGGGTGTTTTCGTTGACCTCTTTCAGCCATATTTTTTTTCTTGATTTGTAATCATTAAATTTTTTTATTAGTTTTATGTCTTGGGGAAGAATGTTATGGAGTTTAGTTGCAAAATAAGTGTTGTTTCTTTTTCCGAATGTGGTTTTACAACTTGGAATGTTTTTATATCATTTTTATTTGATCTAGTGTGATGAATACGCTGTATTTTTGAATAGCTTCAATAATATATTTTTGGCATATATTTTTTGTACATTTGGTATGTCAAAGCTTTTGAATATTTCAATCGAAGGTGTTCTAATTGGTACTTTCAGTATGGTCTTTATGATTCCTTTTTAAACTGTATTCAGGTTTTTATGTATTTATGTGTAGTAGATCCCCATCCTATAATTCCATATTCAATTCGAGAATGATATAACGCATTGGAAATCCTTTTTACTTACTACATTTCTTAGATTTTTGAAGAAATATATAAGGCTTGTGAGTTTTTCAGTAATACCTTTAATGTGTAGGTCCCATCTAAGATTTTCATCAATTATTACTCCGAGATATTTTATGTTTTGTATTTTTTCTATGACTGGGCAGTGACATTGAACAATACTTCTATAACATTCGTGAAATTTTAATTCTAGTGATTTTGCTAACTATAATCAACCAAAAAATTCATGCTAATACTCCTTGCGGGTTTTCAATTAGATACTTTAATAGTAATTATTATTTTTAATTAGTAAACTAATGTTTAAGACAAGATTTTTATGCATATCACAAAGGGTAACAATTATTATAAGCAATAATTATTAGCCTGAAACACTCATCAACATTGAAAAAATCTCCCGAGAAAAGATAAATGCCGCCGACGGGACTTCAACAAGGACGCGGGTTCAAGTCCCATCGGCGGCATTTATCTTTTCTCGGGAGATTTTTTCAATATTGATTAGTGTTTCAGGCTAATAATTATTGCTTATAAAAATTGTTACTTTAATAGTACACAAGTAATACCCCTGCACAAATCGCAGGTGTGCCCAAGTGTTTAATTTGGCAGCCACCTCTGGTCTGGTGACCCAAAATACCTGATAAAAACTCTTTACTCTGTGCAGAAATGGGTGGTCCGTTTGATAGATTCCCCTCTTTTAACAAACGGAACGCAATTTTTAGAGCACGAGCATCAGGTAAGTATGCTGTCCTTATTCTTGCGTTATTGATATCTTCGGCACCTTCGGTACATACATAGTGGGAAAACAGTCAATTTGCAGTCCTCAGTGTTTCTTCCCTCCTACAACATGGGTTTCTTCAAGACACATCTCACTCCTTCGCAAAGATGACACAGGCCCCGAAGAAAATTATTTTCCACAGGGATTTTGTCTAGAGTAAATGTTAAAAAATATTTTTTTAACACAACTCAAAAACACCGACATTTCGACCATCTTATTAAAAAAAACATTGCATAAAACCGCGAAGAATCGCTGTACTATTATTTAAACTTTAAACCAATTTTTTTCCATCCCACCAATAACTCGTGCATAACCCAATATGTTTCGTTCTTGCGCATTTCGCTTCAACATTTAATTACATTATACACCGGTTATTGTGTAGGTCTTTTTTAAAAATAACATGATCAAAATCAGTGGAAATTTTTAGGTAAATCTTGAGGTCAAACATAACAAAATCACTGCGTAACATGGGGCCATGTAACATTAATGAAGATTAAAAAAACAGAGGGCTAAGATTGGATCCCTGGGGTCCACCCGATTCTACGAATACGGAAGATGATTCATGTCCATTTTAAGTAATAACCGTGTTCGGTTTTCCATGTAATACTTAAGCCATCTAAACAGATAACCGTGAATACCTTGATCTAGCATCTGTAGTAAAATATTCATCAATTTGATATATCGTTAACGCATCTGTGCAAATGGCATCTACTTGAGTTCTTCATGAGGTTTGTCATTTTTAATCAATTATAATAAAGTCCCGTTCCAAATCCATTCAATACAATCCATACAAGTAAGTTCATGATTTTAATTATTATTTAATTAATACTTCGCATTCAAAGGTACTTGAACATATTATAACATGTATTGAGTTAGTGTACTTTGCATTGAAACCCGTTGTATAATGTCGAGTTATATGAATCCTTATCAGTTCCCACAACTAGTTTTAGTAAACTTGTTTGCCGATATCATGCCCAAGCGTAGCCAAAGTCGAGATAATACGGTATGTTATGGATTATTGTTAACAATTTGACTAAACGATAGCCTAATATGACAAAGCTCCATAAAATTAATGTTCTGAATCCTGCCTACAGCTAAATTTGTAAATGATAAATATTCATTTTACTTAGAGGTCAACTTTTTTTATGTTTTTAATCCAATAGTACTGGGAGGACAGTGCAAACCCAGTATGCCAAGTTACGTAAGATTATTACATAAAGAAAAATCAAAATATTAAAAAATTCATAAAAATAAAATGAAAAAATGTAACAGGTAGGTACCTAACGACAACACAATTTCTCTATCTGAGGTAGTTTTAGGTAGAGGCGTGTACTAATATCTACAGAAATTCCAAAATCTGAACAAATCGGACTAATATCTTCGAGAATCCATGTTCTGACTAATATCTATACAAGGTATTTTGAAAAAATATCTATGGGAACCAAAGTGAGGACGAATATCTACATCTCAAACTGCTGACTAATATCTATGGAATAGGTGATGTCGACGAATATCTACAGCACTGGAAGAGGTTGGGTTAGGTTAGGTTAGGTTAAGTTAGGTTAGGTTAGGTTAGGTTAGGTTAGGTTAGGTGCTCAGCTGCCCCCTGTAGATATTAGTCCCACCTAAGCTCCATAGATATTCGTCACCAATGAGACCGTCATAGATATTTATCCGACCTTAGCTCTATAGATGTTAGTCTTCACTCTGAATTTCATAGATATTTGTCCAACATATGAGCTATAGATATTCGTCCGACATACAGGTTGTAGATATTAGTATCTGGAGTCGCTGCTACCCGTGGCTCTACCTCTACCCTATCGACTCTCTCGTGGGCATGCTCGGTATAAACCATTGCGGGCTCATTGCAACATATTTCTTCAGACTGATTCGTGGATGGCTCGAAAGTTCGACTATCATGGAGAGCATTAGTTTCTGTGTTCCCGATGGGGTCCGTCACCGATAGCATATTGATCCGACTGTTTTATCTCCTGGCTTGCAGAACTAACTTGCCAATGGTCACGCGAGTCGGGAGAGCTGTTTTGTTGTTAAATAGAATCACAATGATGCACAATTTAGACGACTCATTTCCAATTTTTGTTTAAACGTTTAAATAAATTAATTTTCTCTTCAGTTATCCTTTTTCCTAGCCGATGCTACAACTAACTAACGTCAATATGTTGGGAATATTTATTCAAACTTTTCCACACCATTTTTTGAAGAAACAACCCTATTGGCAATTCATAAATAAAAGTAAAGATTGATATGTTAACACCTTTGGTATATGGATTCGTAGAATGGGCATGAAAACCAGCTGCTTCCTGTAAAAAAGGCTTTCAGTCAACGCTCTTCATCCTTATTTCCTGCGATAAAAAGATCATTTATTTTAAGGACTAGAATAACGTTACTGTACATCGAACTTAACATCTTTATTTTAAAATTATACCAACACTTGAGAGAGTAGATTAAAGTTTTTTTATCAGATATTTATAAAAGTGTGAATAACTTTAAAAACATGATAAGTATATTATTTATATATCTTTTAACGGGAATTATAAATGCTCTCAAATGTCCGAAGCCAGGGGGACTGTGCTTATACCTAAGCAGGTTTTGGCTATACCCTATCGGTGTAGGTGAGGATGAAGGGAGTGGAGAGGGGAAGTAGATGGGTGAGAGGAACGTCGTGAAGTAACTGGCCATTCTGATCTAATCAATACCATTTTTGTGTTAACTCCACTCAGGAGGCAGCGAGAACAATAATAATTTATTTTATTTGGTCAATTTGTCAACTTTGGAAGATCTGATCAGGATCTTTCAAGGTAAAGAAAGGAGAGGAATTTTTGGAAAGAAAAAATGTACGATGGGTGTATAGGAATCTGGAGATCAGTGTTTCCAGGAGTGATATATGAATCATCCCTCCCACTACGGTGAAAGGCATTGGGTCCGGCTGGGGAGGTCAAAGGGTTTCCCTCAACCGCCCTCTAGAACTGGAAAAGCTCACCCCATAAACCAGTGCACCTCTGCTGATTCACCAAAAACCGGATCGAATCCGTCGGGGTGACTCAATTTCAAGCAAGGTGTCGATTCTTATTTGTGGTCTTTTACCAGGCGATACTCGTCTACCACTTTGTATCTACCACTCTAAAGTTGTGGTAGGAGGTTGCTTTCTGCGTTTGATCATTTTTTTGCCTGTTCATGTTTGCCAACGTGAACTTATTATCCTTTACTAAGCCACGTGAAGACAAATAAGTCCAACAATTAGTTTAACGACTCCTAGGAAAGGTTATCTGTCGGTAACGGTCCAACTGTACGTAGCACGTTCCAGTCTGTTAACTCCGTACGTCCGAATCTCGCCAAAAGAGATATCACAAGCGAAACGTAACGCTGGGGAAGGTACTAAGCCACATAAGGCAGTTTCTACACACATTCTCATTTTAATGTAAAGTAATAAAGAAGATTGTAAAATAAAAAATTCTTATTTCAAAGAACAATAACTCTCAAGACTCAGCGACCATCTGCATTACTTGGCTCATGGTGTGTTACGTTCCTGATATTTTATTCTGATTTGGCAGTTTTGGGGTTCGATTCCAACTTCAGCACAAAAATTATATTTTCACCGTGATCGTCATACGTCTGGATATATTTATTCATTTAATTTTAAACGCTAATTAGCTGTAAGAATGTTTTGATTTTTAGATGTGCTATTCTAGGTATTTAATTTGATATCTTGACTAAATAGCATCGAGGTTATATTTTCTTTACACGAATAATAAATCTGCGTAAATGGCTCCGTCTACTGTGAATTAACAGTTTAACAGCAGAAATAACTAGCCAATGTTCATGCCAGTCGGATAGTTTGGTAGATAGCTTTCGAGGACTCCGTTAATTATTCGTTATCTCTGGAACTGTACTTACTGAATCAGTGATGTTCTAATTTACCAGAAAAGTCGCTGGTGCCGTTGTGGCGTACCAGTAAGTCTTACTTAAGTAGTACTTTTTCGGTTTTGTGCAAGTTCCGTGATAATTAGGCTGCATAACGCATGGCTGTTAACCGCATCACACCGGTCCTGCCATAGGTTACCTTAAATGGTTCTCTAAGTTTGGTGACTTAACTGGGATACCCGGGTTCATGGGGTGAGGTTTGTCTAGGTTTGGCGGCGAATGCGTTTGTTAATGCGTGGCGAGCTGGATTTTGGAAACTGGTTGAGGGAGACGTAACCCAGATCTCTTCTGCCGGGCTCTCTCGATCCAGAGGGATAGATCCATATATCTGTCACTCCTGGACACATTGACCCTCAAAATTCTACCCACCCCTCATACCTTTTTTCCTCTCAGAACTTCCTTTCATTCCTTTCTAAAAAGACCACTATACCACTATAGCATCCCCAAGGATGATAGGTCCTGAGACCTTTTTCCTCAGGGCATCCTGGTGAAGCTAATGCTAAAAAAAGTCCACGTCGGTATCCATTCTCCCACTGCGCACAAGAAACAAGCAGCAAGCAGCCAAAAAGCTACCATGCTACCAGAACCGTGAGAAATCTTTTACTTCCCTCAATCTATTAGGCCTGATTGTTCTCGCTTAGCGACATCAACCATCATACTGTGCACCACACACTACACAGTAGCAGACACGAACAAACTCACTCACAGTCACACGACCTCTGACCTGCAAACGTGAAGCAGTGAGGTATGGAGATCTAATTAATTAAATGTTAATCTATATCTTCGAGACAAATCTTTTAGTAGAAAGGTTGGAAACACTTCATCACCATTTACGTTCAGATCAAATAACAACGCAGCTAAGAGTTTACCCAAAAATGACGACATTCCTTAATGCTTTGTTTAATTCTCAATCATAAGCTAACTTATTGTGATTGGCAAAGAAAACATTAAATCGGAACGCAGCTATTATTATTGACAAACATATCTGACTCTGCAAAGCTCTCTTAAACTTTGACACAAGGTGGTGGAAGCTAAGATCATACTGTGTACATATATCGCCTTCCCCTTGGTAAAATTATTTTCAAGACAGACACACTAGAGTCGTCATGGTGACTGCGTTCAAAGAGAATCGGCTATCATCTTAATTAATAATACTCTACAATGTAGTTCACATAACGCCATATTCACATTTTTAATAACAGCGTTAATAACTCAAAAACGCGATTTATGTTTCCCCGGAATTCTCTTATCCTTCGGCTGCCGTTCATGACGTACTTTTTTAATCAATTGATAATTAAAACCGTCCGCTTACGCAGCGTAATAATATATATGCCCGAGTTATAATTGCATCGTTGTACAGTAAAGTTGGCAGTCTTAAGTTGTGTCTTAAGGCGGCACTAATTAGATATTTGATTTTTCTCCCTCCCACAGAGCAGTCTTCCTCTACCGATTTAAGAAATCATAGAACCGTGTCCGGTTGCAAGCAAACTGTTTCCACTGTATTGCTACCTACACTTATACGCCCGATAGTACCGACTCAAGGCGCCAAAATCACACCAAGGGATTGCGATTTCTCGGAGTTTCACCAATTCAACAAAATAATGAAGGACGGCTTTTAATTGGGCTGTTTCAAGTCAAAAGGAAGTCAAGGACCATGCAACAATTAATTAACAAGAAGTTTCACGTGTTGTGTGTTTATTACCTGTTGCTTTACACTACGATATTATTGAAGGAAATAAAAGATGAGATTATTTCAGTGAAGCAAAACCGAAATATTAGAAAAATGAAACAAAACAATGTTAGTTAATTGCAAATAAGTTTAATGATGTACTGTGATGGGGTATTTCACTATACTCTTAATAGCTTATCGATAGAATAATATAAATTAATAAATGCACAAGTACTCCCAATATGTAGAAAGCTCGGCTAATTTATCCGATAAAATACACAGCCACTTTAACAGGTTAGAGTACTGAATAGTAAACTCTGACTTTATAAATATATAAATCGTTAGTCTAAAGAAGAATCCGTTGAAGAAGACGAGGATAATGAAATAAGCCTATAGTTGTATTTACAGCCAGTAAAAAAGATACACCGATAAAAGTATGTGTCTTACTTACGGGGGTAATTTAGAGATGAAACATTCTCAAACATAGAAGTCTGGGGCCTAACAGTCGAAATGTCTTTTGTAAATTGCGGATACCATTTTTTTTTTAAACTTGTGTGGATCACAATTATTCTAGGAATTTACCGTTCGAGACACATAAAAAAACATGCAAGTACGTTTCGCTGAATCCCAACTACTCCCTGCTAATCAGTCTATGGCATTCCCAATTGGGGTATGTTGTGAGGCTGAAGAGTGCATGGGGAGGAGAAGGAAATGGGAAAGAAGAGAAGTGGAGAAGTCTTGCTCTTCATTTCCGGTCACCGAACATGGCTAAAGCAATTTCAAGCAATGTTTTTATTTTGAATTGTGATCTTTGATGAGGGAGATACTGAGGATAGTTTGTCTACTACAAGGGAACTTGCGACAATTATTATATTTTATATTAATTAAAAGTGAAATTACAAACTGCCACCTCCGGATTCGTAGTCGAGGACCTTACTCCCCGACTACGAACACCGCCAAATTCATTCTGAAATCAATGGTTTGGTTGTTGGCGAGATAAAAAACTAAGATTCTCAATCTTCCATTCGTTATTCTTTATATATGATCTAAATATATGATCAGCGCCATGCAATTTGCTGTAAATTATTAGAACAGTACGAGTAAATTAAATCTACCATTTTATTATAAAATTCTCTGGAATAAATTACTGATCATTTTATTTTGATACAAATTGCAACTTCAAATTAAATGTCTCCATCCACGTAACACACTTACCTCCAAAGACTTAATTAATAAAAAAAAACGTTAATTAGCATAAACACATAACGTAAACATCTGTTTACCAAATGAGATGGACCATCATTTATCAAAATGATATATCTATTATTTATGAATGAATTTAATGAATGCTAACAAGAGTACGTAACTACGAGAGTTTACAAATGACATAGCTACATAATGATTATCGCATTAAATTAATTTGTTTTTCGGTCATTTTATTAGTTTTGGCCTAAAATATTACGGGCAGTAAAATATAGGTAGGAACACCTGAGAACATATTATTTTTAAATGAAAATTTAATGGGATTTTATTTTTATGAAACACCAAACAAGAGGTGCACTGCTCAGAGCAGTTATGACTACAGCATTCCTACTTGAGGAGTGTTGAAGTGAATGGCAAAAAATGGGTGGGAGGAAGAGGTAAAGAATTAAGAATAGTTGGAAGGTAGTTTACTGGATAAACAGACGTTTATTTATAATTTTTTACAGTATAACTTGTTTACAATTCTCCTAAATTTAGATTTATAAGTTTTGCGTATCAACAATAGTTTTACATTAGCGCAGAACCGTAAAAAACGTATAACCACTCGGATCCATAAGCTTGTTTTCACGATATATATATATAAAACAATTTTCTCGGTTTACCCGCGTAACGTAGTCCTTAAAAGGACTTTTTAACTACTGACGTTTCGGACAGATCACACTGTCCATCTTCAGAGGCCTTATGTCTTGAGTTTTTCTCAAACTGATAGCTTTCGCATGTCTGTTCGGTCCAGAAGCTAAGACTTAAGTACTTAAAAACTTAAAAACTCAAGACATAAGGCCTCTGAAGATGGACAGTGTGATCTGTCCGAAAGTCAGGAGTTAAAAAGTCCTTTTAAGGACTACGTTACGCGGGTAAACCGAGAAAATTGTTTTACATCTTACACCCGTGAAAACCTTAACCATAACATATATATGTATATATATGACATATGAGGCGTACTGCCTTATTTAAAAAAAATAAAAGTAAAATAAAGGGAAATTAAAACTTTAAAAAAAATGGAACCGGTGGAGTATTGAAACCCGATCTATTGTTTGGAAGGCAACTATGCTGACTATTACGTTCACCAATTCAGGAATGTTTGTTCTCATAAAATTATATTGTTTCATCGTTTACAAAACAGTCGTCAATGTAAAAATAGTTTCCATAGTGATGGCTATGACTACCCCGTGATTTTGCACGGGCCTACGTCAGTTATCACTAATTTTGAAACCCTTAGTGTTTCGTGGCGGAATTCCATTATGACCTTTTTATTGAGTAAATCACCTTTACGGGTATCATCAGACTGGTGGTCTTAAGATGCCCGGAGTAGACCAGCCTGATTCCAGATATCGATTAAACATGGGCGTTTATTGTCTTTCAGGTTTTCAACGAACGTGTAGAAATACTATATTTATTTTGAATTTCATCGGCATGGTAAAAAAGTAGAATGTGGTAAAATTGGCTTCCCCTTCGGGCAATACATTTCCTCCCCGCGATGCGGCAGGGGTAGCGCAAAGCGGTACGACTGGAATCATCGCCGCGACAATCACGTATGCAATCGATATATCGCTCCAGCCCCGCAATAAATAGGGGAGAGTGACTGACCCGGCACCAGTCTACTTACGGCCGACTTAAAGCCGAAATTGGGTTTTTCAAACTCGCACGTGTCATTTATTACCGCCCCCCGGCGCGCACCCTCCCTCTAAAGGATAACTATAAACCTATTATGATTTTTTTCAATAACGCTCGGTACCGCAGCGTAAAAAGCTTCGGCTTAATCCCGCGCCTTGATAAGGGGGGTAATGATCGATGCATCATCCACTAGATTTGATACAAAGACATTGTGTGCTGCATTCGAGGCTTACCCAGCAGCGATGTTAAATCTGCCACCGGGCTTAATTAATAAAAAAAAATCCCTATTGTTATTACTTACCTAATAAAAGTTTTATCTTGAAAAAAAAAACACTTTTGCACTAGTCTATAGATGACCGTAGCAAGGTGCAACTGTTTTGATCTAGAGTACAACAGAAATACCAATTTTTTTAATGTGAATACCGCACAAAGCGTTGCAACTGTTTCCAACCGTTTGCAGCTAGAGAGACTCTGATAGAAGCCAATTATTGTATTTTGTGTGGCTGAAGGTAGTGGTGAAGGGAAGGAGATGGGGAGGAGGAAGGCGAGGAAGCACCTGACTATTAAATCTGGTCATCAAATACGGCTAAGGCCATTTCAAGCAACGCTTCCATTCTGAACTTTGTCTTTCACCTAGGCGATCTGATAGCATCTATAAGATATTAGTTATATTAAAGACCTTTCAAATGACGTTTAATATGAAAAATCCGTCATGAGAGAGCGAGAAGAAAGCGCTATAAAAGAGTACGGACGGTTATCCAAATTTCCGATATCTCTTCTTCATCGCCTGTTACTCGAGATAATAAATACCTTGCGTAAATTATAGTCTATATATTTATCATTATTCCTTCATCCTAATTCATAGTCTATCCAATTAATTTTATTAAGACACTACAACTAATTGAATTAGATAAACACGAACACGGAAAAATCAACAACCATGAAGATAAGGAAATCAACAAACATGAAAATAAGATCTATAAACGTGAAAATGACGAAATCAACACACATAGTCAATAAACGTGAAGATGCTGAAATCAACGAACATAAATTTGAAGTCAACAAACACAAAGTTGAGGAAATCATGGTGTAACTTCAACTCAACAACCTATAGTCCTTCTCACTAGGGATCCTGCGTCTTCCACGGAACAGGAATCCCTAATGAGGAGGACTGTGAATAAACTAATTACTAACGAACGTAAAAGTTATAAGGTACCAATATTTTAAATCTATAAGTGTGCCCTTATCTACCCTCTAATGGCACTATACTCAGGACCCTTAATCCAGAGCCACAGGGTTACTCACTTGACCCTTTACGGCGGAACGATCATTCCATCTTCCCTTTTGTGGAGGCATTTAATAAAAATAGACGATTTGACCTGACACCTACCGCAGTTTACAGCATAAAAATGCGGTAGTTAAATGCACTATAGAGAGCAGGTCGCGTATCTTGGAGTCCCCAAGATTGAAGGGAGGCTTATCACTTTGTGAGTCAGCCGCATGTGAAATTTAACAAAATGCTCTGAAAGACTCTTCTTACTATATAGGTACTCCACAAAAATACGAACGTGGGTTGTTTTCAAGGGTTAAAAGTGTTATCTCGCAATTATAGAAACTACGCCATGTTTTGACTTTTAATTTATTTGTCTGTTGATTTCTATTCTCTAACATACAGCTAACTGGTAAATAAATAGATGATAAATACAGACAAAAACACAAATAAGGTTCCTAATGTTAAAAAATATGTAGTAGACGATTAAAATTATCAGTAACTTTTTGTAAATGGTTAAGCAGCAATGTTTTCTGAACATCTCACTAGGAGAATCTGCTAAGGTGTTCGCATGTTTGTGATAAAGTATTATTGTATATTAGATTGGTGGAAGTGAAAATCGTAATAGTACATGTCGGCTTCCGTGGTTCTCGTCAAACAATCCGGAGGACGCGGGCTCAAATCCCGGCGTGCGCTAATAAATTTTATTGATTAATTTGTTTTATATAGCACACGGAGAATAGAAACGTTGCTTTGAATGGCTTAAGCCGAGTTTAGTGCCCAGCTTTGAATGGTCAAATTCTTCCCCGCCTTCCTCTTACTATCTCCTTCCCCTCCCCACAATATCTTTAGCCTCACAACGAACCCCAATTTTCATAGTACAGTAGTTGGGACTCTTGGGAGGTATTAACGTAAATAAAATTAGAAGGTAAGGGTTTTTTTGCATTAACTCCACACAGGAGGCCCCGAGGAAAATAATTTCCCTCAGGGACTATGTCATCTGAGATGCTGTGATGAAGGATAATTACGATGTAGTGAAAAGAAAAGAAACTGATGCTAATGTAATAATCTCTGCTTAAAGTAGATCTAATCGTATGATTTATATTCTATTTACACTGTATTTTATTTGCCTTGCAATAAATAGGTTGAATTGAAAGGTTGTATGTAAGTTCGTAATCGGTTCGAACGCTGTACCTACAAAACACCATATTTCACAAGATTCATTGATATATCCGATAAAACTGTATTCCCCGCGATCGTTTTGTATTAAAACATGCCTCAGCATAGCAATTACTGAAAACCGTCACAACAGCGTCGAAATACTTTATGAGAAGTTGCACTTCAATTTAAAATTACACTTTATATTATTTTTAGCTCTGAAATATTTACAAAGGATGAAACGAGCGTACCTTTTTAAATCGTCAACACCGCGCACGTGGCCGAGTGTCAAAACATTGCGAGAAAACCCCGCTGCACGACACGTGGCTAACTTAGCCTCCCACGGTGCAGCAGAGCCGCGGAAGCTGCCAACGTTTTATTCATAAAAAACGTCATATTATAATGTGCTTGGCTCGCTTACGGCCGCAACTCTATCGTAAGTCCTGTATGTAAATATATCCGATTGTCCCAATACACACTCTGAGAATGGGGACATAACTGATGATCGCATCGATGCGATATATTTTTTATCGATTTTCTTAAATCTTAATAGAAGATTTCGGAATTAGCATCACCATTAAATTTTATTTACACAGCAATAAACTGATACGGCGCAATAAAAATTGACGTTTTATATTTTCTTCGGTCAAATTTATCACGGCTTTCCGGGTTGTATTATATAATATCCACATATGCCAAATGATGTTTACCTCTTTATGTAAATACCTCACTAGAATCCCACTGCCCGCAGACGGTGGGTCTATGACACCCCCAATTTTTTTAAACTTTAAATTATGGTTGTATTATTTCATTTTTTATTGGAATAACTTTTAAAGGTAACCCATCAATTGCTAATAGTGTAACAAGTATGCTTTGGGCGCTATTTTATATAGGTTATGAATGTCAATTTGTTATAGGTTATGAATGAAATACTCCCGCATACCACACATCAACTTTGATTCGTATTGAACCTTTGGACGCTAACTACGACTAAATGGTCGTAGTATGTCAATCTGCGGCAGGCACGAGTCGCTTCCATCAGGGCGTGGGCATAAACATTCATGATACTCCTGAAAAGGTTTTGGTGAGGTTGGTTTTCACCATTGAAAACAGGTAGTAGGTGAGATGGGTATATAATATAAGTTGTACATTTATCCACAGTGACAAAAGGTAAATAAAAAGGCAAAAACTCACCCTGGGACCAAAGATTCACCTAACCTAATCTAACTATCTACACACTTCCGCTGCTGGCAGGGAGTAGGCCCTTTCAGCCTCCTCATCTCCACACTTCTGCTGCTGGCAAGGAGTTGGCCTCTGCAGCCACCCACGTTCGCAGCTGGCAGGGAGTAGGCCCCAGAGGCCTCTTCACGATGACGCCTGATGAACGGGAGGCCCTGTAATCTCTCCACCTCTAGTAGGCATCGGCCTTGGAACCGATCGCCTAGTTTTGACAGGATCCCATGACCCTCTGAGGATAGTCTGTATTTCTACTTCCTGGTCCCTACGTACGCAATGCTGCTGGAATGGAGGCGACACTCTCCCAGGAAACGGCGTGTTTCCGTACAATGGGGTTCTCGACAGAGTCCGCTGGCTGCGGAATGTGGAAGTTAAACACAAAATGCCTTACCACAGGTAAGGATGGCCCGAATCATTCCAGATCCTTAATTTACCAGACGGGTACGATACCGTAACACTAGGTAGGAACTGGGCCGCGTTCGATCTCACGATTTTTACGCGGATTTAACGTTAAAACTTCTAATACACACACTAGGCATCTAATGCCGCCCGCGTATATCCGATCTACCTACCCGGCGATCGATTAGCACATGATTTTCTAAAATTAAGCGATTGGTCGGTTTGTAGGCGGTCCGCTCTTCACGCCTCCAAACCAAAAAGTGGAAACGGAACTCTCTGTCGCCCTTCGCATAGACAAAACGAAAAATAAGTGTCGCCAACATTATTTTTTTAAAAGCCGCAGCTTAAGAAAGTGCTGAACAAAATAATGCATTTAAAATTGCTTCTTAACACAATGTAACATATCTGTGAAGAAGAAGATAATATTTATAAATATAAACGAAACATGAAGCTGACCAAGTAACACAAAAAAAATATTATACATACTAGCTGGGGTACCCGGCTTAGCTTAGGAAAACATTCGAGAGTGTTCTAGAATGTTCCACATCGATGTTCCCGATTCCCTATTCCCGAACATTTCACAACATTCCAGAATGTTCCGGGATGTTCTGAACTGAAATTTCTAGAGGGCGAAACTCCAGCCCTTATAACTTCAAAATTACACCCTTCAGGTAAAAACGGGAACCGTCATCCTGAAGGGGGGATAGAGGTCTACCACTCCATATAACTCCCTTGATCGTACCGGGACTCGTTTCTGAGTTTTTGTGGGCCGCAAGTTTTTTGGACTTTCCTTTATAATATAATATATTAATTATAAAAAAAAAACTATTAAAATATTTTCCTAAACTAATTTTTCCATATAAATTTTTAATTTAAATCTATGAGATCGACAAAAAAATAGCAAAAAAATATGGGTCCTAATGGCTGAGTTGGTTAAGGCGCTGGATCAAAACAAGAGACGCTGTGTTCGAGTCTCAATTTCGACTTATATTATCTTTCTGTTTCGTGTTCTTTATCTTCTTCTTCAATGATGTATGTCTGTTCTCTGTATAACTAATGAGTAGCTTCATACACGGCTGCATAACCTCCATATATTTGAATACCTAATATTTTATTTTTCTGAGATTTTTCCCATGTATGTATAACTTCAGAATGTGTATTGTTTTTTGGGGATGATAGGGAAATATGAGTGAGAAATATTTAGGCACCCGACTAGCCGTCGAAGCCATTATGCCAAATTAGTATGCATTGCATATATTGGAACCCCCCTCAGTTTTCTCTGGCAATTCAAACACAGAAATTACATGAGCCGTGAAGCTCCGCTCCGATACAAGTCTGATACGAGACCATCGCGAGACTCTCCGGAATAATCCAAACAGTTTGGCAATATGTTCAAATTACGGCCGCGAGAAATAGGAATCGGCATGGGGATTCATTTAAGAAGAACCTTTTCAATTTGTTAGGATATCTTAAATAGCTGCCAACACATTACACAATAAGTAGATTAAATTGTTTTGTATTATATTTCACAATTTAAAAAAAACGAACATAATATTATCTAAGATTTCAATAAAGAAAAAAAAAATTCCATTAGGTCTACACAGGAGGCCCGGTGGAAAAAATTCCCCCAGGACCTATATCCTCATTCGGGGTGCTGAGGGGAGGGTCTTCTAGGGTAAGGAAGGAGAGGACGTATGAATTCATCCCTCCCACCGCGGTACAAGGCGATGTGTCGAGAGAGTGCAGCTAGAGAGGTAAAAGGTCTCCCTCAACCAATCTCACTTGATCCGGTCCGCTACGAGCAAACAGGGCGGTGGTGCCCATACCCGCCTTCCAAATTACAATTAAAATAATTAATACGAATTAATTTAATCATTGTTCGCTGACTGAGTTAGAAAATTGGTTTAATCAATATCAGTTTTGTTAAAAACATTCCTTAGTCCCAAACGCTAGTAATTAAACGTACAGGTCTTGATGTAACATTTATCTCCAATATATTATTTCTCACTTTTTTCGTGCTCTTTCTTACTTCGACAACTGTAGAAAGTCCAACAAAATATTTAATTATAACTTTTTCAGAATTTAGCAAAATAGGTACATTTTGATATTTTATCCAGAAGGTTTGACAGTTTACAAAACCTTGCCACGTCTGTAAACTGGATGCGTGTTTTGTAGAGGTTTTCAATAAAAAAATATATTTACAAATGAAACTTCGTGTTTCAATAATTAGCACAGATTTAATAATAATCTCGCTTAAAGGAAAAGCAGGCAGAGGGAACGAACGCCAAAACCGGAATGAATGTGCATTATCATGCACCCAGCCAGAGAGTGGTGGCCGGTGATACCATTGTATAAAATCGGATAAAAATAGTATTTTTATGGTTGTTCGTTGCTCAGCTACAAAAAGTTTGTTTAAACATTTAATAACGTTGTCTAATAGGCTTCGCCAAAACGCGAAAGCTGTCACTAGTGGGTACATATACAGAAAACTTTATAAAAATCGCATTAGAATTTTTGAAAAAGTTCCTTCGTAGAAAGCTAACGTTTTGCGGTTTGACTTTAATTATTTATTAAATTAAAACTAACTCCATATGTTACTTTATTACTATAAGACGCCAAACAGGTTTGGATACCATTGACTATTATTTTTATTACCTCTAATAAAAATAGTTTTCTCTGAATGAAGGGACAGAAATTTTCAAGGTTCAATTAATTGCGTTGTTTAAAATGATTTCTTAAACCATGCAAGACGGTGAACTCGATTAAAATACAAGTGCATAAAGGAATAAAAATAAATTGCGGGGTTAGAAATGAACAAAAAATACGGCGGGGTGGAAACAGACCCCACGGCAATAAAAAGAAACATTACTACACGTTCTAAGCCTAAGTTTTTATTGAAGTCACCTCCCATACCACCCACCCCCCTCAGGGCGCCGCGGGCCGTGGGGTGCTCCAGTCATTTAAAATGGGGAACGCACTCCCAACTATAAAACTTTAGCAATACAAGCGACGTACCATATTCTACTGCCAATTTATTAGGCATGAAATAACCTAATTATTTTGAATGGGATTATCTTTCCAATTAATTTATATCGCTTCTGAACAACTTAGGGCTTTGGTTTGAGGGAAGTTGGAGATCGAAATGCAAAATGTTTAATATAGTTTTATATTAGATTTGGCTTTAAGGCTAATAATATTAATTATTTAAAAAAAATAGCTAAGTATTTTTTTAAATAAAAGGTGTGTAAAGTGTTCTAATTTCAAGGGGCGATTCTACATGATAATACCTACAAGTAAAAAAGACATATAAATTCTTCATTGAAAAATATGTTTGTATGGAAAATAAACAATGAATTTCCAAAAAGTTATGTATTTAATATCAAGATTAATTTGTATAACTCCATTTTCATTTTAAGATAGTCTCTTATGTATATGCGATATGCAATGATTTATTGTTAATCAATTAAAAAAAAGATTATTCATTGATATTATAATCAATTTTAATTTGGGAGGCGGGATAGGGACCGCCGACCCTGGGACCATTTATTGGATTACCACTACTTCTCCCGTAGGTCACCCTAAGTAACTTAGCTAATAACTGTTATTAGCTACATATGGTGTCTTAGAAGAGGTGCCCGGGTTCACGGGGTGAGGTTTGTCCGGATCTTAGCGGCGAATGCTTCTGCGTGGCGGGCGGGATCGGAAGAGACTTGTCGAAGGAGACCTTTCAACCTCCCCAGTAGGACTCTCTCGGAACATCGCCTAGCACCGCTGTGGGAGGGATAGATTCATACGTCCGTCACTCCTGGACACACCGACCCCCAGATTCCTACCAACCCCTAAAAACCTTGTTCGTCTCTATCGTTTCCTAAAAATATCCTCCACACAGCATCCCAAAAGATGACGTAGACCCTGAGGGGAATTATTTTCCTCAGGGACTTTAATAATTTTTTTGGTATGTACATTGGTATAATTTTACAATACTTAAAGGAATTTTTTGTATGTAAACATTTAAAAATTTAAGAATAAATAATAAAACAATTAGCAGATTAACCAAAAAAATCCCACATAGGCATCGCCTGTTCGTTCGTGTGTTTTTAAAAGGGTTTAAATTTGACTCATATACATACATTATCTTTGTAGATATTAAAGCATAAAATTAAATAAACAAAAAATAAACTAAAAAAAATAAAATTAGTGTTTACTGAATTTTAATAGACCGTTTTCCTCACAAATAGACCGTTTGGCCCTTCCATTGTTTGACAATGCCTTCAGAAGTTGAGACAGTTATCACGAATAATAATAATTACGCAGCAGAACTATTTATAAGTGAACTTTTTTTTTAATAAATTGAATAATAACATTATTAAATATATCCAAGAGAAAAACTTTATTTACCTTATTTGATTCTGTCCAATCATATACCATTTACCACCTTCCGAAGTTAGGACGTTTACATAAAACAGGAGTACATACAACACAATAAAAATATTGCGCAATTGGTTAATGCGTTACTTCTCTTCTCTGAGGTCTCAAATTCGAGTCTGGGTAGCAACCAAACCTTTTTATCTCTTCTTCAATTTCATATTTTTTGAATATTATTGATTTTGGAAATGTTTTGATATTAAATAATGTCATAAGGTTTTGCTGACGGTGCTATGGGCTATGGGTATCCGCCGTCTCTATCTAAACTACCTAGATAACGTGGCATGTTGTTAGATGTAGGTACTCACGACTGTTGCGAAACACAATTTGCAAACCTTCCACAGCCCGAGGTAGGGTTACGACAGCAATTAACAATATCTTCTTTCAAATAATCTACTATTTGGATATGCTTTGATATTTTCATGCCAAGAAGTTTATCTAGCGTTAATGTCCATCACATCTGCCTTGACGATGGACACTGTAACGCTCTCCGAAACATTGGTTAAAGACGGAGGATTACTCGGCGCAATAACCCAAAAATAAATCACTATACTATTTGTTTATGATTCTTCAGACAGCTTTTTTATACCAATAACCAGGTTACTGCAGGTTACTGTTTTCCTGGTTATTGATTTTTTTTCAAAGCTGTCTGAATAATCATAAAAAAATAGTAGATTGATTTGATTTATTTTTGGGTTTAATCAATGTATATGGTATTTCCTAAAATTACACCTATTTATCATTATCGCCACAGAAAAAAAATTAAAAGCACACTTATTTTTTTAGGCAAATGTATTATAAACGTTATGGTCAAATCACTTTTCTGGCGTTTCATATAAAAATAATTTATAAAAAATTCCCAAAGTTGCATTTTTTTTTTCAAATTGCGGCGAGAAAGGCGGCCTTCGTGGTTGAGTGTTGCGATTCTTGTCAACTATTTGCCCTAGTGAAATACCACCTTTCACAATGGAAATGTTACTTGAAATGGATTTAACCGTGTTTGGTGACCAGATTTGAAGAGTAACTTAATAGGCAATTCCCCACCTTCCTCTCTCCCCCCATTCCTTTCCCTCCCCTTCCCCTCCCCAATACCTTCAGCCTCTAAATACCCCAAATGGGGATGTCATAGTTTCACTGACTCTAGACTCTAGACCTCTGAACGGTTGTGACTCCTGTGTGGTATTCACATAAAAAACAATGTTCTTATATTATATACAGCCATTTGGCATTTTATTCGTGCAATTAACCTGGAAACGACCGTCTGATATCGCTATAATATTATCCGATAATAAAAACACAGTTGACAATCATTTAAATCACCTGTGTGACTTATAGGCGACACCTACCAGCCGTTAGCTGTTAGCTGAGAGCTGTTGTCCTTGTTCCGCGTGTTATTGGAGATTCACGGCAGGTAATAAAAGATTCCGTTACGTTTGCACTGAAATAAATCGCCGTGGAATGGATTTAATTCGCTGTGGCGACTCCTAACCCTAATGGTACAAGTCCATATATCTCCGCGGAGGAATTTGCCTTCGGAGGCTAGTCAGTCCAGGCGCCCCACGCGTCTCCGTCACGGCGGCAGCGGCCTTGTAGCGCGAGGCGATGCCGATATTGCCGATGTCGGATGTAGGCCACAGCCGCCAACGGATTGCCGAGTGCGGAGGCCGGAGTGCTCAGACTCACAACTGGCTTCAAGCTGCATCCATACACTCATGTCAATAATTAGGAACATAAAATAAAATTGAAGTATACGAGACAAAATACCTTTACAACGACAATTTTAAAAGAAACTACCTATGAGACTCACACATTCCATGACAGTTGGTTTCCTGGCAGTTGATCCCCCGAACAGCTGATCTCTTTGCCCGTTGATCTCTTAAACGTTGATACCTTGAAGGGTTATTTCTGCTGTAGGTACGTCCTCATTCGTAAAGTAAGTGTGCATAGAGGATATACAGTCGTATGGTAAAAGTCGATATACTTTTATCAGTTTAGCCACAACAATATTGTTGATAACCATAAATTTGTGTCCCCGAGTGAGGATATATGGTCGAATAACAAAATACGACATACTTACATATGCAGTGTTGACTGAACAACTCAGGATGATCTCAACTCAACACCTCCTTTAAAAAGTGATGAAGAAAATATATTAAAAAATGATTAAATAGGTTACGTTTTCATATTTTTTCATGACTTTTCAAAGAGGTGTTAGAGTTGAGTTGATTCTGAGTTGTTATGGAAAACCGTATGCGGTGTGCTTAGGGAAATACGAAATATCTACTTACATAGTATAATAATATAATATATAACGGCGTACTCTACCGGCAGCCAACTGCTGGGGTCCAACTGTAGAGGGTCAACTGTCAGATCACCCACACACCTTTAAATCGACTGATTAATTTTGGTGATGGATTTTGGGAATATTTTCTACATGTAAAATTTAGAGATTCGGTATTAGTGATAAAACGAACTCTTCAAACTTTTTTCAAAAGTACGAATTTACCACTCCATGCGGATATTTATTTTTTCTGTGTTTCTCTATTTTTATTTGATTTTTTTATGTTTCCTTTTTTAATTTATTGTATATTTCAAACCGGTTGTATATTGAATTTGATAGTCTTCGTTTTATTTTGTAGAATAGTGATTTCCGTTTTAAGTAACCTGTCTTTAACTCATCCTTTGTAATTTGTTTTATAAATCAATGCTGTGAAAGTATTATTATTTTTTTAGGTGAAAGCCGTCAAAGAGTCCCAGCTGCTCCCAACCTTCTGGAGCCAGTGAGACTGGCATCTCCGAACGGGGTATGTCGTGAGTCTGCAGGTAGTGGGAAGAAGTAGGAGATGAAAAAAGTAAGGTGGCGAAGTAACTGGCTATTCAGACCTGGTCACCAAATACTGCTACAGGATTGTTTTTTTTATTGATAAATTTGCAGTATATTTTTGAAGTAAAACTTCTTCACGCACGCTTGACACATAGGGGGTAAAATGATGAAAACGTTACGAAAAAATATGAAACGTTACGAAAAAATATCAAACGTTACGAAAAAATATGAAACGCTAATCAATGTGAAACGCTAATCGATGTGAAACGCTAATCGATATGAAACACTAATCGATGCGAACGCTAATAAATGAGTTTTAATGAGTTGTTATGATTTGTTATGAGTTGTTATGAGTTGAGTTGAGTTGAGTTGATGGGGATGTTGAGGGGATGGGGATATTTTTATTCCTGTTATTGTTATATTGTTAATGGTCGGCCTAAGTTAGTGAAGTTTTACTTCAGTGGTGTGGTCTAAAACATATTCGTTTTTTTTTACAAAACGTTTATGGCAATGGCAATATCATCTTTTGTTTTTTATAAAAATGTATATACCTACCTACATTATTTTTACATTGTACGATAGACATTTTTATTTTTATCGTATGCTATGTTGAAGCCAGGCTGATCATGGGAGTTTATTTAGCTCTGAAGGTATGTAAAAAAATAATAAATGTATTGTAATTTTATTTTGTAGTTAAAGAGGGAAACTAGAAATTAGTGAATATCACATAGAAAAATAATTAGGTACTATGATTCGAACATTTCTTTCTTATTCTTTTTTTCGGCAACCTGAAGGATTAAAAAACTTAGAGACAGGTCTACGCTTTGATGTATTTTAAAATATATTAAATGGCTGATGTTAACCCCTTAGCGATAGATTTTTCGATCAACTCGAAAACGAAAGTTTAATGAAAAAAATTCCACAACATCTGTTCCAAATATAACGTAAATTCACAAGTTTACTGTGAGTTTCCAGAAACCGTGTAAAAGTAAATGTGAAAAGATCTATAAATTCAGTATTTTCATAAATAAACTTTAATGTTGCACTTTATCACACAAATTCTGGACCTCTGGACCGACAGCCAAATATCTTACGTAACGATCTCCCATGGATGTATTGGGTAAAACTACAAATATTATACGAGAAGAACAATGTAAGTTTTACAAAGTGATTGTTTTGAAAGCCTCGTTTGATTTTCCAACCTCATTTATCATTTCACTTACCTCACATAATGTATCTGTGCCTGCCTCACTTATTTGAATAATTGAATATGCACATATTATTATCTACATCTTGTTTTTTGTTTATGTTATTAACTACTTGTTGTTATTGATAGGTACATATTACAATAAATTGGTTTTAAAGTAAGTTATTTTGTTTGTTTTAGTACAGATCAGTTTCACAGAATGTATTTGTTAAACGATTGAATATTCATTAGAGAATTCCAAGAAAATTGAAAAAATACTCTTTAAATACCTGATCATTTGAACAAGTCCTTTTAGAGAAAACTACTTTACTATCCGTGGCAATCCGGTGTTTTCGTAACACACACCGGTACCCGTGACCAGACAACTCAGAATGAAACCAACTCAGAACATACTCAGAAAAGTCATTAAAAGTGATGACTAAAAAATTTAAAATAAATGTTTGAAAAGGCTACGTTAGGTTAGGGTTATTTATTTATTTATTTACGCCTATTTAGGTTTTTACATATACATATATAATAATATTTACAAAATTATACTCATAAATAGTGCAGGAAACGACTGTTCAAAACACTTTCACCAAAATAAAATATAAAGAAAAAATAATAATATTGAATTTGATCCACACAGTACCTATGTAGGTAAAAAATATTTTAAAAATCCAAAAAAGTTTTTTCTTTCAGCCGACAAAATACTGTTAATGTGTTCAGTCAATTTAAATGCCCTTATCAAAGTATTTGATGAAAAAACTTCAATAAGTTATGGGCTGTTTTAAAATTATTTTTTTCGTAGCTTTTAATGACTTTTCAAAGAGTTGTTGAGTTGACTTATTCGTTGGCATGGAACCATTAGTACCTTACAACTTGTAAGTTACAAGCATAATACACCGAAGTTTTGCTTACAAGAGATTTAAAAATAAATCTAATAAATCGGATGAAATTTTAACCCGTTTTCATCAATACCCCCCCCCCCCCCTCCCGCCTCTGTATTTTTGACAACGCACAGTCAATTTTGACAGCGCTTTCTTATCCGTGAAAAGAGCACGGAAAAATCACATCATTACCTAGAGTCTTGGGTTTTGACCTTTCTTAGTTCAAAAGTAGTTTTAACAATCATCATCCTATGAAAACAAGTTTTTTTTTACTATACCAATTAAACTCGATCAATAACTGTGTAGGATACTGTCTTGATCTGATATTTACCAACATGCCTAGCGTTTGTGTTTGTGAAGCTACTGACTCAATATTACCAATAGATAAATATCACCCACCACTCGACATTAACTTCTCTAATCCTTTCAAAAGTGATACTCTGAAGTCAACAGCTACTTACCACTACAAATTTAACAAAGGTGACTATACTGGCATGAACAGGTATCTTGCCCAATATGACTGGACTTCTATGTTATCAAATACCAATATTAACGATGCTGTATTTAAATTCAATGAATGTTTAACTCATGCTATAGACTTGTTCGTTCCAAGGGGAACTTATTTCCAGCCTAAATTTCCTATTTGGTTCAGTGTGAAATTAAAGCAGTTGATTATTGAAAAAAAGAAAATACACAAGTTATTCAAATTAACGAACAACTTAGTGCTTTATCAAAAATTTTCTCATTTAAGAGAATTATCCAAAATTGAATCTGCCACATGTTACAAATCGTACATTGAACTCACTGAGACAAAATTAAATCTTAACCCTAAACAATTCTGGAAATTTGTCAAACAAAAACGTATTGTTAACGATCTCCCTTCAAGTTTATTCTTTAATGAAACTCACGCTACCAACGATTTCGATATTGCCAATCTTTTTGCTAAACATTTCTCCTCCGTCTATTCCGATAACAAATGTACCATCCCTCCACTTAAATATGCTAATACTATTGACCTTAATAATTGCGAAATCACACTTATTGATGTCTTCAACTACTTAAAAAATCTTCCCAGCAAATCTAGCACTGGTCCTGATGGTATACCTGAAATATTATTGAAAGAATGTAAATCTATTGTATCTGAGCCAATTTGTTTATTATACAACTTATCACTATCATCTGCCACTTTTCCGGATTCCTGGAAGGTTTCCTATATAAGACCTATTTTTAAATCTGGTAATAAGTCGAACGTAGAAAACTATAGACCTATATCGATTTTATCTCATATTCCTAAAATCTTTGAGTCTATAATCACAAAGAAAATAACACCTATTTTCAAAAATGTGCTGATTGAGGAACAGCATGGCTTTAGATCTGCTAAATCTACCACTACAAACTTACTCTCCTTCACCAATACCATAGTCAACGGCCTAGAAGATAAATCACAAGTAGATGTTTTATACACTGACTTTTCTAAAGCTTTTGACAGAGTAAAACATGCAATCCTCATCGCCAAGCTATATGCTATAGGTATACGAGACCCATTTCTATCCTTTATTAGTTCTTATTTAAGTAACAGAAAACAAAGAGTTAAAATAAATAACATTATGTCTATTATTATTGAAGTTACATCCGGCGTACCGCAAGGAGCACATTTAGCCCCGCTTCTTTTCAACTTGTTTATAAACGATATTATTAGTATTTTCTCACATACGCGCTTTTGGCTCTTTGCTGATGACAACAAGATCCTAAAAATAATAAATAATTACCATGACTGCCTTCTTTTCCAATCAGATATTGACTCATTCAATGACTGGTGTAAAATTAATTGCTTGGAACTAAATGTCGATAAGTGCAAAATTATGTCCTTCTACAGATCTAAAAATCCGATCGTTTTCGAATACAAACTAAATAATAATTGCCTAACAACTGTTCAATATATTAAAGACCTTGGTGTCATTCTTGATAGCAAGCTTTCTTTTCGGGAACATTTAAATGTGATTATTAATAAATCTCTCAAACTACTTGGTTTCATCACTAGAATCACTTCCGACTTCAAAAACATAAATACCTTAAGAACTCTTTACTGCTCCTTGGTTCGCCCCCATCTTGAATATGCTTGTGTTATATGGTCTCCTTTTTATTCTGTCCATATTCGTCATATTGAATCCGTTCAACATAGGTTCCTAAAAGGGATTGCTAGGAGGCTAGGATTAGAGCGAGGCAATTATTCGTATGCTGAAATTGAAAAAACTCTAAACCTTTCTCCTTTAGAAGACCGTCGGAAAAAATCCGATCTCATCTGTTTCTTCAAAATTATTAACTGCATAATCGATTCACCTACATTACTACAACTCATCCCATTCAATATACCTTCTCGTAGACTCAGAAATAAAGACCTACTCTTCCTCAATCAGCACTTCACTAATTATGGTTACAACTCACCACTGTCCAGAATGTGTAGAATGGTCAACTCACGACAAGACCTTGATTTTTTTGGTATAGGCTTGAATGAATTCTGTCGCTCTTTAAATAAATGATGATATTTTATATTTACTGTAATTTTTGCAAAGTCTTGACTTGACTTGACACTTCTATTTTCTGTTTGTCTTTGCTCTCATGTACCATTTTCACCCTTACAATGTACATTCCCAATTTTTCGTTATACTATGTTGTAAATAAATAAATAAATAAATAAATATACTGAATCTATTTTTATTACGTAGGGAAACAGTTTCGACTTTCCGCCACGGTCCTACGCATTAAACGGCATTAAACTAGTTGCGTCATCATTTCAGAGAAAGGCGTGCCACCACAATATGTAAGAATGCATTGTCATCGACAACGAGTCCATCTGCCGATATTCAGTTCGATCGGATATCGGGAAATGGGTTACCTTCCACTTCCAAAATTTACATTATTTAATTTATTCTTTCGCGAAAAAAAATCAAAATTCAAAAATATGTTCTTAAAAACTTTTTCCTCTAACTGTAATGCAGTAGAGGAACTAAATTTCTGTAAAAAAAAAATGTAATTAATTTTTAAATTCAAATTTCTAATTTAAATTCTAGACAAATGAATTTTATGCTTTATGATTTAAATCGATGACCCTTGAACGGTTCGATAGTGGCCATTCGAGTGGTTTATTTTATCTGGTTATATAAATAATTTTTAATTAAATTAATTTTAAAATATCCACACAGGAAATTATAATATTTTCTTCGCAGCCATTTTTTAAAACATTCGAAGAGGCGACAGAGCGCGATTTTTATCAGCGTTTTATAATTTACACCGAATTAAATAGTTTTTAATCAAAGAACGAGCACATCTAATGAAGGCGGCAGGCGGCAGGCAGCCTCGAGAAGATGTTGTTTCTTCTGTCTTTATTGCAGAGGTAACCTTTCGCGGGATTCCGGGTCGGCAAGTCGCTAAGTCGCTAGTCGCACAAATAACAAATAAACCGAACTGGCTAATAAACATGTCGGGAGATAGAAGCCTCCGAATACTCTTCGGACTATTCCATAAACCACGTCGGGCCAACTCTCAAAACTTGTCCTTTAAATATTTTCTAATGGCCCGCGTACGAAGTGTTCGAGGCCATCGGACCTGACTGAAATGCAAATATTATTGTGCTTTTGATGGACGCAGAAGTATAAACCAGCATTTTACGATCCAATAATGACTTTTCTGATTTCTTGGCACGTTAATATAGAAAACGGGGACCCAGTTTTACCTCTAGTAGTATTTTTACTTCTAAATTGATTTTTTTATTTGTAGATTTATTTTTATTTTTGTAATTCAAAAATATCGCTATTGTTGATTATCATCTGGAGACTGTCAAATAGCTTAGGTTAAATTCAATATGTGACTCAGTAGATTTTGTCTTTTTGAAGTGAAAGCTTCTTTAGAACCGTTTTGATATGAAACTCGATGAAACGAAAAATAGCGACTCAAAAAAGAGACAAACACATGCATTTATAGGATTTAGCCTGCGAGAGAATGAGATAGTATAATCGATCTCCTCTTTGTGCGGTGCTTCGTAGCCTATTATCTCCCGATCCAGTCGCTGGGGGGCTGACGCATCCGCCAACAAGACCCGAACAAACCTCACCCTATGAACCCGGGTACCCCTGCTAAGTCACCAAACATCCACTTGGGGTGACCAATGGCAGAGGAGTTGGTTTTCCAATAAATGGTTCTGATTTTAGTTTTCTGAAGGTTTCACTTCTACCCCGTGTGAACTTCACATTCGTATTTTTTATGATTTCCGATCTTCCAAAAATCTTATATATATTTAGCGGCGACGTCGGAAAATGGTTTATCAGATTCAATATAATTTTACAATACTTTTATATTGAATCTTTTCTATCCACGTGAGACATTTCATTGTTAATTGCTGTTTCAAAATCTTGCATGACTTCAGGAATTATTGAACAATGATGTTTTTTTGGAAAATCGCAGAAGTTTAATAGGATAAAAGGGATAAAAAGATAAGTAACCTAACCTAACCTAACCTCTCAAAAGAAGTGCTCACTTGCATGAGCAATGAATCTTTAACGTTCAGATGAAAGATGTTTTTTGCAGGTAAACTGAAAAATTCTTTATTTTAAATTGTGACGCATTTGATTTGTTTCTACGAGTTTATAGTTAGCTAGGTTCGTCTGTTGAGTATCTACGTAGATTGCGTTGGGCCTATATTTAGACTTCAGGCTATCGTATGCTTCAAAACGGAATGTTTACCCGATAAATGACCTACGTGATTCGCATAAGTGAAAATCGCCAACTGGTAATGCCCAAAAAACGCATTGGCTCGATTCATCGGATGGAGTTATCGCTGCCAATCACCGCACTCCGGCGCGGCTCGCTGGGCTGATTTATACCTGCACACGTTCCAAGAAGTCCGAGACCTGACGACTGACGACCGGCGACAATAAGCGACGTTTCTCCGTTCTTCCTCGCGCACGTCCGCGCTTTCCAACAAATTGTGTCAAGTTGGAGATTCGCCATTACCTCCGCAGCCAGTAATGGCGCATCCACATATTTTTTCGTACAAGTCCGGGCTATTCCCACGAATGAACTGTAAACTGTCATTGGTTATGCAGCGGGCCTGCCGGGCTTAGGAGACGGCCCGCGCATGTAAACTAATGCTCGACTGACTGCGGCCGAGATATGGACGGACTCGCTTCTGGGACACCAACCAAAGCTTGCGAGGAGGACTCTACTGGTTTTTTTTCTATCATCAGACTTGACCCAAGAATTCGATCTAGACATCCATAAAAAGTTACTACTTTTAGGGTGATCAGTTTCGGAAGAAATCAGAGATATTCATTTTCGTTATCGATTCTTACATTAGCTGTGATTCACTTCCACCGTCAAAACAATATCTTCCACAGATTCATTACAAAACATTTTACTACTTTTGGAAAAATTTATAATGTATTAAGTCTTATTTGTGCTACGTGTGGATGGGTAGGAAGTGATATCATAATGAACATATATGCCGAGCGCATAAAGAAAACCATAGAAAACCTTAACAAGGAGGAAACGGCCTGCGGTCTAACCGGTTTTCCCTCTAAGGCGATCAGCGTTTTGTCGTGTTGTATTGTCTTGTATGTCTGTTTTTATATCGATAGGAAACCAAGGAGATATTGCACGTGAATGGTGATTTTATCTACTCAATGAAGCTGCATAGGTATACAATAATGTTTTTTTTCAGTGTAGACGTAAACAAGTTAACGAATACTTTTCTAACATAGCGCAAACAATCAGTTGTTACCAAAACCTTTACTAGTTTTATTTCGATTAATGTTTAGAAGTGTTTAATATACCTGCCGTGCTTTCTGTTGGTTGTGCTATGTATATACTTATATGTAAGTTTGTTGTAATATGCTGCACCGATCAAAGGATAAGTCCACTAGAAGTAGACAATGACGCCATTTGATTGAAACATCACGACTTCCCGCTGGACATTTCTTTACTAACAATTATTTAAAATAAACTCATGTTAATAACAAATAGCCTAGGTACATGCAATGCGATACGTAAAAGGTCGTGTTTGATTTGACATTGACTTTTTACTTCACAGACTATATTTATTGCAATAATCACCTGTGATTCTGGAGTACGTCCTGACTTATTTCTTCAAAATGCATAACTATAGTAAATATTTACCACATTTCTACTAACAATATTTTAAAAAAAATACACGTTTGATATGTGTCACATGAGAACGGGTCGTTTCGTTCTTGCGTTCAACAGCTCGGCTGTGGAAACATTTTCGTAATCTTAGTAAAAAAATCTATCCACAGGATTTTTTCCAAGTCGTTACGAAATCCATGCAAGTAGCCTATTGTGGGGATGTTTGAACCTTTGCGTACGCCTTTGTGCAGAAGAACTTTTATGTTTCACAATTATGTCCTCTGCGTGCGAACTCTATCTAAATTTCTTTAAATAGACAATAAATAGTGTTAATTTCAAGCGACCTCCCAGGTAAGTATGGTCCTGTATTAATTCGTTTTTAGGCAGCATCGCGTTCATTGGTCAAAATATTGTACATATATTTTCGTATCGGTGATCAATGAACAGGTGTATGAAATTTTTAGCCATAAGTTGTTTTTAATTGTTTGTCTAGATTGTAGTCTTTCTAGATTTTAGGCATGTATGGTAAGTTTGTACAGCGCCCTTGAGGTGATTTTTCACAAAAACGGCGCTATATAAATCGTCCAAATATTATTATTATTATTATTTAACTATTAATCAACTCTTACGTAGTCTCACGGCTTGATTACTGTAACGGCATTTACGCTAGTCTTCCAAAATACCAAACTGAAAAACTTCAATCCGTGTTTGATGCAGCGGCAAAGGCTCATAACCGGGGTCTCTAAATATTCACACATTTCAGAACACCTTCGTAACCTTCACTGGCTCAAGTGCCCTGAAAGAATCCAGTACAAATTGTGCTGGATGGTGTTTAAATCAATCAACGAAATGGCCACACCTTACATCTCTGAATTATGCGTCCCGGAAAATACCGGTCCGAGGCAATTAACCCTTAGATCGGCAACTTCATCTGCTATAGGCAGACTAATAGAACCCAAACGAAAGCCAAATACTAAGTTCGGAGATCGTGCTTTCGGAGTATCTGGGCCTAAGGCTTGGAATAGACTCCCTCCGGAATTAAGATGCATAAAAAGCCCAACAGAGTTTAGGTCCTGTTACGATACGCCCTTGAAGCGAGTAGTTTCGAGAACGCGGCAGTCCACAGCTGGCCGACCCCTCTCCCCGCCCCGTATCCTGTTTACCTCCCCGCTTGCCCGGCGACTCCGCAGTCCGCTGCGCTCGCCACGCAGACGAAATCCGAGCGCCTTGGAGAACGCACGCTAGCGGCTCACTGTAGCCGGCGGACCCAATTCAACGGGCCGCGATGTATTATTGAAATACCTTTGAGTATAATTGGCCTTTTGCCGCACCATAGTTCGGTCTATTTAGACTATGAAAGTGCCTGATGAAGCTGCCACATGAGACCAGGTTCCTGCCAACCTACATGTAAGCTGTATCTTGATTTCCTCTTTAAATGTTGTCCGTAATTCAGTGAAATGTAGGGCCCCCGCGAAAATCACGACTCGGAGAGTTTCGTTTTGAGAGACAGTCAGGGAGAGTTAAACACTTTAGCTAGGTTTGTGTAATTTGCATTTCTTGTAATTGAATTGTACTGTAAAAACCTATGTATGTGTTTGAGTTTACAATACATGTCTAAATGATTTAACATTGTTATTATTCTGCTACGGCGGGAGGATTGTTGACCAGTGAGGATCCCGTGGGTCACCGAAGGATGGAGAGAAGTTCCCTAGCCTTGAGCTGCCCACCCCCCTGAATAGAGAGTACCATAGTCCCGCTGAGAGCTAGCCAGGGACGTGTTGGTGTGCTGATGTTGGTTTAGAAGCCGACATCGGGGTACCCTAACAATTGGCGCATCAACGTGAAGCCTGGAATTTTTTTTTCTCTACCTCGGTCACTTTGCGGGACCTTCCTCTGTCAAAATCCTTCCCGCACAACAACTATTTTGTAAAACATTAATTATGCCTTGTTATTCTACAGTGAATCCTGTGAAAAAACCACAGAAACCAATATGTAAATCAGATCCATAACAGATCTGATTGTAATTATGAAATTAAATCGCATGTGAAACGGCCATTTTGAGTACCCGAAACGCCAGCTTTTGACCGCGAATCTGAATTGCGTCACCAAGCGGCGGGCGCGTTAGCAACAGCAATACCCGCCAAATCCAACGGCCTTTGTTTCACGCGATATTCCGGATTGCGCGCAAATGCCTTGTTCCCGCCGGAATCCTAACCGACTGTTGCTAGGCTGCGTTTTAAATCCAAACCGTTTTTTATGACTGAACCGGGATACCAACGGAAATCATTGATTCTGGAACCCCAGTTATTTTGCGAATTCCTTAATGAAAATTTCGGACTTACGTATTTTTATTATTTCTGCACAATATACCAATTGGCCCACTTGTGTCTGTCAAATTAGTACAATTTAATGTTTCTCCAAATGGACAAAATAATGACTTTCTTTCCCCATTGTACATTATAGGTACTGTTTTTTTTTCAGCATAAGTGAAAGTGAATTGTGTTTTTTCCCTTACATAAGTGAAAAGTGGAATAATAATAAAGCCAATGACTGATTCCATGAATAAATAAAATAATTTTAATATGGTTGGATGCAATAAACCCCATATTCAGTCATTTTCATCCGGAAGTTTGTCCTTTATTTGCCAGAAATGTGCCTTTTGTGAACTTTAGTGCCTTTCTCAGTGCAAAGTGTTTTGTGAAAATAAAAAACCTGTTTTCTAAAGGTCAATCCTGGCAAAATTTTTCTAAAATAAATAAATACTTGTGAATTTCACAGTTTTCTCAAAAGTGGCCAGTGAAATACAAAAACCTTTACCACTAAGGTCTTTCCACGCAAAATTTTTTCTCGTCTGCCCCTCTTTGACAAGAATTCTGGTGTCATGTATACAAAACACATTTGGAAGTGCCAACAGTGATCACCAAGTGAAAAGTGCCTCACAAAAAATTATTTTTTGCGCTTTCTAAAGGAAACCCCTGGCCAATTTTTTTTCTTCTCCCCACCACCCAGGAAACTCACAATGGAGGACAAGCAAACTATTACATCATCCAACTTGGGTACCATTCCCAATGTGCATAGTTTATCCAAAGCCCACTTACAAGCTGCTTTAAGGGATAGAGGACTCTCGCCATCAAGCAAATCTAAATCTACATTGAAGGCATATGCACTTTTATTCAACAAAAAGTACATTAGGAGAATAAATCTCGCCCCCTCCATCGAAAATAATTCATGTTCGGCTACGCAAGTTTTGGATAATCTTGACAAAGAACCTACGCCGCATGTAATGATAAAACAGGACGTCGCACCCATCTTGACACAAGATAAAACTTACGATTTATCCTCTCGGAAAGTCAAATATAATGGCGTCTCCGATGTAATGGATTTCATTGACCGTATTGAAGAAACGGCTACAATCAAAAATATCCCATTCGAGATTCTACGGAGAAACTTTATAGAACTCATCTCCCCAGAATTAATTCCGTGGCACCGCATCCAAAAGACTAAATGCAAAGATTGGAATAAACTCAGAGCTGCCCTAATCTCTAGCTTTGGAAAAAAGGAGGCCCAGCACCGGATCAAACTATCTCTACTATCTATTAAACAACTAGTAGATGAACCTGTGGCTACATTCATAGAAAGGGCTGAATCCATCAACATCAAGCTTTCACATCCTGTTCCGGAAGCTGAACTATTACCAGTCATAACTGATGGCCTTTTAAGCAAATACGAGAACATCATCACCTCACAGAAAATTGCATCCCTGGCCCAGCTAAACGAAGTCTGCCTCCTCCTGGAATCGTACCAGGATAGGAAAAACATAAAGAATGTGTCGAATAATGTGGTTGTGCCAAGCCGTTCGTCTGGTTTAAAGCCAGAATTCGACAACAAAAAAGTGTGCTCCTTTTGCAAAAAAGTAGGCCACCTGGCCGCTACTTGTTTCAAGCAAGCAAGACTTCTGGAATCCAAGGAACCCCGAACCTCCAAGAGACACCACTCTAGGGACCGCTCTCCTCCACGCGACGAACTGCGCAACATTTTCAAGAGATCAAGGCACAATGCAGAAAGGTTACAAAACCCAAGCGATGTCAGACCTCAGGTGGATTTCTCCAAGCCCCCACCAAATTTCTACATGAAGAGGCCAAAAAACTAAATAATAACCTCTCAGGTACCCATTCTGAACCAAGTTCTAAAGAATGGACTGATTGGTTATCACACATTAAGTATTTTAACCAGACCTTAAATGTTTCCTCGGTTTGTTGCAAACAAGCTAAAGATGGGAGACCCTATGCTCTTTTCTCTGTTAACAATGTCCCCTTTTCCGGATTACTTGATAGCGGTGCATCTGTCAGCTGTCTTGGCAACAATGCTCACCTGCCTTTTGTTAACAGTGATTTTAAAATTTCGCCACAAACAACACACCTGACGACTGCGGATAATGTTTCCCAGCCGGTCATCGGTACCCTTGCACTGCCAATTAATTGTAACAATAAAATAATTACAATCAATTTTCTAATAGTGCCCTCTATATCCCAGAATTTCATCCTTGGCGTTGACTTCTGGAAGGCTTTTAACGTTGCTCCCCAAGTATTTAATACTCTTGGCGAAACCTCCACTGCTGCTCAAATTAGTGAGATCCGCACAATAATACCTCACGAAAATTTAAGCACGGACCAAGCTCTCCAACTAAAGGAAATGGTCAATAAATTCGAATCAATATCTTTCGAAAAATGTGGATTGGGTTTGACAAATTTGGTAGAACACCACATTAAAACCAATGGCCCACCCATAAAGCAACGTTATTACAACTTAGCCCCCCAAAAGCTTAAACTTTTGGAAAAAGAACTTGATGAAATGTTAAAAATGGGTGTGGTGGTTCCCAGCAGAAGTGCATGGACCAACCCAACTCTTTTGGTTTCTAAAAAAGATGGCTCCGCACGTTTCTGTCTTGACAGTAGACGTTTAAATTCTTGTACGGAAGCTGACGCATACCCCTTACCTTGCGTCCACGCGACCTTAGACCAACTGCGCAACGCCAAGTTCATCTCCTCTGTTGACCTAAGCAAAGCTTTTTGGCAAATACCTTTGGACGCAGAATCGTGTGAAAAAACTGCTTTCGTTGTACCTGGTAGGGGAATGTTCCATTTTAAAAGATTACCCTTTGGTCTAAAGAACAGCCCCGCCGAATTACAAAGACTGATGGACAAACTCTTCGGTCCTGAAGTCGATAACAACCTGTTCTGTTACCTTGACGACCTCATCATCGTCAGCGACACCTTTGAAAAACACATATTAATGTTGGAAAAGGTTTTTCAACAACTCAAGTTCGCTGGTTTAACCATCAACTTGAAGAAGTCTGAATTCTGTAAGTCCCGTTTACGTTATTTGGGATTCATTGTCGACGAAAAAGGTCTAAGAACAGACCCCGCTAAGGTGGAAGCCATGGCAAATTTTCCCCGACCCAAAAACGCGAAGGAAGTCAAAGGTTTCCTTGGACTTGCAGGTTACTACAGAAGATTCATCAAAGACTTTTCCACAATTGCAGCCCCCTTAAATAAAATTACCGGCACCCGTAAAGGTGTCAGCAACTTCCGATGGTCTGCTGAAACTGAAGAAGCGTTTACAACTTTAAAAAATGCCCTTCAAAAAGCCCCCGTTCTGAATTGCCCGGATTTTGCACTCTCTTTTACCCTCCACACGGATGCCTCCAACGTAGGAATCGGTGGAGTCCTAACTCAAGAATTCCCAGATGGCGAACACCCTGTAGCGTATTTTTCCCGTACATTAAATAAACACGAGAAAAACTACGGAATTACCGAAAAGGAGTTATTGGCTGTATTGGATTCTGTTCACCATTTCCGCGGTTACATAGACGGTAGCAAATTTACTGTAGTCACAGACCATAGTAGTTTGAAATGGTTGATCTCTTTAAGTAATCCCTCCGGTAGACTCGCTCGTTGGGCCTCCCGTTTGTCTCAATTCAATTTTGATGTTGTACACCGTAAAGGCGCGGACAATATTGTTCCTGACGCTCTTTCAAGAATTGAATTGGCTTCATTAAATGTTGACACAATTGCCCCCCCTCCATCCACAAAAGATGAATGGTACTTGAAAATCTTCGAAGGTTGTAAAAATAATCAACAAAAGTTTCCTAATTTTATCATAAAAGAAGGACAACTATACCGTAATTGCAAGGCACCACTATCCATCCTCGAAGATTACTCTTGGAAACTTGTCGTTCCCCTCGAAGGAAGAGAACAAATAATAATTGACAATCATAGTGCTCCCGACTCTATACACCCAGGAACTTTCAAGACGTATAAAAAGATTTCCTTGAAGTATTACTGGCCTGGTCTTTTCAAACAAATTCGCAATTACATCTCTAAATGTGAAACTTGTAAAGCTTATAAACATAGCACGGCAGCACCTGCCGGCCTAATGGGTAACCCCAAACGTGCCGACAGACCCCTACAGTCATTGTCAATGGACCTCGTCGGACCTTTTCCTCGAAGTTATGCCGGACACATGCACATACTTAGTGTAGTGGATGTTTTCACCAAATTCTGTTGGATCTTCCCTTTAAAAAGAGCCAACGCGTCCGCCATCATCAAACTTCTGGAAAAACACATTTTTATACCTTACGGAACACCCAGAACCGTAATTGTTGATAACGGAAAACAGTTTATTGCCCAAGAATTCAAAGAATTTCTTGCCAAATACGGAATCAAGGACATTTATTATAACACCTTGTACACTCCCCAAAACAACACTGTCGAACGTTACAACCAAACAATCAACACAGCTCTAGCTATTCTAGTTGATAAAGATCAACGCACTTGGTGTAAAAACCTAGATAAAATTCAGGCCGCTATGAACAACACTGTTAATCTGGCCACTGGTTACACACCTTTCTTCTTAAAACACGGTATGGAACAAGTCGTCCATGGTTCTCTACATAGGGACACAAACTTTCCTACGTCATCCGCCACCACAAGCAACCCTACCGCAGATTATGCCCATCGCTTGGAAGAACTGTCGGCCATTTACAGTGAAGTCACTGATGCTTTGCTCCTGGCTCACCAAAAGAGTGCGGACAGATATAACTTACGTAGAAAACATGTCACCTTCAATACAGGAGACATAGTTTGGAGAAAGAACAACACACTTTCCCAAGGAGCCATGTATTTCTCTGCTAAGCTGGCACCACGTTTCGTGAAGGCCAAAGTCCTAAGGAAAATATCAGACCTAGTGTACTCCTTGTCTGACTCATCTGGAAAGCACATTGGTAATTACCACATTAAGGACATTGTAAAGTCTGGAAGTGAGGAGTCAAGTAAAACTGCCCCCACTATCTCAGCAAACGTAAAATGATCCAGTATGTATCACATTTTTTTTGTAAGCTTACAGAGTCTTACTACGTCAGGCGTGTAATGTGTCAATCACATGCCCATCGTTTCGTAAATGAAACAAGTTGTAAATTATTTTGTAAATTAATGCGTACTCTCCTTGAAGTTACTTTCAAATGTTGTTTTTGCACTGTTTTTTCTTTCCCTCACGACAATTTTTTTTTCTTTTATTTTTTTTTCACCTGTTCTAAAACTGATCACTTTGGAACGGAGACACTTTTCGAGTTTCAATGTTTGGGAAGTCGCGAGCCCATTTATTGTCTCAACACATACACTACGCAATGTTCATGCCACGTCATACCCTGCCTGGTCATGTAATTTTGTAATTTTTTTATTTATTTTTTTGTTGCATTTTTGTCGTGCGGAAAGGAACTTTCTCACCTGTTTATTTTATTCATGTAAAGTAGTTGACAATTGCCCATCGGCGTGTCGTTCTAGAAGTCGGGTTTTGTAAATTCCAAAGTGTTAAATTCCGACTCAGAACCAGTTAACTATTTTTTACAATTTTTTCCTTTTATCTTGTTCATCATGAGTTGTAAAACCTTCCGAGGTATCTCTAGCATGAAAATCAAACAGTGGTTACTTACATAGTCGCCCCTCGTGTATATAAGTTTTTTTCAATTTTTTCCTCTTAAATTAAAAATTGATGGCGTCCTACCCAAATTCATGCTCTTGTACCCAAATTGGATATCGACACGTCCATTTTGGAACTTGTATTTATAAAACCAATGTTTGGTCTTTATAACCCTGTATATAAATCAATTTGGCTCGTTTAAACTAAAGTACGTAAAACCGAATCATCCGGTCTTTGGTTGTTATAACAAAGCCACCTTTTTGTTATTTTGTTTTTTGCTTGTACGTTACGTATGTCTTATATGACACGTTTCAACCCTACGAGACAGGTTAAATAAAACCTTATGGTTATCCTGATTTTGGAATTCACAACTTTTAGGTGTCCATTTAACCAAGTATTTGCAACCCAAATTGCACATAACCTGGTATGTTTGTAACTGCACAAAGGGTATGTAAAACCGTAATTGGTCCCTTTTCTTTGGTCTTCCTCACTGCAGGTTGCCACAACAGACAGTATGTAAAACCATTATAGGTCTGTCTTTGTTTTAAATACTTGGTGTAAGTAGAATTATACTCTGCCATCACCCTTGTATTTTGTAACACATGAAGTAGCATCAAATTGTCTATCTTCTCTGTCGTACGCTCTTGGGCTACGGAGTTAGTTAATCTAACGAATCTTTATAAAATGTGTTAAAATCAAGCATCGTTAACGTTTATTGTGTTGTATTTAAACGTAATCCACCGTCATAGGAGAGATCCTTAGAACATCCACCGTCATAGGAGAGATCCTTAGAACATCCACCGTTATAGGAGGGATCCTTAAAATACCTGCCACGATACGAGAAGTTCGTCATAATCACTTTTGCTCATAGCTAAATGTTATTGAGTTGGTCGTGTGACATATTTGTCATGAGCACCGTTTTGTACAATCTGTTTTGGTCGTGTGTCATTCATTTGTCATGAGTACCGCTTTTGTATTTTGGTCGTGTGTCATTAATTTGTCATGAGTACCGCTTTTGTATTTTGGTCGTGTGTCATTAATTTGTCATGAGTACCGCTCTTGTATTTTGGTCGTGTGTCATTAATTTGTCATGAGTACCGCTTGTATGTATAATTGTGTACAACCCTTGTACACGAGACGTGGAGACGTTAAAACACTTACCGTGATTCGTGCGAACGACATAATATCGGCCTTGCCATCTTCTTTAAGAGGCATTGTATAAACTCTTGACTTCTGTCTATAATTGAGTTTTATCTTGTATGTACTTACATGTTTTTATACACTATACGTGGAGACGTTAAAACACTTACCATGAGTCGTGCGAACGAAATAATATCAAACCTTTTGTGTGCGATCTACGAAATGTAGTCCACAACCCTTTGTTGTCATTCAACGCCAATGCCCGTGGACCTCCTTTTTTTTTACTTCTTTGCAAAAAGGAAAGAAGCCCAGGAGTATCTACTATCCCAAAAGGACTAGTTTGTAGCTTCACTGCTAACTATGGGGCATAGTGCTGTGGGAGTTAATCGATTGAGCACAAAACCACCCAACTCGTTGTCTGGGGAACGGATAAGAAAACCCCCAGGTTTGTGAAATTGGAGCAAGGGTCTGTCTTTTCTCACAATCACGCAGGAGTTTTTAAAATGACCCCTAATCTTTTGCCCAATACACGCAAAAGATTAGTCTCTTTGTTAATGTGTATTCAAATTTCTCCTCATCCTTTTAACAATTGTAAAGAGTCAGGAAATCTGCTGGTTGATCATGTTTCATTCTCACATGGAGTTTGAAGTGGAAATTAGTCCAGTCTCTAGCAAGTTTCGTCACTCAACTCCTTTCCTTTTCCTTTCCTTTCTCCTCACCATCATGTTCTCAGGTATATGTTATGAAGAGGAAAATCTGTTGTTGACCATAATTCGCCCTCACTGGGAGTGCGAATCGGTAAATTGACCAATTATCAGCAGGCTTTCTCCCTCACTCTCTGCATATGTCTCACCTTTTGTTCTTTTTCTCAATTTCACGAAACACATTCATGAATGTTGGATATGTACGATATGCACTTGGCGTACCGTCTGTCTCCTTTTGACAACCTTTATTCATGAATTGGTTTCTCTGCTTTTACCGTGACTCATTCACGACTCCTTTGTCTTGTTCGTTGAAATTCTACAAAAATGTTACCACCTTTATGTTAACATAGGCCATGGAAGGCCGGTTGTTTTTTAACCAAGACATATTGTCACTCGGCAAACGCCAAGTCATCCTGGTAAAGGAAAATGTTCATGTAATCACAATGTAGTTAGAAAACTCTCTCTTCGTCACTCTCTGGGTCGGTGGTTAAAACTTCGTATTTCATTATCTGGACACATTTTGTTTCTCTCCAAACCTTTTCTTCATGCAGGTAAACTTCAAGAATTTTGCTCTAATAATAATTTCTCCCGGAGTAAAAAGAAGCCCAGGCGGATGTCATCACCAACAGCCAAGCTGAGCTCCACTTCCTGACAGCACGCGCTGTGGTTACTAGGTCCCTCCTGCTGCCATTTTTCTACGCATTTGTTCCTGAAAGCACAGACCATACCGCCAATATGTATGTTGTTTTGTCGTGCCACAGCAAGTTGAGTTGTCCCACTATACATTATGACACTCTGAACCACCTTTTGGGCACGCTAGCTCCTAGGTTTGTTCTTACTCTTGCTATCAATGCCAACCATGTCGTCTCTTGCGCTGTCATGCAGTGACGCATATATCGTCATGTGTAAACCATCATTACCTTGACCTCCAGTATTCGCTGAATGCGTACCAATACAAGTTATGTTGAGCTACATTATGCTTCAATAACCATTATATACGATCCGTGTTTACCTTAATAACACTTAGGATTCGTACTGGCATGTCTGCAGACACTGGATTCTCCTCTTCAATGACCTCTGTAACCATAGTCGCGGCACAGCAACCACAGTCTCCACTTCATGAACTTCGACGTCTTCGACAAAACCAAGTGTTTTCTAAGGCCCAAGTGTACTTCTGAGTGTTATCTCAAAGGGGTCTGATTACAGTGATAATGTAATCCTTAGAATCTGTGAAACCACGTCCTCCTCTTCGAAATTCTCCGAAACCAAACAAATCCACGCTTCGCAAACTTAGCTCCCAGACCAATGAAACCTTAGAATCACACAGGCATTTTTGTTCTTGTTGTTTTTTTTGTTCTTCAATTGTACAAATATGAATTGTTATTTTTCAATTGCATAACCATGTATTGTTATTTTTCAATTGCATAACCATGTATTGTTATTTTGTTCAATTGCATAACCATGTATTGTCATCTTTCAATTGCATAATCTTGTATGTTGTTTCACACCATGTACTTTCACCAAAACTGTTCTTTTCCAAACATTGTATGTACCCCTCACCCATTCCCTACAAACATTGTGTCCTAAACTATAACATAAATTGCATGTTCTAGCTAGGCATCTCTCAAGCAACGAATCTCTCAAAAAACCCCGATGGAAGTTTAAGAGGATTTTTTTATCCTACAGCTCCATTGCCACGTCGCTTTTTTTCCAAGCGCGGGGGGAAGTGTTACGATACGCCCTTGAAGCGAGTAGTTTCGAGAACGCGGCAGTCCACAGCTGGCCGACCCCTCTCCCCGCCCCGTATCCTGTTTACCTCCCCGCTTGCCCGGCGACTCCGCAGTCCGCTGCGCTCGCCATGCAGACGAAATCCGAGCGCCTTGGAGAACGCACGCTAGCGGCTCACTGTAGCCGGCGGACCCAATTCAACGGGCCGCGATGTATTATTGAAATACCTTTGAGTATAATTGGCCTTTTGCCGCACCATAGTTCGGTCTATTTAGACTATGAAAGTGCCTGATGAAGCTGCCACATGAGACCAGGTTCCTGCCAACCTACATGTAAGCTGTATCTTGATTTCCTCTTTAAATGTTGTCCGTAATTCAGTGAAATGTAGGGCCCCCGCGGAAATCACGACTCGGAGAGTTTCGTTTTGAGAGACAGTCAGGGAGAGTTAAACACTTTAGCTAGGTTTGTGTAATTTGCATTTCTTGTAATTGAATTGTACTGTAAAAACCTATGTATGTGTTTGAGTTTACAATACATGTCTAAATGATTTAACATTGTTATTATTCTGCTACGGCGGGAGGATTGTTGACCAGTGAGGATCCCGTGGGTCACCGAAGGATGGAGAGAAGTTCCCTAGCCTTGAGCTGCCCACCCCCCTGAATAGAGAGTACCATAGTCCCGCTGAGAGCTAGCCAGGGACGTGTTGGTGTGCTGATGTTGGTTTAGAAGCCGACATCGGGGTACCCTAACAGTCCAAACTAAAAACCTACCTTTTCGGGCTCTCATACCCTTAACTTAATTTAAATATACCTATCTGAGAGTATCATACTTGCTTTGCCTATGATATGTCTTAATCACACTTTTCTTACTGAATTAAAATTACTCGAATCCTTACACACCAATCTGTCTCTCGGAAGATCAAATCCTTGTACTACTGCACCGCCCACCATTAAATGTTGCCTTTACTTTCCAAAATACACTCATTAAAGAATATATTACATATTAATATTAAAATATTTTCAGGATTAAACAACATGTGTTCACAATTATGTCCTCTGCGTGCGAACTCTATCTACATTTCTTTAAATAGACAATAAACAGTGTTAATTTCAAGCGACCTCCCAGGTAAGTATGGTCCTGTATTCAACAATAACCGTGCTCTTCATTGGAACAAGTTCATAATATTTTGCTCTGCGTTAAAGTAATTTCTAAGTGGTAAAACATAATAAATCGTAAAGTTAACGGTAGTGACCGCTGTTAGGACACCTATATCTAAAATCTGTAAATCTCATATAAGCGATTTACCGTGCCTACTGAGAATAATCAGTAAAAGCAAAAACATAATAATTTAATATTACTAAGGTGTAACGCAGGTAGCACATAAATTTACTTACAAAATGCACTGCAATATCTGCCCGGAGCCAGTAATAACAGAGGAGTCAATTTTTGTGTGCTCTGCGTGCAAAGGTACATTCCATCTAGCCTGCGGGGGAATAACTGAGAACAGTTTCCGTAGACTCACTCAGGAACGGCGTGCCCAACTGAAATGCAAACTGTGCAAAAATACGAAGTCAACTGTGGCGAGCGCTCAAAGCGTAACGGAGATATTCAGCGGTAACGAACCTTTGGAGCCAGGTAAAAAATTGAACAATAAAAGACCGACGACCACCGCTCAGGCCCAGACAAACTTAGAAGACCTGCAAGATTTAGTCTTGGATAAAACGTCTAATCTTGAAAGAAAACAGAATGACATCATGGAACAAAACAATAAAATTCTTGAAAACATTCAATTCATGAGTGCACAATACGAGGACTTCCTAGGTAGGATCCGTGAGATTGAATCAAAGAATGTGGAGCTTACAAAAAAAAACATCGATTTGGAAGCCAGGATTAATGTACTGGAGAACTGTGTTGAATTCCAGGAGCGGGCCCTAAAGGCCAACAACTTAGAAATCAGAGGCATCCCGGAAAATAAAGGAGAAATACTACAAGACGTCATATTTAACATTTGCCAAAAAACTAAGTCCAACATCCAAATCAAAGACATAGACGCTATTCATCGTGCAGCAAAAAAAACAAATAATATTCATCCAAGAGAAATTATAATCAAACTTAAATCAAACATAGCCAAAGAACAGCTGATGACGGATGTTAAATCATATAACAAAAACAACCCTAATTTGGAAGACAAATTAAATACTTCGAACATTGGAATTGCGGGACCGAGTACCAGGATCTACGTTTCCGAACAGTTGACATTTCGAGGCAAGCAACTATTTTGGAAGGCTAGACAAGAAGCGAAAACGAAAGGATATCGATTCACGTGGTCGAAGGCGGGTCAGGTGTATGTTAGACGAGATACGGGGTCTAATGCAATCTGCATATCGGATGAACGCAAACTCGCAGCTATGTGATTCAACTGAAAGAATCAAACAATCGATGTATGTACCGCTTCACTCGTCTCCAGGTATATGCAATAAATCACTAACTCGGCAAGATAGCAAATTTTCATTCTATATATCTTCTATCATTCTTCATTCTATGTATCTTTCTACAAATCTTCATTCTATATATCTTTATTGTACTATTAACCAATATTTAAATCGATTAGCGATAATTAAATATTTCACATCACAAACGAGGTACGGGCACACCCCGCTTCGCTCATTTAAACTTATTATTTTGTTGCCATATATATATCATAATTTGGTATTTGGACTTTTCAGCGACTTTAAACATTTTGCATTATACTATCAAACCACTGTCAATTTATTTACATTCACACCTATCTATGCTACTACATTGGGAATAGTTATTAAATTGATTAATATATTAGTGGAATACTGTTCGCTATTTCACGTACAACTTACATTTAATTATGTTTGATCTAACTTGTGATAATGGTAACCATTCAGGTATATTCGGTAACATGAATATTATTGATGATCTGAATGAAATAAAAAACTATAATTGGGGCTCTTACAGTCTAAAAATTATACATCAGAACATAAGGAGCATAACTAAACTTGACGATTTCCTAATTTTTCTAGACCAATTCAATTACTCATTCGATGTCATAATTTTATCAGAATGCTGGTTAACTAAAGATTACACCTCAAAATTAATTCACAATTATTCAGAACATCACACAAACATAAACCTAAATAAATCCAGTGGACTTGTAATTTACATCAGAGACGGTATACAAGCACAAGTCGACGAAATTGTACTACCACAAGCAAACTGTATGAAAATTGTATTGAACAATAACTTATGTATCTTTGCAATCTACAGATCTCCCTCTTTCCAAAATATTGACACTTTTTTGAACTCTCTACAATCAATCATCAATAGTTCTAAACAATTAGAACGGCAAATCATTTTAGGCGATTTAAATATTAATACGATTCCTGAGTACCACCGTCAATCCGACGATTATCTATGTCTGCTTACGGAAAATGGGTTTTTGCAGACAATTAACAGCCCTACTCGAGAACATGGTACAAGTAAATCTTGTCTAGACCATATTAACGTTAAAAAAATTAAACATTTCGACTCATTTGTTATCCACACCACAATTTCTGACCACTACACTACAGCTATTTGCCTCAAAAATAATACTCCCACCGAAGCCAAAATTAAATGCATACCTCGAATAAACTACTTCAACCTACTTGAGGACTTAAATTCAGAAAAATGGGAAAACGTTCTAGACCAAAGGGATACTGACTCAGCAATGACGGAATTCATCACCAAATTACATGATTATATATCTAAACACACTAGTAATAAACTTATATCTAATAAGCAATTAAAACTCACACCATGGATCACCCCTGGCCTTGTCAAATCAATTCATAGAAGGAACCAACTACACAAAAAGGCAAAAATGAGCCCAGAGAATAATATATTACAAACTCGCTACAAAAAGTATAGGAACTTGTGTAAAAATCTAATCATTTCAACTAAAGAAAACTATTTTAAAAACATTATATACGAAAATAACTATACACCAAAAAGGCTATGGGAAGCATTTCGCAACATCACTAAAACCAAAATCAATAAATCATCTGAAATTAAATCACTGCACATCGATAACACTATCACTTCAGATCTAAAAAAGATGGTAAATTTTGCAAATAACCATTTCACGTCAGTGGGAACCACTCTGGCTAAAAAAATTCTGGATAAAAATAACACAACTGAAACTGATCTCGCTAAGAAAACTGGATGTAATCTCGAGCATAAAATAGATAACATTCAAACTACGTCACACGAAGTGATGAAAATAATTGACGAACTTAAGTCATCCAATGCGTGTGGTCCTGATAAGATCTCTTCAAACCTGTTAAAAATTATAAAATCCGCCATAGCATCACCCATAACGTTCATTTGTAATCTAAGTTTTAACTCTGGAAAATTCCCCAATCACTTGAAACAATCAATTGTCATTCTACATCACAAAAATGGGGATAAATCACAGATCAACAACTACCGACCTATTTCTCTGATCAACTCTGTATCTAAAATTATTGAGAAAATTATTAAGAATCGGATCAGCCTATACTTAGAAAACAATAAAATCCTTTCCAATAGTCAATACGGTTTCCGTCCAGGTTTAGGTACTGAAAATGCCATTGCTAAATTGACAAACATTATCTCTAATAACATAGATAGAGGTACAAAATGCATTGCGCTCTTCCTGGATCTAGCCAAAGCATTCGACACTATCTCTCACAAAATTCTGTTGAATAAATTACAGCGCATTGGTATACAAGGTCAGCTCTTCAATCTGCTGTGTAGCTATTTAGATAACAGGAGCCAAAGAGTGCTTATAAATGACACTATAAGCGATTCAGCTAATATTAAATTCGGTGTACCGCAAGGAAGTAATTTAGGACCACTTTTATTTAATATATATATAAATGATCTATGTAACAGTTCCTTTGCCGACCACATTATAACCTTTGCCGATGACACAGTTTTATTATTCGAAGGCAAAAGCTGGAATGTTGTTCACAGTAAAGCAGAAGTAGGTTTAAACAAGATTAAACAATGGTTAGACAACAATCTCCTCACTCTTAACTTAGACAAAACCAAATTCATCCGTTTCAGTGCAACACAATCAGGAAAACCAAAAGAAATACACAACATCCTTATACACCACTGTAATGACCAAACCACTTGTAAATGCTTAAACTTAGAATGTGTCAATAGTATAAAATATCTAGGAATCATCATTGATAAATCTCTGAGATGGGACGAACACGTAATTTCAACTTCCACAAAGATCAGGAAACTTACTCATCTGTTTATGTCTGTTAGAAATATTCTTCGCGTAAAAGATCTTAAACAAATGTACCATGCCTTGTGTAACTCACTGCTAGAGTATGCATCCTTGGGATGGGGCGGCTGTTCCAAAACAATAATGGATCCCTTAGCAAAAGCACAAAAATCACTTCTAAGGGTCATCCTTAAGAAACCCTTCAGGTATCCCAGTGATCTATTATTTGAAGAGATACGAGTTCTCGATGTACGGCAACTATACATAAGAAAAATTATCTTACATACACAAAAACACCGACACCAATATGCATCCATTGATCATCTCCACAACACCCGCCATGCAGGGAGGAATCCAGTAGTTCCACCTACTACAAACACATCACATGCCCAAAGACAATACTCCTACTTAGGGCCTAAATTGTTCAACATCATACCTGATGCATGGAAACTGAAAAGTGCAAGCACTTTACGGAAATGGGTTAGCAATTGGCTTCTAGGCATGGGGAGAGCCAAGAGCGAACATATGCTAACACAATCTCACATACCTAATATGTAAGTACTAAAAAGTTTATGTTATGCTTAAAAAAAAAAAAAAAAAATTTTTTTTTTTTAATCTTTTGCTCTGTTTTTGATCCTTGTTCTCTGTTCTTTGTTTCTTGTAAAATAACGACTAGCCATTTCAAAAATAAGTTTTGAAACTCTCTATATAAATACATTGGAAATTTATATGTCATATACTCTGGTTTATAAATGTGAAATTTCTATTACTTACTTATATTACTTTATCAAAATTAAATAGTCATAAATACATTGGGAATTAATATGTCATATATTGGTTTATAAATGTGTAAATTATAGTATGCAATTGTTAATGTTCTCCAAAAAGACCTGGAAAGTATTTCAAAATTGTGATCGCCCGAAAGAAGCCATTCACCTATTCTGAATGCAATTACTGATGTAATTAAATGTAATGTCTCAGTAAATTCTTTAAAAAAAAGGACTTAACTTCTTATCTAAAAAATAATATTAAAATCCACAGTTCCGAACTCCTGCAACTAGCAGAGAGAGGTATGAGTACAGAAGGTAGGTACCTACCATCGAAACAACGCGCTGCGGCGATTTACTACTCAGCGAAACATACTACGGTGTTATTAGACAAGGTTATTATCGCAATTTTACAAACCTATGATCACCTTACTTTAAATTTTTGTTGAATGTATTTTTATATTATGTATGTATTCTTTCTTATCGTAACTTATTGATAGTATATATCTCACTGAACATAAAAATTTTATTACTCATATTTTTATTTCATTTAAATGCTTTTATTCCATCGTAACTTTATTTGTTCTTTTTTCTCATGGTTAAGATGAACTGCCTTTATTATTATTTATATAAAAGCCCTCTGGGCGTAAAATAAAACATAAAACAAATAAATAAACAATTTCAAAATAAAAAAATTCACTTGTCATATATTGGGTTTATAAATGTGTAAATACTACTACTTAAGAAATTATAAAATTTGTAGTACTTTATTAAAGTCATAAATACACTGAGAATTTATATCATATATGTAAATCCTAATTATACAATTGTAAATGTTCTCTATAATGACTTGGAAAGAATCTCCTACTTGTGATATCACTAAAGAAACCACTCATCCACTCTGAATGCAAGTATTAATGTTCCTCAAAATGACCTTGAAAAAACACATCTTTGCGATTCTTTCAAAGGCATATAGAAACCATCGCTTCGTTCATAAAACAAAATTTAATGTTCTTAATAGTTATTTCGATTAATATTTGTTAAAAATATTATGAACTATATATACAATTTGGCTGTCCTAAAACGGGTATCCTTCCCAGTTGGACAGACAAAGTACCACTTGTAATGTATTTAATAAATATGTATATAAATAAATAAATAAATAAATAAATAAATAAAAGTATTCATTTTTAGGCAGCATTGCGTTCATTGGTAAAAATATTGTACATATATTTTCGTATCGGTGATCAATGAACCGGTGTATGCAATTTTTAGCCATAAGTTGTTTTTAATTGTTTGTCTATCAATTCAATTTCAATTTCAATTTTTCAATTTCAGTGCCGGCAACCCGGGCGTTTATTTATAATTAATTATGTACATCAGTTTTTTTTCCTTACCCTCCTCACTAGACAGAGTCTGTTCTGAGGCTGGTAACTAACAATTTTTAATTACATAAAAACAAGTAAGTGGTAAAAATAAAATAAAAAAAGAAATATATATATTATAGTAAAAATAATAATAATAAAATAAGAGGATATCAGAATTTAAAAACAGAGTAGAATAAAAGAAAATATATAATATTAGATATTAAGAATATTACTTATCTCTCTTCTTTCTTTGACATTCAACCAGTTTAAAAATCTTTTGAAAACCCAATTCAAATTATTAGATGCGACGTAGGTCTTTGTTTGGGCTACAAACTTATTGATTATATATGGTGCCAAGTAAGATTCATGTTTTTTTGCAAAATTTGATTTGATATGTGGTACTTGTAATTGATTGTGTGTGTTTGCTCTTGTGTTTTGCGAGTGAGTTATGAAGTGTGGTGATATTTTTATGCAGTTTTTGTAGATGATCTTCTTTATGTATAGTTTATTTATGTCTAATAGGTTATTGTTGATCATTAGCTGTTCTGTCGGATGTTGATAAGGCTTTCTAAACATAATTCTGATTATTGTTTTATGATTAATTTTAAGTGATTTGAGGTGAGTCTCTGCTGCTGCTCCCCATACTGAAATACCATACATTAGAATACTTTGGCAGAGTGCATAATATATATTTTTTAGCTGAGGTAGTGACATAATATTTCGAATTGTTTTGAAGATGTAAGAGAGTTTCCGTATTTTTTTTGTAATTAGGTTAATTTGGAGATCCCATTTTAAGTTATTGTCAACAGTTAAACCGAGATATTTAATATTTTGCGCATAATCAATTTTGTGACAAACACAGCGTGAGTTAGTTAACGAGGTAACTGTGCAGGGGTGAAGATGTAGTTGTGGGCGACTATCTGGCTGACCAGCTAATGTTTTACTGAAAGTTAAGTATTTTGTTTTAGAAATATTTAGTGTCAGTAGATTATTTATTAGCCAGTTATATACTTCAGTCATCCCTGCTTCCGTGTTTTTGAAGACGTTTTCCCATGATTGGGCTTTGAATAAGATTACAGTGTCATCTGCATAACTGATTACTTTGTACTCTATGTTCCCTAGGCTTATCTCCGTTAGACTGTTAATGTAGATGAGAAACAGTATGGGACCTAAGACGCTGCCTTGGGGTACTCCATACCTGGTGCCTACTTTGTCACTTTCTTGATTATTGATTTTTACAATTTGTTGTCTATTTTCAATGTAGCTGATGAACCATTTTAGTGGTGGACCTGTTATGCCAATGTTTTTGAGTTTTTGTTGGAGTAATTTGTGTGAGATGGTGTCGAAAGCTTTTGCTAGGTCTAAGAACACTCCTAACACCTTTGAACCGCCATCTAGGTTTTTCACTATGTAGGTGGTTAGTTCCGATAAGGCGTCTTCTGTTCCCATTTTCGCTCGAAACCCGAATTGACGGGTGGAGATCAGTTTGTGTTTGTCAAGGTATGCGAGCAGTCTTTTTTTCATAGTTTTTTCTAGTAGTTTCGATAGCGAATTTAGGAGAGTGATTGGTCTGTAATTTAAGATCAGCGTTTTGTCTCCCGATTTATGTATTGGAGTAATACAACCTATTTTTAGATGATCGGGGACAAAGCCGAGGTTGAAACTTTGGTTGAAAATATGTTGAAGTGGTATAAGTATATGTTCTCGGAGACTAATCAGTATATGATTGGAGAGGTTATCTGGGCCCACAGCGCAATTTGGTTTGAGAGAAATAATTAAATCCGATATTTCCTTTGTACTTATTTTGTGAGCATAAAACGAATGATTTGGTTGCATGGTAGAGGATAGTTTGGTTAAAGAGTCTTCTGTTGTGCCGTTTTTTAAAAGAATTTTTTCAGCCAAGTTAGATCCAACTTTTGCAAATTGGGAGTTAATAAAATTAGCTATTTTACCAGGTTCATTTTTTGTAAGGGTTTTGTTTCCATTTATTAACAGTGCTTTGATCTTCGAGTCTTTTTTCGTATTGGAGAAAGTAATATCTTTGACGATTTTCCAGATTTTTTTGGGATCATTTTTGGCGGATTTTATTTCTTTTTTGTAGTACTTGTATTTGGCTTGTTTGATTAATTTATTACAAAGGTTTCTGTATAGCAGGTAATTATTTTTTAGTTTGTCATCATATGGGTTTTTGCGTACTTGCATGTGCATTGTGTCTCTTTTATGAATGCTGTTTACTAAACCTTTCGTGATCCAGGGTGTTATTTTTTTTTCTTTATGTGAGTAGTTTATCGGGGTATTTTTTGTTGTATATTTAGCAATATAGGTTCCAACTGTGGTCATAAATGTGTCCAGCGCGTTGTTTGGATCGGGTTCATTTAGTACATTTGACCAAGATTCATTATGTATGTCCTCTATTAGGGATTTAAAATTGATTTTGTCTTGTACGGGGTTGTTTTTTTCATCTTTTTGTTTCTTGTTAAGATGTATGCTTAGTGTAGTAGTGAAATGATCTGTGACCGTTGTTCGAATTATTGATGATGATGTTTTTTTCCTAGTTTTAACAAATATATGGTCAATACAGGATTCAGAGTTTGACGTAATTCTTGTTGGTGAGTTGATTGTCGAATTGAATCCATAGTGAGTAAGTAGACTTAAGTATTCTGTGGTTATTGGTTGCCCGTTTAGTAAGTTAATATTCATATCCCCTGCAATAATTAATTGTTGTGTTTTTTTATTTTTTTCGAGAAGTCTATTTAAGGAGATGAAGAAAGGTGAGAGATTGTTATAGCATGGGGGTCTGTAGACGGCAAATATGGAGATGTCTGGTCCGAGGGAGATTTGGATGCAGTTTGCTTCGATTAGGTTGATTTCTGTTATTGATGAGTTTAGTGAATCTTTGACAAAGATTACTATACCGTCGTTTTGATTTAGATGTTTTGTGGAATGGAGAGTTGTATAGTCCTTTAAGTTTAGGTTTGTGTACGAGTCATCTAACCAGCATTCAGTCAAGATAATAATGTCGAAGCTTATGTTTATTTCGTTTAAGAGGATCGAGAAATTATCGAAGTTCTTTCGAATACTTCTAATATTTTGGGATATTATGTTTAAGTTGTGTTTTTCTGTGAACAGAAAATTACAATCTGTCGCTTTGTCAAAAGTGTGTTCTGAGTTGTTAAATGTTTCTGTATCAATATTAAGTTGAGTGATCATGTTGCGGTTGTGAAGATACATAAGTTGATCCAAACAAAGTTCACACATTTTGCTAGTGGTGGTAAATTAGTCTAGCTTGTAGTCTTTCTAGATTTTAGGAATGTACGGTAAGTTTGTACAGCGCCCTTGAGGGGATTTTTCACAAAAACAGCGCTATATAAATCGTCCAAATATTTACGGTGCTCCAGATTTTATGTCCGGGATAAATCTTTCCCAAATGAAAGACTAAACCCTTCCACACACTTTTCCACAAATGAATATCTAGTAAATTCACGCAATGTAAGTGCACTATATAAGTATAATAAATACAAAACAATACAAGAACAATACGTCAATCCACCAGAAACATAATGGGAAAATATTTCACCGACTCCAGATATTTTCATATCAGAGGGTTCGGCTCTGATGAAATCCTAACTGGTCCGATAAATCCTACTGATCCCTCAATATAAATATTTAAAAAAATCTTTCGTAATCCTACATGTATTTAAAATGACTGCCTTTTGCATTTTTATATATAAATTCTTTGACAAATCTAATACGCCTAAATTTTGAATGAGAGAGCTAGGTATAATGCCAGTAGCCGAAATATCAAATGGTAATATTTTTATAGTCTGAGAATGCCAAATTCTTTTAATCTAATTTCCTAAATCTGTATATTTTCTTATTTTTTCAGAAACAGTTTTCTGAATATTACAAGAATTTGGAATAGCGACATCAATGATATAAGTTATTTTTTTTAATTTTGTCATGTAAAACTATATCGGGTCTATTATGACTAATTGTTCTGTCTGTTAGAATAGTTTTATCATAATAAATTTTATAAAATTCATTTTCTAAAAATGAATTTGGTTCATATTCATAATATGGTACATTACGGCAGTCAATCAAGTTATGTTTAATTACCAAACTTTGGTGAATTATTTTTAAAACTTGATTGTGCCTAAATGTATACTCGGACGGCGCTAATACAGAACATCCCGATATAATATTATGTTCTATAGTCTCCGGAAAAGCCAAACATTTTCTACATAAATCATCAATTTTTTTCTACATAAATCATAAATCATCATTTATTATTATTGTTATTATTTGATGGGCCAAGTGAAGAAGAATACGTATCAGAGGCCCACAAAGTGACACTATCAAAAATATTGAAATCAAAAATGACCCTCTCTATACCTTAATCTTCCTGGAATCGGAAAACAGCGGACTTAACCCAGTGAAAACCTAAACTTACATAGGATCCGTGGTAACAGCCAAAATACAGGAGCGAATCATTTAATACCTATCGTGCTCTAACACGAAAATATGCAACGACCACGGCATTGTTAATTTGCATACTGCTAAGTGGCATAAAACAGCCCGGATCCCTTAATTCTCAGAAATTATAAATTGTAAATTATTTGAACAAAATACAACTACCGTACAAAATATGTTTATATGTTAATAATAAAAGTCGAGTTTGACTGTCGAACATAAATAATTAAATATGACGAAATATTTTCATACTCACTTACTTTGACAACGGTATTTGATTTAAAAAGAGGTTAATTATTGTTTTATTAACAATATTTTCTGACCTTTCAACTTTTAACAGTATTTTGTGACAAATCACCGTTCTCGGATCATAAACCACGGGCTGCATTAAAATGCAAATTCAGAATATTTTTCCAATAGATGCTAAAATATATAAAAATTATCAAAACAATAAATTAAATTCAATCAATACATAAGATATAAACGCATCGAAATACCAATGTCAAGTCATGTGTGGATTTTCATAAATTTCACAGAAAATTAGCATTATGGACCGGTGTGTACCACATTCTCAGATCTCCGCGTATATAAAGGTGTACCTAGCTGTGTTTTCGTTGTAGTCTGCGTCTAGTTTCTGTCTTACAATGAAGAAATTCAAAACAATAAATGTGTATACCAGTGTCATAACATAAACTATACACCTACTTTAAGTATAAATCTTGTCATTTTTATGTCATAGCGAACATGGTTGGTGATATAACCCACGTGAAAATGCAGGAGTTGACAACAATGATGCTTAGGTTTGAGTCTGTTTCCATTGTACTAATATCTTTTTTTTTTCTTTACATGGTAGGTACTATTTTTTACAATTCTGCTTTTAATTCATTGGTTAAATTATTAGCTGGAAAAAAATTATACGAAGTAAGGCATAATATTCCATACTTTTCTCAAGTCTCAAAATTCTTTCAGTGAGAGCAATTCTGTGGTACAAAATTATATTTCAGCACATAAATAATCATTTATATATAAAAAGGCTTGAACACAAACATAATACTCGTTTTAAATTTAATGAAGGGCTAATTGTACCTAAGCATACAAATAAATATGGACTTCTTCTTCTTTGTGTGCTTTATCAGGTCCCCCCGACGTTGGCGATCACTCTTGAAAAGGTCTCTCTGTCTTGCGCTGCCCGGAATAGCTCCTCCACACTTCTAATGCCGGTTTAGTCTCATATATTTCGCAGCCAAGACATTTTCCTCCTACCAGGCCCTTGGCGACCCTTTACCTTGCCTTTCAATATTAAATACTTCTCCCCTCGAAGTATATGACCCAGATATGAAATTTTCTTGATTTTAATTAATGTAAGCAGTTCTCTATCTTCTCTAGCCCGCCTGAGAAATTCTGTGTTGGTGATCATGTCGGTCCATGGGACCTTGAGCATTCTCCGGTGAAGCCACATTTCGAAAGCCTCTAACCTGTTCATGGTATTTATTTTCAAAGTCCATGTTTCACAACCATACAGCAAGGCCGACAACACATAATATTTTAGCATTCTATGCCTTAGTTTTAAGCTGATATTGTCATTGCAGAAGAGGGATTTCATTTTTATGAACGCAGTTCTTGCTGCTTCAATTCCGCACCTAATCTCTATATCTGGGTCAAGAGTCTCCGTGAAAATACTTCCGAGGTATCTAAATCTCTCCACCTTTTCAACATTACAACCATTCAACTGAATCATTGATCCAGAGTGATCTAGTCATCCAAAAGTCATCCATTTAGTTTTATTGGCGTTAATTGTTAGGCCCAGATGCTCACCAGCATTATTAACAAGATTTAATAGGTCTTGGAGGTCGCTGATACTGTCAGCTAGTAAGTAATACAGTATCATTTGCATATCTTATGTTAGTAATGACAACTCCGTTGATCTTGAGACCCTTCTCGGTATTACTTAGGGCTCTTTTGAAGACGTAGTTGGAATAAAGATAAAATAATAGTGGCGACAGGATACAGCCTTGTCGTACTCCACGCTGAATGGCGATTTCATTAGATCTCTCATTCCCATGTCTTAATTCTGCTGTTTGGAACCAATACAGGTTTTAATGAAATTATGGTTTTTGGTATCAAAGTTACAATCCGCAAGCATTTTCATTAGGTCAACATGTTTTACCCTGTCAAATGCCTTTTCGTTGTCAATAAAATCGGCAAAGACTTCCTTTCTTTGGTCACGACATTTTTGCAATAGTACGTCCACGGAAAATAATGCTTCACGCGTACCAAACGCATTGCTGAAGCCAAACTGAGTGTCATCCAAGTCCTGCTCGCACTTATTACGTATCCTGGCATGTAGTATTTTAAGGAATAATTTAAGGACATAACTCATCAGGCTTATTAATCGATAGTCACTGCACTTCTTAGGGTATTGTTTTTTAGGCAATGTCACGAAGGTGGATTTTAGCCAATCTAGGGGTACATTCCCTGTGTCATATATAGAGTTAAATAACCTCAACAAGTAGTCAAAATTTTCATTATTAAAGAGCTTCAACACCTCAACTGGAATATCGTCTGGTCCGCACGCTTTTCTATGTTCTGAAGTCTTTATCGCATGAAGAATTTCTGATTTTAAAATCAATGGTCCTTTCAATTGATCGTTAGGAATATTAATGTCAGGTCTAATATCTTTGAATGTATCATAAATATACTTTTCCTATGTTTGTAAAATAACTTTTTCATCCAATATCAATTTATTGGAATCGTCAACTAAACATGATGGAGTAATTCTTCTAGAAGTGCCTGTAATTTCCTTCAATTTTTTGTGAAGTTTGAATGCATTGTGACTACGACTGTACGACTCTAGTTCTTCACACTGTGACTTCATCCATTCTTCTTTGGCTTTTTTAATTTCACGTCATATCGTTCTTTGAAAGTATTTATATTGTGTCTCATTATGTTTGTGTTTACGTCTCTCATTAAGTTCAAAATGTGGCCAGTCATCCAATTCTTTTTTTCTAATTTGCTTATCAGCTTTCAAATTTGTATCACAGGTTTCACATATAACTGACTTAAGGTTATCCCATTGTGTTTGTATTTCTATTGATGGATCACAAGTGAGTAGTCTAATATTATCGTTCAAAGTCTGAGATACCCTATTTCTTAAAGATATCTTCTTCTTGGAGTTTCGAGATATCCATTTTAAATTTGTTTTTGGGCTTTTTCATTTGTTTTAAGCATAAAACAATATCGGCAGTTAACAAAACATAGTCAGAACCAATGTCCGCACCAGGGTACTTGGTGACTCTCTTTACAGAGTTCCTGAATCTATGGTCTACTAACGCATAGTCAATTTGGTTCCTGACAATATCATAGATTGTTCCATCCTGAGGTGATCTCCATGTATAAAGCCTTCTTTTCGGGAGTTTAAACCAGGTATTTAATACAACCATTTTTTTATCCTGGCAGAATTCATACAGTCTATCATCTCTTTGATTGCTTATGCCTAAGCCATATCACCAACTATATGAGAGCGGCGATAATTACAACAAATATGGACAAAGAACGTTAAATTACATGATTCCCAGTTGTTTAAATATGTTACCTGCTGAAATTAAAAACTGTGCCCAAAACAAACAATTAATGAATTTACTGAAGACTTGGCTTACGGAATGATTAATTTGTATTAGCTTACAATGTCATATTATTCTAAAGACTTTAAAAATGTTATTTATGTTTTCAAAAATATATTTTTATCTACATTTCTATAAAAATTTAAATTTTATTTTATATTATTATAAAAATGTAACTATTAAATCACTATAATAAGATCTTTAATGTAAAGAACCCGTTAGACAAAATGCTAAAATTACTTTATCGGGACTTTTTGTCTTGTATTTGTAAAGTGTATAAAATAAATAATCAAAATAAAAAAAAAAACCTTACTAACTAAACCTCAGCCTGGTTTAAATCATTAAATAAATGCAGTAACATTAATAATGTAGGTATGAAGGTAAGTGTAAATATTGTGTAATAAACTGCTGTTGGTGCTTTTAGTTACATTTAGACCTCTCTCTATTATTTATTTATACCTCTCTAAATAAAAAATGTACAAAATTTGAATGCAAACTTAAGAAAGTTTTAAAAATGGCTCACCTTACGTTTTTTTATTACACATATTTTATTAATTTACTTGACAATTCGAAAAATAATTAATAAAAAAATCCCAAAGCAATAAATTTGACATAATTGTGTTATTTCGAAATGTAAAAAACTTATCCTGCTCTTTGTAGGCATTTCGGGTTGCACTTTTTGTTTAGTCTATAACTTTACACTTGAACTTTTACGACGGGGTTCAACCCTAAAACGACTTTGTGTGATTCTTTCAAAACGTTCAAACCACTTGAGATTGCACTGAACTTCGAAAACCGAGACCAAAGAAATTAGATTTGCTTAATTAATTTACGTTAATTTATCATAACTTCTTTTCCGAGACTTAATTATTGAATGGTTCGTAACCAATTTATTAAATGAGAAAAACATTCGATTCTCATGAATACGAAGGAACATTTTCTACGTACGATATTAAAATTTTGTTATATTTTTTTTATTTTATAACTTCAAACAATATTATTTGAAGGAGCTAAGCACGGATTGAAGGATTGTGAGGTAGCATTCTATTGATTGAAAAAATATGAATGAATTTAAATCAATAGTAGACAAAAGATTGAAATGATTTACGATTTATTTTATTATTAATCGAAAAGGTTGCTAACTCGCTTGGCCTGGAACGACTTGACAGAGGCGTAACCCTATTTCAATGTAGGTACACCAAAGTCGGAAAGTGTTTGTCCACTCGAAGGTTAGCGGGTATTTAAAAATTACAACCTTCTTCATTTTTAGTATTCATTTTATTTATATATTCTATTATTTACTTCGACGTCAAATTGAAAACTTCATCCGCAAGATAGTAATTGTAACAAATTAAGGGTAGGTATCTACCTGCCCCAACCTGCTTTTCGAAACTAATTTTTGAGACATCAACAAATATCTGGAGTTAAATAAAATTAACTTTTCAAAACTTGGTTCTATGCTCATGAGATTTTAGAAAATTTTATTTTGCCAAAATATCACATAAAACAAATTAAACGGAACATGTAAAAACGGCACTGAAAACATTATAGATTTTTACAAGTGTTAAGTGTAATGTGTGTATTTGTAAAAACAGGTTTTTATGTGAAAAACTGTTGGTTTTGATGCAGTGAAACAAGGGGAAATAAATACAAAATTTAAAATATTTAGCATTTTCAGTCTCCTACTTGTAACAAATATAAAAATAATCATATTTATTCTACATACTTATGTTTCGTTGCTTTGTGTGATAGATTACTCGTCGAAGGCATCATTAGACTAGTAAAAAAAATCTGTAAATAAAAGCTTTATTAATATTTTTCAATAATTTGAAGACGTTATTAAACGCATAAAAATAACTCAACATATACCAGCATCAATTTATTACAGAATAAAATATTTTTGAGTGGGCTAGTAATACTTTCGGTCTAAGGTGTATATTGTGTATCGAGGTTTGGTGACAATTCCAAAAAACCCAACCCAAATACCTAGAGGCCGACCTAGCCTTCCAGCAGCAACTGCTAGCATAACTGCCATTGCCTACGCAATCTCCTTCATAACTTACAATAAATCCAGCCATGGTTTTGCAATGAGATACGCAAAGCTCTAAACATTATCTAAGTGATAGAGGTTTATATTTCTCGTTTGTATCAATTTCTAAGACGCGAATGATTTATCTTAGGAGATGTAAAAAAACATTCGTTTCTTTTGACATATTTATGACGACGTTATTTCACATTATTTTATCAATTGGTTGGACCAAGAGGCATTTTGAACAATTTACGATTTATAGCTGTATTTCTTAAAACAGGACAATGTTCTTAGTGGTATGGTGAACAAATATTATGCCTTGTAGGTTTTCAAGAGACGTCAATTGGACTTTTATTTAAAATTGATTTCTAAGCGAAGACATTATATTTCACTTGTACACAGTAACTTATTTTGTGGCGCTATTTTAATTCAAAGTTAATAGATTACTTAGTTTTAACCACGTTTATTGTTTGTTAAAAACCGACATGTTTCGTGAGCAATGTACAACAATAGGCAGACTTCAGGTGTCAATGAAAAGATCGGAAGAGATCCTTTATCAAACTTTTTCCCTAGGTTAATTATGCCCTATTACCCCTAAGTCTGTCTATTTTTGTAATTATTTTTAAGAAAACCCTGTCGAAACATCTCGTTTTTTATAAACAATAAACGTGGTTAAAACTAACTAATCAATAACTTTGAAGACACTATAACTAGAAACTAGGGGTGAAATTTAGATTTATTTCTGATTCAGGGGAATATTTTACTTTTCAACTTTTAAATGTTGGTATAAGTTTCCAATTAAATACTAGGTAAGCCCTTGAAATAAACCAGGTGTGTTGTTGAAATTGTTTAAAATTCAAAACAATTCAAAAGTGCAGTTGAGCGTCGTAAAGATGCCATATAATAAATTAATTTCCTCTGAAAATATCTTCAGAATTGACGATGTCAACTGTCGTATCGTTTTGAAAATCATCAGTGTAACCTTATTGCTCTTTACAAACTGAGAAATGTTTTTGAATGTACTATTTTTTAATAAAGTTGTGAACATATTGCCATATTGACTTACAGCCCTACTAAAAGGGATTGCATTTCGTTGCTATGAACGCAATACCAGATCGAATTATCCATACAACAACCATACAATATTTCAAATCGAAATACACACAAAACTCTTTATTCGCACAAATCTTACAATGCCTAAGAGACATTGATATTTTCCACACCCTTGAAACGTCTAAAATCAAATTTACCTTGCAATGCGCTTAAATCAAAACTATTATCCTTTAATTGTTTCTTTTTATTATTTTTTTACTAATATTATAATGTAATATTATAATTTTAATATCTACCTGCTTTCTAATCTGTAACAATAACCAAAATTATTATTCATGGAACTTTACTGGTTTACGATTGAATTTATGTCTATAAAAATGTATGTCATAATTGTCCGACCCAATGAATTTAATACATAATTGTGTTTCTAATAAGAGAAATTAGCCTATAAATATATGATAGACGAACCACCAAAAAAGAATTTTGACTGGACAATCAGGTGGAAAGAGAAAAGTGGGAAGACCCAGACTGAGGTGGGAAGACGAGGTAAGAGGGGATACAATATAGCTTCTCCAGGTGCCAAACTGGAAGTCAGCCGCTGAGGAGGAGTTGGAGGCGACTGTTGCAGGAGGCCAAAGCTCGATATGAGCTGTAGCGCCATCGAAGAAGAAGAAAAAGACGAACCCCCATAATGCCACATTATGTAAAATATCACCAATTCGACCGCTTGAATATTTTGACGATCTCCCGGCTTTGGTAATGTTCAAGAAGATGCTACAATTCTGAATCCCATTAACTAACCTAACCTTACTCGAGGAGAACAAGTGTATTTTGTCAACCAAGATGAGTAATTTAAATTGATTACCCGTTTGGAACTATATTATTGACGTCGTAATTTTTTAAGAACATTGAAATAGATAACTTTTTTGTTCTTCTTTTTTCATCGAACTCGCATCGTTTTGCTGCTCGTGTTTCTTACGGCTTACAGTTTGACTAAATAACACGTGTGTGACGTCGGGGTTCACAGTTTCCTTCAATATACACGTACAACGGTTATATGGAAATTTAATCCATAATTTATGCATTTTTTACAAAAATATCTGTTTTAAATACATGCATATGTATAGGCATACGCCGAACAATGCCAAATCAAAACACTCCGGGTTTGATACTGTCACGTGTTTCAGTTTTATAATTTCAATCGGTCCAAACATATCGATGGAAATTTAACATAGGAGAACATTTATCTAAAAGCGGATTAAAGGTGCCTGCTCTTTATTATTCGACCGGATTAACAACTCAATTAACACCATTCTGTTTTTACATATAAACCCAAATGATGGATATTCCTAACATCTGGAACATAATCCCAATGATTTTAAATTAACTATAAGCCTATTAGTTATAAGTAAACAAAAGTTTCAGTTAAATCTTATCCACGTTCCTTGAGTTGTGAGCTTAGCCAATAACTGAACTTTGCGTTCGGGGGTTCCGGGTTCAATTCCAAATGATCATTTTTGTACCTACCGAATTAAAAAGATCGGAATCCATACTTTTAAGTTGATTTTCGGAAGAACTGGTAATATACCTATGTATTGGCAAACATGGTTCCATGACAATTGATCAAGCGACAATTGGCCGGCCGACAATTGACCCCCCAAAATACGACATAGTTATACGTGGAGTCGGCTTTGCACGAAAACGCTAAAGCTACTTGCATATAATATAACTTATTTATCTGAATACCACACAATAGTTCCAACTGCTTCCAACCGTCTGGAGCCAGTGAGAGATATTGAAATATGAAAAATAGGAGATATGGAAAAATATAAAATAGATATGGAAACGAGGAGATATGGAAAATGTACCTATGGGTAATCAGATAGTCACCAAACGCGGCTAAAGCGGCACGGCTTTACGTCGTACGGCCAAATATCTTCTTTGCATACTTACTTGAAGAAATAATCTTTTAGGGGATCAACTGTCCGATGGATCAATTGGCAGAGGGATAAAATTGTCGCCGGATCAATTTTCGGGTCACCGGAAAATATGTAATCAGTAAATGTATGTTTTTGTAATTAATTTTAATGTCTATGTATAGTTGTGTAACTACGACTGTTGTTCACAGTAAACAATCAAGTTAAACGATAAATTGTCATATCTTGATAACAAAAGTCTACTTTGTATGTAACATAATATCTAAGTTCTTAACCCTGAGAGAATATGACATTTAAAGATCGCCTACCTCCATTGATCGTTCCTGTAGATCAACAATGATTCCAGCAGATACACACACCAAAAGAGGCCCTATGGGTACATTTTGAACTTTGACTTCTGAAGTACGAATACTAATGGCGTCGTCTTATATTTTATGAGAGACGTATTAAATAATATTTAATACGTCTCTCAGTGAATAAAGTCTCACAAAATTTGTTAGTTAAGCCTCGATGACATTGAGCGAGTTTACAAGTTACTATCAGGGAAAGTCACTATGTGTTAGTAAACTCGCTCAGTGTAATCGTATTACTTGCTAAGTACCAGATTGTTGACAATCTACGAAAAAAGTTGAAAGGTCGTCAACTTTTCTTGCTACTCGCTTACTGATTGGTTTATTTATGCGCTCAAAAAGGCGGCAAACAAACAGCTGATTTCGACTGTCAAACATCTGACAGAATTAGACGCAGGCGTCGTTACTCTCAAAACTGTCCACTCAGTAGACAGTTTTGTGTGTCATCATGACAATCTCACTCGTCGATTAATTCGCTTTTAAACTTAGTAGATAATAGCTTGTAAACTCGCTCAATGTAATCGAGGCTTTATGTGAAATATCAACCAAAACTAAGAAGCAAGTTATTAGGATTTTTTTTATGACAAGTGAAGATGTTTTTATGCCTATCTCTATTTTTATCGAGGCCGCAAATTAATCACCTTCCTTAAAATATTTGAAAAGGTATTTTTAATATTATTTAAGTGAAAACTTCTTTAGCACCGTTGTGATTTGAAACTCGATGAAACGAAAAATGGCGAGAGTAAAAAGAGGCAAACGCATACATCTATAAGATTTAGCCTGCGAGAGAATCAGATAGTATAATCGGTCTCCTCTTTGTGCAGTGCTTCGTAGCCTATCGGTCTCCTCTTTGTCTACTTTAGTTTTCTTAAGGTTTCACTTCTACAAAGTATGAAGTGTACAATCTTATTTTTTGAGTCTATATTATACATGTTTTAACTTGACTAATAGATGATTATGTATTTAATAATTTCATCGCATTTTTACTTTCAACGAACCAAGCATAGATTAATCCCTAAGTCTAACAATTTAATATTATGCGAAAAATTGACACTTTCAACTTTTAAATCTTAAAAGACAGTCAGCGTCAAAAAGTTGACGTTCTTCCATCGGGCGGGGTGGGTGTAACGTAAATTGAGAAACACGGTAAACCTGCAGTTATTTGCACCAAGTAGGGGAATTGTACGACTGTGAAAGTGGCTAATTATTCCGGCTCTATCTTGTATATTACGGGGGCCTTAGCAGCATTAAGATATTGAGTCGAACTTAAAGGGGTGAAAGCTGTAGACTGGAGCTTCCAGGGTACCTGCGCCGGGTAAGAGACAAGGCCACGAGTAAGCAGATATTTCATGTGTTGTAGTCTTTCAAAAGTTATCACCTTACATTCACAACCTTACTTATGAAAAAAAACACTTCCCAACAATTAAACGGTGTTTTAATAATAATAATAATAATAATAACGTTTATTTCAGCCGAACAGAGCGGTGGGTGCAATACTCTGTCAGCCATAAAAAAGTATACATTAAATAAAACGGATTTACCAGATAAAAAATCAAATAACATAAAAAAGATTAAAAAAAATATATATATATACATCTACATATTTAGTACGTAATCGTATATCTACTACGGGGGCTTCAGGTGTATTCTCCATGTTTGGTGAAGAGGCGCGCCCTGCCACTGGGCCACGGCCTGGACGAGAGTGTTCTCCGATCTTTGGTAGCGCTGACTCACCCCGGCTATTCTGTGGCGCATCAAGGCGGCGAACCCATGTACCCTTCCTTCTGCGAACATCTGCGAGGCACTGCATCGCCAAGGTAGGCCGAATTGCGCCCTATATGCGTTGTTGTATTGTACTCGAAGTGAGTTCATGACGCCTTGTGAGTATCTTGTCCAAAGTTCGCTGGTGTAAAAACTCATGCAGTAGCTCTGGAATATTTGCTTCTTCACAGGAGAACTGCACCTGTTGAATCTCCTGGCGAGCATGTTGGCTCGAACGCTGAGTACTCTTCTTTGGCGTTCTATGTCATTTTTATCATTTAGGTCATCAGTGACGACATGCCCCAAATATTTTATTTCCCTGCAGATTTTGACAGTGTCTCCGCCGAGGAGAATAGGTGGAATGACAGTAGGACCAGTATTTGCTTTAAACACCAGCAATGATGATTTTTTGGCATTGTACATCAAACCATGACTATCGACGTATGCTTGGCATATGGCAAGAAGTTTTCTCATTGCCCTTACTGATGGGGCTAGTATGACCATGTCATCTGCATAACTTATTTTATTCATACATACTCCGGCAACGTGGCATCCGATTCTTGTTTTGTTCAGTATTTTACTAAGTTCGTCCATATATACATTGAACAGCACTGGGGACATTGAGCCTCCTTGCCTAACGCCGCACTTTAATTTTGCTGCTTCTGACAGGCTGTCATTCCATCTGACAAAGTTTTCCTGTTGCTTGTACCATATACTCAATATATTTACAATTTGTGGTGGTAATTGTCGGTCCGTCAGTTTTTTCCATAATTTATCATGACAAACCATGTCAAAAGCTTTGCTTAGGTCTAGGAAGCATGCATATACCGATGTTTTTCTGGCTTTGTAATATTCTATTGATAGTTTCATGCTATATATGGCTGTATCAGTAGAGCACCCAGCTTTGAAGCCCATTTGGGAATCCTCTGTAATGAGCTTGTCTTCCGTTAAATTTAAAATCACCTTTTCAAATATTCTTGCTATTATGGTGGCAAGAGATATGGGCCTGTAATTAACGGAGGATGTCAGGTTTAGTTGGCGACTTTTTGGGATCGGTACTATAATGGTTTTGGTCAGTTCTTTCGGAATGTGTCCAAGCCCAACCATGGCAGTGAAGAGAGAGGCGAGCAGTGTTGTCAAATATCCCCCCGCATGCTTCACATGTTCTATGACAAGTCCATCGTGACCAGCAGATTTACCTCCTGCCATGTTGCGTATTGCTCGCTGAATCATCTCAGGAGAGATGACAATGGACGGCTGTTGTTTTGATTGATGCAATGGTGTATAAAACTCTTCATCCATTGTTTGTGGTTGAACTGGTGCGGAGCAAAAAGTATTCCTGAAAACTTCAGCTATAGCTTTATTTTCAGATTTTCCATCAATATTGGTCGGTGCGGTATGTTTTGCTTTCAATATAGCATTAGTTTTGTTCCAAAAAGATGAAAAGTTTTTGCATTGTAGGCTATTTGCTATTTTATCCATTTTGTTCTGCTCGAAGTTTCTTTGGCATTTTTTATATTCTTTCTTAAATAATGATCTACTTTGCTTTCGAGCTTCCATAATGGGACCATCAGTGGGTCGTCCGTTCTGCAGCCATTTTATGTGCGCATTTCTTGATCTTTCATAATGTAAGGCAACTTTCTCATTCCAACCAGCCACAGTCTTCCATCTTCGTCCAGTCGTAGGCCTTCTCTCTATATTAAACGCAGATATTGCTGAGGTACGTAATACTTGTACAATGTTTTTATATAGATCATCGATTTGTTTTTCATTTATCATCGTGCTGTCAATTGCAATGTCGGTTCCACGAATTATCTCAAGTTGACCTATTGATAATTGGACGTATCTGGAGTAGGACTGCACTTGTTTTTGACTTTTGGGTCGCCATCTGCATGGATCTCCTACTATTGAAGAACTTGTAGTATATGTAGGTAGCCCTGTAGTTCGTAAAGTGGTGTGCATTGGTTTGTGATCAGACCAGTCGGACTGGTAGTCAATATACATGTCTTCAATTATATTATGTACCGCCTGAGTTACGAGACAATGGTCGAGCCACTTAGTTGTATTATGAGCATCGCTTACATATGTGTACGAGTCAGGCGGGAGAATGTCAACATCCGCAATGTGGAGGTTATATTCTGAACAGAACGATTTTAGCTCACGTCCGAAGGGCGAATTCATATCAGCATTGAAGTCTCCCAAAAGTATACAATTTGGGTTGTCCCTTTCCTCGATTATCGTGTGCAATTTCGAGAGACAGGATAAATATTCTGGTAGATTATCAGTGTTTTCCACCGGCATGTATACGCACATGACAAGTAATGTTCCAGTGTCGAGTGTGATATCAATCGCTATGATTCTGGGAGTTTCACAGTCGATCGTCACTGCCTTGAATGATTTCCTCCATAGTATGGCTAGCCCGCCGTATGGTCTTCCTCGCAGTGGGCCATTTGAAATATCTACCGCCGAACTACCATAGCTCATGAATTCAGGGTGAATTTCGCTGAGAAAATCTAAATCGGTCGGTATAAGCCATGTCTCTTGTAATAGAATAATATCGTTTGTAGTACAGAGATCGAAAATAAATTTTTCCACTCTTTTTACAGATCGGCAATTGATCGAAGTGATGTTGAGCTTATTCATTTTGTTTAGTTTCTTTCGTAACTCGCTCAGCGGCTTCTCTGTATCTTCTGAAAACGATGCCTCGCGGCCAGAAGTCTTGGTTCATTACAGTTTTAATGTCACTTTGCTGAATCATTATTTTAAATGTCTTAAATGGGGTTTCTTTATAAGGTTTAAGGATTTCAATTTTACTAGTATTTAAACCTTTATTATCGCAAAAAGACTTAACATCTTCTGTGCTCGTTTCAAGTGCGAAACGAGATACATATAGCCCTATCGAAAGGTTTGCTATTTTTAAGTTTCCTGCATTGGATCCTGTGCCCCGATTATTTAAAAGTCTCTTTTTGCGATGTTTATTCACAACCACTGTAAAATCCTGCGCATTTCGTTCATTTGTATCGTCGCTATTGTTATTGTTTACATTTAGCGGTGGCATTCGGGCGCGTTCGGCGTTTTCCGTTCTACTTCGGGCCTGTTCAGCTGAATCTCGAGCCGTCGTACAGCCCGGATCGCTAGATGTCGGTAATGGTCGTCCGTGAGGCGTAATGCGCCATGGCTGGTGCTGTGTATTTGTTTGCTTATTTCCCTGACTAGCATTCGTCTTCGGTGTTGGATTTTTATTATTTAAACGGAACCCTTCTTGTGTGATTTGACTGACAGTTCCTTTTAATTCACAGAGCTCCTGTTTTAAGGCGTTTGTCTCGCATATTGTCGCCTTTCCGGCTATTTCGGCTTTTAGCAATGCCAAATCTTTAAGAAACCTTGTGACGTCGATGTGGTCGAATGTAACTGGTGGCAACTTGTTGAGATCTCGGGCCACAAACGTCGGTAGTTGGTCTGGATCTGTTTCTTTGACGATCTTTATTATGTCTTGCAATGTTTTTGTTATTTTACCATCGCCTTTTCTCGTGACGCGACGGCCAGGGACGGCTTCTAACAGAAGGCATTTGGCACTTTCAATTTCGTCCTCTTGAAAGCTTGTGGAGCATATTTGTACAATGCTCACTTCGTCTAGAACATAGATTCTCAACCTTTTTTTGCCCACCGCCCCCTTTGACATTATTTTTTTTTCTGGCGCCCCCCAACTGTTTTTACATCCCATCTTGGGGGGGGGGGGGGGGGGGGGGAGTTGGGTTATGGCTCTTATCCTATTTCTGAGAAGAAGATTGTTAATTAAAACGCGTACTTAATTATATAGAGAAGTATTTTTATTAACATAGAAAAGGTATTGAATTTATAACTTATTTAATGAGATGGTTGAATTTGATGCGTTTTAAGAAGTTTGTTTATATTAGGCTTGATTTTACTTAAAAACAAACGTAAGTCGCCGCGTTCTGTAATATGGAGCCTATTTCTCTTTTTGGTTACCAACGTTGCTACAGCACTGAATCCACGTTCAGCTAAATAAGACGATGGGAATGCTATTAAAAATCGTTGAACTACCGACCATAATCCTGGGTACAGTTGCAAAATCGGCTTCTGCAGCCAAAACTCTTGGTACCCATTCTTAAATTTAATTTTTAATTCCTCATTTGTCGTCAGTTCTATTAGTTCTTCTTCTAACTGGGATGATCCTGCTGTGTTGACGTTTGAAAAAGGATCCAAAACCCAATCTGGTATGTCCATGTTTAAAATATCCTGGAATCTTTCCTTGAAATCAATGTGGAGGTTTTCCAAGTGTTGACTGTAAACAAGCAAGTCGTCGTTCTTGAATGATACTGCTGATAAATTTGGGAAGTTATTAAATTCCCGTCTGCCGATATTTCTTTTGTATAATAGCAGTTTGGATACAAAAGCTGCAACACAATTTTTTGTCTTAATCAAATTTAAGTCGTCGCCTTGAAGTTGGAGATTGACATCATTAAACAATTTATACAGGTCTGTCAAGTACGCAACATCGTTCTTCGATGAGGTGAGGTTGTCGCGCAATTCTGTGTCTTTGTTTTCTAGGAACTCTATCACAGACTCAAACAGATTGTAAAATCGAGTCAAACATGAACCTTTTGACAGCCAGCGCACCTCTGTGTGAAGCAGCAATCGGTTGAAATCTTCATCATTGGCAATGCAAAGCTGTCGAAATAATCTGTCATTCAATGAGTTACTTCTGATTTTATTAACTGCTCTGATAACATATTGCAGTGATGTATGGAGGCGTTCACTCAGATTTTTCGCAACCAAATGCTGGCGATGAATTACGCAATGCACAGCAAGCAAGTCAGGAACTTTAGTTTTTAAGCACGCTATGAAGCCTTTGTGGCGCCCTGTCATAGCTGGGGCGCCATCCGTAGCAGCTGACAAAATATTATTTAAAGGAATTTTCTTTTCGTCACAAAACTTTTCCAGTGTATTAAATATGGTTTCTCCTTTTGTATCTGTTTCCAAATTTGTAACAAACAATAATTCTTGACATATTTTCTCATCTTTGATGAATCTCACGTATGACAATAACAATGCTTCATTGGTTGGTAAAGTGGACTCATCCAGCTGAATTGAAAATCGACAAGACTGCAGATGATTGAACAATGATTCTTCAATGTTTTCAGCCATTTCATCAATTCGTCTTTGCACAGAACTATTGCTCAAAGGAATTTTTCTGATAATATCTACAGCTGGTTTATGGAGCACAGTGGTTATAACTTCTTTTACTGCTGGTAAAATTAAATCTTCCCCTATAGTATGTGGTTTGCCTGTTCTAGCAATCAACAAATGAGATATTGTACGAAGCTCGAAGTCCATCATCGTCTTGCTTAGAAGCTGTCGAAAATTGTTTTGATATAGTTGGCTGAATTTCGTACTTCTTTTTCATGTCTTGAAAATAGGTCACATCTTTGTCTTTCTTATCCGGGTGGATTTTATTAAAATGATCTTGAAGCCTAGAAGGCTTCATCGCTTCATTTGAAAATGTTTTTCGACAAATAAGGCACATTGGCGATGATGGATTTGTAGGATTTTCGATAAATCCGTATTTAATATAATCCACACCATATTGCCGTATCTTCTTTTTTACTTCCGACATTTAGAGATAGGTTCGTGAGTAAAAGATTAACTCTTAAAACCCTGTTATTAATGACGCGCGTTAATGTTAATGAACATAAAATGATAAATCAGTGCCTTTATATGTGCCGGGTGGCGTATTTACAAAACCTACACCGGTTCAGTCGCAGCGGCCGCGGCAGCTGAAATGGGATAGGGTTTGTTGTGCAAAATCATCAACAAACCCTAAAAAAACTGTTTCGTTTGCTTCGTTTCATTGCTCTCTCTGCTTCAGTTACACTGTTTTCTACAATAACATTCAAACATACAAGTCCATTCCTACTAGTACCTACATCTCAAAAACTACAATACCATCAGATATTTTTACCGCATGGGTAGGAGATAGGATGACCGCCAAACAACTATTAAATACCAATGGCTAAAATATTAGTAAGATGTATCTATTCTCATACATATAAATGTGATTAAGCCAGCAATGGAACCGAGTTGTTTGGCGGTCTATCCTCTCTGCCTCCCTCTGCGGGAAGCAGCCTGATGTTATTAGAGAAACGGCCTGATGTTATTAGCTACCATAACTGAAATTGTGGGTATATAATAAAGACTAGTAAACAAGACGATGTATAAATGTGGTTAAAGCAAGCAGTGTGACCGAGTTATTTGGCGATCCACCATCTCTGCCTACCCCTGCGGTTAAACTATCTGACGGTATTAAAGTCTGTTGGGATGGCTGAACTGGTAGGTTTGGACTTGTACGTAAATTTAACTATGTAGGAATGTCAGTGAAGCAAGGAGTATGCGGTAAATGACAAAATATGTATTGCTAGTTTTAATTATGTGTCAAAATGTACTGCGACTGCACTTATGATCCAACATAGTTTGAGTTCACCCATGAGTTTCCTGCTAAAACAGGGATACATTTCTAAAAAAAAAAAACATGTCTAATTTTATTATAAAGGTCAACATCTGCTTAAACCGTTTCTGTTACTGTTATCTGTATAATATAGTATGTCATATTACTTAATTTATTTGGAGGAAAACATCATTTTATTTTTAAACCTAACATTTATTTTTACAAAAATTGGTGTAAAATAATGTACCTACCAATATAACCATGCACATTTAGATTTTCAACAAAATAAAATTCCTTTCTCATATGCATACCATATAGTACCTACTCTTATTTTATATATTTAAAATTACATACCTTTGTTATATTTATTATTATTTATTTATTATTATTTATTTATTAATTTATTTATTTATTTATTATTATTACAACTCTTTTATATTACTCTATAGCAATTTAGATTCTTTTATATTTTTTTGTATTCTTGAATATCATATAATTTTATGTACCTATATAATTTCTTAATTCTTTCACATTCTTCATATTTCATTTGTTAATGTACCTACTGTATATAAAATCGACCACCACAACACGGGCATGTGCCTAGCATGGTGGTCGAAAAATCCCCAATGTATGTAATGAAAAATCTAATGAACAAAGAAAACTTAAAAAAAAAAAAATTACGGTCCCCACAGTCTCTGAAACAGATAGATATAGCAACGAAGCGCGTTGGCGACTGAAATGGTATTAGGTTTGTTGATGATTTTGCACAAAAAAAAATTCCATTTCAGTCGCCGCCGTGACTGAACCGGTATAGGTTTTGTAAATACGCCACCCGGCGCAGAAATAAAACGCGGGCTTGTCGCGGAGACAAAGGCGACGCAGGAACAGAATGGATCGGGGGCTAAGGGACCGTCTTGTCGACGCATGCAAGCTCACTCGTTGACTCCCGAATGCATTGACGACACTGAGCAAGTTAGATCAATACACAGATAATACTGTCAATTCTTGCAGGATTGCAAAAATCCCGTTATTTGACAAAAAACGTTATAATTTAATAGCTAAAAACTTTTTATTTATTAACAGGCTTTTATTAACTTCGCCTGTATTTATGTATGTATGAGATATTTCACGTGAAATCGGAAGATTTTAATTTAAAAAAAAAAATTATTCTAATCAACAAATTAAAATTTTCAATAATAAAATTTAATGTAGATCTGAATGTAACGTAATCTATCAGTTCAATTTTCATTCACTTCCCGAATTCTCGAATGAATTTTCGCAAACGTGATAAAAATGATTAAAATACACACAATAACAAAAATTACCCATTAAAGTTTACTTTGCTTTATTTTTTTTTATTATTTATTTTTTTATTTATTGTTTGTAAATATTACATAATACAATATAGTTAACTTAAAATGTCCAACTAGGCCCGTTTTAGGACATTCCAGTATGATAATGTTTTTACATGTAAATTATAGTAAATTATAGTGAATTATAGTGTTGACTATTCTGTTGGTAAAATAATACATATGTATATTCATATTCTAGAATACTTTCATTTTTTTATTTATTAGTATGTGATTAGCTTGTTTTGTTTGTCTTTTTTAGACCATAATTTTTTTTTCTTGTAAACGCCCCCCTGTGCCATCTCAACGCCCCCCAATTGTCTCTGGATCTTCTACCACCCCCCTGAAGGTCTCAAACGCCCCCAAGGGGGCGTTATCGCCCACGTTGAGAACCTATGGTCTAGAACATCCACTTTATTTTGTATGAATGTTAGCAACTCATTAATTACGACGCGACACTCGCATTTTGTTGACATTTTAATAGAGCGGTTGTAAACACGACCGGTAGCGGTAGCGGTACCATAGACTATTAGTTTACATATTGTCCATTTCAAATTATTAGATACAAATAACGTCTTAACGTTGCTGCGAAAGAATTAATTGCATTTTGATTGGCTGGTGATTCTGACATGAGCGTGATTTTGTCGAGAAAGTTTAGAAAAAACGTTTAGTTTATGATTGTGATATGTGGTTTAAATCATGTTTTTGTTCCTAATTTCTATTCTAATCACCAATTCACTATTATGTTAGTATAATTCAATATATTTACTACTATTCGTGTTATATTTCTTCAGTTATAATCATTAATTATGTGTTGTTGTGAATTTAGTATTATTTTCAGAAAAAGTAATGATTTTTTCTACTCATTATTTTTTTATTGACTTTTACGGTGCGAATTTAATAACACTTCCATGAAAGTGATATTTTTTAATAACATTAATCCCTTACGCATATTTACAAATTCCAGAAATCTTTTTTTAAATATATATTATGAACCCATAATGTCAGATTTTTTATTTTTCTCGGGGAATTATTATTAGAATAATTTTTAATAATTATTTCTTTGAATGAGATAAAAAGTGAGTGATAGTTTTGTCACAAATTTCTGAAATAAAGGTTGTTTTCCGACGTTTTCATTATCTATCTATTTATAACAATGCACATGCCAGATAAACAACCCTCTATGGTTGGATAAAGAATATACATATACATCTTAGCATGAACTATTTTTGTCAGTTTTTATATTAGTAAGGTTTTTACGTACACTGCTGTTCATAATTTGTATAAAATATTAGCTACGTTTTTTAGTATACCTACGTGTTAGGGTTGTGGGGGTAAAAGAATTTGAATGTCGGTTGTTATAAAAACACTACCAGAAGAGTTATTCTCTATCTCTTGTGGGATCTTATCGAGATAACGGACGTGATCTCCTGTCAGATTTGCATGATTATTTATTCATTTAGTGTACGCTGTACAGTGTACATAGATAAAGCAAATACCCTAAATAAAATAACCCTAATAATACCTACTATATATCCATATATTGTAGGTATTATAAATATTTATATGGATGGGTTTTTAAATTATCAGTTTAGAATGCATTTCGTTGTTAAATCTTACTAATAGTATAAATACGAAAGTTTGTATGGATGGTTAGTTGGTCGCTCTTTAAGAGCGTAATACACGAGCCCGATTTTCAGCCCGATTCCAATTAGAGACAAAAGTCAACATTTTTCGCTTTACGCGATCGCTGTTTTCAACTCTATTTTCATACCTACGATTTTAGTAGGCATCACAACAAACAGTATGGTTCATGTGTTATTTGCAGTGATGACAATGGAAATCCTAGATATGAAAATAGAGGTGAAAATAGCGATCGCGCAAATCGAAAAATGATGACTTTTGTCTCTAATTGGAAACGGGCTGATAATCGGGCTCGTGTATTACGCTCTTTATCTAATGGAATTTAAAAATTCTTTCACTAATCGAAAGCTACATTATTTGCGAGTAATAACGGCTTTATATATTGATTAGCTCTGGCGTTATGAATGAGCTGTGGCGTTATGAAATTATGTATCATAAGTTTTCTGTCCCTAACAAAATCGGGTTATTGCAAACGTCAAACAAATAGTTACCTTGGAAACAATGTGTTTTTTGTGTTGTGATTAAAAAGAGTGCAACGTTGCATAGCGTTTGAAGTGGACTGTCATTTTTTAGGTTACTCTGGATTCAAATATGAATAAAATACTAATAAAGGGAGTAGGTACTTAAAATAAACTTCTATTTCTATAATTTAAATATTTTATAAAATAGAATTTTTATTTGCGAAATATCATTCTCAAATTTTGAAATTTTCTATTAAACAATAATTATTTTCTTTTAGACAAAATAGCAATAATAATAACAATTATGCCAGTAATAATAATGCGATCGAAGCCGTGGGTAAAAGCTAGTATTTAATATTTTTGCTTTTGGTGCTCATCCCGATGGCCAATAGGGGTACCCATATAGACGGGTGCAAGTGAGACAAGCTCCGATAAGCGAGTCTTCTGATGCCTTTCTTCTCTCGTGTAGACAGACTTGCAGCATTATTATTGTAAATCGTCAACTCTAAATAAACCAGTTTGATATCGTGAACCTAATATTATTTGAGAAGTCCCAAACTGAACCAAAGTGGTTGAGTACAAAGAAATCCCCATCATTAAAGTACCTGTGTCCAAACATACCATTGTAGTCGACTTACTCGGTTTCCATGTTTTCAGGTTAGATACTGTAGCTACCCACTTGAGCTTTAAAAACGTCTTATTTCCTTTCGGCGAGGCTTATTAGGGAGATCTGAGCAGCCTCTCTCGCCGAAAGACGTCGTAAAATTCTCGGCAATTACAGCAGCGGTATCTGCAACCAAGTTCAGGCAAATACATTACAGAAGTAGGTACCCGTCTCTAGCCAGCGCTACCTTTGCCCGGAGTCGGAGTCAGGTGACGTTATCGGACACTAAGATATGAACTCAAAATGCTATAAGGAGGTGGTTAAACGGGGAGTTTATGGTATTTTGTATGAGCAAATTAATACTCTTATCTTTGGAAACTGGTACTAATTAACCGCTGATACCCAACCAGTGTCAATTTGATCACAAAACTTTATGCCAAAAGCGAGTACTGTATCAATTAAAATACAGTTTTTCTTTACGGAAATGTCACTTTTTCATTAATTAAGTAGACTATCTCCGTATTTGCCCAATGATTACAGAATCCAGAGAATCCCAATTAATGAGAAAAAAACAAACATTCCAATTTAAAATTTCTGTGTAAAAAGAAACCAACTTACATCTGAATAAATTGCTAAAATAGGTATATCAAGCATAAGTACTTTTATCCCTTTGGCTAAAAGCTACTTTTGGTCGAAGAAATTTTAGATACCTTGCAACAAACTATACAATGCACTTCCACTGGCGATTAGACAAAACACAAATTATTTGAAATATAAATCAGATACTAAGTCTTGGGTCATCAGCCAAGAGAAATCAAATGTTTTTAATAAAACCTATATAAAAGCATGTATTTCCGATGGAACTAGTTGAATTTTATATTAAATGTAAAATTATGTTGTTATTATCGTTTTATTTGTAAATTTATTATGTTATAAACTGCGCCCGCTCTCAATACAGAAGTTCCTAGTGATACGGGCACAGCACATCTCCAAAATGATATAATTATAATAAAGGCGATTTTTTAAGTCACTGAAAACCTATTATCTAAAACCTAGTTCCCCTCAGCAAAAAATCTCCTAATTAGGACTAAAAAAATATTCTATATCTCTTTAAATATCTTATATAAAAATGTCGTCTTAAAACGCCAAAATTATGTTACATATTTTTTCTTTTACATTAACTCCACACAGGAGGCCCTGCGGAAAATAATTTCCCACAGGTCCTTTGTCATCTTTGAGGATGCTGTGTGGAGGGTCTTTTTGAGGAAAGGAAGGAGAGAACATGGGTCTTGAAGAGACCCATGTTGTAGGAAGGAGGAAACACAGAGGCCGGTAAATCGTTAAACAGTCGAGCTGTTGAACTCAAGAAAATGTCGTAAAAACAAAAAATTTAAGTAGTAAATAAGTACCTAAATAAATAAAAAGTTAACAGGGGGTAGCAATTGTAAATTCATGCAATGTCCAGTGTTTTAAAAATAGTGTCCTTCAAGTGCAAAGTCTTATCTTCTACAAGCATTAACTTTCTAATAAAGTGTTTTTACCGGAATTGACCTGCTAGGTAAGTATGTTTCTGTATCTATTTGCAAATAATAAAGTTAGAAAGAGCCCAAGAATTCATAATAAATAAAATTGTACACCTTGAGGTGATTTTTCACAAAACGGCGCTCTACAAATCATCCAACTATTATTATTATTATTATTATTGACACTAAATTTTTCAGATAGTACGAGTATTTTAAATATCTTTTTGGGGTGGAATCGAAATGGCACCACTTCGTCACCCTTGTATCCCATCCCCATACAAATAAATATATTATTATTATGGTGGAACCATTTCACACAATATCAATAATTCAGAATTATACACCGCCCTTAGATACACCAAACTACGGTACATGTTTGATGGGCCATTCCAGAGATTGGAAAGGATTGTGCTTGGGTGGGTGATGTTTCCGCTTGATTTATAGCCGCGTTGCTCCGTCCTTTGCGCAGAGGTGTATTACAGTTTGATTGGCCGTAGCGACGATAAATACAATACCTCGCTAAAATCCCTTTCGGAATCACGATGTTCATTATAAAAATCAAAGAGACTAATTTTGGTTGTCTGTATAACCCGCATATTATTTTAATTATTTTTTTTATTTTTTATTGTCATTTTCAAAATTGGAACTGATTTGCATATAATTCAAACTATTCCATAACTAGGTATAGTCTGAATTAGTATGTTTACGAGAGGTGGGGAGGCTGGTAAAGATATTAAAAGAAGGGTAAAAGTAGGTAACTCCATTAATGGAGGACTGAATGCCGTTGGCGGTAATTTATTTTTATTTTTTTTTATTTAAGTACATAAAATAGGCAATTATGCCCAAAAAATTACATACATGGATTATTTAAATTACATAAATTACAACAAAAATAGTATTACAAAACTGAGTGACAAAAAATAATAGTTAAATATAGAATACAAAAGAATCACCAACAAAATCACTAATAAAAAACTGTCAAAGAATCGAAACCAGTCCACAATGAAGTGCTGGTACCTACCCCGATATATGGCATGGAGGCATGGAACTGGCAGAGGAAGGATGAAAGTAGACTGAGTGCTGTTGATATGAGATCCCTGAGGCGTATGTGTCGTAAAACCATGTATGGTCGTGTGAGAAATGAGATCCACAAATAATGCAAGGCTGATGTAAGCGTAATTAGTAAGATTAATAATAGAACCCTTAGATGGTTTGGGCATGTAGAGTGAATGAACGAAGAAAGTAGTGTAAGAAGAATATACAACGCAAATGTGAATGATAGAAGAAGTCGGCGACGGCCGAGGAAGACATGGCACAATCAAGTAAATCAGATACTTGAGTCGGGCCATGTCAAAAGTCAGAATGATAGAAGAGTATGTATGAGACGATGTATGAATGTGAATGAGGCAAAGAGTGTGTGCCAATACCGAGTTATTTGGCAGTACGTCTTCTCTGCCTACCCTTGCGGGGAAACGGCGTGATGGTTAGTTAGTTAGTTAGTTTACCATAACTTTTTATTATATTATACTTATTCCGTAGGTTTTCACTTTCTGAACCACATTACTTAAATATTTATAAAACATTCTTATTATTTGTTATAAAGGCGTTGTTAACACGATAAGCCATTTTTTTAAGTACTTGCAATCCTTTTACGCGCTATTTCTTCGGATAAAACTTAGTCTGCCAATTTATCGTATCCCCCTTATCTTCAACACGCTTCATAGTTACAAAGCAGCATTATTATTTTATTTTACGCATCCCACAAATCCGAAGAGCTAATCCCAATATTTAGATAACATTGTTCGACGAAGTATGAACCACTATTTACTAATCTATGAGATGTGACGTTCGAAACAAAGCGAAACACTCCCATATCTCGATAATGCATAAAGGGAAAATTCCGCTACATATGTTGTTAACGTTATAATTGCTTGAAAACGCGGAAAAACTTGATCTCTTAGATAAAAATATAAAAGTATTTAAGGCCAGGGAAAAATACGAGTATCGAATAAAAATGTTGAATGAATCATTTAAAAAAATTGGAAAATATTTACAAAAATTATTTATAGTGAAACCACATTTCTATAAAAGACCGTGGACCTTCGATGCATCGAACTTTTATTGATCTACTCCAAGAACACGATGTTAATTTAAATTTTAAAATAAACTAGCTTAATACTAGAAATCTATTGGATATAAATATATTTGGACCAAGAATGGGCATGTTTTCCTAAGGAAAAGCGATGATTCTCCAGTAATTCGCATACAAGATAAAAACGACATACCACTGCTGTAAATATGTTACCTTGCAGAAAAACGATACACAAATATATTTTTTAATATCTGTTTATTAAAATAATAACTGAAAAGTTTCCTCTTTTAAATATTGGGAAAATTTTATCTTTTATAATTTAAATAATATAAAAAAACGAATATTTTCTGGTATTTAGTTTGTTTATAAAGTTTGGTTTGATTAGGACTTCACTAATATTTTGTTTTCACTTAAACAACTGTTTTCTAGCTCTTGAATCTGTCGAAATTAAGTTTATATTATTTTATTTTAAAATAATTTTTCAAATTATGTTCATCACAGTATTCCAAAATTTGCCTTCCCACCTAATACCTAAGAATATAAATATGTACCTATAGCACATAATTATTAGTGTATACACTTTTTACACAAGCTGTTCAGACAAAATGAAATCATGATTTTTCTTTATATGCCCACTGTATTGTTTCTTTCTAGGTACCTACAATAATATAATGTATTTAACCATATTACCCACGCACAGGCTGCGCCTTAGTGGGTTCCCATTATTCTTACGTTTTTTTATAATATTGTATATGCCAAATGTAAAAATTAAGAAAAAATAAAGAAAAAAAATAAAAAAATAAAATACGATGTTTAAGGTTATCGCTTCAAAACTTTCACTGGTTAATTTGTTAAAACCTTCCTACAAATACAGAAAAAAATCAAGATGTCGGATATAAATATATTATAATACAAATGCATAAACATGTTTCAAGTTCAGAAAAAAATCTCTGTTATCTTTAACATACGCGGAACTTCTCAAATGGCTTTTTGAAATTTACTATGAATCTGGACTAAATACAGCGTTTTTTGTGGTCAAAACGGTATATTTCGCATATAAAAATCTCAGGAGAATGTCGCACATCTAACTTGATAATAACTCAGATTTTAATGATGAGCGAACGTCCAATTTCACATCTTCCATAGCAACTGCCACAGTTCGGCAGATTTTACATTTCAGTCACTGATCTTAGCCAATATAGCTAACCATAAAACTAGCTTATTGGGTCAAATGGTTTTCCATAGCGCAGTATTTCAACAAATATGCTGAGGTATTCGTTTCAAAACATCGGATAATCCGATATTATCCGAAGGATATTTTGTTTTTTGACACTCTTATAGCTGACTGCATCTTTTTATTTTGTGTTATTTCACAATTTAATCATTTAAAATAATGATATATTTGCGACACGTTCCAGAGTGGAAGATACTCTCAGTATCGGCCTGGTGTAAGACCACCATTCAGAGTGGAAACGTTGCTTGAAATGGCTTAAGCCATGTTTGGTCACCAGATCTGAATAGCCAGGTACTTCCCCACCTTCCTCTTCCCTATCTCCTTCCCCTCCCCACTAACTTCAGCCTCACAAAATACCCCAATTGCGGATGCCATAGTCCCACTGGCTCCAGACGGGAGCAGTTGGGACTCTTGTGCGGTAGCCATGTAAAAAAAAAAACAAATCACTTTGTAAAACAGCACTTATTTAATCCAAACTTTTTACATGTTTCAAAACCAAAGTTATTCTAGAAGATAAGATTAGATCTTATTTTTTTAATCCTGACAAAGAAACCTTTGGTTTTGAAACACGTAGATAATTTTTATTAAATGGGTGGTGTTTTGCAAAGTGGTAATCATGTAATTTTATTAGTTTTCATCTCAAAAATGTGTAAATTATTGCTATACTCTAAAATATTTGAATAAACCATGGCGAATTTGTTTTTAGTAAAAAGGCTTTTCACTTTGAAAACATGGTGCATTTCCAGACTCCGTTTTCAAACTGTGCATCCAGATTTTCTTTATTTCTGTATCTACGTGGAAGTGTAACTGGGGAAGGGAAGCGAAAAGGAATCGACTAGCGTAATTTCTCTCGAAACATACGTGACGGGAATACTACCGAGGGCGATCCCAAGATCAGTTTTTGTGGGATTCCTCAGTAGTGAAGGCTGCTGGATCTGGTGGGGTGGTGGGTAGGTGCGGGGTGATGCAGGAAGGGGGCGGCCCAGCCGACAGAGGGAAACTCTATGATTGCGTCCACAGCGTCTTTCAATGCAATAAATCATGGATTTTACAGATTGAATTATCTTAACTGTATACAAGTACGAGTAGTTACATATTAAATTTACATGAGTGAGAGCAACTTCCTTTCAGTTTGTGGAACCAAAGAAAGCATCGGAATTGATTCGAAAAAAATATATAATTTAATATATAACAATAACTTTGTTAATATAACTTCTATTTTTATATCTAATGCCGAAGAGGTTATGCTACTAATGAAGCTATTGGGGTAGTTTAATACTCGGAAAGTATCTGGTAGTTTAATCTTTAGGGCATTATAATGCCAGCAATATATGTAGATAAAAAAAAAACAAAAGTGAAGTTGACAAAGTTATTGATTTATTTTAAAATATAAGTCGCGTCACAAAGTACCTGCTTCATGTGAAAATATAAAAAAAATATCAAAGTTTGTAAATCTGTAAAATTAGAACGATAAGGAATAACGTAAAAAAAAATTATGTTATTTTCGAAAAAGCTTTCATAACGAATAATTTTATTAACCTCACAATATTTTCGCTTTGTTCCATTGCATTTCAAGATACTTTCACACTGTTTAAATCAAAATTTATGATAAAAGCTACGATTGAATAACCAAATAGACACATCCCACTCTCCTTCTGTCAACTTCAACTAGGGGTCTAGGGGTACAATTTTTCTTCTGGTTCCGGACGGTGCGACTATTATAAGTATTCAAACAAATACAAATACTTAACTAGATTCCAGAACAGCTGATTATATTAAAAATGGAAATTGTCGTTGAGAAACGCTTCATCCCGTTATAAAGAGTGTTAATTACATTCACCATGGTAAATTTGACAGCGGGGTCACATCACCATAAAGAAAAATGAGAATTTAATGAACTTAAAGCCTTAAGCATTTAATCAAAATTACGACCGTGCGACGATCGTAAATTGACGATTTCTCGTGACGGCCGTATTTCAACGGACTAACTGGCCAAATGTCCAAAACATAGAAATAACACGCATAAACAGTCGCGCCGCCCGATCGATATCGGAACACCTGACCAGACCAGAGACCAGCGACCATTGCCGTATTCCACATAAAGTATCCCGCCTAACGTCAGCCTCCACTGATCATGTTTCGTTTATCGGAGGATCATCTGGAGAATAGTAGAATCATTGAATCCCGCCAACTGGTCCTAGGCATAACGTACTGCCGGCACCGACACTACCTCGCTACCATTATTTGTCCACCTATAAAACCTTCTTTGTTTCTCTAGTGATTTTCCATACACAGTTCCACGTTGTCTATGAATCTCAAACTTTTCCCCCGTTTCACTATTATAAACTATTTTATTAGTAGTTCTGTGAGCAGCAGACCTCGCGTAATATTGATGATTCCTGTTGATGACTGCTCTTAAGAGGAAACCGGGTGGTGTTTTTTCCATACAAACGTATTCCTCATTTCCCTCTCTGAATTTTGACACTAGAGAAAATATTTTTTTTACATAATATGAATATTGACCGCAAGCGTGTCGGTAAGTTTTGATTTTTTTGATAAGTTACTTTTTATAGGAGTTATAACCCTTCAAAAATTGTTAAAATTGCCTTTTTTTAACGCCATCAACAAACGTTCAGTATACAAATTAGACGATGTATTTTTAAAAAAAGCAAAAGGTACAGACATAGAATGTTTTCTTCCAATACATTTGGTAAAAAAAATCTTGGAAATTGGTTCAGTTTTGGAGTAGAAAAATGAGGACTACAAAACCTCGATTTTGACAATTTTATTTAGGTATTATCAGGCTGAGGTGCATGTGTCCCTTTCTCTCAGTATTCGGGGGTGAGGGGGGGCGGAGAGGGTTTTGTTGAATACGTATACAGTCAACGAAGTGATGTGACATTCTCAATAATTATATCGATACACTAGTCCACTAGTGTTGTCATGTCCCGAGTTATCGATGTTTTTTTTAAATTATTTTTCTGTTTGGTGACTTATTTTGAGTGTGCCAATACTTACCGAGCTTATTTACTAAAGTTATTGTGACAAATTTAATTTGTTTACGTCAAATAAATTAATGGAAAAAAATTGAAAAAAAAACACCTGTTACAGACAGACCCCGAGATGATTCCGTTCCGTATTGCCGAGTTGGATATGGAACACAAAAATTAATTAAAATATTTTTTGATAACTTTTGAAGGTTGTACTCAACATAATATTATCCCTTTATAGGACACTTTTTTTAAGATACAACTACCGAACCAAAAAAAAACTTTTATATTTGACTAAATATATTGTTCTAGATTTTTTTTTCAAAAAAATTATATTTTACAAGAAAATGTGTGATGGTAAGTACATACACCACTGATCGTTTGATGGAATGCTGGTACAGCGTATGTTCAGTGGTACATGCATCTACCACATGTTGTTGAATCGATTATGTTATTATAATATCATATTATACAAATGAATATTGAAATCTATGTATAAGAGGCACCATATTGTTTATTGTGCTACATATTAGGTACATACACATAACTAGTTTAGTTTTTATTTAACTTTTTTAATACGTTATATTATTACAGAAAAATGCACTTTTGGGAATACCTCCTACATCACTTGACATTTTCAATCTTCTTCAATGATCTAATATTTTTTGTTTTTAAACGCTTTATTGTAAAAAAAATTACTGTTTAACATCTACACAATGAAATTAAAACAATTTATGGTCCAGACCTTTCCCTCGCCGGTAAATTTCTTGGTATGCGACCGTCAATTATTTCTGGTAAAAGGCATTGGTGGTAGAAATTTTCTAAAAGTGGAACGATTTTTTGCCAGATTTCATCGTCCCTCTCAATTTTTTCATACAGCAAACCTTTTGGACTCCACACAACAAAATAACAATAATTACGACGAGTAATATGTAACTGGCCTTGTACTTGGTAGAAGTAATTGTGATTCCGTTTTAATGTTAAAGAATGGTCTTCCAATTTACAGTAATCAATTATCTTTTGTGCAATTCCCTCTTCTGGTGACATATTTGCTATACTATAAGGGCATTTAATTTCAATTATAGAATCCTCACCGATAAGGCCATCCGGACTTGCCGCTAAAAAGTTTTTGGTTTTATCGATAAATAGCCCACAAGCGGATACCTGAAAACTTGTTTTTTTTGAAAATTGCTCTATTGCTAGGCTTTCATTTTCTTTTCCATAATTTGTGGCCATAGTTCCTTTGAATTGTGAGTACAGTAAAGAGTTTAGTACTCCCGTAACTGAAGTTTTTTGCCGAAGCTTATATATTTTTCCAAAGTTAGACGCCGTTATCCGCTTACGTCTTTCAATTGCCCACAGATTGTTATTGCTTTGGCCTACCGTATTCCGTTCGAGCTCTTCCTTATTGGTTGAAGATAATTCTTTGAGAAATTCCTCTTTTTTCGTTTCAAATATTTCAGGTGGCATATCTGGTTCTAATTCCAATTGACCATAATTTTCATCGGGCCCTGTAACTTTTTTTCTTTTTTCTGTCGTATTTTCATTATACTTTAGTTTTTTTTTTCGACACATTTGTTTATTCTCCTTCGAACGTCGTTTTCTCTCTATAAAGTGCTTCGTGTATTTGCCGGGACTGTGGCCTTGGATTTTCTTTTGTATTCTTGAATGGGTTGCCAATTCACTATTCCACGAAGTTACTGCTCCAAAACATCTTGCTTGGTAAGATCCTCTTGTAGTAAAATTTACCCTTTTTCCACCTATAAATTTGGCGATAACGTTGTTGAATTGCTCCACAGTGTTATTTGTCACGTCAATAATAAGACTTTCTGCATTTGCTATTAGAGACAATAAGAATTGTTGGATATCAGTCCATATTCCACAATCTCGAAGATCGCTTACTAAATTTGGATCATCAGTATACTTCTCCGGCTTGCAATAGTACGATGCACAATTTTTATGATCACCAAACACATGATTTGCGGTATTTTTTATGTCCATTTTCAAATTTTTTATTTTATCACTTTGTACTGTGTTTTCTTGCTCTTTCCTGTAATTTATTGCTCCAACTACAGCTCTTCTCATGCGTAAAACGTTTGCTTCAACCTTTTTCCTTATATGAACTGGTACAAAGCCTTTAGCGTTGTTGGTTTTTTTTCCAAGTGCTTTCATTTTGTTGCAAAAATTGCGGAGTAAGTGATTTTTGCACTCTATTTTTTGTACTATAAGGTTAGGACCATATGGCATTTGTTGCATTATTTTTTTCATGATGCTGGAGTCGCCATCACCAACTAGTTTGTTAAATTTCAATCCATGCATTTCCATGCTTCTCGAGAACCCTTCTGCTATAATGTGGGCTTCCATGGCATTAGCACTGTCACGCCAGTTTATGAAGCACCTGTGCTCAGAAGCAACTATGTGTAGTTTAGTAGCTCTAGCACATATGCAGCAGTATGAGTTTCGCACTCCCAGAAATAAAACCTTTTTAGTTCGTAGTCCAACTATGCACCCTGCGCCAGATGAGGAGCTAAATCCACTTTTGTACGACCTCTTTGCCCAGGAGCCATCTGCAACCACCGTTACCAAAGGATAGCCACCCTCGTCTACGTCACCGTTTAAAATGGCTAGCCTTTTTTCTTCTTCACCAGCTGCGATCATTTCTTCTAAGGCACATTCTTCAATTGTTGGCGCTAAACATTGTTCTATGTTCGTGTAAGTCTTACAATCCATATTTGGCATATTTAAAACCCCACAAATTTCATTCCATTGTGAATACCCATTTCCTGTACACATCACTCCTTCGACGACAGCAGTATTTATAGACATTTTCCGTTTCGGGTCTTCGGAGTGAATGTATTCTATTTTCTTGCACATTTTGCACTCGAAAACATACTGGCTTAGAAGACCATTTCGTCGTTCCTTCATAAATTTTAAATCGGAAAATGTGCAGTTGGTGTGTTCGTGCTTTATATTTGATATCTCCGAAAACAAATATTTTATATCCACAATTCTGCGACCTTCGAAATTATCGGTTTCATCAATATGGTCTGGTTCTATCACCAAATCATCAAGCGTTGTTGATGATGATGAACTTGCGTTTTCGTCTATATTTGGAGCAAATGATTCATCCATGGAAGTTTCATGCATTAGTGAAGATGTAGTTAAGTTTCCAAAAGTAGTATCGATGACATCCATATCCCTGTAAATGCAAATGATTTATTTATTTAAATTTGTCCATCCCATTTTCCCGTTATACATGCTACATAATACACGGCTCTCATAGCATAAATCTTTAGGTTTTTCTCGTAAGTCGCTCACGTAAGAGAGTTATGGCAAAATTATCAATGTAAACGATACCCATTGGTAATTTTGCCATAACTCTCTTATGTGAGCAACTTACGGGAAAAAAAACTTTACGTACGTAAAGGTAACCTTAGGAAGGTTCAGTAGTAAGAGTGACAGGAAAGCGATATTTCGACTTACCTAGATGTCGAACGTGGTGCAACATGAATCTGTCGTTTGATACTAATAATCGGTTTTTTTCGTCTAGTAGATAAAAACAAACGCGCTTTGTTTCCATTTCTTTTACCCATTATTTATCTGTAAGAAAAATTTTTTTGAGTTGAAGGTAGGTAATATAGTAGTCGATTTTATGTAACTCAATTTCTAAATACACATATCTTATGCTACGTATATATTTGCGAATAGTGGCGTGCACAGAATTTGAAAATTGAAATTTCGGAAAAAAAATAATTTTCAGCTTCGACAACATCATTAATGTCGTATTTTCAATCTTAGGATTCTAGCTCACTGAAAAATCAGTGCACGCCACTCTTTGCGGACAGAGACGCGAGCCGAACCACGAATTATGGTAAAGGTACGAAGCAACCGCAAGCGGCGCAGCGTTTCGGGCAGTTTGCTTTTGCTTCGTTCCTTTCCCATAATCCGTTGTTCGGCTGGCGTGTGTATACGCAGCCTAAGACGTAGAATAATATTTATTATAGGTTACTAGATATGTTAACAAATGTACCGACTTGCACTAATGCACTTTATGCATACAGTCAAAACTGATGAATTTACGTTATTCAGGGAGAGCCAAAAAACAACAACATTTTTAGCGATATTTATATGTTTAATTAAAAAAGGAAATTGTGTTGTAATATTGAGTTTTTATGAATGAATAGTTTATGTTTATAATAATAGTTTATGAATAATTTATGAATAGTTTAGTAGGTATCTACTCACCATATGTCCTATATGTGTAAATCGTGAGAAATGACCAAACAGATTTCAATATTCAAGGGGGTTTCAGGGTCAAAATTCGAAGGTCTGTTTTTGACGTAGAATAGTTTCCAGTAAAAAGGCTAGTCAAAAACAGTAGAGTGATGCAGCCAGCGAAAAATAAAAACACTATACAATCACAAAGTACGTGATGTACCTACTGCGCCTATGCTGCCGTTTTATAAAAAAAGATGGTATGAATCTCCCGATATTACTAAACCAAAACAGCGTGCATCTTACTTTACTAATAGTAACAAGATGAATGAACTATGAGCGCAGAAGATATCTATTATATAGGAATACGCACGCTCAAGTCGCGACGCGTATTGACTTATCTGTTGCAGCAGGCAGCAACCTGTATACACGCACCCACAAGTCTCATTGACTTGTGCGTGTGCAGAAGATGAGCTCGGAGCAGGCAGTCACATGTATTTGTAGTAAGTAATAATAATAATAAAGTTAAGTACAATACAATATTAAATAATGTAGACCTCGCTAATTTATTACGAATATGTACCTAGGCACCTACTTAATTTTTGGAATAAATGAATAACAGTAAATGAAATAATAAGAACGCGAAGTCGCTGGCGGGCGCGGCGCGGCGATTCGTGCTTCCAACACCTGCAGCCACGCACACACACGCATTGGGGTTCACCAATACACCGATAGCGCTTTTGCTGTCCCCGCTGAGATGAACGAAATAGAAATAATTTTTACAAATACCTATCGTTAAAATTTCTCGGCGCTCCTGCGCGCTCTTAACGCTCATGCGAACTCTTTCGGAGTAAAAGGTGGTTAATATCCAATACGGCTACCATCTTTAGAGGATTGACCTGATTCCATTCAAATGGATACATTTTCAGACAGATGAAATGCAAAGCGCATAAGTTGAAACGAGAAAACAGGACAGGAAGTCAATCAGATCGGTGCTTAAGATTTCCAATAATAATTAGAAGTATGCTTTTCGAGTATCACCCTCCTCATGAGCAACCAGCTAACCCTTATTAAAATCTTAATATATAAAACAAAGTCGGGTTAGTTACACTATTTATAACTCGAGAACGGCCGGGCCGATTTTGATGATCTTTGATTTTTTGGATTTGTCTCCGCCCCGGAAAGGATAATAACTATTAAAACATCACAATAATTAACGAAAAAAAAAATTATTAAGAAAATTCTTTTCCCCATACATTTTGTATGGAACGAATTCTCATATTTGAAAGAGCTGCGGGCATATTGTGATAAGTAATTGAGTAGTGAGTGAGTTCCGAAAATTGGAAAAACGTCAAATGTCAATGCGCTGGTTGTTTTGCTTTTGTTATTAAACTTTTTTTTAAATTATTTATTTGGCTTTCATCCACTAAGGGTGATCTTGGCCATTTTTTAAAATTATTTACATTTTTTTTTAATAGGCACAATTTTCATTTTTTTTAAAATTATTTACATTTTTAGATTTTTTAAATTAGTTACACATTCAGTTTTTTACATGGAATAGATAAATTTCAAAAATAGGAACCTGTAAAATTGTACATAATAACACTGCAAGAACAAATGCATACGTGTGGAAGAGAAATAAATGTGATTGATGCATGTTAAAGCCATTTTTACAAATAAATTTTGCTAACAAATAGTGAATTTCAGGAGAGTTGAGACTAAGAATGCAGGGTATACTGGTAGAGAATTTAATTTTAAGTTTTATCAAATCATGTATGAAGTTTGGAAATTGGTCATTGACAGGACACTCAAAAAAATGATGGTCTAAAGTCTAAAGTATCCTCTAAACCACAATCACAAATCACAATAAGGCGAATTGACTATGTGGAATCAAGCTAGATGGCTAAGACAACAATAATTATGACCTAGACGCATTCGAGTCATGGAAGAGATGTATTTTTTAGGCATGGAAGTGTATTTGTGAAACCAGAGCTTGACAGGAATAGAACGTTGAATAAATGAGTACTGGTGACCTTTTATCAGAGAGGATGATTTCCATTCAGAGGACCATTGACGTTGTAACTTATTTTTAAAAAATAGAGAAATAGTCTCGAAATAGAATCAGCCTTTTCATTTCCAACATCTGGGATCCTTTCTTGGGATCCAGGCCAAGACCACTGACACTTCAGCCAGCGACATGGAATTCAGGAGGTCTCTGATAGAGCAGGTAAGAGAGTCGCTACTGGAGTTGAGAGGGGATGCGCTTATTTTTTGTAGTGAGCTAAGTGAGTCTGAAAGGATGAGGGCATTTCTAATGTTGAGAGATTTAAAATCGTCGTTCTAGAGTCGTAAAACTTCTTTGATAGATTGCATTCAGCAGAAAAAATAGAACACTATTTGGGAAGTCTGTGTGGGAAACACAATTTCCTGTGAGGTGCATAGACACTGGCCCCACAATGGGAGTCTGAACTGAGTTTGGAACCATCTGTGAAAAAAAATTATGTAATTTGGCCAGGTTCTTTCAATAATTTTGTTGAATTCTGCATTATTGGACTTTTTTTATATATTGCGATAGGAGTTTGTGCACCTCTTTCTTACACACTCAATGTCAACAGTCCAAATTGGGACAAACTGCGAACATATGTCTACGTCTACACGAAACATATCTCTACCTCAAAAGGAAAAATACAATAATTTTAATAAATCTCCGTCACAATTCAAACGCAATTCCCGCAAGTAAATCGAAAAGTAAGAAAATCATATAAATTATAAATCCGTATACAAAGCCATCTCTGATACTGAAAAAAACAAAACGCGGACAGTTGCGCATCGATAATTGCTTCATTGCGTAATTTTTAACTTAATAAAAAACTGAATTTAATTCAGCTAATAATTTCACACAACAGTTATTGATTCTGAGGCGGTATGAAGTTCGCCGGGTCAGCTAGTTTCCTATATAAAATGGATTGATGTCATGTCTGCAGATCGGCTACCGTAACAAGAGTTCTATGGATATTGCCATAAGTGGATACTTAGGCTATCGGGAAACCAAAATTGTTGTCGTCGACTTATTCTCTTTCATTTACACAAGATATTATAGTTAACGGTAAGCATTAGATCTGCTAAAATATCGTTTGACAGCGCAACAGCCAATATTTAATGTACCTTCTTAAAATAACATGTAAATTGCCAATGAAGCTTGTACATTTATGTAAGAATAGGTTTTTTCTGAAAAATTAACTATTATTTTTTCACAAATAGAATCTTTGCATCTCGTTCCGGAGTGGAAGATGCTTTCAACCTGGTGAAGAATACAATGAGAAATTAAAACGATGCTTGAATTGGCTTTAACTAAGATTAGTGACAAAATCATTATAAACAGGTAGATACATCTCAGCCATAAAACTTATAAGCCCTGAGCAGAGCATTAGTGTGATTTTGTACGAATTGGCATTAACTATGAGGGGAAATTTTGTATTTTTTTTATATATGAAAACCGCACAAGAGTCCCAGCTGCTCCCGTCTGAAGCCAGTGAGACTATGGCATCCCCAAATGGCGTATGTTGTGAGGCGGAAGGTAGTGGGGAGGGGAAGGAGATAGGGAAGAGGAAGGCGAGGAAGTACCTGGCTATTCAGATCTGGTTACCAAACACAGTTTGACAGACAAACATTGTATGGCAGACTTTTAAAATGATTTGTTCGCAAAGTGATAATTTAGGAACACTTTTTTTTCTAAATTTTAATATTTTTAATGCTACTAACTTTGTTTGGGTATTTGAGACAAGGAATGAGATGTCATTAAAGCAGGTTCTGTAATTTTTTATACATAGGTATTTTCCATGGTTCCATGTCAACTCAGAATGAAACCAACTCATTATAACTCAGAACCACCTCAGAAATGTCATAAAAACTATGGAAATATAATTTTAAAATAGCCGGTAACCCTAACCTAACTTAACCTATTCAAACAAAGTTTTTATATTTTTTTATTATCACTCTTAATGACCTTTCTGAGGTGCTTCTGAGTTGGTTTCATTCTGAATTGTCTGGTCACCATTTTCCATGACCCCGCAACTTTAATTTTTTTCTCGAAGTTAAAGTTATAGTTTCTTCCAGGGTTTATTAGGTCCATGTTCTCATCCTACTCTTCCAAACATAAGGATATATATACTAGTATTCCCTTACGACAATTCCTTACTGCAAGATCCGAGCAGTCGAAAACATTGTTAACATGATTAATTTCAGCAACAAAAGTTATTCACAATATTACACCTACATATACTAGGTAATAATAATCGTTTTGTTGCTATCAGATGTTGAGAATCGTCTAATTTTATCAATAAAGTATCCAGCTAGATACAATATACAAGCCTAGGTTACTACGCGCACATATCTCGCCATCGACATTTTTCTAACTTTATTTAATGCATAAAAGCCATTATGCGACCATGGAATATGTCAGTGTAATAAATATTTTTTGTAAGTAGGTAGTTAGCTGGGAATAGGACAACTCTTATCTTGCTCCACGCACACTAAAGTAATAAACTAACTGTATACGTGCAGACACGTGTGTATTGGTATTAGTCCATTCTCGCATAGACCAACCCACACATTACTATTTCTGTTAAGTTACGATAGGGATTAAGAATTTTGTGCAAAGGCAAGTTGCAAACCGAATGGTCCGAGTCGAAGTAACCCAATAATCCTCATTATGTGAAAGCTGATCGCACATTTGAAGAGCTAATATTAAATTTGATTGCAAATTTAATAAATTTTTAATAGGTACCTACTTCTTACCATCATAAAGCTGCAGAAATTAAAATGTTTTTAATAAATCGTTTAAGCTCTCCTGAGTAACTATTAACTACAACATTTTTTTATAAGGTGCGCGGTTGTCCGGTGTTTCATTGTTTTTGAAGTGAATACTTCTTTAGCATGGTTGTGATTTGAAACTAGAAGAAACGGAAGCGAATGACACTAAAAAGAGATTAACACATAAATCTACACGTTTTAACCTGCGAAAGAATGAGATAGCAATAAAATATTTATTTATTTCTCGGGTACTCGGTTCCAATATAATACGATAAATCCACGGTACCACGCAACTCTCCTTTAGTCTCGTGGTATAAAACGCCTGACGAACCTTAGCGGCCAGACATTCAGTAGACCAAAGATCAAATTCTACGAAATCCAAAAAAAAATAAATTGTAAAATCAATATCCAATCTTCAAACCACTCCAAAGTGGACAGGCAAAGAAAACACAAAAGAAAGCAACGTCTAGTGACTCCGAAGAAGAAAATACAAATACTAATAAGATGACCAAATGAATAGCAAAAGGTACACTGGAATTCGGTGACCAAAATAAAGAAAAAATCATACTTCACATGGATGAAAAAAGTGCTTCGTAGTATTCCCACTCTTGTCTACTTTAATTTTCTGAAGGTTTCCGAATAATAATTATTATTAATATAACATTGAAATTTCACTGCAATTAAATTAATCAGTTTCCCTTGTCGGACATTTACTTTGGTGTGCAACGTGTGCAACATTTACTCTGGTATCCAACGACTGCAAAATAAATGCTACATGATTCCAACAAGATAAAAATCATTGATATTACAATAAATGCATGAATCCATAGAAGTTCAGCGGCTACTAATTTTACCGTTACTATTTTTCATTCACATGTAATGATGAAGGTTTTTTTTAAAGAAAATAGATTAAATAATTGCATTTGGCAGGAATATAACCAGTAACCACCAGTAAATAACTCTTGGTACAGTTAAGTTAGTATATCACGAGGCCTTGAAGATTTATCTCTCCAAAGCATGCAGATAATCTCTGTTATTTTATATATATGAACTATATGTGTATATGAAAAGACTTTTTAATGATACTGGTAAAAATGAGTAATATGTATCCAATTTCGTATTTGGTGTTTTTTTTGTATAATTTAATTACTTGATAATTCCTAGCTACAACATATTTAGGCCGTGGCGGACAGTAATAAATATGTGGGTACATACGTCAATGCCCAAAAAGATTTTTAACCCCTCAGGCCTCGATCATATTTTGTCAGAGGGTCAAAAATTAATTTACAATAAAATCAAAATAAATGGAATATTTTTTAATGTATCCGAAAACTAAAAAAAAAGTGCTTTAGACCACACGACTGAAGTAAAACTTCACGAACTTATAAAAGAAGAGAGAAAAAAAAAGTGCGCGCGCACTGCTCTCTCTTGCTCCTACAGTGTGATACAGACCATAGGCCTGCACTGTGTCTTAGATATACGAAACGTAACTCGCTACGAGAGAAAGAGAGAAAGAAAATGTGTTCTTGCGCCTCTCTATTTTGCCCCTACAGTAATATACGAAACGTAACTCTCTCTCCTTCTATCTTCACTAACTTATATCTCCCTCTCAACCTCCGTTCGCCTCGCCCGATCACACTTTTCGTAACGCTCTCGTCATGCATTCACCAGCTTACCCCCCAAGTCAAGCGTGAGTAAAGAAGTTTTACTTCAAAAACTGTTTTTGAAAGGTGATAAAATACGCTTTCAAATTTTATAAACTGAAATAAATATATGTTTTTTTAAGTATGTAAATGTGGCATGCAAACGTAAAAACATTTAAAAATGGCTAACCTTAAGATTTTTCTAACGAAAATTATTGATAATAAAAAAAAAACTAATACCTACATATTTTATTAGACAAATGTATTATAAACTTTTTTAGTTACCTCACCTTTTTGTCATTCCTCGTGCATTCCGAAACATTGGTATCATAAAGGTGTACATTTTACTTCTTTTGGGGTTAACTTTCAGATTTATTTATTACATGCCCTAATGGGCTTTGACATTCTTTGTTTATAAGTGAAGTATCACAGTTATTTTAAATACTTTAAAATTAAATCAATAAAGAAAATGTAATATAATGAAAAAAATGTAACAACAAAAGCATATACATAATATAAAAAATAAATTACAATATGGTAAAAAATAAGTCTCAAATAAAAAGGAATTCAATGAAACAAAAATTGCAGAAATTATCCACGACTATTTGTTTCTAGACTAGATGTACAAAATAATCGGAATAAACTATGTTTTTACTTGTTATTGTTAAGGTGAAATATATCTCCTAGATCAGAATATTTATTTCCGAGATTATGAAGTCTCGGAATTAGGGAATTTTGGTAAGAGAGTGTCCTGGTTGTCTTAAAGTAAAATGGTAGTAAATGTCGGCAAGATCTTTTGTGAATAGATATGGATGGTGATTAATTGAAGTAATTCAGGACAGTCAATTTTGTAATGCAGTATTTTATTATTTTACGTAATAATATTAAATCTGTGTTAATTCTTCTTTCCGAAAGTTTAAATAGTGACATTTTATCCAGTAGGTAATTATAATCAATATTTAGAACAGGAATATGCAATTTATAGTTTATAAACCTCAGGAACTTATGTTGAATCTTTTCAATGCTTTCGGAATGAATATTGTAGAATGGAGACCATAACGTAGAGTTATACTCTAGTTGGCATATTACAAAGGTTTTATACAATATGATAAATATGCCTAAATTATTGAAGTGTTTTGCAGCTCTCAAAAAAATCTCAGAAAAAATCCAATTAAGTAATTTGAATACATGAGACCTATGTAAGTTGTTTAGAAAAGCAAACAAATTAGCCTGAGGGGTTAACTTCATTATCCGTAAGTTATCATTGGGAGGCTTCAAGAATGGGTTTGTTTCCTTGGCCACACGGCGTGTTTGGGAGCTAGACGCGTCACGCTGGGCAGCAATAGCTTCAAAATATATAATTAAGGCTGATAAGATTTAATTAAAATGCCAATTAAAATTTTGGTAACTGTTGTTTTTTTTTCACTACCGTATGGCGTATAGTCCGTTCCGTTGGGCTGCCCGCGTCCTCTCCACGCTGCTAATTAATGGTCAGACATTTTAGCGCAAAACGATGTAAACAATCACATACCGCGCGAAGCACTTAACTACTAGATGCAACACATCCACTCCATCCGTGAGAACAAGCAAAATTATACGAATAAAAAAAAAGTATCATCCAAATACATGCTTCATAACATCTTTATATATTAATGATTTGGGCATTCTTACAACGTGGTGTGGGAGCTTTTCCGCTTGCTAATCACAAAGTACGTTGTGCTTTGGTGCGACTCGACAGCTCGGTATCATTTCAAGATTTTTTGCACCCGGTTAATTAACGCATACACATTTCTTTGGTTAATAGAATGAGAATAATTGGAATCGAAGTGGACTTACATCTCTAGCGAATTCTTATGAGATTAATAAACTTATTAGGAAAAGATTAAAAATTGGTTTTGTAAAGGTTAAACAGTTGGATTAAAGTATTATTACTTTGAAAAAAGCATGTTAATATTACTTAGTAAAATCATGTAAAGTATTACGACTTAGAAAAAAGCACATTTGAAATAATTCGGATTAATAATGTAATCCATTAGAAAGATATAAAATCTTGTTATCAATTAAACGAAAATATAATCAAGATAACTGCTTATTATTTTGCTTTACTGAAACACTTGTGTCGAAATTTGTGTCGTACATCCTTCATCGATTTTAACTTCCAATTTCACTCATGAACCATATATTGGATAACCAACACTTCTGCCATAAGTCACCCCAAGTTGTTCTCTTCCTTTGGGGGTGAAGTTTGTACAGGTCATGAAGGCGGATACGTCTACCCGCCTACTGCCCAGCGGGCGGGATCGGGAGATCTGGCTGGGGTAGACCTTTTGACCTCTTCAGCAGGACACTCTCGACCCATCGCCTTGCACCGCTGAGGCAAGAATGGATTCATATCATACATCCCTGAACACACTGACCCTCCAAATTCCTACCATATCATCATCCACCTGTTTTCTTCTTAGAAGTGCCTCCCATTTATTTTTTAAAAAGAGCCTCCACACAGCATCCCCAAAGATTGAGAATTTTTTTTTCTCAGGGCTTTCTATGTAGAGCTAATACAAACAAAAAATACAAATGCGCAGTTAACACGCGGTAGGGTGAAACCCTCAGGAAACTAAAGTACCTAGACAAGAGTTGGGAGACTACGAAACACCACACAAAGAGGAAACCGATTATACTATCTCATTTTCTCGCAGGCTAAATCCTAAAGATGTATGTGTTAGTCACTTTTTAATGTCGCTTTTTTGTTTCATCGAGTTTCAAATCACAACGGTGCTAATGCCTACAATACACGACACCTTTTTTCAGCCCGATTCCAATTAGGAACCAAAGTCAACATTTTTCGCTTTACGCGATCGCTATTTTCATATCTATTTTCATATCTACGATTTCAGATGGCCTCACAGCAAACAGCATGGTTCATGTGTTGTTTGCTGTGATGACAATTGAAATCCAAGATATGAAAATAGAGATGAAAATGGCAATCGCATAAAGCGAAAAATGTTGACTTTGGTCTCTAATTGTAATCGGGCTGAAAAAAGAAGTCGTGTATTGTAAACATAAGGAAGTTTTTACTTCAAAAAATTACAAACCTATTGAAACAAGGGATAACCAAGTAGGTGCCTATTAGGTATTTAAGTATAAACATTTTTTTTTTGTAATCTTCTACTGCAATTATTTGTTTAGCGAGCAAAAGTAGTGCAATTAAAAAGCTTAGATCACAAAAATAAAAATAATTACTCATTCGGTAGATGGTAAACAGTGCGTCTGCTATAATACCTCACCTGTACACCTATTATTTGTTGAACGCGAACACAGCCTGTACCGTGAGCTAGCTTCGTGGGGTATACCTACCTGCATTATTTGATTTATCGCTAGTCAAGGTAGACTGTTTCTGAAATAGGCACGCTTAAAACGCAATACCTTGTGATTTACGATAATTAGTGGCGTTTGCGTTTTCCAATGATCATCGCGGAATCAAATTAAAAATTAATTCCGACATCAAAGAAGCTAGAAGCCTAATCCGTTGGATAAAGAATTTAATTCGGATCCGCGCATTTTTTATGTAATTTTTCCCGAGAACGTGTTAAGAGTTGATTGTAGCTGGGTTTGAACTTTAGCATTAAATGCCAATTCTTATTAAAGATTTGCCGATTAATTAATTAGTTTCCTAATAAGCCTCGGCGTACTTAGATTAGGAAGCCCACACATAAATTAATTGTAGGCAAAATACACAAATCCAAGAGCACAAAGAATTTTTATTGCTGACTGCAGACTCTGCAGAGTTTTTGAAGTGAAATGTTTTTAGCACCGTTGTGATTTGAAACTCGATGAAATGGAAACTACACTAAAAAGAGACAAACATATACATCTATAGGATTTAGCCTGCGAGAGAATAGGATAGAATTAAAGGCTTGGTTGAGATTGTGTGGTGAAGGTTTCACTTCTACCGCAAGTGAACTGTACACTTCTATTGTTTTATTATTATTTGGGGGAAAAATTAGAAAAAAACTTCTGTTATTTATATATTATTATTGAAGCGAATATTTTCTGTGGAAATTCTACATTTTAGAGAAAGCTTTATTTTATTCTAGTGCAGCGCATTTTTTAATTCTTCAGTCAAAAAATCACCGCTAAAACAATAAACCATATTTATTTGGTTTTATTAGGTATATAAACAAAAATTCTATTTTTGACAATTATAAGTTTATTTTGAATAATTTTACGCATTACGCAAAGTACAGTATGCACCCATGCACCGTCAGCCGAAATTAATACGTTTGAGCTTTAAAATTAATACACAGTACCCCATAAAAAATAACAAAAAAATGCGGTGTAACATGTTAAGATTATTTAAATTATTATTTGGTTGTAAAATATAATTGTATCCTATAACTAAACACTAGTAGTTATCATACATATGTACTTTGGTTAATATACATGATTATTTTGTTATAATTATAATTACCCTCCTGTGTACCACTGTGTGTCATGTATCACCGGGTTGTAAAAGCCATTTTATGGCGTTGAAATAAATAAATAAATGTTTAGGCTTTGCGCGAGAATCGAATCCTCGACCTCTCAACAAAAGTCAAATGCATAAACTACTATGGAATAATAACATTTTTTAAAGAAAGCATGAGGGATCACTCAAAGGAATGTGGAATAATAATAGTAAATAGAAATATCGATTCGAAAGACTTGAGCAAAAGTAAACTTCAGTTGTAAGTAATACTTCTATGTACTTCTCGTCCCTGTATAGTGAAGCTATCACTCATTTTAATCTAAACTTTATTTTATTTATTTTCAATGGGATCTGGTTAACCAATTACACAGTACTGTACACAAAATACTTTCCGTCAATTGCGACCTTCTCACCACTCTTCCCATCTAACAGTATTTACGGTCGTACGCACTTAAAAAAGCCTTTTACAAGTAAATAAACCAACGAACAATATTGATTTCATGCAGACCTTTCAAAGCTCACGTACGCAAAAAAACTGTAAAATAAACATGATTATGATAATTTGGCGTAAGTCACAAATCAAGGTAAGTTTTCGAGTAAACCTGTCGCCTATTGGACAATTTTATTGAAAATATTTTTATTAATTACTAACTAAAAATATTACTTCTAAATATTCGACACTGAAAATTCTATCGAGTCACATTATGTAGCAATTTGTCGTGTAAATTATAAGCAATAAAATTCTTCACTATTTAGTATTTTTAATAACATGCATTGGTAAAAATAGCCTTAACAAATTTTGTTTGAGGATTTCACACATTTTTAAACGTTTTCATTCAAACGTACCTTCTTGGGTTGATGAAAAATATCATATAACGAAATTGAACTAATTCTAAACATTTCTCCTTTAGAAGACGGTCGGAAAAATTTAATGTCATTTATGTCTTCAAAATTATCAACTGTATTATTGATTCACCTGCTGACGATTTCACCTCTTCCTCGCATTCGATAAATGCTGGCGTCCCACAGGGATCGGTTCTGTCTCCGACTTTGTTTCTGTTGCACATCAACGACCTCTTGTCATGTGCACCGATTCATTGTTACGCGGATGACAGTACAGTCCATGATAGATTTTTGTTTGACAAGCCTCCAAAGAGCACACAAACCCCAATAGCTCGGAGGGCTTTGAAGCAGAGAATGGACGGTTACCTCGAGAGTGTTTTCTCTTGAGGTAAGAATAACCTCTAAACTAACTAACTAACTAACCATCACGCCGTTTCCCCGCAGGGGTAGGCAGAGAGGACGGACCGCCAAACAACTCGGTCTTGGCACACACTCCTTGCCTCGTTCACATTCATACACCGTCTCATACATGCTCTTCTATTATTCCGACTCTTTACATGGCCCGACTCAAGTATCTGATTCACTTGGTCGTGCCATGTCTTTCTCGGACGTCCCCGACTTCTTCTACCATTCACATTTGCATCATATATTCTCCTTACACTCCTTTCCTCGTTCATTCTCTCTACATGCCCGAACCATCGGAGCGTTCCTTTCTTGATCTTACTCATTACGCTTACATCAGCCTTGCATTCTTTGCGGATCTCCGCGTTTCTCACACGATCATACATGGTTTTACCACACATACGCCTCAGGGATCTCATTTCTACAGCATTCAGTCTACTTTCATCCTTCCTCTGCCAGTTCCATGCCTCACTGCCATACATCAGGGTAGGTACCAGTACTCCATTATGGACGGCTAGTTTCGCGTCTTTGGACAGTTTTTTGTTGGTGCCAACGGCGTTCAGTCCTCCATTAATAGAGTTACCTGCATTCACCCTTCTTTCAATATCTCTTTCAGCCTTCCCATCTCTCGTAAACATACTTCCCAAATAAACAAACTCATCCACCTGCTCCAAGCATTCATCGTTCACAACTATATTGCATACTGTTTTCGTACTCTCTCTTTCAAACACCATGACTTTAGACTTACTTACATTCATCATTAACTCATTCTTCATACATACTTCGTTCATCCTTGACACGAGAGACTGTAGATCTTCCATACTGTTAGATATCAGCACCGCATCATCAGCATACAAAAGGCAACATACTTTCAGATTACTCAATTTCGCGCCCAATCCCATATCTTTCAATTCTTGCATACAATTATCCATGTATAGATTGAATAACCACGGCGACATTACGCAGCCTTGTTTAACACCTTTCGTGATGTCAAACCACCCCGTAAAATCGCCGTTCACCCTAATACATGCAACGCTTCCCTCATATAGAGACGCAATTGCCTGTATGAGATTCGTATTCACTCCATACTTGGACAATACCTTCCATAGCTTTTTCCTGTCAACTCGGTCGTATGCTTTTTGTAGATCTACAAAGGCACAGAAGAGTTTCTGGTTTTTTGCAAGAAACTTCTCAGTGAGCATACGCAATGAGAAAATCTGGTCCATGCACCCTCTTCCACTCATAAAAGCACCTTGCACATCCCATATTTTATCTTTCGTTTCCATTCTTACCCTTTCAATCAATATTCTACCATATAGCTTGCCGACTGAACTAAGAAGGCTAATAGCCCTATGATTCCCACATTCCATACGTGACCCTTTACCTTTGTACAATGGCATGATTACAGCCCTTCTCCAATCTAGTGGCGTGTAACCCTCCACTAAACATTGATTAAAAAGTTTGCACAACCATGTGAGAATAATACGGCTATCCCCCTTAAAGTATTCGGCAGCAATATTGTCGAAACCCACAGCCTTACCATTTTTCATACATTTAATAGATCTTTTTATTTCATCCATGCTGATTTTGGTAACATTCACTACATCATCGTTCACACCCGATTCACCGCTGGGATCACAGTCACCCGGGTTACTTTCGAAGACTTCTTCGAAATATTTCATCCATCTCTCTTTAATTTCTTTCTCATTCGTCAACATTTGCCCATCTTTCGATTTTATCACTTTCATGCTTCCGTTCTCTGGACCACTCCGGGACCTTTTGACCTCCTTCCAAAACAGTTTAATGTTTTCTTGGAAGTGGTTTGTCATTTTTATCCCCTCTTCCTCTTCCAGGCGTTTCTTTCGTTCTTTCACTCCAACACTTACTCTTTTCTTGCATACCTTATACACTTCTTTCGCTCGATCTCTCTCTTCGCTTGGAGCACTGCCAGTCTCTATCAGACGTAACCAAGCTTCCTTCTTCTCTGAGACCAGTGCTTTGATCTCGTCATCCCACCATGCATCACCTTTCTTCCTACCTTGCTTACTTATTCCACACACGTCTCTAGCAGATTCACATAGACTCACTTTTATGTGGTTCCATGTTTCCTCTATGCTTAGACCGTCCATTTCTTTCTCATTCAATCTCATTTCTGCACAATTCTCATACTCAATTCTGACATAATCGTTTTGTAGTTTTTCTATTTTGACTCTTGTTGGAGCTGATACCGTTTTCACTTTAGAGCGCCAGCCGCGGAAGAGGTTTACTCTAGACACCACCAGAAAGTGGTCAGTTTCAACCTCAGCCCCTCTGAAAACTCTTGTGTCCTCGGTAACGGCTCTCAACCTAGAGTCAATTAGTACGAAATCGATTATTGATCTTTCATTTCCTCTTTCCCACGTATATTGATGGATACCTTTATGATCGAAAAAAGTATTCGATACAAAAAGGTTCCACTCTAAACATACTTCAAGTATTCTGTTCCCATTGTCATTCGTTCTTTTATCCCCGAACATACCTAAAGCCGAATCAAATCCGTCACGTCTAATTCCGACCCACCCGTTCAAATCGCCCGCTATTATAATCCTTTCATTCGAATCTTTTAGTCTCATTACATCGTTCACACTAGTCCAAAAATCATCTTTCACTTCGTCGCTTTCAGAATTAACAGGGGCATAGCAAATAACAAGAAACACCCTTGTCAAACCAATTTGAACCAAGAATAACCTCGTCGAATTTAATGTTTCAAAGACCCAATCATGTTTGATAACGTCTAAAAAAAAGGGATCGAAATGATAACCTAGTCTCCTTCAACGGAAGCATTCTTCCGAACAGGACCTCCATTGATATGCTTGGTGTAACTCTAAGTGTATGGGGGCTCCATCGAAACCAGAGTTGAATTAGCCTCTCAGAAACTGGGCGTACTACATTGGAGGGTGTCCAACCACTTTCCCACGGCGTTCTAAGGAAACATCCTCAAAGATGACATAGGCCCTGACGGAAATTGTTTTCCTCAGGGCCTCCTGTGTGGAGTTAATGTAAAAAAAAAAAAAACATTACTGCAACTCATCCCTTTCAATAACTTCCCGTAGACTGAGAAATAATGAACTGCTCTTCCTCAATCAGCACTCGACTAATTATAATTAACGGCTGTCCAGAATTTGTAGACTGGTCAACTCAAGTCGAGACCTTGATTTTTTGGTATATTTTTGGTATAAGCCTAAATAATGTTTGTCGGTCACTAAACAATTGAACGTATTTTTAAACTATTTTGAATTCTAGTTAATTCTAGACTTGACTTGTCGCTTCTGTTTATCTCGGTTTTGTCTTTGCTTTCATATACCATCTTTTATTCTTACAATGTACATTTTCCAAATATCGTGTATTCTGTTGTGAATTGGACGTAAGTCCGTTAATAAATAAATATTTAAACGGTTTTTCATTGGTAGTAACAGACAATCTCAGTAGGCCCTGTTTGGTGACCATTACTCTTCAGAACCGAAAGTTGCGTACAAGACTTTAGCTGTGATTTTCCTACAGATTTAAATTCACAGCCTTCCTCTTCTTCATCTACCTCCATTCTAAACCTTTCAAGTTCACACCATACCCCATTATCTCACTGGCTCCAGGTAGCTTCAACTCTCGTATGGTATTATTTCGTATAAAATTTTGGAGGCGGGTATGGGTACTACCGCCGCGGGAACCATTTATTGGATAACCAACCCCTCTGTCATAAGTCACCCCAAGTGGTTCACCACGCTTAGTGACTTAGCAGGGGTGTCCGGGTTCACAGGATGAGTCTTATCCGGGTCTTAGCGACATTTGCGCCTACCCAACTACTGCGTAGCAGGCCGGATCAGAAGACACCGGTTAAGGGAGACTTTTCGACCTCTCCAGCAAGACTCTCTCGGAACATCGCCTTGCACTGCAATAGGAGGGATGGATTCATACGTCCGTCACTCCTGGACACACTGACCCCCAGATTCCTACCCACTGCTCATACCTATTTCATTCCCAGAATTTCCACTCCATCCTTTCCTAAAGGGAATTATGTACCCTGTAGGGATTTATTTTCCTCTCTCCTCCTCTGTGGACCTAATGTAAAAAAAAAGAATTCACACAATGTCTTTTCCTATTTCTTCCTTGATAAAACCTTCCTTAAATACGGAACTCGTAAATATGGACACATAGCTTATAATAACTAACGTGGGTTTATTTGCATAAAACAAAGCTTTCACAAAATGCTAGTTGGTTCGCAAACTGAGAGGGTAAGACAACTCCCCCCCCCACCCGCAACTATGTAACTATCAAACTAACTAACAGACTGAATGTCTCACAACTTTGTCTTGGCAAACACTCCTTACTTGATTCATAATCATACATTATCTTATAAGTAATATATATAAGTATTGCCCTATCGAGATATGCCGACATTTTGTTTCGTCTATTTGCGTAACGTATATTCATATATATGTAAGTATGTGTCTATTATTTTTATTAAAGAGCTTTAAAAAAAAAGAACGATAGGTATTACGAGTACATTACGATTTTAACATCTGATATTTTAATTTTACACTTCAATTAGAAACATTTCTTTGTGGTTGGATGAGAACATTACATTATTGCAGAATTTAATAAGTATGTAATTAAATAATACAGATTCATTTATACTGTCATCGCAAGCAAAAAGGCAGCTAGGAATTTGCAAAATTTACATTCTGATGTACTTTTTATTGTAATAGGTGAAAGGTCTCGTATATCAGGATGTGACTTTTGCAAATTTCTAGGCCTTTTGATAATTACTACATACAGCTCATATAGGTACATAGGTATGTATTATGTAGATACTGTAGTAAGTACCTCTATTGGAGTTGGATGGGGAAAAATGTATGTACGGTAAATATGGTAGGAGTGAAATAAGTATATTTTAACAAACTATTGCTGTCACTGTCGCTCCCCCGAATACTGGGCGAAAGGAACTGCACCTTAAGCTGTTAATACCTAAAGAAAATCATAAAAATCTAGATGTTGTATTTTCAATTTTTCTCTTCCAAAACTGGACTGATTTTGAAGTTTCCATTGCCAACTTTATTAGAAGAATATTCTCTATGTCTGTGCGTTCTGAACGGCTTATTTTGGGGTTTACACCAGTCAATTTTAACGATTTTGGTAAGTTCCTAACTCCTACAAGAAGTAATTTATCAAAAAAAAACGTCCCGACACGCTAGTTATCCATTTTCATATTATCTAAAAAAATATTTGCAGTAGTGTCAAAATTCAGAGAGGAAATTGAGGAATACGTTTGTATGGAAAAGACGCCTCCCGGTTTCCTCATAATGTTTCTAATTTCTTTTGGTAGTCGACAGAAAAAAGATCTTCCATCAAGCACAATAATGTACGTACTTATTTAATTTTTGGCATTTTTCATCTAGCTCCATCTATCCGATCTGCCAGAATGACAATTTCATATTAGCGTCATATTTTCTGCAAGGATCTCACATCATGTTTGAAATCTTAACTCCACTAAGGGCTGCTAGAACAGTATTATCCTTGGCTCAGATCCAGGGGGTTCAGCAGGTAATTAAATGTTGGTTTCGATTACCATGAATCATCACCGAAATATTACTCTGTTCTTCGAGAGTAGATAATAATATCATCACTGTAAGACAGCACTTTCAAACCTACAAAATGCAAAGGAGATAATTGCGCCGTGCAACTAGTTTAGGTAGTGTTGTTAGTTGCATTCGCAGGCCATTCCTCGCGCAGTTTGGTTCCACCCACGCGCAGGCGCGCGATAAATTTCGTGAATGAAGGTGCGCGCCACCTCCGAGTTGCGTGCGCAGTGCGCATAAATGCTTTATTGGGCGCAACAAACTCAAAGCGCGAGAAATAAAAAAAAAACGCATTGGTTACCAACTTAGCTTTCGAAATACATATTATTTATATCTTGTTGCGCTGGCGCTGGTTGGTTATTTGGTATGTACCCTACACTGATAACAAGAAATACATTAAAACAAAATATTGATTGTTTTTCGTGGGATGTGGTGGAGTTTTGATTGCTACTTTTTTATGTTATTTTTGATCAAATACTGCGCAGTTTTATTAAACTATTATTACATTCCGGTTCCGTGGGGTGATGAACTGATCATAATTAGATTAAATACAATTAATTAACTTAATTGGATTAAAAAATCGCTACTTCGATTCCTTTAAAATAAATAATACCATTTTAACTTCCCCTGCCTCCTATCATAGCCGGTAAGGTAATAACCTGCACTAGAATTTGTAAACAAAATAGTAATTCAAACCTGTTAGATTAAGTTCAGCAAGATCGTATCAAAGGTCGAAAACAAGTTATCCATATAAATTAATATAATCTCTAGTAGATACTCAGATCTTGTTTTAGTTGCGCCAAAAGCTCTAGTACTTGAGTTCTGAATCGCTTCAGGTATTTATTATTCCACTATCCGTGGTTGTTTTAATCGCAAGATATAAATGTATTTCTTGAAAACTATATCGCGAAGAGAAAAACATCGCCCTATGCTCAGACTTAACAATGTTGTTTTACACAATTTCAAATAAATTACTCCTAAAAAGATAACAAAATCAATATTTCCCAATGGAAAGAAGGATGTGCCCTAAGAATGGTTAAAGAGTTACGTAACAGGTAGAAGTCAGCAACGCAAAAATGGCATAAAGATTAGTAACTCACTAGGCACGAACTATGGTGTACCACAAGGACGCACATTGGGACCTCATATATTTATAATTTACATTAATGAGCTATGCGAGCTATCAATAGAGAATTAAATATTGAAACATGTAAAATGTCCCATATAAGTCCAATAATATCTAAGTAATCGATTGACTGGGAAGAATGAAGTCTTAAAATTGTTAAATAATGTCACTTAAAATTATATGTAGTTACCTATTAATGACACACTTAGTAAATAGTTTTATTAAAACAAACTTATTTTTATAACTGATATCGACCTAACAAGAAATAATAACATTTTTTCGCATTTTTTAAAAATAAAATAAAAAACATTGCGCCCGATATTGAAAAATTGATGCTTTGAATTGAAAAATAATTATTAAAATAGTAGGGTTGTTATTGGATAATATAATAAATAAGTATGAACTGTAATGAAAAATATAAATAAATATGCAACACTCAAAAACCTAAAGTAGCTGGAGTAGGTATGTCCACTCTTGATATTGGGTTTGAAATGTTGTCTCTAGTCTAACAAAATGAGTACATTTTATGAGGTTCTTGTAGATTAATTGATTTCTAACGGCCAATAAAGCTGTTACAATAATAATCTTTATTTGATATTACGACCTGTGTGTCCCGATGCCATCGGACGTAATGTACCAAGACCAGACCGCATTACTCAAGTAGGTAACAGGAGAATTAAACTAATTCATTTAAAACCAAATCGCTATGTAAGACGATAGAAGAGAACCATCAAATAAATTAACCTTAAAACTATAAAATGTTTTCGGCACATTGCAGTGGTATTCTTGGTGCAGGTGAAATATCACTAATCAGATTAGAAATAATGTTGCTTTAAATGATTTACCCGTGATCAGTGACTAGCCAGGTAGGTACTTCACAATCTTTCTCGCCCCATCTCCTTCCACTTCCCATTCCCATCAGCCTCTCAATATATACAAATATTGGGGATGGTGTAGTGCCACTGTCTCCGGGCAGTGCGGAAATCTTCAATAATGAATACACACTCCTACAGGTGATTTCTTCTTCGATGGCGCTACAGCCCATATCGAGCTTTGGCCTCCTGCAACATTCGCCTCCAACTCCTCCTGTCCTCAGCGGCTGACTTCCAGTTTGGTACCTGGAGAAGCTGTGCTGCATCCCCTCTTACCTCGTCTTCCCATCTCAGTCTGGGTCTTCCCACTTTTCTCTTTCCACCTGGGTGTCAAGCCAAAATTCTTTTTGGGACGCGTATATCCGGCATTCTCTGTAGGTACATGCCCATCCCATCTCAACCTGACGAGTCTCATATGGTAGGTTTGATATATATCATACAATTCTACCCCTACAGGTTATTTACTTCTAGCTCAATAGAAATTTATAAATAACTAGCTGTTTCCCGGCATGCGTTGCATTGCCATATTCAAATAAATAAAATGTTACTCCTTGCATGTCCTTTCCCGTGCGTTCCCCTCCAGCGTTCCACTTCCACCTTCCCCGCCACCGCTCTCCCGCTCCCCCGTCCCGCCAACCCCCATGGCACTTCATTTCTTGACTCCTCTCTCGCCCGGCCCGTAGCCGAAACTTTTTTCTAATACTAACATTTTTAAACTCGTAATATCTTTTTAATTAAATATCCGAATTGAAAAATTCAAAAAGTTTGATAAGGGTATTGAAGCTGTCTTATGAAGTAATTTATTTTGATAAGGATTAAAACCAAGATACAAATAAAGAGCTTTTTCAAGCGGCGACATTTTATTTAAATTTTTTAAATAAAAGAATACTTATTGTGGCATAACCATAATAGTTAGACCTTTTTTGTAAATAATTATGTGTTCTACAAAGTCGGAGTACATTATTTTATTCTATCATCAATAGTTTTCGCAGCGCACGCGATGTAAAGAATATTTTTGGTAATTTTACACCTTTTGTTACATTATTGAAGTTTTAGTAAGGATGCCTATTTTTTTTTTAAATTTAATATAGCCTATGTTACCCAGGGATAGTGTGTTTTCCCAACAGCGAAAGAATTTTTCAAATCGGTTCAGTAGTTTCGGAACCTATTCAATGCAAACAAACAAACAAATCTTACCTCTTTATATAGTGTAGTAGATATAATATATGAATTGTGGTTGCATATCTGTCTGTAATTCTGGTGCAAAGAACTCATGAAGTGTCCTTTTCAAATTCAAAACTGATTGTGTGAAAAATTCAGACAAGCGTTAAAGTAGGTACCTAACGATAATATAATATTTTAACCGAAAATTTTAAATTGTCTTTTTCAAAATTAAAATAATAATAATTCACGTGGAAAATTATACCTTATGTACAGTAAGAACCAATAAGTAAATAATGTCGCATGATTTTTTATGGGTCTGCGGATTGTATTAGATATATTATTTTGTAAAAAAACATATACCTCGTTTGAAAATGGGGGAGTGCTTTATTGCCTTCATCCTTTTCACAATAAAATTTAGTATTTTCATATGCCTGTGATGTCCTTCCTATTGCAATGTTTGCGTCAAAGGTGAAATAACAAGTAATCAGCAGACCAGGGCCGGGCCGGGCTGAGGTAGTGGTCCCTGGACTCAGACGTGCTTCTCAGCTGCAGGATGTAATATTTCTCGCTGGACTTTCAAAATAGGAAATACACCTCAGAAAGCGCATCTTTATTATTTTATTCATATATTTATATACATAATAATTTCAACATTACACATATCTTTATCTAATTCTTTGCTGTTAAGTACCGTTGATGCAGTAAGTACGTAGGGCAAACTCATTGTAGATTTCGAAGAATACGTCGAATTTAACGTTCACTGGTCTTCCCACCTGCAAATTCGGATACAGATTTGTGCGACTAGGTCGACATGTTGTTGCAACGTCCCCGAGAGTGAGATTCTGGTACAAATAGATTGATTAGTGTCAACCTCGCAAAAGTCTCAGCTGCTCCCGTTTGGAGACAATGAGACTATTGCATCCCCAATTGGGGAATGTTGTGAGGCTGAAGGTAGTGGGGAGGGGAAGGAGGTGGGAAAGAGGAAGGTGGGGATGAACCTGGCTATTCAGATCTGGTCACCAAATACGGCTAAAGCCATTTCAAGCAACGTTTCAATTTTGAATGGTGGTCTTACACCAGGGCCATACTGAGAATATATTCTACTCTGGAACGTGCCGCAAATATTATATAACATTTATTAATTAATTGTTACAACACAAATTAATCAAATAAAATTTATTTGCCCTCGCCGGGATTCGATCCCGCGGCCATCGGATTGCGTGTTTCTTGTTAAAATGAACGATGCTTCATTGAGGGGTCGGATAATACGGTTCGACTCAAATTAATAGATACACTTAGCACCAGTGAGATCTACAGTCTCTCATATCTAGGATGAACGAAGTATGTGAGAAGAATGAGTTAATGATGAATGAAAGTAAGTCATAAGTCATGGTGTTTAAAAGAGAGAGTACGAAAATAGTGTGGAATATGGTTGTGAGTGCTGAACACTTGGAGCAAGTGGATGAGTTTGTTTACCTGGGAAGTATGTCCAAGAGAGAATGGAAGACTGATAAAGATATTGAAAGAATGGTTATTTCAGATAACTCCATTAATGGAGTACTGAACGCGGTTGGCGTTAAAGAAAAACTGACTAAAGAAGCGAAATTAGCAGTCCACAATGAAGTGCTGGGACCTACGCTGATGTATGGCAGTGCGGCATGTAACTGGCAGAGGATGGATGAAAGTATACTGAATGCCGTAGAAATGAGATCCCTGAGACCATGGTGAAACCATGATTCATCAAAATGGTGAAAACATAATAATAAAAGGTGGGACATGAGGAGATTAATAAAAAATGAAAGGCTGATGTAAGCGTGAAGAATAAGATTAAGAAAGGGACGCTCAGATAGTTTGTGCACGTTGAGCGAATGTGCGAAGAAAGGAGTGTAAGGAGAATACATGACGCAAATGTGAATGGTAGAAGAAGTCGCGGATGCCCGAGGAAGACCTGGCACGATCAAGAGGATCAAATGATTGAGTCGGACCACATCAAGATTCAGAATGATAGAAGAGTATGTATGAGACGATGTATGAATGTGAACGAGGCAAGGAGTGAGTGCCAAAATAGGGTTGTTTGACGGCCCGTCTTCTGCCTACCCCTGAGAAGAAACGAGAATGAACGCAAAGGTACCTAAACCTTATTCTTTATCAGGAAACAGGAATACCCATTTGGTAAGGATCACCCAATTCCACCATTTTTTTATAAACTTTAAAAAGGGTTGTCCTTTTCGCATTTTAACTAAGCGATTCGGATTACTTTTTGGTAAAGTGCCACCTACGTTCATGTTATAACACCACCTGAAGAATAATTATTGCGGTTTTGTATGCGGTCATATTATTTTTATCCCGGAGCGACCGCAGTTTTATTACGACCATCGTAAAATAAACAAATATCTTATACACGTAACCATACATATATTGGGTGTTATTATTTATATTTATAAAGGTGAGCTTTTATTATTGGGATGAATTTATTAAATGTACTGACGCATTTTACAGGAAGAAAGTAAAAACGATTTTTTAAAAGGCTGTTGTGTCGTTGGATATATTGTCGCGTTCGTGAATTCCCAATGTTTGATTCGTATGTATATTACATCCTTGGTTTATTCTATTTTATTTTTAGTATGTATCTTTATTGAACCTTGCTTCCCAAGCTTTGTACCCTGTTGCACAGAAGTTTCACATGCGTGTATTTGAGCAAAATTCACAGTCATGAAGAGACGTATTTGGGGATAAAAATCTTGATTAGTAGATAGCACTTTCTGGCTTACAGAGGGAATCTGGTCCAGACGATTAAAAATAAAGATTTTTTGCGTAAAAATTTACCTATACATGTGGAAAATACTTTCCAAAGGTTATAGCACTAAATTCGACCTTTAAATACAGTGTAGTCCGGAAAACGGAGCGGCCCGGTTGCGAGCGAAAACTTTAAAAAAGTTTTTCTCAAAACCATGTTTTTCAAGTAGGCTTGAATCGTAGCTCACAGAATTGTCATCTGATTCACTTCATTCAAAGTTTAAATAATTAAAGAAAATTAATTTTTTATGCGGATGAACCTCGAATTACAAAAAATTATTACCTATTTTAGGAAAAGTTAAGCAAAATTAATGCCGATTTTTTTCGTAAATTTTAATTTTATGTTCGCCATTCCTGCAATCAACAATTTTTTTGTTAATTTCATATTTCAGATTATTTCCAAGGACTCCAGCATTCCAACCGATTTGGTTGGACCTATTGGATATATTGTAGCCTCTATATATCTAGATATTATTTTCAATATTGTTTTTTCTCGTTCAAATGTACCTTTATAAGTAACAAAAGGTTCGTGAAAGAAAATAAATAATATCTTTGAAAAAAAAAACGCATTGGGAAAAACACTCTCGCCTTTACATAATATTTATTTTAACGCATTTAATTTTCCATTTATCTTAAATTTTAGCACATAAGATATACATAATCAGGAGGACCAAACAAGTTGGTAAATTATCAAATATTTTTGAATATTGATAGAAAATCACAACATAAATTCTTATTTATTACATTTCTTATAAGTATTTTTTGGCAGAGTACGAATTTTAACTCAAGTCATTAAAATGGTAAATAATGATTAGTGTTTTGGATGGCGCGACGTCTATTAAATAGATAATCCCGCGGTGTCTAGGCCGGCAACGGGCAACGGGTAGCGGCTTGCGGGCCCACGTACACCGCGGGAGATAGAGCACTAGAAGTGGAATGCAGTAACTTATCTGATAACTTTCAATCCGTCGTCTTAGAAATATGAACGTTCCAGTGACATACATCTCGGTAACGCGCAGATACGCATCTGTGCGTAATCCACGGAACATCGTATACACAACATGCTGCACCTATTTATATTGTACACTATAATTTTGTCGTTTTTGAAGACAAAGTTAGCAACTCTCGAAAGAAAATTATATAATTATAAATTATATTAATTATTATAATTATGTACCTTCATATAAATACGACACACGTTCGCCTACAATAAGTTGTATAGATGTAGTATAGCCTGGACTTTACACAATCTCTTTGGTAAAATAAATTACTTTTGGTTTTTGTTGCAAGGTTAATGTGTTAATATTGCCAATCATAATTATAGCCATTTTCCAGATGGAATCATTTTCCACTGTATTTTTTTTTAATCTTCTGAATTTGAATTTGTTTTCTAAGTAGACCAATACTTTTCTAGTTGGAAAAGATCCATTGCCTGTCTAAAATACACGACATATTTTTTCAGCATGATTCCAATTAGAGACCAAAGTCAACATTTTTCGCTTTACGCAATCGCTATTTTCATCTCTATTTTCACATCTATGGTTTCAATTGTCATCACTGCAAACATGAACCATGCTGTTTGCAGTGATGCCAACTGAAATGGTTGATATGAAAATAGAGATGAAAATAGCGATCGCGAAAAGCGAAAAATTTTGACTTTGGTCTCTAAGTGGAATCGTGTTTAAAAAAGAGATGGTGTAAAACCTACATAAAGCCCACAATACACGACATCTTTTTTCAGCCCGATTCCAACTAGAGACAAAAGTCAAAAATTTTCGCTTTACGCGATCGCTATTTTCATCTCTATTTGCATATCTACGATTTCAGTTGACATCACAACAAACAGTATGGTTCATGTGTTGTTTGTAGTGATGACAATTGAAATCGTAGATATGAAAATAGAGGTGAAAATAGCAATCGCGTAAAGCCAAAAATGTTGACTTTGGTCTCAAATTGGAATCGGGCTGAAAAAAAATGTCGTGTATAACGGCCATAATGCCTACAATCCACGACCAGGATAGGAGAATAAGACACCCAGTAAAATTGGTTTACTCTTGTCTACTTTAGTTTTCTGAAGGTTTCATTTCTACCGCGTGTGAATTGCACTCCCAGATTTTTATTTTTTTATTTATAGAAAATGCATTTGGTACGTTTGCACTTATTATGTAAGTAAAGTGGTAAAATTTAAATCACTAAACATTTGTCAGACGTTAAAATAAACTTGTTTTAAGAAGCCCTTGATAGAGGTACTCTAGTACAGTGCTTTATGAAACCTATTATTTGGAGTATTCTGCTATAATCGTATGTAAAACTAACTTCGGGATGACCTATTTAGCTTAATATTATTTCTCAACTTAAAGTCTAACAGAGAACAAGATTGTGCATCGGAAAAGTACAGTAGGTAGGAAAAATTATATAACCCTGAGTATATATCCCTTACAAGGCTTCCCTTCAGACTTTAACCAGCATCCCTTATGACGTAAGCGGGTCGGGAATGCTTTTACATTGATTTGGTCACGTCTCCGCGTATTCCCTTGGTTCGCATATACATGTTTTTATTTACCAAAACACGGCCGAGCAGCGGAACTTCGCAGTGGATCGATCAAAGTGCGGACAAAATATTTCAAGAACCCATCCTTGGGGGATTATCGAATCATATTATGTATCCGGATCTCTGACACCCCTATTCGCTGATTTATTGACCTATCAACTTTACGACTCGTCCTCGTAAGGGATTGATTTGTCGCTCGTGATTTGGTGCAAATGACATCCGAACGCGTGAATTATTGACAGAAGAAATAGTTAGAATAATCACACCTGAGTCTTAACTAATGAGCGTAATACACGAGCCCGATTTTCAGCCCGATTCCAATTAGAGACATAAGTCAACATTTTTCGATTTGCGCGATCGCTATTTTCACCTCTATTTTCATATCTAGGATTTCAATTGTCTTCACTGCAAACAACACATGAACCATACTGTTTGTTGTGATGCCTACTGAAATCGTAGGTATGAAAATAGAGTTGAAAACGGCGATCGCGTAAAGCGAAAAATGTTGACTTTTGTCTCTAGTTGGAATCGGGCTGAAAATCGGGCTCGTGTATTACGCTCATAAGACTGACAAATAGTTTAGAATAGTTTATCTTTAATTTAATACTTTAAATTTAACTAAAATTATTTTTTTTTGTTTTTTTATATAATTAAAAATAGTTTTACTTATAACAAATAGTTTAACTAGGACTGACGAAAGTACGAGTAAAACACATCAGATAATCGAAAGGCTTCAACGTAAAACAAGATATGGAGAGCAGAAAGCACTATCCCGAATTTCTTTTCTGTCTGAACTCTTTTTGCGACATTTTATATTAAACTTTGATAATAGCCTTTTAACTTAACGTGGTAGAGGGATAAGGTTCTCGACTACCAGTCCGGAGGTTGCGGGTTCAAATCCCGACGTGCGCCAGTAAATTTTATTGATTAATTTGTGTTATTTCACAATTTATTCATAAAAAGTAATATACATCATATTTGCGGTACGTTCCAGAGTGAAATATACTTTCAGTATGGCCCTGGTGTAAAACCATCATTCAGAAGGGGGATCTCAGCACGAGTAAGCCACCCATTGAAGCCAACATTATTTGACTATACTCTAAAATGTAAAATATTATTAAAAAAAGAATTGGAAACACTGGTGACTAGATCTGAATAGCCAGGTACTTCCCCACGTTCCTCTTCCCCATTTCCTTTCCCTTCTCACAACCTTCAGCCTCACATCATACTCCATTTGGGGAAGTAATAGTCTCATTGACTCCAGTTGGTTGGGAGCAGTCGGGACTCTTACGCGGTATTCGCATAAAAAATAAGATACTCCATTGTATGTATAGAGAATCATAAAATTCCTAAAATATCAAATGTGGTTGAATATTTCCAATTTTACAGATTAGAAAAAAAAACAAATCAATTATAATAATTAAGACGATAATTATGGCAAGCTTCTGAGCGGCCTCCGAAAGCCGTCAAATCCACTTAACGCTTTTAAGTGTTGAACTATCGTCATCTTCAGCAACTCGTTAGGTGTCTACCAATAATAGATGAAATTTGTTGTTAAAAACAAGTTTTTTAAAATATATATAGTCTTTCAAGCGGTAGGATAACGTAAAAACATGGAATTTATTTTGTGGAATCCAAAGTAGATTGTGTGTTCTTTTTCATATTTTATCTCATGATTCTTACAAGAAACGTATCAACCAGAACTTTTACTAGTTTCTAGTATTCTATTGCATTCCATGTTCACGTTTAGCAGTCATAAACGAATCCAGTTAATCAAGTTGGAAAATTGCAATGTTTGTTTTACAAATCAAGCATTTAAAAAAAGTTGAAACGATATCGACAACTTTAAGCGGAATGTGCACAGAGCTAGTTGTATACGTATGCATATCTTTATATGTAGGCTTGTTTGTATTCGCAAGTGGTACAATCTCTTGGAGAGTTATAGTATAGGTAATTTTAAACGATTTTTTTTCATATGAGTGTTGTATTTCATTTGCAAAAGGCTTAACAGCTGAGAGTCAGTGCTGAATAAGTTAATTTGCGACCAGTTGAGGTTACTTAATATGAGAATATAGGTATCGGCAATACATCATTGATGATCTTTCCTGCTAGTTAGTTTATTTTTCTCATCCTATGCCCAAGGTGTATTCCCTTGGGAGTTGTGAGCTTCGGGACTTCAACTAATCTAGCTTTGATCATAAACAAAATTTGACTTCTTCATTTGAACTATCATGTAAAACTGTAAAACATTCAAAATGTCCCATTACTTTGAGATTCTCGAGTACAATTCGTCCTTTCCGTACAGATCAAAGAATTGATAGATTGTTCCCCGTACTCCACTGATGAGCCATTTTATATTATTTATTGGTCACCACTAATCAATGACCACGAAACCAGTAAAACAAATAAATTCGTGGAAGTAAAACTTTTATATTTCAATGAAATTCTACCAGCCGGACTAAAAAAAGATTAAAAAAGAAAGCATAATGGTATAATAATATTATTATACTAGTACATCTCTTACGATGCATGATATGCAGATTTGGAACTAAAGTAGTTAAGCACATTTTATGGCAATCTTTATAGTGCAAATTGTAATTATAAGATTTTGATTTAAAATATAAAGTTGATTGGTAGTTTCTTTTGGGTTCTTAATGATCGGTCTTCTGGTGTTCAGATTTTGTCTCCGGTTTCGTCTATTTTAAATGTAAACAGCTATCACGCTTCCGAAACTCGCAGTTCTCCATGTATTACCATTTGTGGTTTATTTGTATTAATTGTTTGTTCTGGATCAATGGTTCATTTTAATCAGTGCATTAGTTGCCTGGCTTCGTTGCTTGGAGGCTTCTATAAGGAGTAGGTATATATACACATACGTACCTACCTACTTTGAATATGATGAAGGTGGGTGTCTCTCCTAGTTCACGGTCACGTTGATAAAAATTAAGAATAAATAGTCCGATAATGAAGTTATCATGGGCAGCCACTAGTTGTGGTAGTTGGTGGGTGAAGAGGAGAGGCGGGTTGTGAGGCGGGGGGAGGAGGTGGTGTGTTAGAAGTGGAAGGTCGACTGGTGTTGGAGTGGAGAGGTAGCAGCGAGTGGTGACACCTAACTAGCTCGGTCAATAGGACAGGCTCGGTGGCATTTTATTCCGACGCGCGACGCACCTGCTACTGCTGAGGTAGGCAGTGAGCAACCAGCAGCCAGCAGGGCTGTCCAAATTATATTCAATATTATAAACTTTACTAAAATTATTTTTTCCATCTATTATATGTTTTTTTCAGATTGAATTAACGGTTAAAAAATATACACCTAGATAGGTAGTATTAAACTGATTAAAAAAAATTATCGTTTGAATCGGAGCTAGACTGTTTCATATTATATATAATATTTTAATAGCAACTAGACTATTTTCAATTTCCTAGCCATTCGAAACCAAAAAATTCGGAACAATTTTTTTACTGTTTTATAAATCGTTTTTTTGCTCTTTTGCGTAAATCAAACCCGAAAATACATGAAAATACATTGTAGTAAATAGAAACCAAAAGGGTTGAAAACTTCGTGAACTCCATCGCCCACTGTTCTTATGGTATGAGAAATCTGTGTCCACCACATTGGTAACCCATTTTAAAAAATCCGAACGCACTCACTATTTTTTAAGCCTCAATCCAATTATTGGTTTTTTAAATATAGTTACTAAAACTAGTCTAGTTTCTTACAAAAACATCTTTACAAATAGATCATACGCACTTTTATTCCACATAAAACTCCTTCCTTTTCGTCTTGATTCCAATCAAATTCATTTAATTCTTCTCTGAATTATTTGTATACAATGAAATTCAGTGGTGTTATTTTTACACGTTTTTTTTCAGATACTCTCTTCAATAATAAATAAAATCAAAGAAGACGCAATATATTAAGATGATAAAATTAGTAATAACTACAAGAAGTAGATTCTTGAAAGCGATAAGTTGTAGATAATTTTTTTGTATTTTGGTAGAAAGCAGTCACTTTGTGGTTTGACATGCATGAAATAAGACAATATTTTTTTGTTGTTTAATTTTGGGATGTTATGCCGTGTTGCGCTACCTCCCCCTATAGCCAGCGTTTCGGACAGCGTTACAGTTTCCATCATCATTTTTTTATAATCACCATAATTTTGTTTATAGTAAAAACGATTTTTTTTAATACCGACCGGTTTCGCTTAATACAAGCATCTTCAGGGTATAAATTAAACTGATCAAAAATACATTGTGTGAGCTTGTGTATTCATACAGAAAGAGACCAAACATCATATAATTTTTTTTGTAAATTTATTTTTACTTCCATTTCTAAAGACTGACAAACGACCCCATAATAATAATAATAATAATTGGACAATTTGTAGAGCGCCGTTTTTGTGAAAAATCACCTTAAGGGCGCTTGAATACGTGCATACGTATTAAGATAAGTTATTATGTAGTACCTAGTATCCTAGCGTCCCACAAATCAGATAAAACTTGAAAAAAAATCATTTGGTCACAACATGTTTTCAGAAACCTCCACATTAAATCGGCGGACATTATGAAGCAAGTTGAAAGGTTAATTGTGGTTATTTTTCTAGCCTACCCATGAATAAAATATTTATTTTTAATTAATAACGTAGAAACGCATATGAAAAACTGCACGTATTAACATTTCTCAGCTAGTTAACGGCCGAGATTTATGTTTCGTGACTGAGTTTGCACAGTTTCCGCAGTCCTTATTTGCACAAGTTATACAATAAAAAACAATTACAGACAGGTAAACATTTTTTTATGTAATTTAAAACTACCTAACGGCGATTCCTTGACTCGAAGCCTACATTGCGTAATTTTTTAATTGGGATTAAAACAATTTGCTCAGAACTTGTTATCTGACTTGGGCAAGAAGGCCAGCAATGTCAGCCGGTGAAGCATTCCAACCTTGGGACACTGACTTTACTGGGACTAGTTACTATACATTCTATAGTTTTATCCTAAAAATATAGCATCTCTGTCAATAGAGGTGATATTAAAACGATTCCAGACCAAAAAAACACTCCCATGAATAAAGTTAAAGGCCATTGGTGTCGGAAACGGGGTCACATTTCATAACTTTTAAATTTGAAAAATTACGAGAAACGTCTCTCGTCTACGTAATAATTATAATTAACTAGCAGACCCGGCGACACGTTGCTGTGGCTAACGAAACACAACGCTACGCCATTATCCAACCATTATAACTAACCCCATTTGTTAAATCAAATCCACACCGCCCGCTTGCCAGACACGCTGCCCGCTTGCCAGCCCGCTCCATAATAATAAATATTTCAACCAATTTACACAAAACCTTGACAAATTACAGACCTACCTAAAAACCTTCCTTATGCATCACTCCATATATTGGTGAAAACCGAATGAAAATCCGTTGCGTAGTTTAAAAGAGCTAAGCGCACAGACATCGGGAGCAACTTCATTTTTTACTATGTAGAGATATCAATCATATTATATGATATAAATGGAGTTTACCTTTTTTTATATTAGCTCCACACGCGAGGCCGTGAGGAAAAAAAATCCCTCAAGGCCTATGTCATCCTTGAGAATGCTCTGTGAGGAGCGAATTTTTAGAAATAAATTTCTTGTAAGAAATAGGTATGAGAGGTTGGTAAGAATCTGGTGGTCAATGTGTTCAGGGGTGACGGACGTCTGGATTCATCCCTATGAATTCAAAGGGATGAGAGAGTCTGGCTGGGGAGATAAGGTTAGGTCTCCCTCAACCAGTCTCCCAATCACCTATATAAACCACACACTCCATGAACCCGGGTATCCCTGATAAGTCACCAAACGTAGCGAACCACTTGGGGTGATCTATAGCGGGGGGGTGTTGGTTATCCAATAAATGGTTCCCGGGGTTGCGGTACCCATCCCATTCTCCCAAATAGAGGATATATTTGTAAATATATTTGTCCAAGTGGTTCGCTACTTTTGATGACTTAGCAGGGGAGCCCGGGTTCACGAAGTAAGTTTTGTCCGGATCTTGGTGACGCGCGGCGGATGCCCAACAACCGCATGGCTGGCCGGATCGGGAGAGGCTGGTTGAGGGATATCTTTTAACCTCTCCAGCAGGATTGTTTCGGAATATTGCCTTATCACCCTCTCACCGTAATGGGAGGGATGAATTCATATACGTTCTTCATTCCTGTACACACTAACCCCCAGATTTCTGCACGGCCCTCACATATTTTCCTTACCTTTAACGTCCTTTCCTTCCTTTCCTAACAATACCCTCCACACAGCATCCCCAAAGACGACTTAGAATACTTGATGTAAAAAAAAATTCGAGTGCAGTTTAAACTTTACCAAAACAATCTCAACCAATACTGAAAAAGTGAGGTCATAATCAAAGCGACCAATGAGCGCAAACCTATCGTAATTTTCGATTCATATCTCAACCAATAGGAGCCTTTAAAAGTGACATCATAATCAAAAAGGCCAATGAGCGCAGTTGATGCGTCGGAGGTGCAGTAATCGTCATTTCCGTTTCATCCTAAATTCAAATCACAGCGGGGCTATAGAAGTTTCACTTCAAAAAACCTCATGAATCAAAGTTTTGTTACCAACCGTAATTATTTGGATTGGTACTTACGTACAAACATACAAAAAATTTAAAGTAGATATTTTCCTGATAACTAGTTATTGTTGGTTAGGTACCTACCAACTACCAGCTGTATTTGTAGGCGGCTCGCGAACACGTAACTCGGCGGCAGTGATACGCACTCCGCACTGAGCCACTCGGTGCTCTGTGCTATGTACTCTGTACTCGGTACAGCGTTAGTGCATTATCTACCGACAGAGATCTCCTGTTCTCCTCCTCCTCTGATATAATCCTTTTTACGTGTGCAGGATTAAATAAAGTACACATTTATGTACATCCCTTATTTTTGTTTCAAAGCGGAACTAAACTACTTTCAAAACATCTTGCAAGAGTAGAACAATGGACATTCGCAAATCTTGTATTGGTAAATACATAGAATAAGGAAGAACACAAGATATGTGATGGGGGCACGTGTCGTGATTCGAAAATCTGGCCTCCGTGGTCGAGGGGTAAGGCTCTTGACTCACAATCGAAGGTTGCGGGATCGAATTTCGGCATGCGCAAATATATATACATATATATATGTATATTTTTTAATTTATGTTATTTCATAATTAATTAATTAAAAATAATATATAATAAATTTTCGGCACGTTCCAGAGTGTATGCTTCTCGCTCCGGTGTAAGACCACCATTCAGAATTGAAACGTTGCTTGAAATGGTGTTTGGTGACCAGATCTGAATAGCCAAGTACTTCCCCACCTTTCTCTTCCTCATCTTCTTCCCCTCACCACTACCTTCAGCCTCACAACATACCATAATCGGGGAAGCCATAGTCTCGCTGGCTCCAGACAGGAGTAACTGAGACTCTTGTGAGGTATTCACATAAAAAAAATGAATAATCTTTGCTTAAATTGTGCAAATCTGTGATTCATCATCATTATGTTGTTTTCATTTCGATCATTATTAATAGCTAGGAATATCTATACAATGTAAAGAAAGTGTAAGAGAGACAGAGTGCGTGCTAAATAGGTTAGAAGGTAGAATCAAACTTAGTAAACTTTATAAAATATAAAGATAAAAAAACTAGCGAGTTCCTTATCTCCCTTTCCCTCGCGCGTATCCTTCCCCCCTTCCCGGATTCCTCTCTCCCACACATCTCTACACTCATTTTTCAAAGAACTCACGTGCTATCTATTACAATTTTTTATACAAATTTCACAATGCCAGTTTACACAGAAACCTTCATGTGCGTATGCATAACAATTCATCTTGATTTCATCATAAGCGGGTGAATAGTATACGAAATAATTTCATAACACAGAGTTCACTATTATTGCGGGAATGCGCATATCAAATCCCCAAAGTTTCATCGCATTCGGATGAATGGTTAAGGAACGCATAAGGTACAAACCTAGACACATTCATTTTTATATATGAAGATAATGAGAATCATAAAAAATAAAAAAAAATTATTGCAAAATGATTGCAAAAACGTATTCTGTTTAAAATATGTTTTCTTTGAATGTTGGCATAATACTTTTATAAAATATATAGTTATATTCATAAAGTTTACACTAATAATAATCAAAAATAATCATTTCATCAAAGATACAAATCAAATTGATGATTTATGTAGAAAATGTTTGGCTTTTCCGGGAACTATAGAATATCGGGATGTTCTGTATTAGCGCCGTCCGAGTATACATTTAGGCACAATCAAGTTTTAAAAATAATTCACCAAAGTTTGGTAATTAAACATAACTTGATTGACTGCCGTAATGTACCATATTATGAATATGAACCAAATTCATTTTTAGAAAACGAATTTTATAAAATTTATTATGATAAAACTATTCTAACAGACAGAACAATTAGTCATAATAGACCCGATATAGTTTTACATGACAAAATTTAAAAAAATAACTTATATCATTGATGTCGCTATTCCAAATTCTTGTAATATTCAGAAAACTGTTTCTGAAAAAATAAGAAAATATACAGATTCAGGAAATGAGATTAAAAGAATTTGGAATTCTCAGACTATAAAAATATTACCATTTGATATTTCGGCTACTGCCATTATACCTAGCTTTCTCATTCAAAATTTAGGCGTATTAGATTTGTCAAAGAATTTATATATAAAAATGCAAAAGGCAGTCATTTTAAATACATGTAGGATTACGAAAGATTTTTTTTAAATATTTATATTGAGGGATCAGTAGGATTTATCGGACCAGTTAGGATTTCATCAGAGCCGAACCCTCTGATATGAAAATATCTGGAGTCGGTGAAATATTTTCCCATTATGTTTCTGGTGGATTGACGTATTGTTCTTGTATTGTTTTGTATTTATTCTACTTATATAGTGCACTTACATTGCGTGAATTTACTAGATAATCATTTGTGGAAAAGTGTGTGGAAGGGTTTAGTCTTTCATTTGGGAAAGATTTAACCCGGACATAAAATCTGGAGCACCGTGTAAATACATTTATTATGACTGAATCACTAACGAGAATAGGACAGATTTATTACGATTGTAAGCAAAACCTCTTAGATTCTAGGAGGTTTTAGTGCAAGCGGCTGCCTCTAATAGTTAGAATACGTAGTATTATAACTATCTTATTATAATTAATTATTATAACTATCGTAGTATTATAATTATATTATAATACTACGTATTCTAACTATCTATCTATATAAATAAAAACGAATCGACGAAATGTATGTACGCACATACTGTCTGAACGACTGCACCAAATTGGAGAATTTTTTTTTGTGTTCGTTATTGTCAGGAATAGGCACTATTGAAAAAACTGCGGTTGAAATTTAATAAAACTACTATTGAACTCTGGCATTGTGAAGTTTGCATAAAAAAATTGCAGTAGATGGCACGTGAGTTCTTAGGGAGGAACAATTTCTTTATTAAATGGCATAGCATCGCATGCCGGGAACCAGCTAGTAATCATTAAAAATAGTCATGACAGTGACGTCGGCAGGAAACGTTTAGGTAGGTACCTAACTAAATGCATAGGATAAAATTAAATAGATTTTGAAGGCGTGTGTGTGTTGTGGTACTTACCACTTGAAGTAGTGACGTGCCCACTGCCCAGTCTCTTATTTTATCATTTTTTTTAACGGAAGGGGTGTGTGTTTTTATGGAATTTTCTTTATGGAGTATGTTTATTTTAACGTTTGCAAAGATCGTTAATAATTCACCGCACGCCGGTGCTATGTAGTTATGTAGATACATTTACATAATCGAGGCAAATATTGCATAAATAAATAATTAATTAAAAATAAAAATTCCTGCACTAGACCACGTTGATTAATTGCGCATGTTATAAATAAATGTTTTTTTAAAGAGATTGTCCGCACCTCCCGTCTCACTAGTGGTACGGGATAATGTGTGGGGGCGGGCTCAACAATTCCCTGAGAATTAATGCCCACATAATAATTAAGGGAATCCGATTGAATGGTTTGTCAGTGTTTCTTGATACTAGCGGGGAACTAAATAAAATAAGATTAATCATTTACAAAACATTTATCTCTTAATTAGGGTGAATTTCGCGGTTCGGATGAAAGGACTTTTTTTCAGTAAGTCCCTAATAAGATTATCATCCTTTTGAAAGCTTTGCTGTAATTATTCTTAGTAGCTGGGAAGGTAAATTTAAATAAAATATCTCAATTTAAAAAATAATTTTATATTAGAATAGGTTAACAATAATAATCTAAACGAAAATATAAAAGCGAACAAAACACAGAAAAACAGAAAAAAGACAATGGTCGCAACTGGGACTCTTAGAATGATTGTTTCCAATGAAAAGGGTAGTTGCCCGTAATAATATGGAAAAATAATTAGTTGATAATAGTGTTAATTCTAAAATTTGAAAATATGAGATTGACAAATATGACGTTTTGACAGAAGGTGGCAATAGCAAAAATTGGTTAACGCGCTTATCCCGTTTAGACGGAGAGGTCTGGGTTCAAGTCCCAGTTGCGACCATTATCTTTTTTTCTGTTTTCCTGTGTCTTTTTCTCTTTCATATCTTCGTTTAGATTATTATTCTTATATGATATATTTCACTGATGGGAATAACCTTCAACAAAGTTATAAAAAGAAAGTTTTTCTTATAAAATAAATAATATTCTTAGCTGGCAATATTTTATGTAATATTACTAATGTTGGTAAAATAGTGTTGAAGAGTGGAAGATGCTCTCAATATTTGCTGGTGAGGGGTGAGAGATCTCTATTAAATTACTAACAAACAGAAATTAACACAAAAAACGCTAACCAAAATAACTTCTGCAATTTTTTTTCTACTAAACAAATTAAATATCTGTGCGTTTTAAAAAAATAAAAGAAAAAATTCTGTTATTATTTCAAAATTAATTTTATTGACACGTGCTCACTTTTAATTAGGTATCCGTAAAAAATCGTACCACGCAGGTTTCAGCCTTAATAATTGTAATTTATTTAAATTTAATAATACCGTAATTGTTTGCCTAAATTATAATAATTTATACTATGCTGATCTACCTATTGTATTTTTTTAAACAATGGTTTAAATGGTTAGGTTATTTGAGTATTATTACATTACATAATAATATTAAATTTTATATCTGTTACTTCGCCGTTATAATTACAAAATCCCAAAACTACCTCAACTAAGCACTTGAATAAAACCCAATTTGCTGGTTTGATTACCTACAACACTGTATGGGAAAATGTTAATACATAATATAGTAACATATGCCCACGTCATTGAAACAATTTATTCAGAATACACTAACATCCGTTCGATTTTTTCATAAGACAAAATACCGAATTCAACATAACCCGATAAAATTTCATGTAATTATTATAATCCTTTTTGTCTTCTTAATGCTTCATAAAATTCTTTAACAATATATTTGAGGTGTCGTGTAACAAAGTCGGCGATCTCCAATTGTTTTCATTTGAGTAATATCTACGCAAAAAATCTTTTTAGTCTTTTGCCGTACTATGAACAATAAAGCTTTTTTGTTTTGTTTTGTAAGTGTTTAAATTAGTTACACTGTGTGTATATTTTATTGCGATTAAAAATGGTAAATTATTTAGTTATCTTCAATTAATAGATGTGGGATTTTTTTTTAAATAAAGACAAACATTCCCGGGTTACGAATAACCCGACAATATTTGAAAATCTCCTACTACCACCACAATAAGCCGAAAATGTTGCTAGAGTCATGATGAAGGACTTAGCCAGCCCAAGAATCGAACATGGAACGCCTGGGTGGAACCCAAACGCGATGCCCACTCAACCACTGACCGGTCGATGCTTTTGTTTTGTTTCTCTGATTGGCCAAAGGGATTTTTTTTTCGTCTCTGCAATTTTTAATTGAGATAGCCGTTATTGTTATTGTTATTGTTAGGGGGTTTCCATTAATTACGTGAGCACAGATGGGGGGGGGGGTCCAATTGCAGAACTAAATACATTAATTCAAACATGAGGTATGGGATACTGTCATTTATGCTCCGAACCCTTTGTAGCTGTCGATAGTATTTTTGTTTCTCTATCCAACGTCACATCTAACTCATTTTAGACCAATGGTGGAGATTGCCATCTTTGCTTCAACATGCCTCATTTATGCAACCAATTGTCATAAGTATTATATCAAAAACACGTGAACAACTCAGCACAGGTTCTCCCAGTGAGGTGTTCACCATAATACATTACATAAATCATTTACAGTACTTACAAGCTGGTTTTATAAATTATAAACTATGATTAATTATGTCTAATTCATCGATGACATAAATATTACTACGCATATATGATTTCTTTGAGATATACATATAAATAGTGTGTAAAACACACTTCTTTTGTTATTTACCTACTATTAGAAGCGTATAATTTTAATGTTATCATCTTTTGTATTTTGATATTTCTTTTTTATTTTCTTATTATATTGTATCTATTATTAAAAAAATATATAGAATATACAATTATACCTTTGTCTCTAAAAAAAAACTACCTTTTTTAAAAGTTATTGTTTCATATAAAATTTTATATAATTAAAGTTTAACAAATTATAAAGTTTTACAAACTTATTGTTTTATTTTAAATTTTTAAAAATACCAGTCTGAAGATGGCCTTAACAGGCTGAAACCGGTTACGGTCAAAAAATTAAAGTGGAAATATTATTTATTAAAATTGTTTTATTGTAATTAAAAGAAAATAAGCATACATAAAAATGTAGATATTTTTTATTGTAAACGAGCACTTCTATCCTAAACACAAGCACCAACTTATATTACGAAATAGTATAATAATGCACAAAATTATACCCTGCAAAATCGGTTGATCGTGTAAAAAAAGTAATAATATCTAGTACACAATAGTGTACACAATCTAGATAATATAATTACGTTTTTCCGCACAAGAGTTCCAACTGATCCCTTCTGGAGCCAGTGAGACTGAGTAGTGAGGATGTGAAGGAGGTGAGGAAGAGGGAGATGGGGAAGTACCTGCTGTTCAGATCTGGTCACCAAATATGGCAAAAGTCATTTCGAGCAATATTCCAATTCTGAAAGGTGGTCTTACACCAAGGCGATACACTACCACTCTTAAACGTGCCGCAAATATTGTTTTAAATGAATAAATAAACTGTAAAACTTATTGCGCAAGCCGGAATTTTAACCCGCGACCTTCGGTTTGCTGGTCGGGAGCTCTAGCTCTCGATCACGGAGGCCGTCAGAATGAATTATTATTAGTTTATCTTGAATGCAATTGCATTAATTTTACTGTAAAACAAAAAGGAATATGTTATGAAAAAAAAACAATTACTTTGTTTATATTCATTATTTTTATTTTTATTTTGTTTAATATCAACCGGTTTCGCATATCACAAGCATCGTCAGGGTATAAATTAAACTGATAAAAAATACAATGTGTGAGCTTATATAAACATACAGAGAGAGACCAAACATAAGATAAAGTAACAGGTAATAGAGAAAAAAGAAAGAAAATAATAATAATAATAGTAAAATAAATATATATATTTTTTAAATAAATAAGTTGTGGTTATGAACAAAGTAATTGTTTTATTTCATTATATGTATATGTCAAACCACAAGTGACTGCTTTCTACCAAAATAGGAATGTGTTTTTTTAAATTGATTCTCTCATTTCTCAATATTGTGTGTATAGCTTCTAGTTCCAAAAAGACTAAACTTAATGAAATAGTTTGTTCTTACGTGTTATAAATTCCACATAATAACATTGTGTTGTGTAGTCTGTGTCTGTAGTGTTCTTCAAGATAACTGGTAGGAGAGTGGTGGAGTAGGTTGTTCAGTGTTCACTGGCTGTTGGTCCATACAGAACGCTAAAGGCTGAAGGCGGCGGGCGGGCCGCTCGCAGCCTCCTCTCTATCGAGATCTCTAGATTGAATTAACGATTTAATATCCACCTGTCATTATCCATTCAATTTGGCTGCGTACTTTTTATTGTGATTATTTAAACAACCGATCATTATCATATCAATTATCTCCTCTTGTGCCAAGACAATTATTACGTTGCGACGGATATGCATAACAATAAATATGATGTATTAATATTATCGTTTGCTTATGTTATGTTCGTGTTGTATTCGTTTTTTGTTAAGTATCGACTTAGGGCCTTTGATACAAATATTAAATAATAATTTGAACCTTTTTTTAAAAAATGTAATTGGGTTTAATTTATTTATTAACTAACGATGATACCTGCATGCTTTGCAAAATCACTCAAATAAATAAAGTGTTTGTGTTTTAATTACATTTTATTGATATGTTTTCTTCCCTCTCTGCCACTAAACTGTTTGGAATACACACACTTCTCAAAGCTGTCCGTGAGAGAAACATGGATTTTCCAAATTTACTCTCGATATCCCCAACCGCTATTATGTCTCCTTTGCAATCCTTCCAACCCTCCCCTACCCTTTCCCTTCCACCTTCACCGCTATCACACCTCCGTCATTCCCCCTCCCGCGATCTCCTCCCCCCTTTTTTGCGTTCCCCTCGCCCCCTCAGAATTCCTCGACCCCCCATCTTCTCTCTCTGCCGCTAAACTATAAAAAATACACACTTTTTTCACACAACTTGCGAGCCACTTATTAAAACAATTTTTTATCCGTTTTCAGACATCTTCTAATGTATAAAAAATATAACGGTTTTATATGTCTAAATTTTGGGTTAAACAAGGTGAACCTTGCATACGCAAGTTTATTTTTTTATTCAAAATGTGCAATGTACATGGTCTTAGATTTGTTATTAATTTTTTTGTTTTATATTTAATTATTTTATTTACTTGCTACGCTAGCTTGGGCCCTGGGTAGCAAGTATCAACAAGAGACTTCACATCAATCGTTAAGGACATCATACGTAGATTCAAACGATGGCACATTCTTCTATCATGTACAGTCACCGGAGCCAAATTTTTTTATTATTTTTTATTCCAAATTATATTATGAATGACCAGTTTGTAAATCAGGTACGTCTCTTAACACTCTGTTACCCTGTTTATGTTTTAAACATCCTGAAAGTTTTGTAACTACTTCACTCAGGGCCACATTATATACCTGCACTTTGTATGTTGAGGTACCTACACCTAAATATTATATTAATCTAATTAACAATAATTATTTTAGCCAGCATTCCGTTAACAAATTGATGGCTGACAGAGAAACTCATACCGATCTACCAAACTTGTCTCGCCATGTACCGGAACTAATTAACGAATATATGAAAATAATTATGCTCGAAATGCCTACACTGCCCACATGCCCATGCGCCAGTGAACATTGTGGTACGGTTATAATCCCAAATTAACCGCAGTTAATTAAAGTGCAGTCCTTCTAACGTTTAGTAAGAGTAACCTGAATGCTTAAAAGTGTGAAAACCATAATATAATCTCAGTGGATTAAGTAGGTATACTGTATGTAATACCGTTACAGATTATATAGTGAGCCCACACATCGGGCGAGATGTGACGGTTCGTGCTTTACACAAACAAAATACAAACATAAACACTAAACCGTTTTCCGTTAAACATAACTGATCGCTAAAAATCCAAGTTCTTTGTTTCCTCTACCGGAAACCTCATTGATAAATGAAACATCCCTGATCTGTGAATATCTTATCCAGATCTATTGATTTCAATAGATCCTGCATCGGAAGACTAACGTTAAACACTTTTTTTCCCATGAAAATTTCAATATTCATCCCGGGATAATCACTGCTGAAACGACCTAACAACCGATAACTCTTTACTCTGATGTATGTCTAACTCCTTCTCTGTTAAAGCCTACTATTGACAGCATCCCTTCGCATTATCTGCTTAGACATTCAAATTTTTCACACGCTCGGTCCAATATTCAGCAATAAATCTTTGCAAATCAGTAAAAAGGCAGATACGCGAACACAAAACTGATATCCTCCCTAGTGGATCCTTAAGTCTAGTGTGAAATATCTATTTGAATAAGAAAGCATCGAGCGATAGTTAATTCGCATCCCTTAATATAAAAAAGGGATACCGCGCAAGTGTTGTATGCAAATAAAGAAGTTCCGAATACCTCCCCTGGTGAATGCCGCCGCGGAAATGCGATTATTTCTGGGGCTGGAATATTTGAAGGGAATACCTGCGACCGTGGCCACTTTATTTGCATTTTTTCAATGCAACCCTTTCAAGTACGAGGGGTAAGGTTACACTTAATATTCAAAAAGGGCAGGTACCTTCGCGATTTCGCATAAATTATCGTCAGGTAGATACATTTTTTCTATGCGTAATAAAAAATGCATTCTCCAAATCGGTGGGGTGCCGAAAGGCAAATATTATCGCAATTATTACTGGGAGAATTCGCCCTTAGGTTAACGGCGCATAAGGAAACGGACATGTTATTCTTTTGAATTGAAAAAAATACACTTCCTTTTACAATAATTTCCTTACAGTCTTTATGCAAAAAAGGGTTTAACCCATCCTTTTTTTCGATGAATAGGCCCATACACATTATGCTAATATATGCATAAATTTTATTGCATTCACTCGGGGCTCTTTACGATTATACACTCTTTATAACATACGCTTAGGATACATTTTTGGTTGTCGGCATTTGGTTCCCGTACGTAGAGGAAATCAAATTTGGTTGCCACGTCCCGGAATATATCGAATTTTTCGATGACTTCCGTTATGAGCATTGGTTCCGTTTTTTATGGGTATTTTTTTCTCAGGCTTATTTTTTATGCAAATAATATTACACGGCCGATAACAATTGTTGGAAGGAACCCTTTGAACCAATCCTTTTTGTGTCGAAACAGATACAGCCGAGTGTTCAACTTGCATACGTAATTTGTCCCGCAAGGCGTTGGTAAAAAACGGTTAGTAACGATTTTTTTTCATTTCCACCGGATCAATCCATTGACATGTCCTCAACTTGTGTAACTTATCTCCTTTGAATAAGATGAGATAGGTGTTTCCGTAACGACTTTACTTTATGCTAACGGACTCCTTAATAATCCGTTACACATTTTGGTTGGCAACGATGTTCGGTAGATATATGTATATTTAAACGTTTTGAAGGCACTAAATCGATACCTAAAGAACCACCAAGAAGTATCATTGCAACATATATTATACATTCATAAGTAAACCATAGACAAAAATACGAGAAACAATTTTACTAAAAATTCTGCCTCAATACAGGTTCGCCTAGTGAGGCAGACTATGCACAACTTAAAATATATATTATGTTACTTCTATATAACAGTTCTTACCTCCATATCTTTTTTCCTATTTTGATACTGCTTTATTGGCATCAATTATTATTATAACATTATTCTTATAACAAGGTTAATAACTTATAGATATTTACTTACTAATGCATCATTTATTACCTTATGTTTTTAACTTTGTAAGTAACATGTTATTGTCATTAAAATTATGTTATTATTACTTCTGTGTAAAAGAAAAGGAAGAAAATAAAAAGGGAAAATGTACTTAAAATGTAACCAATACCGACTGTAATATGATATTATATTATGTGTTCATATATTTTTTGGATGAAATAAATAAATTTAAAAAAAAAAACAAAAAAAAAAAAAAACTTTCAAGTTATTGTATTTCTTTATCGTCAAGTATTTCTTTATCTTCGTATTTCAAATAAAATAAGTAAAATTACTTACATTAATTGAATGCTCCCATCTAAGGAAGAAGATCGATATATGTTTCTAATGCGAAAAGACATGATGTATGGAATCGCGGCTCTAACCATCATTTCTTATGAATTTTAAAAAAGGTTAAAAAAACAATTCAATATTCACTAATCTTTAAAAAACATCTTCTAATAGAAATACAAAATATCAATATATCGTGTACGATTTTTTTCGGATTCAAAGTATCACCGGACTGCAGACTGCTGCAGAGGAGAAAAAACCAATAAGTATTTAATATACATACAAATAACATGCCTATATTTTTATATGTTGTATTTTTTCCGTGATTTACTGAACACATGATTTACACATTAAAAATTTTTCGAAACCTTTTTGAAGTGATTTTGTGTGTGCCAGCGAGTTAAAATCTTTCAACTTGTAAACAAAATAATACTACAAGTGAATTATGCATTTATTTCTTAACTCTTCTTGAAAATAATATACATATGTGCAGTTTTCTATTATTTCTTTAATGATTATTGTAATGTATAGTAAATAGGTATTTAATATGGAAATAATACGACAGATGGCGGTAAGCATTTAGCTTGCGCCATAGCTCGCCAGATGGCATTAGTGTACAAGAAGTGGTACTAGAGATAGACTTTACCAGCTCCCAAGGTGGGAGCGCAGAGATATACCTACCCCCGAATAGTAAACAGTCGTAGCTATCCAGCTAGGTTATTAAAAGTAATAAACACACATTATATTTAAAAGAACCTTGTGATAATTAATATCTGCCGAGGAAAGGGCAGATATAACAACTGGCGCAGCCGTTAAAGTATAATTGTGTGGAAAGTTACGAGTGCGAATAATAATTTGTGCTGGGCACGGAGGACTAAGTCACTGCGGGAGTGACTTGCAGTTTTGGCAAAAGAATCGGAAGGGATTCTGCTCGGGATTAAAGGAGCATTTGTTTCCGTGGCTACGGGCTGGAAGAAGATTTTTTTTGTTCTAGGAACAAGAAGAAAAATACCGCAAGGAGGCGATCTGGTTGTGGATCATTGGATTAATCGTGTCAAGGACTAACCATTGGATTAATCAGAGGACAAGGATACAACCCAGAGGAAGGGAAGGAGAGGACCAGACCAGAAGAGTTCCTGAGTTAAGTCCTTTTGTTTCTTTGAGAGGGATTATTTGTTATTGTTGTTTTTTTTTGCCGATCTATCTGTTGGGAGTTATGGAATCGGGTAGAATACCTCCGTTTTGCCATCTCTCCGGAGACTGGGAATTGTTTCGACTTCGGATAGAGCAATTTTTCGTGATTCATGATGACAAAGCGTCTGGTGAGAAAAAACGGGCTTTTTTATTGAATCTCCTAGAATCAGAAACGTTAACCTTACTAATTAATCTGTGTTTTCCAAGTAAAGTAACGGACTTATCTTTTGATAAACTTTTAGCGCTTCTCGACAAACATTGTAACAAAAATCGTTTAGTTTTTAAAGAACGGGAGAATTTTTTTTTAGCGAGACAACAAGAAGGCGAGACGGTAAGAGATTTCGCGGTAAGACTTCGTTCTTTAGCAACGTATTGTCAATTTGAAACGAGGCTTGAAAAAAATCTTATAGACATGTTTGCAATCGGGTTGTTACCGGGTCGCGCGAAAGAGAAAATTTTTGTGGAAGGGCAAAAGTTATCGTTTAATGAAATAGAAGGACTTGCAGTTAATATGTCAACTATGGATAGTGTTAATACGGTTAAATCAGAAGTAAATCTGGTAAAAAAGCGAGTTACTAGCGATGGGTTTAAGCGAGATCAGCGTAGGGAACGATCGACGAACCGAGACGAGCGACGAGGTAGTTTTAACAGGAAACCAGCATATAGGTTAGGATCAAATTCAGGTACGAATTTTAGATCACCCTCTTGTAATGTTAAAAAACAGTGTTTTATTTGCAAAAGGAATGATCATCTATCGTTTGATTGTAAATTTCGTAATGCGAAATGTTTTAAATGTAAGGGCGTTGGGCATTTACAGAAATTTTGTAATGTTAAAAAACAGTGTTTTATTTGCAAAAGGAATGATCATCTATCGTTTGATTGTAAATTTCGTTATGCGAAATGTTTTAAATGTAAGGGCGTTGGGCATTTACAGAAATTTTGCAAGAATAATCCTATAAATCCCATATTTGAAAATCACAGGGATAGTAAAGTTTTAGTTGCGTCAATTAGTCCTATCACTGCTGAAATTGAAATTAATAACAAGAAGTTTACGGCAATGATTGATTCAGGTTCATCTTTATGTGTGATGCCAGAGTGTATTTTTAAAAGACATTTTAGCTCAATCATTTTGTCACAAGACAAGCGAATTATTTCAGGTTATGGAAATAATCGTTTAAAAATCGTAGGAAAGGCGATTTTTGATGTGAAATTCAAGGGTAGGAACAAAAATATTAATTTTATTGTAGTAATAAATGGAACAGAATTAATTGTGGGTAGAGATTTTATGGAATGTTTCGATCTTGGGATAACTTCTCAGGAGACAATTAATTCAGTGACAGTACAAATGAGGAATTTACATGTTGGACAAAAATGTCTAGTCAAGGACTTTCGTCAGGTGAATAGAGTTTGTTGGGTTAGAGGTATTGTAGAAAAGAAAGTGGGAAAAAAAGTTTATATCGTTAGAATCTGTGGTACTCCGTTGACTTGGAAGAGGCATATTGATCAGTTAAGGAGTTTATCTGTGAAATGGGAAGAGGAGAGTGTAGAAGATAACCCACCCACCGCGTCTGAGGTCACGAAATGCGCTTCAGACGAGTTGGAGACCTCAGCTTTGTTGAAGGGGCTAACGGGGTGTTCTCTTGATTTCAGAGTACCAGCGGATGATCGAGAGCAAACTACTCAACCAAGACCTTGGGACGGGAGGCTCCGCTCAAGGCGTTCATAGAGGTCCCTCCCAGAGAAACAGAAGTACTTAAGTTGAAGTATTTAAAATCATGACTATGTTTGGTTGAATTTAGTGTATAAAATCATGTAAAAATGAAATATTTAAAATCCCAGTTTTGTCAATTGTATAGCATCATTTGTAAAAGAACATGACTTGTATTTATTGTAGCCAGGGGCTTGAGATTAGGTCGGGGAGGGTGTAATGTATAGTAAATAGGTATTTAATATGGAAATAATACGACAGATGGCGGTAAGCATTTAGCTTGCGCCATAGCTCGCCAGATGGCATTAGTGTACAAGAAGTGGTACTAGAGATAGACTTTACCAGCTCCCAAGGTGGGAGCGCAGAGATATACCTACCCCCGAATAGTAAACAGTCGTAGCTATCCAGCTAGGTTATTAAAAGTAATAAACACACATTATATTTAAAAGAACCTTGTGATAATTAATATCTGCCGAGGAAAGGGCAGATATAACATATATATAAAACAATTTCGCGAAAAACAGGATTTTTATGATAAAAGAAAACTGAAATCTTTCAAATTATTTTTCCTATTACCTTTTTAGCACTCACATAAATAGCGAAAAAAACTTTCTCAAAAGTCTTGCATATAAAGATTAATTCAAATTAAGTGTATCAAAGATTTATGCAATTTTTCTCGAAAACGGCGACATAGAAATCCTATCATTTTTTAGCATTGTTTTAAGTTCCAAAACAAATAACCTGTAGATAACTGTACTAATTTATTCTTAAATACAAGTTATCTGACACAACAGGTAGATTTTAACATTTTTTAAATATGTAAACAAGTACAATTGAATTAAAAAAACACGAACAAAAAATTACGCAACTGTATTGCATGTTGCTCCCTCTTTTCATCCCCTGTTTTTTTCTAAAGATTTCTTTGTTAAGGACAGGTCTCGGGTTCGGGTTCCCATTTACAGCAGAAGTTGGCTTTGTCCTCGTCTCACAGGTGTCATTGAAGCTTACCTGGGAAAAGAAGGAGTAGAATTAATAACAAAGAAGAGGAAGAAATGACACGTTTCTGCCATACACATTTGTAGCCCGATTATTATCTCGGTTAGGCTGTTTAGTTAAACACAACTTATCACATTATAATGACCGCCAACTCTCGGCTAAAGAAGCTGGAAGGATGGACTCGAATCGCATATAATTTTTTTACGTCATTGACGAACTCTAGAAGCGTATTGGTTTAAACACTTGACTTGAATCGTGTGGTTGTGCGATCAATTGTGTCCAGCGCAAGATGATAATTTTTTTACGTAGATATTTATGATGCATATATTTTTTTAACTTCAATAAAACTTTAGTAAAGAGGCAAGTGTGAACTTTCTGTTGATAACTTAAAGAATTACATTTTTTTAAAGGTGAACATTTTTAATGTCAACATCGTAGAGTCTCAACTGCTCCCAACCGTCTGGAGCCAGTGCAACGTTCCAATTCTGGATGGTGGTCTTACACCAGCGTGACACTGAAAATAACTTCCAATCCGAAATGTGTCGCAATTATTCTAGGTATATATTATTTTTTATAAATAAGTTGTGAAATAAAATAAACCACCAAAAATTTACACGCGCACACCGGATAAGAACTATAAAATTTTGTTGTAAAACTTAGGTTTTATCTACGCGCAATTATTTCTATTACCTGTAGTAGTTTTTTTTACAAATCGTTTATTGGATTAAATATTTTTACTCGGATGTTTAAGGACTTTAAAGAATTTGAATTTTTTTTCCACAAAATCTAATGCGTACAGAGGGTACCTTCATGGTGTCTGGAAACCAGTGGTGCAAACGAGAAACTCAATACATTTAGAGTCGATTTTGTATTGTACTTATAATATACTTGACATTTTTATTCTATAAATGTAAAAATTAAAAAAAAGTAATTAAATTAAATAATAAAAAAAAACTCTTTTTTAATAAAAAGTACAAAATTTAATAAATCACTTTTTTGTTTAAGATTTCGTTTTCGAGTAATTTGAGTCCGAATTTGGATGTTTTTCAAATTCAAAATATTCGTTTGCTACGGAGTTATGTACTTCAGCGGTTTAGCTGTTTATTATATTTTAAAATACTAGACTCGGCTCCAATATTTTATAATTTTGATGCCAAATAAAAGAATATTAAAAATATATTGAAATGTTCTGATGAAAAAAACATTTGGGCTCTCTCCACGTCATGTTGGTTCACTAGTTTCTCTCTGCCGCTAGTTTCCGGATACCATGTATAAACCTATTAATTATTTCTTTGAACAAATAGACACGTGTTATTCCAGGATATATGTTATAATCCTGAGGCCACTTTTATCAGTCGTTACAAATCTAGCCCACGTCTTGTACGAGTAGTTGAAGGGTAGAGATAGCAACACTAAATTAAAGGCTCTTAGTTTTGTCAACAGTCAACAGATACAGCCTTCTAGCAGGACCTTCAGCACGTGGCGGAGAGAAAGTGATAAATATGATATTATAATAACGTCGCACGTGCATTTTTAAAGGGTGGATGCAATAAGAAACTGCATATAAGAAATTTGTATTCAAGATATCTTCTACTTTGTCATTGGCAAGGCACATGATAGGTGCTTAGTAGAATATAAAAGATTTCCTTATTTTTTAAGCCGTACCGTTAAAAATCCAAATCACACTAGGCAATGGCCTATCTAGAAATGCTTGAGTACCTAATGCAGAATCTTGCATGTTAATATTTTCGTTCATAATATGATACTTACATTTTTTTGATACATTAAATATTGATGTAATTTAATTGGAGTCTTACATGCTTAAAACTTAGAATTTTTAGATGGAGCATTTACACTTGACAGCTCAAATCAAATTATTAATTCGCTGATGTTTGTGCTCGTAATATTTATCTACTCATAAATCTTAAAAGTTTTGATTTTCTTTTTTAACCAAAAAACATTTTTAAAAGTACTACATTTTTTTAAATGTTGAAGTACCTACAGATCATCGAAAAAATTAATAAAAATTTCAATCTAGAAAAGTTTTTATAGGGATTTTAGAGGAATTAATCAGTTAACCGAAACGATTCGTATTTGACAAAGTGGGTCTCTAGTTTTTAATAATAAGATTCCAATTGGATGTTGTCGCTTTTTTTAAAGGTAACATTTTTTTTATTTTGGAGGCAAGTATGGTGACCGCCGGCAGCCAATTGGATAACCTTTACCCATGCCATAGGTCACCCCAATTGGTTTGCTAAATTTGGTGACTTAGCAGGGGTGCCCGGGTTCATGGGGTGAGGTACGTCCACGTCTTGGCGGCGAATGCGTTTACCTATCTACTGCGTGGCTGGCCGGATCGGGAGATATTGGTTGAGGGAGACTAAAGCCCACAATACACGACATCTTTTTTCAGCCCGATTCCAATTAGAGACAAAAGTCAACATTTTTCGCTTTACGCGATCGCTATTTTCATCTTTATTTTCATATCTACGATTTCAGTTGACATCACAACAAACAGTAGGGTTCATGTGCTGTTTGCAGTGATGTCAATTGAAATCGTAGATATGAAAATAGATAACATTATAGTGGGAGGGATGGATTAATTTGTCCGTCACTCCTGGACACATTGACCTCCAGATTCCTACCCATTCATCATACCCCTTTCCTTCCCGGAACTTCCTCTCCATCCTTTCCCTAAAAAAGACAAACCACACAGAATCCCCAAAGATGATAAATGCTCTAAGGGATTTTTTCCTCAGAGTCTCCTGTGTGTACCTACATAATTATGGTTGTACTTTTTCTCATTTCTCTGTAAGACACTTACTAATTTTTATTCCCTTAAAAATATACGTTTAATTATAGAAATTGTGCACTTTTCCTCATTTTTTAAATGTAATACAATCATTTGATTTATTATTTTGGTTAACATTTTAAAACTTACAAGATATATAGATATATCTGCTGCTAATGTTAATCTGTGATAGATATCTACACAATAGGATGGAGGCAAATTATCCAGTTAAGACTTTATATTATTTTATTAATTGTTACTGTCTCTATCTGTGTTTTCTGAAATGTTTTCTTCATTCTGAAATATAAATGAAGAAAATTCTGAAATATTATAATAATTTTTAATTTTTAATTCTGTAATCTAATAGTGATCTACTTTTTTCGTATCGTGTAACTTTTTGAGTTATTTAAAATCATACAAAGCAATTAATTTATTAACATTGTTTACGTCAAAAAAGTCGTGAGTGGGTTTACAAAATGTTCCAATGTAACTAACTACCCGTTAGTTAACCCACTAATTTTTTTTTATTTTTTTTTTTTATTTATTTATTTATTTCAAGACTTGTTTTTACATTAAAAAATGATAAAATTTGCAAGGTTAAACAACATTTTTTTTTTTATTCTACTACTCCATAAGTTGAGCTCTGGGAGCTCGTGTTTATGGGAGGAGTATTTATTCACACGCAAAAAATAAAATAATAATAATGTTCTAATTAAATGTTTAAATAATAAAAGAACTTATGATATAAAAACAAATATTAATTGACATAGATTCGTAATTTAGAAAAAAAATTGTTATACAAGGTCAATACTTTTTTTTAAATATTAAATATTACAGTTAAAGTAAGGGTAAATTAAATTAAATTAAATTAAGGGTATAATATATCATTATCCAATTTCAGTGACTTAATTTGTTTTTTGAATTGTTCATATTTCAATGTTTCAGTTACACTAATTTTGTTTTTAGATAATAATATATTGTACCATCTTACACCTAGATACAGATAGTGGTGCTGAGCCGTGGTAGTTCTAAGCATAGGGATGGCTATTAAGCCATTCGTTTTAAATCTATTGCTTATGCTATCAGTGGGGTGAATTTTTTTAATAAAGTACTCTTTATAAATTTGATATAAGGCGTTTCTCTTATACAATTCTGTGATGGATGGTACATTAAATTCTCGAAATATCTCTAGAGTAGGGAAGTCGTATGGTTTCCTAAGGATGATTTTTATAATTATTCTTTGAATTATGATTATAGGTTGTAAGGAAGCTTTAAAGGCCCCTCCCCACCCAATAATGCCGTACTGTAATAAGGACTGAATCAATGCAAAATATACAATTTTTATGGTTTTCTTGTTTAAAATATTTCGTATATTATAGAATACATAGATAAGTTTTCTTATTCTTTCCACAGTGAGATTGATATGATCTTTCCATTTAACATTTTTATCTATTAAGATTCCAAGATATTTTATACTAGATTTGTGATTTAGCTTAGCGCAGTCCGTATTACATGTACCGTCATTTGCACAATTTTTAGAATGAATTGTTATGTTAATTAAATTATTTGGCACATCTTCTTGCAGAGAGAATGGAATATAATATGTTTTTTCTGTGTTGAGTGATAATAGATTATTATCGAACCATTTTTTTATAACCTTCATGTCTTGATTGGCTGCATTGGTAATATCATTCCACGTCTTTTTTTCGATAATTATTACAGTGTCGTCAGCAAAAGATATAAGTTTTCCATTTAGTGATAATTTAAACATTTGGTTTACGTATATTATAAATAAAATTGGTCCAATAACAGTCCCTTGGGGAATCCCAAATTCTAATGTTTCATCTATACTTAGTGAGTTATTTAATTTTACTTTTTGACTTCTTTGAGTTAGATAGCTAATTATCTGCAAAACCTGCAGAATAGTGTATTCTGAATTTAACAGTTTGATTTTAACAAAATAAAAGTATAATATGGTCGGAAAGGTTTTAATTAGCCTAGTGTAAACACGTCTCTTGTTGCCTAAACAGAGGACACAGAACAGTAAACACGTAGCCAACATCCACCGCGGTGATGATATGGATATAGATACCTGTACAAAAAAACGAAAATGGAATCAAAAATTTATAGCTAGCCCAGCGTGTCATTGTTTTTTTATATAAATATTTTTTTACCTGTCCCGTTGCGGCCTTTGGCGGTGGAGTCCCTTCGCGAACGCTATCCTGTGTCTAAAAAAAATCTAGATATGCGTTTACAGATAATACTCCATTGTTTGGCATTTTATTTAGGACTTTTCATTATATTTTATTGGCTCTTTCAGTCTTCCTATTGTGCGTTCGTGGCCATTATTTGAGTTCGCTGCGTTATTTTTTTTCGTCATTGTTTAATGCGATATAAAATTTTAAAACTCTCTTCGATACGCCCGTGATTTTGGGATGATTAATTTCGTGCAATAAAGTTGTTGATACGGTTAAGTGATTTAATTTTTCAAAGCGAAAGAAATCGAGGTTTCTTCAGACTGCATTTTATTTTAGCGTATTAACAACGTTTAATTTATTTCAATAAATATACACAATGGTCTTCAATTTATAAAAAAACTATTAAGCTAGCAATAATAGTTCATTCTTGATATCTTGAAAACATAAGGACTCAATCCTCATCCAAAATCTCCACGACAACATAAAACACGAGGTTTTCGTTCTGTATCTTTGCCAGTGCAAATAGATGGATGAGCTTACCACACAAAATCGACCACGAGAAACGAATTCATGTCTCAATTCACTTCATATCAATTCTTTTCGCATTAAATGATCATTTTGTCCCATTCTATTGTCTGGAACATTTGTTTTTAGCATGCAATTACAATAATCATCTTGCTGTTGAAGTGTCGAAAACCCTTCTGGTCGGAAAAAGAAAGACTCCTCCGAACAACCCTCACCCCATAAGATAGGTGGAAGCTCGAGTGGCAATCGGCCAACGTCAAAAACGCCCATCTCGTTCAAGACCCCACTGAGAGACAGTCTGGGTTCTCATTGCCTCGCAAACTCTGGACCGCCATCAATAGGATAAGATGCTCCCATAGCCGTTGTGCTCACATGATGCATGGATCGGGTCTTAAAGAGTCGCCGATGTGTGAATGCGGTGCGGTGCAGACCACCGAACAAGTGGTCAACGAATGCCCGCTCCATTCATTCCCCGGCGGGATTGATAAGATCCACAGGGTAACGCCTGAGGCCCTAGACTGGCTCACAGACCTAGATGTCCCCCTCTGACCCCCACCATACGAAAGAAGAAGAATCATCTTGCTAATGAATTAATAACTATACAAAATGAATTAACGTTAAAATAATTCATTAATGAATTGCCTTAGCTAGTATTTAATGTACAATGAAAAATTCAAAGGATAACTGCCAGCTTAGAAAACCAATTTATGAGATTGAAAAAGTGAGAAGTGAGTGAATTGAAAAGAGTGCGTAGACCTACAAATTCTCGACAAAACGAAAAGATTTGTGTTCCAATTTGAAGTTTTTAGTGAGACGAATCGGCATACAAATAGAAGGATGAAGATCGAGAATTTAAATAATAAATAAAACGTTAAAAGCATGTAGGTAATATATTTCAAAGTAATAAATGTTATCTAAAATATATTCTTAAATATTTGTTATGTTTTTTAACACGGTTTCGGTAACATTTTGGCTAAAGGCGTGCGATACACCCGCTGTGATTTCCATCATATGTTTTTACCGTTTCGGTCACGCAATTTGCTTGTAATGTTTGGCTTGGTTTATATCGCTAAACGCGGTAAACTTTACCGTCCATAAAATGAGTGATTAAATTCGTATTTATCACCGAATGTACAATATTCGGTCGATTTAGCCTGTCAAAAGTGGTTACCGCCAGTTCAAAGGGTTGTTTCTGCTTTTACCGAACAAAGGCATTAGCGGAACGAACGATTTGAATATTTATTACTCCTAATTAGTAATGAAAGATATCTGTATCAATCATAGAATAAAGAATACATCACTAGAAGTGCCTTTCATACATATTTGAATGAATACAACCCTTCCATTTAGCCCAACTCTCATTGTTCCATCTCACTTACACTCGCCTGAAATTGTAGATCGCCATCTCATTTGAGTTTCGAAAACACAGTTTTGTAAGGAAATATACCTAAGCCCAAATTGAACCTATATTTGTTTCACGAAACACCACCACAAGGCACTTCTTTTGTAATTCTTTATTCTACGGTATCAATATTACGTAGGAATGTGAGTAAAATGAGTTAAACCATTGGAGTGCAGATGATAAGTATGAGTCTGTTTTACTGGTATTTCAATGGAAGGCGATCTGATTAGCCATCGTCATCACTTCTTCGGCAGAGCAGGAAAAATCCACTTAGAATGCCCAGTGGGTAAATATAAATTAAAGATTACGGTATTGTACAGTTGTAACTGAAAACATCGTAATTTTCAAAAGCCTTTTTAAAAAAATTAAACCTGTAACACAAACACATTACCACCCGCTGTTATTTGCCCAACACCCTTGCACGATTGACATTTTTAAGCCGCTTGAGAACAGGTAGGGTTTTACATTATGACTTCTAGGTACTCAAGAATACGGTTCTGGAACGATTTGTACGTTTTTTGGTTTCCTTCCTCTGGTGAGACTTAGATTACTCCTGTTTTAAAAAAAACCACCTGCGTATTGCATAACACTCTATAGTTAACAAAAGTCATGAGGTAATAGACCACCATAACACGGGCATCAGCCTAGCATGGTGGTCGAAAAATTCACTAATGTAACCCTATTTTTGTAATTAATGAATAAAGAAAAAAAAATCCTCCGGAGTTAAGATAGAAAATGATTAAACGTAGTTTTTTAAGGACCAAAAATCTAAAAATCACACTGAAAAAGTAATATAGTCAATAAATTCTAATAGGTAATACAAAAGAATCAACTAAATATTTCCACGCATGAATATGTATGATAATACAGACAAGCTAACTAGCTACTTGAGGTACATCTGCCACTAGTGCTCCGAGACACAATACTTTCTTCCCCTAAAGTATTTCCAAAAGTAGAGTCCAATAATATGTAAGTACTTTAAGTATTTTGACGACGGGTCTCACCGCAGCACAAGCCACTCACCGCCACAAAACACTGGCGGTAAATCAACGAGCAACGCACTACAGATATAATTAATAATGAACACACACACAGCCTCCAATTGCGGTTACCTCACATACCCCAACCAGCAACCAGCAACCAGCCCCCCGGGACAAACGCTTGTTTGTTTTCATTTAAGGCCTACAGTTAGCTTACAGCCCTACCAACCCGTCTGAGATCTTCCGAACTGTCAAAACTTTGGATTACGAGCAAACTTCGGATTTAACATTCCTTTCATTTTCGTCATCTTAACGAAGACAAATTTAATAATAAATTATAACAAACAATGGAAAAAAATACGAGCAGGTTATCCTTACATAAGTTTTTTTTTATAAATAGATGTCTGCTCCTAGCATTTCTTGATCTCGTATTTGATTTATGTAGAACCTTCCGCGTATTTTGTTATAAGGAGAGGTTAGATGATTTAGATTCGTGTTTCTCAAATTGTTATGCGTGTTTCAAAATTTCAGCGATTTTAAATGTCGTTATAACTGTTCTAAATTACATTTTATTTTACGCACTCTTTTATAATCATTCGTTATCCCATGTCGGCCACATATTGTAAAGAAAGTATCTAAATTTACTTAGTGAATTTATTTTTAAGAATTCTTCAGAGGTTCATCTTCTTTAAGAGGTTCAATTGTATGAAAACGAATTGCTCTTATTTAAATGTAAAATCATATTTTTTATTTATGAAGCACAAAACATTTATTTATTTTAAACCAAAATTTGTATTACAGTTTAGCAAACGCTTAATTCGATGTTTACGAGAAAACTTTAATCATATCACGTTTAAGATACTGAAGGTACTAATTTTTCAGTTTCAGCATGAAAAAAAAAATTGGGTGATCGTCTGAAATACACTAAATGTCTTATTATTAACCATGTCTTAAATTTTACACATCCGATAAACAACCCTTTACATCAATTGTTGTTAAAAATAAAACAGTTGTGTAAAATTTAAAACACGTTTATTAGTAAGGGGATATGTGTTTACAAACGGTTTACAATTCTCGTGTTATAACATTTATGCGCAGTGATATAAAATATGTATATATATTATCTTGGTGATAAGTTTCTATAGCTTCTAATAAATGTATTTGCCATTTCTTACTCAATCAAGTCTTATCTTAAATTTCGCAAGTATAAGAAGCGAATCGTCGTTAAAAAGATATAAAATGTGTATGTCGATTCGGCAATAAAACAACTAATTCGCGTTATTTTATGAAGGTCTCGATGTTGATAACGGTAATGCTAAATTGGCAATAGAGAGACCCCCAAACGACAGCGCTGAAAAACGGTCGGAATGCAAATGAAGGCTTTTTATTAATCGACTTGAAAGGTGTGATCATTCGTATTTGCATAGGTCTCAGATATATTACGCAAGCTAATGCATTCCGCTGACACCTCGCTATAGTGCAGCTTGTGTATTTGTGTAACGTATTCGGAAAGGGGTACAACCATACAACCGTACGGCAATTTATAATATTATTATAATTTATTTTCCAGATGTGTACCCGCAGGAAATTGAGAGTTCCGGACAAGAATAACTGTGTTTGATTTGGCTGATCGGTTGCGAGTGATATATGGTCCGATTATTCAAAATTATTCAAATTATTTTAGCAGCTTCGCACGTTTTATTGGCTATTTTAACAGGCGTCTGGTACAAATGAGACTTCAATGACTAAGTTTTTTTCGGAATTGATATTTTTTACCTACATTTGCATAAGCCCAATTGTTATCCATGACGCGCGACGTAGGTTTATATAGATATATTTTTTCCAATACAATTTTAGTAGTATTTTTTATAGTCATAGATAAATTACTCAGCGTTTCCTTTCTGCATTATAATGTTCAACTATTATAATAGGATCAAAACTTTGAATCTCAAACTGTGGATAAAGTTTTTAAAAAAATATCTAAAATAACATCTGCCAATGTTAAATGTTTCAGATTCTAATATTAAATATTATTATGAAAAGTTATTCAAATAATGTCCTATAAAAGATTGATTGGAACAGACGATGACACGACAATGAATAAATAGAGTGAGAAAAAATATTTAATTTTTCGAAGAAAACTTCTTCGGAAAGGTTTTCACTTTGTGATGGCATTATTTATTTTATTTTAAAAAATAATAAAAAATATATAAAAAAAAATAAAAATATAAAAAATAATCATAATTTTGACAAAAACCATGGACTTAAAATATTACATACAGGCTATAAGGCATCACAGATAAATAATTTAGAGATTTTAGAAATTAGAAAAAATGTAAATAATAAAGCAGACATAATTAATAAGCAGCAAATTTTTATAAATCCTCTCTTGAACCTCTTCCCACTTAACTGGTCTTTCCCTGCTAATGGCTTTGAAATCCTTAATTGATAAACTTTCCCCACTCTTACCCCTCCCCCTCCCTCCTACCCTTTCCTTTCATGTGTCATCTATATTTAATTTTTAAGTTTAGTATACGTTTGATCCTGATGAAGTAAACATTGTTTACGAAACATGTTGATTGTGTACCAATAAAAGTGATGTAAACAAAGTTATTTGTCTTTTTATTAAAAAAAATATTTCATCCCGGAAAGACATCTTCTCCAAAAATTGCTTCTTTTCAACGATAATTGTAAATACGTGTTACATTTTTTTTACAGTGATATTCAAAACACACGTAAATTACGTATTTGTGTAGATTAATAAATTATTTATTTATTTTCGTGATTTGTTTTTGGGGTTTAATGCCTTGTTAAGCTATCTCCTTATTTAACCAATTTTTATTTATATAGTGTATGTGGAGAGGGTTCCATGCCAACTCAGAATGAAACCAACTCAGAACCACCTCAGAAAGGTCATTAAAAGCTATGAAAAAAATATTTTAAAATATCCGGTAACCCTGACCTAACTTAACCTGTCTAATCAATTTTTTAATGTTTTTTTATCATCACTCATTCTGTGGTGGTTCTGAGTTGGTTTCATTCTGAGTTGGCCGGTCACCGTGGAGAGATGTGTAATCGAAGTTTTTTTTTTAAATGTATGCTTATACATATATGTAAACGCGGTACCTTGTTCTCAGTTCCAATCCTGTACGAGTTGGTATTGCAGTATAATTTAAAGTGGTTTTCTGCGATTAATTTTGGTGCAGTCGTCAATTACTCTGCATTTTTTCAAAAGTGTTCGAAAACATAGTCTATGACCAGTTATTCCCTGTGGTAAAGAATTCGATCAACGAATTTCAGCATGGATTCTTTGCAGGTCGCTCTGTTGCTACAAATCTTGTAACATTTATAAATTTCTTGTCTGCCTCTATGGATAAACGTGTGCAAGTTGATACACTTTATACTGACTATAGCAAAGCCTTTGACAAGATCAACCACAGGATCCTGCTTAGAAAACTTGCTAATGATGGTATTCATGGAGATCTTCTTCGTTGGATATCTTCATACATAACAAACAGGTCCCAGGCTGTGACAGTAGGTGGATTTTCTTCCATCTGGAAAATAATTACTTCTTGTGTGCCTCAGGGGTCCATTTTGGGTCCTTTGCTTTTCTCTATCTATATAAATGATATTACGACATGTTTTCACAACGCTCAAATTTTACTATTTGCCGACGATATGAAGATATACATTCCTATAAGCTCCCATGACGGTTCTGTGTGTTTACAAGAAGATCTTGACCGACTGACGGATTACTGTCTCAGAAATAAGCTTTTTATCAATATTTCCAAATGTTGCAAAGTCACATTCACACGTAACCATATAAAAATACTGCATGAATACACCATTTCTGGATCGCTGTTAACAAATAAACATTATATACGTGACCTCGGGGTTATTTTGGACTCTAAACTTACCTTTGATAAACACATTGATAATATTGTCACCAAAGCAACAAAGAGTCTAGGCTTTGTACTGAGAACATGCAAATTTTTCAAAAACACTAAGACTTATCTGATTCTGTACAATTCACATGTTCGTCCTCACCTGGAATACTGTTCACAGGTTTGGAACCCGCGCTACCTATATTGTTTATGTTAACAGGTTAGAAAGAGTTCAGGAGCGATTTCTCAAATTCCTCAATTTTAAATCATTCAACATATATAATTCTTACGACGAAATCGAGAAACATTTTCGAATCTCGAAACTGCTCAATAGGAGGCTTGTCGCTGATCAGATGCTTCTGTACAAAATTATTAACTCAAAAGTTGACTGCACGGAGCTGCTAAATAAAATAAATTTCCACACGCGGACTCGATACAGCAGACAATATACCCTTTTCTACATTGATAGATGCAACACTAATTCCAACCAAAATGAATTTATACAAGGGACATGTAAATACTATAATAATAAACTTACACATATAGACACACTTGCTGACATATTCACTGCTAGTTACTGTCGTTACAGAATTTCTTTGTATTACATTCTATGTAGGTGCGAATAACACATATTCATGACTAACTTGATTGTACCTAATATTTTTATATTACTTGCGTGGCAACTTTCCCTTATCCCTCTCCTCCCCTTACCCGCCCCAACCCAAATACCTATTTCGCAGTCTATTTAAGTATTGTTTTATTTTATTATTGTGTATAACATGTTTATCACTTGTTGAACTAACATCTGTATTATTATTTTTTTTTAAATTGCTGCTAAGTTCTGGTTTTATTTTTTCTGTTTTTCTTAAATTTTCTAGTTTACATTCAGTTACTTTTATGTTTCTAAATACCTATCTGTGAACATTAATAATTGGTCTGTTTTTTTACCATCCTCTTATGTATATTTTATTACTAAGACTGTTTATGTTCCTGAAATAAATAAATAAATAAATTACCGGATACCAAGAACTATTGAGCTTTGCCACGTCGCGCGTCGTCTTCATTATCTACTATTAAAGGGTTTTTTTTGAATTTCAATTACTTCCGAAATTAAGCGTGCTCTACGCGTTTTGGGTCTAGAACTTCAGGAAAAAATCCAAAGTAATGGTAGTTTTCTATTAAATGCTCGGAAATTGGTGATTTGTCAGGGTGGCCGAGTGTACACGATCGAAATTTTTCTGAAATTCTTTTGGAGATCGTCCGTTCTGTCTGGCCTACATAAACCTTGTCACGTCCGGAACAGCTGAGTTTATAAACGCCATCTGTTTCCAGAGTTTTATTGCTAATTATTAAGACATGGTATTCATCAATGTGCACATTACACTGCACATTGATGAACTTCCGCTTTATATTATTACAACAAACTAACTAACAAACCAAAACGCCATTTCCCCTCAGGTGTAAGCCGAGGGGATGGTCTGACAAACAACTCGGTTTTGGCACACACTCCTTGTTCCACTGCCTCGCCTTTACTACTGTGTTTATATGTATTATTTTACCGTTTATCATTTACTGTGCCGTGTATCTTTATGCGTTCTTCGTAAATTGTAATCTCTGTAATACTCAATATGTTATGATGTAGGTTAAACTTTTTATGGAGACTATGAAAAAAATATTTTTGGAAATCGTTGATTTATCTTCAATTTTCTTGACTTCGTTTTAAAACTCGTAATATAGGAACATATTCAAATAAACTGGTTCAAGTAAGTGAGAACTCATACGGAGGTCACCAAAGATATTCAAGTACAAAAGAGATATGCTATGATGTCCGCGCGACTGTCGCCGAACTACGGCCTAATTTGTTCATTTTCTTGATTTTTTACAGGTGTGCAGTATATGTTACATTACATTATGTGTGGTTAACAATATATTTTAAATACGGAAAGAATTCGTTCATTTAGTTTAGCGTTCGTTTAGTTTATTCGTTAATTATTCGTTAATTTAGTTTATTCGTTAATTGGTAAACAACACCGGCGATACCCAGAAGCACAGTCTCACCTAGTAAAAACGGCGGATAGCACATCTCCTTATATTTCACAGTTATTGGAGGTCACCGACGTTCGTCCTCTTCCTTCTCACGCGTCTTGTTTGAAAAAGAAAAATAAAGAAGATACTATAACGATGACACGTTAGGACTAGTATTCTACGAGTATTTTTTAAACCAATCAACCTTCCAAATTTGGGAGGCGGTAATTGGTACCGCAGCCCCGGGAACTATTTACTGGATAACCAACACCTCTGCCGTAGGTCGCTATGTGTGGTTCGCTACGTTTGGTGACTTAACAGGGGTGCCTGGGTTTCTGGGGTGCGGTTTGTGTGGATCTGGCGGCGGATAACCTGGACACACTGAAATCTAGATTCCTACCCTGAGTACCCACCCCTCTTACCTTTTTCCTTCTCAGAACTTCCAATCTTTCATTTCTTTAAAATTATCCTCCACAAAGCATCCCCAAAGATGACATAAGGCCCCGATGGAAATTATTTTTCTTAGGGCCTCCAGTGTGGAGCTAATGAAAAAAAAATCATAATATTTTTCATTTTGACATGGTTTTTTTACATCATTTCCAAATTTGTCGGATAACTTTCACCCGGAGTCTTGTAATCAAACTGTTGTTTATAACATATTGTATTAAAAACCAACCTTTGACAACAATCACAGATCTTTGGTATAATAATAAGATTATAACAACTGTGTGTTTTTTTTAACAAATCGATAAACTATTCTATATTATTACGGACGGAGCTGAGAGCATTAAAGCATTGACTCGAAACGGTAGAATGGTAGATAGACAGAGTCTATATCAAGCAAACAGTTATGATTGTGTATATTGGTAGCTCGTAAGCTGTACTTTTTATGTGTGGGCATTTTACCCATTTAAAAGTGTGCTGCGGGGTATGAGATCCCTTTCGGGGGGCAGTCCCTTCGGTCCAGGTATATTTGATAACTTACAGAGCTAACGGCTTAAACCTTAGGAATATTGACGATATTTTATCCCAACTGTCATCTCGAAGGCGAATAGTGGCAATCTATTTTAAAATATTAAGATACAGGATCGTTAGGCCGGTACACTTGTAACTTATGAGTTATTGATCGGATTCCGTGGAGATCTTTTCCTTTTCTCGTCCGACCCTCACCGGGACCGGAGCACGGCGGACGATATCGAAAATTAAATAGCAAAATAAAACATGTTTTTTTGTCTTAGATTCTGAGAAAGATTTCTATCACCATGTTCACACTAAAATCTGATGATTGACGGTGTTTAGTTGATACGGAAAAAAACAGGATCTTAAGTTTTTTAATTATACGATATTTTCAAAAAATATCTAACCTACGTAGTCTCTAATACTTATTTACTATAGATAATTTTTAAAGCTAATCTTATAAGTGAATCTATGTTATCATTACATGGTATAAAATGAAGTCGCTCAGTATGTGCGCTTTAATCTTTTAAACTACGGAACGGATTTTCATGCGGTTTTCACCAATAGATAGGGCCATTCAAGAGGAAGGTTTATATGTATAATACATGCATATTATAGTAGAGAAAAGCCGAGAAATTCAAAAAAAATATAATTGTGTGCGAACATCATCATTATCATTACATAGTATAAAATGAAGTCGCTCAAAATGTATGTGCGCTTAGATCTTTTAATCTACGCAACGGATTTTCATGCGTTTTTCACCAATAGATAGAGTGATTCAAGAGGAATGTTTATATGTATAATAAATGCTTATTATAGTGAAGAAAGGAGAGAAATTCAAATATTCAATTCAGGCAGCGGGCAGCTGACAAGCGGGAGGTGTGGATTTTATAAAGGTTTAGATAATTTTATAAAGGTTGTGTTTAGTTAGCCACAGCGACGTGTGGCCGGGTCTGCTAGTCTATCTATGTAATATCTATACATCTAAAGGAGAGTAACTTATTTTTTCTCTACAAATTCCTGTGAAAAGACAGATTTCGGTACCCGAAGTGGGTTTTGAACCCGAACCCCGACTACCAGTCAGACCTCCTAACCAATTTCAACTAGTCATCCACTCTTATTGGTGGTGCATATGCATTATGCATGATGTTTTAACAACATCACTTGTGTAAAAACGTTTAAATCAACATTTCTTATATAAGTTGGATTTAGCAGCGAAATGCCACCCTTTTTTATAAAACAGTTATTTCGGAAGTTTATTAATTTACTTCTATGTTCGTGCATATGTAGGTACAGTTTTCAGGTAAATAATTAAAAATTATAATTTTTAAATTTACATTTATTATATTCATAAATGTTTATTTGTTTATATGTTAAATTTTAGCCATTTTTTTAACTACCATTCTAGGCTATTGCCCGTGTTGTGGTAGTCATACATGAAACATTATTTTATATAAACAGATAATAAAATATAAGAAGAGGAGAGAAAAAAATAACATATTTAAGTATAAATAAAAATTTTAAAATACTAACACAAATAAAAATATAAACAGAAATCTGAGAAATAAAGAGTAACAAGATATTTTAAAGAAGATTGAAATAAAAATGAAAATAAAAATTGATAATTATTATTCTTCTTGAAATAAAAAAATAAAAGTAAAATTTGGTAAGTATTCTTCTACACGAGAGTACATGTTTATAGTCACTTTCGAAGTTCGTTTTACGAAAGAAATTGAAAAATAGATGCGCCAGAGTCTAGAGCAACCGTACTCAACTCAACGCTTTTGTGTGCGGCCCTAAACTCTTTATTATCAGGAACTTGATTTAAAACAAATCTATCATTCTAAATTTCGTCTATCTTGAGATTCGTTTTGACTTTGACGCACAGATAGTGATACCCGAAAAGGATTGTCATTATACTCATTACGGTCCACATAATCTGGTATAAGAGTAAGATACGTTTCTTAGATTTTCACGGCAAAAAGTATTTTCGTTAATTGTTTGTGGGGTGTTGTGCTGTGTTGCGCTAGCTCCTTCTTTAGCCAATGTATCAGTTTTCGACAGCGTTGCAGTGCCCATCATCAGGGCAGACGTGTAAGAGTGTTGCTATTGCAAACGCTAGATTTATTCCCAAAAAACAAATATTTAACACACAAGTACGCGCGCAAATAATTTATAAATTTAAAAAAAAACCACTGCTAGAAACCACCGCATTAATTATAATACATAAAAAACTGGTTAATGTCACTGGTTAGTCAGGTACTGACTTGCAAATTCTAAGAGCATTTCTTGCTGTCGTATAAAGTATTGTTATAGTATAATTTAATGCACTCGAAAAATGTACGACGAAAAGAGAGTGCTTCAAGACAAATGGGAAGAAGAATATTTCTTTGGGGGGGGAGGTTGAAGATTTTTTTTCGTCATACCAGTATAGTGTTGCGGCCCGCGTAACTTTACAAATACATGTATGTGGCCCGAAGAGAAAAAAGGTTGAGAATCGTTGCGCTGGAGTAAGTACATTTTTTTTTCAAAATTAATATTATTAATAATATTATATACCTACCTATACTTTTTACAGATGAATACAGCATAAATGTTAATAACATCTCACAAGGAGAACCTGTGCTGAGGTTTTCGCATGTTTTAGATAAAGTGTTATTTTGTATCAATAGTAAAAACACATTACCCTCCTTGAGACTCTCAATGAGGACACTGCGGTTCCATCCATGGCGGCAGTACTCTATGTTAGAAGTACATCACAATTATTATATAGACACAGAATGTGGTGAAAAGAAAATAAAATTGACTAATACATGAGGTGAACATAATGAAGCAGTTAATAATAATAATTATTATTATTGGATGATTTTTATAGCGCTATTTTCGTGAGAAAATCACCGCAAGTTAAGATTAATATTATTGCCATTTTTTAAAAAAGTATACCAAATAATTATCTATGCAATAATAATATGTTTTAACCTTTAAGTATGGACGTGGAGTCTCAGAGGCTCCGCGCAGTTTTCAAGTTCTTTGTTTCACACACTTCCCTCGCTCCCCACGCTCGAGCGTCTCAGTAGCTTCACTTTTAGTAGCAAAATAGACAATGAGGGAGGAGGTTGCGTCGCTGGGTACATAGCACGTGAGTAATAATCATCGAAATATTGGCTGGAGCCTGTCAGGCTCCACGTCCACATATAAAATATTTTGATAGTTTTTGTGCTGTTTTTAGATTCATGTTATGAAAAATGTTTTTTTTACGTTAGTATATAAAATAAGTAGATACAGAAGTTTTTTTGTGTTAGTGTTAGATTTAGTTACTTTTAATATGTCAAAATAATAAGTCTAAAAAGTCTGAAAAAGTGCTATATTAGTTGATTTTTCATATTTTATATAATTATAATAATAATAATAACAGTATTTTATTCCAGAATGTATGCAGGGGTAGCGCAATGCAATGCATTCCATAAAGAAAATTGATTACAAATACTATAATTTTTTTTTTCTTGTTAAAAACCTATATTTAGATATAGATAGGGTTTTGCCGCGGTTCGGAATCAGTTTCTAGAAAAAAATTGTACGTGTATTATATAGTAGCCTGAGAGACTCCCCGTCCTCACTAGTGTTAAAACTATTTGACGTCCATACTTAAAGGTTAAGTAGGTCTTATTGTACAATTTATTTAAATACTAATTAATTTGAGTTATGTTTGGTTTGGGAAACATTATTAGATTCCAATTGGATAAAAATAAGGTTAAGGTGTTGGGACCGCCGCGCCGCCGCCCCGGGAACCATATATTGGATAACCAATACCTCTGCCATAGGTCACTCCGAGTGGCCCAATATACCAAGCTGCATTTGGTACCTACATTGATTCCTTTTCTATCTATCTTTATATTTATCTTATCTTTTGAAAGTTTGTGTTTTTTCATTCCTGACGGGTGAGTTCGGTTAACCCGGTTTCATTTGTAGGTATATCTACCTGATAAGTAGCTTGATAGAATTTTCAAACGGGGTTCATCTTTTTATACACCAAGTAATCAAGAAAACATTTATAAAAAGTGAGACAGTGCAATAAATTCAACATCGACATATTAATAACGTATATCTCGTGCACAGCGGCGTGCCGTCACATATTTTGAAAACAAAAAGATTCGTTGGATATTTACAGATATAAAGAACATTTTCACATTTACGTTTAGATATAATATCTCAAAGGGGTACACCCATGACAGCTTCTTCCATGTAAAAAATTGAATTTAAAAAAAAAATACTGGAATATCGCGGAAAACGGTAGAAATTTCTCAGCACGTCACTGCAAGCTTGACGTTCATCTTTTTAAGCCAGTTTTCTTTTTATGAAACTGCATTTCGTAATCCTGTTGTCAGTGGAGAAAGTACCTGAACAGTTCTCAGTGCAATCCACGTGAACTGAAACCCAAACTGCACTTGCTTGCCAGTATTGCATTATTCCTTGTATGGATGCCTTATAACTGTTGCGCGCACATGTAACCCTCGATAACTAAATATATATAGGGCCCTATGTTTAACCGCTCGCTAAAGTAAAAGTAAATGTATTCGCTAAAGTTAAATTTCACCAAAGTTTTTCAATTAATATAACCGCCTGTTTTACATAACTTTAATATTCGTTTTGACTATAATATTCGTGTATTCGAACCGATAGTTACTCCAGAGTTGCTTCACTATTTTAAAATATTTTACAGTTCTGTTGGAGATAAAGTACGAATTATTAATGATGATTAATATTATAGAAGATGACGATAGTGACGATGAATTCCTCATCCAATATGTCTTGCAGCAAAAACCAAAAACATTTCGACCCCGTGTTACTAATATGGTTATTTGGAACGATTACGAATGAACATATTCAAGAAGATGTTACAAACAATGGAAGTTTAATTTTATTTTCTCCTTATAATATCGTATTACAATAGGTCATAATTTATTTTTAAATACTCACACAAATGTTTTTATAGAAACAAAGCTGTCAGATCCTACAACAACGCTAAACAAAATATGTCGGGATTTTTCGTCAGTTGTTGTGGTTTTCAAATTAAATGTTCTGGATTGCCGCACAAAAAAATAATGCGGTGCGGTTTTTCGCATAAATTCGGGGAATATTCTGCTTCTAAGACTGGGCACACTAACAACTATTACTCCTCAAAAGTTCACATTCAGCGCGTAGTCATGTTAAATATCATTGTCACTTTAACTGACAGTTAAAAATCGAATTGAGTTCACGATTTAGCGTTCTGTTAAACTGACGGTCGTTAAAAGTTGAATCAATATGGTTCAGTTTGCGTGCAAAATCGTGTCAGAAATCATTCTTAATAACTATAACCTCAGTTCTTAATAAATATAACCGTATAAATGTAACCTTCTTCCAATAGAAATTGTACAAAGAACAATTATTAAAATTATATTCAAAAAATCCTTGGACTACCCAACAGAACGCCTATTTGATGAATTCCAAGTACCTACTTTAAAGATATATATATTAAAAATGTATTAATTCAAATCATAAAAGAAAAGGATAAATATTAATTTTTGAATGAAAACAGAACGCGACTTAAACATGTTTTTCTATTCCCAAAACTAAATACTTCTGTTGCACAACATCATTACACTTACCAGGGAAGAACTTTTTTCAATCGTCTACTAGAAGAAATCAGAAGCATTAATGATAAAACCCGAATACTGCTCTCTGTCAAGAGACATTTAAAAAATATTCTGAGGAAAAAAACTACTGCCACTTAAATAATCTTCCAAATATTCTTAGTTTTCCATAACATTATTTATTTTCTTTAAATACATACGATTATCAAAATAAATACTATAGCACAAATATATTTATGTAAATGAATTATTTAAGTACTAACCAATAACCACATTTATGTACACTCTATTTCCATACACAAGCAAATGCTTTCAATGGAAAAGTAGTAAAAAACCTAAGATGTAAAATTATCATTATGTACCATGTAAAACATATTATTAGAAAAAAAAAATAATAATGAAAAAAAAAATAATGCAAAAATATATAAGTACCTATTCGAAAAATGGAAATAAAAACAGTTATGTAAAATGGGCGTTGTAAAAAGGCCTTTGATACGATAGACCATAAAATCCTTTTCAAGAAACTTAAAAAAATTGGGATGTCAAACACAACTTTAAATCTGCTAATAAGCTACATGTTAGAACGTTCACAGTGTGTTAAAATTAAAAAGCGTAAAATTAAGCCTCTCCCAATCATTTACGGTGTACCACAAGGAAGTGTCTTAGGACCTTTATTATTTTTGATATATATAAATGATATCTGCAACCTACACACCAAAGGAAAAATCATTAGTTTTGCCGATGACACTGCCGTTTTATTGAATGAAAGTGATTGGTTAACCACTTTTAAAGATGCTGAACACGAGCTTATACTTCTGCAAAAATGGCTTAAACAAAACTCACTTACACTTAATGTTAACAAAACTAAATATTTAACTTTTTCCATAACAGACAGAGGACAACCAGCTGAGGATTACAATCTTAAATTACACGATTGTCAAGGAAAAAACTTAATCCAATCATGCCACTGCCCCACCATAACACATTCTAAAAACATAAAATATCTCGGCATTGAAATCGATGAAAATCTTCGATGGGACTCCCATATAAATAGCATCACAAAGAAACTTACAAAGCTTGTATACTACTTTAGATTCATACGCAACATACTTAATAAAAATGATCTATGTAAAGTATACTATGCTCTTTGCCAATCACGCATAGAATATGGAATTATAGGTTGGGGAACTGCCTCAAACATTCACATGAAGCAGCTAGCTAAAACGCAAAAGGCAATAATAAAAACAATCATAAAAGTACCCATAAAAACTCCATCAAAAGAAATCTTTAAAAACTTTAATGTGTTCAGCATTATTAAATTATACTCAAAAAATGCACTACTCAAATTTAAAGAAAAATGTGAATACCCTGTGGACCAACACACCTACACTACAATGTCGAAATCCACAAAACTACTTAACATCCCGCAATTAAATACATCTTTTGGCCATAAAAACCATAATTTCCATGCCACAAAATTATATAATGCCCTTTCAATTGAAACTCAGAACACCATGGAGATACAAACGTTTAAAAAGATATCAAATAATGGTTAAATAAACAGGACGACGAGGAAATCATTAAAATTATGAAGTAACCCCAATGCAACCTGCAGAAACAAACCAATACTTTTATTTTATTCATTGTTTATTTTGTTTATATTGTTTATCTATAATCAAGAAACTAGAAGATGAGGAAATAAAGATCAGCACCCATTCAGCAGCATACATTGCGCGTGCTGTCAGATTTAATGCTTGCAAATGAGTCAGGTAAGTTAGCTTTACTATCATTATTAGATTTGAGTGCGGCATTTGATACCATCGACCACGATTTTCTCATCAAAAGACTGGAAAAAACCTTTGGACTGGGTGGTGATACTATTCAATGGATAAAATCCTACCTCTGTGGCCGAACACAATCTGTAAAAGCCGGTGGTAAAAACTCTCCCTTTGTAACCCTCACTTCTGGAGTCCCTCAGGGTTCAGTGCTGGGACCCCTACTTTTCATTCTGTTCATCAACGATGTTGCCAAAATAATAGAATCATTCGGACTTCTTTCCCATTGCTACGCTGACGATCAGCAAATCTATTTCTACTGCGCACCGAATGAGAGAGATAGATTAAAAGATATTATCGTTAAATGCATTGCTGCCATAACAGACTGGATGTCTTCGAACAAACTAAAACTAAATCCAACCAAAACAGAATTCCTCTGGACAGCAACAAAAAAGCGTCAGTCATTATTAGACAAATCTCCTCTCATTACTTCTGGCTGTAACATCATCCCTAAAAATGGCGTCAAACTACTAGGTGTACATCTAGACCAAGATCTTTCCCTTAAATCCCAGATTAATAAAACAGTAAGCGCGGGATTCTTTCACCTGCGCCAAATCAAATCTATAAGGAGAAATATTCCGACTAAGGCCACAAAGATGCTGGTAAACTCTTACATTGTATCGCGACTTGACTATTGCAATGGCATATATGCAAATCTCCCTAAAATATATACTGATTAACTTCAGTCAGTTTTCAATGCTGCAGCGAGACTGATAACCGGCGTTTCCAAATTTTCTCACATTTCTCAACATCTGCGGAACCTTCATTGGCTTAAGTGTCCTGAGAGAATTCAGTTCAAACTCTGCTGGATGGTGTTTAAAGCACTACACGACATGGCGCCACCCTACCTGTCGGAACTGTGCATTCCAAATGATGTCAATACTAGGCAAGCAACCCTTCGATCAGCATCTTCAATAGCCGTAGGTAGACTCTCAGTGCCTATGCGCAATCCCAATACCAATTTCGGAGACCGGGCTTTCGCAGTAGCAGGCCCAACAGCTTGGAACAAACTCCCTTCACATTTGCGAAAGATCGACAGTACATCTGAGTTCAGAGCAAAGCTCAAAACTCACCTTTTCACATTATCATATCCCGAAAAATAACTTAATTTTTTCAGTAGTATTTCATTACTTAGTCCATGGGAATTACCTAGATTGATGTATCTTCATTACCAGCTTTTCCGTTGTTACGCAACTTTTGACATTATATTACAACTTATTATGCGATTTTTTTTTTTTTTTTTTGTAATATTTTCATGACTTACACTGACAGCACGGGCAGTAACATAACAACATGTGTTTATAAACGTAAATAAGTATGTTAGTCGTAAATAACTAATTTTAAGACAGTTGCAAATCATAATACAAATAGAGCAGTAACAATACTGCTCTATTCGTATTATGACAGTAATCATAACAATATGTGATTATAAATGTAAATAAGTATGTTAGTCGTAAATAACTAATTTTAAGAGAGTTGCAGGTCATAATACCTACGAATAGAGCAGTAACAATACTGCTCTGTTCGTTTCGTATTGTATTATGGCTTCCAATTACATGTACAAAACTCGGTTATAAAAATAAATAAAGTTCTAAATCACTAGTCATAGAAGTCTTAGTTGTAAGTCATTAGTTATCAATCTTAGTTATAATATAAGCCACTTGTAGTATATACCTAGGTATAGATTAAATGTATAAACGAATTTATAAAGCGCCCTTGAGGTGATTTTCTCAAGAAAATGGCGCTATAAAAATCATCCAATAATAATAATAATAATAATACAGTCCGCCTCGGAACAGGAAAACCTAGTGAGGAGGACTGTAAACAAACCACATAACTTGGTATTTTTACTTATTGTGTAATTTTACTTTATCTTATATTGTCATTAAATAAAAAAAAATAAAAAAATAATATAAATAAAAATAAAAAATTTATATATAGCTGTTCGAATTGCTAATGAGAAGAAAAAAAAATGAATAGGTATAGGGTTGATAAATAAAGATCTCGTAAAATAAAGATAGCAAAACTTATTTAATCATTCAGGAAAAAATAATATTATTAATAAATCTCAACGAAAAATGAAACAGAAGAAGACACATAAAATAAAAAATGGTACCGGTAGTAACTCGCTATAATTGAACCCAGGATCTGTCTAACTGGAACGACGCCTTTATCCACTCGTCCTCTGAGACCTGATTGTTTTATATCATCATATCTCAATCTTATAATCACCAGTGTTATCCTCAACTAATTCACATATGTTTTTTTCACTGCTGTCTTTGTATTATTACTAATGTAGTTCTACCCGAATTTATTAGTAACCTAGTTAATGTCACTTAATACCCGGCGATTTCCGAGTCTCTTTTTTAGAAATCATATTTTTAATTAAGCATTAGAAAAACGTAGAGCAAACAACGAAATGTTTTACTTTATTTATGAAGGTTAAATGAATTGGAAGTAGGTACAAGAGTCGCAACTGCTCCCGCCTGAACCAGTGAGACTATGACATTCCCAATTGAGGTAAGTTGTAAGGTTAAAGGTAGCGGGAAGGAGAAGAGGTTGGTAGGGTAGTATGTACATGGCTATTCAGATCTGGTCACCAATGACGGGATTTGAACCTTTGTCCTCCGAATTGCAAGTCAAGAGCCTTACCCCTTGTCCGCGAAGGCTCTTTATGGTTATGATTAAAAGGTTTTCGCTTTATGGTTAAGATATCTAACCAAATACCCATAGCGCTTCCATATTAAATTAAATTAATACAAGAGTATGGAATGTATCAAGAGCATCTCCTAGCCTTATCCTATATTCCTCTTCCTCTCCTCCTAACCTAAAATTACTTTTTAAATATAATAAAACTCCATCTTCAAGTAACTTTAACAAAGGAGACCTTTTTGGCTTGACTTAATATAACTTTGTGTATATGTAGGTATCTTTATATTTTATGTATAAAATGTTTGACTTTTATAAATAGAAAAATAAATAACGAGGGTATCATGTCCAACAATTTGGGAGGCGGGAATGGGTACCGCCGCCCCAGGAACCTTTATTTGATAACCAACACCTCTGCCATAGGTCACCCCAAGTAGTTCGCTACGTTTGGTGATTTAGCAGGGGTACCCGGATTCACGGGGTGAGGTTTGTCTGGGTCTTGGAGGTGGATGACCAGGACACACTGAACTCCAGATTCCTACCAACCCCTTAAACCCTCTTCCTTCCCAGAACTACCCTCTTTAAAAAAACCTCCACACAGCATCCCCAAAAATGACATAGGCCCTGAGGGAAATTATTTTCCTCAGGGCCTCCTCTGTGGGGTTAATGGAAAAAAAACAAATGATATATTCCAAATACGCACTATTCTAACGTAAAAATTTATATGAAGCATAATGAAGAAGTCACTGTCGACATTTTACTATCTAATCGGCATTTCGACGCATTCCTTAAGAAGCAAAAGTGCTTCTAAAACCAGCCTGCGCCGCCTCTCCCGATATGTCAAGGCACGGATCTAGTTGAAGTAGTAAAACTACTCCAGTAGGTAGCTACCACTCCTACCACCTGATCGAGCCATTACGGAGACTGGAGACCTGGCGCAATATGGTGCCACTGCTCCTCCGCTGCGTGTGTCTCAAAATTGACCACAAGGAGAAAATAATGAATGGGAATTGGAGGTAATCCACCACTTATCCTCCCTGGTATAAGTAACATATGGTTACTCCATCAAGGCTCTTGCAACATTCTAATTTTTTCGTTAAACGAAGCTACATTTATTTATTTTAAACGAATCCAGACCTCCAGTCTCCAGGTGGGCGGGTTCCGCTGTCCCGAGAACCATTTATTGGACAACCAACACCTCTGCCATAGGTGGTTTGCTAAATTTGGTGACTTAGCAGGGGTTCCCGGGTTCATGGGGTGAAGTTTGTCCAGGTCTTAGGGCTGATGCGACTGCCCATTGCTGCGTGGCGGGCCGGGTCAACAGAGATACTGGTCGAGGGAGGTCTTTTGACCTCTTCAGCCAGAATCCATCGACCCATCGCAATGCGTCGCAGTTGAAGGGATGGATTCCTGGTCTACTCCCCCAGATTTCTACCCATCCCTCATACCTAATTCCTTCCCCAAACTTCCTCTCCTTCCTTTCCCTAAAAAATCCTTCCATAAAGATGACATAAGCCCTGAGGGAAATTATTTTCCTAAGGGAAATTATTTTCCTTAGGTCTTCCTGTGTGGAGCCATTGTAAAAAAAATTAAAAATAACTAAGATTAAGAATGGGTCGCAATGGATCGAAGAAAGAAGTGTGAAGAGAATGTGAACGGTAGAATAAGTCGGAGATACCCGAGGACGACATGGCACGATCAAGTGCATCAGATACATGAGTCGGGCAAATTCAAGAGTCAGAACAAAACATGAATGTGAATGAGACAAGTAGTGTATGCCAAGACCGAGTTGTTTGTTTGTCGTTCCGTTCTCGATGCCTACAATGGTTAGTTAGTTTTTTACAAAAATAAAATCCTTAATGTTTTTTTTTCATAACAATTAGAATACTTGCGTACCACTTGTAAGTTGTAAGCGTGTCTCATTTTGAAGAAATAACAAAATACATTTTAGTCAACGTTTTCTAAATTTGTGTTAACCCCTGCTTACTAAAAGACCAACACATCAATTAAATAATTTTATTTTTATCGCATTTTATCTCATGCGCAAGTATTCACATCGTAATTAAATTGATTCCGACATGCTAGGCGTAATGAAGAATTCACATGCATAAACGAAATTGTTAACAACGTGATTTGTTATTGATGTATATATGTAGGTAATTACAGCAATATAGATCATACGCGTGGTCTTTTATATAAAAAATATTTTTTTAATATCCCGATGTATTCCAAACACCGTAAGTAATGATTCTATTTACCAGAAGTCAAGTTGACTTTGAACGCTTGTAGCAAAAATGCACCAGCTTTGATAGAAAAAAATATTTTTTATTTTGAACATGTGTAAAAACTCTAATTGTCATATTTTAATTAAGAGGGAATAACCAGACAAAACTCGAAATATGTTATTTTTAAATCAAATTTTAGACGTATACTCTTTTCCATAAAAATTTATAAATTGTTTTTGAAAGACTGTTCTTTTATCCAGTAAAGCTATGTTCTAAATTTTGACAAAATATGTTTATATTTAGTATAATAAGGTTTTACCGTATGTCGTTTTTAAATTTTAAATCGCCAAACACGCGCCCAACATTTGTACACGGTTGACATTAGTCTCATGAGAACGGGTCGTTTTTACGACTCGTTCTTGAGTTCAACAGCTCGGCTGTGGAACGATTTACCGGCCTCTGTGTTTCCTCCCTCCTACAACATGGGTCTCTTCAAGACCCATGTTCACTCCTTCCTTTCCTCCAAAAGACCCTCCACACAGCATCCTCAAAGATGACATAGGCCCTGAGGGAATTTATTTTCCTCAAGGCCTCCTGTGTGGAGTTAATGTAAAAAAAACAAAAATTGTATTATACAACACCCATTTCAAATCACATACTCATGCAGTAAAATAAATCAATAAATTATCTAGGAAAGCTATGTTTCAGAATTTTAATTTTAGTTTAAATAAAATCATTTAAAAAAAATCAGCACACGTGTTTTGTGACGAAAGTACTTCAGACTGTCTATTTATTTACGGTCTTACAAACTGATATGTATAAGTTTCTTTTACCCTCTTATTTTGCTTTGGCATTATTCAAAAATTATAATTACAAAAAATACAAAATTTTATCATCACGCCTTTCAGCATTTATGAATGTTGGTATAAATCAAAGCAAATTTTGAATGAACTAAAGTCGATATTCAGTTATTATTTGAAAAAAATCTGGTACGGAGAATAATTAATCTTTCTCATTGGAAACGCCCTGTACGATCGTAAGAACATCTTTTAACGAAATATGAATTCTCGGCCGCTGGCTGGTTAATAGCCCCTAAGTTAAGATAACATTGTCTTCATTTAATAAAAAAATACAATTTGAGGTTTTTACTAAGTTAAAAATAAAAATAAATATTCATCCCTGACTTGCAGAAAAAGTCATCAGGTTTCGAATATTAAAAATAAAAATGGATAAAATTTATCCAAGATATACTATATCTAGTTAGCATTTAGTTCGGGTTTGATTATTAAATATAGCAGTCAATAAACATTTGCATTTAGAAAATGAAGATAACATTGGTAGTTCTTAGTCGAAGTTTATACAGTTAAATACCACCGAATCGGATAGGACACCTTTGCTCAGTTGGTAGAACTCCGCCCCGGCGAGGCGTAGGACGTGGGATCGAGTCCTAGATGTGACCTTTATTTTGCTGATTTTTTGTTTACAGATTTTCGATTGAGTTTCGCTAATATTATCTTCATTGCCCGATGGTAAGCGCTCAAAATAAAGAAGAAGGGGAGATTTGTTAATACGAATATTACAGGAAGCGCGCTAATATTAAAAATGATAATTTTTAAGCAAAAATTGTGAAAATGTTTAATAAAACACGACTTGTTTAAAAGAGAGCAAAAATCTAGTGGAAGATGTCTTAAATAGCATTTAAAGAAACACTGTGAATTTTTAATACATATAACTTGTAAAATAACATACGTAAAGTAGCATACTTCGCGATTTTTTCTATCTGAGAAATTTCACATAATTACCGTTTCGGATTGGCGAATATATATATTACCTTCAAAAACAACATAAATTTTTTTTGATACTTAAATTAAATTTTTCAAGAGAAATGTGTGTCAGAATGCAGGGGCATAAAAAAAAATAAAAAGTCTTCATTTTGCTTGCTTGCGAATGAGGCTTTGATGACGGTATTGGAGTGGACTCCTGGCTTTTGCGTGCAGTGCACGAAATACAATACCCTCGGAAGTAAGCAGTCATGCGTCTCCGCAAATCGTGAAACCTCATGATAGACATCATAATCCAAGCTTTTTCTTAGGCGGCCATATCGTTTGAGGAAGAGTTAAGAGTCGAAGAGTTATGGCTGTCATCATGGTGCACGGGACGCAGACGTGGACGAGGAATAGGTATGACGAAGTGTGGGAAATCAGACTGAGTCATGTCTCGCGCTGTGACGTCACGGCTGGAGTCGTGTGAGCACCGTACGTGTCTCCGCCCATATCCTGTTCTCCTGGCCCAGGTTACTGCTTGAGAATATGAAATTCCATTTTAATCACACTCCTTCATTTTACTCTCAGTTTTCATCGAGAGTCATCTCAGTAAGATCTCTGAAACTCTCAAGCTTCTATGTCCTTAATAAGAGGAATTGCCGACGTATTCTTCACTCAATTGATTTCAGCTCTGTAGTTAAATCCATTTCATTATTATAACATTCTATCATAACATTATATTATTATATCAAAAAAGTATAAAAGAAAGCTTTTCTTATAAAAAAAATAAATAAAATTATTATCTTGGTGGAACTAATTAAAAATTGCTGGGTATCAATCTAGATATATTTGTTTGCACCTTTAGGGCTTTTACATAAAACAAGTCTTAGTAAATTGCATGGGTACATTAAAATTATGCAACATAATAATATATCTAATCCCACCTATATACCTACGTGAATGGGATATGCAGCATAATAATATATCTAATCCCAGCTATATACCTACGTGAATGGGATATGCAGCATAATAATATATCTAATCTCAGCTATATACCTACGTGAATTGGATATGCAGCATAATAATATATCTAATCCCAGCTATATACCTACGTGAATGGGATATGCAGCATAATAATATATCTAATCCCAGCTATATACCTACGTGAATGGGATATGCAGCATAATAATATATCTAATCCCAGCTATATACCTACGTGAATGAGATATGCAGCATAATAATATATCTAATCCCAGCTATATACCTACGTGAATGGGATATGCAATTGAATTTATTCATAATATTATAAGAATAATTTACGAATGAATCAATTTTTATGCTTCTTCAAACACAGCACACATATTTTTTTGGCACCATTTTAAATCGAAATTATTATTTTTTTTTATTAAGTCATGTATATTATCGAGGCTTCTGACTCACACATTGTTGTCATTTTTTGCCTCATCTGTTTTTAAATTATAATATTATCTATAATCTCTAATGATCTTTAAAAGGTACTTAGTCATTTTATATAAAAATTCACTTTCAAATATTTTCCAGTTTACATGATCTAATAAATTACATTATTCTCGATATGGCATGAAACTCGGTTGAGGCTATTAAATTCTGAACTTCCGATGAGTTCGAGGTCATTAATATTGTCACTCTCTGTCGTTCCTATTTAATGCACTTTGATAATGTTAGCTCGACATCTTCAATTTGTTCACATATCGAGCACATTGGAGAATCAGAGAGGCCTATCAAACACAATATTCTTCCCATTAGTGCATGTCCGGATCTTAATCTAAAAATGATTCTCATTTCTGATCTTTTCAGATTAACCTCAGTGAACCATGGTCTTTTAAACGGTTCATTTTGGAGCTTTCTGAACCATATTCCCTTATTGGTAGACAACCTTTCAAAATGATTATTCCACATATTATTACATATGGAATTTATCTTTTTGGAGTAATCTTCAGCGTCTGGCGTCCAGTCGTAGATGCTTCCATTCACACATGCTTCGTTTGCCAACAAATCCGCCTCTTCATTCCCATATAATCCTACATGAGATGGAATCCATTGTAAACATATGTACACATCTTTCTGCTGTAGCCGCCTTATTTGTTCAACAATATTGTAAGCTATTTTCCTACAGGGAACTCTTTTCGGAATACTTTTAATATGTTGAAGTGCACTTTTAGAATCACTTAATATTAAAATATGTTTCCACTTATTTTTAAATGCATATTCTACCGCTTCTTTGATTGCTATCAATTCTGCATTCATAATACTAAGTTTTACCACTTTTATCTTAATATATAAAACAAAGTCGGGTTAGTTACACTATTTATAACTCGAGAACGGCCCCACCGATTTTGATGATCTTTGATTTGTTGGATTTGTCTCCGCCCCGGATAGGATAATAACTATTAAAACATCACAATAATTAACGAAAAAAATAGTTATTAAGAAAATTCTTTTCCCCATACATTTTGTATGGAACGAATTCTCATATTTGAAAAAGCTGCGGGCATTTTGTTATAAGTACCTCTAATATTGGGTAGTGAGTGAGTTCCGAAAATTCAAAAATCGTCAAATGTAATTGCGCTGGTTGTTTTGCTTTTGTTATTATTATTTTTTTAAATTATTTATTTGGCTTTCATCCATTAAGGGTGATCTTGGCCATCTTTTTAAATAATTTACATTTTCAGTTTTTTTTAATTAGTTACATTTTCAGTTTTTTACATGGGATAGATAAATACATGATAATGTATTTTTTAGGCATGGAAGTGTATTTGTGAAACCAGAGCTTGACAGGAATAGAAGGTTGAATTAATGAGTACTGGGAACCTTTTATCAGAGAGGATGATTTCCATTCAGAGGACTATTGGCGTTGTAATTTATTTTTAAAAATAGTGAAATAGTCTCTAACAGGAATAGGTATACTACTTAATGGACCATGGACAATGGATTTCTTAGAAATAGAATCAGCCTTTTCATTTCCAACAATACCAAGGTGTCTTGGGATCCAGGCCAAGACCACTGGCACTTGAGCCAGCGACATGGAATGCAGGAGGTCTCTGAAAGTAGATAAGAGAGTCGCTACTGGAGTTAAGAGGGGATGCGCTTATTTTTTGTAGTGAGCTTAGTGAGTCTGAAAGGATGAGGGTATTTCTAATATTGAGAGATTTGACGAGTCGTAAAACTTCTATGATAGCTATGCATCCGGCAGAAAAAATAGAACACTCTTTGGGAAGTCTGTGTGGGAAACACAATTTCCTGAGAGGTACATAGACATTGGCCCCACAATGGGAGTCCGAACTGAGTTTGGAACCATCTGTGAAAAAAATGTGTATAATTTGGCTAGTTACTTTCAATAATTTTGTTGAATTCTGCATTATTGGTCTTTTTGTATATTTTTTTACATATTCAAATAAATTGGTGCACCTTTGGATAGAAAGTAAGCCTATCATAGGGATATGAGTATAAGGGTAGAGATTCATTGCGATAGGAGTTTGTGCAACTCATTCTTACACACTCAATGTCAACAGTCCAAATTGGGACAAACTGTGAACATATGTCTACGTCTACACGAAACGTATGTCTACCTCTAAAGGAAAAATACAACAATTATAATAAATCTCCGTCAGACATATAAAGAAAATCAAACGCAATCACGTAAGTAAATCGAAAAGTAAGAAAATCACATAAATTATAAATCTGTATATAATGCCATCTCTGATACTGATAAAAACAAAACGCGGACAGTTACGCATCGATAATTGCTTCATAGTGTAATTTTTAACTTAATAAACTGAATTTACTTCAGAAGTTAACACAACAGTTATTGATTCTGAGGCGGTACGAAGTTCACCGGGTCAGCTAGTTGTTTATAAAAACCGACATGTTTCATGAGCAACGCTCACTTCTTTAGGGTTTACTTAAAACTAAGTTTATAGTTTAAAGTAAACCCTAAAGAAGTGAGTGTTGCTAATGAAACATGTGGGTTTTTATAAATAGGTAAAAACTATTCTATTAATTTCGAACTTTATTCGCCTTATTAAATTCTATATTCCCTGTTTATAATAATAATTCGCAATCTTCGTAAGCTTCCGTCTTGATTCCCTCTTGCGGTGAAAAATCGCAATACGGAAAAGTCCCTATATCCTGAATTTAAAAAACCTAAGATCTGAAAAATTGAAAGTAAAAAAATACCGAAAAATTATTATACCAAAATAGTTTTCCTCATTGACAGAGCATAGCGAGGCCCTGTTTTAACTTGATCATTTGGTAATTCATATATCTAGAAATATATTTGTACGTTGCGTTTCCGGTTTGGAAAATCTGGTGCATCAACTTATTATTCGAACAACCCTTGACTAGGAGACGAAATTTGGCTTGACTGTTCAATATTATGATACTAACCTGCCTGAACGACGTTTGAAAAAAATAATGATTTTGAGACAGGGACGTTTCTTTGGACAAATTGTAGTTACTAATTTAAAATTAAAATGTGTCTTAAAATATTATGTTGTTAAAATTAGACAGGCAGGTATTTAAGTACCTACTTACAAATCTTATGATTTCGGAGGAAATTTTGGTTTTGATTTATTTTATAAGAGAAAATTAGATACATCCTTTTTTGGAAGCGTTGTCTACTAACTGCTAACTGCTCCCCGAATTATCAGTATAGGTACATTTGGTAGGTACTGACCGCCATGTACAGAACAAGTGCATTCTATCTGAATGCATTTAATTGCTCTGAATGAAAATATTTTTTTATCACGTTAACAAGCTTTAATGACAATTATTTAATAATGTATATATTTTTTTTAATCAAACAATTATATTTATTTAGGTATATGAACAAAACTACCGTAATAGAGGGTGACTTCGCACAGAAATTATTTTCCTCACGGCCACCTGTATGAGTTAAAGTAAAAAGTACAAATGATATCTACTACCTATCTAGGTATTTATTTATTTTCCCTGAAAATATTATTTTTTTATGATTGAATCAAATATCTTCCATATTCTGGAATTTTAGTTTTGACATTTTTTTTAACATAACTTCATCTTAACGATTTTTGCTACTTAATTTTTGCGAATAATATCACAAACGCGAAAGTTTGTATGCGTGTATTTTTTTTTACATTAACTACAGACGGGAGGCCCCGAGGAAAATAATTTCCATCAGGGCCTGTGTCATCTGAGATGCTATGTGGAGGGTATTTTTGAGGAGAGGAAGGAATGAACATAGGTCTTAAAGAGACCCATATTGTAGGAAGGAGGAAACACAGAAGCCGGAAAATCGTTCCACAGCCGAGCTGTTGAACACAAGAACGAGTCGAAGAAGCGACCAGTTCTCATGTGACAAATATCAACCGTGTTCATATGTTGGACACGCGTTTGGCGTATTTTCCGACTATGCACCGGTGCCGAAGGGATCAATGACGCATAGTTCCTATCTTCCATTGTAATACCGGTAGAACAAGGATAGCATTCCCACCAGTTGCCTGTGCTCTAAAGATTGCAATCCGTCTGTTAAGATGTGAAAATCTATCAAACGGACCGCCCGTTTCTGCAGAGTTAAGGGTATCTTTCAAGTATTTTGGAGGTCCAGACCAGAGGTGGCTGCCAAATTCATCCGTGGGACGCACTTGTTATTTCAGGATTAGCAGTTGTGTATCATTAAAGTATCTGCGGGCCCTGTACAATACGCCCAGTTTTTGAGAGGCTTACTTTAGGTGTGTGTTTGTTACTCTTTCACGCAAAAACTACTGAATTGATTTAAATGAGACTTTACAATAATAAATCTCATACATCAAAATAACATATAGTCTATATATAATGGTAAGCTCTGGCGTTATAAAATTTGTATTAATGAAAATGTGTGTATTTCATATATTTTAGCGGCCGGGAGGAAAATCAGGGGGAAGGGCAAGGGGGGAGGTGGAGTTCACGGAGAGGGGAGATACGAGGGAGGGGGAAGACGGGGAAGGTGGAAGGGAATGGAACGGGGACGCACGAAAAGGACATGCAGGGAAAATCTATTTATTTCTTTGAATGGCATTGCAACGCATGCCGGAGACCAGCTAGTGTAAAATAAAATTAAAAAAGGAAGTAATGGAACCTACTAAGCCACTGCCTGTGTGCACCATAAACAAAAATTTGCAAGTTATGGAGCAATTTTTTTATAGTCGTAATATACAAGTTGTAATGCATTCGACTACCATTCTACGGATATATGCCAAGTGTGATAGTTGAAAATCATGTAAGAAACTGTATACAAAACTAATTTAATGATTAAAGAAAACAAAAACCTTGTTTAGAGTAGGTAAGTACCGACGCTAGATTGAATAACATAATTTTCTTGATTTTATGAGTCCGTAACATTGTGTAGATATCATAATTTAAGGCACAATTAAATTTTGCCGAAGTCACTCCATTCTACAGTATTTACGAGAATCAACATGCATGATCTAACTTTATAGATTAACGTACTCGTATATAGTTTCAACATGCACAATAATGTTAATGGAAATCTTTTATCAAATACCTACATACCAAAGTTTTTCAAGATTTTTTAAAAATGTAATATAAATTTAAATAATTATTTTTAAATAATTAATCATAAATTAAATGTAGGCAAATGTTTGTGTGTGTTTTTTTGTATTAATCGTGTTATAATTTTGTGTATATACAATATTATATTTTGAACATTACATACATTTATTAAGAGCCTTCTGCTTTTTCTTATATTCATAAATGACCTTGGCTCGAAATTAAACTGTGATTATGCTTTTTTAGCCGATGATCTTAAAATTTTTCGTAAAATTAAGTCTGTTTCCGATCATCAGTTGCTTCAAAATGACCTCCACACACTCAATAACTGGTGTACTGTCAATGATATGCACTTAAATGTTGAAAAATGTTACATTTTAAACTTTACTACAAATAGAATTATAAAGGATTTTTCTTTAAAAGGAGTTATCAATAATATTATTCTCAAAAAAATTTCTTCAATAAGGGATCTAGGAATCACTCTTGATTCTAAATTCATATTTGATGTACATATTAACAACATTAAGTGCAAATCATTAAAAATGATGGCATTTATTCACAGAATATGTAAACTTTTCAAAGATCCTCAATCAATTCTGACTCTTTACAATGCCTTAATTAGAAGTAAACTTGAATATGGAGGCACTATTTGGAATCCACATTACTGCAAATATGAAAACATTGTAGAATCAGTTCAAAAAAAATTACTAAGAATGTTATCCTTCAAATGTGGACTACACGACCATCTCAGATCATACGATGTACGTCGTGATTACTTCAAGATTGATACACTTAAAACTAGAAGGCAATTATTGACTGATCTAATATGATTACATAAAATTATTCACGGCCATCTTGATACTACATTATGTCTTAACAGTATTGAAATTAATGTCCCCAATTCCCATTGTTTAAGACGCCATAACATTTTTCATATGAATACATTTAAAAATAATATCGCCTACTTTAGCCCTCTAACCCAGGTGTGTCGACTGTATAACAAAATAAAGTGCGCTGATGTGGATATTTTCGTTGATAATTTGTACGGATTTAAAAAAAAAGTTCTAGCGCTGTTAAAAAGCACTAACTAATTATGTTGTGTGAATTGTCTTTCTATGCATGCTCGCGTATTTCGTATGTCTTTTACCATTCATTGTAATGTGTTACTTGAGTGACCTTGTATATATTTCTGAATTTTTATTTGTGATGTTTTTCTAATTGTATTTATTTGTATTTAATTGAATGTAATTGTAGATTTTTATAATTGTGTAATAACTGAGTTTTATAACTGGATTGTTCTCATGTAAGTGTAAACATCTGTAAAACCCAGTATAAATAAATAAAGTTTTTTATGTTTAATTAGTAGAATTCGGTTTATTTTTTTTTTTACTTTAATTTAAATCATATTTTTATAATATCGTTTTGAAGTTCTGCGAGTATTTTACTTTTTTTATTATTGCGTCAGGTGTTTCGGCTCAAAAGGCCATTTTCAAACTGTAGTTAGACCACTTTGAGACCACTCTTTGAAGTGAAACTTCTTTAGCACCCTTGTGATTTTAAACTTGGAAACGACACTAAAAAGAGACAAACATGTACATCTGTAAGATTTAGCCTGCGAGAGAATGAGGCAGAATGAAACCTTACCACATAAAGTGTTTTGATATGGAGCTCACTTTTAAAGGTTCCTGTTGGTTGAGATTGTGTGGGCGAAGGTTTCCCTTCTACAGCGTTTGAACTGCACTCGATTTTTATTTGTGTGATTCTATTTACTCCCTTAATTTTTTTACGTTGCCTAAAAAGATTTATTACCGGTTAAATCGATTTAATGAGAAAATAATCGTGACAATAGATTCTCCATTTAGTGGGGTACTTTGAGATCTGTTTCCTCACATTAAAAATTAATATTTCTTTAATTGTTGAATAATGACGTGACTGCTATAGACTTATTTAAATGTGTTTTATTGTTTAGGTCTTGTAAAACATACTAAGAAGTAGAGAATAAATAATTTTCCTTGCTTTATTATTTAGTGTTACATTGGGGTTATTCGTTCGTTTATTGATTTCTAATTTTTCTAGTAAATTTAATCTAAAAACTTTTCTTTCTATATGTAAGGGTTTAGGCTTATTGTTGTTTAGTGGAACGTGATTATTTACTAAGAGATGTTCTGCGAATTTTGAATAAGTGCTTTTATTATTATAACATCGTATATGTTCTTTGAATCTAGTTGAGAATGCCCTTCCCGTCTGTCCGCTAGGGTTTCGCTACTACATTTTTATACATATGTGTGATTACGAAATTCAAATAGGATAAAGATATACAATTTCAGGCTTAAGAGAGATAGACTGCGTGCTAAGTGGTCTAGAAACAAAAAAGTACTAAGTCAAAGAAACCTTTAGCACCATTCAAATTTGTACAAAAGGCACTTCACAGTTTCATATTCTTTATGACATAGTTTTTGGTATGAAAATTTGTTTTCTGAGAAATATTAAGATGTTTTAATTAAATACTGCGGTAATACTGGGCATATGCCTAAAGTGAAAGTCTAAATGGATGTAAAAAACGGTATACAAAACTTGTTTTATGAATAAAGAATAAAAACTTATTAGCAGGGTTAAAGTTTCGACGGTAGGGTAAAATACAATATTTCTTGATTTTATAAGTACATAATATTGCCGAGAAATAATGATTTAATGCATAATTAAATTTTGCCGAAGTCACTCCATTTTACGGTATTTACGTGAATGAACATGAACAATCTAACTTTATAGATTAAAGTAGATATTGTCAAAATGCACAATAATGTTAATAAATATCTTTTATCTAATGCCTACAAACCAAAGTTTTTCAAGAATTTTGACAATATTATTTCACATATCTCTCTTACGCTATTCTAAGGTTGAAAAAAATTTACCTACATTTAAACAGAATTACTCGGCTTAGCCTTTGAAATTATCGAGTATTTTTTCAATCAAGTATATTTCTAAGCCCAGAAAAAAAAAACATGCCGTTTAAAAACTGCTTAACACAATCTCCTACTTACGAATCTTTTTTATGTAATTGTTTTATTGTATAATGTGTCAAATGAAGTTTTTTTTACAAAATAATCGCAAAACTTTTCAATATTTGTTCCTGAACCTCACCAAATAAAATAAACTCACTTTTTGGCGATTTTTTTTTCATGGAAACAGGCGACTGGTTTTAAGCGAGAATTTCAGAATGCTACGCGGCGCGACATGTCGCATCTCCTTAAAAATGCTGCTGTTAAAAATTTGTTTGACAACTTCTTCAAATGTTCTTTAGATGTGGATATGAAAAAAATGTTTTGTTACCCGTTGAATGGCAGGAGACCATATATGTGCCAGCTCACATATGTCTCATATAAATCGCTGTAACTCCCTTACTATCAGAGTGCGAAATATGCTTTAAACGGTGTTAGAAAGGCAAAACACCACGTTTTATAGTAAAATCTACAGAAATAACCACTTTAAAGTATAATATACACCTTTATAAAACCAAAAATTTGAATCGAAATTGGAAAAAAATTGAAACAAAAAAGTGACGTGACAATGTTTCTAATAAAATACGTATGGTTTTTTTTTGTTCTTATCAGTAATTTTAGTTAGGAAAAACGTGAGGAGAGCCATTTTTAGAACTTTTTATGTGTGCATGCAAAAATTTAATATTTTTAAAAATTATATATTTTTTTTGAATTATAAAATTTGAAAGCGTATTTCATCAAATTTCAAAAACAGTTTTATTTTTGGGATTTGTTCAGAAATATTTCATTTATTGCATTTTATTGTAAAGCGGAACTATTTTAACCATATGAAAAATACGCCAAATTTCTGAAGGGGTAAATGTGATCAATCACACCCGAGAATGTATTTATTGCTTAAGTTATTTCCTTACTATCTAAATATGTTTTACAATTAGTTGACAAACCATTGGTTATATTGTAGGTATTGTAACCCAATACTTTTTCAACGAGATAATTATAAATTACCATTATTATCGCACAATTGTCTAATTAAACTCTTTGTAAGCTCACGTACATCATAAATATTATATAAATAATGTGGTTTTACTCATCAAAGTAACTCTGGTGTTGTTAATCGTCCAAATAACTTTCGACATGTTGCGAGAGCGCCCCGTTTCCTACATTTTAAAACTTTCCATCATTTTAGAAAAATTGTCTCCTTGGATATGCCTACTTGGAATTGTTCTGAACGCAGCCCTTGTATATGCTGTAGATGATACGATGCTTGTTAGTGAATAATTTAAAAAAAACTTCGATTTAATTTCTTTATTGAAAGCTTACAACCTTAGAGTCTTGTATTTTAGGGACCAGCCGACTTACTTATTAAGGATATTCGTCTGTGTGATAATCCTGACCTGTATCCCAGTTATATTAACGTCCAGAGGACTAAAATCAACAGAACAATGGAATCATTTAAAGGCAATATATCTCTTCACACAGATTTAGATGACACTGTTGGGGTAAGTGTATCGATATTTACTTCTGAAATATTAAGCAGAACCCTTTGTAGTCCTTAACTAAGTTCTTATTTATTTACTGTTTTCGTGTTTAATTTTAAGAACTTCATTTTATTTTCAAGTCTTTCTTTTATTATGACGGCTACACCAAAGCTAAACGCAAAAAATAGCATGTCTAAGTATACTGTAATACACATCATCGGATCTACCGGATCTGCCCTGATGATGGACACTGCAACGCTGTCCGAAACGTCGGCTATAGAAGGAGGTAGCGCAACACGGCATAACACCCCAAAAACTAACAACAAAAACAACAACAAAAAACTTTCTTTTATTATTCAACAAGTTATGTACACATGAGAACGGGTCGTTTCTACGACTCGGTCTTGAGTTCAACAGCTCGGCTGTGGAACGATTTTTCAGTCTCTATGTTTTCTCCATCCTACAACGTGGGTCTCTTTAAGACCGATGTTCACTCCTTCATCTCCTCTAAAAGACTCTCCACATAGATAAAATAGACCCTGAGGAAAATAATTTCCCTTTATGTGGCCTCCAGTGTAATAATAATATTTTAAAATAAAAAAAGGGTTTTATAAACAAGTCCTGCTGTGTAATTATTATTACGCGTGACAACTGTTTCGCCTTTTGAATGCATTATCAAGCTGTGGTTAGACAAAAAAAAATTCACCTTAAAATCGGAGAAAGCGTTCACTCGAACATGATCTTCAATAAGGAACTCCAGTCCAATTTTTATTTTTTTCAATGATTTACCTTCTAACTTAGAGCATATTTTTTTATTTTTAGAGTTAGTTGTAATAGTTAAAATAATTGTCAAAATTTTAATTTCTCAAGATCCCCCGAAAACCACCGTATCTATGGTGGGCCGTGTGACGTCATCCATCACGTTGTCTACTATCGACTCGCCGCCATTTTGAAATTTGGAGTTCGAAGGAATCTCCCTAGAAGTAGAATTTCTACTTTTTTTTTGTGCAGTAGTTTTAGAATATTTTCAATAATAGAGATAAACTAATCAGAGATACCTTTATTTTTGAAACTGAATCATTTATAAAGCTGGCTGCGTGCCCGCATGGCAGCAGACAATTCTGGTCACTTGCGGGCTCAATAGGTCACAATTGATGAAAATCCAGTCTGCCACCTGACCTGACGGCTCACTAGCAAACACCGCCACTGAAAAGGCTAACCTATTAGGAAAAATGTTTGCAGATAACTCAACCCTCGATGACTAAGGTGCTGTCCCGACTTCGGTTCCTCACTGCGGTTTTCATATGAAATAGCTGAGGATCCGGCATCGGGAAGTATTTTTTACGAGGGCTTGATGTTAAAAAAGCTAGCGGGCCTGACGGAATACCTGCCCTGGTACTACAGAGGTGCGTTGCAGAAATAGCTCCAATTTTGACGAAGCTTTTTAAAATGTCCCTGAAGTCTGGCTCTGTGCCCTCTGGTTGGAAAAAGGCGGTTATTCATCCTATTTCAAAGAAGGGTGACCGCTCCAACCCGGCCGATCACATCAGTTCTGTCTAAGGTGATGGAACGTGTGATCAATGACAAACTGCTCAAATACTTCGAGAATAACAAAATTATTAACGAAGGTCAATACGGATTCCGGCGGAACCGCTCGTGCGGTGATCTTCTCACGTATGTGACGCATGTTTGGGGGCGGTGCCTGGAACATTTCGGTGAGACCCAAACGGTTGGACTGGACATTTCCAAGGCCTTTGACCGGGTTTGGCACCGAGGACTTATCAACAAACTGCGTTCTTACGGACTTCCCGCATCCTTGTGTGCGTGGATTGCCGACTTTTTGAGGAAGAGGTCGATTCAGACGGTAGTCGATGGTTTCACATCTTCTTCACACTCGAAAAATGCTGGCGTCCCTTGACTCTGTGCAGAAACGGGCGGTCCGTTTGATAGATTCTCCCATCTTAACAGACGGATTTCAATCTTTAGAGCATAGGCGTCAGGTGGGAATGCTGTCCTTGTTCTACCGGTATTACAATGGAAGATGCTCCGAGGAACTAGCGTCATTGATCCCCTCGGCACCGGTGCATAGTCGGGAAACACGCCAAACACGCGCCCAACATTTGTACACAGTTGATATTAGTCACATGAGAACGGGTCGTTTATACGATTCGTTCTTGAGTTCAACAGCTCGGTTGTGGAACGATTTACCGGCCTCTGTGTTTCCTCCCTCCTACAACATGAGTCTCTTCAAGACCCATGTTAATTCCTTCCTTTCCTGAAAAAGACCCTCCACACAGCATCCTCATAGATGACAAAGATGACCTGAGGGAAATTATTTTCCTCAGGGCCTCCTGTGTGGATTTAATGTAAAAAAAAGGGATCGGTTCTGTCTCCGACTTTGTTTTTGTTGCACATCAACGACCTTTTGTCATCTGCACCAATTCATTATTACGCGGATGACAGTACAGTCTATGATAGCTTTTTGTTTGACAAGCCCCCAAAGAGCTCACAAACTCCAACGGCTCGGAGGGCTTTGAAGCAAAGAATGGACGGTTACCTCAAGAGTGTTTTCTCTTGGGGTAAAAATAATCTCGTTGAATTCAATGTTTCAAAGACCCAATATTGTCTGATTACGTCTAAAAGGGATCGATATGAAAATCTAGTCTCCTTCAACGGAAGCAATCTGCCGAACAGGCCCTTCATTGATATGCTTGGTGTAACCCTAAGTGAACAGCTCAGATATGGGGGCTCCATCGAAGCCAGAGTAAAGTTATATAGCCTCCTAAAAACTGGGCTTACTGTACAGGGCCCGCAGATACTTTAATAGTACACAACTGCTAACCCTGTACAAATCACAAGTGCGCCTCACGGTTGAATTAGGCAGCCACCTCTGGTCTGGAGCTCCAAAATACTTGAAAAATACCCTCGACTTTGTGCAAAAAACGGGCGGTCTGTTTGATAGATTCCCCCATCTTAACAGACGGATTTCAATCTTTAGAGCACAGGCGTCGGGTGGGAATGCTATCCTTATTCTACCGTTATTACAATGGAAGATGCTCCGAGGAACTAGCGTCATTGATCTCTTCGGCACCGATGCATAGTCGGGAAACACGTCTAACGCGTTCCCAACATATGTACACGGTTGACATTTGTCACATGAAAAAGGGGTCGCTTCTTCGACTCGTTCTTGTGTTCAACAACTCGGCTGTAGAAAGATTTGCCGGCGTCTGTGTTTCCTCCTTCCTACAACATGGGTCTCTTCAAGACCAATGTACATTCCTCCCTCTCCTCAAAAAGACCCTCCATACAGCATCTCAGATGACATAGGCCCTGAGGGAAATTTTAGGCCTAAATAATGTTTCAATTGTCTATCCTGGAACGGGAAACTTTCCTAGTTGAAGAGACAAAACTTCTGAATATGTAATTTTTACTTTATTATCCATAATAAATAAATAAATAAACAAAATAACTAAATCTCTATAGACAGTATGTAAATAAACGAAAAAGATGAAATGTTTTTAATACGATGGCTTGTGTCATACCTACATTCCCGTACAATGACTACAGTAATCAGTGACGTCACCACTAAACATTTTAGTAATACCTACCAACTTGACGGCGTGTTTCAACGACAATATTAAAAATGTACTTTTTGATATTTTTTTTAAAACTGTACGTTTAATATTATTAAATAAAACTTATATATTCAGAATCAACGTTTATTGGTCCATATGAACATATTTTTATAAAGCCATAATATTTTTCACTGGAGTTCCTTATTGTAGGCAAATAAGATACGGCGCCGATCAGCTGTTCGATGTCAGCCCTTTTTTTGGAAGTTCGCAGAGCTGGCGTGGAGTAGGTAGCATTATGATATAGCATATTATACGATTTTTTCGTACAGTTTGAAGTTTTTCAATATTTAAAATAATAGAGATAAACAAATAGAGATACCTCTATTTTTTATGCTGAATTATTTAGGCCTAAATAATGATTTAATAAACAACAACTAAATCTCTATAAACAGTATGAAATAACGAATAACATGAAATCTTGTTAATACCAATGGCTTGTATCATACCTACATTTCAATACAATGACTGGTGACCAGTGACGTCAGTTCTAAACATTCAATAATACCAACTATACAGTGTGTTTTAACGACACGTTTAAAAATGCGCTTTTTAATATTTTTTTTAAATCTCTACGTTTAATATTAATAAATAAAACTTTAATTCAGAATCATTCGTTTATTGGTCTATATGAACATATTTTTTAAAGCTATAATATTTTTCACTGGAGTTCCTTATTATAAAAAAATGCACCGATGGTCACATACATTTTCTGCTTACCACTAAATGATACATAGACTTAATAACATACAAAAGGAGAAAAAAATGAGTTTTAATGAATGCTAAAAGCACAAAAATAACCTTAACTTAATTTACACATACGTTTTTAGATTTTCACTGCCAAAAGTATTTTAGTACACAATCTCGTTTTTATATAAAGAGAAGGAATTTGATCAACTCGCAAGTACATAATATCGTTTCGTATTAATTTCTTTGTTGTGGCTGTAGTGACCTCGGTGGAATTGTATAACTCTATATTCTGATTTTTGTTGTGTGCCCCTTCGCAGAGATACAATGGTAAGTGATTGGTTATCCCTTATCCTTGCGTACCTTGTTTTTCCAATACATAGTTTAACCGAATTCTATCAAACACCATTTCGTTTCGTTTTGTTTTTAATATTTACAGTCCATTAAAAGTGCTGAAGCTGTAATTCTTAGCAGTTCCGGTTGAAATAAAGTGAATTTACGATATACATTTAGTGATGTAAACTTTTTGTCTTTTTCAGTTACATTCGTAAAACCAAGCTGAACAACTGTTCCTGTACAATTCTTTCTCAACTTTGGCTTTACACACATATTGGGTAATAAGTTAGCACGGATACCAAAAATACATTATAGTATGTAACAATTTAGCTAGCATAGGGAGTGTGGCGAACCCATCGCTCAGGGAGTGGAAACACAAACAAAGCCATCCCAAGCCAAGGTGTGAGCTACCGTGCTCAGGCTGAATATCCTGAGGAACAGTGTTACGCACGGTGCCTTCGAGAAATAAGGTCGCATCTCGGAGAATTTAGACCTTACTCCAACACTCGGGGCTCTGCTGAAATGGACCTTCTATTTCCCTGGTAACTCGTGGGACAAAAAATTGGACCATTCGAAAACTAGGGGCCTTTTGAGAACTCAGAAGTGCTGAGGCCACCTCCGTGGATTTCCTTCCTGGGGCCTGTAGGAGGAACCAAGAGGAGAAGCCGTGGAGATGAGAGCTGAGGCCACCTCCGTGAACTCTTCATTTGTGGGGTCTTCAGGGAACCAAGTGGAAGGGCACTCTTTCAGCGTGGGGACCCGAAGAACCAAGGAGGAGTGGGGTGGAGAGATGATGTCCTCTTCCCAAGTGGGGTCTTCAGGGAACCATGTAAGAGTGGTGAAGAGGAGAAATGAGACCATCTCTGTGAATTCTTCCCTTGTAGGGCCTTTAGGGAACCACAGAGGAGTGAAGGGGAGAGATGAAGTCCTCTTCCCTCCTAGGGCCCTCGGGGAACCAAAGTGGGGTGGACTCTTCCCTTGTTGGGCCTTTAGGGAACCAAAGGGTGGTGAACTCTCCATAGTGGAGCCTTCGGGGAACTAAGGAGTGGAGAGGAGAGATGAAGCCCCCTTCCATCGTGGGGCCTTCAGGGAACCAAGGACGAATGAAGAGGGGAAACGAGACTTATGAAGACAAATTGTGGAACCAGAAAGAACCATTAAAGAACCAGCATAATTTCCAATGACAACTCTGGTGAACTTTATTAAAGGATTGAGGTAAAATGGGAGATAGCACAATGGACCTATGGCCTAAGTGCTCTCGGGAACTAATCTTAAACCGTCTCCGCAAAGAATACAAAAAAAATAATAGTAGTTATAATATATATATATTTTTTTTTAATCATGAAACAAAAGAAAATCTTCGGGTGATTCCACACTATCGGTGAAAAAAATGCACTTGTCCTCGTTGACACAAAATGTTCACTCTTTTCAAAATTTTGTTTAATCTCTTTCAGATAAATGTGAACATCGCCAAGTGGGGAGACGGGTTCTACATACCCAACTACTACATCAGTGGCTGACTCTGTCTATATGAGCTAACTGTTAATCTCTTTCAAATAAACGTGAACATCGCCAAGTGGGGAGACGGGGGCTACAAACCCAACCAATACATCAGTGGCTGACTCTGTCAATATAAGCTTACTGTTTAATCTCTTTCAGATAAACGTGAATATCGCTAAGTGAGGAGACGGGGGCTACAAACCCAACCAATACATCAGTGGCTGACTCTGTCGATATAAGCTTACTGTTTAATCTCTTTCAGATAAACGTGAATATCGCTAAGTGGGGAGACGGGGGCTACAAACCCAACCAATACATCAGCGGCTGACTCTATCGATATAAGCTTACTGTTTAATCTCTTTCAGATAAACGTGAACATCGCTAAGTGGGGAGACGGGGGCTTCAAACCCAACTACTACATCATTGAGGACGCCAAGGTATGCGATTTCTTCTTCAGGTGGATCGAAAAAGACATAAAGGCCACCCTCAGGGAATTGAATCAACCGGAAGAATGTCCCATAAAAAAGGTATCAACATTTTTTTTGTTCTGAATTTTAAAACATACATTCAATTGTTTTGCTTACATCTCCACAAAGTGGGCACTGAGGAAGATAATTTACCTCAGAGCCTACGTCTTCACTAGGGATACCGGGTGGAGGGTCTTTTTGAGGAGAGTATTAGTATATTTAGAGGTCTTGAAGAGATCCGTATTGTAGGAGGGAGGAAACATAGAGACCGGCGTATCGTTGAACTGTTGAACTAAAGAACGTGTCTTGAGAGCCGTTCGCACATAGCAAGTATTTTAGTCGAGTAGAGAGTATATTAGTAACTAAAACGCGACCGAACACCACATTTTTTGTACAGTAGTTTAGTCAGCCCTTTAGTAGAGTCAATCCATTTAGTTCTATTTTTTTAGCAAGTAGCGACCCCCACCACACGTTCCTGCGCACTGACATGCGCAAACCCGACGTTTTAGCAGAGTTCATTTGTAGACGCGCGGAAATATCGTGGCGTTGGAGCAAAGATGCTCTTATTTATGCTGCTATTAATCTCTTTTCGTATCCATAGTTTATTTTTTTTCATCTTAATAATTTATTCTTCCAAATCTTTTAATATAACCATTACAACTAGCTCATTAGCGTATTTACTTTATTTTGTAGCAGCCCGTCATCTTGCAACGGGCGGTGGGCACTAAATTTAATCCACTTGAAAGTAATGCTAACGTTTTTCGGCGAGTCACGTAGCAAGTTACTCGCTACTTGACTAAACTACTCTCTCAATGCGAACAAGCCATTAGAGATGACCCGTTCTCATCTTACAAATGTTAATCGTATGCAAATTTGGAAATTACAGTTCGTCTGATGATTTTCTCAATCAAGCATTTTTTTTATTTGTTTAAATATTTTTCCACGTCAATATTTGCGGGAACTAGTATCATCAAACTTACGAATTTCAGTTGTTAATCGAGTGATTGTAACTTCGGTTGAACGAGCTCGAATTTGTTTTCAATATAAGTGTCATTTTTATAATTGGAACAAAATCTGCATACCTATTTAACATAAAATTATTTTAATTGTCAATTCAAAATTGGAGCTGATGTGTCAAGAATTCAAACTTACCTTTAATGTAATATTTTTTACCAGAAAAATACTTTCAACTCTATGTATGAAATATTTAGGTATTTCTTTTGTTTAAAATTTCTTGACAAATATAGCCAGATTTCGTGATTTCTCAAGCGTTTTTTATTAACGTACTAAATTTACTAACATAATGTTACCTCGTAACGACTCAGCCTAGTGATGTGGTTTATTACGAAAAAATATGTATTTGTATACTTTATTTATTTATACTTGTTTAATAAATAGTTCTAAAAAAAATAAAAATTATCCCATGATTTTTCACGGATTTGCGCTGATTTAAATACTAATTATGTGATTTAAAATTGTTCTAGGGATTTTACCACATAAAAGGTTACTTGGTCAATTACGACGAGCTTCCAAAGGAAATGGTTTATGGAGACTTCAGAGCCACGGTTTTATTCATTCAAAATAACGTGGAAATTTTGTGTTACCAATGGTTTATTAACGCCAAACCGAAAATGCCGGGGTTGTAATTACCAGAGTTATGAATAATATCTTACCTGTGTGGGAACATTACATTTGAAATTAAATGAATTAAAAATATCCAATCAATTGACTATTGCTATTGTAAAAATGTACATTTCGGGATTTAACTTGCACTCTAACCAGCATGTAATTCCGTGCGACACTGTGAGAATAACAAATTTTCAAGTCAAACGCTATAAAAACACGTGGTGAGTTAGTGCAACTCGATGCCTGTATGAAACGCAAATAAGCCATAATCATTCCCATTAGAGGGTGGTTTTGGAAATGTCCCGACAAAATATTTTGTCATACCCGCTACAGTTGCTTTCTGGGATAACGGAATATTTCGTCATACCTGCTATAGTTGCGGGATAACGGAATATTTCGTCATACCGATACAGTTGCTTTCTGGGATAACGGAATATTTCGTCATACCTGCTATAGTTGCTTTCTGGGATAACGGAATATTTGATCATACCTGCTATAGTTGCTTTCTGTGATAACGGAATATTTCGTGATACCTGCTACAGTTGCTTTCTGAGATAATGTAATATTTCGTCATACCCGCTACAGTTGCTTTCTGGGATAACGAAATATTTCATCATACCTGCTATAGTTGCTTTCTGTGATAACGGAATTTTTCGTTATACCGGAACAGGATGTTATACGATGTCAGCCGCTTGTTAACGCCACAGTTGAAACCAAAGGATTCTTCTAACCGTGTATTAAGAAAATCTTGGTAAATCGTGTCAAAAGCGATACAGAAAGGAGTGACAGTTACGAGCATCTAACTCGGTAGCAAGAGTTATATCCGACAAAACACATACAAATCCAATTTTCATTGAGCGGAACTTTCTTGGAGGAAAATTGTATTTAGTCAACCATTTATTTGAATGTAGGGACATATATTATATCTGAAGCAGTGATTTCATCTAAGATTTTGGATATAAATGGAAGGTTTGAAACCAGTCGGTAATTTGAACAATCTTCAGCATCCGATTATTAATTTTATTGATGTGTTATGGGGGAATAACCCATGCTGACATGTGACTTATTGAATAGATGAACTAGAACGGGAGCTACTAGGGTAGGCTGAAAAGTAATGCACAAATTCTTGTAAAACACGAACAAAAACAAATAGCAAGATCGGGCAAAATGTACATTAAATATCAATTCTTAAGATTCAAAATTATATATTTATTTTTCAACATAGTCACCGTTAAAGCTAGCGCATTTCTCCCAACATGTAACAGGTTTTTTCATTATGTAACTGAAAAATTCTTCTGACATTTCTCGAATCCAGGACTTGACAGGTGCCTTCACCCATCGTACGGGTATAAAGATTACCCTAGAGGTGTCTCTTCAGTAGAGGAAAAAAATAAAAATCGCAAGGCGAAAGATCGGTTGAGTGAGAAGGGTGTGGAATCGGTTCAAACTTCAGGTTTTGCAGAGGCTCTAATCGACGCTGTTTGTTCTCGTCTGTGAAACGGTGTGGTGCCCATCGTCCACAGATTTTACGGTATCCTAATTGTTCAACAACGAATCGGACAAAATCCTTGAATATTCAAAATGGTTTGTTTTACGCTTTTAAGTGATTCGCCGGTTATTTTGAATCAAATCGTTGACAAGTTTGCATTGTTTATCGTCTGTATCGAAATCGGACGTTCGTTGCGTGTGTCATCAGCAATTATTGCTTTTCCAGGTTAACATTCATGAAATTTTATTACCCATTTGTAACAATCCTTGGACTACCTAACAGAACGCCTATTTGATGAATTTCAAGCACCTACTTTTAAAGATTTATATATTAAAAATTCATTAATTCAAATCATAAAAGAAAAAGACAAATATTAATTTTTAAATGAAAACAGAACGCGGCTTAAACATGTTTTTCTATTCCCAAAATTAAATACTTCTTTTGCACAACATCATTACACTTACCAGGGAAGAACTTTTTTCAATCGTCTACCAGAAGAAATCAGAAGCATTAATGATAAAACCCGAATACTGCTCTCAAACACAAATATATTTATGTAAATGAATTATTTAAGTACTAACCAATAACCACATTTATGTACACTCCCTTTCCATACACAAGCAAATGCTTTCAATGGAAAAGTAGTAAAAAACCTAAGATGTAAAATTATCATTTTGTACCATGTAAAACATATTATTAAAAAAAAATTAATAATAATGAAAAAAAAAAATGCAAAAATATGTAAGTACCTACCTATTCGAAAAATGGAAATAATAACAGTTAGGTATCTAAAACGGGCGTTGTAATATAGCTGTTTGGATTGCTAAGGAGAAGAAAAAAAATGAATAGGTATAGGGTTGATAAATAAAGATCTGATAACAAAACTTATTTAATCATTCAGGAAAAAATAATATTATTAATAAATCTCAACGAAAAATGAAACAGAAGAAGACACATAAAATAAAAAATGGTACCGGCAGTAACTTGTTATAATTGGACCCAGGATCTGTCTAACTGGAACAACGCCTTTATCCACTCGTCCTCTGAGACCTGATTGTTTTATATCATCATATCTCAATCTTAGAATCACCAGTGTTATCCTCAACTAATTCACACAGGTTTTTTTCACTGCGGTCTTTGTATTATTACTAATGTAGTTCTACCCGAATTTATTGGTAACCTAGTTAATGTCACTTAATACCCGGCGATTTCCGAGTCTCTTTTTTAGAAATCATATTTTTAATTAAGCATTAGAAAAACGTAGAGCAAACAACGCAATGTTTTACTTTATTTATGAAGGTTAAATGAATTGGAAACAGGTACAAGAGTCGCAACTGCTCCCGCCTGGAACCAGTGAGACTATGACATTCCCAATTGAGGTAAGTTGTAAGGTTAAAGGTAGCGGGAAGGAGAAGAGGTAGGTAGGTTAGTATGTACATGGCTATTCAGATCTGGTCACCAATGACGGGATTTGAACCTTTGTCCTCCAAATTGCAAGTCAAGAGCCTTACCCCTTGTCCGCGAAGGCTCTTTATGGTTATGATTAAAAGGTTTCCGCTTTATGGTTAAGATATCTAACCAAATGTCCATAGCGCTTCCATATTAAATTAAATTAATACAAGAGTATGGAATGTATCAAGAGCATCTCTTATCCTTATCCTATATCCTATAGTTTTAATACTATTATTATCAAATTAAATTGTATAATTTACCAACAATTTTTTAAATTAACATATAATTTTATAACTTTTACTTAATTGAATTTTATTATCGACCTAATATTATTATACATATTATTATTACTATTCTTTCGCAATTAAATTGTATAACTTATAACTATTTTTTTTTTAAATTAACAAATAATTTTGTAACTTTTAACATTGAATTTTATTATCGACCTAACTATTATTACATATTATTATAACTATTCTTTCGCAATTAAATTGTATAATTTAACAACAATTTTTTAAATTAACATATAATTTTATAACTTTTACTTACATTGAATTTTATTATACATATTATTATTACTTTTCTTTCGCAATTAAATTGTATAACTTATAACTATTTTTTTTTAAATTAACAAATAATTTTGTAACTATTATTACATATTATTATAACTATTCTTTCGCAATTAAATTGTATAACTTATAACTATTTTTTAAATTAACAAATAATTTTGTAATTTTTACTTACATTGAATTTTATTATCGACCTAATTATTATTACATATTATTATTACTATTCTTTCGCAATTAAATTGTATAACTTATAACTGTTTTTTAAATGAACAAATAATTTTGTAACTTTTACTTACATTGAATGTAATTATCGACCTAACTATTATTACATATTATTATAACTATTCTTTCGCAATTAAATTGTATAACTTATAACTATTTTTTAAATTAACAAATAATTTTGTAATTTTTACTTACATTGAATTTTATTATCGACCTTATTATTATTACTATTCTTTCGTAATTAAATTGTATAACTATAACTATTTTTTAAATTAACAAATAATTTTGTAACTTTTACTTACATTGAATTTTATTATCGAACTTATTATTATTACATATTATTCTTACTATTCTTTCGCAATTAAATTGTATAATTTAACAACAATTTTTTAAACTAACAAATTTATAACTTTTACTCACATTGAATTTTATTAACGACCTAATTTTTATTACTTTTAATATTATTAATTATTTTACTCTTATTATTATTATAGAATATAATTATTATTACATTTAAAAACCATATTTATTATATTTGCAACTTGATTTAATTTGTATAACTTAAATTTTTGCTTTACAACCATAACATGTATAATTTACTATCTGAAAACTTCACCCGCCATAACACAGGGACATCCCTAGCATGGCGGTTGAAATAACACAAAAATAATATACAATGTACAATATTCTTATATTAAATAAATAAATAAAAAAATAAAAATATTCCCCTTCCTCTCCTCCTACCCTAAAATTAATTTTCAGATATAATAAAACTCCATCTTCAAGTAACTTTAAAATAGGAGATCTTTTTGGCTTGACTTAGTATAACTTTGTGTATATGTAGGTATCTTTATAATTTAATTTGTAAACTGTTTGTCTTTTTTAAATAGAAAAATAAATAACGAGGATATTATGTCCAACAATTTGGGAGGCGCGAATGGGTACCATTTATTGGATAACCAACACCTCTGCCATAGGTCACCCCAAGTGGTTCACTACGTTTGGTGATTTAGCAGGGGTTCCCGGGTTCAGGGGGTGAGGTTTGTCTAGGTCTTGGAGGCGGATGACCAAAACACACTGAACTCCAAATTCTTACCCACCCCTTAAACCCTCTTCCTTCCCAGAACTATCCTCTTTATAAAAAACCTCCACCCAGCATTCCCAAAAATGACATAGGCCCTGAGGAAAATTATTTTCCTCAGAGCCTCCTCTGTGGGGTTAATGGAAAAAAAACCAAATGATTCTAAATACGCACTATTCTAACGTAAAAATTTACATGAAGCATAATAAAGAAGTCAATGTCGACATTCTACTATCTAATCGGCATTTCGACGCATTCCTTAAGAAGCAAAAGTGCTTCTAAAACCGGCCTGCGCCGCCTCTCCCGATATGTCAAGGCACGGATCTAGTTGAAGTAGTAAAACTACTCCAGTAGGTAGCTACCACTCCTACCACCTGATCGAGCCATTACGGAGACTGGAGACCTGGCGCAATATGGTGCCACTGCTCCTCCGCTGCGTGTGTCTCAAAATTGACCACAAGGAGAAAATAATTAATGGGCATTGGAGGTTATCCACCACTTACCCTCCCTGGTATAAGTAACAGATGGTTACTCCATCAAGGCTCTTGCAAAATTCTAATTTTTTCGTTAAACGAAGCAACATTTATTTATTTTGAACAAATCCAGACCTCCAGTGTCCCTGCATACGTTGTTAGTAAGCAGTATGCAAGTGCTTAGTAGGAAAAACCAAATTCAAAAAAGAAATAGGTTAATATGATAAATATAAATAAAATAGGACTAAAGAAAACTCATGCTTATAATGAATGGACAGCAATATTTGACAATATCTACAAATCATCGCTTTAGTTCGTATTTGTCCAACAGACCATTAGAAAAATTTTCCGGAGGAGAAGGTTTTCTTTCATTATTTCAATAAAATATTATGATGGGTGTTTATGATAAAGCTATTTCCTATAGGTAAAGGTTCAATTAGTTTAAATAATTCTTAGTTCAGTGATATTCTTATTTACACTTTATTTTTAATTTTTAAGTGAAGATTGAACAAAAACTAAAATGGTCTGTTGGACAAATACGAACTAAGGCGACTAAATTTAAACGCATGTCAATATCATCATCAGCATTTTGTTTCTATCAACTCCTGGGTGAAAGCAGCCTTAAGTTTTTGCACCAATTGCCTATCTTCTACAATCATCACATTTAATTCCACTAAACTCCCCATTTTATTCTTGGGTGAATGGAATTGAAGATTTAAATCGATACGTATAGCATGAAAACCAACCACGATGAAAACGATTTCTTTTAGAAAGAATTAAGTATCGTCTTATGGAAAAACAAAAAAGGATACCCATTTCTTACGATGGCGCCTTATGCTCGAGGTAAATGTTTTTTGTTTAAATAAACTTATTAATGGGCATATTAAATCCGCCAATTAATTCCACCTATGATTCAATTTTGTTCCTTAACATCTATGCTGATTGGGCAATGAATATAATTTTGTTTAAATTCAAAATTAAGACAAATATGTAGGTATAATTATAAATGTGAACATTCACAAAGAACTCACGTGTGGTAAAACAATATATGGTCGTGTGAGATCCGAAAGAACGCGTAATGGTAAGCGTAATATGGGAGGTGGGTGGGTTCCGCTGTCCCGAGAACCATTTATTAGACAACCAACACCTCTGCCATAGGTGGTTCGCTACATTTTGTGACTTAGCAGGGGTTCCCGGGTTCATGGGGTGAAGTTTGTCCAGGTCTTAGGGCTGATGCGACTGCCCATTGCTGCGTGGCGGGCCGGGTCAACAGAGATGCTGGACGAGGGAGATCTTTTGACCTCTTCAGCCAGAATCCATCGACCCATCGCAATGCACCGCAGTTGGAGGGATGGATTCCTGGTCTACACCCACCCCCAGATTCCTACCCATCCCTCATACCTATTTCCTTCCCCAAACTTCCTCTCCTTCCTTTCCCTAAAAAATCCTTCCATAAAGATGACATAGGCCCTGATGGAAATTATTTTCCTCAGGTCCTCCTGTGTGGAGCCATTGTAAAAAAAAAAAAACTAAGATTAAGAATGGGTCGCAATGGATCGAAGAAAGAAGTGTGAAGAGAATGTGAACGGTGGAAGAAGTCGGAGATACCCTAGGCACGATCAAGTGCATCAGATACATGAGTCGGGCAAATTCAAGAGTCAGAACAAAACATGAATGTGAATGAGACAAGCAGTGTATGCCAAGACCGAGTTGTTTGTCTATAATGGTTTGTTAGTTTTTCACAAAGATAAAATCCTTCATAACAATTAGAATATTTGCGTACCACTTGTAAGTTGTAAGCGTGTCTCATTTTGAAGAAATAACAAAATACATTTTAGTTAACGTTTTCTAAATTTGTGTTTACCCCTGCTTACTAAAAGACCACTATATCAATTAAATAATTTTATTTTTATCGCATTTTATCTCATGCGCAAGTATTCACATCGTAATTAAATTGATTCCGACATCACATGCATAAACGAAATTGTTAACAACGTGATTTGTTATTGATGTATATCGGTAATTACAGCAATATAAATCATACACGTGGTCTTTTATATAAAAAATATTTTTTTAATATCCCGATGTGTTCCAAACATCGTAAGTAATCGTTTTATTTACCAGAAGTACAGAAGTCAAGTTGACTTCTGTACTTCTGGTAAATTTTACTGAACGCTTGTAGCAAAAATGCACCAGCTTTGATAGAAAAAAATATTTTTATTTTTAATTTAATGAGTAAAAACTCAAATAGTCATATTTTAATTAAGAGGGAATAACCAGACAAAACCCGAAATATGTTATTTTTAAATCAAATTTTAGACGTATTGACTCTTTTCCACAAAAAATTATAAATTGATTTCGAAAGACTGTTCTTTTATCTAGTAAAGCTATGTTCTGTTTATATGCTTATATATGGGTTCCATAGCTCATTCGGTAGAGCAGTTGGCCATGAATGCTAAGGTATCTGGGTTCGAGTCCCAGTGGAACCAATATCTCTTTCTCAATTTTTTGTCTTCAGATTTTTATTAAGTTTTGCCAATATTGTCTTCATTTAATTAAATATTGTAATTTGAGTTTTTACTCATAAAGTTAAAAATAAAAAAAATAAAAAATTATTCTTTTAAATTTTCGTAAGCTTCCGTCTTGATTCCCTCTTGTGGTGAAAAATCGCAATACGGAAAAGTCCCTATATCTTGAATTTAAAAAACCCTACTATCTGAAAAATTGAAAGTAAAAAAATACCGAAACATTATTATACCAAAAAAGTTTTCCTCATTGACAGAGCATAGCGAAGCCCTGTTTTGACGGAGACGAAATTTGGCTGGATATGATACTTACCTGCCTGAACGACGTTTGAAAAACAAAATGATTTTTGAGATAGGGACGTTACTTTGGACAAATTGTAGTTACTAATTTAAAATTAAAATATGTCTTAAAATATTATGTGGTTAAAATTAGACAGGCAGGTATTTAAGTACCTATTTACAAATCTTCTTTTGATTTATTTTATAAGGGAAAATTAGATACATCCTTTTTTGGAAGAGTGGTCTACTACTGCTAACTATTCCCCGAATTATCGGTACCTTTCGTAGGTACTGACCGCCATGTGCAGAACTGCATTATATCCAAATACATTTAATTGCTCTGTATGAAAATATTTTTTTATCACGTTAACAAGATTCAATGATTAACTGTTTTTTAATAATAGATAATTTTTTTTTTAATTGAACAATTATATTTATTTAGGTATATGAACAAAACTATCGTAATAGAGGGTGACTTCGCATAGAAATTATTTTCCTCAGGGCCACCTGTATGAGCTAATGTATAAAAGTAAAAATGATAACTACAACCTAGGTATTTATTTATTTTACCAGAAAATATTATTTTTTTACGATTGAATCAAATATCTTCTATATTCTGGAATTTTAGTTTTTACATTTTTTTAAACATAACTACGACTTTATGATATTGGCGAATTAATTTTTGCGACTTAATTTTTGCGAATAATATCTTACTAATATTAAAAACGTGAAAGTTATTTTGGATGTATGTTTTTTTTTTATATTAACTCCACACAGGAGGCCCTTAGGAAATTAATTTCCCTCAGGTCCTATGTCATCTGAGATGCTATGTGGAGGTTGAGGAGAGGAAGGATTGAACATAGGTCTTGAAGAGACCCATGTTGTTGGAAGGAGGAAACACAGAGGTCGGCAAATCGTTCCACAGCCGAGCTGTTGAACATAAGAACTAGTCGAAGAAGCGACCCGTTCTCATGTGACAAATGTCAACCGTGTCCATATGTTGGACACGCGTTTGGCGTGTTTCCCGACTATGAACCGGTGCTGAAGGGATCAATGACGCTAGTTCTTCGGAGCATCTTCCATTCAAATACCGGTTGAACAAGGATAGCATTCCCATCAGGCGCCTGTGCTCTAAAGATTGCAATTCGTCTGTTAAGATGGGAGAATCTATCAAACGGACGGCCCGTTTCTGCACAGAGACAAGGGGATTTTTCAAGTATTTTGGAGGTCCAGACCAGAGGTGGCTGCCAAATTCAACCATGGGGCGCACTTGTGATTTGTACAGGGTTAGCAGTTGTGTGCCATTAAAGTATCGGCGGGCCCTGTACAGTACGCCCAGTTTTTGAGAGGCTAACTTTACTCTGGCTTTGATTTATTTGTGTTAGTTACTCTTTCACGCAAAAACTACTGAATTGAAAATAACATACAGGCTATTTATAATGTTAAGCTCTATCGTTATGAAATTTGTATAAATGAAAATGTTTGTATTTCATATGTTTTAGCGGCAGGGAGGAAAGGCAGGGGGAAGGGCAACGGGGGAGGTGGGGTTCGCGGTGAGGGAAGAAACGAGGTAGGGGGAAGGCGGAAGGGATTGGAACGGGGACGCACGGGAAAGGACATGCAGATAGAATCAATTTATTTCTTTGACTGACATTGCAACGCATGCCGGAGACCAGCTAGTGTAAAATAAAATAAAAAGGAAGTAACGCAACCCACTAATCCACTGCCTATATGGCACCATAAACAGAAATTAACAAGTGATGGAGCAATTTTTTTAAAGTCATAATTTTCAAGTAGTAATTTATTCGACTACCCGTAGTACGGGTATATGCCAAGTGTGAAAATCATATAAAAAACTGTATACTAAACTAATTTAATGATTAAAAAAAAAACAAAAAAACTTGTTTAGGGTAAGTACCGCCGCTAGATTAAAATACATAATTTTCTTGATTTTATAAGTCCGTAACATTATGTAGGTATCATGATGCACAATAAGATTTTGCCGAAGTCACTCCATTCTACGCTATTTACGAGAATCAACGATCTAACTTTATAGATTAACGTAGATAGTTTCAACATGCACAATAATGTTAATACAAATCTTTTAACTAATACTTACATACCAAAGTTTTTCAAGATTTTTTTAAAAAAGTAATATAAATTTAAATAATTAATAATAAATTAAATTTAGGCAAATGTTTGGTTGTATGTTTTTTTTGTATTGATCGTGTTATAATTTTTAGGATATACAGTATATCTTATTTTTAATATTATATTCATTTATTCATTGTTTTATTCGGTTTATTTAAAAAAATTTAAATCATATTTTTATAATATCATTTTTAAGTATCATTTCAATAAGTGGTTGCATAGTGGTCTAACCACATTACCTTCTTCTTTAGCCAACGTTTCGGACAGAGTTGCAGTGTCCATCATCAGGGCAGATTCAGCAGATCCGACGGATGTGTGAAAAGTCTGTCGGAAACATCTGTCGGATCTGCCGAATCTGCCCTGATGATGTCTGCCCTGCAACGCTGTCCGAAACGTTGTCTAAAGAAGAAGGTAATATGGTTAGACAACTTTGCAACCACTTATTGAAGCGAAATTTCTTTAGCACCGTTGTGTTTTGAAACTCGGAAACGACACTAAAAAGAGACAAACATAACATCTGTAAGATTTAGCCTGCGAGAGAATGAGGTAGAATGAAACATCACCGCATTGGCTGCTTTGATTATGAGCTCACTTTTCAAGGCTCCTGTTGGTTGAGATTGTGTGGGCGAAGGTTTCCCTTCTACCGCGTTTGAACTGCACTCGATTTTTATTTGTTTGATTCTATTTACTCCCTTAATTTTTTTAAGTTGCCATAAATGATTTATTTCCGTTAAATCGATTTACTGAGAAAATAATTGTGACAATAGATTCTCCATTTGGTGGGGTACTTAAAATCTGTTTCCTCGCGTTAAATGTTAATATATTCGTAATTTTTGAATAATGACGTGACTGTTTAGGTCTTGTTAGCATACTGAGAAGTGGAGAATAAATAATTTTCGTTGCTTTATTAATTAGTGTTACATTGGAGTCGTTCGTTTGTTTATTGATTTCTAATTGTTCAAGTAAATTTAATCTAAGGCCCTTTCTTTCCATATGTAAAGGTTTAGGCTTGTTGTTATAAGTGGAACGTTATTATTTGCTAAGAGATTTTCTGCGAATTTTGAAGAAGTGTCTTTATTATTATAACATCCTAGGTATATGTTCTTTGAATCTAGTTGAGAATGCCCTTTCCGTCTGTCCGATAAAAGTACTCCGACTGTAACGCCACATTTTCATGCGTAAGTTTAATTACGAAATTCAAATAGGATGACGACACACAATTTTCAGTCTTAAGAGAAATAGACCGCGTGCTAAGTGGTCTAGAACCAAGAAAGTACTAAGTCAGAGAGTCACATTTAGTATCATTCCATTTGTACAAAAGGCACTTTACAGTTTAATTTTCTTTATGATAAAGTTTTTGGTTTGAAAATTTGTTCTCTGGGAAATATTAATGGTGTTTTAATTAAATTCTGTGAGTTATACTGGGCATGCCTAGAGTGATAATCGAAAAGTTTATAAAAAACTGTAAACAAAACTTGTTTTATGAATAAAGAAAAAAACTTATATGTAAGTAGGGTTAAAGTATCGACGGTCGGGTAAAATACAATATTACTTGATTTTATAAATACATAGTATTACGAAAAAATCATGATTTAATGGATAATTATTTTTTTCCGAAGTCACTCCATTTTACGGCATTTATGTGAATTAACATGCACGATCTAACTTTATAGATTAATGTAGATAGTGTCAAAATGCAGAATAATGTTAATAAATATCTTTTATCTAATGCCTACAAAGCAAAGTTTTTCAATAATTTTTACAATATTATTTCACACATCTCTCTTACTTATAATTTCACATATCTCTCTTACGCTATTCTAGGGTTGAAAAAATGTTACCTAAATTTAAACAGAATAACTCATCTTAGCTTTTGAAATTATTGAGTATTTTTTCAATCAAGTATATTTCTGAGACCAGAAAAAAATAAAACAACATGCCATTTAAAAACTGCTTTAAAGTGCGCAATCTCCTACTTACGAATCCTTTTTCTGATATTGTTTTATTGTATAATGTGTCAAATGAAGCTCTTTACAAAATAATCGCAAAACATTTTAATATTTGTTCCTTAACTTCACAAAATAAAATAAACTCACTTATTTGCGATATTTTTTCATGGAAACAGGCGAGAGTGAGAATTTCAACCTCGTCGCCATCTTCATAAGGAGTATTATTGTTAGCAGGCCGAATTCGAATGTTACTCGACTAAAAGTGTCGCATCGGCTGAAAGATGCTGCTCTTCAAAATTTGCCTGACAACTTCTTCAAATGTTCTTTAGATGTGGATATGAAAAAAAATGTTTTGTTACCCGTTGAATGGCAGGAGACCATATATGTGCCAGCTCACATATGTCTCATGTAAATCGCTGTAACTCCCTTACTATCAGACTGAGAAATATGCTTTAAACGGTGTTAGAAAGCAAAACACCACGCTTTATAGTCAAATCTAACCACCTTAAAATAAAATATACACCTTTATAAAACCAAAACTTTGAATCGAAATTGGAAAAAAATTGGAACTTATTAATTATTTTCATATAAAAAGACAAAAAAGTTAGGTGGCAATATTTCTAATAAAATATGTATGGTTTTTTTTTGTCGACATCAGTAATTTTAGTTAGGAAAAACGTGAAGAGAACGATTTTTAAAAACTTTTTATGTGTGATGAAAATTTTTAGTATTTAAAAAATTATATGTTTATTTTGAATTATAAAATTTGAAATATTTCACCACATTTCAGAAACAGTTTTTTGTTTTGGGATTTGGGATTTGTTCAGAAATATTTCAAATATTTGCATTTTATTGTAAAGCGGAACTATTTTGTTTTGGGATTTGTTCAGAAATATTTCAAATATTTGCATTTTATTGTAAAGCGGAACTATTTTGACCATATGAAAAATACGCCAAATTTCTGAAGGGGTAATTGTGATCAATCACACACGAGAATATATTTATTGCTTAAGTTATTTCTTTACTATCTAAATATGTTTTACAATTAGTTGACAAACCATTGCATTGGTTACATTGTAGTCATTGTAACCCAATACTTTTTTAACGAGATAATTATAAATTAGCATTATTATCGCCCTATTGTCTAAGTTTAATTGAACTCTTTGTAAGCTCACGTACATCATAAATATTCTATAAATAATGTGGTTTTACACATCAAAGTAACTCTGGTGTTGTTTATCGCCCCGTCCCGACATGTTGCGAGAGCGCCCCGTTTTCTGCATTTTAAAACTTTCCGTTATTTTGGAAAGATTGTCTCCTTGGATATGCCTACTTGGAATTGTTCTGAACGCAGCCCTTGTATATGCTGTAGATGATACGATGCTTGTTAGTGAATAATTTAAAAAAAAAACTTCTATTTAATTTCTTTAGCGAAAGCCTACAATCATAGAGTCTTGTATTTTAGGGACCAGCCGACGTACTTATTAAGGATATTCGTTTGTGTGATAACCCTGAGCTGTATCCCAGTTACATTAACCTCTACAGGACGAAAATCAACAGAACAATGGAATCATTTAAAGGCAATGCATCTCTTCACATAGATTTAGATGACACTGTTGGGGTAAGTGTATCGATATATACTTCTAAAAAATTAAGCAGAACCCTTTTTAATCTAAGTTATCATTTATTAACTATTTTCATGTTCAATTTCAAGAACTTCATTTTAATTTCAAGTCTTTCTTTTATTTTATTTTTTTTCCGACGAATTCCAAACACCCAAAATTATTATTATTTGTTTTTTTATTAAGAGGAACGGCTGCGCGACCCCTCTCAACTCATTGAAAAAAAAAAAAAATTTGTATTTGAGGTCAAAATACCCAACCAAACTGAATAATATTATTTTTAAATCAAAAGATACTTACATTAAAAATGTAGTACAAATATGTGCTATTTAATTTTTATTTTTAAATTACGATAAACATGTATTTTATATTATAACTAGCTGACCCGACGAACTTCTTACCGCCTCAGAATCAATAAATGTTGAATTAAATAAAGTTTTTTTATTAAATTAAAAATTATACAATGAAGCAATTATCGATGCGCAACTGTCCGTGATTTTTTTGTGATTTTCTTACTTTTCCACTTAATTACGGGAGTTTGGGAGGCGGGTACGGGTGCCGCTGCCCTGGGAACCATTTATTGGATAACCAACACCTCTGCCATACGTCACCTCAAGTGGTTCGCTACGTTTGGTGATTTAGCAGGGGTGTCTGGGTTCATGGGGTGATGTTTGTCAGGGTCTTCACCTCCTGCGTGGCGGGCCGGATCGAGAGATTCAGGTTGAGGGAGGCCTTTTGACCTTTCTAGCCGGACTCTCTCTACCCATTGCCTTGCGCCGCAGTTGGAGGGTTGGATTCATATGTCCGTCACTCCCGGACACACTGACCCCCAGATTCCTACAAACCCCTCATTCCTTTTTCCTTCTCAGAACTTCCTATCCGCTCCTTTCTTAAAAAGACCCTCCACACAGCATCCCCTAAGATGACATAGTTCCTGAGAGAAATTATTTTCCTCAGGGCCTCCTGTATGGAGTTTATGTAAAACACAATGCGTTTTATTTCAGATATATTATAAATATTGTATTTTTCCTTTGGATGGGTTGCAGACATACGTCCACGATTTGTCTCATTTTCGACTATTGACATTTAGTGTGTAAGAAATAGGAGCAGCAATATATGATTAAGAACAAATGCAAAACAATCAGCGCATTAACATTTGACTTTTTTGAATTTTTGGAATTCACGCACAGTTCAATATTATACCTACCTATCACAATATTGCTGCAGTCATATCAAAATATGAGATTTCGTTCCATACAAAATGTAGGAAAAGAATTATTTTCTTCGTAACTTTCTTTTTCGTGAATTATTGTGATGTTTTTATAGTTATTGTGCTATCCGAAGCGGAGACAAATCCAACTAATGAAAGATCATCAAAATCGGTCTAGCCGTTCTCGAGTTATAAACAGTGTAACTAACCCGACTTTATATATTAATCACCGTCTTATTACTTACCTGAGTACAATTATAATAATATTAGCAAACAATAAATTTAGTATTGTTAAGATAATAGAACACCCAATACATTTACTAAGCTGCACCGAAGTACATTTCAAACTCGGAAAATCAATATAACATCTAAAGCTATCTATAGAACGCATGGCTCGAGTATTATTACGTTTATTAATGAGCTCAAATACATATAATTAATATTAAAAAATAAAGTTTTCTACGTCGTAGGTGAGTTTAACTTAAACATTAATGAAAAAATTGAAAATAATAACAAAAATGAAAACATCAATTGTATGACTGAACAAAATTTCATATTTGCATCAATAAAAATACTAGAGAAATAAAAGCACATACTCCATCTTGTTTAGACTATAGTTAGACAAACGTAAACATTAAAGATCTTCACAAACTAAAATCAATTGTTTGGAAAACTAACATAACTGATCATCATTCATGCTTACTTCTGTATAATAATATTATTAAACATAAAAAAACATATTTTTATCGAAGGAAGCAAATACTTTGTGGTGTGACATTATATATTAAATGAAAAAAACACACTTTGTAAAACACCACTTTATTTGAATTAATAATTACTTAACAGCCAACCAGGTTTCGCTTAGCTCTTAACTTATAGTTAATATAATAGCCCTGATGAAGCTTGAGCTAAGCGAAACCTGGTTGGCTGTTAAGTAATTATTAATTCAAATAAAGTGGTGTTTTACAAAGTGTGTTTTTTCATTTAATATACATACATACATACATACATCTTCTTCCCCTTGTCCTATTCGGGTCGGGGACCCATTGCATCGACAAGGCTCCTCCATAAGTCCCTGTCTTGTGCTGATTGTTCGGCTTCTGTCCATGGTAGACCCATCCTCTCCTCACACAGTTTCAGGAGTTGCCTCGCCCAACTGTGTCTAGGGCGGCCCACTGGACGTCTTCCTTCTGGAATCGCACTCAGTATTTTCCTCGGAATTCGGTCATCAGACATTCTTAGTACATGCCCAAGCCACCTCAATTGTGATTTTTCTATGAAGAGTAGCAGTGGTTCAATGTTTAGATCATCTCGGATCGTCGAGTTTCTTATATGATCCCATTTCGTAACTCCTGCCACTCCTCTCAAGTATCTCATTTCGGCAGCTTGGACTCTGGAGCGTGTTCTTTCATTTAGCATCCATGTCTGGTGGCCGTAAGTGAGCGTTGGGCGATATACCGTTTTAAACACTGCCATCTTTGTCTTGGTGCTAAGCTCGGCTTTTCTTATTACTGAGCTGTAGAGAGGACGCAATACACTGCTTGCCGCACATATTCTTCTATCAATTTCTCCGTCTTGCCGACCATCGCTGGAAAACTCGACCCCAAGGTATTTGAACCTGTTCACCTGTTTCAACTGAGTCCCATTAGCGATTATGTTGCATTGAGTTTGGTCCCTTCCTATAACCATTACCTCCGTTTTTGAGGTACTCATCTTCATTCCCGCCGCCGTGCACTCTTCGTTGAAACGGTTAATCCACTCTTGTAGTCCCTCCTGTGATGTCGTTAACCTCGCGATGTCGTCAGCAAATAGTAGGGAGCTGATTCTAGTACTGCCTACCAGGGTTGCATCCGGTGTTTGGCTTTTTCGGCTGATTCTGTCCATGAATATAGTGAAGAGGATTGGCGACATAGGGCACCCTTGTCTGAGGCCGATTTCCACTTCAAATTCTTCCGAAACCTGACCGTTTATGCGGACCCTACTGCTACTATTTTCATACAGAGATGCTATGCCTTTTAGCAAGTTGCCTTCAACTCCGTATTCCTTAAGCACCTCCCACAGTAGTTGTCGCGGTACTAAGTCATATGCTTTCTCTAGATCAATAAATCCAACATATGATGGCTTACCGTATTCCCAACATTTTTGTATGGTCACTTGTAGTGTAAAGAGTTGATCCGTAGTGCCTCTACCTTGTCTGAAGCCGCACTGTTCTTCTTGAATCTTGTTCTCTGTCGCTCTTCGACATCTTTTTTCCAGGATCCTAGCGTAAACTTTTCCTGGTTGACTGAGAAGTGTTATTCCTCGATAATTGGAGCACAGTTTCTGGTCCCCTTTTTTGAATATTGGTACTATAATTCCTGTCCTCCAGGCTTTTGGGGTCTTACCCGTTCTCCAAGCCACTGAGAAAACTCGCGTTAACCACCTGAGGCCTTGGTTGCCCATAGCTTTTAACATTTCTGGCCTTATTTCATCTACGCCGGCTGCTTTTCCCCTTTTAAGGGACTTAATTGCCAGTTTTACTTCTTCCAACGAAATTTCGCCCTCTTCGTCCGTTTGAATGTTATTTAGCTCTTCTTGGGTTCCTGTCTGGGGGGCGTTCAGCAGCTTCTCAAAGTATTCTTTCCATCTACTGAGAATTTCATTTTCCTCCCTCAATAGGTTCCCTGCCTCATCTTTTATGCATCTGGTTGCGATTGCGTCTCCCTTACGAAGTCGTCGTATTGTTTGCCAGAAAACCTTATTTGCCGTGTGATAATTTTCTTCTAATTTGGATCCAAACTCTTCCCAGGCATTTTTTTTGGATTCCTTGACCACTTTATTGGCAATCGTTTTTTTTTCTGAGTACTTTTTACGGTTTTCTTGTGTAGGATTTGCAATATACTCTCGGTATGCATTTTTCTTTTCGTTAACTGATCGTTTTACACTTTCCACACTTCATTTAATATAAAAAACATAATTTAATAACAAAAAAAATTAACAATAGATATAACTATTCTCTCTGAAAAATTAAAAAAGGAGTATTGGAACAATGTTTTAAACAGTGATGATACCGAAATACGTTCGACTAACTTCGAAAATATCCTGTCACAACACATTAAAAATTCGACAACTGAAATAATAACACACATAAAATCAAAATTAATATGTTTAAAGCCTTGGATTACCAAAGGACCTATAATACCTATCCGAAACAAAGAAAAACTTTACAAAACAACTTTAAAAAACCCCTAAGATGAAAAAGCGTATATTTTCCAAAAAAAATACAAAAATAAATTAACATCTTATATTAAAAAAAGTAAAGAAGAGTTTTTTTTTAAATAACATATTATCTTCAGAAAATAATCATTAACAAATGTGAAAAACAGTGAATTTGGCCATAGACAATACAAAAAAATCACAAAACATTAAGTACATTGAACATGATAAAAAAATAATAGATGCCAATATACAGCCTAAACAATGTGCAAACATATTTAATTCCTTCTTTGCAAATGTTGGAAAAAATCTTGTGAAAAATATTAATAAGCCTTCTAACCCGGAAACCCATAAAAATAAAAATTTACAGGAACGTAATATACCTTCAACGTTTAAAATAACAACAGAATGTGAACTCTTAAAAAAAATTTAAAAAAAAATTAAAGAAAATTTGAAAGGAGGTTCGTCTCCCAGTTTTGATTCTATTACGGCACACATGTTAAAATCTATGAAACCTTACTTAATAAAACCCATCACTCATTTAAAAAACTTAAGTTTAAAAAAAGTTACATTAGTTACACAAAGGAATATTTGCAATGAACTACAAAAACACAATAATCTCACCTATTTACAAATTTGGAGATCCACACCAAGTAACGAATTATCGCCCAATTTGTCTAATTCCTAATGTAGGAAAGATCTTTGAAAAAATAGTAAAAAAACATTTGGTAAATTTCCTAGATAGTAATAAAATACTACACAAAAACCAGTTTGGTTTTATAAAATCACCCAGCACACAAGATGCTATTGCTAACGTAACTTCATACATTTACGAATCATTAGATAAAGGTAAAAAATGTGTGGGTATATTAATTGACCTCAGAAAGGCATTCGAAAGCATATACCATGGGGTGCTATTAAAAAAATTAAATAATATTGGCATAAAAGGCAATGCGATTAAATGGATCTCCAACTACTTAAAAAACCGCCCTCAAGTGGTAAAAATCAATCGTGTTAATAGTGATCAAGAGATTTCAAACTTTGTAATCACTCAAGGTACAGTGCTTGGACCAATCCTATTTACCATACAGGTAAACGATTTTTTTTCAACCTTTACATGGTTAAATAACATCATACGCCGACGATTTAATATTAATAATAAGTGAAAAGACTTGGAAAAATGTAGAATTAAAGGCCATAGAAGACATCAACACGCTTAAGAATTTTTTCGACACTAATTTACTATCACTAAAAAGTGAAAAGACATTTGTAATTCCATTTACATTTGCATCCAAACGATGCTCCTAAAATTTTAACATTGTCATATACGATTATACTAAAATTCACAGCCAAAATTATTGCAAATGAAACTGTACAATATTAAAAACAACAAACAAAATTAAATATCTAGGAGTAATAAATCTGAAATGGAAGGAACAAATATGTCAATTAGTAAACAAAATCAGAAAATTAGTATATTATATATTTAAGAATTAGAAATTTTGTCGATAAAAAATTTGTATTTAATCTACTATGCATTAGTTCAATCCACTTTACAATACGCTACTATTAGTTGGGGATCCGCGTATAAATGTAACCCACTTCCAATAAAAATTGTACAAAGAACAATTATTAAAATTATATAAAAACATCTTTGGACTACCCAACAGAACGCCTATTTGAAGAATTTAAAGTACCTACATTTAATTACGTATAACAAATTTACATATTTATAGATTTACATATTAAAAATTCATTAAGAGGACATTACCAGAGAAACCAGAAATATGTCATTTTTAAATCAGTGTTTAGACTTATTGACTCGTTTCCACAAAAAATTATAAATTGATTTTGAAAGATTGTTCTTTTATCTAGTAAAGGTATGGATAAAATTTTGAGAAAAAATGTTTATTTTAAGTATAATAAGGTTATACCATAGGTCGTTGGCAGATTTGTTATATTTTCAAAAAAGTACATGTATTATACAACACCAATTTTAAATCATATAATCATGCAGTAAAATAAATCAATACATTATCTGGTAAAATTATTTGTCAGAATTTTAATTTAAGTTTAAATAAAATTATTAAAAAATATATGCGTACATGTGTTTCTTGACGAAAATTGGTCCGTTTGTTTATTTATTTGCGCACTTACTAACTAATATATTTCAGATTTTTTTACATACTTATTTTGCTAAGACATTATTGACAAATCATAAATAATTTTAATGGAAAAATAATTTAAGGGTGTATTTAATATTAATTAATTTACAGCTTCGCGTTTCACAATTTTTCTTACACCGACAACATGAATCGAGAGCGCTCATTCAGACCGCAACTGCGGCCACTGGCGGTTGTCTTCGCGGCGCTCTACATCGCAACATTTTCAAACGAATAACGAAGCAAAATAAATAGGATTTCATGTTTGTAAAATTTATAGGGTTGCCCCAACGCAAAATTTCATGTTCATTGAATATTTTTATGATAAAATTTTTATAATTTTGAAATTTTTTTTATTGTAAATTATTCTTATGTGAATACCGCACAAGAGTCCCAACTGCTCCAAAATATTTATTTTCAAGTAAAACTTCTTTACGCACGCTCGACACTTGGGGGGTAAGCTGGTAAATGTGTTACGAAAAGTGGTGATTGTTACGAAAAATTTCCTTCGAACGGCAATCGATGCGAACGGTGATCGATTGCTAGGTGGGTCGTGCCTTTACGCACGCTTGTTATTCGTGTTATTGTTTTATTGTTAATAGACTATTTTTGCGTAAATAAATAGATAAATTAAATTATTTAAAAATATATACATACATGTGTTTCTTGACGAAAATTGGTTCGTTTGTTTATTTATTTGCACACTTACAAACTAATATATTTCAGATTTTATTACATACTTATTTTACTAAGACATTATTGACAAATCATAAATAATTTTAATGGAAAAATAATAAACACGAGAATCGGGTATGGGTACCACCGCCCCGGGAACCAATTATTAGATAATAAACACGTCTGCCATAGGTCATCCCAAGTGGTTCATAACATTTGGTGACTAGCAGGGGTGCCTAGGTTCAAGGGGGTGAGGTTTGTTTAGGTCTTGGCGGCGGATGCGTCTGCCCACCAGCTGCATGGCAGGTCGGATCTGGAAAAGTTAAGGGAGTCCCTTTGACTTCTCCAGCCTTACTCTCTCGGAACATCGCCTTGCACCGCAGTGGGAGGGATGGATTCATACATCCGCACTCCTGGACACGCTGACCCCCAGATTTCTACTCACCCCTAATATCCCTTTCCTTCTCCGAATTTCCTCTTCTTCCTTTCCCTAAAACGACCCTCCACACAGCATTCCCAAAGAAGAGATAAGCAGTGTGTCGAGCGAGTGTAAAAAAAACGGTCTCTCCCGATCCGGCCTTCCATGTAGTTGGTGGATGTACCTTCCAAATTACTGATACTACCTATTGACGGCCGGCGTGGTCAAGGGGTAAGGCTCTTGACTAGCAATCTGAAGGTCGTGGGATCGAATCCCGGCATAGGCAAATAAATTTTATTTGACTAATTTGGGTTATTTCACAATTATTTAATTTAAAAATAATATATTTGCGTCACGTTTTAGAGTAAAAGATACTTTCAGTATCTCCCTGGTGTAAGACCACCATTCAGAATTGAAACGTTGTTTAGTGACCAGATCTGAATAGCCAGGTAATTCCTCGCCTTCCTCTTCCCCCACCACCTTCAGCCTCGCAATATACCCCATAGTCACGTCATAGTCTCACTGGCTCCAGTAGGAGCATTTGGGTCTCTTGTGCGGTATTCAGATAAATATAAAATAAAAAATTGTGCATACGAATAAATATTTCAAAATGAGACATTTTTTACAATCCAACTGAATATTACACTTTTTTCATAAGTATATCGCACAAGAGTCCCAACTGCTTCTGTCTGGAGCCAGTGGGACTATGGCATCCCCAATCGGGGTATGTTGTAAGACTGAAGGTAGTGGGGAGGGTAAAAATATAGGGAAGAGGAAGGTGGGGAAGTACCTGGCTATTCAGATCTGGTCACCAAACACGGCTAAAGACATTTCAAGCAACGTTTCAAATCTTAATGGTGGTCTTACACCAGGGCGATACTGAGATATCTTTCGCTCTAATGGCCGTAAAATAAAATTAAAAAACAAAAAACCCAAAATATTAAAAAGAATTTAACACATTGTTTATTCATGTAGGTATCTATTTAATACCTACTGTGTTTACGCATTTTACTTGTATCTATTTATGTTTATGCACTTCGATATACAAATTACAAATAACTACTACTAATTAAAATTCTGGACGCGAGAATATAAGCATACCGTAACAATGTAGCCGCCCTAGCTCCGCGCGATACACAAAATCCAGTTTACAGCGGAACGTTATCTAATTCCAAAAACTTCCGCTAACAAGCTCTGATATGAGAGCGCTGGCGCAGGAATCAGAATAATGATTAGCTGGTAAGACACTCTTAATTCAAATTATAAAAGAAAAAGATAAATATCATTTTTTAAATGAAAACAGAACTCGACTTAAACATGTTTTTCTATGCCCAAAACAAAAATACATCTTTTGAGCAACATCATTAACACTTACCAGGAAAGAACTTTTTTCAATCGTCTACCAGAAGAAATCAGAAGCATTAATGATAAAACCCGAATACTGCTCTCTGTCAAGAGACATTTTAAAAATATTCTTAAGAGGAAACCGGGTGGTGTTTTTTCCATACAAACGTATTCCTCATTTCCCTCTCTGAATTTTGACACTAGAGAAAATATTTTTTTTACATAATATGAATATTGACCGCAAGCGTGTCGGTACGTTTTGATTTTTTTGATAAGTTACTTTTTATAGGAGTTATAACCCTTCAAAAATTGTTAAAATTGCCTTTTTTTAACGCCATCAACAAACGTTCAGTATACAAATTAGACGATGTATTTTTTAAAAAAGCAAAAAGTACAGACATAGAATGTTTTCTTCCAATACATTTGGTAAAAAAAATCTTGGAAATTGGTTCAGTTTTGGAGTAGAAAAATGAGGACTACAAAACCTCGATTTTGACAATTTTATTTAGGTATTATCAGGCTGAGGTGCATGTGTCCCTTTCTCTCAGTATTCGGGGGTGAGGGGGGGCGGAGAGGGTTTTGTTGAATACGTATACAGTCAACGAAGTGATGTTACATTCTCAATAATTATATCGATACACTAGTCCACTAGTGTTGTCATGTCCCGAGTTATCGATGTTTTTTTAAAATTATTTTTCTGTTTGGTGACTTATTTTGAGTGTGCCAATACTTACCGAGCTTATTTACTAAAGTTATTGTGACAAATTTAATTTGTTTACGTCAAATAAATTAATGGAAAAAAATTGAAAAAAAAACACCTGTTACAGACAGACCCCGAGATGATTCCGTTCCGTATTGCCGAGTTGGATATGGAACACAAAAATTAATTAAAATATTTTTTGATAACTTTTGAAGGTTGTACTCAACATAATATTATCCCTTTATAGGACACTTTTTTTAAGATACAACTACCGAACCAAAAAAAAACTTTTATATTTGACTAAATATATTGTTCTAGATTTTTTTTTCAAAAAAATTATATTTTACAAGAAAATGTGTGATGGTAAGTACATACACCACTGATCGTTTGATGGAATGCTGGTACAGCGTATGTTCAGTGGTACATGCATCTACCACATGTTGTTGAATCGATTATGTTATTATAATATCATATTATACAAATGAATATTGAAATCTATGTATAAGAGGCACCATATTGTTTATTGTGCTACATATTAGGTACATACACATAACTAGTTTAGTTTTTATTTAACTTTTTTAATACGTTATATTATTACAGAAAAATGCACTTTTGGGAATACCTCCTACATCACTTGACATTTTCAATCTTCTTCAATGATCTAATATTTTTTGTTTTTAAACGCTTTATTGTAAAAAAAATTACTGTTTAACATCTACACAATGAAATTAAAACAATTTATGGTCCAGACCTTTCCCTCGCCGGTAAATTTCTTGGTATGCGACCGTCAATTATTTCTGGTAAAAGGCATTGGTGGTAGAAATTTTCTAACAGTGGAACGATTTTTTGCCAGATTTCATCGTCCCTCTCAATTTTTTCATACAGCAAACCTTTTGGACTCCACACAACAAAATAACAATAATTACGACGAGTAATATGTAACTGGCCTTGTACTTGGTAGAAGTAATTATGATTCCGTTATAATGTTAAAGAATGGTCTTCCAATTTACAGTAATCAATTATCTTTTGTGCAATTCCCTCTTCTGGTGACATATTTGCTATACTATAAGGGCATTTAATTTCAATTATAGAATCCTCACCGATAAGGCCATCCGGACTTGCCGCTAAAAAGTTTTTGGTTTTATCGATAAATAGCCCACAAGCGGATACCTGAAAACTTGTTTTTTTTGAAAATTGCTCTATTGCTAGGCTTTCATTTTCTTTTCCATAATTTGTGGCCATAGTTCCTTTGAATTGTGAGTACAGTAAAGAGTTTAGTACTCCCGTAACTGAAGTTTTTTGCCGAAGCTTATATATTTTTCCAAAGTTAGACGCCGTTATCCGCTTACGTCTTTCAATTGCCCACAGATTGTTATTGCTTTGGCCTACCGTATTCCGTTCGAGCTCTTCCTTATTGGTTGAAGATAATTCTTTGAGAAATTCCTCTTTTTTCGTTTCAAATATTTCAGGTGGCATATCTGGTTCTAATTCCAATTGACCATAATTTTCATCGGGCCCTGTAACTTTTTTTCTTTTTTCTGTCGTATTTTCATTATACTTTAGTTTTTTTTTTCGACACATTTGTTTATTCTCCTTCGAACGTCGTTTTCTCTCTATAAAGTGCTTCGTGTATTTGCCGGGACTGTGGCCTTGGATTTTCTTTTGTATTCTTGAATGGGTTGCCAATTCACTATTCCACGAAGTTACTGCTCCAAAACATCTTGCTTGGTAAGATCCTCTTGTAGTAAAATTTACCCTTTTTCCACCTATAAATTTGGCGATAACGTTGTTGAATTGCTCCACAGTGTTATTTGTCACGTCAATAATAAGACTTTCTGCATTTGCTATTAGAGACAATAAGAATTGTTGGATATCAGTCCATATTCCACAATCTCGAAGATCGCTTACTAAATTTGGATCATCAGTATACTTCTCCGGCTTGCAATAGTACGATGCACAATTTTTATGATCACCAAACACATGATTTGCGGTATTTTTTATGTCCATTTTCAAATTTTTTATTTTATCACTTTGTACTGTGTTTTCTTGCTCTTTCCTGTAATTTATTGCTCCAACTACAGCTCTTCTCATGCGTAAAACGTTTGCTTCAACCTTTTTCCTTATATGAACTGGTACAAAGCCTTTAGCGTTGTTGGTTTTTTTTCCAAGTGCTTTCATTTTGTTGCAAAAATTGCGGAGTAAGTGATTTTTGCACTCTATTTTTTGTACTATAAGGTTAGGACCATATGGCATTTGTTGCATTATTTTTTTCATGATGCTGGAGTCGCCATCACCAACTAGTTTGTTAAATTTCAATCCATGCATTTCCATGCTTCTCGAGAACCCTTCTGCTATAATGTGGGCTTCCATGGCATTAGCACTGTCACGCCAGTTTATGAAGCACCTGTGCTCAGAAGCAACTATGTGTAGTTTAGTAGCTCTAGCACATATGCAGCAGTATGAGTTTCGCACTCCCAGAAATAAAACCTTTTTAGTTCGTAGTCCAACTATGCACCCTGCGCCAGATGAGGAGCTAAATCCACTTTTGTACGACCTCTTTGCCCAGGAGCCATCTGCAACCACCGTTACCAAAGGATAGCCACCCTCGTCTACGTCACCGTTTAAAATGGCTAGCCTTTTTTCTTCTTCACCAGCTGCGATCATTTCTTCTAAGGCACATTCTTCAATTGTTGGCGCTAAACATTGTTCTATGTTCGTGTAAGTCTTACAATCCATATTTGGCATATTTAAAACCCCACAAATTTCATTCCATTGTGAATACCCATTTCCTGTACACATCACTCCTTCGACGACAGCAGTATTTATAGACATTTTCCGTTTCGGGTCTTCGGAGTGAATGTATTCTATTTTCTTGCACATTTTGCACTCGAAAACATACTGGCTTAGAAGACCATTTCGTCGTTCCTTCATAAATTTTAAATCGGAAAATGTGCAGTTGGTGTGTTCGTGCTTTATATTTGATATCTCCGAAAACAAATATTTTATATCCACAATTCTGCGACCTTCGAAATTATCGGTTTCATCAATATGGTCTGGTTCTATCACCAAATCATCAAGCGTTGTTGATGATGATGAACTTGCGTTTTCGTCTATATTTGGAGCAAATGATTCATCCATGGAAGTTTCATGCATTAGTGAAGATGTAGTTAAGTTTCCAAAAGTAGTATCGATGACATCCATATCCCTGTAAATGCAAATGATTTATTTATTTAAATTTGTCCATCCCATTTTCCCGTTATACATGCTACATAATACACGGCTCTCATAGCATAAATCTTTAGGTTTTTCTCGTAAGTCGCTCACGTAAGAGAGTTATGGCAAAATTATCAATGTAAACGATACCCATTGGTAATTTTGCCATAACTCTCTTATGTGAGCAACTTACGGGAAAAAAAACTTTACGTACGTAAAGGTAACCTTAGGAAGGTTCAGTAGTAAGAGTGACAGGAAAGCGATATTTCGACTTACCTAGATGTCGAACGTGGTGCAACATGAATCTGTCGTTTGATACTAATAATCGGTTTTTTTCGTCTAGTAGATAAAAACAAACGCGCTTTGTTTCCATTTCTTTTACCCATTATTTATCTGTAAGAAAAAATTTTTTGAGTTGAAGGTAGGTAATATAGTAGTCGATTTTATGTAACTCAATTTCTAAATACACATATCTTATGCTACGTATATATTTGCGATAGACATGGGCATATTCATTCCCAAGAGTGAATCGATTCAGTCTAATTCTCCTGGCCTTTTGAATTGATTCCTTGTATTCATTCATTATTCCTTTAAATCAATTCCAAAAAAAAAAAAAAACCTTTTTTAATATGTGTATATATTATCTGCACGCGGTTAAAGTGAACCCTTCAGAAAACAGAAGCAGATATGAGTAGGGAAGCACCGCACAAAGAGGAGACCGATTATAATATCATACTAATCTCATTACAACGCAGACTAAATCTTATAGATGTATGGATTTGCCTCTTTTTGGTGTCGTTATTTTTCGTTTCATCGAGTTTCAAATCACAACGGTGCTAAAGAACAGAAAACACTCTTCTTAGGGTCAATTATGTCGTTCTGAAAAAATGTACTAACGACGCGCGAAGGGGTTAACGTAATATTTTAATGTGTCTTATATTGACAACAAAATGTTTTTTTGACAAAAAAATAAATTACATTAAGCTAGCAATTAAATTTTTAAATTAAACAGTTTGTGGTTTCACCCCTAAAGTTTTACTAATTTATTAAACTTAAAATTGTTCCAATTTAAAAACCACTTCACGTGATCTAATATAAATATACATGTTAACAATATTTTGTGACGGCTGACCACAGCCGATTGGCCTTATAATATCTGCAAATTCATATATTATATCTACCTAACATCTGCGTCTAAAAATATGTAGGAACTTATATTCCAATAGTTTTGGTACGTACCACAAAACAACCAACAATGTAATGAAATTGACGGCTTGGCGCGCGGAGAAGAACGAATGATAAACCTCACAGGCGGATTCGCGGCAGGCATTCAAGAATGAATTAGTAACTTTTGACTAGTGTCTGCAGTAACTCGCTAGCTGCGGACCAAGTAAAGACTTGCGATGATCGAGTCATAATCGATTCGTTTGAACATTTGGTCATTTTTGTTCGTTTGGTCATTTGTCTGTCAACTGAACAAGACGCTAAAGTTAATTCACGAATAGAGTGCTTCAGACATGACTCGATAGCGACAGACTAGACACGCGGATCTGGAACGGGTGGGACCTCAGATGGATTGATTCTTCGCACAAGTGAAAGGACACAACGCGTCATGGCTTGGAACTCAGCTGACTCGCTGCCGGTTTTTGCTTATGCGGGGGACAATGATATACATACGCGTGATTTTATGAATGGCGGCGCGGGAATGGGATAGGTATTTTACTTTAGGCAAGTTCGCGGCGCGCCGCCCATATAATAATATTTAAATACCTACGAAACATTAAAAATTATAATCTTTTAATTGTTTACGGTACACATCATTAATTGAAATAATTTAACAATAAATTAAATGGAAAATAAAAAAATTATTGTGCCGTTAAAAATCGTAGGATACAAGGCCAAAGGTAAGGAATGAAGAATCAATTCCTTTTGAAATTGAGAATTAGATAGAGTGTGTCACAAGATTGAATTTATTCATTTAATTCAGTCAATCAATTTTGCCCACGTCTAATTTGCAAATAGTGGCGTGCACAGAATTTGAAAATTGAAATTTCGGAAAAAAAATAATTTTCAGCTTCGACAACATCATTAATGTCGTATTTTCAATCTTAGGATTCTAGCCCACTGAAAAATCAGTGCACGCCACTCTTTGCGGACAGAGACGCGAGCCGAACCACGAATTATGGTAAAGGTACGAAGCAACCGCAAGCGGCGCAGCGTTTCGGGCAGTTTGCTTTTGCTTCGTTCCTTTCCCATAATCCGTTGTTCGGCTGGCGTGTGTATACGCAGCCTAAGACGTAGAATAATATTTATTATAGGTTACTAGATATGTTAACAAATGTACCGACTTGCACTAATGCACTTTATGCATACAGTCAAAACTGATGAATTTACGTTATTCAGGGAGAGCCAAAAAACAACAACATTTTTAGCGATATTTATATGTTTAATTAAAAAAGGAAATTGTGTTGTAATATTGAGTTTTTATGAATGAATAGTTTATGTTTATAATAATAGTTTATGAATAATTTATGAATAGTTTAGTAGGTATCTACTCACCATATGTCCTATATGTGTAAATCGTGAGAAATGACCAAACAGATTTCAATATTCAAGGGGGTTTCAGGGTCAAAATTCGAAGGTCTGTATTTGACGTAGAATAGTTTCCAGTAAAAAGGCTAGTCAAAAACAGTAGAGTGATGCAGCCAGCGAAAAATAAAACACTATACAATCACAAAGTACGTGATGTACCTACTGCGCCTATGCTGCCGTTTTATAAAAAAAGATGGTATGAATCTCCCGATATTACTAAACCAAAACAGCGTGCATCTTACTTTACTAATAGTAACAAGATGAATGAACTATGAGCGCAGAAGATATCTATTATATAGGAATACGCACGCTCAAGTCGCGACGCGTATTGACTTATCTGTTGCAGCAGGCAGCAACCTGTATACACGCACCCACAAGTCTCATTGACTTGTGCGTGTGCAGAAGATGAGCTCGGAGCAGGCAGTCACATGTATTTGTAGTAAGTAATAATAATAATAAAGTTAAGTACAATACAATATTAAATAATGTAGACCTCGCTATTTTATTACGAATATGTACCTAGGCACCTACTTAATTTTTGGAATAAATGAATAACAGTAAATGAAATAATAAGAACGCGAAGTCGCTGGCGGGCGCGGCGCGGCGATTCGTGCTTCCAACACCTGCAGCCACGCACACACACGCATTGGGGTTCACCAATACACCGATAGCGCTTTTGCTGTCCCCGCTGAGATGAACGAAATAGAAATAATTTTTACAAATACCTATCGTTAAAATTTCTCGGCGCTCCTGCGCGCTCTTAAGAAAAAAACTACTGCCACTTAATAATCTTACAAATATCTAGTTTTCCAAAACATTCTTTCTTTTTTTTAATACACATTATTATCAAAATAAATACTACAGCACAAATATATTTATGAACAATGAATAACTAATAAAGTACTAACTAATAACAACATGTATGTACAATGTACAGTCCCCTTCCAAAGACAAGCAAATGATTTCAATGGAAGAGTAGTAAGAAAACCTAAGATATAAAATTATCATTATGTACCATGTAAAATATATTATTAACAATACAAAATAATTAAACGAAAAAATGTATATATTTACATTTCGTTGAATAAGCTTGTGTCCCTCAATTATTATTTTTTTTTAAAATAACTAGTTATTTTGTTTAGTAGATAATAATAATAATAATATTTGGCTGATTTATAAAGCGCCGTTTTCGTGAAAAATCACCTCAAGGGCGCTGTACATATAAGCATACAATAAAATAAAATTAATACGATAGGCTTACAACTAAGATTCAAAATTATAACTAGGTACTTACATTTTTAAGACTTATATGTACATAGCTAGTGACTTACGACTAAGACTTATTACTACTGACTGAAAAGTAGTGACATACATATATATTTACAAACGTTACTTAAAATTAGAGATTTACAATAGGTATTTACATATAACAATAAATATTTTTAGTTTTGCGAGGTGTCTAATATTACCAAGTGATCAACAAAACTCTACCGATATAGGTACAGACAGAGAAGAAAGTTATTGCTGCAAGTCGAAGCAGTTTGATGATTTTATATATACATGTATACATACATACATATTTTATTCTACACATTTTACAAATTATTTTATACCCTTTTTTAATATTAATACTGTTAGCGCCAGAAGAAGAAGGAAGTTCGTACATAATATTACAATTTTATAACACGGTTGTGAAAATTATTTTAATGGGTTCGGTTAACTGTATTTAAAGGGCATAGGTATCTTAAATGAATGAATGAATTTAATCGTCGATCTCAACCGCAATAAGATAATTCATCGCTTAACAGCAGATTAAATAGGAATGTTTGAATGGAATAGCGAATTTATGGAAATGAGTGTTTAAATGGGTGAGTTTTAAGTTTGGATCTAAATTCTGTTGGGCTGGTTATGCATCTTAATTTCATAGGAAGTTTATTCCAAGCCTTAGGGCCGGATACTCCGAATGCACGATCACCAAAATTAGTGTTCGGATTTCGCTTAGGTTCTTTCAACCTTCAGATTGCAGATGATGTCGCTGATCTAAGAGTTGACTGCCTTAGACCAATATTTTCCGGAATGCACAATTCAGAGGTATAGGGTGGAGCCATTTCATTGAGAGCTTTAAACACCATCCAGCATAACTTGTATTGGATCCTTTCAGGACCAGGCCAGTAAAGATTTCGAAGGTGTTCCGAAATGTGCGAAAACTTGAGTACTTCAGTAATTAGCCGTGCTGCGGCGTTGAACACTGATTGTAGTTTATCAGTTTGGCATTTAGGAAGTCTTGCATAAATGCTATTACAGTAATCAAGACGTGAAACTATGCATGAGTTAACAAGAATCTAAGTTGCCTACGTTGAGAGGTTTCTACGAACTGATTTAAGTTGTCTTAGATAGAAGAACCCAGTACTGACGGTCCAATTTACTTGACTTTTTAGCGAAAGGTCTGAATCCAGATAAACGCCTAGAAGTTTGACGGTTATTTTTGCAATTACGTCGCTGCCGGAAATAGAAATTGGTGACCGGTCAGTGGTTGAGTGGGCATAGCGCTTGGGTCCCACCCGGGCGTCGCATGTTCGATTCCTCGGCTGGCTAAGTCCTCCATCACAACACAAGCAACATTTTCGGCTTTCTGTGGTGGTAGTAGGAGATTTTCAAATATTCTTGGGTTATTCGTAACCCGGGAATGTTTGTCTTTCTTTAAAAAAAAAAGAAAGAAAAGTTATCTATTAAATGTTGCCGTCTATTCGTGGCTGCCCAGAGAAACTCGGTGTTTGTGGGATTCAACTTAAGTTTGTTCGAGGATATCCAAAGACTGATCGCTTCTAGACACTCAGTTGTGCGAATTTTAAGGCCGTTGATCTCATTTGGTATGCAGTAAAAGTATACTTGCTGATCGTCAGCATAACAGTGAGATAAGAGACCAAATGACTCGATAATTTTTGCGACATCATTTCTGAAGAGAATGAAAAGAAGTGGACCCAAAACGGATCCCTTAGGTACCCCTGAAGAGAGTTTTGTAAAGTTGAACTGTTTGTTTCCAACTTTCACTGCTTGAGAGCGATTGCATAGATAAGATTGTAGCCATTTTTTATGTTAGACTGTAAACCAAATGTTACTTCTAGTCTACAATAATTTGTTCACGTTTAGGTGGGAAGTTATTTGAAACGCGACAATTTTTTCAAGTAGTTTCGCTACGAAAGGCAGATTTGACACAGGTTGGTAGTTACCCAGATTGTCGGCATCAAGCTGCAGTTTTTTATTGATTGGGGAGACTGAGGAAAAAAAAAGAAAAAAAAAAAAAAAAAAAACTACTGCAGACTTAAGTGGCTCTGGAAAGTCACCTGTACTTAAGGACTTATTAAACACGTGAACCAGGAAGGGAGCCAACACGTTGCTACATTTCTTGAGAAGCCAAGTTGGAATAGGGTCAAGAACATATTGTTTATTAGGCGAACTTAAAATTAACTTTCCTACTTCTTCTAGCGTTGTAGGTTTAAATGATGACAGGGAAAATTTGGGATTGGCTGTAAATATTGATGGGGGGGGCAGAAGATGTGGAGGCGCGTATGGATTGAATTTTTTCATAGAAAAACTTAGAAAAGGCCTGCGGAGTAATGTCTGTAGAGGTTTGCATGGTATTATTAGCAAGGACAGTTTTAACGGAGTTCCAGAGACGTCGTGGATTTTTCCGCTCAGAGTCAATTTTATTGATCCAGTATTCAGATCTTTTTTCACTTATTCTCGTCCTGTACTCTATTTGAGCATTAATCCACTCGTCTCGTGGAGTAACATCAGGGTTTTTTCGGTATAACCTCTCTAGTTTCCGCATAAGCCTCTTTTGACTCCGGCACTCTTCATCGAACCAGCCATCAGATTTTGGAACCTTCCGTATTTTCGAGGTGGTTGGAGTATGTTTATTTAGTAAAGCTGATAAAATTTTGTTATACTCCTCGACGGGTTCTGTCGGTGTCTTAATTCCCCAGTGGCTTTCTATGCATAAAGTAGAATTTTTAAGTTCTTCGAGGAATTTGTCGAAGTCGAATTTACGCCATTCCCTCGATTCTATTGTCCTATATGGAACTTTAGGCGGGTTGAAATCAATTTCAGTGCGGACAAGACGATGTTCCGATAAACCTATATCATGAACTTTGGCTATTAGTGGTGGGCCCTTACACCTGGATACAAAAATGTCTAATATTCCACCAGCATCATGAGTGGGTACGTCGACCCATTGACGGTGTCCAGAGCTATCCAATAAGTCAATGAATTTGACAGAATTGGGTGACGTCTCACGCTCAAGGTGAATATGAATATCACCTGTGATGATAAGAGTTTCGGATAGTCCCACTGCCCATTCCAAAAAACACGAAAACTCGGTTCAGAACCAGGACGGTACAGCATTAGCAGCGTAAATGATGATCCCGCAGAAGAAAAACGGCACCCAATGTACTCAAATGTACTGAATGTACCGTTTGCCACCTTGGTAAGCCGCAGTCCTTGTCGGTCTATAATCACCTCCGTGATTCACATTTTTAGAGTGTTGCTCTAGGTCGAGCCTCCTCCAGAACAGTGTACCCGAGGGCTTGTAGTTTCTTGATCGCATACGACTCGCTGTTTTCGTGTCAGCTTTCAGTTTGTGGAGCTTACGATCTTTGAAAACCTCATCCACATCCTTCAACTTGTTGTTAAGAGATCGTGCATTCTAGGAACCCACCGCAAGCCGCTTACTTCTAAAATTGGCATGTCGTTCTGTTCGTATCACTTTCAAGTTGGTGCAATTATCACGAAGGGCTTCAGAAGCTAGGCTGCTTTGTTCATCAGTAGGTATCACCACTTGAATTCCCTGTTCTGACAGTGTGTCACTATTATCACAATCCGTATTAGTTTGCGGATGTTGTACCTTTGTGCGTACATATTTTTTTATTGTATTGTCCACCACGGCAACCTCGGTACCCGGTAGTTTTTACATTCGGGTCACGCACAAGGTTATATAAAGTTACTTTTGCGGCAATGAAAGGGTCCAGCAATACACTTTTATTTTTAAAACTTAACAATGCTGCCCGTTTTTAAACAATATTAGTGTTTACAAGATGCATTGCATCACAAAACAAACATCGTAAATCACTGCACTAGAGCTAGACATTCGGAACTAGCTTTTGGGTCTGAAGGTCCAGCCACATGCGCTATGCAGTACTATGCACATGTGTTGATTTTGTGTGTCCCTTTGATCATTCGATGCAACCGTGGTGCATTTTACTAAACAGCGTACGAACTTGAAAATAAAATATGTATTATTTTATTAAAAACTAAATTAAGCGGTAAACTGCGACTTTTAATACACTTAACATAAAATATTATTTCAGTTATTTTATGATGTTTTCACGACAAAAAAATAAGGACTTCCTTAATATTTTCAAAATAAAGCTAAGAACGATAGAAATGCAACCGGCAAGCTTCGAGAGCGCCAAGCAACATATTGAATTTATCAATTAATAAAATAAAAAAAACCATAACACACGAATAAAACATTACAATCTATGAATGAGTCATTTGACCCAACTTGGTCTTTATAGGTAGTTCAAAATTTTGGTCTTCCTAGTGTTAAGAACAAAAGCAAAACAATCGGCGCTTGACATTAATTTGAAATTTTTAAATTTTTGGAATTTACTCACTACTCACTTATCACAACATTCCAGCTGCTCTTTCAAAAGATTTTCTTGGTATTTTTTTTTTGTGAATGTTTTAATAGCTATTCTGCTATTCGGGATGGAGACAAATCCAACAAATCCAACAAATCAAATATCACACAAATCGGTCCAGCCGTTATTGATACATAGATGGTGTAACTAACCCGACTTTGTTATTTCCTTCTTCTCCCTAACCATCAACTTGCTCGAAAATTATTTAAAATTTGGAACATTGGAAAGAAAAGTTTTGAAAAATCCGAGTGCATTTGTTTTGAAAAAAGAAGAAAATTTGTAGGTGCCTTCCAAGGCACCTACAAATTTGCTTCCAAGCAAGTTGATGTTTTTCCTGTACACACAATCTACAGAATCTCTTTTGTAAAAAGAAGGAATTTGATCATCTCGGAAGTACATAATATCGTTTTGTACTCATTTTTTTGGTTCTACCTGTAATGATCTCGAGGTGGAACCGTTTAATTCTATATTGTGATTTTTGTTGTGCGTTCCTTCGCAGAGATACAACGGTAAGTAATTGGTTATCCCTTTTCCTTGCGTACCTTGTTTTTCATATACATAGTATCACCCAATTCCATCAAACACCATTTCGTTTCGTTTTGTTTTAAATATTGACAGTCCATTAAAAGTGCATCTGAAGCTGTAATTCTTAGTAGTTCCGAATGAACTAAAGTGAATTTACGATGCACATTAAAAGATGTAATCTTTTTGTCTTTTTCACTTACCTCCGTAAACCAAGCTGAACAACTATTCCTGTAAAATTCTTTCTCAAAATTGGCTTTACACACTTATTGAAATGAGTAATATGTTAGCACGGATACCAAAAATATATTATAAAAATAATAAGTCTTTTTATTCTGAACTTATGTTAGTTATGAATCCTAGACATGTTCTTGTTTGTTATAATATATCCCGAAGCTCAGTTTGCCTCTTGGCATAGGCCTCCTAAAACATTTTCCATAGGGACCTGTCACTCGCTACTCTTCTCCATTGATGTCCAGCCGTGAGTTTTACGTCGTCTTTCCATCTTATGTGTTGACGTCCTCTACTTCTCTTGTCATCTCTGGGATACCAGTCAGTGACATTTTTGCACCATTTCTGAGCAAGATTGATTGCTCTTCTTAAGAAAAAAAACAAAGTTAGACTTAAGGTAAAAAAACATGGTTATGAGTCAGATTATAGGGAATTCTCTTATTTAAGGAAATTTACAAAAAAAATACAAAGCGAATGTTATAAATCATATATCAACTCTGTCGAAAGTGGTCTGCAAGGTAACATAAAGTTATTCTGGTCGTACTCAAAATCATTACGAAAAAATAATTGTATTCCTAAAGTAATGCATCTTGACGATATTTCCGCGAATGACGGTGAAAACATAGCAAACATATTCTCTAAATATTTTTCATCTGTTTATACCAAGTCGGAATCATCTACTAATGATTCAATGCCAAACATAACTGAACACAATCAAAGCAATTTGGGTAAAATACATATTAGTGCAGATGAAATAAAATGTTTTTTGACTAAAATAGATCCCAGTAAGGGCCCAGGACCTGATAAAATTCCTCCTTTCTTTGTTAGTTGCTGTGCAGACTCTTTATGTTTACCGCTTTTTATAATTTTTAATGCATCCCTTACCACGGGAACTTTTCCCGATCTGTGGAAAAAAGCACACGTGGTCCCAGTATTAAAATCGGGAGACCAATCTTTAATAAAAAATTATAGGCCAATCAGTATACTATCCTGTTTTGCTAAAGTTTTTGAATCTCTGATATATAAAAGTATTTTTTCACATTTTAAACCCCTTCTCTGCACTAGGCAACATGGGTTTGTTCCTCAAAGATCAATCAACTCAAATCTTTTGGAATTTTGTAATTATGTTTGTAATTCTTTTAATGAAAGATTACAAGTAGATACAATTTATACTGATTTCCAAAAAGCTTTTGATAGAGTTAACCACTCCATCTTACTAAAAAAACTTGAACAAATTGGAATACATGGAGACCTATTACGCTGGGTGAAATCATATTTGTATAACAGAACTCAATTAGTTCTTATTAATGGATACAAATCATCCCCTATAATTGTAACTTCTGGTGTACCACAGGGTTCAAATCTTGGCCCCCTGCTTTTTCTTATATTCATAAATGACCTTGGCTCGAAATTAAACTGTGATTATGCTTTTTTCGCCGATGATCTTAAAATTTTTCGTAAAATTAAGTCTGTTTCCGATCATCAGCTGCTTCAAAATGACCTCGACACACTCAATAACTGGTGTACTGTCAATGATATGCACTTAAATGTTGACAAATGTTACATTTTAAACTTTACTAGAAATAGAATTATAAAGGATTTTTCTTATGTTATCAATAATATTATTCTCAAAAAAGTTTCTTCAATAAGGGATCTAGGAATCACTCTTGATTCTAAATTCATATTTGATGTACATATTAACAACATTAAGTGCAAATCATTAAAAATGATGGGATTTATTCACAGAATATGTAAACCTTTCAAAGATCCTCAATCAATTCTAACACTTTACAATGCCTTAATTAGAAGTAAACTTGAATATGGAAGCACTATTTGGAATCCACATTACTGCAAATATGAAAACATTGTAGAATCAGTTCAAAAAAAATTACTAAGAATGTTATCCTTCAAATGTGGACTACACGACCATCTCAGATCATACGATGTACGTCGTGATTACTTCAAGATTGATACACTTAAAACTAGAAGGCAATTGACTGATCTAATATGTTTACATAAAATTATTCACGGCCATCTTGATACTACATTATGTCTTAACAGTATTGAAATTAATGTCCCCAATTCCCATTGTTTAAGACGCCATAACATTTTTCATATGAATACATTTAAAAATAATATCGCCTACTTTAGCCCTCTGACCCAGATGTGTCGACTGTATAACAAGATAGAGTGCGCTGATGTGGATATTTTCGTTGACAATTTGTACGGATTTAAAAAAAAAGTTCTAGCGCTGTTAAAAAGTACTAACTAATTATGTTGTGTGAATTGTCTTTCTATGCATGCTCGCGTATTTCATATGTCTTTTACCACTCATTGCAATGTGTTACTTGAGTGACCTTGTATATAATTCTGTATTTTTATTTGTGATGTTTTTGTTTTTCTAAATGTATTTATTTGTATTTAATTGTATGTAATTGTAGATTTTTATAATTGTGTAATAACTGAGTTTTATAACTGGATTGTTCTCATGTAAGTGTAAACATCTGTAAAACCCAGTATAAATAAATAAATTATTATTTCTCTTGTGGATCGCGGTTCATGTGACTTCTGATCTCCAATTTTGTAGGTCTATTCCGGTAACTATATCGGCAACTTTAGTTTTCTCCTTTATTATGCTACATTTCACTCTGTCCTGTTTCCTTATTACTGTAACTTCTCTCGATGGCTCTCTGACAGCGTTAAAAATTTTCTCTGTGGCGTTTGGTGAGTGCCCAAGTTTCACATCCATAGGTGATGACTAGAAGTATACATGTGTTGAATACTTTCCTTTTTATTTGCATACTTAGCTCCTTGGATTTCAAGAATTCTTGATTTTTTTTTCTTCTCTTTAATATATTATAGTATGCAATAATTTTATAAATACTTTTTTTTTTAATCATGAAACAAAAGAAAATCTTCGGGTGATTTCACACGATCGGTGAAAAAATACACTTGTTCTCATTGAATTCAAAATTTTGAAAAGGAACTGGTTTGTCGCTGACTCTGTCGATATGAGCTAACTGTTTAATCTCTTTCAGATAAACGTGAACGTCGCCAAGTGGGGAGATGGGGGGTACAAACCCAACTTCTACATCATTGAGGACGCCAAGGTATGCGACTTCTTCTTCAGATGGGTCGAAAAAGACATGAAGGCGGCCCTCAGGGATTTGAATCAACCGGAAAAATGTCCCGTAAAAAAGGTTCTAAATTTTAAAACATATTTTCAATTGTTTTTTTTTAATATTATCTCCTCAAAGGAGCACTGAGGAAAATAATTCTACGTCATCGTTGGGGATATCGGGTGGAGGGTCTTTTTGAGGAGAGGAAGGAGTGAACATGGGTCTTGAAGAGATCCATGTTGTAGGACGAAGGAAACATAGAGGCCGGCATATCGTTGAACTGTTGAACTCAAGAACGAGTCTTAAGAGCCGTTCGCACATAGCAAGTATTTTAGTATAGTACAGAGTATATTAGTAACTAAACGCGTCCAAACACCACAATATTAGTATAGTAGTTTAGTCAGCTCTTTAGTAGATTCAATCCATTTCATTCTATTTTTTCGGCAAGTAGCGACCCCCACCACGCGTCCCTGCGCAAACCCGTCGTTTTAACAGAGTTCATTTGTAGACGCGCGGAAATGTCACGGCGTTGGAGCGAAGATGCTACTCTTATTTATGCTGCTATTAATCTCTTTTCGTGTCAATAGTTTATTTTCATCCTAGCATTAGAACCAGCTAATAACTAATTAGCGTATTTACTTTGTTTTGTAGCGTAACAGCGCGTCATCTGGGCGGCGGGCACTAATGTACTCTACTTGAAAGTAATGCTAACGTTTTTCGGCGAGTCAAGTTACTCGTTACTTGACTAAACTACTCTCTCAATGCAAACAAGCCATTAGAGATGACCCGTTCTCACCTGACAACCATATGCAAATTTGATATTACAGTTCGTCTGATGATTTTCTCAATCAAGAATTTTTATTTTATTTATTAAAATATTTTTCCACATCAATATTTGCGGGAACTAGTATCATCAAACTAACAAATTTCATTTGTGGGTCGAGTGATTATAACTTCGGTTGAATGAGCTCCAATTTTTAAAAAATTTAATTGTCATTTTCAAAATTGGTACAAAACCTGTAGATATATTAAACCAAAATTATTTTAATTGTCAATTCAAAATTATGTAATATTTTCAATATAATGTAATATTTTTTACCAGAAAAATATTTTTAATTCTGTATGTGAAATGTTTAGGTTTTCTTTTGTTTAAAATTTCTTGACAAATGTTGCCAGATTTCGTGATTTTTCAAGCGTTATTTATTAACTTACTAAATTAATTAACTTAATGGCACCTCGGAACAGGCTCCGCCTAGTGAAGAATTTATTACCGAAAAATATGTATTTGTATATTATATTTATTTATACTTGTTTAATAAATTGTACTAAATTTAAAAAAAAACATCCCTTGATTTTTCACGGATCTGCGGTGATTTAAATACTAATTACGTGCTTTAAAATTGTTCTAGGGATTATACAACGTGACAGGTTACTTGGTCAATTACAACGAGCTTCCAAAGGAAATGGTTTATGGAGACTTCAGAGCCACAGTTTTATTCATTCAAAATAACGTGAACATTTTGTGTTACCAATGGTTCATTAGCGCCAAACCGAAAATTCCGGGGTTTTAATTACCAGAGTTATGAATAACATCTTACCGGTGTGTGAACATAAAATTTGAAATTAAATGAATTTTAAAAAAAAACAATCTATTGCTATTGTAAAAATGTACATTTCAAGATTTAACTCCCCTAACACTGTGAGAATAACAAATTTTCAAGTCAAACGCTATAAAAAACATGCGGTGAGTTAGTGCAACTCGATGTCTAGATGCAAATAAGCCATGGTCACGCCCATTAGAGGGTGGTTTTGGAAATGTCCCGACAAAATATTTCATCATACCCGCTACTGTTGCTTTTTGGGATGACGTCATACCCGCTACAGTTGCTTTCTGGGATAACGGAATATTTTCGTCATACCTTCTACAGTTGCTTTCTGGGATAACGGAATATTTCGTAATACCCGCTACAGTTGCTTCCTGGAATGACAAAATATTTCGTATTACCGCTACAGTTGCTTTCTGGGATGACGGAATATTTCGTCATATCCACTACAGTTGCTTCCTGGGATAACGGGATATTTCGTCATACCCGCTGCAGTTGCTTTCTGGGATGACAAAATATTTCGTTATACCGCTACAGTTGCTTTCTGGGATGACGGAATACTTTGTCATACCCACTACAGTTGCTTTCTGGGATAAAAGAATATTTCGCATTACTCGCTACAGTTGCTTTCTGGGTAACGAAATATTTTGTCATACCTGCTACAGTTGCTTTCTGGGTAACAAAATATTTCGTCATACCTGCTACAGTTGCTTTCTAAAATAAGTTTATATTTTTTCATACCCGTTACAATGGCTTTCTGAATTTTCTTTCATTATACCGAAACAGGTTAAATACAATGTCAGCCACTCACTGAAAGGAGTGACAGTTACGAGTACCTAACTCAGTAACTAGAGTTACATCCGATAAAATACATAGGAATCCAATTTTCATTAAGCGGAACTTTCTTGGAGGAATATTGTATTTACTTTTAGGTTTTATTTGAATGTAGGGATATATTATATTATATCTGAAGCAGTGATTTCATCTAAAATTTTGGATATAAATGGAAGGTTTGAAATGATTCGTTAATTTGAACAATCTTCAGCATCCGATTATTATTTTATTAATGTGTTTTAGGAAAATAACGTATGCTAAGTGACTTATTAAATAGATGAACTAGAACGGGAGCTATTTCATGATCGAAACTTTTCAAAAGTTGAAATAGGGTCGAGTGCTTGTTCGTTATTATAAACGCCCTTTCTTCTTCGAGGGATGTAGATTTTAAGGTGAAAAGGTTCCGCTATTATTTTTAATAAATGGTATTGACTTACAGTTAAAAGTGACCGAATTGGAAATGGGTTCCATAGCTCAATCGGTAGAGCAGTTGGCCATGAATGCTAAGGTATCTGGGTTCGAGTCCCAGTGGAACCAATATCTTTTTCTGATTTTTCTGTCTTCAGATTTTGATTGAGTTTCGCTAATATTGTCTTCATTTAATTAAATATTATAATTTGAGTTCTTACTCGTAAATTTTAAAATAAAAATAACTTTGTTTAAATCAGTTTTATTTGTACACTATCAACATGTTTCATGAACGATGTTCACATCATCAGGATCAAATGTATACTAAACTTAAAAATTAAATATAGATCACATATGTGAGGAAAGGGTAGAAGGAAGGGGAAGGGGTAAGAGTGTGGAATGTTTATCAATTAGGGATTTCAAAGTCATTAGCAGGGAAAGACCGGTTAAGTGGGAAAAGGTTCAAAAGAGGGTTTATAAGAATTTGCTGCTTATCTTCTTTATTAGTTACAATTTTACGGATTTCTAAAATCTCTAAATTATTTATCTGTGATGCCTTATAGCCTGTATGTAATATTTTAAGTCCTTGGCTTTTGTCAAAATTATGATCATTTTTTATTAAATGTTCTGCGAACTCAGAATCGCTATTGCCATTTAATGCCCTGAGATGTTATTTAATCCTTACTTCAAAGTTTATATTTGTTCTACCTATATAAAAGCTATTACAATCTTTACAATCGAGTTTATAAACGCCCGATTTTTTTTTGTTTTGATATCGCTGTCTTTATTGTTAAGGATGATTTTTTTTAAATTTGTTATTTGTATAAAATGCTGGTTGTATATTACCGGGAATATTTTTACTAATTATTTTTGACATATCGTTATTAATAAATAGAATTCTACGTTATTGATTATTTACCTATATGTTTAGAAAAAGGGTAGATATATAGTTTTAAGAACTTCTGTTTATTCTTTTTTTTAAGTATTTGATCTATTAGTAGTTTAGTAGAATAACCATTATTAACTGCAATTTGTTTAATGAGATTTAATTCCAAAGTAAAATTAGGAACAGACAAAGGAATCGTAACTAATATATTAACCACAGAGTGAAAGGATGATTTGATGAATTATGTATAACAGTATCGGTGTACGTATCTTTACGAAAATATTGAAATCTATTTTATTACCTATATTTACCTAAATTTAAATCTAAGAAATTTAAACTCTTCTCTTTGCCTATTTCTTGTGTGAATTGAATGTTTTTATAAAATTTATTTAAAACGTTTAAGAACATGTTCAGTTGCCTTTCTGTACCTAACCAAATACATATAATATCATCGACAAATCTTTTCCAGCAATATACGTTTTTAAGTAAAAGCGCACCGCTATTAAAAATCTTATTCTCTGTATTATTAACAAAAATATCTGCAATCAAAGGGCTCATACTACCCATCGCTAAGCCATATTTTTGTTTAAATATTGTATTATTGAATTGAAAGTAATTAATTAATGTAAGTAGTAATGAACGTTTAGGTTTGTTGAGGACCTGGTTATTATTAAGGACTGACATTGTAAGGGAATGTGTAGTTTGTATTTGAAAAGATGAAGAACAATAAAAGAACTTAATATTTTTTACAATAGCTCCACGCAGGAGGCCCTAAAGAAAATAATAAAAAAAATGAGTAAAAGAAAAAAAAATCACCCAATAGGGTTTTAATTGCCATGGGGATCCGTATTTTCCTAATTATCCTAAATAAGACATAATTAATTATATCGATAAATCTCATTAGTTGTTATTTTTCAGAACATGATTGCGGTTTCAAAATTAATATAAATATTTTGTAAACAATCGGTACACCGAGAAAAGATCGGTATCCAAAATAAATTATCACTATAAACTGCGTGATGGCCGCTGAAAACATGTTTCTGTAATAAATTGGATGTACCATAAAATAATACTGATCTAATCTGGATAACTATTACAGGATGATGTGTAGACCTCACACGCAATATTACCAGGATTATTATATAAAAATACGATTTTTCTCTCAAATGGACACAGGTAGTGTATATCTATCTAAAGTACCGGCTTCACCATGTTCAAACTTATATCCGTTATAAAAAAATTGCCTCTGTTAATTTTCTTTTACGGGCCCCTCAACCTTTCAGCAGTCGGTATGCTTGTAAGTATATCAAATTCTGACACTTGAAATTTTATTTTGTGTATTACAAATTGACATATGTATCCGTTTTATTACAGGGTCCAGCAGATTTGGTCTTGAAAGATATCACTCCGTGCGAAAACCCAGAACAATATTTGAATAGCATTGACATCTCCCGAAAGAAAATCAATAGAACTTTTGAGTCATTTTCTGCAGTTATAACATTGGCAACAGACCTTGATCCAACTGTTGGGGTAATTATTGTTTATAATTTATACTTAGATTGCTTTGAAATGATTCAATAAAAATAATAATAATGGGTTGTCCCGCAGATTGAGGTCAATGTCGCCAAGTGGGGAGATGGGGGCTACAAACCTAATTATCTTATCTTGAATGAAACAGACGTGTGCCAATTTTACTTCAAGTGGCTGGGAGACAACATGAAACAACTTCTCCGAGATGCTGGTCGTCCGGAAATGTGTCCTATAACAGAGGTACCTAATTTTATATACCGTAGGTTTTCACGAAACTCGTTCTATTTAGCTGTATATTCTATGAGCGTCAGTGATGTAATATTAAAATATATCGTCGTTGCATGCACAAAATATCCTAAGTGGATTTCAGAATATTAGGAGGTACTTAATTAAAAAATGGTTTTTGTTTTTCAATAATTTTTATTAATTATTTATGTTAAGTATACATATATATGTATATTTTTTAATAATTTTTATCAATGTAGAATTTTACACTTGTTTATTCTAAAAAGTCTACAGGAATTTTATGCGCACTGTTTAAAGCACGTTGGATATTTTGTACAGCAAACGTAAGAACGGCTGCGTGGCCTTTTTCGAATATTAAATTTGGATTTGAGGCCAAAATACCCAACCAAACTATTTTTTTAAATCATGAGATAGATAAACAGAAATGAGCTGTTTTATTTATTTTTGTTTTAAATGATGAACTATTGGTTATTAAAATATCAATTTTGCGTGATACTGGAGGCAACTTTGGTCTTATTTTTCTTATTTAATTATAATTATAAAAAAATATTCTTGCTCTGTCAGCTGAGTTAGTATATTAAGTCAGTAGATAGAAAATAAAAAAAATAACCTAAAAATAATAAAAAAAATATTTGCTTGGGAAGGAGATTTTAATTTATGTATGTGTGACAAATTTGTGTTAAAAACGATAATTTGTCGTTTGTAGTTTAACTTTTTAAATTTATATATCATCATATTTCTGTAGTAAACAAAGTAACATTATTTTTTTAAATAATTACAATTAACTCACAAAGTTGCCTGTATAATCATGAAAAATGGGGATTTATTTATGTCCGATCATTTAGGAAACCGAAAAAAAAATTGATATCTGAAATATTGGAAAACAAATTCGAAAACAACACGGGCATGTGCCTAGCATGGTGGTCGAAAAATCCCCAAACTATGTAATAAATAAAAAAAATTCAATGAATAAAGAAAACTTAAAAATAAAAATAAAATCGGGTGGTGTAAATAACACATTTTGATTAAAAACCCTACATGGGATATATTGTGAATGCAACGACGATTATATATTCGAGGTGGTCAGCGCAGATGAGGCGAAAGCACAAAAGTGGGGAGGAGAAGGATCTGGGGAAGCGGAAGGTAGGGAGTACCTAGCTTTTCATATCTGGTCACCAAAACCGCCTGAAATCATTTCAAGTAACGTTTCAATTCTGAATGGTGGTTTTACACTAGGGCGATACTGAGAGTATCTTTCACTCTGGAACGTGTAACAAATATACCATACTAGCTTTTACCCGTGGCTTCGCTCGCATGGTATTAGGGGGAAATTACTGTATAAAGAATTTTCCCCCTGGAATGAAATGTTTTTTCGGGATAAAAAGTAGCCCATGTCATTTCCCAGTCCTCCAATTATCTATGTGCAAAAAAATCACGTCTATCGGTAGTTCCATTTATATTATTATTTAGGATTTTGGAGTAGGTGTTTTCTATTACATAATTCAATTTACTAAATTTTGTCACCGGCATTTAAATACAATAGCGAGTTCCCGGCATGCGTTGCTATGCCACTTAATTAAGAAAAAAATTTGCTGTGCTTTTCCTATCCCATCATCAAACGGATGAACGGTTAGCAATGCATAATTTCATACGAACCGTCTCTGCCAAATTTTCACCATTTTTATAGTGAATTTTAATAATTTCAATGCATTGTTGAAGCGTGTATCGTTCGATTTTTATTAATGGTGTAGTTTCTACTTTTCAAATGTAAAAATATGACAGCTTCAAAAGTGACATCTACCGAAATAGCGGGCTATTTAAAATAACACCTCTTATTGGAAAACCTTGTATATGTAGATTTTTTTTGTCTAATAAAATATGCATGTGTTTTATCAGTAAATTTAATTAGAAAAAATGTGAGTCGAGCATTTTAAAATTTTTTTTAAATTTACATTCAAAATTTTTATATTTAAAAAAAATTATTGTTGATACTAATATTTCCTTTTGAAAGCGTATTTCATCACCTTTCAAAACCCGTATTTAGTTTTTGAATAAGTTTACAAATATTACATTTATTTGGTTTTTATTGCAAAGCGAAAACATTTTTACCTTCTGACAAAATAAGCACAAATTTTTATGGGTTAAGCTTCTAGCTTTAAGCTTTGAGCTTTAAGCTTTGAGTTTTAAGCTTTGAGCTTTAAGTTTTAAGCATTTTGCTTTTAGAATTAAGCCTTTTGCTTTGCTAAAAGTTAAAACTTAAAGATCAAAGCTTAAAACTCATGTTTAAAGCATAGCTCAAAGCTCAAACTTAATGCTCAAAGCTTAAAGCTCAAGTTTAAAGTAAAAGCTCAATTGACACAGCTTAAGCTCTAAACTTATTTTCAAAGCTTAAAGCTCAAAGCATAACGCTCAAAGGTTAAAGATCAATGCTCAACGCTCAAAGCGCAAAGCACAAAGCTCAAAAAAAAAGCTCAAAAGTTCAAAAATCATTATCAAAGCTTAAAGTTAAAAGGTCATAGCTCAAAGCTTAAAGCTCACAGCTCAAATTAAAGCCACAAAATTAAAGTTTAAAACTCAAAGCTTAAAGTTCAAAGCTTAAAGCTAAAGCATAAATCTCAAAGCTTAAAACTAACAAAATAAAGCTTAAAGTTCAAAGATTAAAGTTGATAGCTTAAAGCTAAAGCTCGAAGCACAAAGCACGGCGTGCGTTGCAATGCATAGAAATAATTTTTTTCTCCCTGCATTTCCTTTCCCATGCGCCCCCGTTCCCATCCACGCCATCTCCTCCCTCGTCATCCTTCACGCTTACCTCACCTCCTTCATTACCCTTCCTCCATGCCTTACCTCCCTGCCGCTAAAATATATATGGGCGTGTGCACAACAAATCACCTAAGTTGCGTCGCAATCGGATGAACGGTATGGCAGCACATAACATACGAACAAACAAACAAACAAAAATGGATTTTTATATATAAAGAAGAAGAAAATATATTTTTTTATGAATAAATTGTGAAAAAAACACAAATAATTTTTTCTTACGCACGCCGGGATTTGAACCTACTACCTCTAGATTGCCAGTGGTTAGCCTTACCTCTCGACCACGGAGGCCGTCAATAGTAATCAGAGATAATCTTTCAAAGGTTTAAAAAAGGTAGATGGTTCGAGGAAAATCCACGAAATTCGACAATATTGTATGCTGAAAGATCTTCCTAATTTTGCTAATTTCGCTTTTTGAGTATTACGCCAACTCTACGCTCATCTAATATTTTATTTGATGTTATGTTTGATATTATGTTATCTTTTGTCCCGTTATATTTGCACAATTTCCTAGTTTGTTTACAGATTAAAGTTCTGTTACAGGGTGTTCTCAAGGTGGACAAATTCCTGGTGAATTATGACACGCTTCCGCGAGAAATGGTATATGGGGACTTTAAAGCCAGAACAGTATACAAAAAAAACATCGGACGAGATGAAGTTTCTTGTTTTTATGTTTACTTTACGTCCAAACCTAAGAAATTCACTTCATAATTACAATTTCCACGGTGATCTCAATGTAGTTCACCTTTATTAACGTTTGTTCAACGATATTCACGACGTTATAAGCTAAAGTGTCAAAAATTACTTTTGAAACTACCAAAAAACGATACAAGAAACCTTCGTGGGACCCCAGGTGAACCAGTTCATTTATGTACGAGAAAACCCAAAATATGCAACAAACTTTTGAAAAGCATCGTATAAAATTGAAATAAACGTTAATATAACATTATACATGACGATTTCTAATGTTTGTTTTTATTCCTACCCATCTTAGAACTCTCGCAAGACTTGTATCGACATTGAAAGATACACTGTATAAATACATATATATAAATATATTATATATGCATATATTTTTTTTTGTAATATGCACAACAGAGAAATATCATAAAAAAATACAAAGAATGAATACCAGCCGTTCAAAGACGGAGTGCAGCAATATGTAAGAATAGGAAAATGAGTTTGTAAAACAAACGACAAAAATACAGAGACAATACAGAGAGCAAGGAGAAATTTAGTAAGTGTTGGGACCTACCGCTAAATATGTCCAGTATCTTGCCACTGTTGCTGCATTTTTAAAAGTCGATACATTCGTACAATTGGTCGGGAAAAGGTTAAATTAAATGTATTTTGTGGAAAAGAATATGGACATTTTCAGGGTTTACTAGTCGGCGGTAATTGACACTGATTTTGATTGTGGCCAAGAGAGAAGATTCTAGATATTGTGACTTCTATAAAATTGCCTGAAAATTATATACTTATACACAAAATTCCTTCAAATGTTGACCTCTTAAATAATTATACAAAATTTATTTAAAGTCTTAAATACGGATATATCGTCGATTTTGGTATGCAGTGCCGCCAATGCGACGTGAAACAAATTGTTACGAAAAGAGAAGAACATAATATATAATATCCGGCATTGCGTTTGGGAATCAGAAACGAGGTGTTACAAATTATCCGTAAAACGAACATAATTATCATTTTTGAACACACATTTATTCATACACACTAAGATATAAAAATAAAAATCAAATGGCATTATAAAATCACTTTCAGAAATTGTTTTGGTTATTGCATACCGAACAACTATTGTATATGTACGCAGTTAGTGGAAATGAGACAATCGATTTAAGGATAGGATAATTAAAGGTGTAGAAGTGTTAATAAATTGATTCTAGCTGCAATGAATAAGAAAAGCTTTGCACTATTACCAGTTCTCGTGGTTTCAAACACCACAATCGTCATATCATTTTAAGGTAATTTTCAGGTACTCGGGTCTACTGTACTCGTAACAAATAAATATTTGTAAATTTCCACTATCTAAGAAGAAGATAACACTAATTAAATGTAAACAAAAACATGAATGAAAACAAAACACAGAAAAATATAAAAAAGATGATCGTTGCAACTATTCAAAACTGTCGCAACTGCCGCAAACTAGTTCTTAGAACTATGGTTTCCAATGAAAAGGGTAGTTTCCTATGTTATGGAAGAATTAGTCGAAAATAATATTGTTAATTCTAAAATTTTAAAATATTAGATTGAAAATTATGAAGGTTTCTTAGAATGTGGCAACGGCTGAATTGGTAAACATGTCCCGGTTAGACGAGAGGTTCTACCATACGAGTTGCGACCATAATCTTTTTCTATTGTTTCTGTGTCTTTCACTATTTTATATTTTCGTGTAGATTATTAGTGTTATCTTCTTCTTCAATAACATATTACATTGATGGGAATAACCTTCAAAAGTTATAAAAGGAGACTTGTTCTTGTAAAAAAATAATATATCTACTTCACAATCTACACACGCCTTGAGGAAATCCTGGAACTGAAATAATTTCAATAATCAAGTCACCTGCAATGATATTCACCGTGACCTAATATTACCTATATTGAAAATGGGGTTACAAACTTTAATTTTATTAAATTGTGCTGATGGGCAATTTCTAAGGAAGAAAATCCCCAGGAAAATTACTTAGGGAATGAATCAAAAAGCGACAAGATGGCAATGTATTTTTTTTTTTACAGTGAATACCGCACAAGAATCTCAATTGCTCTCGTCTGGAGCCAGTGAGACTATGGCATCCCCAATTTGGGTATGTTGTGAGGCTGAAGGTAGTAGGGAGGAGAAGGAGGTGGGAAGGAGGAAGGTTGGGAAGTACCTGGCTATTCAGATCTGGTCACCAAACACGGCTAAAGCCATTTTCAAGCAACGTTTCAATTCTGAATGGTGGTCTTACACCAGGGCGATACTGATAGTACCTTCCACTCTGGAACGTGCCGCAAATTTACTATATATTATTTTAAATGAATTAATTGTGAAATAACACAAATTAATCAAATAAAATTTATTTGCGCACGCCGGGTTCGAACCCGCGACCTCCGGATTGTGAGTCAAGAGTCTTAGTCACTGGACTACGGAGGTCGTTAATAATGTATGGTATAGATATCACAATACTGTGACGTACCGTGTACCGTACAAGATAGGAAGGAATTGATTGCTGGTCGAAGAACTTCAACGTGAAGATGGAACCTAATGATTATTGCTGTATCTGAGCGTGTGATAATTTTGCGTATTCGTGCAAATAAACATAGGTTTGTATTGTTAAAACGTAATGAAATGTGTTTAATGGTGCACATTTGTACCGTTTAATTATATGGCTCGCTTCACATTATTTATATAAATCATTCGCTTTATCGTTAAAATACCACTTGTACCTTGAAGGTACTCTAGGTACGCAATGTTGCTTCCACGGAGATTACAAGTGTTAATTTTTTTTTCATGGAATTTTCTGGTTGCACTCATATCGGCGGACGATATTCCAATGATTGTAAGTTCGATATTTTATAAATCTATTTTCTCTGATTACATACATATTTAACAAAAATATCAATAACCATTTCAATTTTAGGGTCCTGCTGTATTTAGATTGATGGAGTTCCAGATGTGTCCAGAATATGATACTCCTAATAGTATTTCTATTCATCGAGATAAAGTAAATCGGACCGTAGAATCATTCCAAGGTTACTTTTTATTAGCCGTAGACTTTGATGATACTGTGGGGGTAAGTTTAACTGACGTATAATCGTAACACATAATATGAAAGAGAAAATATCTTGTAGATACAGAAGATTAATAAATCATTTTTAAATTTAGATAAATTTGAACCTCGCCAAGTGGGGAGACGGAGGCTATAAACCAAATTACTATATTGAGAATAACACAAACGCGTGCCATTTTTTCTTCAAATGGGCAGCCAACGGAATGAAAAAACTTTTGGAGTCAGCGGGTCGTCCAGGGAAGTGTCCAATGACAAAGGTACGTGAACGGCGCATCGTGCTTCCTCCTATGTTCTACGACAACTCCACCAGTATGCATCTCGAACAGCTTAGATAATTGTAGACTCTGGTATATGTCATAATCCGACTCTACCTTCTGTTCGTCGAGAAAAAATCATTTTCAAAATTAAACCAATACCTTTTTTAATAGGAACGAAATGAATGAAATAATTTTCCAATTGAGGTGTTACAAATGTATGTTATATAACACACAATGAAAAGCAGTGGGACTGTTACCGTTCCTTGAGGTATACTGAAATTGCTTGTAAGGGATTCAAATATGTTAAGAGGAACGCCTGCGCGTTATTTTTTTTTACAAAACCTTTTTGGGTTTATGGCCAAAATACTTAACAATTCTAAAAAAAAAATCAAACGTTACAGCAAATATCTAGTACGGATATATATTATTTTATTTATTTGTGTTTAATATTATAAAATATAGGTCATCAAAGACTTAATTTTTTATGATTCAAGGGGCAACTTTTATTTTTTTTTATTAGTTAATATTAATTATTAAAAAAGTATTCTTGCCCAACCTACTACGAGTACATCGATAAAATTAGTTATAAAAAAAATTAAAATACATCGCGAAGAAAGCGTTTTTGAATCGAAATTGTTCGACTAATTTCTTTACCAACGTAAATCGGTCATTTGTACATAAATCAGAGTCAAAACCAAGAGTCAGAGCCTGTCAAAACCTTATTTTTATTGATTTGAATTTTTTATTAAGTTTTCATTACATTTAAGATGAATGTGTTAACGTTAACACATTCATTGTACATATTCATAAAAAGAGTTTTCATATCCTTGTCCAGTAATAAGAATAGGTAACACCAGTGCAAAATATTACGGCTTTAAAAAAATATACTCACATCGACCAACAAATATTGAGTGTATAATTATGCATACATTTAATAAATCGATATATAAAATAGAATAAAACGAAAAGAAATTTAAGCGCCCTTAACCCCTCAGGATAGTTTGTTCGCTTTTCGGAACAACTCATATAGGTCTCATAGAATCCGTTGCGTATCACTTACTATCATGGTTAGAAATATAATCTAAAGGGTGTTAGAAAGAAAGAACACCAACGCTTTATATTCAAATATGAAAGTGACCACAACATACTTAAAATATATACCTTTATGAAACCAAAGAGTCCGACCGCAATACGATTTTTTTTTTATATATCTGGGAATTTTTTATTAATTATTTTTAAATGCAACGATAAAAAAATGAGTTGAAGATAACATTTCAATTACATTAAACTAATAAAATAAGTATGTGAGTTTTTTTCGTTATCAGTAATTTTAGTTAGAAATAATGTTAGTTGAAAAAACTTTTTTATATTTGCATTAATAGTTTTCATATTTAAAAAATTGCGTTTATTTTTAATCATAAAATTTGAAAGCGTATCACCTTTCCAAAATAGTTTTTAGTGTTTGGATGCATTCATAAATGTTAAAATTATTAGAATTTTATTGCAAAGTGGAAATATTTGACCTTTCGACAAAATGGGCCAAGTGGTTAAGTTAAGAATTGTTGATTTTACACCGACCAATGTGGGAATCGATTTACAGCTAACCGAGAAAAACTGTCCTTCATGTCAAGTCATGCGTACCTCGCCAGATTTCAATATTTTTAACTTTAGCTGTATTTTTTTAGGCTTTGGAGTATTCTATTTTTGATAATTATTTTATCTATGAAAACGACATTTATAAAAAAATACTGACATTTAAATTGAATATTCATAAAAAAATAATAGTATGAAATTGAGTAGAGTTCCATAATACGTTGTATTTTTATAAATCATCATATTTTGGCGCTTGTAATCATTTATATTTGAATGAATAGAGTTTAATTACATTATTAAAACATTTTGTTTTTGCCACAATAATCTTTATTTAAAAAGTCGACATTCAAGAACGATGTTCTCTTCATCAGGACATTATATGTACTAAAAACTAAATTATCAAGCATAGAAAGACAGGCGTGGGTGGAAATGGAATTAGTTGGAGGGGGGGGGGGATAGGGGCGGAAAGAGGAGGAGCTTAGAAGATTGACAGGGGGGGGAGGGGGTTGCTTAGAAGATCATAGACAAAATTACAATGGAAATATGTTTAAAATAGGGTTATTCACAAAATTAATTTGGTTATTAATAATATTTAAATTTCTATTGATATTTTTCCTAATTTCTAATATTTCTAAAAGACCTAATTGAAAAACACTAACGTTAGTGTGTAAAATTTTAAAACCAGTATTTATATCAAATGAATGGTTAAATTCAATTAGATGGTTAGCAAATTCCGAATAATTATTGCTATTTAGACATCTCAAGTGTTCCTTAATCCTCGTTTCAAAATTTCTGCAAGTTTTACCTACGTAAAAATGATTGCAATCATTACAATTCAATTGGTAAACTCCGGATTTTTTCATTTTTTGGTCTTTTTCCTTGTTATTTAAAATATAATTTTTCAATTTATTATTGGTATAAAAAGCTGGCTGTATTGTATTAGGGATTTTTTTCCCGATTAAATTGGAGGTTTGATCATTTACAAACAATATTTTTCTCCATTGTTTTTTGATATTATCACTAAGCAATGGGTAAATGTAGGACAAATGAAATTTTTTCTTATATTTTTTGTTCAATATGTCGTCTTTTAATTTGGGGTTATAACCATTATTAGATGCAATTATTTTAATTGTGTTAAGTTCAGCTTTGAAATTATTTGGGGATAGCGGGATATTAATTAATCGATTGATCAAATAATGGAAAGCTAAGAGTTTTTGTGAAAATGGATGGTTAGATGAGTTATGTATAATTATATCAGCGTATGTTTCTTTTCTAAAAATATTAAATTCAATCTTATTTTTAATTACAGTTAGGTTTAAATCTAAGAAATTTATGCTACAATTAATTCCTATTTCTAATGTAAATTTAATTTTTTTATGAATTTTGTTCAAAAAATTAATAAAATATAATTAATAAGTGGTTCATAGAACTGGAATATTAATTTTAAAATTTGACGAATTTTTAAAATTCTGTGAAACAATCCGCCCTTATAAAACTACACTTTTGTATGTTTCCAGGGAAAGGTGCAATGGAAAAACTTTATTATAAATTATGACGAATGGCCATCGAGTATGGTGTACGGAGAGTTCAGAGCGACGTTGAAATTTATTCAAAACAATGAAATAATTTTGTGCTACCTGTGGTTTTTTTCATCCAAACCGAGAAAAATCTTTGGATGAATTTAAAAAAATTGTATTTTGTAATGTGTATATATAGTATATACCAATCATTTTGCTCAGATATTAGTAAAAATATGTTTTATTAGGTTCCTAACTGATTTTATTCAAATATTTTTACTAACTTTTGAGAAGCTTACTTTCAAAATAAAGGCAATGCTGTAATTTTATCTGAGTTTTATTAACATCTCATTGGGTACCCTGAGGGACCATTGCAGTAAAAAAAAATCTATCATCAAAAATACTTATTTCGTTTGTGACCGACTAACAGATTATTTTCCTGTGCTATAACAACACCATCACTGCTAATTTTTGTTCTCTTGTCATTTTTTGGGCATACTGCATATTAGTTGATTAATATTTTGTAAGGACGTGTCGGAGTAATCATATGAATAGGAAAGGAGTTTTTTGGAAGTTGATCATAGTTGAGCGCAAGCAAAGTAAAATAACACAAAACTGCGCTATACAAATATTATGTTATTATTATTATTATATCTAAATCTCAGGTAAGCTTAAGTTGTCATTTTCTAAATTGATTGTCTTATGGAAAATAAAATTACATCAAATAATTGACGCATGGTGTCAAAATGTTATCGAAAGGAGTATGTGGTTGGATCTTTTCGAGAGTAAATAAGACAAATGAAATTACTTTGAATTTAAATTATATTTCTGGTGTAGACCTTGTAGGCAGCCGGAACATTTTGTGTGAGTGGTTTATTAATTTAAACGAAAGTGTGCTTTAAAGTTATATCTATTTAATACATAATCAAAAATAATATTACAGATGATATCAAATCTGAAGCCATACTGGCAAAATGCGAATTCAATGAAGAGCAGTACACGATTCAACAGAAGCTGTATGGCAAAGTATTGTAGCTGTGTTTATTATTCCTAAAATATATAATGTTTTGAGTACTGACATAAAAGCAAGTAATTCTAAATCACTTTTTATAGCAAATATACAACATCGGATATTTGAAAAGGGACGAGCGTACTTCAAGGAATGCATGAGTTCTTAATACTACATTTTGATTATTAATTTTTGCATTTCAAAATGTTTGTTCCATTTTTATTTCTATTTTTATTAAATAATAATAATAATAATATTTTATTCCAGAATGTATGCAGGGGTAGTGCAATGCAATACATTCCATATTTTGAAAAAACAAAATAAATTAGACAAATAACAAGTTAAGGTTAAAAGTAAACAACAGCACTTACATAAAATAAAGACGAATAAGCATGAAAACCATGAGAAATGAAACTGAAATAATAATAAAACTAAAATGAATTCATACAACTGGGTATTTCATCGTCGTCTCCCGTCTCCAGAGGGCCATCAGGGCCATTTGGAAAGAGAAGATCATGTAATTAATGTCACAAGCCGTATACGGAAACTGGCATATATCTTCAGATCATTGCGCAATATACTAAAAAAAATACACTGAGAACAGTATACTTTTCCCGGTGTCAATCAATTTTATCGTACGGTATAATTGTCTGGGGAGGATGCTCTAAAACTGTATTAGGTCCATTGATAAAAGCCCAAAAATTGATAATACGGACTATTTACAAAGTACATTATATACACCCCACGAAAGACTTATTTAAAGACTTCAAAGTTCTTAATATAAAATCCATATATGTAAAAAATATTACCTCTTATTTTAAATTCAAATTTACAAAAAAATATATTATAAATTCAAAATACAACACAAGATATTCAAATCAATCGAATTATATTATTCCAACAACCAAAACTTCAATGGCACAGTCCCAGTTGAACTTTCTTGCACCTAAAATTTTTATTAACTTATCAATTGAAATAAAGTCTAAAGCCAAATATCTCACTTTCAGAAAGGCGCTTACCGACCTTCTGATGAGTGGCTATGACATTGTTTACAACTTGTTTCACATACTCAGATAGAGATATAAATTTTCAACATCATTACATACTACTAGTACCAAATGTTTACAGGTTTATTTTACTTACATGTTTATTTTACGCACAGCTTTTTTTCTTTTCTATTTTTTATTATAAGTTTACCAATTTTACCATGTTTTTACACTAGACTACACTCAAATTAACTATCCTTAATTAATCACCATGAAACAGGCAGCCGCCTAGTATGGTGATTTAATAAATTTTATCTATGTAAATATCTAACATATGTAACATTTATTTTATAAATAAATAAATAAATTTAAAATATTGTTTTTTTGCTTAATTTTTCACCTACTTTTACTTATGTTTTCATTTATATATGTGTTTTAATTTATATATTTGTAAAGAAAAAATGAGTTCTTAACACTAACGGCCTTACTAAAAAAACCCGTGAAAATTTTATTCAATTGACAAACGGCCGCGGATGTAAAAACATTACTAATTGAAAAATTGTTCTTGGAGAATAATACACACTGTTTACACAGCCTGGGAGGGTAGTTTATCTCTGTTTTAATAATGATGTCTGAACAAAATTTGGAATTTTCCAAAGTATTTTGAATGTTCTATATATTTCTTATTTTTGAAGGTGTCGTAAAACCAAATACCATATAATTTAAAAACTACATAGAATTACCTTTTAGATTTGTGTATTTGAAATACACTTTAGTTTTTAAAAAAACTGCCATATTTTAAGATTCAAGCACGGAAAAAAATGGAAAAAAAATTCTTACCAAAACATTTTTGATGAAAGTGTTCAGAAATTAACAAAAAAATAAAATTTAAAAAATACAGACCTTTTATATAAAAAATTGGAATAAAACAGTCACCTCACTTTTTCCTCGTGCACACAAAAAAAAATTATAAAATATTTTTAAAGTTTTTTTTATTGCCAAAAAAATAACCTAAAAAGATAACTGATATTCCAACAGATTTCTTGCACCACTAAAAAAGTTAATTTCTTTCATAAGTTTACCAACACATTTATTAATAAAATAATACTTTTAAGAAATTCTGATAAAATAAAGATTTAAAAATGTAAATTTGATCTTTTATGTAACCCAAAACAATATTTTGACAGTTCAAGTTTTAAAGTACGCTTTATTGTGCAATAACTTGATAAAACTGATGTAAAACCACACAAATAACACACACATATATTAATTACATGAATAGTAGGGTAAATTGGTCACTATAATAGAAATCATTCAGTAAAATCAAAATATTTACTAAAAAATATTCCCGCCACATAAAAACCACACTGCAATTTTTTGCGCGGGCAAGATAGTACAAATGTGCAGGCGCGACGCCATTACCATCTAGCGGCTATGAATGAAAACAAAATTTCGTATGAAAATTTTGAAAAATTGCAGTGTTTCCAAATTTAAAACGTGTTTTAAAGTGAAATTAGTTTTTAGTAATATTTCGTGTTTTAGTGTAAATTTGTTTTGTTGATGTTGCTGTGTTTTTTTAGTAAGGCTGTTAATCTTTATTATTAGTTTTTGTGTTTCAAAATTTTAATTTCTATTTTTCTTTAAAACATGATTTTTTTTCTCTTCATTATTCACTTACTTTTATGTGTTTCTTAATTTTTATTTAGTTTTTTTATTATCTGTTTCATTAGAATAATATTTTTTAGTTCCTATATAAAATACATATTATATGTATAATTACCACAACACGGGCATTAGCCTTGAGTGGTACCAAAAAAAACAAAAATCTGTAACAAATAAAATATTATGAAATTTAAAAAAAAGGGCGAACTGGTGTAGCAGTACGAAGCGACATGCTGATCGAATTGAAGACGAAATGGTATTGCGGAAGGAAGCGTAGGTGTCGTGCTGTGGTCCGCACGTCATACGGAATTAAGTGAGGCGTCGCATGACCTCACCTGTTCTGCTGACGGATGCTGAAACAGCGGTCTAGTGCAGCTTCCAGGACTCCATCCCCGCGTTTCCAGTGACGTCCAAATTGAGTAGCCACGGCGAAGCGAGATGACGGTTATTTGGCGGCTGAGGAGGTTATCAGGACCCACGCATCGGCCTCAGAACCCAGGACATTTTTAAAATTAAAATTCATATAAATGTATTGGTGTATGTACATTTGTACATACTATTTGAGAACAGGAGCAAGAACAAAAAGGCAATATTACAAATGTATACAACGTAAATGAATTACATTGTACATTTTATTATTTTAACTACTTGCTATGTTAGCTTGGGCCAAATTGTAGTAAATAGTCTAAGACTTCATTTCTGTATTTTTAGTTCAGAATATGATAAAATGTTTAGTTCACTATTGAAATATAAGAGATGTGCTATCGGCAGTTTTTACTGGGTAGGACTTGTGTTTCCTGGTGTCGCCGATATTGATAACCAATAATACTGTACACTTTAAAAAAACCAACTAAATGAACGAATTCTTTCCGTATTAAAACTAAATTATTAACCAACATCACTGCACACCTACTTTCCGTATTCAAACCGTAACCGTAATCCGCCGACAGTCTGGCCGACACCATGGAATATCTCTTGTATTTGAATCTCTTTGAGTTCACCTTATGATAAAAATGAAAAGATGCAATTAAAGAACAAGCAATGAAAAACAATAAAGAATTAATTAAATTTACGTGATGCAATGCATGATATTTTCAGCAGCCGATATATCAATTATTATATGGTTTTTCTTAAATGTAGTATTGAATAATCATGTCCAAATATGTTTAAATGGGGATCTAGCTTATTTTACATGAAGGGACAAGACTTTTTAAGTAAACCTGACGATTGCTTGCGAAACATGTCGGCTTTTTAAACAATGAAAGAGGTTAAAACTAAATATCACATTAATTTTGTATTTAAATTTAAAAAAAATAATAATTATATAGTGAACAGGTAAGGTTGGGATGAGGGATTGGGCCGTTCCTCGGCTGAGTGACGAGTATTGACATGTGGAAGACTTTTTTTTTGGTTGAAGAAAAAAAAATATTACAAAAAGGCACGGGTGATCAAAATTTAAGTTACGTTTTTACTTCAAATAAGCCAAGTACCTACTACTGAAAGTAAGAGGCACTGCTGAAGTAGAATACTAATGTATGAGGCACTGCTGAAAACCAGCTACACTAAGAAATCCTGAATGTAGCTGAGCAGTGACCTTTTTATCAATTGAATAAATGAAATTGAACAAAATATATAAAACTGTAAAAGTCCATTGACGAATAAAAAAAGTGCATCCCTTCACAACCTGTATAGATTACTTCAAATAAGTTTGTAAATGCGCGATTGGGATAATATGTTATCTTCTTCAACTTTACAATTAGTTTATAAGTTATTATTAGCAGGTGAAGCTGGTCTGATTTCGGATGGGAGTTTTGAATTGCATATATGTAGAAGAAAATTTACAAATGTACTAATTTCTGCGCCATTTGGGAGCTGAGTGTTTGCTATTTATAGATGGTAATGTATTTGTTGTTTTTCGGCAATTGTGTTTTTATAGGATTTTGTCCGTTTGTATCCATTGTTAAAACGCTGTGGAAAGCTTGGTGTATAATAAAAATAATAATAATAATATTTGGACGATTTATATAGCGCCGTTTTTGTGAGAAATCACCTCAAGGGGTGTGAGATTGAATTGTAAAAGGTTATATGAATGTAAATGTGTTAGTAAAGATAGGTTTTCCATGAATATTGAATATAATTTTGTTGTTAACAATAGTTGGAGAAAAAAAATCATCGCTTCAATTATTAAAAAAAAACGCGTCCAGCGTTCGTAATTTATTTGCACTAGATTTGGAAATTTCCCGCCCACATTGAAAAAATCATACATCCGAATCATATATGAAGATATTTAAAAATTTATATATATTTAGATGACTTATATAGCGCCGTTTTTGTTAAAAATCACCTCAAAAGCGATCAAAGTGCTATTTATTTAGTGACATTGAATCCACCTATACTTTACCGTATATTTTGGGATTTAAAAAAAATAAATATTAAAAAATTACAACGTTATAAGACGCCTTTTTCTCCATCTACTGAATAAGTGACATAAAAAACTCCGTGAAAAACAGTTCATCGAGAGACCTTCAATTGATGTGACAAACATTTGAAAAACGTTTAACAAAATTTGATTAAATGTTAATTCAACAAAATATAACGTTTTCTAATGATTGTTTCAATAACGACCTAAGAACTATCGCAGGACTTGAATCAACGTTGCGTGAGTTGCGTGCAAACACTAAAAACGTGACATAAAAAATAAATAAAAAACAAACAAACATCATTGTGTGAGTACAATAGTATGTAAGAATAGAAAAATTAGTTTATAAAACAACAACAGCTACAAAAAAAACAGGGCACAATAAAGTTTGGGTCAAGTAAAGTCGATCGAAAATAAAAAAAATATAAAAGAAAAGACTACCGCTAAATATGTCCAGTATCTTGGGTGTTATAAAGTCGACACATTGTACAAGAGGTTGGGAGAAGGTGATTTGGTTCTTTTGAAAGGAATGTGGTAAGTTTAAGGGTTTATTATTCGACGGTGATTGATATTGATTTTGTGACATAGAGGGAAGATTTTACGACACAGGAGACTCTAAGGAAAAAAGTTTCCTCAGGGCCCATGTCATTTTTAGGGGTGCTGTGTGGGGGGACTTTTTAGGAAATTAAGAAGAGGACGTTCTGGGAATTAAAGGTACGAGGGGTGGGTAGGAATCGGGGAATCAGTGTGCCTAGAAATGACGGACGTATGAATCCATCCCTCCCACTACGGTACAAGCTGAAAAATTTGAAACACGGCAAAAGCATTCGTCGCCAAGACAAACTTCACCCAGTGCACCCGGGCACCCCTGCCAAATCAACAAACATACACTTGAAGTGACCTAAGGAAGAGGTGTTGGTTTTCCAATAAATGGTTCCCGGGGCGGCGGTACCAGTAGCCGTCTTCCAAATGAGAAAGTATTCAATCCCTTTAAATGTTAACCTTTTAATAATACGTAAAATTATTTATGTTTATAATGAAACATTGACATGTCGTCAATTTTGGCATGTGGTACCGCCAATTCGATTAACCGTAAACTTATTTTATTTTGGGAGCCACATTCAAAATATTCTGTATGTACTAGGCAGGGGCGTGAACAGACATTTTAGTGAGCTAGAGAGCTAACACTGGAAAATACAATATTATTGATGTTGTTGTAGCTGAAAATTATTTTGAATAAAAAATCTTCATACAAATATTGAAATAATTTCGAAAAAAAAACAAAATCATTTTCAGATACAACAACATTTACGTCGAATTTTTCAATCTTAGCACCCTAGCTCACTAAAAACTCGGTGCACGCCACTGTTACTAGGGTAGGCTGAAAAGTAATGCACACATGCTTGTAAAACACAAACAGTAACAAATAGCAAGATCTGGCAAAAAGTAAAATAAAGTACGCTTTTTAAGCTTTAAAATCATTTATTTATTTTTCAATATAGTCACCGTTAAGGCTAACGCATTTCTCCCAACGTGTAACAAGTTTTTTCATCAGGTAACTGAAACTTTTTTCCGGCATTCCTCGAATCCAGGACTTGACGGTTGCCTTCACCTCATCGTCTGAGGTGAAATGATTATCTTTGAAGTGTCTCTTGAGTAGAGGAAAAAATAAAAATCGCAAAACGAAAGATCGGGGAAGTGAGAAGGGTGTAGAATCGGTTCAAACTTCGATTTTGCAGAGGCTCTAATCGACGCTGTTTGTTCTCGTCTGTGAAAAGGCGTAGTACCGATCGTCCACAGATTTTACGGTATTCTTATTGTTCAATAATGCAGCCGATATGTTCCTTAAATATTCAAAAATGGTTTTGTGATACGCTTTTGAGTGATTAACCGGTCATTTTGAATCAAATCGTTGACGGATTTAGATTGTTTATCGCCCGTCCCAATGATCGGACGTCCGCTATGTGTTTCATCAACAATTATTGCTTTTCCAGACTCAAAATCATGAAATTTTATTACTCATCGATTAACAGTAGACCTATTAACAGCATCGTCACCATAAACATCCTTTAAACGACGATGAATCTTCGTAGGAGTTACTTTTTCAGCAGTTAAAAATTCAATATCAGCAAGCTGTTTACCTTGCATTTACATAACACTAAAACACGTCTCCATACATCCGCTTCACACTGGATGAATTCAATGACCTCAAACTTGTGCGTACGTACAGAGGAGGAATGTCACTTCCATATTCCACCTGGCGCACTTCTAAAGATCATTTTGTTCGCGCTCTACAAGCATGTGTGCATTACTTTTCAGCCTACCTACGCATATTTGAATGTATTTCGAAACCTAATTCATTGGAAAACATTCTAGGTTATTAACAAATCTAGTCTCCAACTAACGTAGACTGGTATTAAATCTTATTTTCTCATTTTTCATTTCTCCTAACTCTATGACCCACTGATTTTCTTCTCTAAGTATATTGTTTCGTTTGCGGCAAGGATCTAAAATGAAAGTACTAATAATTATTTCGTGGGAAATTACGCAAAAAAAAAACTAAACTTTTGTAAGGATTCTCAGGTAACATATCTTCCAATCAATTTATTTTAAAAGAAAGACTAACATTTCCGGTTTACGAATAACCCTGAAATATTCGAAAATCTCTGACTAACGTCACAGTAAGTGGAAAATATTGCTCGTGTCGTGACGCAAAGTTCCAGCCAGAAATGAACTTACGACGCGTCATAAGTTATATGTACGTCGTAAGATGTATACTTTTCCCACCCAGGCGTCGCGACGCCAGAAGCGATGCCAACTCAACTACTTACCGGTTATTAAAAAAAAAAGATTTTCCGATAAATCAATAAGTGCATTTGATGTTAAATCAACTTTTGGATGATCTATATTTAATCTACTATGCCTTAGTACAATCCACTTTACAATACGCTATTATTAGTTGGGGATCCTCGTATAAATGTAACCTTCTTCCAATTGAACTTGTCCAAAGAACAATTATTAAAATCATATTAAAAAAATCCTTGGACTACTCAACAGAATGCCTGTTTGAAGAATTTCAAGTACCTACATTTAAAGATTTATGTACCTATTCAAAATTCATTTATTCAAATTATAAAAGAAAAAGACAAATATCAATTTTTAAATGAAAACAGAACTCGACTTAAACATTTTTTTCTATGCCCAAAACTAAATACGTCCTTTGTTACATCATTACACTTACCAGGGAAGAACTTTTTTCAATCGTCTACCAAAAGAAATCAGAAGCATTAATGATAAAACCCTAATACTGCTCTCTATCAAGAGACATTTAAAAAATATTCTTAAGAAAAAACCACTGTCACTTAATTAATCTTACAAATATCCTTAGTTTTCCATAACTTTCTTTCTTTTTTTAAATACACACTATTATCAAAATAAATACTACAGCAAACATATATATATATGTACAATGAATTTTTTTTTTTTTTTGAAAGAAAGACAAACATTCCCAGGTTACGAATAACCCAACAACGTTTGAAAATCTCCTACTGCCACCACAGAAAGCTAAAAATGTTGCTTGTGTTGTGATGGAGGACTTAGCCAGCCGAGGAATCGAATACGCGACGCCCGGGTGAGACCCAAGCGCTATGCCCACTCAACCACTGACCGGTCTTAAAGTTAATTATTTAAGTACTAACTAATAACAACATTTATGTACAGTCCTCTTCCATACACATATAGCAAATGCTTAATGCACAAATAGCAAATGCTTTCAATAGAAGAGTAGTAAAAAACCTAAGATTTAAAATTATCATTTTGTTCCATGTAAAACATATTATTAAAAAAAAAAAAAAAATTAACAATTTCAAAAATTTGAAAATTATTTTCATAAAATTAATATATTTTTTAGAATCAGGTTTCTATAATGTTATTTACAATTAAAAAATTATTAAAAGAGCATTGCGAGGATTTAATCAGAATATTTTATCACTGCACTATTATAATCAATGAAAACACAATAATACCATCTTTTTTATTCCAATAATATCTACCAGAGCTGATCTAATCTGAATGATTATAGGACTGTTGATTATTATATACTTCTCACGCAACACTACGAGTATTATTATATAAAAACAAGGGTATTCAGTAAAATGGACACAAGTTGTTCATGTCTATCTAATGTACCGGCTTCACCATGTTTAAACTGAACTATGTTATAAAATATTTGGGCTCTTCAACATTTCACTTACACTTCCTGACGGCTATCCGCTTGTAAGTGTAAAAAACATAAACTAGATTCCACTAATTCATTTTGGGACTGGGACTGGGACTCGAACCCAGGACCTCTCGCTTTCCGGGCAAATGCGCTACCACTGCGCCAAGGTGTCGATATCAAATTCGCATATTAAATAAAAAAGGATAAAGATTTATCCAGACACTATCTAGAAGGCATTTAGTTCGAGTTTGAATCTCGCAATCATACATAAAGATAGCAGCGAATAAAATATGAATTAAGAAAATGAATATAATGTGGGTGGTTCTTAGTCGAAGTATGATATAGTTAAAAATGACCGAATTGGATATCGACACCTTGGCGCAGTGGTGGCGCATTTGCTGGGAAAGCGAGAGGTCCTGGGTTCGAGTCCCAGAAGTGCCAATAACTTTTTCTGGTTTTTCTATTTTCACATTTTCGATTGAGTCTTCATTTAATTAAATATTATAATTTCAGGTTTTACCCATATAGTTAAAAATAAAATAAATAAATAAATAATTGCGTTACAAAATAATAATCCTACATAAGAATCAATTTATTTCAGGGTCCGTTGATTGTGAAAGACTTTTCTCAGTGTGAAGATCCAGAACTGTATCCGAATACTGTTGAAGTCTTTAGAAAGAAACCATGACCTTTGAATCATTGGAATGGGACCTCCTGTGTGGAGCTATTGTTAAAAAATAAAAAGTTTATTGCCCTTGATTGTGAAAGACTTTTCTGCAGTTAAAGCAGTTGGTGAAAGACTTTTCTCAGTGTGAAGATCCAGAACTGTATCCGAATACTATTGAAGTCTTTAGAAAGAAACCATGACCTTTGAATCATTGGAATGGGACCTCCTGTGTGGAGCTATTGTTAAAAAATAAAAAGTTTACTGCCCTTGATTGTGAAAGACTTTTTTGCAGTTAAAGCAGTTGGTGAAAGACTTTTCTCAGTGTGAAGATCCAGAACTGTATCCGAATACTGTCGAAGTCTTTAGGAAGAAACCATGACCTTTGAATCATTGGAATAGGACCTTCTGTGTGGAGCTATTGTTAAAAAATAAAAAGTTTACTGCCCTCATAAAAATGGAAGTAAACCTTGAACCAACTATCGGGGTTAATACTGCCTGTAAATGACACTCTGATTGATGTGAAGTTAATTCAGATAAACCGTTAATTTTAATGATGGAATATTCTGCAAATTAATGTGAACTGTCAATTCTTCTTCAAGTGGCTTGGAAATTTTTCATGCGACATACGAGGGTTAGTTTTTAATACATTTTCTTTTATTGACTTACTTTCATTCACAACTAGCTGATGTTCCCTGCGTTTCCCGTGATTTATACAGAGTTTTTCAAAATATATTGTAGACCGTGACCTTTCTCTTGTTTTAAAGATCAAATTCGTAAAATTTAATTAATCTCGAAATGTTTTAATATTAATTTTGCCCGTCCGCCACAGTCTTTATTTAAATAGACGGCCTCCGTGGTTGAGAAGCAAGACTCTCACTTGCAATCCTAAGCTCACGGGATCGGATCTGGAAACACAAAAATTAGAAAAAGATTTTTGCACCTCTGGGAGTTGAACCCAGAACCTTGAGTTTCGCTAATATTGTCTTCCCTTATTCAATATTACAAAATTACATTTTTTTGCCTTCTTTGCAGTTCACTATATATAATAATGTATTAAGCCTTGTATTTTTGCTAATAAAAATTAAAACGCGGCATAATTGTTCCAACGTTTTTGTGGCATTGCGACTTGCCAAGGGTTTAATATAGGCTATTATGCGAAATCAAAATATCCTCCGGTTAGATTTTGAGTTTCTGAAAAATCCTAGAATCACACTTACTTAAATTAAAAAGGTTTACAGAATTCATATGCCTTTCAGTATTTTCACAAATTCTTTCTGTTCACATCAAAAGGTCATTAATGTACAACAAAAATAAAGTCGGAGCCAGAACCGATCCCTGCGGGACGCCAGCATTTATCAAAAGCGAGGAAGAGGTGAAACCGTCACCAACCGTTAGCAACCTGTCTGAAACGTCTCTCCCTTTAAAAAATAACGGAATGCTAAAAGTGTGTAAGAAAGCAGTTCGTTAATAATAATAATATTTACTTTTATTTTTAACTTAATAAGTAAAACCTCAAAATGTAATATTTCATTAAATGAAGATAATATTAACGAAACTCAATCGAAAATCTGAAGAAGGAAATATCAGAAAAAGACACGGTCACATCTGGGACTCGACTTTAGGCTTGTCGGGGCACAACTCTACCAACTGAGCCAGTGTGTTCCTATCCGATTCGGTCATATTTCACTGTATCATACTTTGACTAAGAACTACCAACACCATCTTCATTGTCTAAACGCATATTTGACTGGCAATGTATGATTGCAAGATTAAAACCCGAACCAAATTCTATCCAGATAGCGTCTTGGATAATCTTTTATCTATTTGCCCTTTAATTTTATTATTAATATTACTTAATTTCAGCTCATCACGGATTTGTGCATCGACTGACAATCGCACAACAAACACTGCACCTCAAAATATATATTGCAAACCGTAGATATATATACTAAACACGCAATTGGAACGCTTTTGGCGGTACAAACCCTTTCAGTATTGCAGTTTTCGCGTTCAAATGGACACGGTTTCGTTGGGGGATATCGCTACAACCAACCCGTGTAGACTTTAGGATGGCAGACGCGTCTACTGAACACGCAAAGGAAAATACGCTTCCCGGAGGAGAACAATATTTTAACATTAGGTAAGTAGGAACTACGTTATAAGACTTATAAGAAACAACTAAAACCCTCTTTTTATATTTACTGTAAAATGTATATAAATGATTCTATGATAGACGAGGATCGTTATGGCCATTATGCACGTTTTAAAGTACCTATTCAAAAAAGATTGGGCTGCATTATAAGAGTTAAAATAATTCAGCCACCATCGTGTTATTTTCACGATGTATTTTCCCGCAGCTACTGTGAGATCTACATACTGTTTTATGTAGGATCATAACTTGTTAAAATTATTGTTTTTTCATACTTATCCTATTCTCTGTAGTGAGCTCTCTACTACAGTGGTCTATCTTACAATTTGCCCACATGGGTTGGTCCGTTGCTCTGTAAGAAACCCGCTTGGACGGCGTGGGTGTAAACTGTGCAATCTAAACTTAGTTCAGAAGTCTGCAATATTCAATTCGTGTGAATGCACTGTGAAACAATTCATTGCATATAAGAAAAAAAATGTTTTTCTTCCGATGAAAAACTCTGTTTCATTTTTTTAAATTGCAATATGAAGAATAGGGGTTACATTTATACATAAAAAAATTTCAAAACATTATATTTAAGATCATATTAGGTGATATTATATAACTTATTCTGTGTATACTTACTTGAACATTTGAATAAATTAAAATAATAATATTTGGACGATTTTTTTTGTTGTTATAATGTAGCATCCTTCGGACAATTTTTTTTTTACATTAGTTCCACACAGGAGACCTCGAAGAAAACCATTTACCTCGGGGCCTGTGTCATCTTTGGGGATGCTGTGTGGAGGGTTTTTTAAGGGAAAGGAAGGAGAAGAAGATATGGGAATAAAAAGGTATGAGGGGTGGGTAGGAATCTGGGGATCAGTTCGCCCGGAGTGACGGATGTATGAATCTATTCCTTACACTGCGGTGCAAGGCTATGGGTCAGGAGAGTCCGGCTGGAGATGTCAAAATGTCTCCCTTAATCAGTATCGTCCGACCCAGCTCGCCACGCAGTGGTTGGGCAAACGTATCCGCCATCAAGACGTAGACAAACCTCACCCCATGAACCCGGGCACTCCTGCTAAGTCACCAAACGTAGTGAATCACTTGGAGTGACCTGGGGCAGGGGTGTTGGTTATCCAATAATTGGTTCCCGGGGTGGCGGTACCCATATCCGCCTTCGAAATTAAATCATACATTACAGAAAATTCCTGATACATTACAGAAAGTTACCATTTTCTTGAAATTCTAGTAAAAGAGAAACACTTTCTAAGTAATAAAAATTTTGACATAATTCTGGATTCATTCTTCATTGTTCGCATCGGAATTGTCCACTTACATTTCACTGATTGGTTAAAAAAAATTCACTTTGTAAATGAACTTGATTATATACAAGAAGCTTCATGTGAAGAATTTTTCTTAAATTCTATGTCATATTTGGGCACCATATTACTATTATTAATTATACCGCATGCAACGATGACATTTAACTAAGCACAGTTATTTAGGGTTATGTATACTTATCCTGCCTTAGTTTGAACTTTTTAATTTTTAATTTATTCATTTGCATTCACTACAGAGTTTGTTTCTTTTAGAAATACAAGCAACAGCTTACATTAGGAAAGTATATAACATTACACAACATTTTACACTGCAAAATCAGTTGTTTTCTTGAAATTATGTAAAAAAAACTAGTTTTTCAACGAAGAAAAATATTTGGGGATCCTGTGAGGGTTTCGGGGAAAGGAAGGATAGAAAAGTCTGTGAAGGGAAAAGCTATGAGAGGTTGGGAGAAATCTGTTGGTCAGTGCCGGTGAATTCCGCTTCACACTGCAGTACAAGGCGATGGGTTGAGAGAGTCCGGCCGGAGAGGTCAAATGGTCTCCCTTACCCATCCAACATCCGACCCTTCCACTGCCAAGACCTGGAACAACTTCCCACCATAAATATTCCTACTCCATTCACTGTATACGCCTTGAGGAAATCCTCAGTATGACATAATATTCAATGTTCAAGTCACCTGCAATGAAGTGAACCGAGACCTAACATAAGTGTTCATAGACACAAAAAATGGGGTTACGTTTAATTATTTATTATTTATAATTAATTTCATTAAATGATTCTGAAGGGGAATTTTTTAATGATGAAAGATAGGTTGCTAATCAAAGAGTGGCACAGGATATCAATATAGCTTCTGAAGCCATCATACGAGATATGAAGAAATTGCTTGCTGGTCGAAGAACTTCAACGTGAAGATGACACTTAATGATTGTTGCACGAGTGTCTGGGAACACTCATGTTAGTGTGATGAATTGCGTATTCGTGCGAATAAACATAATATGTTTGAATTGTTTAAAGTTAATTATATGCAATGCTTAATGGTGCACATTTGTACCGTTTAATTCTATGGCTGGATTCACATTATTTATATAAATCATTGGTTCAATGGTAAAGGTACCACTTCGACCCTAAACATACATATATCATGATGTGCGCAATGTTACTTCCACGAAAAAAATCAGCAATCATTTTCTTTATTTGGAATTTTCTGATTGCACTCATAGCGGCTGACGATATTCCAATGATTGTGAGTGAGATATTCTATAAAACGATTTTCTCTAAATTAATATGTATATACATAATAAAAATACATTTTTATAACTATTTTGGTTTTAGGGTCCTGCTGATTTCAAAATAGGAACTTTCCGGATGTGTGAAGGGCATGAAAATAATCCAAATGTGATTTCTATTCAACGAATGAAAGTTAACCGGACTTTAGAATCATATCAAGGTTCCTTTACAATGGATGTTGACTTTGATGAAACTGTGGGGGTAATTTCAACCACCTTATACTGGAAACGTATAATATAGCTATATATCTTCCACAGAATATTAATAAATCATTTTTCAATTTTAGATAAATTTGAACCTCGCTAAGTGGGGGGACGGGGGTTTTAAGCCGAATTACTATACCGAGAATAATACCTATGCATGCCAATTTTTCTTCAAGTGGGCAGCCAAAGGGTCGAAAATTCTCTTGGAGTCAGCGGGTCGTCCAGGAAAGTGTCCTATCGCAAAGGTATGTAGAAAATTCTCTTGGAGTCAGCGGGTCGTCCAGGAAAGTGTCCTATCGCAAAGGTATGTAGAAAATTCTCTTGGAGTCAGCGGGTCGTCCAGGAAAGTGTCCTATCGCAAAGGTATGTAGAAAATTCTCTTGGAGTCAGCGGGTCGTCCAGGAAAGTGTCCTATCGCAAAGGTATGTAGAAAATTCTCTTGGAGTCAGCGGGTCGTCCAGGAAAGTGTCCTATCGCAAAGGTATGTAGAAAATTCTCTTGGAGTCAGCGGGTCGTCCAGGAAAGTGTCTTATCGCAAAGGTATGTAGAAAAACATATTACAGCGGCATATCGCGATTCCTTCTTTCTACGACTCCACCGCCATGCATCTCGAAAATTTCAGATAGATATAGCCTCTGGTTTCTGCCACAAGGTCTCCGATTCTATGTTCTGTTCGTCGAGTAGAAATTATTTTCAAAATTAAACCAATAAATTTCATTAAGGGGAACAAAATGAATGAAATAATTTTCCGAATGAAATGCTGTATAAAAATATTTTTTGCGAATATGGTGAAGAGCTGCGGGCCTAATACCGTTCTTTGCGGTAAACCAAAATCGGTTGTAAAGATTCGATCTTGAGAACGTACGCGTGTCATTTTTCATACAATTTTTTTTAGATTTGATGCCAAAATACTCACCAAACAATAGAAATAATCAAAAAGTAGAACAAATATCTGGTACGAATATCTACCACTTTACTTATTTTTATATTATAAAATAAGGGCCATTAAAAAGTTTTTTTTTTAATTAAAAGAAGACAATATAAGCGAAACTCAATCAAAATCTGAAGACAGAAAATATATTGGTTCCACTGGGACACGAACTCAGATACCTTAGCATTCATGGCCAACTGCTCTACCGATTGAGCTATGGAACTCATTTCCAATTCGATCACTTTTAACTGGTATCATACTTCGACTAAGAACTGTGCGTTAAGAAAAATGAAGATAATGTTGGTAGTTCTTAGTCGAAGTATGATACAGTTAATACTAGACCGTAATTTTACCGTTCATTCTATAATACTTGCATGAAGTGAGAACTGTAGATAATCTCGTAGGATATTAATTATTTATAATACATATATATTTACTTTTTTTATTAGTAACAAAAAGATACTTTCATTGAATACATTAATTAAAAGTAAATGATGTATTTAATATAATGTAAGTCTAATGTGAAATAGAAATGCTTGGATAAAATATTGGGGTTTGAAAGAAATAATGAAAACAGTAAAACCAGGATGGCTATCAAACGAAAACTTTTAGATACCTACCTGCATACTTCCTGTACTTACTTATGGTTGCCAAACTTCGGCACTCACAAAAATTCACAATAAGAAGCTTGAAACATCTCAAAACTCCATGCAAAAAAGTATGATCGGGAAAAGACTGTCCGATAGTATAAAAATTGCAACCAAAAGATGTCATAAAAACTATAGAAAAGTTAAAGTGGAAGTGGTCAGGCCATACAATCAGAGGAAGTGAAAAATGGTCAAAATTAGTCTTGAATTGGTTCACAAGTGACAAGAAGAGAAAACGAGGTAGACCATTTAGACGGTAGGTTGACGACATCAAAGCTATAGCTAGTGGTACATGGAGAACATTAGCTAATGATAGAGAGAAATGACTAGTTGGAGAAGGTCTTTGTCAACTAATGACTTACAGACAGGGAGTCAATGCATGATAAGTGTTATAAATGTAAAAAGTTTATTATAAATAATGTAATGTAATTTACTGTCTGAATAAAGGCTATTATTATTATTATAAGTGTAAGTGAATACATATACCTGATCATTTTAGTGGGCTCTATTCATAAATAATCTTTTAGAACCATTATTTTCAGAGGCGAAGTAAGTACATAAAACGCTGATGCACTTATACAAGTTTTGAACGTCTCAACCTGTGTTGGATAAATATTTTCCTTAATCAAACCATTTTATAGGTCAAAAGACAATTCATTCTTACAAAATATTCTATCCAAAAATATCCATTTTTACAAGTATGTTTTTTTAAATGATATTAGAGTTACAAATTTAATAATTCGAATATTAACCTTTAAGCAAAAAAGATTTGAATGTATGAACTCTGATTTTGTAAGTTTACTTTAAAAACTCTGTAATATCGCAAAGCTGAACTATGATATTCGATTTTATCTTCCAATTTCGACACTTAGGATGGGTTGTGTCACAGAATTTGAAAATTTGATCAGATTTTAAATGAATTTACAAGTTCTGTTACATCAGTTCGATATCATTATATGCCGGTTGTTTCACAGTACTTGCATACTAACAGAACTTGAAAATTAACTTTGATATATTAAAAATTGTTCAAAGTCTGTGAAACAACCCGTTAAAATTCAACATTTTTGTCTGTTTCCAGGGAAAGGTGGTATGGAAAAACTTCCTTGTGAGATACGACGAATGGCCTTCGAGTATGGTGTACGGAGAGTTCAGGGCAACGTTGATATTCATTAAAAATAATGAAGTAATTATGTGCTACCAGTGGTTTTTTTCAGCCACGCCAAAGAAAATCTTAGGATGAGTTTCTTTAAAAAGGTACTTTTGCACTGGGTATACGTTTTACAGTCTGTTCGACATACCTAAAACACCCATCTATTTGTCCAGATATTAGTTCGTAGGTACGTTAAAAAACAGTTTTATTAGGTGCCTGATTTTCTTCAAATATTTTAACTGACTTTTAAGAAGCTTACTTTCAAAATAAAGACAATGCTGTAATTGAATGCTTGTTTTATAAACACCTCATTGCGTACCGAGGGATGGTTGCCCCAACAAATCTTTCTATCATCAAAAATATTAATTTCGGTTGCGTGTCTGTCTAAAATTCTGGTTTAATGTACTCTAGAGCAGTGGTTTTCAACCCGTGGTACGCGTACTCCTGGGGGCACGCGAAGCCAAATTGGGCGTACGCAATAACGTGGCACGCATGTAGAATCACTGTTTAAAATGCCTGAAGTCGTGTAACACTCGGTATAAAATTACGTAAATTGTGTTTGTGTTACTTGATTGTTAAAATCATGTACCTACTTGATGAAGAAATTATTAAAAATTACAAATGAAACACCACTTTCATTACACGTGTACAAAAGATAGATAGAGGGTACGGGGAACAACAAATTTGTAGTAAGAGTCAAGGGGTACGCCGCTCAAAAAGGTTGAAGACCACTGCTCTAGAGCATTGCTTTTTTATCATATTATAAATTGATTGTGTTATGTAAAATTAAAATACTTTAACTAAATGACGCTTTCAGCCAATATATTATGGAAAGGAGAAGGAAGTAAGATTTCTCAGAATAGTGCATAAGACAAACGAAATTATTTTGCGGGTTATTAATTTAAACAAGGGTGGGTTTTCACACTGAAAAGTTATATCTATTTAAGACATTATCAAAAAACATATATTAAAGATCTCAAATCTGAAGCGATAGGGGCAAAATGTGAATTCAATGACGAAACATTAGTCAAGAAGTAGAAATTTAGTCAAGTTCTAGGGGCTGCCGCTAAGTATATCAGATATCCTGCATCTGCAACGGATGTTATACATTTGTACAACAGGTTGGGGGAAAGTTAAATTAGTTATTTTGAGAGGAATATGGAAAGTTTAAGGGTTTATTAGTCGACGGTGATTGATATTGATTATGATTGTGGACAAGAGGGAAAATTCTACATATATTGTGACTTCTTAAAAATTGTCTGAAAAACATCCCTTCAAATGTTGACTTCGTAAATAATTATATAAAATATTTATATTTAATTTCTTAAACAGGGACATCTCGTCGATTTATTAAACACATTGTTACGAAAAGAAATAAAAATACTATACGTAATATAATATCCGGCATTGGGCGTGGAAATCAGAAACCCAGTGTTACATATTATCTGAAAAAAAACGAACATAATTATTAGATATCTATGGTTGTAAATACATAAGTTGGCGATGGCGTGAACTTACACGTGTAGCACTGTACCAAAGCGATTAAATAAAGTTTGAACTATTATGCAACGAAAGTTATAAATAAAGTATGTATGCACATTTCAACTTTAAACAATATATTGGATTGAATTGATACACATCCATGAATTTAATTAAAATTTTAGACAAGCCAAACATTTTTTTCCTGGATGCAACTTATAAAGGCTATCAAGTTCATGGAACATGGTATACAAATATGTATGATTAGCCATCTGGGAACAAGAGACGTTCAATTTAAAGGTTTATCCCAAACTAAGATTTTTTTTGAAAAATATTCAATGACCATTCCTATTCCGATTTATTGTAAAACATTCTATATCACATTAACAAGACCATCACTCGCCTAACGTCTACTGGTCTTATATTTTTACATTTATAATATCGTTACATGTTTTGTCTCCTAATTCCACGTCCCACTGATTTTCTTCCCTGAGTATATGTGGCGTTTGGTTTACGACTAGAATCAAAAATGAAAATATTCATAATTACTTCTTCAATCTTTGCAAAATAACTTTGTGGCATTATTTATTATTTAATTAATAACAGATAACTTTGTATAAACCACTTTTTAATAAACAATATCGACATCTTTCAATAACAATGTTATCTTCTTCAGGATATGTTAATATAAAGAAAAATAAATGACGAACAAGTATAGACAAATTAGAATAAACTATAACATAGACGAAATATTAAAAAGTAGAGGTGATTAATTGCTTAAAAATCATAAAAATAGTTATACAAAATTGAATATAAAAATTATTTAACCCTTAAAACATTTGGCATTTTTTTCAGATGGTCAAAATATTTTCGCTTTACAATAAAATGCAAATATTTGGAATATTTCTGACCATATTCAAAAACTAAAAACGGTTTTAGAAAGGTGATGAGTGATGAAATACGCTTTCAAATTATATAATTCCAAATAAACATATATATATTTTTTTAATTATAAAATGTTTGCATACAAACATAAAAAAGTTTTAAAAATGGCTCACCTTACGTTTTTTCTAACTAAAGTTACTGATAATAAAAACACATACATATTTTATTAGACAAACGTTTAACCAACACAAATTGTAATCTCACTTTTTTGTCGCTCTATGTAAAAATAATTTTCAAATTTTAAAATTTTTTTTCAATTTGCGATTTAAATATTATAATATTATTTTATTTTCCATCGGGTGTCTCGATTGAGGTTACGCAGATCACATTGCTTTTTCCATCCGATGCTGCTGACACTGTAAATGTGAATCTTAATTTTTCCATTTCTAAGGTTATTGTTTCTCTTCACTAAAATTGTATTTTTATAAGACAATTTTGTCTATTTGTTGTAATTTTTTATTAATAATGTGACATACAAATATCATGAGTTGCTTTGCTGACAAAGAATCTACAATTACAGTTATTTGTCCGTTTTCAGAATATTATATCACTTTGTAATTATAAACTTACTTTTCAATCTTCTTATTACTTCAATCTGTGCTACCCAGCTAGACAACAAAACAACAGAACAATCATGAAAATATTTTGACCATCTGAAAAAAATGCCAAATTTTTGAAATGTTAAATAATTTAACTAAGGTTAACTATTTTTATGATTTTTAAGCAATGAATCACCTCTACTTTTTAATATTTCGTCTATGTTATAGTTTATTCTAATTTGTCTATACTTATTTGTCATTTATTTTTCTTTATATTAACATATCCTGAAGAAGATAACATTGTTATTGAAACATGTCGACATTGTTTATTAAAAAGTGGTTTATACAAAGTTATCTATTATTAATTAAATATTCATAATTATTTAAAATTCCGATTAATATTCCCGAATTACGAATAAAATTGAAATATTTTTAAATATTCTAGGTGAAACCATTTTTCTTTTTTAATATTAGCTTTACACAGGATGCCCTGGGGAAAATAATTTTCCTCGGGACCTGTGTCACATTTGGGGATGCTATGTGGAGGTTTTTTTTAAGGAAAGCAAGAACATGAAGTTCTGGGAAAAACAAAGGTAAGAGAAGTGGGTAGAAATCTGGGGTTCAGTCTGTCTAAATCATCTGCTGACCTAGACAAAACCTAGGCAAACCTCAACCCATGAACCAAACGTAATGAACCAGTTGGGGTGACCTGTGGTAGAGATGTTAAATGTTCAATAAATGGTTACCATATTGTAAAACCACAGTAAACGGAAAATATTGCTTGTGTCGTGATCAATCATGGCGCCTGGATGAAAACCACACGCCATGCCAACTCAGTCACTGACGGATATAACAAAGAATTGATTTTCGGGCAAATTAATACGTGTATTTGCTGATAAGCCATCTCTTGGCCGATTTTATCAATGTCGATACTTATCTATTGTTTCATAAAATTAACCACTCATTATTTTTTATAATGCATGTTAGATTTCAAATATTACGCGCAATTAAATAATGATTTGTGAACAATCGGAGCACTGAGAGGATCTAATCAGGATTTTGATCACTATGCACTGCGTGATGATACTGAAAACGCAATATTATCATCTCGTTTATGCCAATAATATCAAGAGCTGATATAATCTAAATGATTACATGAATGAAATAAACGGTAAACGGACCTCTCACGCAACATTACAAGTATTATTATATAAAAACACGATTATTCTATCAAATGGTCACAAGTAGTTCAAGTCCATCTAATGTACCGCTCCACCATGTTTGGATTACTATCTATTATAAAACATTTGAGTCTAATCGTTTTCTTTCATGGGCTCCTCAACATTTCAGTAACAGTTGCCGACGATGATCACCTTGTAAGTATAAAAAACACGCATATTCAATTAATTTATCTTATATTATTAAATAATCCTTTATGATTATCGATTTATTTCAGGGTCCAGCCGATTTAATTGTGAAAGACATTACTCAATGTGAAGAACCAGAAAAGTATCCAAACACTCTTGAAGTCTCCAGAAAGAAACTTAATAGGACCTTTGAAGTGTTTTCTGCCCGCATAAAAATCGGAGTAGACCTCGACCCAACTGTCGGGGTAAATACTGCTTTTAATTACATACTGATTACATACTGATTGAAATTCTGACAATAACGTTAATTAAGTAATAATAATAATAATGGTCTTTATTCCAGGATGTGGGGAGGTGAGTGCAATCCCACACATCCCAAACAGAGTATAAGTACAGCATATATTGAAAACATAGGTTTTTATAAATAAGAGTTAAGGTGGAATGGAGTCAAGACTAAAAAAATAAAAAATAGATTAAAAATAAAAATCGAAAGCAAAGACACATAGGAAAGAAACAAAAATATGGTGATATAGAATTCAGAAAAATAAATATAAAAAAATAAAAAAGGTAATATCATTAATAAGAATTCATAGAAATATGATAAAATCTTTTAGTGAGCTCTTATTGGTCCATCGGATCTGCGATTGTAGGAGCCAGTGTCTTTCTCCAGTGTTTTTCGATGCTCGATCCTGTAGTCAGACGGGAATATTTCTGGAGTAGTTTATCCTTCCCTTCAGTCTTGCAATCCTGGTTCTTAATGGAGCTTTGAATCCTGAAACTCGCCCATCTGTAAACATTGAGGAGGCACTGCAGTGCCTGGGGATTCCGAACATATGATGATTGTATGATTGTATCTTCTGCAGATTGATGTGAACGTGGCCAAGTGGGGAGACGGCGGCTTCAAGCCTAACTACCTTGTCTTGAATGATACAGATGTGTGTCAATTCTTTTTCAAGTGGGTTGGAAGTAATATGAATAAAATTCTCCGAGATGACCTCCGCCCGGAAGCTTGTCCTATTACAAAGGTCAGTTTCAAATACATTTTATTTTATTGACTTATTTTGATACACAACTAGCTGAAGACTTATAATACGATTTGTATATCGCCGTTTGGTCAAAAACCACCTCAAGAGCGTTGTACAAATTTACATTATATTTCTACGATGCTCTTTCGTATTACAAACTGTAGAATATACAAACTTGTGTACGATGCATTTGACCAATGAACGTGATGCTGCTTAAAATGTACGTAAATATGCAGGACCGTACTTACCTGGCAGGTCACTTGAGATTAACACTGTTTATTAGAGAAATTTAGATGCAGTTTGCACGCAAAGTACTTAATTGAGAACACATGTTATTGGAAATTCTATTATTTTAATTATTATTTATAATATGTTCTTTAATGAACGTATTTAGAGGAAAGCAAAATTGTACGATTGACGGTACAATAGTAGAGGGATTTGATTAGAATATGTATCTTCCTAAATGTGGTTCGTCATCGGTAAGAGACATATAGATGGATAAGGCTTTGACGAAAAGTGTAATTAAGTTATATCTATCATAGGCAATACAAGAATGATACTCAGCTATGTATATTTAATTTAAAGTATGAGAGCCTAAAAAGGTAAGTTTTTAGTTTGGACCTAAATTCTGCTGAACTTATTATGAAGGGAATTTATTCCAAGCCTTAGTCCCAGGTACTCTGAATTGGGATTGAATTAGGATTTAAACCCAGTTTTTCGAAATCAATGTTGACAGGAACCTTCCTCTTGGTTTCAAGGTCAGGTGTGCAAATATTCAGATTCAGTCAGGTACACCTTCTAGGTCATGCGTATGTCTGGAACGTTCGTTCTTCTGGCCGAGAATTAAAATTTCGTCTAAAGATGTTCTTAGCACTGTACAGGGCGGTTCCAATGAGAAAGATCAACTATTCTAAGTACCAGATTTTTTAAATAATAACTCAATATCGATCTTATTTCATTCAAAATTTGCTTTTATTTATACCTACATTCGAAAATTCTGAATTATTTTTTGATCATCAGTATTTATAATTTTTCAATAATGTCCAAGCAAAATAAGAATGTAAAAAAATCTTAAATATATTAGTTCGTAAGACCGTAGATGCCGTAGATAAATAAACAAACTGAAGTATTTTCGTCACACGTGCGCGGATCTTTTTTTAATGATTTTATCTAAAGTAAAATTAAAATTCTGAAACATAGCTTTCCTAGATAATTTTGATTTGAAATGTGTATTGTAGATTACAAAATTTTGATTGAAAATTTAATAAATCTGCCAACGACCTACGGTATATGTAACCTAATTATGATAAAAATAAACATATTTTCTCATAATTTAAAACATAACTTTAGCAGATAAAAGAACAATCTTTCGAAATCAATTTATACTTTTTTTGTGGAAAAGAGTTATTACGGCCAAAACTTTATTTAAAAATGACATTCTTCCGGTTTTGTCTAGTTATTTCCTCTTAAGTCAAATTTTATTTTTACGTTAAATGGCTAACTCGTGCCGAATAAAGAATATTTTTGTAAGGTTTGTAATTATTTTCTAATTTTATATTTTGTTTTAGGGTGAATTCAAAATCAAAAATTACGTGGTGAACTACGACGAGCTTCCGCAAGAAATGGTTTACGGGGACTTTAAAGCCAGAGTCGTTTTTATTCAAGACAGCCAGGAAATTTTATGCTTTTATTTATTGTTCTTATCCAAACCTAAGAAGGATAATTGACAATGTTTAATTTTTTCATGGCACCGTTTGGCGAGATCCCATCAAAATGTATTTATATTTATTTCACAGTGTTCATTTTAGTCCACTATATAACTCTATTAATATATATAAACTGAAAATTCTAGTGTTACAAACGCAAATTAATAAAGGATGCTTTCAAAAATAATTAATAATAATAATAATAATAATTGGACAATTTGTAGAGCGCCGTTTTTGTGAAAAATCACCTCAAGAGCGCTTATCGAGCTATAGGAGCATTATCAGCTATTCTTCCTTCTCACTTCAATGATCGGTTGTCCTCTACTAAGTCTTTAATGTTCAAGCTTGTGTAATTTGTTAATAAAGTATCATGAAATAATTTATTTTATAATTTTTCGATATTTATTCCCCTGCGACCTGACCGGTTTCGGACAATCCCGTCCATCTTCATAATGGTATATGTTTGCTTAACGGTACATTTTAATAATATTTATACCATACAAATCTTACAAGATATTGATGACCTCTCGAGGGGTGAGGCTCTCGACTAGCAATCCGTAGGTCACGGGTTCGAATCCCGGTATGAGAAAGTAAATTATATTTAATTGAATTGTGTTATTTCACAATTTAATCATACAGGGTGTATTTGCGGCACCTTTCAAAGTGGAAGATACTCTCAGTATAGCCCTGGCATAAGACCACCATTCGGAGTTGACACGTTGCTTGAAAAGAATTTAGCTGTGTTTGGTGATCAGATCTGAGTACTACCTCACCTACCTTTCCCTCATCTCCTTCCCCTCCCCACTACCTTCAGCCTTACAACCCACCCCAGATGGGAATGTCATAGTCTCACTGGCTCCAGGGGAGCAGTTGGGACTATCGTGCGGTATTCACATAAAAAAACGAGTGTGCTTTAGACCACACGACTAAGTAAAACTTCACTAACTTATATCTCCCTCTCAACTTCCGTTCGCCTCGCCCAATCACAATAATCCCGAATCCCTTTTGTAGTTCCCTGATGGACAACTTCCTTCCAGTTCAAATTTCAATACTTCCCTCAAGTCATCTAGAAGAGAACAAAATTATAATATAGACCTTAACTCTGCACTAATCACCTCATTTTTAAATATTTTCAAACTTTAAATAAAAAGAACATTTAAATACCGTCCCACGTTGCTAAACAAATTACTAATATTATCAACCCAACGCTCCTCTGATGATGATTCTTCAGTGGATTTCAGTGGAATTTTTAAACATCTTACAATCAAACTCAATTGCAGTGGCTGCCATCTCGGAGACATGACTGGAACCGGATTCTGATTTCAGAGTCAGGGGATATCACTGTTTTAGAAACGACCGTCAAGATGGAAAGGGCGGCTCCGCTCTTTTCATTCAATAATCATTACCATTCTCCCTAGTAGATGTAAAACCAATTGGTTTTCCTTTTCAAGTGACGGCCGCAAAGGTTTTTGACACTACAATAATTTCTTTGCATATATCACCCTCCAACAAACCTTCAAAATCAATCCTGAAAGCAATTTTTTCCAAGGTCACTCCCCCTTCTCTTATTCTGGGAGATTTTAATGCCAATCACGGTTTATGGGGAGCTCACAACTGTGACAGAATGGTCAGAGATATTGTTGATCTACTCGACAAACTAGACTTTTGTATCATCAATGATAGTTCTCCTACCCGTTTTCAGGTGCCTGGTCAGTGACCCAGCATGGTTGATCTTACTATTTGCAATTCCAGCATAGCCGCATCCCTGTTTTGGAAGGTTTTGGATGACCCTCATGGGAGTGATCATTACCCCATCCTCATTTAATCCTCAAATATTTATCAATCCAACAAAAATGTCAAGTGCAGTAATCGAAAACTAAAGTTCGTAAGTGCCAGGGCCAACTGGAAAGATTATTAATTATAATATTGTTAAACGTAAGCATTCGAATATTGTTAAACATAAGCAATCTTTTATTATAATATTTTTGTATTTCCGCTGTAGAATGTCTTGGTTCTAGATTTTTGCAAGCGATTTAAACATTCATGTTTATTATGATATTTTGTAATCACGCTTGAAGAATGTCATGATTCCCGTTTTTTGCAAGCGATTTAAATAACTAAATATCTATGTACATATTTATTGTCAAACATAAGCATTCGATACTGAATTTGTATTTTAAGATATCATTACTTCTCTTCTTCTTCTTATAAGTACAAAATTATATATTTAACATCTTCTTTCTTAATAACCAAACATCTATCCATTGTTAAACATAAGCATTCGATACTGAATTTGTATTTTAAGATATCATTATTTCTCTTCTTCTTCTTATAAGTACAAAATTATATATTTAACATCTTCTTTCTTAATAACCAAACATCTATCCATTGTTAAACATAAGCATTCGATACTGAATTTGTATTTTAAGATATCATTATTTCTCTTCTTCTTCTTATAAGTACAAAATTATATATTTAACATCTTCTTTCTTAATAACCAAACATCTATCCATTGTTAAACATAAGCATTCGATACTGAATTTGTATTTTAAGATATCATTATTTCTCTTCTTCTTCTTATAAGTACAAAATTATATACTTAACATCTTTTTTCTTAATAACCAAACATCTATCCATTGTTAAACATAAGCATTCGATACTGAATTTGTATTTTAAGATATCATTATTTCTCTTCGTCTTCTTATAAGTACAAAATTATATATTTAACATCTTCTTTCTTAATAACCAAACATCTATCCATTGTTAAACATAAGCATTCGATACTGAATTTGTATTTTAAGATATCATTATTTCTCTTCTTCTTCTTATAAGTACAAAATTATATATTTAACATCTTCTTTCTTAATAACCAAACATCTATCCATTGTTAAACATAAGCATTCGATACTGAATTTGTATTTTAAGATATCATTATTTCTCTTCTTCTTCTTATAAGTACAAAATTATATATTTAACATCTTCTTTCTTAATAACCAAACATCTATCCATTGTTAAACATAAGCATTCGATACTGAATTTGTATTTTAAGATATCATTATTTCTCTTCTTCTTCTTATAAGTACAAAATTATATACTTAACATCTTCTTTCTTAATAACCAAACATCTACCCATTGTTAAACATAAGCATTCGATACTGAATTTGTATTTTAAGATATCATTATTTCTCTTCTTCTTCTTATAAGTACAAAATTATATATTTAACATCTTCTTTCTTAATAACCAAACATCTATCCATTGTTAAACATAAGCATTCGATACTGAATTTGTATTTTAAGATATCATTATTTCTCTTCTTCTTCTTATAAGTACAAATTTATATACTTAAAATCTTCTTTCTTAATAACCAAACATCTATCCATTGTTAAACATAAGCATTCGATACTGAATTTGTATTTTAAGATATCATTATTTCTCTTCTTCTTCTTATAAGTACAAAATTATATACTTAACATCTTTTTTCTTAATAACCAAACATCTATCCATTGTTAAACATAAGCATTCGATACTGAATTTGTATTTTAAGATATCATTATTTCTCTTCTTCTTCTTATAAGTACAAAATTATATATTTAACATCTTCTTTCTTAATAACCAAACATCTATCCATTGTTAAACATAAGCATTCGATACTGAATTTGTATTTTAAGATATCATTATTTCTCTTCTTCTTCTTATAAGTACAAAATTATATATTTAACATCTTCTTTCTTAATAACCAAACATCTATCCATTGTTAAACATAAGCATTCGATACTGAATTTGTATTTTAAGATATCATTATTTCTCTTCTTCTTCTTATAAGTACAAAATTATATATTTAACATCTTCTTTCTTAATAACCAAACATCTATCCATTGTTAAACATAAGCATTCGATACTGAATTTGTATTTTAAGATATCATTATTTCTCTTCTTCTTCTTATAAGTACAAAATTATATACTTAACATCTTCTTTCTTAATAACCAAACATCTACCCATTGTTAAACATAAGCATTCGATACTGAATTTGTATTTTAAGATATCATTATTTCTCTTCTTCTTCTTATAAGTACAAAATTATATATTTAACATCTTCTTTCTTAATAACCAAACATCTATCCATTGTTAAACATAAGCATTCGATACTGAATTTGTATTTTAAGATATCATTATTTCTCTTCTTCTTCTTATAAGTACAAATTTATATACTTAAAATCTTCTTTCTTAATAACCAAACATCTATCCATTGTTAAACATAAGCATTCGATACTGAATTTTTATTTTAAGATATTACTTTACTCTTCTTTTTCTTATTACAAAATTATATATTTAACTCAAGCTTCTGTAAGGAATACATAATTAACACTTTTTTCCTTCTATAAATAACATGTTATGTATATGAAATTAGATTTGTCAATTTGACTGGCCTAAAACAGGATCCATTCCTAATTGGCAAGTCAAAGTTTCCACATATGTTTTATTGTTTAATTTTATGTGAAACAAATTATTATTATTATTATTTCTCCGTGCGAAGTCTGCTCTCTCCAAACAAAAAAAATTGTTACGGAATGTTACGATTTATTGGTGTCTGTAGTCATTACGGCCGCAGAAAAATGTATCCCTCTTAAAACGACACGTAACAAAGGAAAACCTCCCCCAGCTCCTTGGTGAGATTTTTTTTTATTTTTTGATTAATATATATTTTTTTACATACATTGGTATAATTTTACAATACTTAAAGGTTTTTTATTATTATATATAAACATTTCAAAATTAAAGAATAAAACAATTAGCAGATTAACCAAAAAAAAACACATAGGCATCGCCTATTCGTGGGTATACTTGTGTGTTTTTAAAACGGTTTAAATTTGACTCACATACATACATTTTCTTTGTAGATATTAAAGCATAAAATTAAATAAACAAAAAATTAAATTAGTGTTTACTGAATTACAATTCAAACAACATGTTAATAAAGATTAAAAATTTGTTAAGTTATATCAGGTCAGATGTTATAGCATGTAAATGTTTGTATCAATGGAATTCATCCAAGACTTTATTACATTTTTATATTTGCTGAAAGAGGATATAATTTTACAATGAATTTCTGTAGTCTTATAGAGAGCATTATACCTTTTTGGTGCAATAAAATACGCATGTCTTTGCGCAAGCCTAGTTTTACACGGTGGAACTTCAAATACATTATTTAACCTATTACTAAATCGGTTTTCATTTTTTGTAAAAAGAATATTTCGAGAAAATTTATATTTTAAACATTGAATACAGTAAATTTTTCTTATCTCTAAACAATTTAGCTTCTTGGAATAATTGCAGGGAGGGGTAGTTCATATCTTTTTGCGACATTATTTTCAGTATTAATTTTTGGGTCATTTCTAGTGGCTTAATGTGCGTATTATACACCCCCCTCCCCCATCCAATTATTCCATAAGACACTGATGATTGCACCAATGCATGATACACCAATTTCATTCTTTTAATATCGACCATGCAATTTAAACGTTTAAAAATATAAGTCAAGTAAAATATAAAGTATTAAGGGAAATCGAACACAGTATACCTCAATAGAAAACACATGTAGTTACAAGGAACAACTATCCTACAGAGTACCCCAAGGCAGCGTGCTTGGTCCAATCCTATTCCTTATACACATTAATGACCTGTGTCACCCCCAAATAGACGGGGAAAATATAAGTTTCGCTGATGATACTGTGTTACTCTTTAAGGAAAATGACTGGAAAACACTAATCACAAAAGCAGAACTTGGTTTAAATATTACTAAAAAATGGCTAGACTCTAACTTTTTAACTTTAAATAAAGAAAACACGAAATTCATAACTTTCAGCATAAACTTAAGAGGCCAACCCTCCAATAACATCCATCTTAAAATACATTATTGTCAATCAACACACACCCTGTGCGATTGTCCCCCAATTACACAAACGGAAAATATTAAATATCTTGGCATATACTTCGACCGTTATATAAAATGGGATAGGCATATAGATTCAGTAATAGGAAAAATAAACAAGTTGTTTTACTTCTTTAAAAACGTGAGAAATATTCTAAACATATATGATATAAAAAAAATATATACCTCGCACTAGCACAATCCATAATGGAATACGGCATTATTGCCTGGGGCTGTGCCAGTAAAAAATACATTAATACACTGTTTAAAGCTCAGAAAACCATCATAAAAGTAATACTTAAATTACCGATACTAACACTTACTTCAACCATATTCGAAAAATTCCCAGTCTTCGATCAAGTAAATAATTTATCAAGAGTGACAAACAATTATTTTTAATTCCTATGTTATTAAGTTTTCTAATCAATTTATTATGATTAACGATGTCGAAAGCCTTTTTTAAGTAAAAAAAAATTGTTTTACTTCTCATATTTGAGTCAAGATTGGTAAATATATTTTTGTTAGATTAAATAGGGCATCATCTGTACTAAGTCCTGATCTAAAACCATATTGGTTTGGAAACAGAAGTGCGTTAGATTGTAGAAACTCTAATACTTGTGTATGTAATATTGAATGCTCAGAGACAGTAAATACTAGGAAAAAATATGCGAAAATTTATTCAACAAATATGAATATTATGTATAACTTCCTTCAGTATAAACAGAAAGACCAAACGTCTCTACAAATCAAAAAACGTCAAGGCTGGAAAAATTTTGCTCTTCGTTATCTCCCGAAGTTCCTCTTTCAGTTGTTTGGAATTCACATATCTATGGTTATAATAATACGCACATATGCAAATAAGTATCTCCAGTTGTTTATCGTGATTATCTATGTAAAAAGTGAGTGAACTGTGTGTAAAGGTTTTCTAAAACGTGCATAAATTATTAAAAAATCAATATAATATCCAAAACCCCAAAGAACGGATGAGAAATCCACAAAACTCTAAGAAATAAAATAAAAAAGTGACAGTAAAATTAACCATAGACAAAAACCCAATTTTTTGTCATCATAGATACTGTATTACTACTTCAAAATAAAAACGGGGCAGGTTGTTACATTAATATACATAAAATAATTAATATTAAAAATAACTGAAATGGCTAATACAAGAGGAAAGGGAGCCATTATTGAAAATGAAGACAAATTTAACATGGAGAAGATATTACAAATTATCGAAAAAAATTGATTCGATGAAAAATTAAATCATATCTAAAATAGATAAGAAAACACTGGACAACCAGAAAAGCATCAAATTTATGAGTACACAATATGATGAACTAATTAAAAAACTAGAGATGAAAATCCTACAAAACAAAAAAAATTGAAAATGAATTTATAATGATTAAAAAAAAACAGCAGGAGAAAAACACCATAATTAAACAACTTGAAATAAAAATTGCAGATATGGAGTACAAAACCCGCTCTAACTATATGAAAATAGCGGACATTCCTCGAAAAAATGGGGAACAACAACTTGAAGTGGTAAAAAGAGTTGCGAAGGCGGCTGGAGTGGAATTAAAATATGCAGAAATAATCGAGGTAAAGAGGATACCTAACAGACGTATTAATGCACCACCTAAAATATTAATTCAATTTACTGATAAAATAGTCAGAGACAAGATTATCCAAAATAAAAAAATTTAGGATATATCCACTGCAACCATATACATTGCGGAAGAGATAAGGTTTTACCATAAGGAACTACTATGGAGAACGAAACAAACTGCAAAAGAAAAAAACTATGCATACGTATGGTTCAAGGATGGAAAAATTATGGTAAGAAGAATGCCGAATGAAAAATTAATTTACATCAGACACGTACTAATTAAAAGGAACGCCGTAACAATAATTAGAAAATTAAAATAAAAATGACTGACACTATTGTTACCACGGAACCAAGTGATCTATCAAAGTTTAACAATAATTACTTCAATATAATGCACAAAAATATAAGAAGTATCAGAAAAAATTTTGATGAATTGCAAATTTTAATGAAATATTTAAATATCAATCTACAAATACTAATTCTTACTGAGTGTTGGATAAACCAGAAATACTTGAAATTGGAAATACCTGGATATACAACCTACTCAAGTTTGAATAACATAAAACAAAATGATGGTGTAATTGTATACATAAAAAACGAAATAAAAGCTGAAGTCGAGGAAATTATTGTATCAAATCCCAATTGTTTAAAAATTAAAATCGGTAAAGGAAAGGCTATATCAGCAGTCTATCGGTCTCATTAAACAATAAATATAGACCCATTCCTTAAATCGATAGACGAAGAACTCTGCCTACTAAAAGACATAAAAACATATTTTTTATTGGAGATGTAAATATAAATATACTAGAAAATGGACATCCCAAAAAAATACAATATCTGCAGATGTTAGCCTCCCATGGACTGGAAAGCCTAATAAATATTCCTACTCGAAAAGTGGACAACACACAAAGCTGCATAGACCATATTATGAGCAAAACAAAAGAAATTACTCAAAATGTTGTATTTAACTCGACTATTACTGATCATCATACAACTATGCTTTCAATAAAAATAAACAAACCAAATAAAATTATGGAAAGACCGCTAACAACAGAAAAAACACAAACAAACTAGAATTTCATTAAACAAAATCTACAATGTACCGATTGGAATAAACCACAAAGTATGGACAATACAAATGAAGCATGGAATCATTTCGTAGAACTCATACAACAAAACATTTTCTCTAATACTGTAAAAATTGTAAAAAAAAATTCACATAAAAATATACACATTAAACCATGGATCACACAGAATGTTATAAACTGCATAAGAAAAAGAGACGAGTTACACAAGAAGCTAAAAAATAATCCATACGATATACACATGTTATGATACTATAAAAGATATAGAAACATATGCAAAAAAGTAATTACTCATACAAAAGAAACTTACTATAAGCAAAAAATAGATGATTGTAAACAAAATCCCCGTAAGATGAAATTCTTGAATGTGTCAATAACTTCTTCATAAATATAGGATCTAATTTAGCAAAACAAGCTACGCAATGTGATGAAGCAGTACACACAAATGAATCTCCTGAGCAAGGAAAAAAGCTCGAGTTTAAACAAATCACAGCTGATGAAATCAAAAATACAATTTCTTCTCTAAAATCAAATGTATCTTCCGGGGAAGACTTAATAACAACAAATGCAAAAAAAGTTCTCTGTAAAGAACTTATCGTACCTCTAACATATCTAGTAAACATGGCTATAACTGAAAGCGTATTCCCCACAGCTCTCAAAAAAGCTATTGTAATACCAATATATAAACAAGGATGTAAAAATGACATAAAAAACTATCGACCTATAAGCCTACTCAATACATTTTCAAAAATATTGGAGCGAATACTAAAAAAACAACTCCTATCCTACTTGAAGAAAATAAAATATTATCAGAAACACAGTACGGATTTAGGGAGAATCTAAGTACTGGTGACGCCATAGAAACTATTACAGATATGATCATAAAAAGTTTAGACAGAGGAGAAAAAACACTGGCAATCTTCATAGACTTACAAAAGGCATTTGATACAATAGATCACAAAATCCTTTTTACAAAACTTTCAAAAATTGGTATGTCAAATAGAACTCTTAACTTATTAAAAAGTTATATGACGGAGCGTACACAGAGCGTTCAAATTAACAAGAAAAAAAGCAAACCTCTCCTAATCAACCGCAATGAAGCGTACTAGGACCGATATTATTTCTAATATACATAAATGATATCGGTAGCCTAGGAACGAGAGGAAAAATCATAAGCTTTGCTGACGATACAGTAATTGTATTCATCGAAAAAGATTGGAGAAGTACCTACAAAGAAGAGGAACATGGACTTGGTCAACTGCAAAACTGGCTTAAGAGTTACACTTAATGTCTATAAAACAAAATATCTGACATTTTCTACAACAGCCAGAGGACAGCCAGAGGATGACTTTAATCTCAAATTACATACATGCCAAGAAAATTATCAAAATCAAGGCTTATCATGCCACTGTCCTACCATAGCACACTCCAAAAGTATCAAATATCTTGGTATTGAAATTGATGATAATCTCCGATGGAACGCACACATTGAAGTAATCACAAAAAAACTCACCAGGTACATTTAATTCTTTAGAGCCATCCGTAACATCCTCAACATAAACGACATTAAGAAAGTGTACTACGCTTTATGTCAATCACAAATAGAGTACGGGATAGCTGGATGGGGATCTGCCTTGAGCACTCACATGGACCGACTCAATATAGCCCAAAAAGGAGTACTAAAGACAATTTTGAAATTACCGGTTAGAACTCCGACAGAAGAATTGTTTCAAAGCATTCAAGTCTACAACATATAAAAACTTTATGCAAAAATATTTTATTTAAAATTTAAAAAAAACATATCAGAATACTCCACTGTCCAACATAGATACACAACCAGGGCAATAAAACAAAATATTCTAGCTACAGCCATAGCCAGTTTGAAAACATCTTTCAATATATGAAATTCAATGCGGCAAAACTATACAACGCTCTACCAACTCAAACAAAAAAAATAACAGAAATAAATAAATTTAAAACAAAAGTAAAAATATGGTTGAAATGAAAATGAACTATCAAACATACTGAAGACCATGTAAGGACAACTGGATACTAAATACAAATGTGGAAAAACTACAGGCCGCCTCAGAACAGGAAACCCTAGTGAGGACTGAGAAAAAAAAAAGTACTTTATAATACCTAAATAAAATAATGAACTTTATAATACCTTAATGTAATATAATTTATAAATACATTATGTTCAAATTTTGCTATAGATACTAATAAAAAAAAAATAAAAAAAATCGTCGGTTTAAGGGTTCTCACGTCCCATCTGCGACTCGACCACTCTCTTCAGAGTGGGTGAAGGAATTTGCCGATAAACTAGCTCCTGCAAGTAATGAAACAGAATTCACATACTCTAAAACACGGGGTTGGATGGAAACCCACTTCAATTTAACGGAACTAAGGGAGGTCTTAAACCACATCACAGACATATCCACTGTTGTAGATGGAATTCCTTATAGCTTTATTAAAAACTGCGACGTTACCGCACATTTCTTTTCTTTTTTATTTTCTTTTCTTTTTCTCACTAACTATTTTCTTTCAGTTATAAATCTGATCTTAGACTGACGGCAAAATTCCATCATCCTGGAAAACTCAAATAATTGTTTCTCTTCTGAAACCCCAGAATTATCTTTTTTTGGACATTATCTCGTAAATTATCTTTTAATAGAATTTTTATGCTAGCTTCATCAAATAAACTTTAAAAACCATTTAAAATTTCCAATCCCCAAAATAAGCTATCAGCAAAAATTAAAAAAAAGTGTATTACTTCGAACAAATTGCGGTGACCCACGTGTTAGTCTACGCAGCACGAAGTCGCGCAAAAGTGCCCGCATTCTTAGGTGCGTTTAATCTCTGATGATTTTAATCGTATTATATGTATCGATTTACCTGTTAATTTAACATATTTATTTAGAATCAGCATTTTTTTGACCTAGGTGAATATATTTTTTAAAGCCATAATATTTTTCGAAATTCCTTATACTCGTCTGAGCTGTTCCAGATGCATATTGGTGGAGTAAATAGGAGGAAGCGCGATATGCCACTTATGTAATATAATAACACCCCCATACACACAAGCCCTGCTTTTTTATGGGGATAAATCAAATATGTACACATGTTCGGGCACATACTCATAAACAGTACCTACACATTTCATATTCCCTACTTCCATACTGTCCGACCTACCTACCAATATTACCCTACCCACTATCTGTCACCAGGAGAAGGATTGTTCCTGCAGATTTAGTACAATTTCTACCTCGCTGAGAACCGCATTGCCATATGCAACTGGCAAGTGTTTTTTCATGGTCAGTAGTAATTCGCCGTGAGTTTTGTGCAACTACAAGAGGGAACAAGAGAGGATTCTACACGATACTAAGGTAGGACATTCAATATTCTGGTGGCATCCTTTCCCAGTTTCATTTCGTTCCCTATTTCCTTCAGTGCAAAATTCGCGCTTCCCAAAAAACCATAGGTTTCCAAGAGCTATCGAAAAATTGGTCATCTCGCCGGATAGATTAGTTATTTATGCGTAGAAATTGTATTCAAATGGTTAAAAATGTGTTTCTACATACGTTTGTGACTGGACACCTCTCCAAGAGCAGTTTCGCCCCTTTGGCTACCCATTTGAAGTAAAATTTGCAGGCGGATGTGTCATTATCAATATAGTAATTCGGCTTATAGCCCCCGGCCCCCCACTTGGCGATGTTCATGTTTACCTAAATTTAAAAAAAATAGTCTCCTATCGAAGGCATTTTCTCTATTGTAGATATTATATGTTAGGAGTATTATGTTAGTTCAACTTACCCCCACGGTATCATCAAAGTCTACGTCTATTAAAGCGTAACCGCTAAATGATTCTAAAGTTCGGTTTATTTTCCTTCATTGAATCGAAACCATATTCAGACTATTTTCATCTTCTGCACACATTCCGAATCTCTTCAATGTTAATTCAGCAGGATCCTAAAATTAAAAGTATTATTGCTATGTCTTAATATTGTAAAAATATTCAGAGAAAATCGATTTACAATATATCTCGTTAACAATCATTGGAACGTCGTCAGCCGATATGAGTGCAACCATAAAATTCCATGTAAAGAGAATTGACGCTGATAATCTCCGTGGAATCAACATAACGCACATCATGACCGATATTTAGCGTCCAAGTGGTATCTTTAGCATTAAACTGATGATTTTTATAAATAACGTAAAGCTAATCTATGAAATGAAATGATACAAATGTGCATCATTAAATACGTGTAACTAAGTTATAACAATATGAACATACATATGTTTATTTGCACGAATACGCAAATCATCAAACGCTCGCAATCATCATTAGGTTCCATATTCACGTTTAAGTTCTGCTTCAGAAGATCTATTAACTTCTGCCACCCTACGATACACAATTTTGAGAAATTAAAAATTGTCATATTTTCGGCGTCTGTGGGCAGTTATGTTAGGCCAGATGGAAGTGTCTATCCACCTACTGCGTGGCTGGTCGGATGGTTATGGGAGACTCCTTGACCTCTCCAGCCGGACTCTCTCAACCCATCGCCTTCCACCGTAGTGGAACGGAGGAATTCATAAGTCCGTCACTCTTGGACGCACTGACCAATAGATTCCTATCCACCCCTCATAGCTTTTTCCTTAAAAGAACATTCTCTTCGTCCATTCCCCCAAAAGTACCTTCTACGCTGCACCTCCCAAGATTCTTTATTTTTTTTTTATCGAGTAGTATTTTTTGTTACATAATTTTACATGATCAACAAATTTTGCAGTATACAACGTTATATACCTTTCTAATCTAAGCTGGTGCTTGTGTTTAGAAAAAGAGTGGTCATTAATATTTAAAAAAAACTCTACGGTGGATATAAATGAAAAAGAAAAAATGAAGTTTAAAACAGTCCCTTACTTGTTAGGTCCCTTATTGGTTAGAATCGCACCTCGCCGCTCAGGCTTACAGATGGTCTACCAGGGTTTCCCAAACTGTGTTCCCCGGAACACCAGTCTTCTTGGAGTGAAATAGACCCGATAGTACTTATAAGAAAATTAGTATGAAACAACCATATTTTTTATCAAGTCATGGCCCTACATAAAACTTTTTGTAGTTGTCACAATATGAGCAACTTAATAAGACGGTGGCTAAATCATTGCAACTTTTAAAATGCAGCCCTTTTCTTTCGTTTCGCCCTCTTGAAATTTGGCGGCCGACTGGCACCTCCAAAGTGTCGTGTTTACAACGTTGCCACGTATCGTGCGTATTGTTTTAATTTTTTACCAATGAGAACATAATACTAAGGACTGTTTTCAATGCTGTGAGTATAAATTTTAACATAAATAAAAACATCGTTAAAATCTTTTTGTCTCGCTAGTTTCCTTTAAGCCAACTACCGTGCGGCGGCTTCGTGAATACGTAATCGTAGCTCATCAAGGGTATTTACTTGTTTGGCGTAAACTTTGTCCTTCATCGCACATGAGAAAAATCTAAGGGCGTCAAGTCCAAACAACAGGACAAAACAATGTTATTCAAGTCAAGTCAAACCCTACGTAATTAATTAACGAAAAGGCGATGAAAATGTTTACAGCTTAAAATATTTATGAGAAGTGAATGTCGACTTAGGAAAATAAATTGATTTGGATGACAATACAAAACCTAGCCAAACTATTAAAGATGCATTAAATTGCATTTTTTTTAAACTTTTAAACTTTTCTTTACTTTGATTGAACGATTCTTTCTTCTTTATCCTTTCTAAATGAGTACCATTTTATTCTGTGAAAATCTTTTTTTATCTTTGCCCTGCTAATTTGATAGCATTTTATATTGTAAAAATAGTTATTTTCCATCTTTGCCCTGCTAAATTAATAGCATATTATATTGTAAAAAATATTTTTTACATCTTTGCCTTGCAAATTTGATAGTATTTTATATTGTAAAAATAGTTTTTCCATCTTTGCCCTGCTAAATTAGTAGCTTATTATATTGTAAAATTCGTTTTTTTTTTCTCATTTTTGCCCTGCCAATTTGATAGCATTTTAGATTGAAAATTTTTTTTCAATCTTTGCCCTGCTGAATCAAAAGCAATTATTATTATATTGTAAAAATCATTTTTTCATTAATACCAAACTATATTGTAAAAATATTTAAGATATCATCACTATGGTCACCCTACATATTTACAATGCGATGTACTAGATGCCTTCTGCGTGAGTACCATTATCTGAAATTTAATTGCATATTCTTGTAACAATATTGTTCTTCAATATTAATATTATTCTGTGTTATATTTTGCTACTGTGTAGAATTATTAACCTCGAAACAGGCTTGTCCTAGTGAGGTTAAAAATTGAATTGTACATAGAAATAACATGTAAAGAAACAATAAATAAATAAAATTGCAAAAGTTTTGTTTTTGTGTTTTACTTTTTATTGACAGACAGAGTAAGTATTGTAAATAAAGTCAGTTGAATTGGAATCTCTGTTTAAATACTGTCACTTTCAGAATAACTAATTTAGCTACATGTATCTCAACGAAAAAAATTACAATCCATAACAATACTCCCGTCAAAATGAAACATTTAATTTATTTAAAGGGAATTATGACACATAAATCTCAACTAATTAACAAATAGTACTATTTAATGAAAAAAGCATAATGGACCTAAAGAATTTCATATCTAACGCCGAAATAGCCACACGGAGGATCCGGCAAACAAATTAAATAAGTATTATAAGCAATAATTATTAGCCTGAAACACTCATCAACATTGAAAAAATCTCCCGAGAAAAGATAAATGCCGCCGACGGGACTTGAACCCGCGTCCTTCTGATATCCGGTCAACTGCTCTACCAACTGAGCTACGTCGGCTTATCTCCCACCCGCCAAATAATTCAATATGTACTAGTGTTTCATTCAACAATTACTGCTTATTACATTTTTCACCTGAAAACAACTAACTTTATTTTTTGTGGGAAAATGCATTATAAGTCCCTGAAACACTCATCAACATTGATCAAAGTTGGTAGAGCAGTTGACCGGATATCAGAAGGACGCGGGTTCAAGTCCCGTCGGCGGCATTTATCTTTTCTCGGGAGATTTTTTCAATGTTGATGAGTGTTTCAGGCTAATAATTATTGCTTATAATAATTGTTACCCTTTGTGCTGTGCATAAAAATCTTGTCTTAAAACATTAGTTTACTAATTAAAAATAATAATTAATATTTGACAAGTTAAAGTATTTCACCAAAAAATATAGACATAATTTGTCTCGACGCCATCTAGTGGGAGAGTTAGCACTTATAATGCATTTTCCCACAAAAAATAAAGTTGGTTGTTTTCAGGTGAAAAATGTAATAAGCAGTAATTGTTGAATGAAACACTAGTACATATTGAATTATTTGGCGGGTGGGAGATAAGCCGACGTAGCTCAGTTGGTAGAGCAGTTGACCGGATATCAGAAGGACGCGGGTTCAAGTCCCGTCGGCGGCATTTATCTTTTCTCGGGAGATTTTTTCAATGTTGATGAGTGTTTCAGGCTAATAATTATTGCTTATAATAATTGTTACCCTTTGTGCTATGCATAAAAATCTTGTCTTAAAACATTTGTTTACTAATTAAGAATAAAAATTAAATAAGATTAAAGCCCTGGGTTCAATGGTCAATCATTTTAGATCAGATCGTATCTTTTTCTGATTTTTCGGTTTCAAATTTTAGATTGAGATGAGCTAATATTGTCTTCAATGATCACATAATGCAATTTAAGGTTTTATTCATTCATTTATTACAAAAGTAAATAATAAAAAAAATATAAAGAAAATTTCTAAAATTTCCTCCATTGCGTGTGAAATTTTTGATCAATATTCTCGTAAGGAACACAATAATAGGATACTTTTAAGTTTATAATAGTTAAGCGCACTTGAAGTGAAATATCACAAGACTGTGCTGTGCAAGTGTTACGTTATTATGTATCATTATTATTATGTCATCAGCTGAAGCATCCAAAATTGCTAGCCTAGGTCTAAAACTATCATATTATGGGAGCTTTCCCAGTTTCGATAGGTGGCCTGGTGAAATAGACCGAGCACACATATATATATATATATATTTTTTAATTTAAGTATCTTAAAAATGGAACATATTATAATATTACTTATTTTCCATTAAAAACATTTGCTTGTGGATTGAAGAAGAATTTACATTTCATATATGTAGAATTTTCACACAAGTGTTTCACGTTTCACGTGTGTTTTTAGGTGAATATAGGTACAGTTAATACACAATTAAATCATATCGCAATCAAGACCCTTTAAATAAAAAACGCAAACATCCATGTATCTAGTAACAAGTATAACAGGTATAATTGACATTCATGTGTTGATAGGGGAAGCAGTAGTTTTCGCGTTGATGATTTCTCTAAAATGCTTTTTGATAGAGTTCAACAAATTGTACTTTGTCGTTAATGCTTCTGATTTATACTAGTAGCTTATTAAAGAAGCATTTTCCTTGGTGTGTATAAAGGTGTTGAGAAAAATAAGTGTGTAGTTTGTGGCAGACAAATACATTTTAATTTTTAGAAATTTAATTAAATTTAAATTTGATATGTTAATATCGAGTTCTGCAAGTATTTAAGAAAGTATTTTAGTTACAGCTGTTTCAACTTGTAAGGTCATTTTCAAACTGTGGTGAAGCCACGTACGGACGACTTATTTATAACATTTCAAATGTCAATTTATGAAGGTGTCAAAATTGATTTATTACCGGTAAATCCAATTTGCAGAGACACTAATTGAGAGAGTGATTAAGTGGGATTCCGAATCTTTCCCTTTTTGGTTTCACTTGCACTAAGTGCAAGGGTTTTCTTTATTGATTTAGAATGATGTTATTTCTATGACTCATTTAAGTGCATTATATTGTTTAGGTTTGGTAAAAATACTAAGTAGTGGAGAATAAATAATTTTCCTTACTTTATTAATTAGTGTTATGTTGGGGTCATTCGTTCGTTTATTGATTTCTAATTGTTCAAGCAAATTTAATCTAAGACCCTTTCGTTCTATATGTAATGGTTTTGGCTGGTTGTTTTTAAGTGGAACGTGATTATTTTCTAAGAGATGTTCTGCGAATTTTGAAGCGGTGTTTTTATTTTTATAACATCGTAAATGTTCTTTGAATCTAGTTGAGAATGCCCTACCCGTTTGTCCGATGTAAGTAGCATTACAGTCGGCGTGGTTTTATTAAATTTAATTAAATTTCTAAAAATTAAAATGGAGTTCTACGAATTAAACACAAAAGCAATTAATAGACAAATACATGTTTAAGTCCAGTACGATTTTCAGTTATGAATGGGAATTTATCTTTATTTTATATATTTTGAGAGTAGGAATAGCACTCCTGTGAGAAGAGCATTATGCATTGTAGCTTATGTTATAAATAAATCAGTACCATATACTTGCTCTACCATTCTTAAATTACTTGTTACAATAAAAAAATAGTTAACAAAACCGTATTACATTAATTGCATGTGAAAGCCTACTGGGGCATTAAAATTATTACTAATTATCTGCTATAAAACAGAATTCCAACTCTAATAAAACTACAATGTGATGTAACAAATAATTTTTTTTGCAATTAAATTTTTTATCCACACGCAAATACACGATCATGTAAATAAATCATGATAATATGACAGTTTTTAAATAAACCATTGTCATTACGTCAATCTGACTCCTACTAATTAGTATTTATAATGAAGATAAACATGACCTTCCAAAGATCGTGCTTTTCGACAATATTATTTATTCAATTTGGGAGGCGGGAATGGGTACCGCCGCCCCGGGAACCTTTATCGGATAACCAACACCTCTGCCATAGGTCACCCCAAGTGGTTCGCTACGTTTGGTGATTTAGCAGGGGTGCCCGGGTTCAAGGGGTGTGGTTTGTCTAGGTCTTGGAGGCGGATGACCAGGACCCCAGATTCTTAACCACCCCTTAAACCCTTTTCCTTCCCAGAACTCTCCTCTCCTTCCTTTCCTTAAAAAAAAACCCTCCACACAGCATCCCCAAAGATGACAAAGGCCCTGAGGGAAATTATTTTCCTCAGGGCCTCCTGTGTGGTACTCATGTAACAAAAAAAAACCATTATTGTATTCCTCCATGTTATTAAGATATACTTCTGAAGCACCGCTGTTGGTAAGTTGAAAAAAAATCTTTTCACCACATATTTTAAGATGAACTTGAATTTAGAGAGATTTTTAATGGGGTAGGCCTTTTTCACACAAAACTTAATTTTAGATATGAGGCCAAAATACCCAATCAGACTGAATAATAATTTTTTAAATCAAAAGATAGTAAAAAAGGTAGCAAATATCTTCTAGTACCAATATTTTTGTATTAAATTACGAAATGTATTTAATAAAAAAAAAAAATTAAAAATTGATTTTACGGGCAACTTAGGCATAACTTAATTATAATTATTTTTTTTTAAATTATCTTTTTACCTGTAAATTAAATATAATGAAAAATAAATTTTTAAAGTTAAGTTATTTTATATCTTATAGGCTTCAGATATTATCCCTGGTTATATCCATCTGCCTTTTTGTCCTGCATGCAGGGTATTAATAGCCTCGCCGATAGAAGAAAAACTACTTTGCTGACAACAGCATATAATCTTCTAAACGGTAACATCTGCATTCGCGATATAATACAAACATTTGAGTTTTATGTCCCCGACAACTTCACAAGAGAGCGCAGACATAGAACTTTTGTTGTTCAGAGATGCAGAACTAACTTACCATTAGTAATGCCGCTCGAAAAAAATATTATGTTACTAAATTACCTGTCCCCTGATATAAATATTTTTCAACCAAATTTTCAACAATTAAAAAACTTTATTATGTGTGTCGTTGCTCATCCAGAATATATATATAATGTGAGATATCGCGCTTATTTCTCGCTAGCGCCCGTCGTATCTGTTGCTATATCTTGAATTTCCCGCCTTCCAGTTGTATAATTGTCACCTTGCAGTTGGCGTCCTGAGACGTCATTTCCTTCAATTTTGGCGTGTATTTCACCTACGCCGGTCGTGAAATTTTGTTTCGTAATTATATTAACGAAAACGAATCTGTTGCTACCCGCAAATTGTCGTAGTTTTGTGTAAATCTAGTGCTGAGTGATTGTGCGATTATTTATAAAGTTATTTGCGTCTTACTGCTACGCAGAATAAACTGCGCCGCTTTCCTTCGCGTACCCAAACATTTTTTTGTGCACGGGTCAAAATGCCCTTAGACAAGGAGCATGTAAAAGAAGATGTAACTTCTAAACGACGTGATCAAAGAAGGCCACGCCGTTCAATGTCAACCAGTTCTTCGAGTTCGCAATCTAGCGGTTCGGCATCGAAGAGTAGTAGGCGTCGCAGGCGTACGAAAAGACGAAAGCGGAATGACAGACATCTGCTTAAAAGATTAGCATATCATGTCAAGACCCTGCAGGATCTTGTCATGGATAGGTCAACGCAGGAAACCACTGTCAGCACGCCAAATATAGCGGCATCTTCGCATGCATCTGGGAGCGTTTGCTCGTTGTCGCCTGAAAGGCAGTATCAGATGCCGGGTCCCTCTACTGTTCTGAAGGAGTCTGCAGCGCCAAAACCTTCTACAACACATCTGGGTTTGGTGGAGAATCTCCAACGCTTCAACTCGAGCGACTGGGCCAATGTCCGCTACGCATCTGCTTTAAAGGAATATTTAGCTGATCCAGGCTTCAAGGAGCTGGAAGTAAACTGTGAGGTGCTGGCATTTGACACCGCCTCTCCGATATTTCCTGCCATGGAAAAGATGCTGGCTGCGGTAACGCATGCCTCATTGAAGCAGAGAGAGTGCCTTCAACAGGCTCTCCAGAAACTTATCAAATGGGGAAGTAGTTCAGAAGGTTCTCTGTCAAGTGAAGCTTTAGAGGAACAACTGAACATCCTGTTAGGAGAGGACTCCGAGTATATAAAATGCTCCGACGATATACTGCAGATAACGTGCGGAAAGCGAGCTGAAGTAATTTAGCACAGAAGGGATAAGATTTTGGGCAGCTGTAAGACGGGAGTGGAACGGAAGCTATTCAGCAGAATTCCTCCTTCTTCCACTCATCTTTTTGGGGAAGAAGCAATGTCCGCTCAGTTGCAGAAACTAGGTGGTGTAACAAAGTGCTTTAATCCAGTGCGCCTACCTCAGGGTAGCCACTCGGCGCACAACCGCCCTTCAACATCTAAGGAGGTTGTTGCCTTTCCCCCCAAGCAGACATCAAAGGAAAATATGGCATTTCCCTCGTTTCCCCGGCGGGCAGACCACGGGCGAGACCCCCACTATTCCTCCGGTACGAGGCGTAGGGGGAGGCAACAGAAGCGTGGCGCGAGGGGGCAGACCTCTCGTTGCCGCTTCAACAAGTGACAATCAACCATTTCGGGCGGGTCAACTACAGGATTATTGGAGAGAATGGCGGGCCCTAGATGCCCCAGAGACCATCTTACGTATGATAAGAGGATACCGCATACCATTCATCCGAAAGCCCTTGTTGATAAGTCCAAGCCATGCTTCCGCAAGGAGGTTCAAGACGAAAGTAACCCCGGAAATGACCCTCGAAATAAAAAAAGATGATGAGAGATGGTACACTGGAAAGAGCTGGCGACAATGCCTCCTTCCTATCAACACTTTTTCTTGTTCAAAAGAGCGACGGCTCAAAACGGCCAATCCTCAATTTAAAAGCTCTCAATTTAGATATAGCTTGGAAAAAGTTTTCTCTGATATCTCACCACAAAGTCCCACACTTTCTTCAAGCCAACGATTGGATGACAAAAATAGACCTTTCGCAGGCCTACTTCCACATACCGGTCGCAAAAGCTCACCGTTGCTTTCTGAGATTGTATTACGGAGGTCTTCACTTACAGATGACATGCTTGCCTCAAGGCTTGAGCAGTGCACCACAGGCCTTTGCAGCTATCACAAATTGGATTGCAGAAATCCTGCGGAGACGGGGTATCAGGGTCATTGTGTACCTAGACGACTTTCTCCTGGCTCATCAGACCAGAGAGGTCCTCCTCAGTCAAACACGGGAAGCCCTTCGTTTGTTGGAGCGGTTAGGTTGGTCACTGAATATCCAGAAGTGTATCAGCACAATCAGTGGAATACCTGGGAGTTGTGTGGGACCCTCATCTAAATCAGAAGTATTTGACCAAATTCAGACGCCAAGGTCTTTGGAATTCACTTCGGGGCTTCGTGACAAGACGAAGATGGACTCTAAAAGAAGCTCAGAGTATTCTCGGGAAGTTGAATTTTGCTACCTTTGTGGTCCCCAGAGGTCGACTCCATACTCGGCTGATGCAATTACAGTTGCAGTTAATGCTGAAGCTGACCCCTCAGCAGAAGTCCCCGATAAAGAAGGAGGTCTTGTCGGAAATGAAATGGTGGATGACCAATTTAGATCATGTTTCAACTCTTCATGTTCCCAGCCCAACACACTTTCTGACTACGGATGTGGCGGATCACGGCTGGAGAGCCCTGATCGACGATGTACCTCTGTCGGGTTGTTGGACAGACAGTCAGAGGGGGGGGTCATTGCAACATAAAGGAGATGACAGCAATCTTAAATGCCTTAACATCTGTGACTCAGAATTTGAGAAGTTCTTCGTTACTCATTTAATCAGACAACAGGACAGTCGTAGCCTATTGAGGAACGAGGGAGGCACCAAGTCGATGGGTCTCCTTCATCTGACATTTCAGATTCTTGCTCTTTTGGACAAGCGCAGAATCTCTTTACAAGTCCAATATTTGCCAGGACGCTACAATGGCCTCGCGGATCATCTATCCGGAGGGATGACATTACCAGAATGGCACCTTCTTCCTCCAGCGGTAAGAGCTGTTTTTCACAAGTGGGGCAATCCAGTAGTGGACCTATTCGCTTCTTCGAGGGCTCACGTCGTGGATCAGTATGTCTCGATAGATTCCCACGACAAGAGAGCGATGTTTCACAACGCGTTCAGCAGGAGTTGGCATTTCCCCTTCGCATGGATCTTTCCTCCCCCTTGTTTAATGCCACGAGTTCTTGCACCCCTGAACAAGTCATCAGGGGTGTACCTGGTCGTAGCCCCAAATTGGCCAAAAGTGTTTTGGTTACCAGACCTAAAGAGAAGAGCCCTAGACCGACCTCACATAATACCCATGTTGGTCGACAACTTGATAGACTTATCGACAGGACTTCATCCTCAACAGGTCCAGAAGCTCCAACTACAGGTGTGGAAGATTGGGGTGGAGTGAAGCATTGAACGATTGGTCACAGCAAGAGAAAGCTCTGTTGAATGCGGGTTGGCGCAAATCTGCGCTTTCAACTTATCACATGGCATGAAAAAGCTGGAAGGAATGGTGCTCCATTAATAATACGCATCCTAATAACCCTTCGGGATCTCAGCTGGCATGGTTTTTGGCATACTTAAGGGTGAAGAAAGGCTTGGCTCCCAGTACTATAGCACTTCACAAGTCTGCAGTGTCGGTTTTATGTGACCCCAACGACGAGTAATCATCCCTTGGTCAAGCGAGTGATGAGAGGAATAGGAAATTCTGCAAATAAGAAGCCTAGAGCATTTACTTGGGATCCAGGATACTTGGTATCTTGGCTTTGTGAAAATCCTCCAAAGGACCTGACTCTTTTCGAAGCATCTCGTAGATGTTCTGTGATTTTACTTCTGGCATCAGGAAGACGAGTACATGATCTGACTTTACTACATACATCTCCTGACAATCTTGTGGACAATGATGATCACATTATATTATGGCCAATTTTTGGTTCTAAAACAGACACCTCTACACATAGACAGTCTGGTTGGAAACTTTGCAAAGCAGAGGATTGTAATATAGATCCTATATTTTGGTTGAGAAAGCTTATGTCTTTGGGTGAGAACAGGAGACACGAAGCTGGTGTTGAATGTCTGTTTATTTCCACATTGGGGCCTGCCAGGCCAGCCTCGAGAACTTTTATTGGTGGATGGATTAAAACAATTTTGAAGGACGCTAGGATTGATGCCTCCCCTGGGAGTTTGAGATCAGCAGTAGCCTCAAGGAGTTGGCTGGAAGAGTGTCCTATAGACACCATTTTGGAAAGAGGAAACTGGCGTTCAGAAAACACTTTCAAGAAATATTATAGAAAGCAGATCAGAGGTCTCAATGTTGAGGTGCTGAATCCACCCATTCACTCTCAGTCTTTGACCAAGTTATTTCAAGCAATACAGTAATAGTCACAATTTTGGCTTTAGAATTGTCACCAAGCGATAACAAACACTTCTCACATTATATATATATTCTGGATGAGCAACGACACACATAATGTTGGAGTTTTACCTACCATTAAAACTCTTGTTATGTTGTCTTGCTCATCCAGAATATATATTCAAGCTCTGCTTGGTGAGTCCAAATTGAAGGAAATGACGTCTCAGGACGCCAACTGCAAGGTGACAATTATACAACTGAAGGGAGCTACAAAAGGAAGGCGGGAAATTCAAGATATAGCAACAGATACGACGGGCGCTAGCGAGAAATAAGCGCGATATCTCACATTATATATATATTCTGGATGAGCAAGACAACATAACAAGAGTTTTAATTGTAGGTAAAACTCCAACATTATTACTTAATGAAATAAAATGTTTGTCTATTATGGATTATGTATAACCGTTAACATGCATTTAAAATAATATAAATGAATATAATAGTTTTTTTTTGTGTATGGCTTCTTCTTCTAGTATATTGAAACCAACATTAGAACAAGTTGTTATGGAAAGAGAAAAACCACTACACATAATGTAAAATCCGGCATTGCGCTTCGAAATCACAAAATGCGGTGTTACATTATCCGAAAACCGAATATAATTATTATTTTTGGTCGTCCGTAAACACATTTATTTGTACATACAAAAAAAATATTAAAAAAGGCATTACGAAATCACTTTGGTAAAAAATGTCGTTATTGCTTGCCGAATGAAGATTGTGTATATTTGTACGCAAAACATAATATAGCCTGCTTAAGTTAGAGAATCACTTTTGAGGAAGTTTGAATTATATTAAAAAATTAAGTTCCATAAACGACCAAAAGATTTTTATATAACTTAACACTAACTGCGCGGAATTAGGAAAGGGTTCCATTTTTACAAGCGAGAGGTATTCGCGGTTTCAGACACCGTTATCATAATTATCTCATTTTTAGGTTGAACCTATTGTAATAACTAAATATATTTGTAAAAGCATAATCATAAAGAGAAACAAATGGGATTAATATGGATAGTTATATCAAGGGCTGATCTAATATGAATGATTATAGTAGTGAAATTATATAAAAATACGAGTATTCAGTCAAATGGACACAACTTGTTGGTGTCCATGTAATGAACCGGCTTCACCATATTTGAACTTTTTTTACATAAGCTCCGCACAGGAGCCCTGAAGAAAACAATTTCCTTCGGGGCCTATGTCATCTTTGGGATAATGTGTGGAAATCTGTGGGTCTGGGTATCCAAGAGTTGCGCATATATGAATCAATTCCTCCCACTACCTTACCCAATAAATTCAACAAATTTGCCGAGAAACCTGAAAAAAACATTTTCCTTCCTCCTCTCTTCAATAATTAGTTGAGTGTCCTCTAGCAAGTTTTGTATTTTTTGGAGTTTGATTTTTTAATATTTTAACTGTAAACCACTTTTATTTATCTCCGACCGGACCGGTTTCAGGCAATCACATTGATCATTGACCGTTACATTTTTGCTTACTTTCTGACAACACCATTAAAATCTTACAGGATATCTACTAGTAATTATCTTAGGACGAAGCGATGCGGGAAATAGAATGTATTCGAGATTAAATATTAATTAATATACGCTCGTTTAATATAAGATAATAATTAATATAATGTTACAATCTCAATGATCAGTATTATATGTATTTACAGAAACTTACCATTTTCTAAAAATTCAAGTAAATGAGAAACACTTCCTAAATAATAAATATGACATATTTCTTCTTCACTGTTCGCTTCATAATTGTCCACTAATTATCACTGATTCATTCAAAATTTTCGCCTTATTATTATTTTTACATTCTCCATTCGACATATTTGGGGACCATGTTACTATATATATATACTCATGCATCGATGAAATAGAAGATTTATTTTCCGATATTTTTTCAATAATCTTTCATAAAAATAATATCCATGAAAACTAATTTTATTAATTATTGTTTCCTCCTATCCTGGCTGTATTAAAACTTTTTTTCTTCTTTTTTTATTTTTATCCACCGTACAGTTTTTATTTTTTACATATTAACGACAACTTTCAATTTGGGAGGCGGGTACCGCCACCCCGGGAACCATTTATAGGATTACCAACACCTGTGCCATAGGTCACCCCGAGTGGTTCGCTACGATCTCTCCCGATCCGGCCCGACATGCAGTAGGAGGGCAAGTGCATTGGCCGCCAAGACCTAAGCAAACCTCAGCCCATGAACCCGAGCACCCCTGCTAGGTTACCAAACGTAGTGAACCACTTGATGTGACCTATGATAGGGTGTTGTTTATCCAATAAATGATTCCCGGGGCCAAAGTAGTGTTTTTATTTTACATAATAACATCGGTATGTTATTATGTAAAATAAAATACTACTTAATAAAGAAAAATAATGAATCTTTTGGGGTACTGTGTAGTTGGTACTTTTGGGAAAATAACGAAGAAAATGTTCTGGGATTGAAAAAGTTATGAGGGGTGGATAGCAATCTATGGGTCAGTGTGTCCAAGAGTGACGGACTTATGAAATCCTCCGTTCCACTGAGGCGAAGTGCGATGGGTTGAGAGAGTCCGGCTGGAGAGGTTAAAGGGTCTCAGGTTCAGCTACGCAGTCGGTGGACAGACACTTCCATCTGGCCTAACATGACTGCCCACCGACGCCAAAAATGGGGTGATCAATTTTAATTTCTTGTAATTTTCCTTTGAGGAACTTGCCACCGGAGAAAAGCTTCTCAAGTGTATCGGACAAGATAGGAAAAAATTGATAACTGGACAAAGAACTTTAACGTGAATATGGAACCTAATAATGATTGCGAGCGTTTGATGATTTGCGTATTCGTGCAATTAAACATTTGTTCATATTGTTACAATTTAATTACCTACATGTATTTAATGATGCTCATTTGTACCATTTAATTTCTAGATTAGGTATAATTATTTTTTTTATTTCTTTTATAAAAATCATTAGTTTAATGGTAAAGATGCCACTTCGACCCTTAACATCTAACATGATGTTTGTAATGTTGCTTCCACGGACATTATCTGTGACAATTCTCTTTACATGGAGTTTTCTGGTTGTACTCATATCGGCTGATGATATTCCAATGATTGTAAGTGAAATATATTACAAATCGATTTTCTATGAATATTTTTTATAATATGAATATATAGTAACAATGATTTTGATTTTAGGGTCCAGCTGAATTAACACTGAAGGGATTCGGATTGTGCGCAGAAGATGAAAATAGTCCTAATATGGTTTCAATTCAACGAAGGAAAGTGAACCGAACTCTAGAATCATTTAGCGGTTATGCTTTAATAGACGTTGACTTTGATGAAACCGTGGGAGTAAGTTGGTCTCACATACACTTCGAACATAATTTTTTTACAAATAAGAAAGTAATTTCTAAAGAAGATAATATATTTTTTTAATTTAGATACACATGAACATCGCCAAGTGGGGGGACGGGGGCTATAAGCCGAATTACTATATTGAGAATAACACATATGCCTGCAAATTTTTCTTCAAGTGGGTAGCCAAGGGGTCGAAAGCGCTCTTGGAGAGTTTTGGTCGTCCACCGAAGTGTCCAGTCGCAAAGGTATGTAGAAACCAATCAGTGGCATATCGCGCTTCTTCCTATTTACCATCATACATCTCCGCCAGAATGCTTCTCTAATAGCTCTGATGATTATATACTCTGGTCTCTGTTATTATATTTCCGATCCTGTATTCTGATCATCAAGAAGAAATTGTTTTCAAAATGAAACCAACAAAATTCAAGTCCAACAAGTGTCATGCGTTTTGAAAGCAGTAATTAACATAATAAATTCTGGTGAAAAATATTATGGCTTTAAAAATATATTCACATACATCATCAAACGCTGATTCTGAATAAACATGTGGAAATAATATGTAAATATAAAGTACGATTAAAATAACAAAAAATTTAAACCCACTTAAGAATGCGGGTACTTTTGCGCGACTTCGTGCGGCGTGGACATGCGCATCGATCACCGCAAGTTTTTCAAAATAATTCCTGTTTTTTTTTTGTAATTTTTGCTGATTTACTTATTTTGGGAATTGGATGTTTTCTATGGTTTTTTTAAATTTGGATTAGCATAAAAATGCAATTTAAAGATAATTTCCGACATAATGTAAATTTTAAATTTGGTCATCATCACCAAATAACAATTTAACCAAACTTAATAAAAAAATATTATTATATGTGTAGGTACATCCATAGGTATTATTATAAAATAATAATAAATGATTTAACACTGGACGGCTTAGTGAGGCAGGTTATGAGAAACCAAAACTTAAAACGTATTTCTTTTCTCTAAATATTAAAAAATACAAAATTATAAATTCAATAATTTTATTTTAATTTTGTTTCCACGAAGCCAAAAAAAAGTTGCTTTTGTTGATTTTGTAAGCATATTGTAACCAAGTAACTGTAATATCAGAAATCTAAACCAAAAAATCGAAAATTTTGTAAATTTGCTGTAATATCATAAATCTAAACCATGACACACGGTTTCCTTCCAAAATATCGATATTTTTGTACATTTGCTGAAATAACATTACAAAATCAGAAATCTTTTATGACATCCGGTTTTCTTTCAAAATATCGAAACGTTTGTATGTTTCCAGGGAAAGCTTGAAACAAAAAACTTTCTTGTAAATTATGACGAATGGCCAAAGAGTATGGTGTACGGCGAGTTCAGATCCACGATGTTATTCACAAAAAATAACGAAGAAATTATGTGCTTCCAGTGGTTTCTCTCATCCAAACCAAGGAAATTTTTGAGTTAAAAAATGGCATTTTTTTACTGTATATGTTTTTGGCCTGTCAATAGTACCCGCCATATTAACCACAAATTAACAATAGGTATGAACGCTAAAATTCAGTTTAATTTTTCTTCTTCGATGGCGCTACATCCCATATCGAGCTTTGTCCTCCTGCAACAGTCGCCTCCAACTCCTCCTCTACTCAGCGGCTGACTTCGAGTTTGGTATCTGGAGAGCTGTGCTGCATCCGCTCTTACCTCGTCTTCCCACCTCTGTCTGGGTCTTCCCACTTTTCTCTTTTCACCTGGGTATCCAGTCAAAATTCTTAGTTTTATTAGGTGACAGATTTTAGTCAAATAATTTCACTAGCTTCTGTGAAGCTTACTTTCAAAATATTTTGCATAAGCAGATCAAAAAATCATTCAATCACAATAATATTAATTTCAGTTGTTTGTCTGTCTGTAATTCTTTTACAATAAATTGTAGAACTTGGATTTGCTTTAAATTCATGTCTCATTTTCAAAACTGGTTGTCAAATTCAAAATGAACTTTTGATCATTTTTTTTGCCAGACTTTTACATTTATTTTTAGTACCTACTTAAGGTACTTAACTCAAATATATATTTTTTATTAGCAAATAATTTTAATAGTAAATTCCATATGTGAAGTTGAAATTCCTTTCGAATAAATTTCTTCGTGTTAATCTTGATTCTGTGATACGGATTCTTTGATTTTTCAAGGGTCTACTCTTTTAGCTAACATGCAGTTATCACAGGTAAATATAATAATATTATTATATCCTATTATTTTCAAAGGTTAATGTGTACCTAAATTATAGACTTTTATTCAATTTACCGTAACATATTGTGACGTACCGCAAGGTAGCCATCTTGGCCCAATTTTATTTCTCATTTATATAAACGATATAGTCAACTGCTTTAAAAACGTTAATGTATTGTTTTTCGATGTTGACATTAAATTAAATAAAGAAATAACACTCTTATACCACTGCCAAGTTTTTCGATCTAATATAGACATGCTAAATAACTGATACTCAGAAAAAATAAAAATATTTAAATGTAAATAAAAAACTTTAAAATTTTCAAAAAAAAAACATTACTATTCAATAAATGAAATAAATTTAGAAAGAGTAACTGAAATGCGAGATCTTGGCGTAATAACCAATAAGAAAATAGACTTCCCAGTCCACATTCAACAAACTGTAAATAAGGGTATGAAAACATTAGGATTTGTATTAAGAACAATAAATTTTTTTGAATTGTTACAAATCATTAAACTGTTATACATTTTTTTTTTATTAATTTATATATATATACTTGTGATATATTCACGAGTAATTAAATAATAGCATGCAACATTGATCAGAAACTGTGTAAACATATGTATGTATATAATATATAACCTTTTCGAGAGTGCAACTACTCATGTGTAAAGGGATATTTATCACATATCCCTTGTTAGAAACCTTATGGAACATAACTCCATAGTCTGGTCGCCTTTCTACAAAATTCATAATCATAATGTTGAAAGAATTCAAAGAAAATTTCTACGTTTCCTAAATTTTAAACATAATATCCCGTTAGACTTTAGAGCATATAAATTACCCGTTCTTAATGAATATTTGAAATATTCCAACTTTAGAAAACAGAATTCAAATTATTAATTTCTATAATCGATTGTTGTGAATTCATGCAATTAATAAATCTTCATGTACCTACACGAACGACTAGACAAAAATTAATATTTTATCTCATTCCAACTATAGTTTGAATTTTCCAATACTTCGCTTATATAGTCTTGGTAACAAATATTTAAACAATATAGATGTATTTGACAATAATTTGAATTTTGAAAAATTCAAATGACGTTTATGCCAACCATTTCTACCTACTTTTAATTATTTTTATCTCTATTTTTGCTTCTTACATTCTATGTTACTTATATACTTTGTATCAACGCTTATATTTTATTTTTTTTGTTCATATGAAGCAGTTACTTTGTGATGTGACATTATAATTTAAAATAAAACAATAACTTTGTAAACACCACTTTTATTTTTATACTTTATGCCGACCGGGTTTCGCTACAACCGTAGCTTCTTCAGGGCAGTACAATCTCTACTCTCTACTCTCTCTATTTAGCTTATATTTTATGTAACCCTTTTGTTTCTTATATTTTGTGTTATTTTCTGTATTTTTTTTAAAACATGCACTGCACTATATGTAAAAGCCCTATGGGAGTTTAAATAAATAAATATATAAATAACATGTTCAGTAGAAAAGGTACAAAATATATTTTGTAAGCAACAGCTCTAACATTTTACAACATATGAAAGAAAAATATTCTTTCTACGAGTTTTATAAAAGCTCAATTTATGCTACTCAGGACATTTGCTACATCCCAAGAACTATTATTATTATTTTTCTTTTTTAAAAAGAAAGGCAAACATTCCCGGGTTACGAATAACCCAACAATGTTTGAAAATCTCCTACTACCACCACAGAAAGCCGAAAATGTTGCTTGTGTTGTGATGGAGGACTTAGCCAGCCGAGGAATCGAAAACGCGACGCCCGGGTGGGACCCAAGCGCTATGCCCACTCAACCACTGACCGGTCAAATAAATAATCAAATTGATTACACTACATAGTTAACTAAAAAATAACAAAAAAAATCTTTTTTTTTTTAGTTCTCATTGATAGACGAAGCACGTAGGGATATAAGTATTAAGTAAATATAGGCAGGTGAGTTGGAAACTTAGTTTAAACACTAACTGCGAAGAACTCGACTGCGAAGACCATCCACTCACGGAGCAACTGAAAAAAAAAACAGTTGGCAACTCAATAGCTATCCACAGGAAAGCAAATTGCGAATTTCATTGGTGGTCCATACACAGGCAACACATAACTTCCGAACGGCTACACCAAATTGGATAATTCTTTTTTTTTGTGTTCGTTATTGTCAGGACAAGGTTTGTATAAAACTACTGGTGAAATCTGGCGTTATGAAATTTGTATAAATAATTGTAATAGGTGGCACGCGAGCTGTATGAAGACTGTGTGTACCGGGACTGAATGTATGGAATGCGGAAGGGGGGAGAGGAACTCGGGTAAGGGGTTTGACGGAGGTGGAGAGGGGAACTAGGGATCGGGGAGGGTAACCTGAACTTTTAGGCAATAACAAAAACCCTTACAACAAACAAATTGTCAAAATAATGTTAAAAACATTTCAAGCTTTAGGTTGCCTAATGAGTTTAAAAGTACGTTTTCTTCATTCCCACCTCGACTACTTTCCAGAAAATTTAGGAGATGTGAGTGAAGAGCAAGGTGAACGATTTCACCAAGATATTAAGGGGATAGAAAAAAGATACCAGGGAAGATGGAGCATCTCAATATGACAGACTACTTTTGGACGCTTCAGAGAGACCTTCCAGATGCTTCCTATAAGCGAAAATGTACCAAAAGGAGTTTCACTGGGAAAAATAAATGTGTTTAGTGATTACTAATGAATGTATTTTAGATTAAAAATAAGTGTTGTTACGCAATTATAAATAAAATAAAAATTTTAAACTATTATCTTTTATTTTAAGATGATAAATTGTTCAACATAGATACCTACATTGTCAGAAAACGTGACGTTCTATGACAATATGAAAGTCATTTTCGGATTCAACACACCCAAAAACATAAAAATTACGCGAAAAAACCAAAACACCTCACAATTTTTTTTTTGTAGGCTTGTGTAATTGATAAAATAGATATTAATAAATTATATTTTTGTTAAACAAGCTGATATAATTACTGAAATCGTAATTTTCAATCTAGATCAGTGGTTCCCGACCTTTTTTTGACCAGGACCACCATGATATTTATTTGTTACCTCTCCAACACTAATACCAAAAGGGTTATGAATCAGCTTTTGGATAACTTTGGAATCAGTTTTGACCACATTTTAGATCGTGCGGACCCCTTGTGGTCCACCGACCACCGGTTGGGAATCACTGACCTTGATGGAACCGTATCTTATTCGGATTTTTCATTTTAAAATTTTCGATTGAGAGTAGCTAATATTGTTTTCTATTAACAAATTTAACATGAGGTTTTAACAAATTTTAATTGAGGTTTTACTCATTAGGTTTTTGGTATTCCAAAAGTAAACGAAACAATTTATTAAATCAATTTTCTACAATTTCCCCCATTGCATGTGAAATTTTAATGTCTTCGGCTGAAGCATGAAAAACTGCTAGCTTAGATCTCACACGCGAGCTATCATAATATGTGAGCTTGGCCTACTTAGATAGTTGTCCTGGTGAAATAGACCAAGCGCACATATATTTTGAGAGTAGGTATAGCGCTCGTGTGAGACAAGCTTTATGCATTTTAGCTAATATAATAAATAAATCAATATCATATACTTGCTCTATTGTTTATTATTTGTTACAATAAAAAAAAAGTTAACAAAACCGTATTACATTAATTTCATTGGCATTATCCACTGACATTAAAATTAATACTAATAATCTGCTATAATACAGAATTCCAACTTTCCAATTCCAACAAAAATACAATGAGATGTAAAAAATATTTTTTTGCAATTAAATATTTTATACATACGCAAATACACGATTATGTAAATGAATCATGATAATACGGTTTTTAAGTATACCATTTTCAATACGTCAATCTGATTCCTACTGATTAGTGTAGATAAAGATCGTGCTTTGCGACACTAGGTATTATCTATTCAACTATTATACTCCTCAACGTTATTTTTATTTTTTTTATGTATTGATCTTAAAAAATGGAACACATTATAACATTACTTATCTTCCATTAAAAGCATTAAGATACTACTTCTGAAGCACCGCTACTGGTTAGTTGAAAAAAAATTAAGCTTTATACAGCAACCTTATTAGATGAACACCGAAAGATTTTAATTGTGCTGGGCTGCCTTTTTCATTCAAAAACCAATTTTGGATCTGAGACCAAAATCCCAATCAAAATGATAATTATATTTTTTTGTCCAAAAGGTGTAGCAAATGTCTAGTACTGATATGTGGTATTTTGGTTTTAAATTAGAAAAAATATGGCTAATTAAAGATTAATTTTTTATGATTTTGCGGGTTACTTTGGCATTTTTTTCTTGCGTAAATTAAATTCATTATTTGAAAAAAAAAATTATGTTTCTCACTTACTGACCTAATATAATAAAACAAAATTAAATAAACATCATTAAACAGCATTACTTTGGGTAGAAATTTTAGTTTACATACGACATACGAGTATTTGTCGTATTGTTCTTGTCGTATTTTTGACATATTTGTTTTAACGGCATTTGAAGGGGTAGAAAGAGCCAAGAAGAGCCGAGAAGAGACGAGAAGATCTCAGAGACAAGAATAGCCAAGAAGTGTCAAGAACAGACAAAATGACCCAACAAGAAGCAAGAAGATAAAAGATGAGTCAAAAAGATCCAAGAAGGGGCAAGAACAGTCAAGAAAAGCCAGAAATAGACATGAAAAGTTGAGAAAAGGCAAGAAGGATGACATAAAGTATTAAGAAAGGAAAAAATCATAACGCTCAATCCATTATTTTACTCCAATATTGGCTTATTAGGTTGCCATGTTTACCGGTCGAAAACTCGAACCTCCTTTCCATCTACGTATTCCAAGTTCTAACAAATCAGTGCTCCTGGCTGTGGGTACAATCGTATCGTATCGACAAATTTGTTTCAAAGTTTTTTTTTTAATTATCTTTAATAATAATTGGCTAATTTATATAGCGCCGTTTTCGTGGAAAATCACCTCAAGGGCGCTGTACAGATAAATATATAAATTAATTATCTTACTGGCTTATAACTAAGATTTACAAGTACAACTAGTGACTTATGACTAAGCCATATTAATGCTGGTGACCGGTCAACTCAGAATGAAACCAACTCAGAACCTCCTCAGAAAGGTCACTAAGAGTGATGATAAGAAAATGGTTAAAAAGGTTAAGTTAGGTTAGGGTTAACGGCTATTTAAAAAAAATCCTTGCTTTTAATGACTTTTTAAAGAAGTGTTGAGTTGACTTGATTCTGAGTTGGCATGGAACTATAAATGCTGACCTAAAACTAGAAGAAGTATGTACTAACATACATACATATTTACAACTAAGATTAGCGCCAGAAGAAGTACGAGTAAGAAGTTTTTACACAATATTACAATTTAAGAACATGGGTGCAAAAATTATCTTAAAGATCTGAAGAAGTTCTGGGAAGGAAAAGGGAATGAGGGACTGGTAGGAATCTGGGGGTCGATGTGTCCAGGAGTGACGGACACATTCACCGTCGATTCTCAGACAAATCACATTCCCAAACCTTACCCCATGAACCCAAGCACCGTGCTAAGTCATTAAACCTGGCGAGCTACTTGGTGTGACCTAAGACCCCTGCCATACATAGGTCACTCCATAGGTCCCTAATTACGGCGGGTATGGATTGACTAGTAACCATGAAATCGACGCGCGCAGACCCGAAAAACAAAGTCGGATCTGCTAAAAATTGAAAATCATGATGTTGGCATATTTTAATTTCTTTTTGTTGATTTAAAAGTCTGAATTTTCGGAATTATGGATGAAGTGAAATGAAATATTTTTTTCTTTTAGGTATGCTATAATTCTTGATCTCTTGAACAGTAAAAATTCAGAAACTAAACTTTAAGCAGCTCTACCGCAAAACTACAATAAATATATATTAGCCAATTATTATTATTATTATTAACTTCCTCTCTTTTTTACCCTAAAAAGGACCTCTCTATACAGCATCCACAAAGATAACGTAAGATCTGAGGATTTTTTTTCCTTAGGGACTCTTGTATAGAGCTAATAAAAAAAACAGACAGTACAATTCGCATGCGATAGAAGTGCAACTAGAAAGTCGCTAGATGTCGCTTTCTTTTCTTTTGCCTGTTTATTTTAAAGTGTTTTGAAGATTGGATATTGATTTCACAAAAATAAAAAAACGTTTATTTTTTTTGGATTTCGTAGGACTCGAACATTCATTCGCTGGATGTCTGTCTCTCTGAACAATGATACTTTTCGAGCGCGAATTTACCGCATTATTTTAGAACCGAGGACCTGCCAAATAATAAATTTCATTGACGCATTTCCTTTTAATCCGAATTTCAAATCACTAACGGGGCTAAAGAATTTTCACTTCAAAAATTCAACATAATAATATTCAACAATATCACTTTAAATTGACAATTGACAATATAAAAAAAATTAAGTATTTTTTATTTATTTTCATGTTCATTCAAGGAACTTCTTTTAATGTTTGGCAAACAATTAATGTTACTCGAAATACATGACTGTTTCGTAATAAGTTTTATGTAGACATCCTTTCTAATTTTCGAACAAATTAATGATGTTATAAAAAATATTTTATTATTTGAATATCGTTTTATTGACAAGTATTATCATCATTTAATTAGCTTATTGTTGTTATTATCCTATTTCTATTAGTAGTTGTTCTATGAACAGTCGGCCCCGCGTTCAATACGTGTGTTTAAAATTTTCTGTTATTTAATAATTATTAATATTAATTAATACATCAAAAAATTTCTGTTCTGATGGGCTAACATTCCAGCATGCAAAGTATTTCTGCTGATTGTCCAGTGGTGGCATAGTTTTTTCACAGATGGTATCTGTGTTTTTTTTCCAATGGCTTGCAAACAAGCATGTTTGTTTTCAGGGTCTAGCTGATTTGGTTTTGAAGGATTTAACTTTGTTTAAAAAGTCCAACCAACTTTAAGTTACAATGAAAAAAACTGAACAATGCCTTTGATTTATTTAGTATGAAGCAAATATCGTAACCGATTTGGAGGAAACCATTTTTTCCTTTGGAGGAAACCGACATACGTGCATGGTGTGTTTCATCTTTTGTCTCATCGTTATTTAATATAAATCTGCAGCATTATTCCGTACACCTAGTATTATTAAAAGCGCCTATTGGTGTTAAATTTTTAGTGATTTCTAACAACTATGTTTTTTTAATCATTTGTAATTGCAAATAAGTTTATAATTCTACGCATGAAAAAACAAATAATTGTAATATGAGGACTGGTAATTCTTCCATTTCAGAGTTAGTTTCTTATTAGCCTTTATGAGGTGAAGTACAGATACCTGCCACAGCAAATGATGCACGGGGAATTGGATTGCGCTCATAAAAAAATGTGCTGAATTTTGTATCTTATTGGTACGTGTCTTCTAAATCTAAGAAGATTTTAGAATAACTTTTTTTTTCAAATATTACAAAAAAATATGTGTTTTCTATCCGAATGATTTATGATATTAGCACTTATTAAGAATCTGATTTTACCCTCTTAATTTAGTAGGGTTCAGAAAAGAAAAATTTTGGTGATTAATTATTTATTATGCAAAAATATCATAATATCTAAACTATACCGATCACCTGAAAACTCTTACATTTTTTTAAATTGTATTCAAACCATCGTAGGGAGAAATGTAGATGTGTGAGTTAATTCATAACATTTATTACAATGTGTTACAAAATAATCACTTGTAATAAACATACTGTGTTAACCATTACAAGATTACTGTTATTAATTTAAAGATATTGAAGTAAGCAAATTTCTATTTTTTCTAATATATGAAAATTCTAAAACGTTTTATATTATACCTACTCAGTCCACTCCATTTGTAATCTTCATTTTTAAATTCGAAGAAGGACATAATATCAACAACTTTCATATATTATATTAAAAACTATTATAAACTTCTAGGTTTCTAATTAGTATTACGAATTTGTAAAAAATTGTTTTCATCGTCTCCTGTAAAGTTTTCATTTTATGGTTTGAAGGGTGTTACCAAACCGCAGTCAATATATTATGTATAAAAAAAAATCTCAATCTTCTTTCGACCTTTCTGTTTCAAATTTTCGTTTTGAGAGTCGCTAATATTGTATGTAATGATTAAAAATTAATGAATTTTAATCTCCGCTCGTAAAAATTAGTTCGATTTATACAACATTTTCAAATGCATAAAATATTTGTTAAATGTGGGAAAAGTGATAAAAACACCAATGATACTTTTTACTAACAAAGTATGTTGTGGGCATCCAATTAAAATTTCTTATTTTTATATTGTGTTTCGCTTTCATCCGCGGACGAAACCATATAAGACATTATTCGAAACTGACGTCTGGCGACTTTTAAAAAAGCTCGGAAGCCACGCGGACAATGTAGGGTAAATTCTCACATGGTTAACGACAAACTATGAATATCTTAGCCCTGGAGAGGTCCATTCCTCTCACCCTGTGAGACAGAATATTGTTCGTTGAAATATTCCATAGGAATTATCTGCCCAAGTGCGCGATCTGGATTCCGCTCCTATGAACGAATTTTAACAGGGGTGGGTGAATTTACGAGCTGCGGTAAGGCGCGCTGTCCAAAATATAGTATTATAATTTTTTTTTTTTTTTTCTATCTTTGGGAGATCACCGCAAATACCTTCCTGAGAGAAAACCGCCACTGCTTTAAACCATTAAAACACAATTAATAGTCAAAAGCAATTAACAGTCAGTTAAAGGTAATTATGACATTTTATTAGCACAATCATGTAAAAAGTCATAATTACCTTTAACTGACTGTTAATTGCTTGTAACTGTTTATTGCGCTTTACTGCAACATGGTACAGATGTTTAAAATGTAGAAAACAGATCAAAGCAACAAGAGAAATAATGATAATTAACACTGAATGCATAGATATCAGCCTAATCAGCTTGAAATGTTACACAACCCGACATCCTAAACATTACATTTAAAATGGACCATTGTACTCGCACAATATAAGCGTACTTATAAAATCTCAAATGATAGTATTCTCGAATTTGAGGTAGACAACTTCAGATTAACATTGCAGTTAATATTTACGTTCCATGCGTTGAGCCTCGTCCACCAAAATGAACACTTTCGCAGCACGAATAATATGTCTCCTATTTTTGATAACGAAATTTCAAATAGCGCTTTCTGATAATACACTTCTCGTAAGCAAAAACATATTTTCATGGTATATACATAAAGTAAAAAATCTCCAACTGATAATATTAAAATAACTGTTTGGTTTCAGGGGCCGGCTGACATCAGTTTGATTGACCAATTGCAGTGTGAAAACTCTGGGACGTTCAATAACAGTTTTGTTTTCGAAAGGAAGAAATTCAACCGGACCACCGAAGTATTTGATGGAAATCTCACATTATACGATGATTTTGATGATAGTATTGGGGTAGGTATCAAGTTTGTTTTATTTTAACAGTCCTAGGAAAACAAAATCAAATCCGGTCAACATGAAAACAAGTGCAATAAGGATTTGGAGGGCTTTGGCGGATCACCAGCTCACAGTTGATATCGGCAGCGGCATATACAATTGTACAAGGGTGCTACTCGTTATTACTAAATCTCACCTCATAACTGGTCGTTGATTATTTTTTACAGAAAAGGGAGTTCGTAAAATATCTCGTCAAAAAATCACAGCACGCCATGACCACAATTGGATCATTTGTCTGTTTAGTGGCTAGAACCTAAAATTGAAAAAAAGTTATTGTTCGAGGCACCAAAAATTTGAGGTTAGCTATTTTCAAAGAGGATTTTAGAGGAAAAAAGGTATCCACTAAAAACTGAAGAAGGAACACATTTAATTAAAAATATAATTGCATTGCTCATAATTATTTGCATATATGTTAAAAGGATGTTAGCATTAGAACATACTATCATCGACCCGTGAAAAATCACAGGATATTGAATTTGTATGATTTGTGAAACCAAAAGCATTTATAAAAATAATATTTGCTTCAGGATTATTGCCTTTTGAAGACAAATATTGTCAATTTTAGAGACGATTAGAAATTTACAGTTCAAATGAACACCGAACACTTGAAAAATTAAACGTCTATTAAAAATTTTAATGAAAGAAATGCAGATTTCAAATAAACTATTTTTAACTGGAACCCGAACCTCGTTCGCCTATTTTACAGCGAATGACAACTACGCAAAGCTGAGGGCCTCCGACCTATTTTTCAGCCATACGTTTTCAAATGAATAACTTTCATTAGCACGCTTCCTTGTGATTCCTCCGTATGTTACGATTATCTATATCTAGCACCCGAACGTAAATAGGTAATTAAATAAATTTTTGATATTGAAAATGCTTTTAAATATTACAGATATATATAAATGTTGCCAAATGGGGAGACGGGGGCTACAAGCCGAACTACGCATTGTACAACGAGAGCAGCGCTTGCTTCTTTTTCATCACACACGTCAAAAGGGGTTTTGAAGAAATTCTTACCAATGCGGGCCGCCCTGTATCTTGTCCCATGAAGAAGGTATTGAAATACTGTCATAAAACCTTAATCATTATTTTCAAAGATTCGTCATTTCACTCATGTACCTACTTGGTAAAAATAATTATGGTTGCTGCTTCAAAAAATTATGTTAGGATAAATTTTTCACACCAATTTTTTTCGTTAAGCGAACGCCTGCATTTTTCATACAAAACATAGATTTGGATTTGAGGTTAATATAACCAACCGAACTGAATAATTATAATCAAAAGATGTAGCAAATATCTGGCACGAATATGTGCTACTTTATTTATTTGTGTTTTAAAATATGTTATAATATAGGCAATGAAAAAAATCAATTTTGCATGATTTTAGAGACAATTCGGCTTTTTTCCTTTCCAGCCATTTCCCTAATAAACCCTTCAATGGAAAGTTAGGATGATTACTATTTTGTTTAAAAAAATTTTTAGTTATTTAAGTTTTAAATAAATAAAATGTTTTATCGTAGAGTCGGAGGATGAAAATTCGTTACAATGTGTGAAAATTTTGTGTAAACAATATTTATAGAACCTTGAAACTGGCTTAAAGTTTGATTATATCCTGATTCTAAATACAGAAAAATTATTAAATATTAATTATAACAACAACAACAATGTCTAAATTTAATTTCACACTTATTATAAGCAATAATTATCAGCCTGAAACACTCATCTACATTGAAAAAATCAGGAGCTCTGACCGGCTATCAGAGGGATACGGGTTCGGGTCCCGTTGGCGGCCAGTATCTTTTCTCGGAAGATTTTTTCAATGTAGATGAGTGTTTCAGGCTGATAATTATTGCTTATAATAATTGTTACCCTATGTGCTATGCATAAAAATCTTGTCTTAAACGTTAGTTTATCAATTAAAAATAATAATTTATTTCACACATTAAGTACACCCAGGACCGGCCCGGAAAAAGACCGTCTCATAAATCGAAAAACTCTACTTTTTTTTCAGATATACCTATAGCGGTTTAAATAAGATAAATGATCGATAAATTTTGTTAAAAAAAATCTTCGAAAAAAAAATTGTTATTTTGCGTACTTAAAATAATACGGGTTCAGGCTGAGATATTTAATTGAATCAAAAATGTTGAATACGGAAATATTTATTTATTTCAAAAACATAAGGCACAATATGTACCATTAACATAATAATATTTTATATATATATATATATATATATATATATATTATAATACAATAACAGAGAAAGTAACATATAAATGTAGAGTTAAATCTAAAAACAAAAGGTAAAAAAAGGAATTATTATAATAAGTAGTAAAAAAGTAAGATGTATAAAATGAAATTATAACATAAAGCACAAAATCTGAAGTATAATGTAAAAGTAAAAAGTTTAAATACAGGAAATAATATAGTAAAAAGTAAAACGTACAGACTACAAGATATCTTTAAAAATAATAAAAAACACAAAAGTTATAAATATGAAAAAGTTAAGAGTAAGAAATGCTCTTAGGAGTCAAAATAAATAAAATAATAATTTTAAATTTTAAAAACATAAAAGAGTTTTAAAGTACCTATGATATGTTTCTAATACATGGATATTAGAGTGCGTACTGGTAGGACACCTTATGGTTATGATTATTTTATGATTGCGTGGTAGTACTAACAGACAAATTTTGTTTAATGCGTCTTTTGTATGATGACAGACTTCAGGCATGATCGATATGAGCAAATTCATTACCTAAAGTGTGTAAACGATGTATTATTGAATTTGGTTTTGCATTACTGAGAGTATTGTTGCAATAATAAGGTATTTTGAGTCGAGCTGTTCTACTAGGAACCAATGACGTTATATAAATAGACTCGCCATAGTCTCACATACTCACAATATAATGTGGAAAGAAAGCAACACTCTTTTGTTTTCAGCGGTTTTCAGTATAATTTCTAAATTCAAAACTTTATTCCTGTGTGATAAAGACAGACAATCAAAGAATGTACGTGTGTGAATGTCATAGATATATCGATATATGATAGGGCGGCTTATTAATTTCTTCGCCGAATACTGCTTTCACATCACGGGTGTGACTGAGATAACAAGATACTCTCACTCGGTTACACAATGGACGGAGAAGGGTAAATAATACAATGACGTATTATTATAAAATTAATTGTAATAATTGATAATAATAAGTAATTTGCGTGTACTTACAAATGAAGTGTTATTCCTTCGCCTTTACGACTATTTGCCGTGTAATTGAAGCATTTTCTCATCACACAGGAGGGCATTTTGGCGCTTTGCAATGCAATACGACCTCACTGTAAGACACGACCTCACTCGACGCGTAGCAGTTTAGTACTAAAGTACTAGAAATAGAGACAGCTACAATCGTCTTGTGTTTGGCTTCCCACTTTGAGATTTCTACCCCGCGTCCAGTATTAATGTCATTGCTAGGAACATGATAATTTATTAATGAAACTAATTCAGGGGAGTCAAACCAGTTATTGTTTATTTTAAATAAGAAAATTAGATCATTAAGTATTCTTCTATCTTTTAACGATAACAGTCGCATTTTTTGTAAAAGAGAATCATAGTTAATTTCATCCACAGGAATTCCTAATTTAAAATTTATTGATCGGAGAAATTTGTGTTGGATTCTTTCAAAGGAAATTGCATGACTTTTGTAGAAGGGGTTCCATATGGGAGAATTATATTCTAAATGACTTCTAACTAGAGTTGAATAAAGCATTTTAAATGTATAGATGTTTTTGAAATCTTTCGATATTCTTGTAATGAAGCCCAATATTTTCATTGCCTTACTAGTAATGATATTAATGTGATAAGTAAATAATAGTTTTGTATCAAAAGTTATACCGAGGTCTCTTATTTCAGGTACTAACAATAAACTATGGTTGTTCAGTGAATAATTGTATTTGATAGGGTTTTTTATTCTGTAAAAGCTCATGATTTGACATTTCTTAATATTGAGTGTAAGTTTGTTTACGGTACACCATTCTACGAATTTAAAAAAAATTGATTGTAGGGACAAGCAGTCGTACATATTTTATCAAAATGGAATATTTCGGGGTACAAGTTAAAAGCATTTGAGCTAGTATATAAAAAGTTTATTATGTATCATCGGGAAGGTTGTTTTTTAAGCTTTAATAATACTTATTTAGAATATTTAAGTTTTAAATCGTAATCGTTTCGTTTTTAAGCTCCATTCAAGCAAATGATACCTAAACCAATTTTTGACAAAGTTCATGTTAATTTTCAACTGGTTTTCCCCTGTGGATATTAAAACACCATTTTATGATAAAAACATTTTTTTTAATGTGTTCATTTTTTGCAAAACACCACATCGATTTTTCCGCTGCTCTTTTTTATCAGAAAATTACATGTCGCAGTACTAAAAAATATATTTTTTTTATTTTTATTATCAAAATAATAACAATTCAATAAATAAAAATATTAAATATAAATAGATTCCTGGTCAAATAAAATTCTTCACGCAAAACACTTCAACTATCTCGACTAAACAAATGGTTGCGTATTGGAGAGTTGAGCGCAGAAATAGAAGTATTTATGCTTGCCATTCAAGATAGAGTCATTAATACTAAAAATTATAGGAAGCATATCACCAAAGATACAAATCAAATTGATGATTTATGTAGAACATGTTATATCGGGATGTTCTGTATTAGCGCCTTCCGAGTATACATTTAGGCACAATTAAGTTTTAAAAATAATTCATCAAAGTTTGTTAATTAAACATAACTTAATTGACTGCCGTAATGTACCATATTATGAATATGAATAAAAAAATAATTTTTAGAAAATGAATTTTTAAAAATTTATTACGATAAAACTATTCTGAGAGACAGAACAATTAGTCATAATAGACCCAATATAGTTTTGCATTACAAAATTTAAAAAAAAATAATAAAAACATTGATGTCGCCATTCCAAATTCTTGTAATATTAAGAAAACTGTTACTGAAAAAATAAGAAAATATACAGATTTAGGAAATGAGATTAAAAGAATTTGGCATTCTCAGAATATAAAAATATTACCATTTGTTATTTCGGCTAATGGTATTATACCTAGCTCTCTCATCAAAATTAAGGCGTATTAGATTTGTCAAAGAATTTATATATAAAAATGCAAAAGTCAGTCATTTTAAATACATGTAGATTACGAAAGATTTTTTAAATATTTATCTTGAGGGATCAGTAGGATTTATTGGTCGAGTTAGGATTTCATCAGAGACGAACCCTCTGATGTGAAAATAACTGGAGTCGGTGAATTATTTTCCCATTATGTTCCTGGTGGATTGACGTATTGTTCTTGTATTGTTTTGTATTTATTATACTTATATAGTGCACTTACATTGCGTGGATTTACTAGATAATCATTTGTGGAAAAGTGTGTGGAAGGGTTTAGTGTTTCATATGGGAAAGATTTAACCCGGACATAAAATCTGGAGCACCTTCAAGATTATTTAGTTTTTAATCAGCACACAATTTTTTTTTTTTTTTTTATGATAAGAAACAAAGAAGTTACAGATTTATGAGACGATAATGATCATTTGCAACCACTGTGCGGCACCTGGCGCTAGTAAAAACCTTAAGGGCGCTGAGTAGGTGTTAGGTAGATTGGAGACTATTCCAATTTGCCCTGCACGGGCCGGCCCCGATTACACCATATAGTTTCTAATTTTTTTAATTAGTGGTTGAATCCAAAACTACTTAGCTAATAATACATGGACATTCGGAAAAACTATTTTAACTTATTTACTTTTTCGCAATCGCAATAACTTATCTTAGCTGGGGTGTCCGGGTTCATGGGGTGAGGATGAGGTGGCGGATACGTTTTCCCAAACACTGCGTGGCGGGCTGGATCGGAAGAGACTGATTGATGGAGGCCTTTTCAGACCTCTCGAGCCGGACTCTCCCGACACATCGCCTTGCAGCGCAGTGTGAGGAATAGATTCATACGTCCCTCACTCCTGGGCACACTGACCCCCAGATTCCTACCCACCCCTCATAACTTTTTCCTCCCCATATCTTCTTCTTCTTCCTTTCCCTTAAATAACCCTCCACAGCATCCTCGAAGATGACATAGGGATTGTTTTCCTCGGGGCCTCCTGTGTGGAACTAATGTAAAAAAAAACATTTTGTGTGTAAAATGTGTAAATGTGTAAATGAAAAAATGAAAAAATCACTTTGGATACACCAAAATTACCAACATGTTTCGAAACCAATGATTCCTTCAACCTTACGAAAGAATCATGGTCTCAATACAAGTTGATAATTTTGATAAAATTATTGGTGTATATGTCGCAAATCGTAAAATCAGGCCGATAAAGATGCGCCTGAGGCACTTCACGAAGTAGCTAGGCGCACACGATCTGCCGATTTTACGATCGGCCGCTGACATATACAACGAAATTATTTTTTATTAAAGTCTAAAGTCTAAACGGAATACGCCGTACCCGGTGACCGTAAACCTAAGAATAAACTCAACTCAACACCTTCTTTGAAAAGTCCTTAAAAGTGATAAAAAATATATATGAGGGGCTATTTTTCTTTTTTTTCGTAGTTTTTATTGATTTTTCATAGAGGTGTTGAGTTGAAGCTTCTTGAGGCAATTGTGTGAGTACTATGATGCAGTCAACATGGGATGATATAATTATACCTAGAGCGCATTATATATGCATAGTTTAACTATCTAACCACGTCTTTCATATTCTCCTTACACTCTTTTCTTCACTCGTTCATCCGCTCTACAAACGTTCCCTTTAAACTTGATGTCACTTTCTTAATCTTATCACGGTTATACGAAATTTTCGATAGATACTCTTCAGAGATCTCATTTCTGAAGCATACACTACTCTCATCCTACCTCTGCCCGATCCATGGTACTCTGCCATACATCAGGATTGGTATCAGCCAAAGATATTCAAATACAAAAGAGATAAGCTATGATGTCCACGTGACTGTCGCCAAACTACTACCTAATTAGAGTATTTTGCATACATAAAGAAATGGTTCATTTCCTTGATTTTTTTAAGGTGTGCATTAGTATTGGTTAACAATACAGTTTGAATACGGAAAGAATTCGTTCATTTATTTTAGCGTTCGTTTAGTTTATTCATTAACTATTCGTTCATTTAGTTTATTCGTTAAATTTGTAAACAATATCGGCGACACCTGGAAGCGCAGTCCCACATAGTAAAAACTGCGGATGGCACATCTCCTTATATTTCAATATCTTTGGTATCAGCACTCCATTTCGGACTGCTAGCTGAATTTTACTAAATCCCTAGGAAAACTGATTATTTACACCTGTCCAGATTGAAACATGTTTTTAATTACCATTTTAGGGTGTCATCCCCGTCAAACAATACAGATTCGACTACCGAGACCTGCCCGAAGAGATGGTTTACGGAAAATTCAGAGCCACAGTTTCTTTGTCTAGAGGTGAAGAAGTGGTAATGTGCTACGTTTGGTTAATGGAATCAAAAGCGAAAAGCGTATTGGGATAAAACTTAAATAAAATTTCTTTTATCAACAATTTAACCTTCAATCCTGGTCACACTGAACCCCAGATTTCTATCCATCCGTCATGTCCTTCACAGAACTTCCTTTCCATAAAAAGACCCTCCACACGGCATCCCCTAAGATGATATAGGCTCTGAGGAAAATTATTTCCCTCGGGGCCTCCTGTGTGGAGCTAATGTAAAAAAAGTAAAGAAATGAAACTTATCTTAGTGTTGTGTACAATGTTTTACTCAGAAATTGATAGATCATCAAGCAATACAAAACAATGAAAGTGCCTACGGTACATTCATTTGTTTTACAGGTAGGTGTTTTAATGTTTTGCTTTTATCAAATCATTTTTTTCAATAAATGGGTGCGTATTTTTTTGCTTGGGTTAGCCGTTGGAAATGGTGGGATTCGTCAAGGAGAGCGGGGCTACTTTTTCGCGACTCCGCTTCCTGGAAATTTAGTCACAATGGATCGCTTTACGGGAGAGCAACGCGCTTTCTGGGTAAAACATTTTCACAAAAACATGATTTTATTATATTCTGTTAAACAATTATTCAATTCTGTTTTACAAAACAATGATGCATGCCGCCTATTTCGTTCGCATCACCAATTACACAGTATTAATCAGTGACCAAGTGTTAATTTAATTTAATCATGGTTTAAAAACTTCGAAGAAACCGATACGACTTTCAATCGAAAACAAAAAGGGCGGCCATAGAGCAGGAGGGGCGAAGAGAACATGGCGCAAGTAAACACGTCTATATGAGACGATCCGAATATGTCGACGCGATTTCCAGCATATATTTGTTCTTATCAATAAATAATCAACAATCACTAATTTTAATACAATCTGTATTTTTTTTCATGGTTATGGTGAATTTTAAATTCTGGAATTTTTAAACACTCGGAACAAAAAAATAATATATCTACCACATGTTTTCTTTTTGTGATACGATTTTTTTTTGTTTATTATTTATATAACGTCACTAATTACGTTTGATTTCAATATAATTTGATATTCATAATTATTTACTTAGATGGAGGCATACATTTTGAAATGAATAAGTAATTATTATGTACTTATAAATAAATAAAATTCCTGTACTAACTTGTGTTTTTATTTCGATTACACGAATGTATTAATGTATGCATACGAATAAAGTATTATATATCTGAATACTTAATGAAATTAGATTATTAATATAAATATATTATACTGTAAAAGTCCTGTCAATTATAGAAGAATGGTCGTTGTCACCCAGCATAATAGGAAGTAAGTTACCTACCACGTACGTTCCTTTCGTATGCTCCATGATGACGTGAATACCACCTCTTCCTGGTTTTACTTAAATGCGTGTTTTGCTGTAGCATGGTACAGTTATAAGCATCAAGAGAAAAATGACATCGACAATGCAATGGACCATTGTACATACGTTATATTAAAAACACAATGTAAAATAACAATAACGAATTCGTTGAGGTAAGCAACTTCCGATGAACATTGCATTTGACATTTATGTTAAGTGCGGCGAGCCTCGTACAACAAAATGCTGAATACTTCGGTGGCACGAATATATGTTGGTTCCTATTTTTAGTTATTTTTAGTTAGAAAGTTGAGGTAACGTTTTCATAATCCACGAATCATCAATCGTAAGTAAAAATTATACCTTTCGTAAATTAAAAGATTTCCACGTAAGAAATATTATTATAAACATTAAAATTTTGAGAGTTAGTACGTAACTGTCATTACTTAACAATCTAAAATTCAAAAACATATAATACTCTCTTATTTTCAGTAAATGTGAGGAAATTATAACACCGTTCTTAAAATAGTTAGTGGTGTAATGGTCAAGAATCAATCTCTGCAAATTACAACGGTATATGAAAAGAAAAAAAATATTTTCATATACGTTCAAGTGACTTCGTATAACCTTTGGCAAACGATTAAAGTTCCTCGAAATACATGACTGTTTCGCAGTATGTCTTATGCAGACATCCTTTGTAATTTGCTGGAAATCCCGCAATTATCCATTCCCCTTACTGACCCCTCACTCAAACACCCAAAATTTATTTATTTATTTGTCTGTCAATATAATGTATCGTAGGTCAGTTCTAATATTCTCCTGAACAAGGGAGGTATAACTCTGATCCAAATTTTCAACCGAGTCAAAGATGGAAAATATATGTGACTGTATGACGACGAACTCTCATCCACCAATGGGAAATTTTAATTTTTTATGTAAAAACTGTTGACAGCTGAGTGCAATAATATATCAACATGGACGCTCTCAACGTTTTATTTGCATCCGACGACAATCTAAAATTCCTTCCTGAACAAGTAATGTAGGTGAATAGACTTGAATACATTGATTACCCGATTTTGAGAACTCATGCATATGTTTGTGGCTAATACTATCGCGAAACAGTTCATTTTGCGATTGAATGAATGATCAAAAGCATTCACTGTAACCTTCAGGTACAAATATTTTTACGAAATTCTAAGCTCCTTCCATTCGGTTATTTCATAGTGTCAAAGGTACATTCATTTGCAGTATAACCTTGTTTTCTGCATTTTCATGTACCTTGTTTTGTTTTAATCTATATTTTTGTTTCAATCTATCTGTCTTGATGTGTCTCGAGAGTTATTTTCATTAATATGTTCAGCTCGAAACACCAAATCGTGATAGATATTAGTGTTTTATTTTTTTTTTATTTCTTTGATATATTCAATAATATTATTATTAAATTAATAAAAACAGTTTATTTATAAACAAGTTCTTCTGTGTAATTATTATTACGCGTGAGAGCTGTTTCTCCTTCTGAGGGCATTATCAAACTGTGGTCATGCCACATACAGACAACCTATTTATACTATTTCTGGATAGGTAGAAGCAAGAAGAGGACTCAGCGGTGACTCCATGGGCAAGCCGTCTACTACTTTATATTTAACGATAAATTCTATCAACAAAATGACGGCTTGCCCATGGGGTCACCGCTAAGTCATCTTCTTGCGGAAATATTCATGGACTACATTGAAAACCAAATTTTAGACTCAATTTTGACAAATACATCATTTAGTATGTGCGTTATGTTGATGACATTTTGATCTGTTGGAAAAGCACTATTAGTAATTCCTTTGACTCGATTAATGATCTTGAAAACTTACCTGTTCCCGATAGTACAAAATTAGTCTCCTTCGATGTTGTTAACCTTTTTTTCAAATGTTCCCGTAGTCGAAAGTAAAAATATATTGTTTAAATTAGTACAAAATTTAAATTAACCAAATAATTTCTCTAAAGATTTATCTCACCTATTTAATGCGTCTTGACCAAAACTATTTCCAATAGAATGAACTTTTTATTAACAAAAAGAAGGGCTGGCCATGGGGGCTCGGACATCTCCCCTCATCGCAAATATATTCATGGACAATTTAGAGAATAATATTTTTAACTTTAAAATCACCCTTATTATTTAATGTGCTTTTGTGAAAGAGATACGTTGATGATGTGTTCTGTGTTTGGGTAGGAACCAAACGCCAACTCCATTCCTTCCAGCTACTAATAAGCTTCTTCATGACTTACGAGGGTGGTCCGCTAAGTAATTAGCCTACAAAAGAAAAACGAAAATTTTTTGATTTTTTATTTTTTTATTTCTCAACGTAATCTCTTTTTAGCTCGATACACTTGACCCATCGATGCTCCAATTTCTTTAACCCGTCTTTAACTCCATCGGGCGGTGAGGCTAAGTACTTATCAGACGGCCTGCGTATTTTGATGCACATTTAAAAGCATTAATTTAGCACCTTAATGATGACATATGATTGTTTATTGTAGGTCTGTAGGACAGTAATGTTGTGGTGTCATGTCAGGAGATGGGGGCTGATGTGTTTCACCATTCCGTGGCAGCGCTGTCTTTGAGAGAACACATGAAGGAAAATTACTCCATGGACTGGACCAGGACATGACAGGAATAATACTTTCTCAGTATCTACGCTTGACATTGCTGTTCTATATTTTCTATTTGTACTATTTTTTATCAGTAAGGAGAGTATGAAAACATTTTGCAATATAGTTGTGAATGATGAATGCTTAGAGCAGGTGGATGAGTTTGTATATCGTGGGAAAGGCGGATAGAGATATTGAAAGAAGGATAAATGCAGGTAACTCCATGAATGGGAACATTTTGATATTTCATTTTATTTTTAAAATATATTTTAGGCTAATGAATTGGGTAGGTACCGAAAGAGAATTATATTGTCTATGGTAGAGTCTTTTTGTTTACTCTGTCCTTGTCGATGGTATGAGTGACGTCATAATCTCAAATCGATAAAAAATTGGCCAAATATATGCATATCTACGGTAAAATAGCTGACAAAAAAAGCACGAAGTTATCAATCTAATGATTGGTTTGACGAAGGAAATCGGTAGAGTGTGAATAACATAAAATTAAGGAGTCTGTAACAAATTTATACGTTTTTACTTAAATTATGGCGAGCCACATGTTAATACTTTTTACAAATATGTTAAATTTTTTTTAATTGCTAGTCTATTCATTTGTTACAATATTTTCCAATGTATAAAATATTTGTAAAAATGTAGGAAAAGTCATGAAATCCTAACGATATATTTTTTTTAAACAACAATTATTTTTTATTTTTTTAATATTTTATATAATATATTTTTATAATATTTTATTTGTTATAGATTATTTTCTTTTTCAATACTGCGAAAAAATGTTTTGGGTATTTAATTTTAATTTCTTATTATTTTTTTGTGTTTCGCTATCATCACGGATCGAAAGCTCACAAATAAGACATTTTCGAAAGTGACATCTGGCGAATTTTACTTTTAAAAACTCGGAAGCCACGTGGGCAATGTAAGGTTAATGCTAGTGATTTGAATGCTACAAAATATGAATATCTTGGCCCTGGAGAGGTCCATTCGTTGAAATATTCAATAGGAATTATCTGTCCATGTGCGCGTTCTGAATTTCGCTACGAATTTACGAGCTACGGCTTACGGCTTGTCATTCAAAATGTATTAATATTATAATCCATTTTTGCATTTTTCATCATTGCTATTGTTTGGGATTTCATCGCACATACACTCCTGCGAGAAAACCGCCACTGATTTAACCATTGGCACAATAAAATAAGTCATAATTACCTTTAAATGACTGCTAATTGCTTTTTACTGTTAATTGAAACATGCCATAGATGTTTAAAATGTATTAATGAGACCAAAGCACAAGGGAAATAATGATATTGAACACTAAATGCATAGTTATCAGCCTAATCAGCTTGAAATGTTACATAACCCAATTTCCTAAACATTACATTTAAAATGGACCATTGTACTCGCACAATATAAGCGTACTTGTAAACTCTTCAATTAATAATATTCTAGAATTTCAGGTAGACAACTTCAGATTAACATTGCAGTTAATGTATCTCAATTCGTGCGTCGAGGCTAATCCATCAAAATGTTGAATACTTTCAGAGCACGAATAATATGCTGTCTTCTATTTTTACTAAATAAATTTGAAATAACGCTGTCTGATAATACACTTCTCGTAAGCAAAAACATATTTTCACCGTATAAATAAAAGATCTCCACCTGATAATAATAAAATAACTGTTTGGTTTTCAGGGGCCGGCTGACGTCAGTTTGACTGACCTGTTGCAGTGTGAAACCTCTGGGATGTACAAAAGCAGTTTTGTTTTTGAAAGAAAGAAATTCAACCGGACCACCGAATTATTTGATGGAGTTCTTACGTTAGACGTGGATTTTGATGAAAGTGTTGGGGTAATCAAATTTGTTTTGTTTTTAACGGTTCAAGGAAATCAAAATCAATTCCATTCATAATGAAAACAAATATTAAGGATTTTTAGGACCTTGGCGGATCCCCAGTTCAGAATGTAAATCGGCAACATGAGTATGTACAATTGCATAAAATACTAATTACTGAATAGTTAAGCCTTTTCTTAAGCCGCCCCACGAACACTGTATAAAAAAGGAAGTTCTTGTAATATCTCATCAAACTAATCTACACTACCTAAAATCACCAAACAACACATTTAAAAAAATATGTTTTGAATTGATTGAGAGACTAAAAAATTGGTACAAGCCATTTCCTAAAAGGATTTTAGCGTGAGAAAAAAAGAGTTCTACCAAAATCTGAAAGGAGAACACAATTAATTTAACGAATAATTTAATTTTTCATAAATATTTGCAGGTATACTAATTGTATGTTTACATTTGAACACACTGCCACAGACCCGTGAAAAATCTGGGGATATTTTTTTTATTTTCATTAATAAACCCACATTACATTCGAATTTTTTTTATAAAACTCCGAGAGATAATATTCTGAAAAGTGAATCTAAAATTGTTCAACCTGACAGAAAATATTTAAAAAATCAAAGGGATAAATTATACAGAGAAATGTTAAATCAATCAAATTTTATCAAGTAACTTCCAAAAGAATAACATCATTATAACGTCTTTTATGAAAGCCAAATACTTTAAGTAAAGAAACTTACTTAATAGGCTAATAAAAAACTGCAGAAATAAACACTACTGCAAACAAATTGAACACGCTAAAAACTATGATAAAAACATGGAATATGTGAAATTACGACGAAAAAATCATTTCAAAGATTAAAATAAATAACTGACAAATCTACCAGTGATGAAAACTTTAATTACTTATTTTCAAGTACAGTGGATGATGTACTTGAATCATCCTGTATAAATGCTAATAATATATACTCACTTAAAGACATCTTAGCAATTAGATTCAATTAGCGAATGAATTTTTTTTTTAAAGAAAGACAAACATTCCAGGGTTACAAATAACCCAACAATGTTTAAATATCTCCTACTACCACCACAGAAAGCCGTAAATTAACTTTGTAGAATATTTTTCATCAATCACAATAAATGAAATTGAAATATTTATTGATAGCATAAAATCATCCAATGATGTACTACCTTGAAATACATCAAAAATATATTTTATCTCGTTTGCAACATACTTTTAACATATGCCTTAAAAAGAGTAATTTTCCGGAGCAATTTAAAATCTCCAGTACCATTTGATAAATCAGGTGAAATGCCAAAATTAGACAACTATATTTATATCGATTGTTTCAAATTCATCAAAAATATTATAAAAATGCATTTAATATAGAACACTTATAACAAAAAATTCTATCGCAAAACCAATATGGTTTTCGTAAAGACCTACGAAACCTTTCGTAAGTACAAAAGATGCAATATATGAACTGACAAAAAATATATACTCCTAGAACTTACACATCTGTCGATAAAAAAGAAGTGTCTAGCTATATTCTTAGATTTTTGAAAAGCTTTCGATCCGGTAAATCATAAATTATTCTATAAAAATAGCTCAACTAGATATATAACGTTTCAAATAATACACACTGAAAATAATCACCATCATAAAGACAAAACACAAAAAAAATTGGGAATATTTACACTTCAGAACCACAGATAAAAATTGGAGTTTCACAAGGAACTGTATTTGGCTCGATTTTACTTTGAAAATATATAAATGATTTGCGTTTTGTAATCTCTGAACAAATTATTTGTTACGCCGAAGACACCGCAATAATAGTAAACGGAAATCTTTGGATGGAAACGTTTTCCAAGGCAACAGAATGTACTGCACTTGTTCGACATGGCTAAAAAACAAACTCATTTTTATAAAACATTAAAAACAAACCTCACGGTAACATTAAATTAGAATACATACAAGCTGCAATCAAGAAACATAGTCACTGCACAATGAACTCGTTAAAGTTGAAAAAATAAAAATTTTTTTATTGGTGCCCTTTTTTACTCATTTAAAGTACGCTCTAGCGTGTTTAAATCGCACTTTATGGAACGCGCGTTTTTTAAAGTTACCATGGCAACATCAACAAATCAACAAAATGTGAAGTCTAAATGTCAACTTTTAACTATAAATCTGACAGGAATATTTTAAACGTCAAATGTGATAGATTGCAAATTAATGTTTGTGTTTTTCATTTCCATGACAACAAGATATTGTGATGTCACATCACGAATTCATTAATAGTTTTATTTCCAAATTTTTAATAATAATATCAATATTTATGTTTTCAAAGTGTACCAATAAAAAAAAATAGCGTAAAATATTCGTGGATAACTGGTCTTTAAAACACTTGCTTTATTTCGAGCACTCGGCTACGCCGTCGTGCTCGAAAAATCGCGCGTGTTTTAAAGACCTGTTTATCCACTTATATTTTAATATACTAATTTAGGTGTATCTATTGATACACATCTAAAATGGAAATCGCAAGTTGATAAAACCATCTCTAAACTAAGATATCTTACATACATAAAGACTTGAGGGAGTACCCTATCTGACCAATTGAAAATTGTTTATTATTCCAGATGCAATCTTCATTCATATTCGTTATTATGGCATGGGGTGGCGCGCTTGATGCTAAAGCTTTAAAAATTACTCAAAAACACATTATTATAATAGTAATAAAATATTCACGACCAATTTATTATAAAAAGAAACTAAAATATTTGATAAACGTCAATTATTTTTACTGCAAACAATAAAATATGCAATATAAAGAAGGAGGGAGCGCAACACGGCATAACACCCCAAAAACAAATAATGAAATGTACATTAAAAAAAAAACATATATTCAAAAAAATATATATCTATATACATATATAGAATTAGCAAAAAGAGTAATAATGGGTTTTACACCCCCCAAACAAACATCAAATAAATGCAAACACAAAGCAGTTTTATTGAAGTAAAACTTCTTTGAGCACGCTTCCTTGCAGTAAGCTGGCAAATTTCTGGCGAGAGCGTTACGAAAAGCGAGGCGAACGCTTCGTATATTACTGTAGGAGCAAGAGAGAGAGAGAGCAGTGCGCGCGCCCATTTTCTTTTTTTATTCCTATCATATAGAAGGTTTACTTCAGTTGTGTGGTCTAAATCACACTCGTTTTTTTAATCTTCTACCAAAACAATTAAAATGACAAATAAATTATCACTTTGAAATGGCAGAATGATGCAGATGTTGAAACACTTTTCCTATAAACTCGTGTAAACCTTCGTTTTTCACTATTCAACACAATTTAAAATTAAAATAAAATAAAATAAAACAATACTTTCATAGCTTCAAGACGAACGTTATCTTATTTCTTGAAATTATATTTAAAAAAATGTATTAATTTAAAAAATAAGCATTGAAAATATCATTCATTTTTAATATAATATTTTAATAGATGTCTATATTTTTACACCGTTATTATACTTTAACATTTATATTTTATACTTAGGTACCTACTTGTTGATTTAATTAGCATTTTTTTTTATATATTAGCCACACACGGGCAGTGCGATCCCACAGTGGATTCTGATTACTCACTTTTTGAAGTGACAACTTCTTTAGCACCGTTGTGATTTGAAACTCGAAGAAACGAAAAAGCGACACTAAAAAAAGAGACAAACACATACATGTATAACATTTATCCTGCGAGAGAATGAGATAGAATGGCCAGTCTCCTCTTTGTGCGGTACTTCGTAGACTCCCCACTCTTTTTCACTTTTATCGCGTATGAACTGGACCCTAGAATTTTTTTTCTTATCAATATATGTTTACTTTTTGTTTGCTTTTACATTATTTGTGTACTATGTTTTTATATTACTGTGTTTTGAAATTATGTAAAAAGTTATTTTTGAAATGTATGTAGAAAAATGGGAAGAAATAAGGAAAAAAAATGTAGGATTTTGTGAATCTAAAAATTTAAAAAAAAACATTTGCCTCAAGCTTTTAAAAAGCAAAATTTATCAATTTTATAATACACCAGAAATTTACCTTTCAAATGAACACCATCAGTAAACTTGAAAAATTAGACGTTTGTTAGAAATTTAATAAAGGAAATACACAATTTAATAAAATTATTTTTAATTAAATTATTAAAACACTTTGTTTTTACCACAATAATCTTTATTTAAAAAGTCGACATGTTTCGAGAACGATGTTCTCTTCATCAGGACATTATATTAGAGTACATATAATGTCCTGATGAAGAGAACATCGTTATCGAAACATGTCGACATTTTAAATAAAGATTATTGTGGTAAAAACAAAGTGTTTTAATAATTTAATTAATAAAATGGTGCCACAAAGTGAATTTGCAAAATTTGAAGAAATAATTATTTTTAACCGTATCCTCAACATCGTTCGTCCATATTATTGCAAATCACACCCACGCAAAGCGGTAGGCGTCCCGCCATTTTTTCTACCTAGGTACCATAGACATATGATAATATTCATATGTCTATGCTAGGTACATATCAAATGTATAACTTTCATTGGCACGCTTCCTTGTTTTTTCTCCAATGATTTTATTATCTATATCTACGTGGCACTAAGTATGTGTATGTATTAATTTATAATTTTGAAATTTGCTTTTAAATATTATAGATATATATAAATGTTGCCAAATGGGGAGACGGTGGGTACAAGCCGAACTACGTATTGTACAACGAGAGCAACGCCTGCTACTTTTTCATGACACGCCTATACAGTGGCTTTCATCAAATTATGTCTGTTGCGGGCCGCCCTGTATCTTGTCCCATGAAGAAGGTATTGAAATACTGCCCTTAAACCTTAATCATTATTTTTATACATTCATCTGCTTTTCACTCATATACTTGGTAAAAAATTTAAGGTTTTTGCTTCAAAATATGGTCCCAGGATATTTTTTACCACCGTGTTGATATCCAAATATCTTACTTAGTTTTTTGTTAGCAACAAAAATAATTTCACACATTTACAGCCTTACTAAAAACATCGTGAATATTTTATTAAATTGTAAACGACCATGTATGTGAAAACCTTAATAATTAGAAAATGACAAAAAATATTTTCGTTATTTGTTTTTGGGGCAGATGTGCATGATGGATACTGTAACGTTATCCGAAACGTTGACTAAAGAAGGAGGTAGCGCAACACGGCATAACATCCCAAAAACAAACTTACTTTAGTAATTAAAAATATCGTATTATAAAGAAAAAAAATTAAAAAACTCGTTTCACAAACACTTTTAATCGAAACATCGAAAAAATTTTAAATGCCAAAATTAAAAAAAAACAGTCCATTTATTCAAGGAATTTGCAAGAAAACTGTCACTTCACTTTTTCCTCGTTCATAGAACAAAAACATAAAAAAATGAAAGTTGCTTTTAATTCCCTAAAATAAACTGACATTTTTAACGGAATGCTTGCGTATCTAAAAACGTTCATTTCTTTGATGGGTCTTTGATTTGTCTACTGGGTATCCAGAAAATGACATGTTGTTCTCAACATATCAATGTTAAATTTTTATAGGAATTTTATTCCTAAATGTCCTAAATGCGCAATATTGTGTAAAGTCATTAAGTATGTTTCAATCAATTGGTTTGAAAACTTGTCAAGTTCAGAAATTAAACAAATATTTAAAGTTCAGAAATTTAATGTCATGTAAATTTAATGCACCGCTGGGACCAGAGGTGCAAATACCTTTTTCTGATTTTTCTGATTCATTTAATTAAAAATGATTTGGTCTATTTAAGACATTTGAAAGGGCCTATGAAATGGATTCAGGGAACTATTAAGTTAAAATTAAGTTCATGGGTGTATTTAATTCAATTAACCGGAGGAGAGGTAAAAAAGGTTAATGTTAACCAAATACAAAAGTTGTATTAAGTTAACACCATTATGAGAATCCTGATGAATGGTATGACTCGGGAAGTCAGGAAAATAAAATTGTGGTTGCACCTTTAACCATCACTGGTGGAAATATTCTATGTTATAACCAGGTCTGGCAGAGTTGTGAAACCCGCTGTAAGATTTAGTCATAGTGATTAATTAATTTATTATTGTTTTTTGTCATTTTTATTTAGTTGGATATTAAAAAAAATGGAAGGAGGAAAGGATTTTACGTATCTGTTATTTTGGAAATGGTCTTAACCGAGCTGTCGCATGCGGACAGTAGTTTTTAGTATAAGCAGTGTCAATAAATTATAATTAAGTCGATTTTCTTGAATTATTAACTAACCGCGTACATATAAATCTTAAAGAAACACAAATAAGTTCTAAATATATTGAAATACGCAAATATAATAATAAATTAACCGTTTTGTGAAATAAAAACACGATTCACGGAGAGATTACGATCATAAACTTTTTTTTTTTATGTCTGGGTAATTTTTTTTTTTTTTTTTTTAACATGTTTTCAGAGAAAACTCACAACCCAACACCCAATACTACCTTGCTCGTAGCCGGTGCGCGATCAAAATAATCACAACTGCGATTTGGACCGAACACTATACTAAACCAATAATAATCAATTTGGCAGATTGCAATTATATACATTTATCCAGATTGAAAGATGTGTTTAATTGCCATTTTAGGGTGTAATCCCCGTCAAAGACTACGCATTAAACTCCCAGGACTTGCCACCAGAGATGGTTTATGGAAAGTTCAGAGCAATAGTTACTTTGGCTAAAAAGGGCCAAGTGGTGATGTGCTATGTTTGGTTTATCGAATCTAAAATGAAAAAGATATTTGGATAAAACTTAAATAAAATTACTTTTACTAACAATTTAACCTTTGATATTTATTTATATTCTTGAACATACATATTACAGATTATTAAATTGGTTTACATATATATTAAGTTTAGCAACAAAGAAGAAAAAAAGTAAATGATCCATAACTGTACGTATATGGGTAAGTATCTGGAAGTATTTTGTGAACACCTCACTAGGCGAACCTGTGCTGAGGTGAATATTATTTTTAATGATTCGCTACGTTTGGTGATGTAACAAGGGTGCCCTGTTTCGTGGAGTAAGGTTTGTCTAGGTCTTGTTGGCGGATGCGTCTGTCCACTAACTGCGCGGTGGGCTGAATCTTGAGACGCTGGTTGCGGGAGACATCCAGCCGGGCTCTCTCGACCCATCGCCTTGCGCCGCACTGAGAGGGGTGGATTCATACGTCTGTCACTCCTGGACGCACTGACTCGCAGATTTTTACCCACACGTCATGTCCTTCACGGGACTTCCTTCCTTCCTTTCCACAAAAAGACCCTCCACACAGCTTCCCCATGATATCCTCTGTGGAAATAGGGTTAAAAAATCACAAAAAAGGGACTTACCTCTTATTTTTGAGTATAATGTTTTACTCATCAATTGGCAGATCATCAAGTAAATTAAGTTTTTACAATATAGGTACATTCTGGTACATTTGTTTTATAGTTATATCAATGATTTTTTTAATTAATAAATTAGTAATAAACTAATTAAAGAAATATATATATATATATTCTTTTACTTTCGAGTACGTTAAAGTTAGAAGATGGGATTTGTCAATGAGCTAAAGCCAAATAGTTTTTGTAACTAAATTATGCTGTAGAATAAAGGTTTTTGGATATGAACAACATTCCTAGTCATTTAGGATTAGAAAGAGAATTCTTCTCAGCTTGTTTCAAATAATTATTGGTACTGGATGCCCTGAATATTTATGAATGTCATACAAATCGAAGTGAGTGTTTTGTTATTTCTTTTACGTTTGTAGTAAATATTTAAATAAAAATGTGGGAAGCTTTCTAACAAGTTTTTTAAATACTTTTATTTATTTTGTTTGAAAAAATATTTTGATATAGCTGTGTTTATTTTAAATACACGTAACTATTGTTATCAATGTTGTGTTTGTCTTTAAGGAACATTAACCAGCCAGCGGCCGAAAATTCATATTTCGTCGAAATATGTTCTTACGATCGGACAGGGCGGTTCCAATGAGAAGGATGAATTATTCTCCGTACAAGCTTTTTAAAATAATAACTCAATATCGATTTTATTTCATTTGAAATTTACTTTTATTTATACCCACGTTAAAAAATGCTGAAAGTCGTGATGATAAAACTATTAAAATTATGTACTTTTTTAAATTATTTTTTGATGATGAGTATTTATAATTTTTCAATAACGTCTAAGAAAATAGCAATGTAAAAAAACTTAAATATATTAGCTTGTAAGACCGTAAATAAATAGAGAAACTGTATTTTCGTCCCAAAGCACGTATGCGGATCTTTTTTTAAATGATTTAACTAAAATTAAAATTCTGAAACATAGCTTTCCTAGATAATTTAGGTATTGATTTATTTTATTATTTTACAAAATTTAGTTTGAAAATTTAACAAATCTGTCAGATTGACCTACGGTAAAACCTTATTGTACTGAAAATAAACATATTTACTCAAAATTTAAAACATAGCTTTACTAGATAAAAGAAGTCTTTCGAAATCAATTTATAGATAATTGTTTGTGGAATACGTCTAAAATTTGATTTAAAAATGGCATATTTTAGGTTTTTTCTGATTATTCCCTCTTAATTAGTGATAGTATCAACCATGTTCAATGTAATTATATTGCGAGCGCTTTGATATGAATTGCTGACGACAAACCTTTAAAACAAATAATAAAAATAAAAATTGTGTGCAGTTCACAGGCGACAGAAGTGAAACCTTCAGAAAACTAAAGTAGACAGGAGTACGAAGCACCGCATAAAGAGGAGACCCAATATTCTATGTCATTCTCTCGCATTGTTTTTTTTTTCAAGAAAATATCCTGATGGGTGACTAAAATATTTAATATGGATACCGAAAGGAAGAAATCTCTTCTGCAATATGAATAATGTCTTTTGTATTTCTTGGGCATTAACAATGTAACAATTTCTAGACAATTTGTTTTGAAGAGTTTTATTTCACATGTATATTTGTTACTTAATTATTATTTATTTTAAATAAATTATGTAACAACTGAATATGGGAAACCAAACTCTTCAAATAAAATAAATAATATCATTTTGGGAAAGTCAGTTATGTAGAGAGATGGCGTCAACGGACAAATAGAAAACACAGTAAGAATGATTTATTTTTTTAAATTTGTAAATATAAGCAAAATACAAATAATAATTATGATATATAGCATTTTTAATTTTCTAATTTAATTAATCAGTTAGTAGAGAAATGTTTTATGGAAAACTGTTTAGCATTATTAATAACTAATAACTAACTAAATAACCATCACGCCGTTTCTCCGCAGGGGTGGCCAGAGAGGACGGACCGCCAAAGAACTCGATCTTGGCACACACTCCTTGCCTCGTTCACATTCATACATCGTCTCATACATGCTCTTCTATTATTCCGACTCTTCACATGGCCCGACTCAAGTATCTGATTCACTTGGTCATGTCATGTCTTCCTCGGGTGTCTCCGACTTCTTCTACCATTATTATAAATAATAGTATGTTATTTTGAAACGAGGAGGTTCGTGCGATCACAGACATCCTATAAAGTGTATACACAAACAAACATACAAATGAAAAGTAAGAATGTGAAGGTAAAGAAATATATTTTTTGAACAATTTGAATAATTGAATAACCAACAACTCTGCCGTTCGTCACCGCACAAGTGATTCATTTGGTGATTTAGGGCCCTTAAGGGTGCCCGGGTTCATGGGGTGATGTGTGTCCGGGTCTTGGCAGCGGATGCGTCTGCCCACCAGCTGCATGGCAGGCTGGTTCGGGGGAGAATGGATGAGGGAGTCCCTTTGACTTCTCCAGCCTTACTTAAGCAAATATTATTTTTTATCAGGCTGTTAAACAATGGCTAGTAGTCGCACAATAGCTCCCCCAGCTTGGTTGACAAGCTCAATGCTCGATCTATTGATTTGATAAATTGACGCCATAAAGTGAATTTGTAATTTTTGAAGAAGCTTACAATTTGCTAGTTGGAGCGGCTTAGTGCGTTGTGCGACTTCGTCCGGTCATAGCCAAATAGACTAATTGTTTTCCCTGCCGAAATACGTTCATGTAATTTATGTTTATATTTAGTAAATGATGTATTAAACGTGTCAAAAATTTCAATATCTTTACGCAATTCTGTATGCGGTGAACGGGAGTACAGAATAATTATTTCGCGTTGGAGTTGTCAAAATAGTACTAATAGTAGTCGAGATACATAGAAATAAATTAAGTGTAATAGTTCAGGGCTGTCAATTATTGAGTGTATAATTTCACCTAATAAATAGGTAAGTAAAGTAATTAAATAAGTAATCTGGTAATTTTCTTAAATTTAGTAAGAAATTAGATGTGATAGTTCCGAGCTGTCAATTGTTGAATTTATAATTCTATGTAATAAGCAAGTTAACCAATTAATTAAATATATTATTTTAATAATTTTATTTAATTTTTTTGACGTAGCAATAGTCACAATTGCCCGTAAAACCATTCTAAAATGTTATGATATGTCGCTTAGTGAATAGTGAATAGGATGCGGCCACGCGGTGGTTTTAACAGGGCCGTACTCTGGGGAAAATTTAATTTTATTTTTACATATAACGACAGACAGTATGCAATTGATATCACACAACCTCCAAACTGAAAAGCCAATATATTGTTTTGCGCAAAAGTATTTTTTTTAGGTTTTCACTGTTTGAAAAACCATTTCGTTAAAAATAATGCAAAAGTAAAAATTTGTTCAGACCAATCCTCAAGCCCTCTAGTGGATTAAACCAGCCAGCTGCACTGTGATTAGAATGAATTTAACCCGTCAAGTGAGGATAATTTAATTGTTTTGCCTTTACTAATGAGCATGTCTGGAATTCTTCATTTTGCCACCGCCAATTGGATACTAGTTATGAATAATAAAAATTTCAAATCATCCGATGACGTAAAAAGCAATTATTGCCTAGAATAATTGACTATTAGTTGTATGTTTTGTTCTTGCACGCTATAGTTTTTCATGGTACTCGTATTTAATATAATAATATATAATAACTTACAGAAAATAGATCAAAGCAACAAGAGAAAAATGATATCGAAAACAAGCATAGCAATTAGCTATTTAATTCTACTTTAATGCAATGGACCATTGAATTGGGTTACAATATATTTACAATACAATACAAAGTAATTATACTGAAATAAAGGTAGGTAACTTCCGATGAACATTGCAATTGACATTTGCGTCAAATGCGGCGAGCCTCGTCTACCAAAATGCTGAATACTTCGGTGGCGCGAATAATATGCTGTATCTTATTTTTAGTGGCGAAATTTGAGAAAACATTTTCTGATAATACACAATATATCGTAAGTAAAAAATATACCTTTAGCAATACATAATAACAGATTTCGACCTAAAAATTATAATTATTATTCTTAATAAAAACAATATAATTTCGAGTGTGTGTAACAATCTAAAATTTAAAAACACCTAAGTATCTTTTGTTTTCAGTAAACATAAGTAATTTATGCCGCCGAGACGTTCTTAAAATAGTTGGTGGTATAATGAACAGCATTCTAAGCAGTTGATTGGAGTTCGATTCCCCGCCATGGCAGTTTATTTTCTTCTTTATTTTATGTGATTTTTCACTGAAAAATCTGCACAGATTTAACCCTTCTAATCACAGGAGACCCAAGTTGTCCCAAAACATCATATGCCGTTATAATAACAAGAGACCCAGATTGTCCCACAGCGACCGTGCATTATTAAAAGTTATATATCTCTCTTCCTGTCGTAAAAATATTTATGATTTCTTTTATGTTAGAGAGCCAAAGAAATAATGCTTCTCATTGTATTAGGATTATATGAGCTATGTTGTTGAGATATTTTACAAACCCGATCATAAGTGACGGTTTTATTTCGAGCCAATTTTTGACGTAACAAATATTTAATTTTAAAATAAAATTGTATGAAAGTGATAAAAAGTGAGGTGACAGTTTTATTACAAATTTAGTTAAAAAAGGGAATGTGTATTTAAAATTTTAAGTTTATTCTATTTTAAGTACTTTAATTCCAATATTCGCAGGTATGCATTTTTTAGCTAATTTACATTTCCAAAATCAAAATTTTAATATTTAGAAAAAAAAAAGTTGATTTCTAATAAACACTTCGGAAAGATTATTTTATCTAGATTTTAGAACAATTTTTGTTTTTGCAAAAGGGTTAAAAAATAACCCATAAATAGGAAAATTTAAGATGCATGGCAAGAACCAGGAATTTTGCGCGCGAACCTTGACAGGCAAAAGGTTACAGATATTATTTTCTTATTATTCGAAGGGTTAATATTGATAACTGTTTGATTTTCAGGGGCCGTCTGCGCTCACCTTGACTAATGTGTTGCAGTGTGAAAATTCTGAGCAACTCCCCAGCAGTTTCGTTTTTGAAAAAAAAAGATACAACCGGACCACCGAAATATTTAACGGAGCTCTCACGTTACACACAGACATGGATGAAAGTATGGAAGTAGGCACTAATTTGGTTTGTTCGTAGTTCGTAGGGGTCCAGGGAATTCAAATTCATTCAACATGAAAACATTTGGATACGTTTTTAGATTTTCACGGCCAAAAGTATTTTTGTTATTTGTTATTGGAGTGTTATGCCGTGTTGCGCTACATCCTTCTTTAGCCAATGTTTCGGACAGCGTTGCAGTGTTCATCATAAGGGCAGATCCGACACAATCCGATCTGCCGAATCTGCTCTAATGATGGACACTGCATCGCTGTCCAAAATATTGGCTAAAGAAGGAGGTGAAACATTTTGTTACAGGGGTAATAAACACAAGTCAGACTTAATGTTATCAAGGCCAGATTATGTGTAGGTTCCCCTCACGCATAGAATTATATTACCACAGATAATGGAAATGATGGAAACAATGGAGATAGACCATGTTATGAACACGTATTACTATGAAACTGCGAGAAAGTATGTCCAAATTTCGTTGTTCAGTCGAAAATGTATGTCTGAAAATAATATTATGAATATAATATGAATTGTGTCAAGATAAAAGTTAATTAATTACATAAAATTTCACAAATAATACACTAAAAATTCGTTAATTAACATCGTCACAAAAAGAATACAAATATATATGTACATGACAGTGTTCTAAAAATTCCAATATTCAAATAATAATAATAAAACCTTTATTCCTCAATAGATTTTTTTGCAATATTACATATGTTGTTTTTATTAAAAAGACAAATAACTTTGTTTACATCACTTTTATTGGTACACAATCAACATGTTTCGTAAACAATGTTTACTTCATCAGGATCAAACGTATACAAAACTTAAAAATTAAATATAGATGACACATGGAAGGAAAGGGTAGGAGGGAGGGGGAGGGGTAAGAGTGGGGAAAGTTTATCAATTAGGGATTTCATGGCCATTAGCAGGGAAAGACCGGTTAAGTGGGAAGAGGTTCAAAAGAGGGTTTATAAAAATTTGCTGCTTATTAATTATGTCTGCTTTATTATTTACATTTTTTCTAATTTCTAAAATCTCTAAATTATTTATCTGTGATGCCTTATAGCCTGTATGTAATATTTTAAGTCCATGGTTTTGTCAAAATTATGATTATTTTTTATTAAATGATCTGCGAATTCAGACTCGCTGTTGCCATTTAATGCCCTGAGATGTTCTTTAACCCTTACTCCAAAGTTTCTATTTGTTCTACCTATATAAAAGCTATTACAATCTTTACAATCGAGTTTATAAACGCCCGATTTTTTTGTTTTGATGTCGCTGTCTTTGTTATTGAGGATGAATTTTTTTAATTTGTTATTTGTGTAAAATGCAGGTTGTATATTACTGGGAATATTTTTGCTAATTATTTTTGACATATCGTTATTAACAAATAGAATTCTACGCCATTGATTATTATTATGTTTAAAAAAATGGTAGATATATTGTTTTGAGAATTTCTCTTTATTCTTTTTATTAAGTATTTGATCTATTAGTTTAGTAGAATAACCATTATTAACTGCTATTTGCTTAATGAGATTTAATTCTAAAGTAAAATTAGGAACATACAAAGGAATCGTAACTAATCTATTAACCATAGAGTGAAAGGCCGAGAGTTTCTGAGTGAAAGGATGATTAGATGAATTATGTATAACAGTATCGGTGTACGTATCTTTACGGAATATGTTGAAATCTATTTTATAACCTATTAGTGTTAAATTTAAATCTAAGAAATTTAAACTCTTCTCTTTACCTATTTCTAGTGTGAATTGAATGTTTTTATGAAATTTATTTAAAAAGTTTAGGAACATGTTCAGTTGCCTTTCTGTACCTAACCAAATACATATTATATCATCGACATATCTTTGCCAGCAATATACGTATTTAAGCAAAAGTGCACCGCTATTAAAAATCTTATTCTCTATATTATTAACAAAAATATCTGCAATCAAAGGGCTCGTACTACTACCCATCGCTAAGCCATCTTTTTGTTTAAATATTGTATTATTGAATTGAAAGTAATTCTGTTTAAAAATAACATCAAATAATAAAATTAAATCATTTTTTAAGTCTTTCGGCAAGTTCGAAGAATTTAACAAATTATTAATAATGGTTTTACTTTCTTCTATTGGAATATTTGGGAATAAATTAATCACATCAAAGGAAACCAACATAGCGTGGTTAGGAATTTCCAAATCTTTTAAGTAATTGACTAATTCTAACGAATTCTTAACTGTGTATGTTGGTTGAAATACATTAGCATTCATAACTACATTATTTATAGTTGACGCTAATTTAAATGTTGGTGCATTACAATTAGATACCACCGGCCTGATTGGTTTTTTTTTGGAAGAAGTTTTCTTCGAAAAAAAAAAAAAAAAAAAAATTACATATGTTGTTCTTTTTCCATTGATTCTAATGACAAAAAGGACACGGCTCAGCTACAATTCAGGATTTCTCTTAGAATGCAGCTGGTTTTCAGCAGCGTCTCCAATATAAAAACAGAAAAAAAAATAAAAAAAAATTATTAAATTAAAATGAAATAAATACAAATAAAATAAATTTCATAAAAAACAAATTGGATCAAATCTCCAATTCAACACACACAATATAATACAATATTAATAGAATTTAAAATAACATCATAAAATAATTAAAAAATATAAATAAATTTATAATTCAAATCTAAAATCAAATTAAAGCCAATTATCTTAAAATTAGGTACAACTCCAATATAAACTAAAGTCAATTCAAATAAAATATAATCAATTCTAGAATAAAATATAGAATATAACCAAAAATAAAAAATAAATAATGTAATCAAATCAAGACAAAAACATAAACACAAGAAAGTATTCCTTCAATTGTAAATTTAATTAATTAAGATTTAGTGCGGTTGGCTGTGTAGCCAGCAACCAATATTCGAATGGACAGTGGTATTTCATTCCAAAGTTTTGATGACGAATAGCTGAAACTACCCTAAAATACAGAGCAGTTTTATGTTTCGGCAGACTGAGTAAACGGTCCCTTTGGCGTGTACCGTACGCACGAGAGTCACGGGACCACAGCAGTCTGTCAAACAGATAAAAATGAACCTTCGAATGCATCAAATTGTATATTTGACACATTTGATGTAACCTCCTCCTGTTCGACATATTTAGGATACGATGCCGATAGAGATAAGGCGAGATATGCTCGCATCTCGAGACATTGTGGCAATACCGGACACATGCATTTTGTACACGTTGCACTTGTTTTTGCGTTTTCTTTAATAAAGACGGACCATACACTGTGCCTCCATAGTCCATCACCGAGAGAACAAGACTATTGGTAATAATCTTACGTCTGATATATAATCTCTTATATTATACAACAGACGAAGTCTCGAATAGCACCTCAATCTACCGTCTACATTTTTTTAAAAGAAAGACAAAAATTCCCGGCTTACGAATAACCCGACAATATTTGAAAATCTTCTACTACCACCACGGTAAGCCGAAAATTTTGCTTTGAGTCGTGATGGAGGACTTAGCCAGCTGAGGAATCGAACACGGAACGCCTGGGTGGAACCCAGACACGATGCCCACTCAACCATTATCCTCATTCCAAGGTTGCGCGCTGCACCAACAAAGGAAATAGTGGTATCATTTATTTTGACAACATGTCCTCCATCTCTTACGCATATTTTTGGCTTAGTTCCCAATTAGTAAAGCTTGTCTTTTGGGGATTGAAAATTAATGCATGCTCTTGTGCCCAAAAAAAAATTGTATTTCGAAATTGTAAAATGTCTACAGGAATATGATTGAAGACATTCGATTTTCTAGCTTCTTCTTTTTTTTGATTTCATACAAGACGTGTGAGACGAAAGATTTTTATGAACGGCTTTCAGGACTTTCGGGCTGCCTCCTTCTTTATCCAACGTTTCGGCTTTCAGGGCGATCGTCGATGACGACATCTCCCTTGGACTAGTACAGATAAATAATAATAATTAGACGAACTAACCCCAAAATCAAATTAAAGCAACATAAATCACCCATACTACAGCACATCACCTATACTTCAGGTTCTGACGGCCTCCGTGGTCGAGAGGTAAGGCTCTCGACTACCAGTCCAAAGGTCGTGGGTTCGAATCCCGGCGTGAGCAATAAATAAATATTTGATTACTTTGTGTTACTTCACAATTAATTGATTAAAAATAATATATACGTAGTAAATTTGCTGCTCGATCCAGGGTGGAAGATACTCTCAGTGTCGCCCAGGTGGTCGCAACTCGACTACGGTCATAACGCTTCCTCGTCATTTCTCCATATGTTTCTCCTATCTATGTATATTACATAATGGAAGCAGCAAATTAACATGCCTAGGTGTGTATACTAATTTTTAATGCCGAAAATTTACTTTTAAATATTGTAGATCTATACGAATGTTGCAAAATGGGGAGACGGTGGCTACAAGCCAAACTTCATATTGATTAACGATACCGACGCGTGCCGACTTTTCTTCACATACCTCAACAGGGGAATTCGGCACATTCTCTCTAGTGGAGGGCGTCCTGAAACTTGTCCCATAACGAAGGTATTGAAATACTGACCTAAAATCTTAAACTATTAAAAGTGTGTTCATTGAAACTAATTAACTATCAAGTCGTTTTACAGCAGGAGTAGCTCATTGCTTCATTCACATACCGCATCTCACATATTTTGGTCATACCGACTTGACTTCACTCTACTCAAGTGTTTGATTCACTTGTTGGTGCCATGTATTCCTCGGGCGCCCTCGCCTTCTTCCTCACCATTTCACTTTTATTATGTTCATTTTCTTTGTTCATCCTCTCTACATGCCCAAACCATATAATTGTACCTTTTAAAACTTAACCAGGACATCTACATAATCATAGCATTCTTTTCCGAATCTCCATATTTTTAACACGGTCATACACTCAGAGATGTCATTTCTGCAGCATTCAGTCTACTCTTGTCCTTCCTCTGCCAGATCAATACCTCTCTGCCACAAATGAGAGTTGGTATCAGCACTCAATTTTGGACTGCTAACTATTTACACTATCCCTACTAGTAGTATAAATACATAGATACCCTAGATACGAGGGCTGTCCGTAAAATAAGGTCTCTAAGGTGCTGCGGTCGCGAGGAACAATTTTATGCGAGATCCGGCAACACTGGCGTGTAGCCTGGTTTCCCTACGCCAAATCCCCATCATTTTGCACTCTCTGCGACACTAAGTCTCGGCGTGGCATCCGTTCGCGATGGAGCTTCTCCTCGCCGCACCCGCCAGGTGTGAATTACGCTCTATAATTAGTTTTTTGTGCAAAAAACAAAACCCAGGTAGATATTCGTTCTCAGGGGCTAAAGTGTACTGAAAACAGTATACGGGTGCGAAAACGTGCGCAAATGGTGCAGAGAATTTGAAAGCGTGCCGGACGGCCATCGGTTTCCGACGAAAAAATTACCAAAGAGGAAAAAACCATGATTACAGATCGACGGGTAACGGTTTGGGAGCTGTGTGGTATGATCCCTGGTTTCAGTAAGATCACTATTGACAAGATTTTGACAGAATATTTGGGATACCACAGTCTGCCCAAGGTGGGTCCCAAAATGCTTACCGAAGATCACAAACAACGGGTTGAAAAAGCCCGCGAATTCCTTGAGTGCTACGACATCGGTGGCGAAGAATTCTTGGACTCAATTGTGACTGGGGACGGGACTTGGATACACTATACGACACCAGAGACAATGGAACAATCCCGGTGGCGTCATTCAGATTCACCGAAACAAAGTTTAAAAACGAATTACAGAGCGAAACTCACACCTGGCGGGTACGGCGAGTGGAAGCTCCATCGCGAATGGCTGCCACGCCGAGACTAAGCGTCACAGAGGGGGAAACGTAGTAGTTATTTGGCAAGAGGAAACCAGGCTACACGCCAGTGTTTCTGGATTGCGCGTAAAATTGTTCCTCGCGACCGCAGCACCTTGGAGACCATATTTTATGGACAGCCCTCGTAAGTAGTAATAATAATAATAATTAAAACTAATAATAGAACGAGGGCTCCGGGGCCGCTGCAAAAGACCCGCAGATAATTTAATAGTACACAACTGCTAACCCTGTATAAATCGCAAGTGCCCCTTACGGTTGAATTTGGCAGCCACCTCTGGTCTGGCGCCCCAAACTAGCTGAAAAAATGCTCGACTCTGTGTGGAAACAGGCAGCCCGTTTGACATAATCACCATCTTCCTTTCTACAAAAATACTCTCCACTCAGCATGCCTAAAGATAACACAGGCCCTGAGAGAAATTATATTCCTCGGGGCCTCCTGTGTGGCGTTCTAAAAAAAAGGCACATTTCTACCAAATCTTTCCGTATTGAAATATGTTTTATTGTCATTTTAGGGCAAAATTGTCTTTAAAAATTACCTCTACGACACACGAGACCTGCCCGAGACGTTGGTTTATGGAAAATTCAAGGCCACAGTTACTTTTGTTAAAAATGGCGAAGTGGCAAAATAAAAAATACATTAGGATAAAACTTAAACAATTTTACCAACAATTTAACCATGGTAGTTTTTTTTTAAACAAAAGCCCTTATTTACTATCATTCAAACTTGCTAAACTAGACTTATTTTATTGTTGTGTTTTATGTTTTACTCACATATACATTTTTTTCTCACCAATTTGCATATAATCAAGTAAATTACGTTTTTGCTATGTATGTACCATTGTTTAAGATGTTTTTCATGTTATTATACAATATTTTGAATAAATTATTAAATATTATTATAATGATTGAAGATTACTTTTTTATTAATACCGCAGAATGTAGGTATTATTTTTGTATTTAATCATACTATTTGGAAGACACGGAATATACGTAGTAGATATTTAAAAAAAAAGATAATTTCAAATTTAATCCTCGTCGATTATCCCCCGATGACGGCCACAGCTGAAGTCGAGGGTTTTAAACCCGGCGTTGGCAAAAATATATAACTTTATTTAATGGGTGTCTCAAATGTGTAATAGGTACACGAGAGTCTACAAAATATTTTCACCACATTCCAAAATGGAAGATACTCTTAATATTGCCCTGTTGAGTTACCACTGTAGCGACCACCTTCTAGGAAAACCAAGAGATTCGGTAACCAACAACCCAGCCTCAGTAAAAACCATTCATGACAGTTCGTTTTTTTTTAAATTAGTAACATGTAACAGTATACATACTTCCAGGGTAGCTTCCTTGAGGATTCACATCAGCTATCTAGGTTCACCGTACCTACAACTTCATCACAGCTCTACTCCTCTGTCTACAAGGCCCGCCGAACCTTCTGTTCAGGAAGCAGCTCATCATCTCAGGCATAAATAAACCAGTCATTAGATTGATAATTGATATTCGTGCTTTTTGTATAGACAATTTTTCGACGCTATTTTACGCCTTTCTTTTTCAGTGGGTACAACTGATGTCACACATACCATCGACAAGGATAGAAGAAACAAAAAAAAACGATCGACCATAGACAATATAATTCTCTTTCGGTACCTACCCAATACCACCCAAATCATTAGCCTAAAATATTATTTTAAAACTAAAACTCGTAAATACATGAAGAGAATTTTATTATAAACATGTAGAAACAGGAATACAAGTATATATAATTAAAATATGATTATGCGTTTCTGCAAAACTACTGAATTTTAAAAAATTTCATCTTATAACAGAAAAATGTAAAACTCAGAATTACATGTACTTATTTTAAACAAGAATATAATATAAGCAGGTTATATTTCTGTAGCAAATTGCCACATGAAGACGTTGTTTTAAATATAAATTTCTCTTTTGAACGTACCTATACAAGTCATCCAACAATTATTAAGATATTTATACCTTTGATGCAATTATGCTTTTGATATACATCAATGTGCTCTTGGGCAACTTCAAAATTCGTGTTGCATCTTAGTGGTGTACGGATGCGGTCTAAAAAATAAAAATAGATACATTAGTATAGATACAACACATCAGGAACACAAAACAATACACAAAGACAGCTTCCCACCTGTACTTCAATACTTGGGTTACAATTACCGATCTTCTTTTGACGAGGAAAATCGGGATATTCTGGGATATCGGGAAGATTTAGTGTGGGCAATGCATTTGGTTTTAACCGTTCATTTTTCGGTTTTTACCGAAATTCGCAGGATTCGGTTTTAACCGAAATGAGATCCACGTACACGAGCAAGAGTCCCCATAATCGGGTAATCAATATATTAGAGTCTGCCAATTCTCATCGACCATTCCAGAAACATATTCTCCTTGTTTTCCCTGGATGGAAGCCTATGCCGGGGTGAATATGCGTCTACACAACCTTTCACACAACACTGAGTTTTAGGCATTTCACAAAAAATAACACAAATATTTACGTTGAGTCGGAGTTGAGAGCGTCAATTTTGTTAGGTTAGATTTTACTGGATTTTGCTGTCAACAATAACAAAGCTCTTGCCATGCTCTTGCTAACAAAGCTTTCCATTGGACGAGCGAGGTGAAGCGTACAGGTGACGTCACACAGTCATAGATATTTTCCATCTTCGATCCGGTTGAATTTTTGAATCGGAGTTATACCCCCCTGATCTCAGGTTATCGAGATCCACCTCATCTGGCAGCCGCTGAGATCATCCTTTTCGCCTCACAAGGACTACTGCAGCTGGCACTATTCTGCGAGCCATCACCGTTCTACTCCGCAACTCACCGCGTCGATCAACATGCTAGATGACCTGCAGACCCGTTACCTGCTCCGCAATACCGACCTTCACTACAACATCATCACCTTGCGCCAGCAACATCTTCATCTACGGCACTTTTGCATACACCCTGTTACCTCTTCACCGACCTTCGCTACTTAGCCAAATATACGACACGACTCAATACTACGACTGACTGCCTTTCATTTCGTCTTCCGTCCCTACCGATCTGGAGTCTATTCCCTCACCACCATTCAAAACCGTTAATAAAAATAACGTTACTTGACCCTGCATTCCGAAAATCTATAGAAAATAACATTCTGTTATTGTTATTTTTGAAGATAATCTCTATACATTTATAGAGTTGAATAGGTGATTTATAAGACGTTACCTCAATAGAAAAAAATCGCAAGTTATGCTATTTTATGTTAAAGGTATGAAAAAATTCGCAGTATTTCTTACTATTTCTATTTTTGAAACTGTTAATTCGTGGTGGAAGTCCATTATAATAGATTATAATAAAACAAATAAAAAACTTTATTCCACTTAATTTTATTTGACCGTAACCGGTTTCAGCTCGTCAGAGCCATCTTCAGACTGGTACAAATAATTCTTAGCCTACGGTTTATATACATAACATATGGGGGAGGGGGAGAGGGGTAGTCTACAAGGATTTTAATGAATTATTTTTATTACTGAGTCGTTTTAGACTGTCGAATTTCTAAGTATTTTGGTAATTCCAGTGGGCTAATTACTTTGGGTTTGTAGCTCACTTCAATATCTATTGATTAGGGAAAAACCTTACAAGTAATTTGAATTATTAATGGACTAATTTTATTGTCAAATCGTTATTATACATATCTATGATCAATGGGATTTTTTAATTGCTTTTTGAAGGGATGCATGTTTACATTGGAGTGGGAATGGTCAAACCTAAATACGTATTTTAATTTCAAAATTATTATGAAAATTATACCGGATAAAAACCTGGTATTTCAGTAAATGATTCTAATAGCTTATTAATTACAAAGTTACTTTTTGAAGGGATGCATGTTTTCAAAAAGTAACTTTGTAATTAATAAGCTATTAGAATCATTTACTGAAACACCAGGTTTTTATCCGGTATAATTTTCATAATAATTTTGAAATTAAAATACGTATTTAGGTTTGACCATTCCCACTCCAATGTAAACATGCATCCCTTCAAAAAGCAATTAAAAAATCCCATTGATCATAGATATGTATAATAACGATTTGACAATAAAATTAGTCCATTAATAATTCAAATTACTTGTAAGGTTTTTCCCAATCAATAGATATTGAAGTGAGCTACAAACCCAAAGTAATTAGCTCACTGGAATTACCAAAATACTTAGAAATTTGACAGTCTAAAAGGACTCAGTAATAAAAATAATTCATTAAAATCCTTGTAGACTACCCCTCTCCCCCTCCCCCATATGTTATGTATATAAACCGTAGGCTAAGAATTATTTGTACCAGTCTGAAGATGGCTCTGACGAGCTGAAACCGGTTACGGTCAAATAAAATTAAGTGGAATAAAGTTTTTTATTTGTTTTATTATAATCTAGTATTTCTTACGATATTTGACAAGAGATTTTGCTTTATTTTAAATAAATATTTTGCAAATATTTGGGTCCATTTCAAATAAATATTTTGCTTCATTAAATATGTTCGCTTGCCCCCATTAATTACAATCATTTTTTTACATTTGCGCGCACTCTCTAACATCGTATTTACATATCGCTTTTTCAAACCACCTTGTTTTGAAACGCTTCATTAGTCAAGTACCTACGAGTATATCCGAAACCTTCCTTTTCCTTATCTCTTTTTCATTCCCGCTTCGTTCAGCCTCACAACATTCCTCAAAAGGGGTTGCCAATGTTGCCATAGATCCAATGTTTCCAGATAGTTAAAACTATCAGGTCATTCTTATTTTATTATGTATAGGAATCAAACAGTTATAATTGTGTCCGACATGGTAAAAGGATTCGCAATGAATAAAATAAATACCATTTGTTTACAGGCCGTTTCTGATATTATTAATATTTTAATAAAAAGACAAATAACTTTGTTTACATCACTTTTATTGGTACACAATCAACATGTTTCGTAAACAATGTTTACTTCATCAGGATCAAACGTATACTTTGTATACTTAACGTATACTTATACCTGATGAAGTAAACATTGTTTACGAAACATGTTGATTGTGTACCAATAAAAGTGATGTAAACAAAGTTATTTGTCTTTTTATTAAAATAAATAATGCCATCACAAAGTGAAAACCTTTCCGAAGAAGTTTTCTTCGAAAAATTATTATTTATACTTAGAAGATATTTTATAATCCAGTAAAACCCGAAGATGTCTGATTTTTTTGTACACGTTGGAAAGGTAAATGCTTTAAATGGTAAGTACAATGAAGCGAGTCTCTTTTCTGCCTAAAGGTGAAAGGCTTACATTTTTGGAAATAATTGATTGTTTTTGCTATATTCATTAATCCTGTTTTAGACTTCGTGTAACTTATTGCAGTAATTTTTAAACTATAGTGCTAATTCATTTATTTAATTTTATGAGACCTGCGTAAAATCGGATATAGGGGGTTTTACATAATTTACAACCAAGGAGAACAATAGTGGCTCCTGTATGGAGGCGTGAAATATACCTTAGGGACACTCATACCCGCCTCACAATTTGGGAGGCGGGTATGCGTACCGCCGCCCCAGAAAACATTTATTGGATAACCAACACCTCTGCATATATAGGTCACTACAAGCTATTCGCTACGTTTGGTAACTTAGCATGGGTTCCCAGGTTGATGAGGTAAGGTTTGCACAGGTCTTGACGGCTAATGCGTCTGTCCACCTGCTGCGTGATGGGTCGGATCGAGAGAAACTGGTTAAGGGAGGCCTTTTGATCTTTCCAGTCGGACTCTCTCGACCCATTGCCTTACACTACAGTTGGAAGGATGGATTCATACGTCCGTCACTCCTGGACACACCACTGACCCTCAGATTCCTACCCACCTCTGAGGGAAATTATTTTCCTCTGGGCCTCCTGTGTGGAGCTAATTAAAAAAAAGGGAACGGTAATATTTTGTGGCAACAGCTTGATTATCATCTTAATATATTATGAGATGACAATCATCTTAGAGAATTTCCGCTAATACCAATGAGAGCTTATTTAGAGGTACCTATATAATCTTTTTCTTAATCGAAAGCCTAAGAAAAATCAATGTAAATGGAATCATCTTGCAATTTTCCATAGAGTTCAGAGCAAAATATGTCTAATGTCCTAATCCGATTTATCAGATCTTCCTTGCAAAAAAACTTGTTGTCGGTGATTAATAATTATTGTGTTTTTACATAGGTAGAGGGTTGGCTACACACGATTTATATTTTTCAGGATTTTACGATACAAAGTATAGATATAGTTCTGAAGTATTCGATGGAACGCTTGTCCCTTTTCTTAAAAACGGTTAATAATTTTAATATAAAAATTATCTTATTATCCTTATAAAGTACGAAAGTTCCTCTCCGGAAAACTTATTTTTATATTTGTAACACTTCGATTTCAACTGTCACTGTATGTGACCACCCAATTTGGAATAATGGAATTCTTAGAATATTTGAAAAAAATAATGTACCTATCTCATATTTTCTTTTTGGGAAAATGTTATTTAATGATTTTTTATTATTATTTGTAAAATATAACTAATTAAATTGTATTTCAATACAATTTTATATTAGGTCCTTGCATTTGAAATTGGCGTTTTGTATGGGAGGAACTATGTATGGGAGCTTATGGGAGTTTTGTATGCGAGCTTTTTTCACCTTCCCAATTTGAGTAAATAGCTGTATAAATGTGAATTTGGAATTCCTAACCAAAGAGAAGATATTTGAGATCAAAGTTGCCAGTACGGCAAAACGCCAATTTCATATGTAAGGACCCAATATTTATTTGTATTTTGAATATTTCTTAAAATGTGCGTTTTTTACTTTTACAATCTTTTTACGTGATGCCTGGTATTCATCTTTCATGGAATTTTTATATTTCTTTTATTATTACAAAATACTTTTTTTATTTTTCAGGAATCTGGTTGCAGAAATGCAGAGTAAACTAGAAACTAATGGTCGGTACAGATTCTTCAGGTAATGTTTAAAATCTGAAACAATTTTTAATTGTTATTTAAAGTGCTAGATTAGTTTCTAGCGCAAACTCATGAAAAATCACGGGATATTATAATTCCAGTCGTGAAAGGCCCAAAATTATTATAAACACTTTGTTTCAGTTATTTTACAAGTTATATGTATGAAAAAATTCACAGTGTTTCTTTAAATGCTGTTTAAGACAACCCCTGCGAGATTTTTGCTCTATTTTAAATGAGTCGTGTTTTATTAAATATTTTCACAATTTTCGCATCGATTTTGTCGCTTTAAATACTAGCGCGCTCCTCTAAAATTCGTAATTTTATAACTCTCCATCTTCTTCTTTTTGATTTTTCTGGTTGCGGCGCCTTAAGTGCAGCGAACTTTATCCACCAAAATGGTGAATTCTTCGGTGGCACGAATAATATTATAATGGTTCCTATTTTTAGTTACGAAATTTGAGATAACATTTTCCGATAATTTCTGATAAAAATCTGTCGATGTCATCTCCATCCATAAATTTATTGTTAATGATGTGCCCTAGATAATTTGTTCCATCTACTACTTTCAGAAGTTCACCGTTCAGGAAAGCTGGTTGAATGCTTTTTGGAACATTTCTGTTGACCATCAGTGCAATTTTTTGGAGTTGTTCAGTATGTTCGTTTTAAGTCCAAATTCTTCATATAATATTAGAAGAGAATGCGTAGCCCCCCTTGTTAAATGTGTCATCAAAACCCTGTCATCTGCGTAACTCACATTGTTAGCACACTGTCCTCGGATATGGCAGCCTACCCTAGCATTGTTTAGCTTTTGGTGAGTTCATCTATGTATAAGTTAGATAGTCTTGGAGACATGCTTCTGCCCTGCCTGAATCCACTTGTTAAGTAAAATGGTTCGAACAGTGTAGTTTCCACTTTACAGGATTTTTTTGCTACCAGTTTCAAGTGTGGAGAATCAGCATGATCTTCGACGGAATTCCCCATTTTAGTAAGTTCAGCACAGGCATAGTAGGTATGGGTTCATGTATTTTATCGTTTTTTCCACGCAGAATATTGTATTCGTAGGGAACCATTTTGCCACATTTGAACACATATAACTACAAACTATATGATTAGCGGGTTTCAACCTGATCTAGATGCACGCGTTCAAATATTCGAGCAATAGTGGTGGTAGTAGTTATTAGATGATAATAGGCCACTTGCATGGATTTCATAACGACTTGGAAAAAATCGTGTTGATAGATTTTTTTAATAAGATTACGAAAATGTTAGTAAATTTTTTTAGAAATGTACAGTTCTTTTATTTTTAAATAAATAAATCCATTATTTGAGCTCGTGACGTCACTACATGAAAATGTCCCGTCTCCGATTATGTTCCCTTAATTTTGTAAAATTCCATACTGATTATTTTTTTTGTATATGGCAACACTTTGATTTCCGGCGAATTTTTGAATTTGCGTTTAACGTTCACTAGATTTATTGTTTGTTCTATGCGAACTTATGCTTTGGTTTGATTTTTTGATAAAGATGGCGGTGTTTTTACAGATGTTACGAAGAGAACCCCGTACAATTTATTGCTATTCGTGTGGAAAACTTTATTTTTTTTAAAATCATTTTCGGCTATATAATTATCGTTTTTTCGCACCCATAAAATTATGTCCCGTCTTTCCGGTTTATAAAAAATGGTCTGATTTTTCGGATTGAAATTTTCAAAAAATCACCAGATTTCAAAAACACGATAAAAAAAAAAAACAGAATGTCTTAGAATATTTACCTAAACCGAATGGACTGTAAATCTGATGGGTGGACAATTGATTGTGATGTTTATATCGATCACAGAATGAGATTTATGAAGGAAAGAAGCCCTACCTTTCATGAGGTCATCTGCTAATTCTCCAATGTTTCTGATTAACACAATCTTCAAGGATAGGTGGCACAAGGTTAAGTCATTTTCACCGTCATTTTATATATTTTATTATAGTATTGATATGAATTTCGAGATGCGAACAATATCGCGATAATTTTCGACTGAATCCATGTAGAAATTTTTAACACCTGTGCAATAATAATGTGCACTGGCAAAGTATGTAAAAATCCTTCTATTTCTTAACCTTTAACTGTCGGTCTCAGAGGCCCAGCGCCCAGCGAATTTCTCGGAATAAACACCTTCCCCGCACGCGCCACCTCCGGGCCCTTTCAGTAGCTTCAGTTTTAGTCATAAATAAACCAGTCATTAAATTGATAACTTCCTGCTTTTTGCTCAGAAAAAATTTCAACGCTATTTCACCATAGATACGCCATAAATGTGACACCTTTTTTTTCCTACCGGTATGACGTCATAGACACCATCGACAATAATAGAGGAAACAATAAAAGGCTCGACCATAGACAATATAATTATCTTTCGGTACCTACCCAATTTTTTTAGCCTAAAATTTTATTTTAAAAATAAAATGGAATGTCATAATAAATGAAAACTCAATAACATGTTTTAATATTTTATTATAAACAGGTAAAAACAGGAAATACAAGAATTAGTGAAACAAGGAAATACAATACAATAATACAAGAATTAGTGAAACAAGGAAATACAATACAATAATGCAAGAATTAGTGAAACAAGGAAATACAATACAATAATACAAGAAGAAGGAAATACAAGGGCATGTAGAGCGAATGAACGAAGAAAATAGTGTAAGAAGAGTATACGACGCATTTGTGAATGGTAAAAGAAGACGGGGACGCCCGAGGAAGTGAATCAAGTGACTCAGATACTTGAGTCGGGCCATGTAAAAAGTCAGAATAATAGGAATGTATGAGACAATGTACGAATGTGAGTGAGGCAAAGAGTGTGTGCCAAGACCGAGTTGTTTGGCAGACCGTCTTATCTGCCTACCCCTGCGTCTAAACGGCGTGATGGTTAGTTAGTTAGTTAAAAAACAGGAAATACAAGAATAACCAACTAACCATCACGCCGTTTCACCACAGGGATGGAAAGATAGGACGTTTCGCCAAACAACTCGGTCTTGGCACACACTCTTTGCCTCATTCACAAATCGACTCATACATACTATTTTGACTCTTGACGTGGCCCGAGGCAATATCTGATTCACTTGATCGTGTCAGGTCTTCCTCTGGCATCCCTGAGTTCATCTACCACTCACATCTGCGTCATATTACTTACATTCCATGCTTCGTTCATTCGCTCTACATAGCCAAACCATCTGAGGGTCCCTTTCTTAATCTTATTCATAACGATTAGCCTTGCATTCTTTGCGGATCTCCACATTTATCACATGATCATAAATAATATTTTAATGATCTGTATAGCGCCAGTTTTGTAAAAAAATTCACCTCAAAGGCACTCTGCACAAACTTATAAATAAAGTAGACAAAATTTCATCCACCGGTTCAGCGATCACTGATATGAAACTATACTCGTACATTCGATTTGACCAATAAACGCTTTGCTGCGTAAAATATACATATATTGCTTTAATTATACTCTGTACAGGCAGAAAGGAACTATACATGATTTTACCACACATACGCCTCGGGGATCTCATTTCTACAGCATTCAATCTACTTTCATCTTTCCTCTGACAGTTCCTCACTGACATACATCAGGTACAGTACTCCATTGTGGGCTCCTATCTTCACTTCTTTAGACTTTTCAGGTTTTTTGTTAGCACCGACGCCATCCAATCCTCCATTAATAGAGTTACCTGCATTTACCCTTCTTTCAATATCTCTATCAACTTTCCCATCTCTTGTAAACATACTTCCCACGATATACAAACTCATTCACCTGCTCAAGCATTCATCATTCACATCTGTATTACACACTGTTTTCGTACTCTCTCTACTGACAAAAATAAAAGTACAGAATAGAAAAGGCGTACTGAGAATGTGCCGTTCTTGTCGAGTTCTGGTGGAGACTCTTCCTTCTTCTGTTCTCTCAAGGACAGCGGTGCCAGGAAGTGGTGGAATAAGTCAGCCCCCAATCTCCCGGCATGACACCACAACGTTACTGAAGGAAATGACTGTACTCCAGGACTAGTAGTATCCGCCAGCCTGCCAGCTGTGAGGGTAGAAAGTAGGCAGCCTGATACTATATCCGTCACTTTGGTGTTTCGAGCTGAAAGTATTAGAAAAACTCGTGAGATACATAAAGACAGACAGATCAAAACAAAACATTATAAATACGTGAAAACAAGATTAAATAAATGCACCTTTGACACTATGAAGTGATTGTAATTATTCGCTAAAATAGCCGTACGAAATGAGCTTAAAATTCCATATAAATAATCACCATAAATATTTGTACCTGGAGGTTATGAATTCACGACGATTATGCATTCAATCGCGATATGCCATTTCACGATAGTATTATTCAAAAACACATGCACTCAAAATCGGGTAAACAATGTATTCAAGTCTGCTAATTCCACACCGCGCTGATATTTACATGTTTAAAGTTTTAGATTGTGCTCGGGTAAATAAAACGTGACATTTTGAAGAGCGACCATTTTGGATTTTGGATTATACACTGATACACATACACATTACACATACGCATAGCTGTCAAGCTTTCCATTGGTCCTAGCGGTATGACGTCACGCAGTCATAGAAATTTACCATTTTTGAACTCGGTTGAAGAAATGTATCGGAGTTATACCCCCTGGTTTTAGTTGTGTTTGGAGCAAGGAAGGAGAAAGTCGCGTCGTCCGGCACTTATCCCGCGAGTAATAATCATTTAAAATTTGATCAGGGTCTCTGAGACCCGCTGACTATAATTTCCATACAAATATACTCGGGCCTATGTGACCCGCCTACTATAGTTCTCTTACATGTTAATATTATAAATTTTTTTAATTTATTCTAGATTTTGAAAATAAAATGGCGGACCGTAGTGAGCCGAGTACATCAGCTATGAAACGTGGTGCCCAACCAATAAAAGAACATTCCAGGATTAAAGTAATGCTTGTAGACGATCCTTCGTTTGAGCCTCTATGTTCTGAGTGCCAGTAATTTTTACTAAGTTTGATCCTTATCAGAATTTTTATTTTATTTCTTTCAGAAGTTTTTTTTATGAGTTTTTGTTACTGTTTTCTTTATTAGCTAAGAAAAATTATTAGTTTTGATTTATATGATACCAACTATAATTAAGGATCCTTAATATGATCTCAAGTCAATTAAGACTGAAAACTAACTTTGTTAAATTTTGATAATTATTAAAATATGAATAAAAGCTGATTATTTTTATTCTCGATTTTTTATTTATAAATACTTTATACATATAAACTCCTTGCTAAAGTCAAATTGGTCCAGGTATGAAAATTAGAAGAATTTTTTGTGTGCCTCGACGTCCATGGTAGTGTTATTTTTATTTCACGTCCATAGTTAAGGATTTTCCTAGGTAGGGCCTTGTAGGATGGAAAAGGACAATGGGAGATTAATGACAATGAAAGGACTTAGGGAAATGGTTTGGCAGATATAATTACGGTTTTTGTCATGTCTTAATGAAAATATTCATTTTTTATCATGCTGGTAAACAATGTCGTTAGTATCAATAGCCAAGCTTAGTTGAAAAACTCAATGCTCGATCTATTGACTTGATAAATTGATGCCAAATAGTGAATATGCAATTATTGAAGAAGCCTATTAATTTACTAGTTGGGAGCGGCATACTGCAGTGTGTGGCTTCGTCTTGACATAACCAAATGGACCAATTGTTTTACTTGCCTAAATACATTTTTCTAATTTATGTTTATATTTTGTGAATGATGTATTAAATATGTCATCAATATCCTTACATCATTCTGTATATCTGTATGCGGTGAACGGGAGTATAGAATTATCACTTCATGTTTTGGGTGTCGCAATAACAACAATAGTCGAAATATGTACAAAAAAATAAGTGTAATTGTTCAGGGCTGTCAATTATTGAATTAATTATTTCAAATAATCAGTAAGTTACGTAATTAATTAGATATGTAATTCAGATATTTTTATTAAATTTATTTGGGTATTTTGTCACAATCGATACATTCCCCGCAATACCATTCTTAAGTTAATAAATCTTAAGAATTTATTTTGAAAATGTTACAATGTGTCGCGTTGTAAATAAGGGGGCTCACTTTCAAATCCTCCGTACGACGAAAAAAACAATGAATGCCTCGAATAACTGACTGAATTTGTTGCGTGTTTTGGTGTAGCAAGATATAGATTATAATAATATGTTATTCTTAAAATTAGTTATTTAATAAAGATCAAAGCAAAAAAAGAAAAATTATATGAAAACTAAATTCATGGCAACTTGCTATTTAATGGTTCTAATAAAACAAACAATGGCTTGATTACATTACATTCAAAATAAAATAATAATAACGAATTTGAGGTAGGCAACTTCTGATGAATATTGCAATTTATATTTACGCTGAGTTCGGCGAACCTCGTTCACCAAAATGCTGAATACTTCAGTGGCACGAATAATGTGCTGTCTCCTATTTTTGGTGACGAAATTTGAGGTTGTGAATTTAACCATCAAGCCGTTTCCCAGCAGGGGTGGGCACAGAAGGCACTCCTTAATTCAATCACATTCTAACTTGACATCACCCTACTTAAGTATGTGATTCACTTGATGGTGCTATGTATTCCTCGGGCGCCCTTGACTTTTTCTACCTCAAACTTCCACTTTTATTATGTTCACTTTTCTTCTTTCTTTACCTGCCCAAACCATAATAATAATCGGTATCTAAAGCATTCATCCGATTACGATGAGACTTTGATGATTTTTCGTGCGCATGCATGCCCGCGATGGTTTCTGTACGTAGTGGTGAGCTTTTTTTTTTATTTGAATTTTATTTTAGTAATTTGTACATTTAAGGTTACAAATTTCTAATTAATTATAATATAGCTCTAGCTCTATGAAATTATTTCCTATGCCATTCATCCGAAAGCGATGAAACTTTGGTGAATTGTTATGCGCACATCTATGAATGTTTCTATACATAATAGTGAGATCTATGTTTCTATACATATAAGTCGCGTGTAAAAATATCCCGAAATTTGTGTAAAAAATTACAATAAGTTGTTTGAAATGTATTTTTTGCATATAGTTTAGCTGCAAGGAGGGAGGGGAATAGGAAATTCGGGATTGGGAATATCAACGAAGGAGGAGTTCGCGGGAGGGGTGAAAGCAAGGAAAATGGGAAGGTGGAAAGGAACGCAAGGAGGGTGAGGGACGCGGGAGGGGAACGAGGGCGCATGGAAAAGGACACACATGAGAGGGTGACGGAGGGATGGAGGAGAAGGGAGGGACATAGGAAATAATAGGTCTACTCGCCGGATCTGCCATACGTTCAAAAACGTACGAAAAACCTGGCGCCAACTCCGAAGGGGCGCCGTGAGAAAATAAATATTGTATTAAAATTTAGTTATAATATTCCCTGAATCGTTTAAAAATTACCCATAGTACGAAATAATTATTACGCTCTAGCAACAATTTCCAAAGAAACAGAATGCGCATGCATCAGGTTGGTATCAACGGCTTACGAATTTATAGTCAGATACAGAATTTTTTTACAAATTCCATATATTTAGTTTAAACGTAAGATCTATTTTTCCATATATCTTTTACGACGAATGGGTGCTATCCAAATTCAATAACCAATCACAGCGCGGTATTTTTATTCTTGAGAATCAAACAAACTGACTTGCGCCTTTCAAAATGCTGACAATTTTATTTAGTGTGTACGCTCGCTATTGTTTTATTTTGTACGATTTAAGTCTTTAGGAGAAGGTAGTTAAAGACCATTTTCTTATGAAATCTTCAGTAAATTCCATTAACAAAAGCATGGTTTGCAGGATTTGCAGGTTGAACGTGTTCTCAGTTATTTGAAGTTCGTTAAATGTATAATTAATATCTATTAAATTTGTTGGATGTTGGATTTTGTTACTTTACGGTGTCAGTGTAAGCGTCTTTCGTAAGCCGTTGATACCATACGTCAGTGTTTAGTGTTTGTTCGCTCAATTTGGTGTTTGTTCGCTCAACACAGGGGAAATGCAAGGTAAAAATTTTAGGTTATATTCTTATTAGATTTTTAAATTTATAACTAAATTTCTATTGGTTGTTAGAGGTTATAAAAGTATTGTGGATTACAATGAATAGAATAATAATTTAAAAAAACTTTCAAGCTCGCAGAATCTAAAACGTAGAATTAAAGAGCAGAATGACATAAAAAAACTCATTTCCATTGGGATTTTTTTTATTCCAATTTCTCCAGCACCGATAAAAAATACATTTCTTGATTTTATTTGATAAATTAGTGAAAAAAAAATTAAATAACAAAAATAAAAAATTCGGGTGAACGAATTTTTAATCAAAATAAAAATGTAGGGGGGGGGGGGGGGGGGGCGCCATCGGTACCTACTGCACAGGGCGCCAGATTTCGTAGATCCGGCCCTGCTTGCCCACCAGGTGGGTAGACGCTTAGGACAAGACCGTCAGACCTGGACAAACGTCACCCGATGAACCCGGGCACCCCTGCCAAGTCACCAAACGTAGCGAACCACTTGGGGTGACCTATGGCAAAAGGTCTTTGTTATCCAATAAATGGTTCCCGGGGCGGCGGTGCCCATACCCGCCTCCCAAATTGAGACGTCTACTTCCATCCTTCCTCTGCCAGATCCATACCTCTCCGCCACACTTGAGGGCTGGTATCAGCACTCCATTTTGGACTGCTAGCTATATACACCAGTGTTTTTCAACCTGTGGGGTCGCGAAGCCTCTACAAGGGGGTCGCAGGGGGTCCAAAGTAAAATTTAAAAAAAAAATAAAGCTCAAAAATATTTTTATTATGAAAATATTAATTATAGGACATTTTGAAGTTAGCATGAAATTTATATTATAAAATTTCTATGGGTCAAAAATCCTTTAAGTCTCATACACACTAAGGTTGCGCCTGTTTTTCCACAATCAATTTCTGCCATCGCGGATCTGTTTTTGCAACATTTAGAATTAAGTCGTTTTCTAAATTTAATCGATTCCTCTGTTTGTTTTTTTTTATTTGGGCCATTGACGAAAACGTCAACTCGAACAAGTAAGAGGTGGCAAATGAAATCAAGCACTTCAGAGCTTCTGTGGTCAATTCTGGGTATTTTAATTTTCTTTTTAACCAAAAGCTATCCAATTCAACAGACTTGAATTCCAAGTGCAACATTCCATCGGCGGATAATTCCAGCAGATTTTCTTTTAGGTTGGTTTCTAAACTTGCCTCATTTACAGCTGCATTCAAAAACGGGTTTATGATCCACCTTTTCCCAGCGTTCTGTGATAGTTCTTGCACCGAAAAATAATGACACATTTCTTCTCTCAAATTCTGCAAGACAATTTCCATACTAGGTGTATATGCTTTGATGTTTATCTCAGACCCCACTTCTCCAATGAAAGACTGGGTCGACGAAAATGAATCGAATTTGTTTTGATTTATAGATGATGACCACAAGTTTATTTTCTTTGTAAATTCATGGATTTTGTCTTTAGCGGTAATTACATTTTCATCCCGTCCTAGAAGGCTTTTATTCAAGGTGTTTAAATGCTCGAACAAGTCGGAAAGAAAAGCCAGTTTTAAAAGGAATTCCGGGTCACAAATGAATTTGGAATATTATGACTTGACCTGCTGTAAATACTCCAAAAGTTCAAACGAAGTTCAAAAACTCTTGTCAGTACTTTGCCTTTCGATAACCACCTCACCTCTGTATGGTAAAGTAAATTTTGGTGCAGTGAACCCATGTGTCTGTAATGCTTTCCCTTTAATAAAATTCACCATTTTTATAATTATGTTGAGAACTTCATTGTATTCCTGAGACAAAGTTTTTGCCGCAAGAGCTTGGCGGTGAAGAAGGCAATGCATCCAACAAGCGTTTGGCATGAACTGTTTTAGTCTGGTAATAAATCCACTTTTCGAACTAGTCATGGCTTTCGCTCCGTCACTACAAATAGCTATGCATTTCTTCGCCCAATCAATATTGAAGTCTTGTGTAGCTTCAACGAACATGTTGTATAAGCACTAACCTGTTGTATTCGCGGGAAGAGCTTTACAAAACAGTATTTCTTCTATCAATCTCTCATTGGATTCAAAACGCATAAAACCTACAAGCTGCACACCCGCAATATCCATAGATTCATCAAACTATAAGGCCACAAAAGTACTTTCTTTCATTTTTTCTATGACTTGATCACGAACGTCAGTCGCCATATCGCTTATCCTGCGTTGAGTGGTATTGTTAGATGGAGGTATATTTTTGAGCTTTTCTACCTCTTGTTTGCCGAACATAATCTCTGCTATATCTAAGACGCTGGTAAAATTAAATTTTCAGCAATCGTATGAGGTTTTCCTGATTTAGCCACACGAAAAGCAACATGATAACTATCCAGCAACGCTTTCTCATTTACGTTGGACATTTGTACTTCAGCAGTTTTTTGATGATCAAGAACCTTCATTTTTCTTTCAAAAAATTCAAACGGGTTGTTTGATGGCTTCATACTTTCTCGTGATGAAGTTTCGAAGCAAATAACGCACTGCGGTTTATTTTCAATGACAGTAAATCCGAATTTTAAATAGTTGTCGTCATACAGGCGCTTTTTCTTTGGTTTCGTTTCAGTACTCTCACTACAACTAGAAGTTGACGGTTGTGTTGATCTTTTTATAAATGTATCCATTTTTTATTATCACTACTAGTCACTTAAATAAATTCAAATACGTGAGTTCAACACAAAACAAACGCGCGCAAATTTAAACGCGCGATAAATTTCCCTGACATGTCCGAAAATTTAGCGGTCTGTCAGAGAAACAGGAAAAATTGGAAATTGTCAGGAATTTTGAAAAAAATTAGAAAAAAAATTATAGAATTTTGCAAGCAACGAAATCCACGGGGATTACGGATTTCCTGTCTATACCTATCTCTTATTTTCTTGTTGTGAAAAGGTTATTCATTTTTTTAATACAATTTGTAAAATCTAACAAATTAAATTGTATTTCGATTTAATTTTATATTTGCACGTATTTTGTTCACAATTATTTTTTAAGACATACATTTTCTACTAAACAAGCAAATATTACGTGCTTATAAATAAATAAAATTCTTGTACTGAATCGCGTTATTAATTCGAATCCAATAATATATTCATTCATTAATGTATTCCATGAATGCACAAATTCATTAATGTATGCACAAAATTAAATATTATACATATATCCGAAATATGTATTGATTAATATGAATATATTATTTACATACATACCTAGGCTACCTGATAACAAACAATACTACAGGGAGATCCAGAAGTCCAGTGAGTAATCACTGATTTTATCGCCTAGAAAAGCAGCGACTGCTGTCCAGAAACACCAAGATATTAGTGTACAATACACTTCTTAGACCATTGCTCACGTACGCAGCTGAGACGTGGGGACTAACTAAGAGAAAAAGCGAGCGCTGGATGTTTATGAAAGGGAAATTTTGAGGCGTATCTTCGGACCGGTTCTAGAAAATAGATTCTGGAGCAGACGTTACACAGAGAGCTCTATATTCTGTTTAAGGAGCTAAACTAGGCTGCATCACGTGGACAGAATGACCGAGCATCAAGCATCAAAGTTCCTGCTGAACTCATGACCGATAGGGCGAAGGCTAATATTAAGAAGGAGCGACAATGTCCTCAATGTCAAATCTATCTTGGAGCTTCTGAACTGGATATAGCTGGCCCAAAACTGATATGAGGACCAGAGGAAGACTCTTGAGGAGGCCAAGACCCACCAAAGGTTGTAGAGCCAAGAGTGATGATGATGATTATATTGTAAAGGTTCCGTCAATTATAGAGGAATGGTTATTGTCATCCATCAATAATATAAGAGGCAAGTTACCAGGTACCTATGTACGTTCCTTTCGAATGGATACGACCTTTGCATGTTTTTAAATTAACCGACTTAGTTACGTGTTTTGATGCAGAATTTTATAATGCTTATATTATTATAGTATGTTAGATGTTTATAATTCACATAGAAAACAGAGCAAAGCAACAAGAGAAAAATGATATCGAAAATTAAGTTCGTAGCAATTAGCTACTACAATGCAACTGACCATTATTTGATTGCATTATATTAAAAATACAATAAAATATAATAACAAAAAATATTAACATATTTGAGGTAGGTTACTTCCGAAGAACATTGCAATTGACATTGCGGTGATCCTTGTCAACCAAAATGCTGAATACTTCGGTGACAATATGCTGTCTCCTAATTTTATTAACGAAATTTGAGATAATATTTTCTGATGATGCTCCAATTATCGTAAGTAAAAAAATATGCCTTTCGTAATATAAAATAAAAGATTTTCACCCAATAATAATAATAATGTAGGATTACGAAAGATTTTTTAAATATTTATTTTGAGAGATCAGTAGGAATTATCGGTCCAGTTAGGAGTTCTACCGAGCCGAACCCTCTGATATGAAAATATCTGGAGTCAGTGAATTATTTTCCAATTTTGTCTCTTTTATATTGACATGTTGTTCTTGTATTGTTTTGTATTTATTATACTTATATAGTGCACTTACATAGCGTGGATTGACTAGATCAGTGCTCTTCAACCTTTTCAAGCGGCGTACCCCTTGACTCTTACTACAAATTTGTTGTTCCCCGTACCCTCTATCTATCTTTTGTACACGTGTTATGAAAGTGGTGTTTCATTTGTAATTTTTAATAATTTCTTTAATATGTACATGATTTTAACAATCAAGTCACACAAACACAATTTACGCAATTTTATACAGAGTGTAACACGACTTCAGGCATTTTTAACCAGTGATTCTACATACGTGCCATGTTATTGCGTACCCCCAATTTGGCTTCGCGTACCCCCAGGGGTACGCGTACCACAGTTTGAAAACCACTGGACTAAATGATCATTTGTGGAAAAGTGTGTGTCTTTCCTGTGGAGAAGATTTAAACCGGACATAAAATCGGAAAATTAAAAAAAACATTTGATTGTGAGTACGTAAGTGCAACTACGTTATATTCTAAAATTCAAAAAACATAATTATTTCTTGTTTTTAGTAAATGTAAGGAATTTATGCCGCCTTTCTTAAATTAATTGGTGGTGTATTATTGGTCAGCAAACATTCGACTGGGGACGATTTTTGTTCGCGTTTTCAAGAGTGCGATAGTATGCTGTAGATAATAACTAAACTAACTAAAACTAACTATAATCTAAAATTCAAAAATACCTAATTATCTCATATTTACGTAAACGTAAGCAATTGCGCCGTGCTTAAAATAGTTGGTGGTGTAATGATCAGCAGTCCAAGCAGTTGTTTGGGGTTGGATTCTCGGCCAGGGCAATTTCTTCTTCTTTATTATTATTATTGTTTATTTTTCAGGGGCTTTGGTTTATAACTGTTTGGTTTTCAGGGGCCAGCTGATATCACCTTGATTGACTTGGCACAGTGTGAAATCTCAGATAAACTCCCCAGCAGTTTTGTTTTCGAAAGAAAGAAATTCAATCGGACCACCGAAATATTTGATGGAGTTATAACGTTAGACTTTGACTTGGATGATAGTGTTGCGGTAGGTACCAAATTTGTTTCAACGGTCCATGTAAATCAAAATCAAATCCATTTAGACTTTAGGCTCTTTTTGGTTTTCTTTAGGCTAAATTCATTATCAATTTATTTATATAGTACTGTGTAAGGCCAGGCGCAAACATCTAAAATAAATACTAAAACCTCTCTCTCTCTCTCTCTCTCTCTCTCTCTCTCTCTCTCTTCCTACTGAAAGGTAATTGATTTCCCTAATTTTTTACTTAATAGAACCCATGATAAATTATTTTTTATTTAATTTACCCCGTCAAACATTTCCCACAGACCCTGAGTAGAGTGAGAGTCGCGCTTGGTGTGTGGAGTTGCGGATTGCAAGACAATTCGTTACATCATTTTGGATGTTTTTTTTTAAATAGTAGGTTTTGGACGGTTGGGGGTATGGTAAGAGGTTGAATGACCGGTAACGACATGTTTTTGATTTTGAAGGAAAGAAAAAGTCACCGGAAACCAAAATTTCATTTACATTTTTTCTCCAAGGTAGGAATCACTGATTAAAGAAATCAAGTTCGTCCCCTAACGTCCTGTATAAATCAGTCAAATATTCATATTATTACTACATAAAGTAAGCCGCGTACGAGCATTCCTAAGTGTGTATATTAATTTTTAATACCAAAAAATTGTTTTTAATATTACAGATATTTATAAATGTTGCAAAATGGGGAGACGGTGGCTACAAGCCAAACTTCGCGTTGTTTAACGATACCAGTGTGTGCAACTTTTTCTTCACATACCTCAAAAGGGGAATTCGGGACATTCTCTCTAGTGGGGGGCGTCCTGAAACTTGTCCCATAACGAAGGTATTGAAATTCTGCTATAAAATCTTAATCTATTATTAGTGCGTATTATCTATTCAGTGAAACCAACTAACCATCAAGCCGTTTCACGGCAGGGGTAGGCAGTGAAGGCTCTCCTTATCGTGTACTTTTATTATTCTGACTTCCCACTCAAGTATTAGATTCACTTGATGGTGTCATGTGTTCCTCGTGTGTGTCCCTCGACTACAACCACAAACTTCCACGTCGTTATGTTTACCTTTCTTTGTACATGCCCAAACCAAATTAAGCATCTCTTTTTAATCTTAACCATTTCGTCTACACCAGCCTAGCATTCTTTCCGGATCTCCTCGTTTTTAACATGGTCATACATTTTTTACTGTACATTCGTCTCAGAGATCTCATTTCTGCAGAATTCAGTCTACTCTCGTTCTACTTCTGCCAAACCCATACCTGTCTTCCGTATATCAGGGTTGGTACCAGCACGCTATTTGGACTGCTAGTTATAGATATTGTTCTACTAATATTATATAGATTCCCTGGTACGCTTAAAAAACTAATCTACGATTATTTCTATATCTCCATTCTTCTTCTTTGTGTGCCCTCTCAGGTCCCCCCGACGTTGGCGATCACTCTTGAAAATGTCTATCTGTCTTGCGCTGCCCGGAATATCTCCTCAACACTTTTAATGCCGGTCCACTCTCGTATATTTCGCAGCCAAGACATTTGTCTCCTACCAGGCCCTCGGCGACCTTATATCTTGCCTTTCAAGATTAAATGAAGCAAGTGATACTTCTCCCCTCGAATTATATGACCCAGATATTAAATTTTCTTGATTTTTATTAATGTAACCAGTTCCCTATCAGCTCTAGAATTTCTGTGTTGGTGATCTTGCCGGTCCATGGGACCTTGAGCATTCTCCGGTGAAGCTACATTTATAGATTTAATAAATATCTCCATAAAACTGTTATATTTACACCAATATGTTAGGTAGAAGAATACAAATTTGCGGTATGTATAAGTCTCGAAATCTGTTTTCCTTCAATGGAAGCAATCTTCCGAACAAGTCTTCCATAATGCTTAGTAACTTCTGTCCACTGTGTCGAACTCAGGTTTGGGGCTCGATAGAATCCAGAGCTAGATAGCTTAAGGTATCATCTCAGAAGCTGGGCGTACTGTTCAGGGCCCTTAATAGTGCACAACTACTAACCCTGAATAAATAGCAAGTGCGCACCATGGTTGAATTTGTCAGCCACCTCTGATTGGGAGCCCCAAAATATCTGCAAAAACCAACCACCCTGTACAGAAACGGGCGGTCCATTTAATAGATTCTCATATCTTAACAAACGGAAAGCAATATTTATAGCATAGACGTCGGGTCGGAATGATGTCCTTGTTCTACCGGTATTTCAATTGAAAATGATCCGAGGAATTATCGTTTTTTATTCCTTCAGCACCGGTGCATAGTCGGAAAACACGCCCAACATTTGTCACAAGAGAACGGGTCGTTCCCATGACTCGTTCTTGAGTTCAACAGCTCGGTTGTGAAACGATTTGCCGGCTTCTGTGTTTCCTCCCTCCTATATCATGGTTCCCTTCAAGACCTAAGTTAATTCCTTCCTTTCACACCATCCCCAAAGATGAAATAGACTCTGAGGGGTAATCAGGGTAATGTTAAAGAAAATAACAGGTTTTCGTATTTATACCTATCCGGATTGAAACATGTTTTATCTTGTAATTTTAGGGCACAATAATCAGCAAAAATTACAAATTTGACTCCCGAGATCTACCCGATAAGATGGTTTATGGAAAGTTCAAAGCCACAGTTACTTTGGTTAAAAATGACGAAGTGATGTTGTGTTACGTTTGGTTTTTGGATTCAAAAATGAAAAGTACATTGGTATAAAACTTCAATACTTCAACAATTTAATCTTTTCTGTTATATTAATCAAAAAACCTTTTTTTTTGAAGGGAAACTTATTTTAATGTTGTGTTTTATGTTTTACTCACTTACAAATTTTTCTCATTGTGTTCCATTGTTTTTATTGCTTTGCTTTTATTATACAATTTTTTGAACAAATAAATAAATATCATTATACTGAATGAAAGAATACTTTTTTATTAATACCACAGAACGTTGATAGTATGTTTGTCTTTTATCGTACTGTTTGGTAGACATGGGGTAAAATTTAATCCACATCGATTACCCCCGATGACGGCAGCCACGGAGGTCGAGGGTTTGAAAATCGCCGTTAGCTTAAATATATGTCTAATAGGTAAACATATGAGAGTATAGCTAAATTATTATTTAACTATTTTCACCACATTCCAGATTAGAAGATACTTCCAAAATCAGTTCCTACTTTCATTACCTAGCCATTGAGTACATCAATCTATTTTGATGCACAATATCCGAACAGGTACCAATAATAGTAGATAATTTGATTTTTACTTAGGTTGAAAAATATTTGATTCAATTATAATACTATTTAATGCTGACGCTAATTTATAGCTGGGAGCATTGCAATTGGAAATTACAGGTCTGATTGGTTGAGTCTTCTTGTGAATCTTTAGTCTATTCCTGACATTTATTAATGGGGTTTGTTTTTACTATTTCAAAGTTATCACCTTATAGAAAGTTCATAGTTTTATCAATGTAATCACGTTTGTTGATAATAATCACCGAGTTTCCTTGTCCGCTTTAGTAATGATGAGGTTTTTTTCTTTTATAACCTTAGCAATCTAAAAAACCTCCGATAATGCATTATTAGTATCTTTTGATGCCACCAACCTGTTTCCAAGTGTCCCAGTTGAAGAAAGCAAAACAATTATAAAAAACTTACTGAATTCCTCAAAATTACCTAATGACTTAGCCCAGGATTTACTTAAATGTCTTAATGTAGTCTTAACCCTTCTAATCACAGGAGACCCAAGTTGTCCCAAAACATCATATGCCGTTATAATAACAAGAGACCCAGATTGTCCCAGAGCGACCGTGCATTATTAAAAGTTATATATCTCTCTTCCTGTCATGCGAATATTTGTGATTTATTTTGTGTTAGAGAGCCAAAGAAATAATGCTTCTTATTGTATTAGGATTATATGAGCTATGTTGTTGAGATATTTTACAAACCTGATCATAAGTGATGGTTTTATTTCGAGCCAATTTTTGACGTAACAAACATTTAATTTTAAAATAAAATTGTATGAAAGTGATAAAAAGTGAGGTGACAGTTTTATTACAAATTTTGTTAAAAAAAGGAATCTGTATTTAAAATTTTAAGTTTATTCTATTTTAAGTACTTTAATTCCAATATTCGCAGGTATGCATTTTTTAGCTAATTTACATTTCCAATATCAAAATTTTAATATTTAGAAAAAAAAAATTGATTTCTAATAAACACATCGGAAAGATTATTTTATCTAGATTTTAGAACAATTTTTGTTTTTGCAAAAGGGTTAAAAAATAACCCATAAATAGGAAAATTTAAGATGCATGGCAAGAATCAGGAATTTTGCACGCGAACCTTGACAGGCAAAAGGTTACAGATATTATTTTCTTATTATTCGAAGGGTTAAACCAATTTTTTTTTTCATTTTGTTAATAAAATTTTCAAACAGAAATACGGTTCGGCAATTGGATCAAGTACCATTCATTTAGTAGCTGATATATTTTTGAACCATTTAGAAAATAAAATTTTTAATAGTTCTGCCTGATTACTAAAATATTTGTATTTTTATAAACGTTGCGTAGATGATATTTTTTGTATATGGACCGGTACAAAAATACAACTTCAAATGTTCCTTAAATTTTTGAACAAAATTCATAAAAACATTAAATTTACATTAGAAATAGGTATCAATTGTAGCATAAATTTCTTGGATTTAAACCTAACTATAATTTAAATTAAGATTGAATTTAATATTTTTCGAAAAAAAATGTACGCTGATATAATTATACACAACTCATCTAACAATCCATTTTCACAAAAACTCTTAGCTTTCCATTATTTGATCGATATATCAATTAATATCCCGTTATCCCCAAATAATTTTTAGATTTTCACGGCTAAAAGCATTTTTGTTGTTAGTTTTAGGGGTGTTATGCCGTGTTGCGCTATCTCCTTCTATAGCCGACGTTTTGGACACTGTAACGCTGTCCGAAACGTTGGCTATAGAAGGAGGTAGCGCAACACGACATAACACCCCAAAAACTAACAACAACAAAAAATAATTGCACCTCGTAATGGTTATTTTATTTTTATTTTATTTTATTTTATTTTATTTTATTTATTTATTTTATTTATTTAATTTTTTAATTTATTTTATTTATTTTATTTATTTGATTTATTTAATTTTTTTATTTTTTATTTATTTTGTTTATTTTATTTATTTTATTTATTTTATTTATTTTATTTATTTTATTTATTTTATTTATTTTATTTATTTTATTTATTTTATTTATTTTATTTATTTTATTTGTTTTATTTATTTATTTATTTTATTAATTTATTTATTTTATTTATTTTATTTATTTTATTTATTTTATTTATTTTATTTATTTTATTTATTTTATTTATTTTATTTATTTTATTTATTTTATTTATTTTATTTATTTTATTTATTTTATTTATTTTATTTATTTTATTTATTTTATTTATTTTATTTATTTTATTTATTTTATTTATTTTATTTATTTTATTTATTTTATTTATTTTATTTATTTTATTTATTTTATTTATTTTATTTATTTTATTTATTTTATTTATTTTATTTATTTTATTTATTTTATTTATTTTATTTATTTTATTTATATTATTTATTTCAGAGAAAGTTGATAGCAAATCAGAGATTACAAAATAATACAATAATTAGATGTTAATTATGCCAATTATGAACTTTTCACTGATGGTAGTGAATGATAAAGTGTGACATTATAATGTTATTTCCTAAATAATTTGTTTTGTTACAATATATGAAAAGAAGGGGGGGGAGGAGGAACATAGGAATAGGATTAAGAGGCAAAGGATGGGAATATATAGGGATTGAACATCCTGGTTTGAGTCATGTTGCTTAGTGAGATTTCGTTTTATTTCACGTAACTTCGAGTTAAAAATGTCAAAGTGGTAATAATTTAAGTTAAACGAATGTGTGGATCTGTAGATAAATGAGTTATGTTTGGAGTTAGTCTTGCAAAGAGGGAGATTAAAAGTAAGCGACTGTCTACTGTTGCGATTTGGAACGTGGAATGATAGGCGTTGAAGAATATCAGGACTATCGATTAAGTTATGTGTAATTTTAAATAACATTACCGAATCTGCTACATTTCTTCAACAAGTTAACGTCTGCATTATGAAGAATTTTGCAGTCTTCATTACTAACATGAGATCGAAAAGAGCGGAAATTGAGATACCTTAAAAATCTATTTTGAACACTTTCAATTCTATTTTTTTGTACTGCATAGATTGGGTTCCACATTTGAGATGCGTATTCGAGGATACTACAAAAATTTGAGAAATATAGTGTTTTGAAAGTAGTGAGGTCTTTGAATTGTTTACATGAGCGGATTATGAAACCAAGCATGGAATATGCATTAGTGACTATGTGGTCGATGTGTTTATTAAAATTCAGTTTACTTTGAAGTATAACCCGAAGATCCTTACTTTCGAATTTGATAGATAACGAAAACTATAACTCTTAATTAATAGACGACATATTTAACAAAAAATATAAGACAAAATTTTATTTGTCCTACATTTACCCATTGCTTAGTGATAATATTAAAAACAATGGAGAAAAATATTGTGTGTAAATCATCAAACCTCCAATTTAATCATGAAAAAATTCCTAATATAATACAGTAAGCTTTTTATACTGATAATAAATTGAAAAATTATATTTTAAATAACAAGGACAACGAACAAAAAATGAAAAAAGAAATTGAATTGTTATGATCATATCTTTCGCCGACGACACAATTTTAATCATAGATAAAAAAAACTTGAGAAGAAGCCTATTAAACTGCGAATGTAGAAATAAACAACCTAAAACAATGGTTGGGTGACAACTACCTTTTCTTAAACTCTGACAAAACCTATTTCATGACTTTTACATTATCAGACAAATTCCATCTAACAATAAATTCCAATATTACTATTCATAACTCTTGTAATAATTATACGGACAATTGCAATTCACCTAAATGCTCAAAAATCTCAAAAAAAGTAATATTAAATATTTAGGCATAATTCTAGATCAACATGTTAAATGGACAGAACATATTGCACAAACTGTAAACAGAATACGTAAACTTTATTACGTATTCCTCAAACTAAGAAATATTCCACAAAAATCTATGCTACTAAAGGTTTACTATGCATTAGCCCAATCAGTTCTACAATACGGAATAATAGGCTGGGGAGGAGCGTATAAAACCAACTTAACCCCACTTGAAATAGTACATAGAAGACTCATCAAAATTATTCTAAAGAAACAATTAAACTATTCAACCCAAAAATTATTCGATGAATTCAAAGTATTACCACTAAATAAAATTTATCAAAAAATGCATTACTTCAAATCCACACAGATAAACTAACAACAAAGTCATTTAGCACCAGGCCGAGAACCTTAGGACAAATAATAATCCCTAAACTTAATACAACAACAGCCCAACATCATTATACATACTCAGCCATAAAATGCTTTAACGAACTCCCCAAAGAAATACAATCCGAAAGGAATTATGAAATTTTTAAACAAAAACTTAAAAGACATTTTACTGCTTATTAGATTTAGGTATGTGTTACGATGTGCTAACTTATATTTTCATTCTGAACAAAAAAATGTCAACTTATGTTTTCTCTATGTATGAAAATTCACATTAAGTTTATGTACAAAAAAAAATGCAAACTTATATTTTCATTGTAAAAAATTTTTCCATTGTCCACAAAAAAAAAATTTCAAACTTATTATTCATTGTATATATTTTTAAAAAAGTAGTTCTACATACATCCAAATTGTAACAACTGTCAAGTATGTATATATAGTACTGTCAATCTGATAGTGCTCCCTCTCTAAAGACGAGAATTTCTCAATTAGGGAGGTATTGTTACCACCAATATTATATATTATATATATTTTGTTTAATTGTATATTATATGTATTGGTTAATAAATAAATAAATAAATAAAAAAAACATTACAACCATTTTTACATCGGTAAAACTTGAAGAAATTTTGAAACGAGACTTAAGGAATATTTGAGATGTCTAATTAGCAGAACATTTGAGATGTCTAATTAGCAATAATTATTCGGAATTTGCTAACTATCCAATTGAATTTAATTATTCATCTTAATATATAAAACAAAGTCGGGTTAGTTACTATTTATAACTCGAGAACGGAAGGGCTGATTTAAATGATCTTTGATTTGTTGGATTTGTCTCCGCCCCGGATAGGATAATAACTATTAAAACATCACAATAATTAACAAAATGAATCTCGTTTCTCCATACATTTTGTATGGAACGAATTCTCATATTTCAAAAGAGCTGCGGGCATTTTGTGATAAGTACCTATAATATTGAACTGTGCGTGAATTCCAAAAATTCAAAAACGTCAAATGTCATTGCGCTAATTGTTTTTCATTTGTGCTTAATCATGTAATACTGCCCCTCTTTCTTACACACTAAATATCAATAGCCGGAAATGAGGCAAACGGTGAACGTATGTCTGCACCCTTCCAAAGGAAAAATACAATAATTATAATAAATCTCTGAAATGAAATGTAGCAAATGTAGCACAGGAGGCCTCAAGGAAAATGATTTCTCTCAGGACTTATGTCATCTTAGGGGATGTCGTGTGGAGGCTCTTTTAAAGGAGGGGGAGGATAGGAAGTTCTGGGAAGGAAAAAGGTACGAGGGGTAAGTAGGAATCTGGGACTCAGTGTGTCTGGTAGTAACGGACGTATGAATCCATCCAATCCATCGCTCCAACTGCGGTGCAAGGCAATGGGTCAAGAGAGTCCAGCTGAAAAGGTCGAAAATCCTCCCTCAACCAGTCTCTCTCGATCCGGCCCGCCACGCAGCAGGTGGGTGGTGGCGAACCACTTGGGGTGACCTATTGCAGAGGTGTTGGTTATCCAATAAATGGTTCCCGGGGCAATGGCACCCGTACCCGCCACCCGAATTTCCTTTAATAAGTGGAAAAGATAGAAAACCATTAAAAAATATAAATTGGTATAGAACTCCATCTCTGATACTGACAAAAACTAAACATGGACGCATCGATAATTGCTTCATTGTGTAATTTTTAACTTAATAAAAAAACTGAATTTAATTCAACAGTTAATGATTCTGAGGCGGTACGAAGTTCGTCGGGTCAGCTAGTTTGATATAAATACTGGTTTTAAATTTTTACACACTAACGTTAGTGGTTTTCACTTAGATTTTTTAGAAATATTAGAAATTAGGAGAAATTTCAATAGAAAATAAAATATTATTAATAAGCCAATTAATTTTGGGAATAAGCCTATCTTAAACATATTTATATCTTAGACATAGATTGAGTAAATGCATTTTTTGTTTTAAAAATAACCCTCGTGGCAGTTTCCCTTTGATAGGTAACTTATCACCTGCTTTCCGTTTTAGAGAAGGTCGTAATGTCAGAACCAATTTATTTATTTCAAGAAGAAAAAAAATTCATTACAAATGCTAAGTTATACAATAAATAATTATTGTTCTACCACTCAATAAGTTGAGCTCTAGGAGATCGTGTTTATGGGAGGAGTATTTACATGCAAAAAAAATCATTTTCTAATGAAATATGTTAACAATGATTAAAAAACTAATTAAATAAATACAAACTTTATTTTACAAAGGTTATTAGAAAAAAAATTATTGAAAGACAATAACAATATTTATCTTTAATATTAAATATTACAGATTAATTAAGGGTAAATTAAAGGTAAATTAAGGGTACAAAATATCATTATCCAATTTCAGGGTCTTAATTTGTTTTTCGAATTGTTCATATTTCAATTTTTCGGTTGGTAATAAGAAACTCCAGTGAAAAATATTATGGCTTTAAAAAAATATATTTATATAGACCAATAAAATCGCTGATTCTGAACCTATAAGTTTTATTAAATAATATTAAAGGCGGAGTTTTTTAAAAAATATTAAAAAGTCCATTTGTAATCGTGTCATTGAAACACGCCGTCAAGTTGATATTATCAAAATGTTTAGTGGTGACGTCACTGATTACCGTAAAGTCATTGAATGGGACGCATTATATGACACAAGCCATCGTATTAACAACATTTCATATTTTTCTTTTATTTACACACTGTTTATAGATATTTAGTTGTTGTGTTTATTGAAACATTATTTAGGCCTAAATAATTCAGTTTCAAAAAAAATATCTCTTATTATTAGTTTATCTCTATTATTGAAAATATTAAAAAACTACTGTATAAACAAAATAGTTATGCTACTTCTAGAGCCAATCCTTCGAACTCCGAATTTCAAAATGGCGCTAGTCGAACAGCTGATTGCGCGATCTTATAGAAGGGGAGCCCAAAAGGCTAAATGGGTGGTTACTCGAGCGTTGTGGGGACCTATTGAATTGAGTAAATCCCAAAATCCCTGCTTGGGCTCCCCTACTACTATCAGTTCGGTGCTTCTGTGTCCATTAATATTGATTTCGATTCTTAAAATCAAAAAAAATAATAATTTCAAAGAATTTCTATACCACTCTCCTGTACATTGAAAAATATAACATAATAAATAAATAATTCCAACTAAATAATGTTTTCACTTATCGAATAGTATCATACTTTCTTCCATATAACTGTCATAGTGGGTGGTTTGGTATATTTATACTGTCATACAAAATAACAACACGTCCTGTTGAAATTGAAAATAACTTTTCGTGAGTGATAACGTCACAAGATTCACTATACATACGATGGTTTTCAGGGATCTTGAAAAATTAAAACTTTGACAATTATTTTAACTATTAAAACATTTTTTACAAAATGGAAGCCTCAGCACAGGTGAGCTACCTAGTGAAGCCGACATTGCTGAATTGTATTTGAAATATGTAAGATATTATATCAAATAAATAAACTCCAAAAATAAAATAAAAATATGCAGTTATTTAAGTTAGAAGGTATTCATAAAAAACAAAAACAAAATTGGACTAGGGTTCCTTATTGTTTTTTATTTATTTTTAAACATTACACATTACTTTGTCAGAATGAGCAGATTTATTACATGAAATATTGTTTTTTCTATTGTATTGACGTTTACTTATATATTACACTTGGTGGTTAATATAATATGAAGCAAAATAAAAAGAAAATTTAAAAAAAACAAAAAATTTATAAACATGTGTGATTTTCAACCACTAGAAATTCAACCATTGAATATCTAGTGGTTGAACCATTCAACCATTGATTTCTAGTTTTGATTTCGATGAATTTATGAACTAGAGAATCAAAAAAATAGATCAAGAAAAGGAAATAAAGAAAGGAATGTTTTTTTTTAAATAACAAAGGTATAAAAATAACATTAATGTAATACAAATACAATACCATTGTATAGGTGAGGTTAACTAAAAAATTTAAAAAATAATAATTAGTGAGTATTATTTAGCATATTTTCGAATTCAGCTCTCCCCAAGACCAGAAGCCAATCATTTACCAGATAACACAGAATGCTAGCACTTTTTATTTCTATACATCGGGTTTATGATTAAGCAATTAAGGGCCTAAGTATGAGAATTGTCTTTGAGCTAAAGATGAAGAAGTGGTGGGAGGAACTACTGGGTTCCTCTTTGCATGTCTGGTGGCATGATAATGGTCTACGGAAGTGTAGTGGTGACGCTGTTTTTGAGTGTGTAATATAATTTTCCTCATGTCTTACATCAAGAACACGAAACTCTTCGAACAATGAATCGCTGGGGTATCTGAGCGGTTTTTTAAGTATGACTCTTAGATGTGATTTCTGAGATTGGACAATAATATATTGTACTATATCACACCTAAATTATGGAGGTTCCTTTTGAGTATGCGAGAGTAGACGTCACGGCGTTTGTTTATTGGTCAAAGTCGTTAATCTTGAGTTAGTTTCAGATCTATCTACTGAAGCGTTCGTCTCAGAATTAGATAGATTCATCTCTCGACGGTGATTGTGGCATTAATTTTGTTGGAACTAATAGATATCATACCGGTCTTTCTAAATTCATACATACATCCGAAAATAATGACAAACTTGTGGACGCAACTGTGGCTCGTTCAATTACTTGGCACATTACTCCTTCCTCCGCACCCCATTTCAACAGATTGTCGGAAGCTGGTATTAAGCCGACCAATCACCATTTGAAGAAGGTTGTGGGAAATCAAATCCTTACCTTTAAAGAATTAACTACCGTTCTGTATCGCAACGAAGAAATTTTAAATTCGCGACCAATTGGAGCGCTGTCGCTGGATCAATCTGAAATGGAACCGTTAACTCCTGCACATTTTTTTTATTTGGGGCTCCTCTTGTTTGTTCTTGGAGAAAATTTTGTAGATGTACCAATGAATTGTTTATCGCGTTGGCAATTATTGAATGTCGCAACATTTTTGGAATCGGTGGCGGAATAAATATCTACACACTGTTCAACAACGAAACAAGTGGGCAATGTTAATTCCTAATTTGAAGGTTGACGATCTAGTCATGATAGATGATTCACAAGCAGCCCCAATTCGATGACCTATCGGAAGAGTGGTTGAATCATTTCCCGGTGCCGATGGAATGGTTCGTGTCGCTGTTGTACGAACCCCCTGGGCAAATTGTACTGACCGCCCACCGATTATTTTTTTTGTTTATTTAATCCATAAGTTAATTTAGATATTTTTCTTTTAGTTTTTGTTGCTTTTTTCGTGTCGTTAATAAAGGGAGTTTTTTTAGAGGTTTGGTTTTTAATCTGGCAAAATTGTTTCCACAGACTGCCAATTTGATAGTTGATTTGTCAGTTGATAGTCAGTACGTTTTGCCATTTGGAAGTCAAAATTCGCCGTGTTATTGCCGATATATTAGACAACTCACCAATTGCCATTTCCGGCAATGACGTAATTGCGAAAACAACCGTCAAACTTCTGGGAGTTTATCTGGATTCAGACCTTTCATTGAAAAGTCAGGTGAATAGGACCGTTAGCACAGGGTTCTTCTACTTAAGACAACTTAAGGCAGTTCGTAGGAACCTTTCGACAGAAGCAACTAAGCTTCTTGTGAATTCATATATAGTATCGCGTCTTGATTACTGCAATGGTATCTATGCAAGTCTTCCTAAATGTCAAACTTATAAACTACAATCAGTATTCAACGCCGCAGCACGACTAATCACAGGGGTACCCAAGTTTTCGCAAATTTCGGAACACCTCCGAAATCTTCACTGGTTGAAGTGTCCTGAAAGGATCCAGTATAAGTTATGCTGGATGGTGTTTAAAGCTATCAATGAAATGGCTCCACCCTATATCTCTGAACTATGAATTCCGGAAAATATAGGTCTAAGGCAGTCATCTCTTAGATCAGCGACATCGTCTGCAATTGGAAGATTGAAAGAACCCAAGCGAAATCCGAACACTAATTTTGGTGATCGCGCGTTTGGAGTATCCGGTCCTGAGGCTTGGAATAAACTTCCCATGGAATTGAGATGCATAACCAACCCAGCGGAATTTAGATCCAAACTTAAAACTCATTTTTTCAAATACTCATTTCCATAAATTCGTCATTAAATTTAAACTTTGTAATTTAATTATACTCTAATAATTGTTGATGTCCACGAATATATACTATTTTATTTGCTACTCCCTACAACTACTAACGAAAAACTCAAAATGCTATTGATCTACCTACCAATGGTCTGTCAGTGGTAACCTAACACCTCAATCCGGTTAATGTTGAGCGATGAGTCATCATAATGCGGTAAAGATCGGCGATTAATTTCATTAATTTATTTAAGATATCCATACATTTTCGTAAATCCGATAAATTTTGCATCCATGTCCTTAAATAGTAATATGTATTATGTAAAAACTTCCTTCTTCTTCTGGCGCTGTGGAGTGATTCTGGCGAATGTATGATATTTATAAGATGTTTTCAAGTATTTTTAAATGTAAATAAATATGTCAGTTATAAATCTCTACTTATTGTAAATATATATGTCATTGAGCTCAGTTTTAGGTCAGCTTTTATATGTCTTAGTCATAAGTCACTAGCAATAAGACTTAGATGTAAATCACTAGTTATAATTGTAAATCTTAGTTGTAAGCCAGTAATATTATTTTTTATGTATTTATTTGTACAGCGCCCTTGAGGTGATTTTTCACGAAAACGGCGCTATATAAATTAGCCACATATTATTATTATTATTATTATATGGCCCCAGTTGCTCGATAAAGTTGTCGAAAATTGGACTTCACGATTGCGCTTCATTCAAGCTAGCCGTGGCGCTCATATGCCCTGAAATCAGATTTAAACAATAATGGCATACAATTATCTATTAAAAAAAGCCAACATCATAGACATTATATTATTTTAATGTGTTTCCTCTTCATTTTGAGTTTGTATACCTCTAAAAAAATACCCTTTATATAATTGTTGAGAAAATAACATATTTCCTCGAGGCCGGTGGAATGTTAAGTTCTGATACAGCTAATGAAGTGAAACCCATTTTCTCAAATTCCTTGTATTGCTATTAATCTCCGTTTGGCCTTGCCCTTCCATGAAAGGCCCTACCTAGTATAAAAAGAAGAAGATGACTACCTACTTGCCACACATGCACAATATTTTTACACAAAATTGAAAATACCTACATTTGAGTTATACGAAAATTGTCGTGAAATGGTACACAGCTCTCTCTGGAACTCTCACTTAAAATTCGCATAAAATACTACTTAAAAACATCTAAAGTAACGGTGAAGTTTAACCAGCCCTTGTGTTATCATCCTGGAAGACCAGCTATCATCATCATTGGACCCGCGCAGTATAGGACGTCGGGAAAGGTAGGGCTTTTTCCCTTCAAATTACCGCATTCTGTGATTGATTATAAAAACGCCATCAATTGTCTTAAGTCACAATAAATTATTGATTTACAGTCCATCCTCGAGTGTCTCTATATCGTTCGTGATAGTTGGAATAATTATGGTTTTAGTAATTTTTTTTGCCAATTTAATTTTTTATCATGCCGGTAAATAATAGGTCCCCCAGCGTGGCTGAATGTTCGATCCATTGATTTCATAAATTGATGACAAATACAGAAAACGCAAATAGTTGCTCAATTGATTGCGTGCACTTAATTTTTCCATTATGACGGCTTAATTATTTAAAAAACCGGTGTAAAAAAGATTCATTGTTTCATTTAATAAAAATGACGCCACAAAGTGAATTTGCGATGAAGCTTATTAATTTCATAATTGGGAGCGGCTGAGAGAGGCGAGCGGGTTCGTCTGGAGGTAGCAAATTAAACTAATTGTTCTACTTGCCTAAATGCATTTTTATAATTTATGTTTATATTTATTGAATGATGTGTTAAATATGTCGACAATATCCTTAGTGTTTAGACAATTATCATTTAGTGTTGGAGTTGTCGCAATAATAGTAACAATAGACCAGGTACACAAAAATAAATTAAATGTAATAGTGCAGGGCTGTCAATTATATAACTTATAATTCTACTAGCTGACTCGGCCACGCGTTGCTGTGGCTGACTAAACACAACGCCATCTACTAGATTTTTACCCAACCCAGATAACAAAGTGTTGTGTCGATAATTTTACTCACACCGCCATCTGTTAGAAACTTATGGAATTTACAAATAATAACAAAGAATAATGAACTACAGTAAAAAATATTATCGCTCAAAAAAAAAGTTCATAAACACCAATAAACGCTGATTCTGAATATATAAGAGTCTTAAAAATATATTGAAAAGTGCATTTTTAATACTGTCGTTAAAACATAGCGTCAAGTTGGTATTATGATAATGCTGAGTGGTGTTCACTAATTACATGCTGCTCGCCATTCACCTGGTGGTAAAGTGTTGAAGTTGTACCGTAAACAAACCAAATCGCAATCGTTGTTATTTGTCATATTTATGATCGTTGTATTGAAAGCACTTGGGTAATTTGGTGTACCTATTTATGCCTTCCAAATTTCGTGTTGTAATTGGTTTGTTTTCGTATTTTTTTAGACAAATAATAGTTGATTTAGAACGTCAATAATTTAAATTATGACGGAAAAGGGCTATATTTGCGGACAATCTGATATTTCCAGGATAATTTTTTTCAAATATAAGTGCTGAATTTCGTGGAATAAAAGCTAGGTACTAAGTAAATAAATCTCCTTATTAGTTGTTTTTGAAAGTCATAGTAAGCTGTAGAAAAGATTTTTGATTATCTACAGTAAATTTAGCCTATTTGAGGTTATTATAGTCGTGTCGTATTTGACATTTTGTTTACCATGACATCGATCGTATTTTCGAATTGGTTTATTTTTATAATTTTTTTATTTTTTTATTTATTTATTACAGAAGATACATTATTAATACAGCAAAAATAACATATAAAATATAATATTTAAATTTCAAAATAATCTTTTTTGATACAAATAAACTATATAATAAATTTTTACAGATTTTTTTTTTTTGTATGATATTTCTCTTCTATAGAAGCAGACGCTTGTGATTAGAAGAGGGACGAGTATCGGGATGAAAAAATATTAAAAATATATTAAAAAAATATATTTTGAATCTTTTGATTTAATTGTGGTAGATACTTAAAAAAAAACAAATTTACAAGTTATATAAGTTATGATGATAAATTTTATCAATTTGTTATTTTTACTTTAAATTGCTCTTTAATTGCTTTTAGTAGGCATTTATCGTCTTCGATTGTTCTTATTTTTCAGGTAGGCTATTGAAGTATTTTTTTCCTAGATATGTGTAATGATGTTGTGCAAATGAGGTGTTACATTTTTGTGTTGGAAATATATGTTTTTGACGAGTACGACTTTCAGTTAATAATAATAATAATAATAATAAAAGTTTATTCCAGAATGTATGCAGGGGTAGTGCAATGCAATACATTCCATATTTTGAAACAAAAAATGGGTTAATGTTAAAAATAAAGTAAATAATAACATATAAATAAATTTAAAAAAAAAACGAATAAGCATGAACAACATGAGAAAAATAATAATAAACAGTAAAATTAATTCATGCAGCCGTTTACGGAGGGTATTTTATCGTCTCCCGTCTCCAGAGGGCCATCAGGGGGGACTCCAACCAGGTAGTCATGGCGGTGATGATTGCATTCTTCGATTGGCGTAGTCTGCGCCATAAACTTCCCATGCGGTGGCGGAGAAGTGCTCGGAAAGTGTGCACTCGTCCCTCCAGGAACATTTCCGTAGCACTGCAGTATCTCGGTAGGCGGAAAAGTTGACGGTATGCGTTGTTGTAAGCAACCTTTAACTTGTTCCATTGGGATGCAGTGTAGTCAACCCACAGTTCTGATGTATACAGCGAGGTACAGAAAGCGTTGAACAATATTCTTTTTACTTTTGGGCTGCATAGGTAAAAACGTCTTGACAGCATACCCGCTCTAACAGATATCGCTCTTCTCTGCTTTTCCATATCCTCGATATCCTTAAGGTCGTCTGTGATGATGTGTCCCAGGTACTTAACGCTGTGATAAACATTCATTTTCCTGTCATCTAACCATACTGAGGGTGTTTGAATGGTTTCGTTTTTGTTTTTAAAAACCATAACTACTGACTTGGTAGTATTATATAACAGGTTTTATCAATTATGGTTTTTTGCAAAGTTTTCACAAATTCTTAGTAACTTCTGTAATGCGCTTAGTGACGGTGCAAGAAGAACCATGTCATCTGCGTAATTAATGTTGTTCACACATACTCCATGTATATGGCATCCTATTTTCGTGGCATTAAGTTTTTTAATAAGATCATCAATATACAGATTGAACAGAACCGGAGACATGCTTCCTCCTTGCCTTACGCCACTTTTTAAATGGAATGAAGTTAAAAAGCTATGATTTTGTTTTTCTTTTATTATTTGGATTATTATATTTTTTCGAACTAGATCATTAAATTTTAATACTTCAAAAATAAGGTGAGTTGGATAATCTCTTCGTTTTTTCAATATAATATAATTATTATTATCAAGGGCTTTTTATACAATCGTCGTGATCAGTGTATTATAAATACCTGTTTTCATCAGTGTTATACATAATACAATGTACATATTGTGTTAGACCCGCAGTGTTTCTTAACCGTATTGAGAGAATTGCCCCCTTTACAGCGGTAAAAATTATCAAACGTCATGACGCGAGATTTTTATAAATAAAGAAATAAGCAAGTTTTTTTTGTTATTTATTTTTGGGTGTTATGCCGTGTTGCGCTACCTCCTCCTTAATCAACGTTTCGGACAGTGTTACAGTGTCCATCATCAGGGCAGATGTGTTATTGTTAATGGTGAAATGTGTGCTTAAGTACTTAGAAGCTATACGGTGTTGCCAGCTCCACTCCACTACGAACTGGTATTACAATATACTTCAAAATGGTTTTCTGCGTTTAGCTTTGGTGTGGCCGTCAATTACCGGACACCAAGAACCGTTAAGCTTAACTCCGTCCTCTGTTAATAGGATTTTTTTGAATTTCAATTGCCTCTGTAATTAGGCGAGTTCTATAAATTTTGGGTCTTCCCAGGACTTCAGGAACAAATCCAAAGTAATAGCCGGTTTAAATTAAATGCTCGGCGATTGCCGAGTTGTTAGGGTGGCCAAGTTTACAAGCTCGAAAGTGTTCTGATATCCTTTTGGAGATCGTCCGCTTTGTCTGGCCTACATAAACCTTTTCACATTCGGAACAGTTGAGTTAGTACATTCCATCTGTTTCCAGAGGAAACTTGGTCTTTGCAGACCTCAGAAGGTCTTGTATTTTTGTTGTGGTTTCGAAGAGAGTCTTGATGCTTTCTTTCCTCAATAGTCTGGCAATTCTGTCTGTCACATTGTGAACATAGGTAGGAAAGCACAGCCGTTCGACTGTTGTTCAATTCTGTCTTCGTTTGGTGCAGATTCGGCTCTTATTATTTGCCTTGTCTGCCTTTAACCAGGTAAGCGGTTAAGCAAGTTAAATAATTAATTAATTGTAATAATTTTATTAAATTTATTCGACGTAGTTAATAAATAATAGTGTCCCGGCACACCATTCTAAAATGTTGCGATATGTCGCTGAGTACCTAATGAAGCTGGCATAAAAGCAATGAATGCTTCAAATAACTCTCTATTAGTTGCATGTTTTGCCCTAGCATGGTACCTACAGATTTTTATAATTCTATATTTGATAACTTGTACAAAATAGATCAAAGCAACAACAGAAATGAATACAACAGAAAAAACAACGAATAATAATAAGCTATTTAATGCTACTCTAATGCAATGGACCATTGTATTTCATTACAATATATTTCAGATATAATACAAAATAATTATAACGAAGTTTAGGTAGGTAACTTCCAATGAACATTGTAATTGATATTTATCAATTACAGTACGGCAAGCCTCGTCCAACAAAATGCTGAATACTTCAGTGGCACGAATAATATGCTGTCACCTATTTTTATTAACGGAATTTGCGATAATATTTTCTGATTCTCTACCAATTCTCGTAAGTAAAAAATATACCTTTTGTAATTAATAAAAGAGTTCCAATTATTATTATAAATAACGTAATTTAAGTTGTGAGTACGAAACTGTGATTACGTAACGTATTAAAATTCAAAAACATCTAATATATCTTGTTTTCAGTAAAAGTAAGTAATTTATGCCGCTGTTCTTAAAATGAGTGTAATGATCAGCAATCCAGGCAGTTGGTTGGGGTTGGGTTGTTGGTCTCGGCTATGGCATTTTTTTTTTCTTCTTTATTTTATGTGATTTTTCACGGATCTGTACTTATTTAATGTTAATACTTGGTTTTCAGGGGCCGGCTGATGTTACCTTGAATAATGTGTTGCAGTGTGAAAACTCTGAAGAACTCCCCATTAGTTTCGTTTTAGAAAAAAAGAAATTCAACCGGACCGTCGAAATAATAAATGGAGTTCTCACGTCAAACATGGATTTGGATGAAAATGTGGCAGTAAGTACCAATTTGGTTTGTTTTTAACGGTCCAAGTAAATCAAAATTAAATGCTTTCAACGGTAAAAAATGCTGAATGGATTTAGAGAGCGTTGTTGGATCACCCATTCTCAGTTGAAATGTGCATGTGCAATGACACTAATTATCTAGTCAATTCTTTCTTTAATTTATTTCACGCTCAACCGGTTTCAGATTTTTTTGACTGGTTGTACACGTACACGTAAAGGCGTTCTTGTAGGATCTTGTGAAAAAAAGTTACTGTACTAAAAAAAAAAAACGAGTATGCTTTAGACCACACGATTGAAGTAAAACTTCACTAACTTATAAAATAACATAATATGACATTGACATTGACATTGACATTCCAGACAATATGGTTTGTTGCATTTCGCACGGTAGTACACAATCAAGCGTCGTTTTTCGCTGGGCAAAAGTTGCACTTGCTCCGTTTCCTTTTTTAATGACATTGATCACCGTTCGCATCACACTTTTCGTAACAATCACACTTTTCGTAACGCATTCACCAGTTTACCCCCAAGTGTTGAGCGTGCGTAAAGAAGTTTTACTTCAAAAATCACAGCATAGCAGAACCACAATAAGGGCATTTGCCCTATATAGTCGTCAAATCCTAAAATATTAAAATAATACTACAGTCAGTCAAAAAGTAATGCCTACAATTTTTCTCTTTTACTTGTCAAGAAATAAAAAATGCAAAATTACATGCGTTGAAAACCACAGTATTTACGATTAATTTGTTATTTTCCAATATAATCTCCGTCCATTTCCACTGCCTTGGTCCATCTTTTATCCATAAATCACTGTGTTGTAAAAAGCACGGTAACATTCAGAACACCTTCACCATAAATTTCCCCGTCGATCACACAGTTTTGATTTTTTTGTCCTCGGTGGGTTTGTGTGATGCCATTCCATTGACTGCCCCTTTAATTCAGGTTCAAAAAATGAACCCATACTTTGTCCCCGGTCACTAGTCCAGAAACTAAGCGCTGCGCTAGTGTTGCAAGTGTTGTGAGGCTATTGTTTTTCTTGTTTCTTTGTTCTGGTCTTTTAACTATAAAAAAAGGAGGCATTACTTTTTGACTGACCTTCGTATTTCTAGTTGATCGATGGATTAAAAATCTGACATATACCATTTTCGAAGAGGATTTTATGTTGAGACAAAAGAGGACTACAATAAAATGAAATATAATTCAAATGCTTATAATAACTATTTGTAGATTATATCAATTATTATAATATGTTATTAACTATTAAACTATAAATTATTAACCTCAACACAGTCCTGTCCAAGCAAGGTTAAAAATTGAATTGTAAACAATGACACATCAAATATGCGTTCGTGCCTACATCGGTACAGAAATAACTTTTTAATACCGTTTTTTTTTTTAAATGTTATAGATAAATATAAATATTGCAAGATGGGGAGACGGTGGGTACAAGCCGAACTTCATTTTGATGGATGATACCAACGCGTGCCACTTTGTTTTCAAGCACCTCAACAAGATCATTAGGAAACTTCTTTCTGCCGAGGGCCGTCCTGACTCCTGTCCCATAATGAAGGTATTGAAATACTGCCCTAAAATCTTCATTTATTATTAGTGTATATTATCTACTCAGTGTTAATAACGAATATCACGCCGTTACCCAGGAGGGGTAGACAGAGATGGTACCCCTTGCTACATTCGCATTCATATACCTTTAAAATTATAAAATTCATTCTATTTAATTAAGACATTTACAGAGAATAGGTACATTAAATCACCATACTAGGCAGATGTCCGTTTGATAAAGGCTTATGGAATATACATAGTTATTTTGCAAGTCTAGATAAATATATAAACATACTGAAAATTAGAGAATTTAAAAAAAAAAATATATATATATATATACATATATTTATTTACGCCTTGAAGGCTTTTACAATATCACGTTATTATAGATACATAAGTTATTCAGGAGTACAATTATAAGCATGTAGTATATAACATAATAAACTGAACATCATTACATAGTATTAAATGAAGTCGCTCAAAATGTTTGTGCGCTTAGATCTTTTAAACCAATAGGTAGAGTGATTCAAGAGGAAGGTTTATATGTATAATTCATGCTTATTATAGTAGAGAAAAGCCGAGAAATTAAAATATTCAATTCAGGCAGCGGGCAGCGGGCAGCTGGGAAGTGGGTGGTGTGGATTTTATAAAGGTTGGGTAATGGCGTTGTGTTTCGTTAGCCACAGCAACATATGGCCGGGTCTGCTAGTTAAGAATATAAGCAGAATTAAAAGAAATAATATCAAAAACAATATTAGAAGAATATTTATAAATAACATAAAAACAATATTTACACAAGAATTTTAGAAATTTCTGATATAAATGTAGGTAAAGAATAAAATGAAAATATCAACAGAACTGAATTTATTTCCAAGCCTATGTAGTCTTTGGATTGGGGAATTAATGAAATAGTTTCTTTTAGACGGATAAAGAAAGAAGGGCTCAGGAAGTTTCGTGTCACGATTTGGTACTCGGAATGTTATTAGTTTTGTTAAGTCAGGTGCGTCAAGTGATCCATTAACTAATTTGAATAATAGAACCAAATCGCTCTTGGGTCTTCTACACTAAAAAATTGAAAGAATATCTTATTATACACACTCTTTTGTTATTTTGAGTTGACATAACCCTTTGACCTTGACACTTGATAATAAATATTTCATTCACTTAGTCGTATTCATATATTCTTCGGGCGTCAATGACTTCTACCATTTACTAAAACGTCATTATAATATCCTTTCTTCTTTCATCCGCTCTACAACCCAAGCCATCTAAACATCCCTTTTCAATCTTAACCTTACATCAGCCTTGCTCTAGATCTCTACTACAGCCTTGTACTGCATCGTTTCTAACATGGTCATACAAAGTTTTATCACATGTACGCCTCAGAGTCATCATTTCTACAGCCATTACTACATTAAATTTCATACCACATTTCTCCTTCCATTTCATCCTTCCTCTGCCAGATTCATGTCTTTTTGTCATGCATCAGGGTTGGTATCAAAACTCCGTTCTGGATGCTAGTTATAGTAAATATTCTGCACTTCCTATTAAAAGTAAATCAATATGGTTGCAACTAATATCATATCATGATGTCCGGATTGAAACATGTTTTAAATTGTCATTTTAGGGTTCACTTCACCTCAAAAATTACATATTTGACTCCCGAGACCTGCCCGATCGGCTGATGTATGGAAAGTTCAGAGCCACAATTACTTTGATTAAAAATGGCGAAGTGGTGTTGTGTTTCCTTGCGTTTCTGGAATCAAAAATGAAAAGCACGTTTGGTTAAAACTTAAATAAAATTACTTTTACCAACAATTTAAACCATGGCTGTTGTTTTAATCACAAAAATGATACTTATTGATTTGATTGTGTTTTATTAACGTTCTTTGTCGCCTATTGACAGATCTTCAACTAAATGTTTTACTATGAAGATATATTTGTTTTAGATGTTTCTGATTTTGCTTTTATTATTCAATATTTTGAATAAATAAATAAATATTTATTATTTTTAATCGGTAAACTATTGTTTGAGACAAGATTTTTATGCATAGCATAAATGGTAACAATTATTATAAGCAATAATTATTGGCCTGAAACAATCATCAACGTTGAAAAAATCTCCCGAGAAAAGATAAAATAAATATTTTTAATAAATTGATTTCCGTCTGTGAGTAACGTTAGTGCAAAATAGTTTTTTTTAATAATTTGTGCTACAGAATAAAAGTTTTGTCAATTACTATAATAACTAGTCTGTTATTTTAATTTCCTTCGCTTCCGATATATTTTTTACATTAGCTCCAAAAAGGAGGAGAAATATTTTCCCTCAGGGTTATGTTTTCTTAAGAGATGCTGTGTGGAGGATCTTATCAAGGAAAGGGAGGAGAGAAGTTCTGGGAGGGAAAAGGGTAATAGGGGTGAGTATAAATTTGGGGATTAGTGTGTCCAGAAGTTACAGATGAATCCATCCTTTCAACTGCGGTATAATGCGTTGGGTCGAGAGAGTCCGGCTGGAGAGGTCAAAAGACTTCCTCATCCAGTCTCTCTCGATCCGACACGCCACGCTGTAGGTGAGCAGACATATCGGCCGCCAAGACCTAGACAAACCTCACCCCTGATAAGTCACCAAACCTAACGAACCACTTGGGGGGACCTATAGTAGAGGTGTATCCTTCTTTTTATCAATTAATTTCGCAGATTACAAGTATTATATTTTATTTTTGTTTTTTAACGTACCATTTGGCAAACACGACTTACGTAGTACGTAAAAAAAAGGAATTTAAAATTCAATCCAAGTTCATCTTCCCCCGATGACTGCAGTAGCAGAGGTCGCGGGGTCGAAACCATGCATTATCATAAATATTTAACTTTATTTAAGGAATGTCCCAAACACGTAATGGGTAAATATATAGTCATGTACACTTACCTACAGAATATTTGCCCCACATTTCAGAGTGGAATATACTCGTATGTAAGATTCTACACATGGTAAGATAATAAACATAAAAATTATCGATACATAGACCTGGAGGTCTAGCACGAACGATCGATTAAACCCTATATCTATACGATATTGACTAAAGCCGTCATATACGGTCAATTATCAAATATTTGCGAGCACGGTCAACAATTGAAAAGAAATATTCCGAGCGACGATAGTATCAGTTAAGATTTGGTTAACTGTCAATATACGAATATATTTGGTAATGTCTCTAAGTACCAAAATTACAGCCTTATTCATAAACTAATGAAGCTCTTAGAATTGAAAGAAGTCTTTAATAATTCATCTATGACATGATCAATTTATTCGTTCGATCTTTGAGAAACGAAAACGGTAGAAATATGACTAAAGACCTCATTAACTAATTAACTCCCGTTCAGTGTCAAAAAGTAAATGTTGTCTGCCACTGAATGTTTAGGTTAGTGTTTCTATTCAGCTTTGCCAATTTATTCATATTTTTACATAATTGTTTGACGTTGACGTTTCGGAGTGTAAATTTGAGACCCAAACTCAACAAATTTGTATCCTCGCGCGCCGCTCTGGTGAACATCCTCCATTCAGTGTCATAGTATCGAATCCTTCTGATCTTTATTTATTCTTTATTAACTCCCTTCTTAGGGGGTTCTATATACACGCACATATCAATTTATAATCTTGTTTTAGGTCACTTTATTGATATTTTAAGTCTACCGGTTTCGGTACCTCCGTACCATCCTCAGGACTGTTATAAAAATACTAATTAGTATTTTTATAACAGTCCTGAGGATGGTACGGAGGTACCGAAACCGGTAGACTTAAAATATCAATAAAGTGACCTAAAACAATGTATTTTCTTTTTATTTATTTAAAATGTCAAGTCACAATGTGTTTGCTTCTTTTGAAAAAAAAAAAAAAAAAAAAAAAAAAAAAAAAAAAAAAAAAAAAAAAAATCAATTTATAATCGTTGAAGAAAGTGTATTGTACATAATAAATAAATATGTGATGATTCGAGTCTTCTTTTAATACCTCCCTTCACAAGGTAATAGAATAATTTACACAATACACCTTTCAATTCTCTTACATCCAGGATTGGTATTCCATAATTCCCGCAAGCTTTTTAACTCGAAGCCTCCTTCAGACTTGGAGTATGCCACGATATCAAATCCTTAAGCGTGACAACACCCCGGAAGGGCCAAGTTCTCTGAAAGGATTTTTCTAAGAAGGTTTTAGTTTTTCGCTGGTAACATTCAGAAAAGCCGTAAAAGGATACAGTCTAGGAGTGCAAATACTAGATAATAGATATTTCTGCCGCATTGAAAACAGACATCCGACCACTTGAAAACTTAAAAAAGAAGTTAGTAAAATGCTTCCTTTTTCTATAAATCGTCTATACGACTAATTCATTGGTATATTTTTCTCCTTCTAAGTGTTCTCTGATCTTAAAAAGATAAAAATTGATGAGTCTGTCTCAAGTTATAGCACTGAATCTACGAAATAATACAGATGAAGATGCTTTGGCAATTGATATTTTAATTCCACTATTTGAATACAAATACTTTGAAAAGTGTGGATTTTGCCGAGCTCCCCATCTCAAAAACAATTTGTCACCAGCATTGCGTGTTAATTCAATACAGCATCACATGTTTATTAGCAATGTTGTATTTCAATTTATGATTTATAATAATCTTTTTAAATGAAATTGCGTGAAAATAGAATAAATTTTTTAAAACGAAATAGTTTAACCACGCGATGCAAACCACGTGAATATAATCATATCATTAATGGATGTGTGGCATTACTTTTCTGCGGTTACATCAGTGTGGACAACGTCACGTGTTGTGGACCTGTTATATTACTGTGACTGATGACAATTATATTATATAAATAATTATTATATTAATTGAAACCTAAGGTGCATGGGATACTACTTTGGTAAGGGAAATATTCACTAGTTATTATCCGTACGTACATATTTTTTTAGTAAATGTTTACAAAATTGGGGCACGCTTAATGCACACTTTATTTTTTTTTTAATTGTGGTGCTTAGATATTAACTAGAACTTATCAATTCAGTAACCAGAATTGTAAATACTGCGTTTTAATAGTTATTTTGTTATCTTTAAAAACGCGTAATATCATTTTCAAGGTCCGCCATGTTATTAATTACGACTGTGAATACGCGGTTTTAAAAGGAAAAATTACTTTTAGAGTCCAGTCAATGAATGGTCCAAAAGGAGGTGTAGAGTGTGTCGGCCGGTACCTAAGCGATTCCTTCAAAAACTTGTTCAGGGTGCTTAGGGTGTGAACATATCAAAAGTCCTGACGTCTATGTAGGTGGTGAACTAGGGTGGGGGGAGGAAGGTCCCAAATTTCGGGTTTCCGCTTATATCTCAAAAAGGGAGCAGTAGGTACCCACATGAAAAAAATATATATTTTGTGTATATATTATAGCTGGGTTACCCGGCTTCGCTCAGGACAACATCCGAGAGTGTTCTGAAATGTTCCACAATAATGTTCCTGATTCCCTATTCCCGAACTTTACACGACATACTCCGCCACTCCTTCCAGAACTTTCTAGAGCTCTATGGAACCTTCTAAAACTTTCCGGAAGACTGTTCTAGAAATTTCAAGAGGAAGAAACTTTCAGCCCTTGTAGTTTCAAAAGCATGCCCTTTAGGTAAAAACGACTGTCATCCTGGAGGGGGGATAGAGATCTACCGCCACTTATAACGCCCTTGACCGTACCGGGACTCGTTTCTGAGTTTTTGCAAGCCGCACATTTTTTTTAAACTTTTATAATATATAGCTGTTTCCCGGCATGTGTTGCAATGCTATATTCAAATAAATAAAATGTTACTCCATGCATGTCCTTTCCCGTGCGTTCCCCTCCAGCGTTCCACTTTCACCTTCCCCGCCACCGCTCTCCCGCTCCACCGTCCCGCCAACCCCCCTGGCACTTCATTTCTTGGCTCCTCTCCCGCCCGGCCCGTAGCCGAAACTTTTTTCTAATACTAACATTTTTAAACTCGTGATATCTTTCTAATTAAATATCCGAATTGAAAAATTAAAAAAGTTAAATAAAGGTATTGACGCTATCTTGAATATTAAGTAATTTATTTTGATAAGGATTAAAACCAAGATACAAATACAGAGCCTTTTCAAGGGGCGACATTTAAATAAAAATTTTAAAATAAAAGAATACTTATTGTGGCATAACCATAATAGTTCGACATATGCTGTTACAATTTTTTTTATAAATAATAATGTGATCTACAAAGTCGTAGTACATTATTTTATTCTATCATCAATAGTTTTCGCAGCGCACGCGAAGTAAAGAATATTTTAGGAGATTTTTTTACACCTTGGGTTATATTATTGAAGTTTTAGTAAGGATGCCTTTTTTAATATAATTTGACCTATGTTACCCAGGGATAGTCTAGCTTCCCAACAGCGAAAGAATTTTTCAAATCGGTTATGTAGTTTTGGAGCCTATTCGATGCAAACAAACAAACAAACAAATCTTACCTCTTTATATAGTGTATAGTGGATAAGTAGATATTGGTTAAAAACAATAAAAATATATATATAATCCATATGATAATGACACGTATCTTGAACTTCAACCCAGTGCCAGTGGTACCGGGATGGTACTTTTGTTATAATATTATTGTCTGTATACCATTTCTAGTCACTGGTTACGTGAATGCTTTTGTATTTTTAGATTAGCAGTTCCTATTTACGAATTGTGTCGCACCTTCACATGGCACAAACGCATTTGTTACACATGAACAAAATAATGAAAATTACGCATTATTTATCATTAACGAAAATTGCAATATGTATTTTTTATTATTATCTAACTTAGCGATTTTTCGTTTTAAAAGTGCATTTTCACCGTCGTAATTAATAACATGGCGGTCCTTGAAAAATGATATTTCGCGTTTTTAAAGTTAACAAAATAACCATTTAAACGCATTATATTTCAATTCCGGTAATTGAATTACTTACAACTTACTATTATCTTAATACAGCAATTTAAAAAAGTGCATATTAAGCGTGTCCCCATTTTGTGAATATTTACCATTATTTAATATTCGTCATTTATTTAGGCGGTTATCTCATAATAGTGTCATATAATGTTTGGTAACAAGTCCCAGCGACAGCTAGTACGGACATCATCGACGTTCGTCCTTTTCCTTTTCACGCGTCTGGTTTGAAAACGAAAAAGACAGAAGATACTAGAACTATGGCATTACGTTCGATCTCTTGCTGTAACTAGAATATATTGTTTAATTTTATGAATTTAATGATTTGTCGCATGAATCATCTTAGTGGAGCGTATAAATAGATCCAACAAATGCAAGCTTTATACACTAAGAAATAAATACAAATAATTAAAATATTTATTCGGCGTTCTCATCTCAAAGTCTATGGTCAATAACTGCCAAAACGTTATTGAAAACGTGCTCTAACCCACTCTAACCTGTATAAGATGTCTTCCTGCAGAAGTATAGGCTTCGTCTCTCCGTGCAGTATGGGCAGGCAGATAATTTCTCCATTTGAAGCACATTTCGTAAATTATTTATGTTGTGAAAGAAGATTTGCTAAATATGCATAGAGTCCACCTCACGGATAATACGGAACGTTCGTGTTGTCGAAGTACGAAGCATGGATAATACGGAATATTCCTTTTAACTAATAGAAAATCAAGTATGACATTTGTCGAAAGTACCAATCTTATAAAATAAATTCTTGTCAAAATATAAACAAAAAAATATCTACTTCGAATTATTGGGTTGAGATTCAAACTACGAAAGCTGCACGTCTGAATAATTTAGATATACATCCCAGGATTTGAATGGTTTGTTGGCAAAGCAGAGTTTGTCTAGTGGGTAGGTATGTGTAATTATTCTAATATATTTCTTTCCATTTTCTGGTGGTATAAATACAGGTATAAACTTATCAATAATGCATTACTTAATTAGGTTAATAAATTATTGTTTTATATGGCAATAATATTTTTTCTATGATTGGCTTTGACGTACTTTGATAGATTGATTTGATCTGATTTTCTATAATTTGCTTTTTAGATGGATTGTCTATAAAATGTTAAATAAAAACGATTAAGAAATGGCGTATCCGCGTAAGTGAATTAATTTTAACAAAATTAAAATATGAAATGCATATTTTTGCGTGTTTTTTTGTCTCTCCCGACATAAACACTCACTTTTCATAGTTATAAAACTAAATCTAACTGTTTGAATAAAAATTTTTCCGTAAATGAGTAAGCGGTTCAATGCATAAATAATAAAGATTTTTGTATTTTAAATGCTATCTTTCAGATACTAAATTTTCAATGACAGGAAAAATAATAACTGAACACCGATAAATACGCAGAGAACAATTCTTATTTTGAAATGTTTTCGTTCCTAAATAAATGCACTGCTATTTGCTGTGCGTTCGGGTTTTGGTTCACATTATAAAGCATAGACGCGTGAAACCCAATCTTTGAGGTACTTATTTAAAAATATCATTATATAATTTATTATAAAGGAACCATAACAAAAATACATGAAATATTAGTTGATTAACCCCATCTTACAACAGTGTCTCCGTTGCACGAGTGTCGGGAATATAATATTCATGCGATATGGTTGAAGATTATTTGTGGGATCTCAGGTAAGAGTGAGATACGCGTTATGATGCTTTAACGACAAAAGGAAGGCCCTACCCGAAACGTGACCCACAATGAAGCTCCTGCGCTCAGGAACGTTTTTTTAAATATATTATATATGGATAAGGTCATAGCTTCAAATTATTTCTGCTACCTTGTGGCATAGGGAGGAGGCGGTTCTAGGAAAATATTCATCTTATTTTTTGAAATAGTCACTAATTTGTAAGTATATTATTTATTAGAAATATTAATTTCGGTTTTGTCTATCTGTAACATTAATCAATGAACTCTGGTACTTCTACTTTAGATTTTTCTTGCCTATTTATTGCCATGACAAATTTCATTTAATTGATTTGTATTATTTTGCAGTATATTAATTTAAGATAATGTATGGCATATCTACGACACATACCAGAGAAGTAGATACCGTAAGTATCGCCTCGGTGTAAGATCACCATTCAAAATTGAAATGTTGCTTGAAATGGCTTTAGCCCTGCTTGGTAACTAGATCTGAATTGCCAGGTACTTCCCCACCTCCCTCCTCCCCATCTCTTTCCCCACCCCACTACCTTCAGTCTCAAAAAATACCCCAATTGGGGATGTCATAGTCTCACTGGCTCCAGGCGGGTACAGTTGAGACGCTTGTGCGGTATTCACCTACAAATAACAAAATACCTGGAATAGATGTCTTGAAGAAATCCATGTTTCAGGAGGAAGAAAACGTAGGCTGTAAGCATAACGAGGAAACCATTTTTATTGGTTTTAAATTATTTTTTTACCGTGATTTTTCATGGGTCTGCGGTAGGTGTCAAATATTTTCTAAAAATCATGAACATATTTTTAACACGTAGTTAAATATATTGGGTACATTTGAGTTGCAATATACGAGTTGTACAATATTGTCCGTGAAATCTTCCGGTTTTCGATAATAATTGTTTTTCTGTGATTTGTTTTGTACAAATACTTAACGCACAAGAATCCCAAATGGAAAGAGAAGGTTGGGAATTACCAGGCTCAGATCTATTCACCAAAATAAAATATTACTTTTAAATTATCTTCAGTGTAATTTGATCCAAAGCAGCTCAATATATGTCATCAAAAATTATATTGGTTAACTCATTGGTAACATATTTTATCCAAATAAATAAATACAGACATATGTATATGTGTATTTTTTTAATCTACTGCTTACCAACTTCAAAGTTTCAACTAAACGATTATTTTAATAACAAATTAAAAATGTGCCGATATATTTTATTTACAAACCGCCTCTGTGCAAGATAAGTATTAAATATAACACTGTTTGTCTCATTCATGTAATGCTCTTACGTTTATGAATGAACGACAAATTAGCATACTACACTACGTATTCACAAATAAAGTACTACATTATGTTAACGATTACACTAATATACACATTTGTTTAAGCCGACACTTCCCAAACGGGAGATGGCAGGAAATGGATTCTGTTGCATTTACTTTCAGAAATTATATATTATTATGTTTGTATTGAAAATTCCTTATGCTGTATTATTGCACATGCAATAATGAAGCATTATTTTGAAGCCGTTTAGTACACCCCTAATTTTTGTAAATGAAAACTTCTTTGATGAAACAAAAAGCGATACTAAAAGAAGACAAATACACGCATTTCATCTCAGAACGAAATCAAATCAGAACCTCCTTTGAAAAGTAATTAAAAAAATAGTTAAATATGTTACGTTTGGTTAGGGTCATGGGTTATTTTAAAATTGTTTTTTCATAGCTTTTAATGACTTTTCAAAAAGATGTTGAGTTGACTTGATTCTGAGTTGGCGTGGAACCATATAATTTAGTCTGCGAGAGAATAATCGGTCTTCTCTTTGTGCGATGCTTCCTAGTCTCCCCACTAGTATCTACTTTAGTTTTCTGAAGGTTTCACTTCTACCGCGTTGAAACTGCACACATGTATTTTTTTTATTAGCTCTATACAGTATGCCCTTTGGGGAGACCGTGTGTGTTGGGTCTTTTTATAAGGAAAGGAAAGAGAGGAATTTCTGGAAAGTAAAGAGGTATCAAGGGTGGATAGGAATCTAGGGATAAATGTGTCCAGGAGTGACGGACGGATGAATCTATCCCTCCTACTGCGGTGCAAGGTGGGTCGAGAGAGTCCGGCTGGAGAAGTCTAGGTTAGGTGTCAAACGCATTCGCCACCAACACCTAGAAAATCATACCCCATGAACCGGGGCACCCCTGCCGAGCCACCAAAAGTAGCGAACCACTTGGGTTGTCCTACCGCAGGGTGTTGGTTATCCAATAAATGGTTCCCGGGGTGGCGGTACCCACAACCGCCTACCAAATTATAAATTTTAATTAAAATTATTTAAAAAAATTACATAAAAATAGGTCGCTGGTTAAATATCATAAATATTTTGAAAGCTTTCATCGTTTTCCACACGTTATTTTAAATGCTATTAAATTACATATGACGTTGAGTATCTAAATAATATCAATCCAGATAGAAAGGTACCTACCCTCAGTATCACCCTTTTGTTAGAAGTGAATGGACAATCTTCTATCGAAGACCTGAATGGACAACCTTCCCCTTTCCTACTTTTTTTAGCCTCGCAATATTTACCATAGATTTGTTTATATGTATACCGCATAAGAGTCCCAACGGCTCCCATCTGAATCCAGTGAGACTACGGCATCCCCAATCGGGGTATGTCGTGAGGCCTGAGGAACGAAATGGGGAAGAAAAAGGGTGGTAAGTACCTGGCTATTCAGATCTGGTCACCAAACACGTCTAAAGCCATTTCAAGTAATTTTTCAATTTTGTTTTGTGGTCTTACAACAGGGCGATACTGAGAGTATCTTCCACTCTGGAATGTGCCGTAAATACACCACATATTATTTTTTTGTTGATTAATTGTGAAATAATACAAATTAATCAAATACATTTGATTTGCACATGCCGGGATTCCGCGACCTTCGGGTTGCAAGTCGAGAGCCTTACCCCTAGACCACGGAAGCCGTCAAATACACTGGCTATAGGGCATTTGAGACTCTTGTGCCAATTAATATACTTATACAAGCGAGTATCGAAACTGTATAAATATTTGATTAAAAAAAGATTAGGTGTTTTTTTTAATTTATTTTATTACTTTTTATTCGTGGAAAACTTTATCTTCTCTTAAAAATCTTTTCTAATTAATGTATTTTTTATGAACGAAATTTTCCATCATATAATTTTAAAACGTTTATAAAAAAATTACAATTATTTACGGTTGTGCGCCTTTATGAACATTTATTGTGACGTTAGTACAAAATAAACGGTATCACCATAATATATGAAGAGAATCCCTAAAGCAATGGTATGAATGAATAATAAAACAGAACAAATGCTAACCGTAACCATACATTATTCATCTATTCACCGCTGTGATAATTTGATGTAAATAAACAAGTCCTAAGTGACGAAAACAACCGCTTAAATCGCTGGAATACACAGAAAAATAAATGAGTTTTTAGATACGGTATACGTAACTTATTCATTCAAATTAATTCAGGTATTTATTCAAAACAAACCGGAAATTCATCTCTCAGGATCGGCGCGTGCGCAGTCGCTTATGATAATTGAAAAAATGAATAATAAACGGACCGGTTCCGAACAGAGGCAAGTGGCGTGTTCCAAAAGGCTCGTGAAAATATATATTATAGATTGTTCCTTTTATTCAGCTAATTAATGATAATTTCACCTAATTATTTCGGTAATGAGACACGCTTTTGTATTTATGTTGCGCTACAAGGCGCAACTCAATCTCGGCTTACGCATTACGGGCCGAATTATCAATGTTTTATAAAAGTTTTGTTTTTTTTTGTTTATTTCCTATTTAACGCCGATGACATGAAATTATATAAATGCATTAGCTCCATAGATGACTGCAACCAATTACAAGAAGACGTTAGCAGAATTGAGGAATATTGCGAAAACAATCAATTATATCTAAATATAGACAAATGTAATGTTATTACTTTTACACGAAGAAAAAAATCCAATTAATTATATTTACAAAATAAACCATGTCCCTCTACAACGAGTAGAAACAATAAGAGATCTTGGAGCAATACTAGACTCTAAAATGTTATTTAGGGATCATATTGAAAATATTCTAGAAAAAGCTTATAAGCAATTGGGTTTCATTATTCGCATTACAAAGCCTTTTACTATAGCACAAACCCTAATTCTGTTATATATGTCATATTTATGTACGGTTACAACTCGAGTTCGCCTCAGTAATTTGGAATCCTCAATATCAAACATATATTCATCGCATTGAAAATATCCAGATACAATTTATAAAACACCTATCGTATCGTTTTAGTGATCATCAATTTGACCCTATCGCCTTATATAAACGCAGAAAAATCTCTGATGCGTTATTCTTATACAAAATCATGAACTGCCTTGTTGATTCATCATATCTGTTAGAAAATATTGCATTTCGTTGCCCCAAACAAAATACCAGATCGAACGACTTATTTAGAATACCACACAGTAAATCCAAATACGCGTAAAACTCTGTAATAATACGTATCTGTGAAACTTACAATGCCTTACGAGATGTAGACAGTTTCAACCATGACTTGAAATCATATAAAATGCAGCTTAATATATTAATAACTTAAAATACTTTTTTTTCTTTTTTGTGAAAATTTATAATATTATTATCCGTAGTAAATAGTATTACTATGTTTGTTAATATGTTTTTCTTTTTTATGTTGTTCCTTATTATGTTTATTTTTTTGTCACATAAGTTGAGTAGATAAAAAAACAAAACAAAAACCATATCAAAATTTTAACTTAATGGAACTTAATTGGTCTACAACATATGAATGTTCATTGTTATATTATCATTTTGTATGACTGTTTGTTTTCTAAATAAAAAAATTAAAAAAATAAATAAATATAAAAAAGTCACAATAAATTAAAAGTTTAAGTTAAAAAATTCAAAAGTCGTGAACAAGTACCTACAATACGCTGTTTTAATTTAATTCCATAGACGGGTGCATATTTTTTACTACTTTATATAATATACGATTAACTTAAATATGATATTGATTTAATGAATAATAATTATCACAAAAGTGACTCTCCGCTTAACTGATTTACAATTTGGGAGGCTGATATGGGTACTGCCGCCCCGTGAACCATTTATGGGTTAACCAAAATGATTGCCATATGTCACCCCAAATGGTTTACCACGTTTGGTGACTTAGTAGGGGTGCCCGGGTTCATGGGTGAGGTTTGTCTAGGTCTTGGCAGTCAATGCTTTTGCCCACTTATTGCGTGGCGGGCCTGATCGGGAGAGATTGGTTGAGGGAGACCTAACCTATACCTCTCCAGCCGGACTCACTCGACCCATCGCCTTGCACCGCAGGGCGAGGGATGGATTCATATAAACACATTGATCCCCAGATTCCTACTCACCCGTCATTCCTTTTTCCTTCCCATAACTTCCTCTCTTTCCTTTTCCTGAAAAGACCCTCCACACAGCAACCCCAAAGATGAAATAGGCAGAGATAAAAATATTTTATTTCTTTAGGTCCTCCAATTTTCAATACAAAGTGTTTTAACGAATGTACCTTAAACGTGATTTAAAAAATACTTTATTTTTTCTATATATTTTTTTTCTCTGAGCATACCTTCACAATGTATTTTTAATTACTTTAATTTGTATCCTGATAAAGCATGCGTAGAGCGAAAAAAAAATCTTAAATTCGTAACAAAGTTATTGTTTTATTTCATAAATATGTTTATATTTTAACAATTACTGTGCTTTTAGGTTCATAATCATGTAACAGGTAGTTGTGAAAATTGTGTAATTTATGATGATTATTCGCAATGGAAATCACAGGTATTATAATGAATCTATTAATGAAACCTGATTAAATAAATAGCAGATTTAATTGGCTCCTCTACCAAGAATACAGAGATGTGCAGAGTGCCGAGGTTTCAGATAGAAATGCCAAAGTTTAATCTTACCAGCGGACTAGCAGCAAGGAACTCTAGGCTAACAGGTTGTTGTCACACTATTTCTACATAAGGATTAGCTGATTTCCATCAATGTGAAGAGTCAAATTATTTCAGTGCTGTTTCTGCTGTTTACTATAATTTATCTTTATTTTTAAGGCTTGCTTCACAATTTTAAAATTATATTATTTATACGAATGCGTTAATAATTTGATAAATGCTGGTGAACTTTGACCAATTGTTCATTCAGATGTAAAACAAAGTTGTTAAAAGAATTATTTCGTTTTGTTAACTGCCTATTTCGACTCCACTGAAAATGTCAATACCTAAAATCTTAAAAACCTGCATTATTTCTGGGGTTCTTTTGGTCGTTATTTTAATGCAGTTGTTTATAAATTTAAACCAGTTAATTAAACAAATAATTATTAGAATGTTAAATTATTACTTAGATTTACAAGCTTGCTACTTTAAAGTTTAAAATAAGAAATATGATAATAATTATTTATTTTATTCCGGAATGTTGGAAGTTTAGTGCAATCCCACACATCTCACAAGTACCTATGACATAGAGGTCAGAAGGTACAAGCAAAAACAAAAACAAAAAAAGATGTATGTATGAAACAACAAAAAAAAAACGGTAATGGTCTGTAGCATTATTCGAGATTGATGGAGCCAATAACTTTCTCCGTTGTTCTTCGATCCTGGAATCTGAACTATGGCGGGATTTTATAATGAGAAGACTTCCGGAATTGTGTATCCTATCTCTTAATCCTTCCACCCAGGTTCTTACGAGGTCTTCAAAACCAGAACCTTCTCCGGAAGAATTGCAGTATCTGAGAAGGCGGAACATCATGGTAGGCGTTGTTATATTGCACATTTTCCATGCTGCTCTTCTTAAAGTTGATCCAAAGTTCCTACATACAAAAAAATGTACAGAACGTAAGGAAAACATCATTTTTATAAGTATTAGTTTAATATGCGGCTTTATGGTGAGCGCACGTATTTGCGGGTCCATGTCATCATCGTCCATCAGCTTATTGTTAATGATATATCCTAAATACGTTATTTCTTCTACTACTTCCAGAAGTTCACCATTCAGGAAAGTTGGTGGAATTCTTTTTAGACCCATATAAATATCAATATAGTGCCAATCCTTAGTAGAGTGCACGCTTTTTATTTCGCAATTGGCCGTTTCTACTGGATTTTTTTTGCAACTCGCTTGTTGGCTCTCCATAGATATTCTGTACTCAATTAAAGTGCTAAACCTAAAAGGGAGTACAAGGATGTTATTTAGGAAACACTACAAATAAGCATTCAAGGGCGTAATAAGAGTTAGTCGGAATACCGATCTCCATCAAGGCTACCGTGTCGAGTGAGTGCGAACCTAAACATGTTTAATTACATATTTATGAATTCACCTACGATTGTTTACGACCTTTTCGTCCTTAACCATCGGGTATGATTGTCACACACGATCCCAAACATGGTGAACGCGTTCGATCGCTATTTACGACATTTCTGCGTTGGCTGACACAATGTCGTCGATGTGTGAACACAATAAATTTATATATGCTTATTTTAGAGTTACTTAGCCATTTAAGTAGAGTTTGGCTGCTTGGATAATCATTTATGCGAGTTGATTTAGTTAGCAGAGGCGAACGCCTGACTACGCAGTGTTATCCTGGAGGTTCGTATTATACCTGTGCGAGATCCGACCAACCTGCATACATAACTTCCTAATAAGCTCGGAGTTAACATACGAGTACATACTAAAAGGTGCCCCGATTTTCAAATATTATTTTATCAAAATGTAAAGAAATATTTTGAATGTTTAAGTCTTGTTAAATTATGCTAATTCATTTGCTGTTATTTATCTTATTGAATTACGCTATTAGGTTTATTAAATAATGCTAAAATAATTTTATTATTTTTTTCAGAAGTTATGTTGGGTTAGTGCAATTTAATTCTCTCCATAAAGATGCATATTAAAAGGAAAACAGAAATAAAATGCAATAAAAATTACGATGGAGTTCCACCTATAGTATCAGCTGGACAAATAGACATTCTATAAAAGTATTCCTAATAGGTGAGTACCTACCTAATTCTTAATTATATGAATTTCTATATTTATATGTAGGTATATATTTATTTTTATTTTTATAATGAACTAAAGTGTTATCAAGTAACATTTCGCAAAAATATCGGATCATCATAATATTACATAAGCTTTAAATAAGACACAGCCTTATATTAATCAAAACACTTATTGCCTTTTTGGAGTCACTGAAGTTTAAATAAATATATGTCTACCTTAAAAGAAATGTAGTTTAGGAACGAACTCATTCTCCCCAAAGACATGATTTTCGGTAAGTATAAACTTTTTTTGCATTTTTTCTACATCATTTGAGTATAAGGTATCTTAAGGCTCCGTTACGTGCCCCAAAAAGAAGAAGATGGAGAGATACGAAATTACCAATGTTAGAAGAGAGCGCTAACATTTACAGCGCCAAAATTGATGCAAAAACTGCGAAAATCTTTAATAAAAAACGACTCGTTTAAAATCTCTTGAGGGCTGTCTAAAACAGTATTTAATGAAAGACTGTGATTTTTTTCATACATTTAACTTTTAAAATAACAGAAACAGACTTGAAAATAAAAAAATTTGGAGCATACTTACGATTACTACGATTTTTTTCTATCGAGGGAATTTCATATAATTTGTGTTTCGGCGTGGGGAATGTATGGATATTATCTTAAAAACTAACATATATTTTTTTAAGAGCTTAAAAACTTCAAATTTTTAAGGGAGGTTTGCAAGAAATCCGTGGAAATTCGGAGAGCGGCCTCTTAAGGTTCCCTTATTAAAGGGTCACTCTCAACAATATTCAAAGCATTTTTATCACTCCGTATACGAAAATGATTTTACGTTACAAATAAAATAAAAACCTAGCATTCGTATGAGAACAAAAAGGCAATCGCGTATTAAAGGTGATACTTTCGCTAAATATATTTTAACAAGATTTTATAATTAAAATACAGTGCACACTTTAATTGAACACTCTCCGTTGTTAAAATAAAGATCCCTCCTTCATCATTGCATGGTTACGAAAGGTGCAATATCGTCAGCAAATAACAAAAAAGTCTATATAAAAAAGAGCTATTTCATATATAATAATAGAGGTCTTAAATTAGACCCCTGGGGACTCCGAATTTTTGAGGTAAGGTTTTGCAGCTAATTACGCGCAAACTAGATGGTGTTTTCTATTAGACAAATAATTCTGGAAGTAAGAAGGCAATCTATGTGAGAAGCCGATTAGAGTTTGAGTAATATCACATAACTAAATAATATTATACGACATTATTTATATACGGACCTTTTTTCCATGAATATTATAAATTGACATAAATTTTATTATATGTGCCTAGTGTACTAAAAGCTCCGTGTGAACTTTTTCAAAGTTCGATGTATTCAAATATGTAGTTGAACTAAATATTAATACGTGATACGTATTTATTAAAACCTACTTGAAAAACTATCCCGGGTTAAGAACAGTTGTGTTAAACATTATGCAGATCTCTGGGCGTCTATTGATCACGTAATGAATTCAGTATTTATTTGATTAAGTTATGAAGGTAGCCTTACCTACATAAGATCATCAGACATGGGCATTGAGCGTAAAAATTTACATGGTTCCGTCGGTCATTGGCAATCAAACGGTTTTGGAGATGCCAATTTACTCTTAATAATTTTACTTTATTCTTGACTTTCGGATATTAGTGTGTTTGTTTACTTTTATTTTGGGCAAATCAGAAAACACTGTTAGCAAATTTGCTCCGAGCAAAGGAAGAGTGTGATGTCTAGTATCAAAGTATAGTTTTAATTTTCATAAATTTCATAATGAGGGGGTGGGGGGGTTGTTTATACCCCTATAATAAAGAAGCGATAAAAGCGATGTGGACATGTTTCGCGATCCAATAGTCTGGCCAATCGAACCTAAATTTCCAGAAAAAGACTATTTATCGTCATCATTATGACATTCAAATCTGTACCCTAAAGTTAAAGGATAACCACGTATTTCTAACATCTATGTGTGATTTATCCTTTAAGGTACAGAAATGGAACGGTGTTATGAGCTTGAGAACCAAAAGGTATTAAGTCAGTAGCAACAATAGGCCACTTGCATAGATTTCATAACGACTTGGAAAAAATCGTGTGGATAGATTTTTTTACTAAGATTACGAAAAAGTTAGTAAAAATTTTTAGAAATGTATAGTTATTTTTATTTTTAAATAAATAAATCCATTATTTGAGCTTGTGACGTCACTACATGAAAATGTCCAGTCTCCGATTATATTCCCTTTATTTTGTAAAATTCCACACTGATCAATTTTTTTTTATATGGCAACACTTTGATTTCCGGCGAATTTTTGAATTTGCGTTTAACGTTCATTAGATTTGTTGTTTGTTCTATGCGAACCATAGACATATAGGGTTACGAAGAGAACCCCGTACAACGTATTGCTATTCGTGTGGAAATCGTTATTTTTTTTAAATGTCTTTCGGCTATGTAATTATCGTTTTTTCGCACCCATAAAATTATGTCCCGTCTTTCCGGTTTATAAAAAATGGTCTGATTTTTCGCATTGAAATTTTCAGAAAATCGCCAGGGTTTCAAAAATACGATTAAAAAAATTTAAAAAATACAGAATGTCTAGAATATTTGCCTCAACCATTAAAAAATGTGATGCAAGTGGCCTATTGTTTCCTTTCAAATCTACGTGATTCTAGTTGGTATTTTCTATCAGTGTAGATTGTGCGCACTCTTGTGCTGATATCTTAAATAGCTAGTATGCTTAATTTGATTGTGCTTAGATTAATGGTGTTATATAGAATAGGGTAGATAAAGATAAACAAAACAAATGTAGGTACATAAAATTTTTGAAAATTACAGTTGGGACAACATTTTTTTTCATTGGTAGTTGAATAGTGAATACCAACCTCGCAGTACCCATTCATCTATATTAATTTTAATTTTAATCCCTTTACGCAATAATTTCTACTTTCGTAAGTAATGAAAATGAATTCAAGAAATTTCTTTTTATATGTAATGAAAATGAATTCCAGAAAATTATCCTAAACATCGGAGCTTTATTTGTTGATAAAAGATGAAATTGCCTAAATACCTTCGTCAGGACAAGTAATCGTTAGTATTACTCGAATTAGTTGGTTGAATTTCAGAACCAAGTTTTGAGTGCATTTTGACGCCACGCCGTACGCGTCGCTCCACAAACAACTTCTGTGTACGTGGAATTTCAAACAAAACTACCGTTGTAATTCGGTTTTGAGTTCAAGAATTCGTAACAAGATGTAGCTCTTACGTCAGCAGCTTGCATGTGGACGTTTCTTCACTATGGTATAAGTCCTAGGGATTCATAGAATTTATACATAGTATCTTTCCGAATATGGAGAGATTACATATGGCGTCATTGCCTGTCACGGTTACTTTAACTAGGTGACTAGCTGTCACTGAATCACAGTGGATCCGAGAAACTGGCTATTTTTGGAACCAGTTCTTATCGGATTTATAAAATGGTTACCTACACTCGAACTGGGCGAAGCCGAACTAAAAACCGCCCGCCGGGCCTAGCAGCAAAAACCTGTGGAGCGGGTTTTTAACTGCTAGTATCAAATTAATCTAGTAACAGTAAGATAATAATGTAACTCAAGGGGCTCTATAAAGGTTAGGGTACCAGAAGGTTAAGGACAAAATTAATAGTGTTGATAACATTTTTGAAATTGTTACATTTGTGCTGAAAGATTTATATTTTATTACTTGAAATCCAAGGTCAAGTGTGCAAAATTTCATCAATCTCGGAATACTGTAGACTTGTTTAAAAATAAAATCCACGCCCCACCACATATAAATAGATTTTTCAGTTTTTTAGACAAATTTATCAGGTTTTAAATAATTCAATTTAATGAAACTCCATGTCTTTTGGTTGTCGATTCCTGAAGAATGTTTGTTTGCCAAGTTGTGTAATTGTGTATGCGCGTACGGGCCCGACCGGCTGTGTGTATGTGTGGATATGTGTGGGCCGCGGGCTCTGCATGTATAAGTGTTTGTTTCTATTTGCACACGCCAAAATAGTGGGGGCCTTGAAATTTGAATATTTATATTTCCAAGGTCGGCATTGTTTGATTCATAATGCCATTTCAGTCAGCGGCAGTCGGGAGTCGCTGAGGCTATACACCATACAATACCACTGGTATGGGCAGTTAGGCACCGAGTTGGTTTAGTCGCCAGGAGATATGGCTGGTGGTATGGAGCAAGATCTTTTGTGAAGATACACTCGACATCTCTTATGCCGGGTGCTGGGAGGTGCCAACAATGCCAACAGTCCTGACTCTAAACATCAATGGTAATGCTTCCTCTTTTTATACGTTTCGTATGGCAGTATTTTTTGTATATTTTATACCTAGTCCATATTTATTCTAAAACTACTTTATAATATTATATTACCTACATACTAATATTTGTACTTCACAACATTGTGACATAACCGTGGAAAAACAGTAAGACTTGAGTATTTTAAAACCTTTATCTGATCTGATAGTATTAACACGCTAGCGTCTGTACGGTTGAAATTTAAGAACCCGAGTGAGTGCATCTCTGCCGCCGCGCCTTATGCAAAACCATATTCGTTAGTGAATACAAGACTATTTTCATGTCGCTCACCGCCCGCAGGGCCTATTAATTTATATTGTTTTATGTACACCTTAAAAATTGAGAACTTCCCAAGATTTTCAAAATAAGCTCAGGAAAGTATGTTTTCTGTTTTGTAAATAAAAAAATTATATAATAAATTTTATATCGCCCTTGGGACGATTTTTTATAAAAACGGCGCTTTACAAATTTTTCAATTATTATTATTATTGTTTTGAATGTTCGATTAATTTGTCTTACGAATGATAAAATCGCTGCAGCTTCTTGTAGGATGGCCATAAACCGTATTATTAATACTTACCATCATTTATAACACGTGATATAATCAGGTAACATTTTATTTTTATACTTATAAATGAATATAAAGGTATTTTAGACTAAGCATATTGAGTTGGTAATGCATTATTTTTATCCTAGTTCATCTGCAACTGTACCTACACTATTTAGACCTCGTACATCTGTTCTGAATTATTTCCTTTCTTTTAAGTTGCGTTTTATTTCTCAGAAAAATTAAACTTCTGGAGTGGTACTAAGGTAGTTCCCCACCTTCCTCTTTCTCATTCGTTTTATGGTCTAATTTTCCATTTATCTTATTCAAGAGGTTAAAATTTCACAAAGTTTTAATTTGTTATCGATTATAATTCCCAAGTATTTAATTTTTTCTACTTTTTTCAATGTTTTGAATGTCTGTGTTTACAGTACTAATAAGTTAGTTACTTTTGTGTTCGTGCTTAAGTATTTGACAAATATCAATTAATGTATTTTTTCCATGAAATACGATTTTTTTTTCTTAATGCTAATTTATAGATTATCATCAATACTTTGCAATCTCTTATTAGATTGACTTCCAACTTTTTAATTTGTTTTTTTTTTTATTAAAAATGCTCGGCTGCGCAGCATTTTCATTCAAAACTCAATTTTGGATTTGAGGCCAAAATACTTAATCAAACTGACGTTTTTTTTTAAATTAAAAGTTATGTAAGCATTTAGAACGAAAGTGATCAATTTGATTTTTTTGTGTTTTTAATTATAAAAGAAGTCATTAAAAAATTCTATTTTTCATGACTTTAGAGATGTCTTCGGCAGTTATTTGAGTTTTCAATTTGGAAGGCCCGTGCCGCCGCCCCGGGAACCATTTATTGTAAAACCAACACGTTTACCGTAGATCACCCCAAGTGGTTCACTGCATTTGGTTACTTAGCAGGGTTGCCCGGATTCATCGGTGAGACGTGTTCAGGTCTTGGCGACGGATATCTCTTCCCACTACTGCGTAGCGGGCCAGGTCGGGAGCTCCCCAGCTGGTCTAATAATAATAATAATAACTTAGTATCTGTATAGCGCAGTTTTGTTTCATTTCACTTCAAGTGCGCATCGCCTTGTATTACAGCGAGACGGATGAATTCATACGTTTGTCACTCCTAGACACATTGACCAATTCCTACCCACCCTTCTTTTTCCTCCTGAGAACTTTTTCCACACAGCGTCCCCAAAGATGACGTAGACTCTAGGGGAAATTACTTTCCTCAGAACCTCCCACATTGGTTTAAAGTAAAAATATCAATTTAATAAAATCGATTTTTATTACAGTTTAATATCACTATCATTACAAAACATTTTTTTAAATATTGATTTTTTTTCAGTTATGGGAATCACGCCGATTTATTTAATGGCTAGGAACTCTAAAGGTAATTTTTTTCCAATTTAAACAGTTAGTTCGTAAAACCTCCTACGTCTATCAGCAAAATAATTAATTTGAATTGAAATGAAACACAAAAAATTTAATACCTGTACTGAATACCGGTATTGAAAAAAATAAGTTATTAAAATCGTTTTTACAAACAAAGTGATTGTTTCATTTCAATGAATATGTCAAACCACAAAGTTACTGCTTTCTACCAAAAAATTCATTTGAACATTATTCTAATGCAAAATCCAGACACCTGTTGTTATTTACCAGTACAGATCAAAATCATAATGAATATTATAAAAAAATGTCAACGAGTGTGGGCTAAGTATCAGATAAACAAATTGGTAACTGTTAAAATATTGCATTGGCTGCAACCACCAGTAGACCAGGGTATGCCAAAATTATTTCCTCCGTGAAATTAATGATAAAATTTTGTTTATAAACTTGTCAACCTGCCTTCATGATGCCAAACCTTTGATTGGAAAAGTTGGCCCTCCGTAGTCGAGGGGTAAGATATTTAATAAATTCGGTGCAATTAATTATGTTGTTTCATAATAAATTCAATTGAAATAATACACAAAGTATATTTGTGGAACGTTCCAGAGCGGGAGATACTCACTGAAAGAACACCCTTCACAATTTAAAAGTTGATTGAAATGGCTTTAATAGTAGTTGGTGACCAGATTTGAATAGCAAGGTATTTCCTCACCTTCCTCTTCCCCACCTTCTACCCGTCCCCACTAGCTTGAGCCTTTCAACGATCCCCAATTGAGGAGCGTTTTTACAAAACTCAACATATTATTATTTCGGAATAAATTTTTTGCTCAGACCATTTGTTTTTTTTTTTTCAAATACTTTGTAGCTCTGAGTGAGTGAGTAAAATTAATAAAATTAATTTATTAAAAATTGCTTATGTTAATTATAAATACTTACAAGTACCGTAAAAAATATAGACGCACGGTTTAACGGGAAAAAATACGGAATAAGTGAAACATGGATAAAGCATTTAGAGAGATTGTATAAAATGCTCCAGAATTGGGGATGCAGTTGGGACTTTTATGAGGTAGTCTCTAAAAAAAATTAAAAGCTCCAAAATAATTAGCAATACGTTTTTTGTTTAAAATGTACAACTCTAAAAAAAGTACACATTTTAAGAATAGAGTGTACCATTTGGAATGTAACAACCTTTGAACACAAAGCTAAGGATATTACATCTTGTCAAAAATAAAGTTTTCTTCGTCAGGATAAGAGATTAATTATCCTGACGAAGAATACATTCTTTTTTTGAAACATCTCGATAATAAAGATAATATAGTGATGTTATACAAAGTAATTTGTTTTCATTTAATTAAAAATAAGCCACTAAGTGTAATTTTCTAAGTTTGAAACCTATTACCTACATCTGTTATGATGGAGATCTTTATGAATTTAACCTGGCTGTTTAAGATAATCGATTTACTTTAATTTAATTAGTTATAATCGTGTTTCAATTTCTCAATTTTCAGATTGAACGGCGTTGATCAGTAGGCATACCGGTCCTGGTCCGCATAAATTGGACATTACAAACTATACACACGATAATAATTCCAATAATAATTCAGTACGGAGACGTGTGCCACTAAACTTGGCTGTATTCGCAATCGTAGAATGAAATTACCATAATTCCGTGTTTTGAGAATAATTAATTTGACATAAATAACGCGGGTCTTCTTCGTTTTAACATTTTCTCTCCGTATTAACGTAATTCTAGTATTTCTTCTGCTATCATAGTTAGATATGCATCCACTCGCCGCACGGAGTCGGCTAATACGCGGAGAATATCCACACATGTAATAAAAAATAATTAATAGGCATAAATTCTCTTTTTTTATAAAAAATGTTGCTTCAGTTATCTACTCCGAGTAGATTTGGTGGCACGCCGGAGATTCGTATCTGCTTTACGGTTGGTATCCTTGATAGCTCGTAAGCCCGTCCCCGATGGTCCAGCGGCTGCTGTCAAAACTAACCACATCATCAAAACCAACCAACCATTTCATCCATTTAAACCAGGAAACCAAATCTCTAAAGGTAGTTTCTCATGATACGCCTCGGTACTGGAATGAGGGTCGGGCGGGTATGGTCGATGATTTTGAACACTCACAGAACCGGAACCTACAAATTTTGTTTGTTCCACGTCCGAGATGTTTGCTTTATCTAGAAATTTTAATACAGGTACTAACTTACACAGAGCCATCCCGTTTTGGTGAAAATTATTAAAATATTCACTTTTTGTGTGCCACTGAAAAAGGGGCCGATTAATATCCATCGAGAAACTCTTCTCGGTTTGGAACAATTTGGAGATGCGTTGATAATGTTCTCCAATTTTAGTTCAGTTCTGTAAGTGATATAATGTTTACTGCTCAGCAATCTATTCTATCCCTAGACTAGGAGCTCGATTTGTAGAAGGTCACAGTTCTTTGATTATCACGCAGTAGGACTCATGTATGCCTAGATCATGACGAAATATCTATAGACGTGTATACTGAATTCCTGCTGCCTGCTGCCTGCTGCCTGCTGCCTGCCCACTTGCACCGGTATGAGGAAATAATAATCTGCCATCATAAGACGAGTGACAATGGAATGTTATCAAGGATAATTTGAAAGATGATTGCAAAATTCATATCACTCCTAATTGGGCATTTTTTCATCCGTGGAGGTATCATGTGAAATTCTCAGGCTCGAAAATACACAATAAAAATCACGAAGTGCCCAGCCTTTAACGACTTTATACAACATTGTTATTTCTATGGCAAAATGCTAAAGTACCAAAGTCAAGATATAAAAAGGGCTCACCATTGTCAGCGTTGGCTATTTTAAAATGTATACTTATGATGGCAACGTGAATCTCAATATTGATGTTGACATCGTGGTTTAGATGTACATATCGAGGTGGTATTTGAGTCGAATGGTTTGGATCATTAAAAACGAAAAAGTTTATTTTAATAACTTTTGTAGTCTTGTTTCAATGAGTTAAAAAAAATCACTTCGGTGGTTTTGACATTAGGTCACATCATCCTGTGAGACAAAATCAAAATATGGGAAACAAATACTCCAATGTAATTGATATATTTAGTTCACCAATATTGCAATATTTAAGCTGACTTTAATACGTTTTTTGTTACATAATGGAAATGATTTATTTGGTGAATCTGTTTAATTATGGATGTGAAAAAGAATGAGTGAAGGTATCAAATTGTACTTTATGCTATGTACCTACATACAAAATTTTATTCTTCATTTCTTTAAGAAATTTTTTTTATGTTTACATCAAACATACCTACTTCACTGTTTATGAGTAAATTATGTAAACTTCGTAAATATATATATATATATATATATATAAGCTTGTTGAAAAGGCGTAAATAAATATGTACTTAACAAATTAGAGGTTTTTATATTTTTAAATGATCAACGGTCTATCATGATCATTGGGTAATAATTTGTTAGTAAGAAACTTAAATCATAACGTACGAGATATCACTTATTATTTATTATTATTTCTTTACTTGTATTGTAAAATGTAATCTCTTCAAGCGAAATACTCACGGAATTTTGTATGAGGTACCTCCTGGTCTGTAATACATTTCCAAATTTACTTAAGTAGCTTTGTTTTAAACATTGTTTACAATTTATACACTACCTGACATGTTCCATCGATTGCCATGAGTAAACTCCTTCTAAGCTTAAAAAAATTAAGCAATCGCGTCAAATACGTGAACATGTATGTGTAAAATACCGAGGTCGTCGTATTTAGACATATTTCATGTAAGGTACAAAGCTGTTGGCTTTTATCGTCACAATTAGCGGAAATAGTCGCCCAAACGTTCTGCGGGTCACCGGTACCTGTCTCACCTATACTGTACAGCGGTACCGGTAGAGCGGTACAGCCGGCTTTCGGGCCACATCCCAGGTTAAGCCCGGCCTAAAGGTTACCCACCTAGCGAGGAAGCCATAACTTAGTATTTTTATTGAAATTGGTTACGTGTCCGACAAAAAGACAATCGGAGGTATATTTTACGTTTCGGCTGCTATCGCCAGCCCATGCCTATTTGGTGTAACAGGAAAGCGGCGATACCCCATTAGGAAGGACAGGTGCCTCCAAAATTGTCATATCATCTCGAACAACCAACTGGTGGTAATTCTTAATATTATTATTTATTCGTCTTGTCTGGTGTGGGCCGTGGAGTTGCGCTTTTGCAGGTGCTAGATATCTCGCAATCTTGCGCCACTTGACTTTTTACAGTTCTATTGATATGCATAGAAATTCCACACCGTGGGCGAATAACCCGATTTTTTTATAGACAACGCTTTATGTCACAAAATCATTATTTATTCTGCTAAAATATTGCGTTTTCTGGCATTTTTGATTAGATTTTTTGGCATAGTAATATGACACTTTGCAAAAAATATCAATATCGAAAGAGTGTGTAGGAATTAAAACCGTAAAACTATTTTTATTGACATATAACTCAATATTATGTAAAAAGAGTGGCAACAGTCGAAAAACATTCCACTCCCATTCATATCCTTTTCATATTTAACACAGAATTATTATAGGTTCTTAGTTGTCAACGTTTTTTCAATATTTAAATACATTATACTTTTAACGGTTTTTCTAAAATCTGTTTTATTGAAGTATGTAGGTGCAAGCATAAGTATACTAGTTAAGTTTTTAGATTTTCACGGCCAAAAGCATTTTTGTTGTTAGTTTTTGGGGTGTTATGCAGTGTTGCGCTACCTCCTTCTGTAGCCTACAGAAGGAGGTAGCGCAACACGGCATAACACCTTAAAAAACTAACAACAAAAATAAGTATACTAGTTTTTCTGGAGGCTCGTACGGATGAGACTAAGTCGGCAGGTTGTGGATTGGATTCCCGATGCAACATACATATTTTTACACTTCGCTTCTTCAGTATTAGTAGATCCCGAGAACACCGACTCAGATACATTTGAACCCTTCTCTAGTGGTGATATCTGGGTAAGTACAGAAAATATGTATGTAACAATATTTACCTCCCGTTTGATTCATAATGCCAATATATTGAAATCAACGAAAAAAAAAATTAATTAAGTATATTTACAAAAAATATATGTGTTACTAGGTTTTGAAACAAATGCGTTGACTATCAAATAAATTGTGATTATGTCACGCGATTTAATCTGCTGGAAATATAATTGACTGATCTAACAGAATGTTAATCCGACCTTCGAGGTATATCATGAACATATAATGTGTAGCTGTCAAAAATATAATTTATACTTCATTATATTTTCTGTCAGCGGCTGAAAACTGGTGTTATTTTTTTCTTCGGCCAAGCCTACCTTCGGGTGTAACCAAAACACACGAAAATCTACGCCGGATAATTTATCCTGACATATATGAAATATGTATTATAGATACCTAAAGCTGAGAATAGCAAAATGATTATCGTGTTTTTTTTTCATTGTAGACCCATACCTATTCACGTGGTCCCGTCACGGGTTGGATTAGATTAGTGATTTAGTATACTTTTGCCTAAGGTCTTTCATAGCTTCTTCTGTTCGATTATACAAAACTATTATGTCGTAACTTCTGACGATCCGCATTTCAGAATTAATTATATTTTAGCATCATAGAGATTATTTTCATGATGTCACTAAATCGCAACGATAACCTGCTCAACATTTTTATACGTATACGTGTATATATATTTTAATCATTATGCGATCGGTGGTGAATCAAAGTTCCCTACTGCTCCAAAGCGCCTGGATCTAGTGAGACTATGGCATCTCCAATTTGGTTATGTTGTGAGGCTAAAGGTAAGTGTAGAGGGAAAGAAGATGGGAAAGAAAAAGGTGAGGAAATACTTGGCGGTTCGGATCTAGTCACCAAACACGGTTTCAAGCAAATCTTCAATTCTGAATGGTGGTCTTACTCCAGAGCGATACCGAGAGTACGTATCTCCCACTCTGGAACGTTCCTACTGCAAAAATACCTTAGGTTTATTTATTTTTTATTTTTAACTTTACGAGTAAAACCTCAAATTATAATATTTAATTAAATGAAGACAATATTAGCGAAACTCAATCGAAAATATGAAGACAGAAAAATCAGAAAAAGATATTGGCACCTCTGGGACTCGAACCTGAGGTTGAATCTTGCAATCATATATAAAGATAGCAGCCAATAATATGTGCGTTAAGAAAATGAAGATAATATTGGTAGTTCTTAATCGAAGTATGATACAGTTAAAAGTGGCTGAATTTGATATAGACACTTTAGCTCAGTTGGTAGAGCACTTGCCATGTAAGCAAAGGGTCCTGGGTTCGAATCTTTTCTGAATTTTTCTGATTTTTCTGTCTCCACATTTTCGATTGAGTTTCGCTAATATTGTCTTCATTTAATTAAATACCTAATATTATTCAAAATCCATGTCATACTTAACTACTAGAATTGGCGTGCAGTCGCTTAATTAATTAATAAATTCTAATAAATAATATCATTAAATTCAAACTCTCATTGAAATTCATTAAATTGATGCTAGCACAAATTTCTTCATCATTAACGAAAACAGAGTTTTTTTTATTCCAGTAAAAATAAAATTACATTTTCACTCATTTAACTAAAAATAATTAAAGATTTTAAACAAAACTAAGTATTTCAATACAGCGCTTATTCTATTTCATTATTTTTTTTTATTATTTTCATTATTTCCAATTATATAAATTGCCACCTCGTAACCAATTGATTGTTTACTATAGTTAGTGTGGATATCGTTTAAATGTATGTTATCGTATTGTCGTGTCAAGGGTTCGAGTCCTAGATGTGACCTATCTTTTTCTGTTTTCAGATTTCTGATTTAATTTGGTATTTTAATAAAAAGCTTCACGTGCTAATTATACTTTGAAAGCTACATACACATTGCAAACAATGCTTATCTTGATATTTATCACACAGTTGAAAGAATTTATTACTTTGTCTTTAATCTTCAATTTACATATTAGCTTAACTCCCCGCAGTAGGTATGTAGGTACAGTGTAGTGAAATAATCTTGAGGAAAAATTATTTATAATGCTATTACCAGAAAGTTATCTACTTTTCTAAGCTTCGTATCTACGCCATGGAGATTCCTCTTCGCTATAAACATCTCTAAATTACAAAAAGTGTTTTTTTCGTGAAGGAGTTTTCTTTATATGCCCATTAGAATAAGATCAATTTAAAATTAAAATAAACGTTGTTGTCGAAAATATTAGAAAATTAAAAGAATTGTTTATTTCTGTAGATGTGAAGATGAAGATCCAAGAGAGGTACCTTCTAACATATCTCGGTCGCATCTTATCACCAACATCACGAGGAGTGTCTGACATTGTACGGTGTTCGAGGGAAACATATTGGTTATAGGTACCTTTACATCGCCGTACCTTGAGGTAACTAAGTTGGAATAAACAGAAACATTCTGAGAGACAAGCAAGCGATTTGTTGGTGTGTAAGGTGGTCGATAAAGTACACTCAACACACACAATATGCACACGAGCTCTCAAAAGGATAAACAGGATTTTAAGAAGAGATAAGAAAGAGGGAGATAAATTTTGGGTTTTTAGAAGATGTTCTTGTTTATGAAGAATGCGTATAGTTAAATCAATAACATACTAAATTCAGTAGTCACGAATAACAAATTGTCAAAGGTAATTCGGTGCGCAGCTAATGGAGTGGAGATACCAGCTCTGGAGGGTATGGATTAGGCAGAGAAACAAAAAACGATAATATAAAATTAACAGCGATGAACTTGTGGTAAAAAAAAAATTGTAGAACTCAATTTATTTATTAATTTGGCTCGCAATAACATAAAACATAACTTATTTATTTTTATTTAAGTACATAAAATAGGCATATCCTATGTATAGCCACTATTCGTAGGTCTGAATGTACCGAAGAGAAAACTAAGATTTTATTAAATAAATAAATCGTGTTGAATTAATCGAAAATCTACGTTTTCGTATGGATAACTCAAGAGGAGGATGATAAAATACCCCCTAATTAGGTATATTATGTCACTTGAGCCTCGATTTGTTGCCTCTCGTGTCTATTGCTTATTTTTGTATTATTTGTCACTTTATGTAGATATTTGTATAATAACTGAATTTTCCCACGAAAGTAAGAACATCTGTAAGAACCCAGAATAAATAGATATATTTACATTTAAATGATGGAAGAAGTGCTACATGACTCAATACCTCAAAGGTAACCATTTTGCATGGCATAATCAAACCCAATGTCCTATATAAATATATTATGTAACGTGAAGCCAGCTTGGAGCAAGCGCCAGCCACCGCGATTTTAACCCGTACCAATTTCCCGAATCACAGGTAACGAGATGTAATCTAAAATCCTCTCGCTCTGTAGATATTATTTAATATCGTCATTTTAATAATCTCGCGGGTTTATGGGGCTACGTATTTCGTGTAGATAATCTCCGCGAGCAGTGGCGGACTGGGTGTTTATCTGATGGACTGAGAGCTTCGGGCTCACGAACATGAAAGGCCCAACCTGAAGTCTATGAGCAATACTGAAAGCAAAATTAATATCTACTTATTAAAATGAGTCATACAACAAATCACAAATTTATGAGTAAATGGGCTTATATTTATAACGCTTTTGTATTTTATGGTCAGTAAGCATATCTCTCAATGATGAATGAATTTTTTGTCAAAGTGATATAATCTTTTAAGTGAAGAAAGTCCCAACTACCAAAAATCAGTGGGATTATGGAATCTACGTTTGGGATATATTATGCTTCCGAAGAAATTGGTCAGCTGGATCCGTATCCTTATCCTCGTAGGAAGTGTGTACCTGTATATTCTGATTTGAATTCTTGGCGTTATCTCTTAGGTTATAAAAAAAGTTAAACAAGGTAATATTAAAATAGTGGACCTCTTAACATTATAAAGTATTGTAAATTCGTTTATTGTATGGAAAGGAATGAGAATAAGTATAGAAAAGAATAGAACTACTTAACTACCCTGTCTTCGTATGATTACCAATAATAAGTGACTCTATGTACGTATACTGGATAAAAAATTATGTGTTTTTTGAATTATTACTGTCGTGACAGATTTTTTGTTTTTGTTTTTATTGTTGTGGGAATGATGAGTCCCTCAGTTGACTTCCCACGTACTTGAGAGAGACAGGTGATAAACCTAGTAAATAAGGTCATATAGTAGGTAGAATCACTCTCTCACCTCACAGCTCTGAGTTAAGCAAGACATATTGTGTCGATACTCATAGTGCAATAAACATACGCCAGTGAAAAAATATTATTGGTTAAATAATTTACACATATTTTATCATTCATTATACATTATCGTAACTGTTGGTTTTCCAAATAAAATAAAATAAATTATATTATTCATATCTCGACCACGTGCTAACAGTAATCCATCTCACCTTAAGGGAATATAACTACCCAGAAACAGTTATAACAGTTGTTTTAATGTTATATACCTACTATTATATTTTATATTTTATAACACGATACCTTGTCTTAATATAACATCCTTTACCACCAAAATAATCTCCTTTTTTTCTTCTTTGCCGTTGGCAATTTTTGGTTTTATAAAATTTTCTTATAGATTTCATTACTTTTTTTTATATATATTATATTGTCTTAAAGGGAAAAGTAACAAGGAGTAAATCCATAGTTGATTTTATTTTAGTTGCATACCTACTTCATAATGTGTACAAACTGATAAAGTATCGATTTCCCGAAAAATAATTTTTTTAACGTGATATATTTCCTATTACCAAGCAACATATCAAATCTGTTGGGTGAAATTCATCTTGGCAGATTTATTTTTATTTTATTAATTTATTTATTTGTTTTTGTTACAAATAATATATCAGTACAAAGAAGCTTTGACTGTCCAAATTGGAGTCTCCCGTTCTAGGACAGTCAGATCCAAAATCATTTTTCTCGTTGGCTTGTGATGCTCACTTCAACAAATGGTCTTAAAATATTTTTTCATAAGTTTTGATCATCAGTAATAAAAAATGTTCATAGGCCCAAAATGTTAAAGAACCTATAATGTACCATGATCCGGTCCTGGTAGGGTCCCTTTAGCCGGGCCGGGTCGGGCCGGTTGGGTAGGGTTGCGGGTAGCGGGTAGCGGGTAGCGGGTATCGAGTAGGTACGACGGGTACGCGGCCAATAATAAAAACTAACGTTTAATGCGTGGGTGTCAGAAATATGGATCCGATCACTTCTTCTTTTTTTGTCTCCCAATGGCCTGTGGTCTTGTTCGCGCCGCGAGAGGTATCGCCCTTAGACATGGCACTGGCCAGGACTGGCACACCTTTTACCTTTTGTATTTGAATGTATTATTATTTTAAGGTTATTTAATCATTTAACTATCTGTTTATTCCTCATACAAAAACTAAACTTTATAATTTTATGAGAAAAGCAGTCCTTAAATTTACATAATATTGCTAATTATTATTTTATGATACAAAAAAAAAATTTCCGATGTTGACAAAACTTAATACATAACTGAACGTTTCGATATTTGAGATTTATTTGAAGTTTTACCGATAATTATTTAATGTTAGATAATTTTTATTTTTTTACCTAAATACATTATAAAATAGGTAAAGTCTCTATTCTAGGTTAAGCGTCGGTTATTGCACTTTGTTTCAAGATATATTATGATATTTATTTATTGTTTCTTTTCATGGTGAGTATTATTGTACCCAATTAAATTTTTAACCTCACTAGGACAAGCCTACTATGGCAATGACAATTTTTTAATGCAGATACATTTTTTTATTTGTTACCTACTTAAATTTTATACTGTCGCTTACCTACTTACATTTTATAGTTTGTAATATTTCTATTTTTGACACTGACATTATTTCTATTCTATTATAAAGACAGAATGAAAAATATTTTTTTACTTTTCTCCATTTTTTTATTATTTCTGATTATTTCCGGTTTCAGCCTATCACGGCTATCTTCAGACTGGTAAAATTTTTCCTTATGCTGTGGTTTATATGTACAACATTTGGGGAGAGTGGTAAACAGTGATTTAATTAAAACTTTATGGTTTTCCTAACTTATGTTATGTCGTGTTTCACAACTGAATTTCCAATCATATTTTTTTAAATGTGAATACCGTACAAAAGAACCATCTGCTCCCAGCCACCTGGAGCCATTGGGAAGAGGGAATGGGTACCGCCGCCCCAGGAACCATTTATTCTATAACCAACACCTCTGCCATGGGTCACCCCAAGTGGTTCGCTACGTTTGGTGACTTAGCAGGGGTACAAGGGTTCATGGAGTGAGGTTTGTCTTGGTCTTGGCGGCGGATGACCTGAAAACACTGAACCCCAGATTCCTACCTACCCCTCATACTTTTTTCCTTTCCATAACTTCCTATCCTTCCTTTTCTCGAAAAGACCCTTCACACAGCATCCCCAAAGATGACATAGGCCCTCAGGGAAATTATTTTGAATGGTGGTCTTACACCGGGGCAATACTAAGAGTATCTTCCACTCTGGGAGGCGGGAATGGGTACCGCCGCCCGGGAACCTTTATTGGATAGCCAACACCTCTGTCATAGGTCACCCCAAGTGATTCGCTACGTTTGATGATTTAGCAGGGTTTCCCGGGTTCATGGGGTGAGGTTTGTCTAGGTCTTGGAGGCGGATGACCGGGATACACTGAACCCCAGATTCCTACCCACCCATCAAACTCTTTTCCTTCACAGAACTATCCTCTTCTTCCTTTCCTTAAAAAACCCTCCACGTAGCATCCCCAAAGATGACATAGGCCCTGAGGGAAATTATTTTCCTCAGGGTTTCCTGTGTGGAGTTCATGAAAAAAAAAAAACTGGAACGTACAGCAAATACAATTTTATTTTTTTAAATGTGAATTGTGAAAACACAAATCAGTCTAACAAAATTTTCTTGCGAACGCCGGGATGTGAACCCGCGACCTCCGAAGGCATATTTACAGTGGGTTTATCGATTAATTTAATTTCTCCTGTGTATACATATCATAGTTTGAAGAGAAAAAAATACCAGTCGGAAGATGGCCGTGATGGGCTAAATCCGTTAACGGTCAGAAATAACAGAAAAGTTTAAAATTGTTTCAATATATCACTTATATATTGCATATTTTTTAAATATATTTATATACGTTATACCTAACCTTTTGTACCACCTAAAACATTTTTTTGTTGAAAATCTATGATAAGATTAGAAATTTTATAAAAATGATTAATTAATATCCTGCTAATGGTTACTGACCCCTGACCGATAAACTGAATGGTCACTCCTTTCCGAGAGCTAGTAACGTCTTCACGCTCTTCTTCATTACTTCAGTGAGAAGGTGACCAAAATATCCACCTAATATCCTATCAAATATTTGGATGAGGATTATTAAAATAATATCTTTCCAAATGGAAAAAAAAAACAGATTATGTAATTCACATGAAGTAGAAAGGAAAACTTCAGAAAACTAAAAAAAAAAAAAATAATAAATAAACTAACTACCTGTCTTTTATTTTTCGTCTATACTATCTGAAACTAATATTTTTAAAATTTAATACCTATGTAGAATTGTAACTACTTCCTCCCACTTATGAATTGTAAGTTCCTCCCATTCTAAAATGAGTTCTGTATCTCATCGGGATTGCCTTAGCAAGAAATTTAAAAAAAAAACAATAGAAAAGTAGGCGAGAGTGTGGAGACTAGTAAGTACCTACTTTGTTAATCAATGTAAAGGACGAGGTTTTTTTCTACATTTTTGTCGTCGAATTCCAGTGCACATTTTCCTATACATTTGTCCATCTTATTAGTATTTGTGATTTCTTCTTCGGAGCCACTTTCTTTTGTGTTTTCTTTGCCTGTTCATTTTGTAGTGGTTTGAAGAATGGATATTTATTTTACAATATTTTTTATTTATTTTTTATTTCGTAGGATTCGACGCTTGCCCGCTGAATGTCTGACCGCTAAGGTTCGTCAGGTGCTTTATACCACTAGACTAAAGGAGACTTGCGTGGGTCTGTGGATTTGTCGTATTATATTGGAACCGAGTACCTGTAAAATAAATCAATATTTTATTGCTATCTTATACTCTCGCAGGCTAAATCCTATAGATGTATGTGTTTGTCTCTTTTTAGGGTCGCTCCCTTCCGTTTCAACGAGTTTCAAATCACAACGGTGCTAAAGAAGCTTTCAATTCAAAAACCATTATGTTGCCTACCTGCCTCCACTAGCGAAGCAGTAAGAACGCAGTCCGGTGGCTGAATTTTGTGAAACAAATCATTTTCTCATTTTCTGCGAGTATTTTTTTATATGAATACTGCATAATTTATATTACAACTGCTCCAAACCATCTGGAATCAGATAGATTACGGCATTCCCAATTGAGGTGTATTGTGAGACTGAAGGTAATGGAAGGGTAAGGAGATGGAAAGGAGGAAGGTGGGGAAGTACTTGGCTATTCTGATCTGATCACACGGCTAATATCATTTCAATCAACTTTTCAATTCTGAATGATGATCTTTAACAAGGGAAATACTTATAGTATATTAGGAGGGTAGGGGGTGGCCCCGGAAACTATTTATTGAATAACCAACGTCTCTGCCATAGGTCATCCCAGGTGGTTCGCTACTTTTGGTGACTTAGCTGGAGTGCCCGGGTTCATGGGATGATATTTTTCCGGGTCATGGCGGCGTATGTGTTTGCTCACCTGCTGCGTGGCGGACCGGATCGAGAGAGACTATTTGAAGGAGGACTTTTGAACTTTCCGGACTCTCGACACTCTCGACCCGTCGCATTGCACCACAAATGAAGCGATGGATTGATACATCCATCACGCCTGAACACACCGACCCTCAGATTCGTACCCACCCCTCATACCTATTTTGTTTCCAGAACTTCCTCCCCTTATTTCCTTAAAAAGGTCCCTAAGATGAAATAGGCCTTGAGGGAAATAATTTTCCTCAGGGCCTCATGTGTGGGTAAAAGTAAAACAAAATAAAAACTCATCGTGAAATGTGCCGCAGATACTCTACTTGCATTTTTGGAGGCGGGAATGGATACCGCCACCCAAGTGGTCTACGTTTGGTGACTTAGCAGGGGTACCCTGGTTCATGGGGTGAGGTTTGTCAAGGTCTTGGCAACCAATGTGTCTACCCACCTACTGCGTGGCGGACCGAATCGAAAAAGACTGGTTAAGGAGGACTTTTGACCTCTCAAGCCAGAATGCCTCGACCCATCGCCTTGCACCGCAGTTAAAAGGATGGATTCATACGTCCGTCACTCCTGGACACACTGACCCTTAGATTCCTACCCACCCCTCACACGTATTTCCTTCCCAGAACTTGCTCTTTTTCATTTTTCTAAAAAAACCTCCACACAGCATCCCCTAAAATGAAATAGGCCCTGAGGGAAATTGTTTTTCTCAGGGCCTCCTGTGTGGAGCTTAATTAAATAATATATATAGTTTTTAATATATTAATTATCAATTAATTGATAATTCATATAAACATTTGTTTTAAGCCTCTTTATTTACACAGAGATGACGAACCGTCAAACAACTTGGTCTTGGCACACACTCTCTGCCTCATTCACATTCGTACATCGTCTCATACATACGCAACTATTATTCTCTCTCTCGACTCTTGAAATGGCCCGACTCAAGTAACTGATTCACCTGAGCGTGAAATGTCTTCCTCGGGCGTCCCCGACTTCTTCTACCATTTACATTTCCGTCACACACTTACATTACTAACACTCTTTTCTTCGTTTATTCGCTCTACACGCCCAAACCATCTGAGGGTACCTTCTTAATAAATTTAGATAAATAGCCCTTCCGAAATCGGTAGACCAAAGTGTTCAAATAAAGTTTAAATGCAATTAATTTGTTTATTTTGTAATTCATACATCATTTCTTAGTCGCTTAGCTCTGTCTTCGGTTAAGTGAAAAAATGAACTCTGAATTTCCCACCTAAGATTCATCTATACTTTCATTCCATGAGCTGCATTTTGATATAAACCGGTGAAGATTTTTATTTATGATTCAAAATAAGAAATGTTTACAGTTTAGGAAGCAAATAGATATTGCTTATTATAATATTATATAGTATTAGTAAAAAGTGTGTTATGTATATAACATAGGTTAATTGTCGTTTTAAGTTAGTACTGGAGTCTATGAGGCGGCACCTTAGCATTGTCTATTGTTTTTCATCCTGGCAACACCAGAGAGGAGCGGAAATGGGATGGTGGCACTTCCCGGCGGGTTTCCGCCCGCCGGAGGTCGAGTCGGGCATAGGAGATAATCGGGGAATATGAAGTGCATCGGTGCCAAATCATAGATTCGAGAAGTTCCCGTAAAGTTCGGGCGGTTATTATAGTGCCGTTACAAGTTTATTTGAGTTCCCGTTATGGTTTCGACCCCGCTAGTCGCGCTCCGGAAAAAGTGTTGTGTTCACACATGGCCGAATTGTATTTCGATTAGGAATAGGAAAGTTCAATCTGGACAGTAAACGCCCCTGCCTTTAGTCCCAGAAACACTGTGGGCTAGTATGATTTCCGGCCAATATAATGTTCTACCCGATCTCCGCCAGGAAATCTCCTGGTGTATCAATTCGCCATACACGTGCGTGACTCATCATTTGCAACCAATATAGCCAGCTTACTTCACCGTGGGACGTGGAGTAGCCTTATTTGCTCATGCTGCAGATGCCAGAGGGTTCCTGCCACCAATACAGTCAGCTTACTTCACCGTGGGACGTGGAGTAGCCTTATTTGCTCCTGCTGCAGATGCCAGAGGGTTCCTGCCACCAATATAGTCAGCGCGCATCACCGTGGGACGTGGGCCGCTGCACCAACCTTAGTCACCGGGAAGATCCCTCATCGTCTAAACGATCGCGTTAATAGTCAGTTTACTTTAGCTTAGTTTTCGGTTATGGTCTGTGGGGGTAAGTTCTATCCTATCTGTACTATTACATGCAATATTTTAAATAAACCTATATGGTTAGTCCATTTATAATTAACCTTATTTTATTTACAAAACCTGGTAATTCCTGCCTATGCCTGACATCTTAGAACATAATTCCCCGCTCTGGGAGGGGGAACTCTGCTCTACCGCTGTGCTGGTCGATTTGGCGGGTCTGAGGCTGAGGATTCCTCGGGATCAGATCCTGGCGCGTCCGGTACTAACCGGCAAAGCCATTTCGACCACTCACTATAATTAAATCCCTTTGATAAATATGCCGACAATTGGGACTCTGACCCTAACAAGTGAATAAAAAGAAAAAGTAAACAATAAAGAAATAATGAACATAATTATTAATGATGAACAGTATGAACACTCTGCAGTAAAATTGCAACAAATCAATGTCCGATGAAACCTCTAGATATACCTACATCATTAGTGTAGCAGAAACTAATGGTACAAGCTATTTTTTCAATACACACACTTTAAAAAACAATGAACAGCTGGTATTAACCCCGTAGTTGACCTTAAAAAATTTCAACTACGGACTCGATTCACTCGAAAATGAAAGATAGAATAAAAAAAGTTATGCTATGAAATTGACTCCAAACGTGGTATAAATTATTCATTAGTTTTTCACTTGTACCACTAGTTTTCGAACATTGTTTACATTATATTTAGCCACCCCCCCCCCCCCCCAGGACGAACCAATTATTAAAATTTGCGTCAATCACCTTAAATGAGGGGGGGGTGGCACCACGTTTTCCGCCCCGTGTGCCACCCAAGCTAGCTACGCCACTGCTTACAGCATTTAAATATGATTGCTATGACCGAATCAAACAAAGATATGTATGGGTAGGTTGGAGTGTTAGAAGACCTAATCAGTGCAAAGAAGGAACAACCAAAGAAAGAGATTCTGGAAGAAAAGACGTGGCTTAGAGGTAAAGGGGGACCTACTGAAGAACAGCATAAGGTAGAAATTTTACGTAAACCAATTCCTAAGAAAGAAAATGAGATAGAGAAAACGCCTGAAGACGTACCAATAAAATCTATTGAAAGGAAAGAACAACTAAAAGAAGAGGTTATTGAAGAAAAAACATGGCGTCGAGGAAGAAAAGTGGTGAAAGAAACCGATCAAATCCAAATCGATGAAAAACAACAATCCGAGTTCGGAAAAATTCAACATACCGAAGAGGAAGACTTACTTATGATTCAAAACGAGAGGATAGAATCTATCGAAAATAATAAAATATTAGAAGAAGTCTTTACTCTAGAAAAGCCAATAGAGGCAAAATTATGAGAACGTGGTAAACGGTGACCAATTGAACAAACGCCCAAGGAAGAAATAATCTTAAAACCAATTCCTAAAAATCAAGTGGTTTTGGAAGAAAAGCCCGAAGAAGTCTCTCTCAAACCTGTGCCAAAGATCCACACTTATAGTCTATTACGACAAATCCTCACTTTCCAAGTCATATTGAGAAATTTATCTCTAGGAAACAATGATCGCCCCACACGCGCTACACACAAACACAAACAAATAACTTTAAACAAACAATACGTATTTCAAACAAGTGGTGCTAAAAATCTTCTCCACATATTTATATCAGGCACACACTGACGCTTATATCTGTAACTACCTACACTGTACACAGGCGTGTGTGTACCTCCATAGGTACCATTACAACGAAGTTTATTCAGAAGAGAGGTAAACCAACTTAACATTTATGTACCTACTGAAATTTTTTTTTAAAAATGCCATATTTTGCGTTATACTAACAGATAAGTATGTTCAAAACTATGATCTTACAGCGCAAGACTTTGTTGGAACCTCTCTTTCTGTTTCATTCACAGTTCATGAGACAGAGGGAGAAGTTACAACTGAACTATCAGCAGTAAGCCTATACTTTAAATCATTGATATTATTTACACGTAGAATAAGGTAACCTTAGGTGGGTAAGGTATGTACCTAACATTCGATAAATTCATGCAGGTATCAGGTAGGTACTACCTATTAATCGGATATTTCCGTCAAAAAACCCGTGTAGCAACTCATTTGTTTGAAATGTACCTAAACGTCCAAAGTGAACATATATGTATATAAGCTGTGCGAGTACATGAGCAATGTTGTGATCGTCGGTGACTGTTGACCTCAGCGCAATGTGCCTACGGCCAGTGGCGGCGAGTGGCGGGACGACAAATTCTGTTATACCCGAGCTAACTTACAAAATAAACTCAAAATTGTTACATGGCTCATCAAATACACTGAACATTTTTCATCAAATATGCTTTCCACTTACACTGGTTGAAATGTGTATAATATAATAATCTTCGTAACCAAAAAAATTGACCTTGAATTCTAAATATTTTTTTCTCTTCATCAGTATCTAATTTGGGAGGCGGGTATGAGTACCGGCGCCCAGGAACCATTTGCTGGATAACCAACTCCTCTGCCATTGATCACCCTATCACAGGGGGAGGTGTATTCGGGTCTTGGCGGCGATTACGCCTGCTCACCAGCTGCGCAGTGGGCCGGATCTGAAGAGGTCGGCTTAGGTAGACCCTTTGACCACTTCAGGTGCTCTCTCTTTCAACCCATCACCTTGCACCGCAGTTGGAGAGATGGATTCATGTGTCCATCACTGCTGAATACACTGACGCCAGATTCCTACCCATACCTTTTTCCTTCCCAGATCTTCTCTTTCCTTTCCTTAAAAAAATCCTCCATACAGCATCCCCTATGATGACAAAGGCCCTGAAGGAAATTATTTTCCTTCGTGAACCCTCCTGTGTGGGGCTTACTTATAAAAATATATATTGTATACCTACCTACCTGTGGTGAAATATTTATGTATTTGAAAACCTCGGTCTGTGGTCCAAGGATACCAAAATATGTTCTACGCCACTTCACAATACTAATATGTCAGTAAATTAAAGTTTCTCGAATTTTTCTCAGAAACAAAACATGTTATTATAGGGCATGGGTGTGACAAAATAGCGGGTACGAATAATCAATTTACTCATTCATTATTATCAAAGATTTAATAGATTTAGCTAAGGCAAAAAAAAGTTAATCCGATAAAATATTATATATATTTGCACTTTCCTAAGAATCGAACATTGAATCCTCGTCATTGCTTAGATCTTCAGAGGGCTGGAGGTACTGTACTATTTTTTTAAATACCTGCGAGATTGCTATGGAGGTGGGTGCCTGGGTGGTCGGTATGACATAAGAAGCAAGTAGGTTTGGTAAATACAAGAAAACATTTTTCACTCGAAAATAAATATTAGATCACAATTTGTTTATCGACAACAGTAGTCATTGTTGACTTTTCTAATTTGGGCACAAATAACACATAAATATGTCACACACTTCACTGAATCTTTGAGGAATTGAAACGTGTAACCAATCAATGTTTCTGATTTTCCCTATGAACTATTTTCCCAATGTTTTCTTTTTTCTAATACCTTAATCCTGTTGCTTTTTATTAGGTATCCCAACACCAATCCATCCTGCAGACTTATTATTGGTAATAAGTGATTCGCTACGTTTGGAGACATAGCAGGGATGCCAGAGTTCATGGGGCTCGTCTTCTGCAGGTATTATCAAACTTGGTAATGCCTTCATAAGGCAAAACAGCTATGATGCGTAATATAACTAATTAAACGGCGGAACTACGGAATAAACTGTTTATATAAATTTAATAATAATAATTTTTACAATAGCTCCCACACTGGAGACCCTGAGAAAAATAAATTCCCTCACGACCTGTCATATTTGGAGTTGCTATGTGGTGGGTCTGTTTAAGGAAATTAAGGAGGGGAAGTTCTGGGAAGAAAAAGGGTTTTAGGGTTGGAATCTTTGGTTCAGTGTTTCCAGGTCATCCGCCGCCAAGACCTAGACAAACCTCAACCCATGAACCCGGACACACCTGCTAAGTTAGCAAACGTAACGAAACATTTGGAGAGACCTACGACAAAGGTATTGGTTATCCATGATATGGTTCCCGGGTGGTGGTACCCATTCCCGCCTTCCAAATTGAATTATTATTTTATTTACAAATTAATTTAATAACAATAAATAAGAATCAATCTATGTAACGTAAGGTTAAGGGAGTACCATGCTAAGGAAATAAAGAACTTGGCCTGGGAGGAAGCCAGTAAATAAATAAATTGCCCATTGATTTTATTTTATGTTGATTGTAGTGTTTCGCTAGACAGATCATAAACGACTGAGACCAAAAAATCGAAAGAGTGAATCGGACGTGTGCGGGGTTCATCCGATCCGACTGATCAGACAATCGGAAAGCAAAATCGGGTGTGTGCGGCCTGCCTAAATCTAAATAACGATGTTGGCAGGTATATCAACTATTTTACCGTATTTATTATACTCGTAAAAAATTACTATAAACAAATTCGCTATAATATTAATAATACCTCACTTCCAGTAAAATGTTGGCAGTATCAACAACGCTTGCCGCTAGAGGCGCTAGTTTAGCGTTTTGGGGTTGACATTCCTTTCAATGGCGGAAAATTAAATTTATTTAGTATTTGGCGGCGTTTTGGGATTTTTAATTTGTAATTCGATCACTATTGATTTTTTTTAAATGTACCAAAAAGTAGGTTCTGTGTGTGCAGTTTACGGGTGTGAAAATTACAAACAACAAAAGAGCCCAAGTCGTTTTTCAGGATGTTTTCTCGGGAGGTTTTTCAATAAACTTTGACATGTTATTTAGTAAAATATAATAAGACTTCGTTAAATCCTAGCAAACGAAATTTTCCTGATTATTTATAAAGTGGATTATATCATAAAAAATATAGTTTAAAAATTTCAACATTAATTCAGCAAAGTTGTGTTGGTTCCATGTGGCATTCTATGTCCATGTTGAAGTCATATCATCGTCAATTTTGATGTTCAAAAAAGCAGTAAGGTCGTCTGTTGGTTACCCGTTTTTTTTCGATCTCTATAATTCATTAACATACAATAAAGAATTTATTTCATGTGAAATCCATTAAAATATATGAAAGAAAACTAACTCGAACAACTCACGTCGCTGGGAGGCAGTACTGTAGCATGCTGTCATCAGAATGTATGGTAAATTTAAGAAGTTGGAAGTATTATTAATATTATAGGGCATTTACTATAACCTACGCAGCTATTGATGAAGGTTTGTGAAGAATATAACTAAAGTCTTTTTTACTAGTATTCTTATTATATTTCAGCCATAAATACGAGTGTGGAAGTAGGTATATAGAATAATGCCAGCTTCTTATGATTGCCACTGTCATAATGTGGCGTCGGAATCTTGTTTTTTTTTTTTGTATTTGGCTCAAGAGTGACAATGTTCTTTATGAATAAGGTTTCGACATGTCACCTTACCGTTACAATTGTTCTATCAACATCTACACTTGATCAATACTGACACTTAAAAAGTAAAAAAGACTAATTTTTTTTTTACTATGGAATTCTTATGTTTAGAAAATCCTTTGTCTCTTTGTGCTTCTTGGTTTGTTTTAATTGCCGCCTTCAAAACTTCTTGACAAAATCGTGCGTGGGTTTCTCAGCAGGTGAGTAAGTATAGGTGCCAACCGTCTATGTCTTGTTCCTAATATGGATACAAGGAAGGATCAGCTATGCGACACTACTCACGAAAGTGTGCTGTGTTCGCGGTATAGGCTATACATAGTCAGCTGTAGGCACTAAGCTGTTAAAATATAATGCAAGGAATCGAATACGTTACAAAGGGAATAAGTTACCGACCTTGTTCTTCAAATAACATGGAAACATTCCAATATCAATTGAAAAACGTTATAAAATAGAAAGTAGTTTAACTATTGCTAATTGCTGGCAAAACTGGGTGTAAAACATGAAAAATTTCATGTTCACGTTTATTCATCATGTGAATATTCAAGTAATTGAGCAATATATTATTTTAGTACCTACGAGAATAATAACCAAAAAACGTTGGAATAATTTAATGTTGGGGACTTTGATATATGACTGTTTTGAAACTCGCTTTGCTCTTGTAGTTCAACGACAAATAATAATAAAGATCAAACTTTGAGCTGAGCTCGAACCTCGATCAAGTAACAAATTGCTATGTGACCCCATTACTGCGATTCTAGCTGTTTTATTTTCTGTACAAATGTGTTATTTGTCTTAAGACGTAATCCAAAATACGAAATCATACGATAGGTGATATTAAAAAAAACGTCGTAAATTCTTTTACAGGGCTGTTTTTATTGAATACTTTTTTAATGTTTCGACATAAGAATGTCGTTTACTCCGAAAATTCTGATATTTATAAATATTAATACATAAATGGTGTATCGAACGTGTCGACGAAAGCGTATGACAACCCTGAGAATTCAAGAATGGAATTTACGCTTCCACATAATACCGTGCCGCTGCGCGTTACCCCTTCCAATAACCTACGAAACAAAGGGAGTGCTCTCATTGGCCAACGAAACACTGTGCATTTGGAATGATGTCTACAATGCTATTACATTCTACAATTAACTTATCAATTGAAAACATAAACGCAATTGATAATAAATACATGCTGCAGCATCATTGGACTCGAAAACACATCTGAATAACCACGTAATACTTCCACCAGGGACCCCAGACAGCAATGATCAAAATCAAGGAAATGATTGAGTATTTACGTTATCCCCACCCTGCTACCAGACGCGGCGCCATTGGTCAATGCTGAACAAAGGAAATGTTTGAATCGTAAATATTTACGACAGCCAATTTACATTCCGAAAAACTCGGAGCTAAATTTCGGGAAATCGGGAATAATTTGAATCAAGAAATATATATCATCACCTAAAAATAGGTATATACTACAATAACACCTCAAAAAACTGTCGTCTACCAGTGATTATTGCACTTTAAGAAAATATTTACTTCTAGATATTGTATCTTGTATCACATTTGTAAACTTGTACCTTTTCTTGTTGAAACAATAAAAATTATGTGAGACTTCGGTTTATTGGAACAGGACTGTCTTGGCAAAGGTTATCACACAGATTTTTAACACATCTGTTCGAAAATCATAGCGATTGGGAAAAATACGTAAACGCAAGCACCCTTCAGAAACAGGGAGGTTCTGTGTTCCAAAAGTCCAACCCGGATTTGCCCTATAAAACAAACGGCAAACCGGTAGGAAATCAGTTCAAAAACTACCAGCCAAGAAGTCACAAGTCTCCAAGAAACTGAAGTCTCCAAGTTCTAACCTACTTTAAAAGTGTTTTTTAATCAGTTTAAATTCTGTTCTACCTTTCTCTCAGAATCCCATTATCCTGACCCCAACAGTCTCCAAAAGTCTCCAAAAGTCTGCAAGTCTTTTAAGTGTTTTTACAACAGTTATAGAGTCAGTTTTTGCTAATTTAACTTAGAATCATTAAATCCAGAAGTTAAGGACATTGGCGTGCCAAGTTGTGTCCAGCTCCCTATTTTTGCAATTTGTGTACAAAACGTCTAGTACATTTGGTCCTTCGAGCCGTATCTACACATAACACGCCTTCAGTCTTACCCAGTGGAAATGCCGTCTCTTCGCAGTGGCCGTAAGACCCCGACATCTTCTGATACATCGCTGTCTAAATCTAAACCTGACGCCCCGGGGACAAGCCGAAATATGCCAGTGGCGCCCCTACGGACCCCGGGCCCACACACCGTAGACACCGATGAGACGCCATCTAGAGGACCCCGCCAGGTCCACGATCTATCTAGTGCGAGCCCAGCCAGGAACTCTGATCTCATCACGCTTGACCGACCAGCTCCAGAATCTGTCTCCGAGAGCCTCCACGAATCCAACAGTAAAAGCAGCGAAACAACTTCTGAATCAACTGAAGACTCCCTGCGATTACTGCGCCGAGAGATGCGCATTCGGGACAGACGTCACGCCAAGCAGACAGCCAATCTGCTCGCAGCCCTGAACGCTGCGACACGCCAAGCAGTCAGCCAAGCTGCCGAGGAGCCAGCACCAACCAGCCCGACCCTGCGAGCCAACCTCGGTCAGGCAGTAATTCAAGTCCAGGCACCAACCGGCCCGTTTACTAACGAGTTCGCAACGAGATATGCCACTCAAGTACACACGTCAGACGGCCCGTCAACCGGAGAGTTTGCAACTAGATATGCAACAACTCAAGTGCCCGCACCAACCGGCCCTTCTGCTAATGAGTTCGCAACGAGATATGCCACTCAAGTACACACGTCAGACGGTCCGTCAACCGGAGAGTTTGCAACTAGATATGCAACAACTCAAGTGCCCGCACCAACCGACCCTTCTGCTAATGAGTTCGCAACGAGATATGCCACTCAAGTAAACAAGCCAGCCGGAGAGTTTGCAACGAGATATGCAACAACTCAAGTGCACGCACCGACCGGCCCTTCTACTAATGAGTTCGCAACGAGATATGCCACTCAAGTAAAAAGGCCAGCCGGAGAGTTTGCAACGAGATATGCAACTACTCAAATGCACACACAAGTCGGTCAGCCTACCAATGAATTTACAGTAACCGATCCAACTGGATATGCCGCCACCCAAGGCTACACACTACTGACGGGCTCTGCAAAAAACATCCCTACGACCGAATACAGCCATCTCGGACCCGAGCGCCCACTTTACAATACAACGGGGTACCAGCAACAGCCAGCCTCCTCCGGCCAGGATTCCCCATTGTTTACACCACCGCATACAGCCAACGAGACAGCACGGCACACCCGAGAATGGTTGCAGCACGGCAACGACCCACTGGCCCAGATCGCCTCTGTGATGGCAGAGGCGCTCCGCTCCTCCAGAACGCAAGATAGCCCTCGCACATTAGAAGATGACTCAAGAATGGCAGCCCTAATCGCCAGGCAATCCACAGCAAAAGATTTGCCTACCTTCTCCGGAGACCCCCTCGAGTGGCCTACCTGGAAGGCACAGTACGCTCAATCCACCGCCACCTGCCAATTGACTCCGAGCGAAAATCTCATCCGGCTGCAGCGTGCCCTCAAAGGCAAGGCGCGAGATACCGTGGGTCCCCTACTAATGGATCCTGCGCAAGTTCCAGAGATCATCAGCGTCCTCGAGCAGCGATACGGGAGCGCTAACTCCATAGCAAAATTTATGCTAGACAAGGTTAAAAAGCTACCTTACCTCACGACCGAGGTATCACTCGAGGACCTGGCAGATTTCTCCGGGACGGTGCAAAACCTGGTGGCATCCCTCCGGATCTTGAAAACCGAAGGTTATCTCACCAATCCTGCATTACTGAACGACGTCACTGACAAAATGCCGAGTTCCCTGCGGCTGGCATGGCTAATCGAGATCCGCAAACAACATGCCCCGGCCACCATAACCCAGCTCGCTGCCTTTCTGAAAGAGGTATCAAACGCAATTCCAAACAGCGGGATGGTGGACCACATACGATCCCGACCACGCCGTGAACAAATACATGCCGGGTACCAGGAGGAAAAAGATAGTGATCGCATGCGACTTCTACCGAGCCATGAGCAAATACATGCCGGACATCAAGAAGAAATCGGGGACGGCCCAAAAGAAAAGATCGCCCCGATGAAACGCAAAATGAATGAGGCACATACTTACCCTGGACCAAGCCGAAAAAGAAAAACAGCCGACGAAAGCTGCGCCCAATGTGGCGGCGATCATAAAACCCGCGAATGCAAAGAATTCGCAGCCAAAGATGTTGAACTTCGATGGGAAACTGTACGCATGGGAAGGTTATGCCGCAAGTGCTTAGAAAAACACCACTCACGAAGCTGCAAAATAAACCAATGGTGCAAAGTAGGGGATTGCCGATCCCCACACCACCCCCTGTTACATAATCCCGAGTTCGTACGAAAAAGCACCGTGGAAAATGTCAACTTGTGACGCCAGGACTCCGGACAGAGAGTACTGTTAAAAATTGCGCCAGTAATATTAAGCGCTCCCAACAAAGAAGAAGTGTCAGTGTTTGCTCTCCTGGACGAAGGATCCACAGTAACACTTGTTGACACTGACACCGCAATACAAGTCGGAGCAAACGGCCCAGTTCACGGACTGCGAATCCACGGTGCCAAAGGAATGTGCACTTCTGACAATCTCTCCCAACGAGTGAGACTAAGAATACGAGGTGCGGGCAACAGTAATACATACCACATCTCTGCCAGCACAATAAGCAACCTCAACCTGCCGGAGCAACAGATCCAAGGAAGGTCTGTCGTCCCGAAGCTGCTAATAGGCCAAGACAACGCTCACCTAATTGTGTCAAGGGAAGTTCGTGAATGCAATGATACTACGCGAATAGCATCACGCACCGCACTAGGATGGATCGCTCATGGGGGAGTCAACCCCAGAGATAATAACACGACTACCACTTTGGCACTACAACCAGAAACGGCCGCAGACATACAATTGAGGGAGCTAGTAAAAACCAACTTCGCCATCGACTCGCTCGGAGTAACATCAGCCACCAGAGTCAATGCAAGCGAACAACAGGCCATTGCACTTATGAATGCAACTACCCGTCCTCTTCCTACAGGGAAGTGGGAAACTGGTCTACTATGGCGCAATCCAGAAGCCTCGCTACCTGACAATCGGCAGTGTGCGCTGAAGCGACTTCTGTCTCTGGAGAAAAAGCTAGCAAAAGACAAAAATCTAGCAGTGGCCTACAATGACAAAATAAGTCAACTTCTCAACAAAGGCTATGCCAAGAAGCTATCAGGCCATGAAGCTTCCACCACCACACCTCGCAAATGGTACCTGCCTCACTTCGCAGTAATCAACCCAAATAAGCCAGGAAAAATCAGAGTGGTATTCGATGCTGCAAGCCGATGCCGAGGAACCTCCCTCAATGATCAGCTGCTTACTGGTCCTGACCTGCTGTCCTCCCTCCTGGGGAATATAATACGCTTCCGGGAAGGAAACATCGCCATTGCTGCAGACATCAAAGAAATGTTCCTGCAAATAAAAATAAGGCGAGAAGACCAGCCGTCCCAGCTTTTCCTGTGGAGGACATCACCCCATCATGAACCAGACACCTATCAAATGTCATCAATGATGTTCGGAGCCACCTGCTCCCCAAGCAGTGCCCAATTCGTCCGAAATAAAGTGGCCGAAACATACGAGCACGAGTACCCGGCCGCCGCAAAAGCCGTACGCACCAAGTTCTACATGGACGACTACCTAGATGCAACAGACACACCCAATGAAGCTGCTACACTCGCCCAAAGTGTAAGTGCCCTCCTCGCAAAAGGAGGGTTCCACTTGACAAATTGGGCGTCTAATAGCCCGGTGGCCCTAGCTGGCGTACCCATAGAAGACCGTGCCAGCTCCGCGATACAGATCAGCAGTGGAGGTCCAGAGACAGAACGAGTGCTTGGTTTGATCTGGGACCCCACCACAGACCGCTTCCTGTACTCATTTCGCGAGGCGATCTCCCCCGACACGGCCACACAACCTACCAAGCGGCAACTATTATCCATAGTAATGAAGATCTTTGACCCAGTCGGCTTCGTTGCCTGCCTTACCATCAGATCTAAGATGCTACTGCAAGCAGTGTGGCGCTCAAGCGTCGGCTGGGACGAACCCATTACCCCCGAACACGCCCAGAGATGGACAGACTGGCTGAGCCTGCTGCACACAAACAGCATCTCAATCCCGAGACGTTGCCTCTCAAACAAACAGAACAACGTAACTCTACACCTCTTCTGCGACGCATCGGAGCAAGCTTGCTGTGCCGTGGCCTACTTCACCGAAGAAATAAATGGATCCTTACGAGTAACATTCCTTGCAAGTAAATGCAAGGTAGCACCACTGAAGCCTCTCTCCATTCCACGCCTCGAGCTTCAAGCCGCCCTCATAGCAGCGAGACTAGCCCAGACGATCCAAAAGGAAAGCAAAGCCCTGATATCCCGCACCTGCTTCTGGACAGACTCCACAACTGTACTATGCTGGTTACGCACCGACCCACGCGCCTACTCAACCTTTGTGGCAAACCGATTGGGCGAAATAGACGAACTAACCAACATACCCGACTGGAAATGGGTACCCACAAAACTCAATCCAGCTGATATAGGAACACGAGACTTAGAGGTGCCAGACCTAACACCAGAAGGAAGGTGGTTTACCGGCCCAGCCTTTCTCACTTCCCCGGAGGGTGCATGGCCGAAAGAACGGGCACCCGCCCACAGGCCTGACGACCTAACACTAGAAGTCAAACCTCACTACGTTGGCCTTGTGTCCACCAAGGGCGAAGCACTCCCATTAGTAGAGAGGTTCTCCTCATGGCACCGGCTAATCCGCTCCACAGCTTGGATCCTCCGTTTTATCAGACGATGCAAGATGGGGCCCAACAAACCAGTAGAAGGCCCACTACTAGCCGAGGAGATAAAAGCAGCAGAACAAAAATGGATCAAAAGGTCCCAGGAAAACGCTTTCACAACTGATCTACACACCATCCGACAAGGTCAAAAACTACCTACTGGCAGTCGCCTCAACTCGCTGAACCCCTTCTTTGGACCAGACGACCTTCTACGAATGGGGACCCGACTACGAGCCTTGGAAAGAACAAAGAGTGTGGCCCGAACCCCCATAATACTGGACGGCGACGAACCCTACACTCGGCTCCTAATCAGTCACTACCACAAAAAGGCGGATCATCCTAGTACTGAGAAAACAATTGCAGAAATACGCAATCATTTCTTCATAATACGAATACGCACAACAATCAGGAAAATAACGCACGTCTGCCCCACTTGCTTCATACGACGCAGCAAACCGACTCCACCTCTGATGGGCGCATTACCACCACCCCGCCTGATGCATCACGTCCGTCCATTCACACACTGCGGGCTTGACTATTTCGGCCCTATGGCTATCACGGTCGGTAGGCATCGAGAAAAACGATACGGAGCCATCTTCACCTGCCTCTCAACGCGCGCCATTCACCTAGAACTAGCCGCTTCACTGACTGCCGACTCGGCCATCATGGCCCTTCAAAGAATGACCGCCCGCAGAGGACAACCCACAGCCATGTACTCGGATAACGGAACAAATTTTCACGGAGCTGACACCGAGATGAGGGACGCCCTGCTGTCAATAAGTCAAGACGCCAGAATGATTGACGCAATAGCTACCCAGGGCATCGAGTGGCACTTTATACCACCGCTGAGTCCCCACATGGGGGGAGCTTGGGAAAGACTAGTACGATCAGTAAAGAAAGCCCTAAGCGCAACACTCAAAGAAAGAGCACCAAAAGAAGAAACTCTACGCACAGCACTTGCAGAAGCTGAGTTTGTGGTAAATAACCGACCACTCACCCATATTTCAGTCGACCCGCGTGATGAAGAACCTCTAACACCCAACCACTTTTTGCTGGGATCGGCCGGGAAGCGCCCCCAATTATCCTTCTACGACAAAAAAGAAGAGGAAGTATGCCTACGCCGCCAGTGGCGCATCGGACAACAACTTGCAGACACCTTCTGGAGGCGATGGCTGCGCGAATACCTACCTACCATGGCTGCCCGACAAAAATGGCACCATCCAACTACACCAATTAAGAAGGATGACCTAGTGATCATCATGGACCCAGCACTGCCTCGAAACAGTTGGCCGCGTGGCCGTATCCTCGAAGCAACACCTGCAGCTGATGGACAAGTCAGAACTGCTCGGATCCAAACCAGTACTGGGATATACGTAAGGCCGGCAGTCAAAATCGCCGTCATCCTGCCTGCCACACCAACAACTAACGAAACTGTACCAGTTGCGAAGACACCCGATTCAGAACTCAGACATCGGAAAAGGACACGCCCGACGAAGTAGCTGAGCACAGTCGAGACTGCACTGGGGGGAGTGTATCGAACGTGTCGACGAAAGCGTATGACAACCCTGAGAATTCAAGAATGGAATTTACGCTTCCACATAATACCGTGCCGCTGCGCGTTACCCCTTCCAATAACCTACGAAACAAAGGGAGTGCTCTCATTGGCCAACGAAACACTGTGCATTTGGAATGATGTCTACAATGCTATTACATTCTACAATTAACTTATCAATTGAAAACATAAACGCAATTGATAATAAATACATGCTGCAGCATCATTGGACTCGAAAACACATCTGAATAACCACGTAATACTTCCACCAGGGACCCCAGACAGCAATGATCAAAATCAAGGAAATGATTGAGTATTTACGTTATCCCCACCCTGCTACCAGACGCGGCGCCATTGGTCAATGCTGAACAAAGGAAATGTTTGAATCGTAAATATTTACGACAGCCAATTTACATTCCGAAAAACTCGGAGCTAAATTTCGGGAAATCGGGAATAATTTGAATCAAGAAATATATATCATCACCTAAAAATAGGTATATACTACAATAACACCTCAAAAAACTGTCGTCTACCAGTGATTATTGCACTTTAAGAAAATATTTACTTCTAGATATTGTATCTTGTATCACATTTGTAAACTTGTACCTTTTCTTGTTGAAACAATAAAAATTATGTGAGACTTCGGTTTATTGGAACAGGACTGTCTTGGCAAAGGTTATCACACAGATTTTTAACACATCTGTTCGAAAATCATAGCGATTGGGAAAAATACGTAAACGCAAGCACCCTTCAGAAACAGGGAGGTTCTGTGTTCCAAAAGTCCAACCCGGATTTGCCCTATAAAACAAACGGCAAACCGGTAGGAAATCAGTTCAAAAACTACCAGCCAAGAAGTCACAAGTCTCCAAGAAACTGAAGTCTCCAAGTTCTAACCTACTTTAAAAGTGTTTTTTAATCAGTTTAAATTCTGTTCTACCTTTCTCTCAGAATCCCATTATCCTGACCCCAACAGTCTCCAAAAGTCTCCAAAAGTCTGCAAGTCTTTTAAGTGTTTTTACAACAGTTATAGAGTCAGTTTTTGCTAATTTAACTTAGAATCATTAAATCCAGAAGTTAAGGACATTGGCGTGCCAAGTTGTGTCCAGCTCCCTATTTTTGCAATTTGTGTACAAAACGTCTAGTACAAATGGGTTATCTGAAACATTCCTCGGGCGATGCTTGGTACTCTTAGGTAGGTAAGTCTGTGGACTACACGGCCGAGCTTAGCGAACAAACAAAAGTGGACAATAACAAAAGACAGTTTGGTGACATTTGACACAAGCCGGTGTGATTATCATACAATGGCTACCGTCCTATTGGAGGGAGGCGGAATCGAAAAAGAACTAAAAATTGTCGAAAATATATCGAGCGGAAAACACTTTGTTGTTCTCGCCGCGGCCGAGACAATGGAAGTTCTGGAGTAGAGGTGGCTGGGCCGGTGGGGCCATAGCTGTAAGGTGCCATATTCCTGGTTAAAAAACTGTTTCGACTGCGAATTAATTCCTTTCTTTCTGGAAAGTCGAGCTCTTGAATACTGATTTATTTCCCTCGGAAGAAAACAGAAAACTGAGGCGTGTTTCTCTTTATCTTTTGTCTCCGATTTGGAAAAAGCCTCGAAAGATTTATTGATTATCACAAATTATATCTACGTGATTTATACTCGGTGTGATTCGCAACTCGCGTGCATTTAGTGTTGGTCGCGCCTGGTGGACGGCAATTTGCATAGCCGCTTTTCACTGCATTATTGTATTAATTTTGTTCCCTTCCCATTCTCACGCGTATAGTTACTTATATGATCCTTAATAAATCTACCGGTGTAGATTCATTTAAGATTTTAATACAAATGATTGATTTCAAAAACCATTAAAAGTCTTTCATTTTTGCGAAGTTAACATCAAAGGCTGAAATTTTAACTTCAACGATTACTCTAGCAAATGTCTTAATTATTTTACAGGGAACTGTGGTAGCCATCAATCAATTTTATCTTAAGTGCGTCCATAGGTTGGTAGGATCAAAGATTTTAAGATATTTAGGTTTTTTTAGGGAATACATGCAATATTCAGTTAGGTTAGGTTAGGATAGGCTTAGGTAACCATTCGCTGTCTGAAGGGGATACCCAAAGGAACAGATTTATTTTCTAAACTGTCGAAGTTTCTTATGTTATGGTAGGTATGCAAGGCAAGCGGGTGAAATAATATAATGTGTTATGCCATATGAAAAACTATAATATAGATATCATTGTTCCATGATGTTTGTTCACAAAAGAATATTATTTTTGCCATCTTATTAACATCGAGCCCCGATCAGCTGTGGTTTGAACAACCATTGCAGTTTTGCACGTATTCCGGGCGTGGTGAGTGTTAAGGCTGGATACGCCCAACGCGGGAGTAACGTCATGCTTACCTATTGACGATGTCATTGTGAAAAAACAGGAAATAATAGCGACCTGATCACTGTTGGGACGCTTGGAACCAGGAGCCGGTGGCGGTCGCCGAAAAGCAAGATTCCTCGCCGATTTTTTTTATCATTTAGCCGCCAAAATAATGTATACACACAATGTGCTCCCGATCAATATTGATTACGGCAGTAGCCAGTAATGGTGGGCCCTGCTACAGACCGAAGCTGCGGGCCCAAGGCCAAAAAAATACAGAATAAATCAGGGCGTATTTGTAAAAAGATCTCGGGACTTCATGTCGTCTCGCGGGTGTCGGTTAGGTTGATAACTCCTTTTGCAGCGGGGTCGGTGCAATTCGCTTTTTTTCTGGCTGCTGCGGGGATATGGCTATACACTTGGTCGCTGCTTCGCATCCCGGTCACGTCGGCTTCCGTGAGAGTGGATGTATGTACACGATTAGTGGGAGGTGGTGGGGCGGGGAAGGGGTGGAGGGCGGTGTGGACGGGGAAAGGGATGGGTGCAGGGGGAAAACCTCCTCAGGAACATATCCAACATCGAAGTCTTTCACACCGTTCCACGATGGCATTTAAGTTATAGGTACCGTCATTATTATTGGACAGCGCCGTTTGGTAATGAAATGACCGGCGCGTTTTACATGATTTTATGAGTAGGTTTCATAAATCTAAACTTTATCATTACGTCTTAGGCTTTTTGAAATCCTCATTAGTTTTAGTTGGTTGAATAAAACTCTTCCTCAACCATAATGATTAGGCCAAGTCTTCCAACGCCTTTAGGCCATTGTTATTGGTATTTTTTATGTCAATACCTCAAAAGAGTCCCAGCTGCTCCCGTCTGGAGCCAGTCAGACTATGGTAACTCCATTTGGTTAAGTTTTGAGACTGAAAGTTGTGGGGAGGGAAATAAGATGGGGAAGAGGAACGCGGGGAAGTACCAGGCTATTCAGATCTGGTCACCAAACACGGCTTAAGCCATTTCAAGGACGTTTCAATTCTGAATGGTTGTCACAAGGGCGATACTGAGAGTATCTTCCACTATAGAACGTGCCGCAAATTTACTATTTATTATTAAAATGTTTGAAAGCGTTGTGAGAATTTGTGCTCAAATTTTTTTTCCTGTGATTCAGAGCCATAGTAGGCGAGCACGTAGAACACAAGTGATTTGAAAATATCTAGCATAACCCTAGAACAATCGGGATGCTGCGTTGAACACTCCTCGTGGACTGGTCGAAACGGACAAACTAACGTATTGTTAATTATTGCAGCAGAACAGTACGTAGACTACAACAAGAGAATATACTAGATTCTTATCAGAATTAGTTGGGAGACACCACCTTCTGTATATTAATTACTGTCTTCGTAAAAGCACTTAGATTAAACTGGAGTATCTTAACATGACTTTCCACTGGTTAGATGCCAAATAACTACTAAGAAGAGCTAAAGGCATTAAAGATACTCACTCACTTTGTGAGATTAAAATTCTTCATTTCTATAATTCTTCTGAATTAAAATGTTTAATGAAATTTAATGTTTAATTCAAGAGGTTTCGATATTAACAATATCAGATCAATCCAAAAAAAATCAGAGTGTACAATTCACACGCAGTAAAAATGAAACTAGAAAGTCGCTAGATGGCGCTTTATTTTCTTTTGCCTGTTTATTTTAAAGTGGTTTGAATATAGTATATTGATTTCACAAAAATAAAAACGTTTTGTGGGTTTCCAACCTCCGTTCGCTCGATGTCTATCTCTCTGGCAGCTGAGAACCGAGGACCGTCAAAAATTAAATTTTTGTGACGCATTTCCTTTTAATCCGAATTTCAAATCACTAACTGGCTAAATAAGTTTCATTTTAAAAGGCAAACACCTCACATTATCATAAATCAAATAGACAAGCTATTACTAAGACAATATTACTAAGTTTGAAGTTATAAAACAATCTCCCACCAAGTATAATAATAATTAAATCATTTATATTAATAAGTGCATTCAGTCAATCAAATCTTGGCTTAAGGAATTTTCATAGAATAACCGACTAGTATTCTGAAAAGCATCATCACAGATATTACTGAAAATACCTTATCCAAACCTTGAAATTGAACTATGAAAATCCTCCATCCAAAATCTAGTTCGCCTCAGCACACGATCTCCTAGTGAGGAGGGCTAAGAACATAACACATCTTATATTATATTTATATCTTACGTTCCTTAAAATGTCAAAAATACATTCTAATTGATAAAAATTCATTTAATTTATTAATTTAAAGAAATTAGCAATTTCGCGCCACTGCATACTGATGACGGTATCTGCATAATATTTAAAGCCTAACCTCATTTGTTTCAAGTAGATACATAAACACGAATTAAAAATAAATATAAAAGTTGATTCCTTCCTCATTGTACATGATTATGATGAGTGATAAGATTTTCACGTACAATACGACCAACAGATAAAATCTTTCTATGTACATCATTTAGTTAAACTTCTGTTTCATAAGAACTTTTATTGGTACGTTTCAAACCTGCAATCGACTGTTGAACTAACAAAGCAGTTAAATTGATATCTATACAAATTGAGTTGTAAGCAGCCTCGGTGTGCATTAGTTATGATAACGGACGATAAAGGCTTCACGTAGGTAAAATGCACCGAAGCCTGTCAGGGTATACGGGTCCGTTTCACTGCAGATCAATAAACTGCATTATTATGCAATTATGCACATAATATAATGGTTACCAGCTTAATCAAACACACTGATCGATGCATTATATTATGAATAATTAGCAATTGCGTGTCATCTATTTTGGTCTACGCAATTTTACAGTGAAATAATCACATGACCAAATTAGGGCCAATTGTTTTCAGGACTTCAACAATTCATCAAATTTCAAAGTTAATGATCAAGTTCTGTGAAAGTTCTAATAAAGTTTTGTTATTATTCAAGTACTGTTAAACAACTGGAATAATAACAGAATTTGAAATTTGACTATAAAATTTGAATAATCGTCTTTAATTCTGCGAAATCGCTGTCCCTTTTACTTTTTCTAGACTTCTGGTAGGTACTCACTATTGCCATAGCTCAGGAGAAGATAAGACGAGAGAATAAGATCACGAAGGATTCCACTATAAGTAAATAAGGTAATAAAATAATTTATTTTGTAAACGCAATCACGAATCATACGCATAAATTTAAAGAATTTTTCAAGACTTTGTGACCAAAAAATCTAAGATGAACAAGCTACGTAATTATTAAGTTGGATTCAGCAATTTTACGGCATTTGGTCGTTTATTTTAGACAGAGAAAAATCATTTAAGAATTTTTTTATACATTTGTGCAAACCGATAGTGGAAATATTTTGTTCAAACCTTTTAATCACACACCCGCTCGCAGTTCCTTTATTCCACATACGTACAAGTCCTACGATACAGTACACCACTACATAAGCAAGAATCTCTTAAAAATGTTTATATTCCACCTAAATTCACTGTGTTCAGACTGTCCAGTTTAAAAGACTTACTTCAAATTAATAACAGAATTAAAATAATGTAGTCACAGTGCTTAATCCTTGTGGACACAAATTGTTTTTTTTGAAGCAGGATTTCAACCAAAACCACCGGGTACATTTTTTTGCAAGATGGTACTCATAATATTATGTACTAGAAAAAGAAACATATCATTTATACGCTCGGAATGCAACTAAATATGTATTTTTTATTACTTTTCAGTGTGGTATTAAGAGTCATTATTTAAGTTTGCTGTGTTCTCGCCTGGCAGGCAGTATACCCATTTAATATCCGGATGTTATAAAGTATACGATGATCAAGGAACGTGTAAATATTACAGAGCACGTAAGCTGTCATGCGGGTCACCTGCAAAGAAGATACCCGAACTATCGCTCCACCGGGGAATGTCGCACAGAGGTCTGCTCGACACCTAGACACTAGACACTGGCAGACTCTAATAGTAATGTGAACAAATTAAAAAGCAATTTTAAGTACGAAATACGGCCTTTAATAAGTACATTCTCAGTTTAATTCAAAATTTAAAAAAATATATAGTTCTCGAGATCCTAGCAACCTTCCTGATTTTGACATATATTTTGTTTATGTATTACGCTTTAAATAGATCCACTCCATATCGTCTAATATAAACAAAAGTACATTTTTACGTTTTAACTTATTATATACTCGTTCATATTTTTATCGCTTTTCTTTTCATTTCTTAAATTAGACAGATTATTAATTTCACTGTGAACTAAGCTATATATTTGGATTCCTACACAGTAAAGAATTCTGTGTTTTTGTTTGGTTATTTTTTTTTGTCTGATGTTTTCTTTCTGTCTTGTAAGGTGTGTGTGAAAGTCTTTATTGTATTGTAGTTTGTCTCTAAATAAAGTAGGTAGTAAATTATTTAAAACTTTGTAGATAAAAAATTGAAAGAGGGAAAATTCTGTGTTCGATTCATTATATCTAATTCTTGCATGTTTGTGTTGGTTTATATTTATTATAATTCTAAATAACTGATAGATTCTGGATTATTATTTAAGCTTTCTACCTTACTGATATGATGAAAAGAGAAAACATATCGACTAGTCAGTGGTTGAGTGGGCATCGCGTTTGGGTCCCACCCAGGCGTTCCTTGTTCGATTCCTCGGCTGGCTAAGTCCTCCATCACGACTTAAGCAATATTTTCGGCTTACTGTGGTAGGAGATTTTCAAACATTGTCGGGTTATTCGTAACCCGGGAATTTTCGTCTTTCTTCTTAAAAAGAAAAAAAAAGAAAAGAATATGATAAACTTTTTATTTATTGGCGGTTACTAGTTTTAGCTATCTTCAGACTGGTACAATTTGTCCTTAAACTAGAGCATACATTTATGTAAATTTTTTGGGAGATGGTATTAAGGTCAGTAAGCAAGGATTTAAAATACATTAATCAGTTTTGTTAAAAACTTTTTTGAGCCTACCGCTTTAGCTTATTATTTCCCTGTCTACTTTCTTCATCCCCTCAACACTACTCAAATATGGTCATAGATCTACGGTCTACAGGTTCCGGGTTCTAGAGATGCACTGCTGGCAACCGCGAAATCAGGCATTAGAAATAGACCAACGCAGGTTAGAAATCCCTGGTTCGATGAGTGCGTACAGAGGATCTGGAAGAAAAATGATTTAAGAAAATCATGAATAGAAAAAGGAACATGAGCAAAAAGATAAGCCTACGAACAAGTACAAAGAGATACTAACCATTTAAAAAAAGAAAGAAGAGATTTTATTTATACGACATATTGTTGAAAATGGAAAATGACTTTGTAAATAACACAGACTTTGTAAATAAAAATAGTCCTTCATTGCGTAATTATAGCATTTTCCTAAGATTGAATTTTCCTTGAATATAACTCGGTAGTTTGGCCTACATCTTACAAAATTCACGTTCATAACATTGAGCGAATTCAAAATTTTTTCATGCGTTTTATAAATTTTAAATTATAGAAGACTTAAAATACTACTAAATATTCTAAAAAAACACACACTAGAAGACAGACGTAAAATAAACGACTATTCAAAATTCTTTATTCTAAATTCGACGGTTGCGAACTCCTGCAACTCATAAACTTACGGATACCGACAGTAACCACACGACAAAATACACTATTCCACTGCAGCATTCATAAGCGGAACTACATCGCCCACTCTCCGATACAACGATTTCACACTATGGGAAATCAGTACTTAGGTGATGTTGACATATTTAACATCAACTTGGCAAATTTTGTGGATCTTGTAAAAAACTTATTCCAAAACATATCTGTATTTTTGTAAAAATATCAAATCGCTGTATTTTTTTTATTTTTGTGACTTGTGTGCATTTTTTATCTAATTTAATTTTTATTATTTCTCTATCTGTTTAAAAATCATCTGTCATGGATTAATTGTACTAGCAAACATGTAAAAGCCCTCTGGGTGTTAAATAAATAAAAAGATCCACCATGTGGCGATTTCAAATAAATAATTTGTAAATTGACCCACTTACGAGCCTTGTGGTTTGAATTTTCTGATATATTGATTTGAGTTTTGTAAAATAATATTCACAAAAGCGTTACTGATGTCATAAGATACAGTAATTTCTTCTGTTGTTGCGAAAATATTTGCAAATGCACACCATTTATTTTACACCATGGTTCTTAGACTGTCCTAGTCTAAACGCGACTTTATCGCCATTAACAAGCCTTCGAGCAAAAATGAGTCATTCGTTAAGAATACAAAGGTGTCATTTTCGTTGGTCTGAACCAGTCGATTGTTATGTCGTTGTGTTGTGTTGATCCGCGAAGTTCCCTGCAATTACACATCAACGACAAAAGACACGTTTACACTTCATTTCGGAGACACAACACTTCCACCTCCTGTGGCACCGCCGCTAAATGTCCCTAACTAGAACTGCGATAATACGATAACCACACACTTGTTTGCTTTGTTGTCAATGCTTCGCAATAAAATAAACATTTTGCCGACAACTGCTGTAGTTTCACGTACTTTAATGGGCTTTAATACTGGTAAATTATATACTTCCTAGAATAAATATTACAAGATGATACTATGGTTAAATCATAAGTTTTAGTACTTACTCTTCTTGTTTGGTGTCCTCTTCTATCCGAGGATGACGACTATCAGCACTGCAATCATGATCCTGCAGACTGCAGTAAGGATTGATCCCCCTTCAGTTGGGCTCCAAAATGATATTTATTGTACAATTATATATTTTTACCTACTTCAAACTCAAAATCATCTTCAAAAATACCTGTAATGATAAGTGGGTGTGGATATCAAACCAATGTATTTACATTGACAAGTTTTTGAACTTATTCGCTGGAATGTTCGGGATATAAACAAGTAGTTTTTTTCTTGATGCATTTGAATTAAAATATGTTTTAAACTTGCATTTGCGGTACATCCCTCTATGGACACCCCTTTGGGGCACTTAGTTATATTTTGTGTTTGTATAGGTATACCGTATTTTCATAGAAGCGGATTTATCGTATGTGAAACAGTATCCATGTAAGACGAATATACAAAAAACAGGATTCTTCCAATTCAAAAATATAAAAATATTTTTATTAACAAAAAATGTTTTTTTTTAATAAAAATATTTTTATTAAGCGTGTCCTGCGACTTTGAAAGTTTATTATAACCTTTTTATCAATATTTGAAATTTAAAACGAAAAAATGTGTCATATTCCCACTTAACAAGATTACGTAAAAAAATAACAGAAATCAGAAAAGAGATCAAGTAACGTCCGCCATCGGTTCCGTGGATATCCTCAACTCTCCCTTGAGAGTTGTATATACTCTCAGTGTAGCCCTCGTGAAAGACCACCCTTCTGAATCGAAACATTGCTTGAAATGACGTTATCCGTGTTTAGTGACTAGATCTGAATAGCCAGTCCCCACTTTTTTAGATTAACAAATTACCCCAATCGGGAAAGCCATAGTACCACTAGTTTCGGGGAGTTCATACTCTTAAGTGGGACCATATTAAGACACCAAACATTGTTCAAATCTCTTATGGTGGTCGGTTATCTTGCAAAGCTCCTACATGGTTAAATCATTTTTAAATGAACATAGACAGAATACTGTTTTCTAATTTATTTCCCGAATCTTTGGGATATTTTGTCGTGCCTACTACATAATTTATTTGACCAACTTAGAATATTTCTTTCATTTAATTTTCTGACATATAAATTGAAAATTTGTTATATTTTTTTAATTAAACCACGTGCCATTTATTTAATATTCATCTTATAAGTGTAACAAAGGGCAACCATTCCGTGTTCTGTGACAGCAGGTCAAGAAACAAAGTGTGGGGTTAAATTCACCCCTTGCGAACTTCTGGGACTCGTGCCCGAAACTCGTTAAATTAAAAATCTTTGCCTATTACTGAAAGGTGGTAGCTAACTTTTATTTATTCTTTTATTTCCTACCCTTTCGCTAAGCCGGGGGCAACCGGCCCCGAAAAACTGTTAATTAAATATGCCTCTGAAAAAAATGGAATAAAAAGTGTTACATTTGCAAAACACTTTATGCGAAATATGCAAAGGGTTATGCGAAGCTTCTGTTACATTATTTTTAATGCGCAGTTTAATGAAAGTTATGGCAGTGAAAAATCAGAACATTTTCAATAACATTGTGTACATTAACTTTTTATAGCCGACTTAAAGCGTTAAAAAAATCAGTTTATTTTCAAATAGGTACCTACCTACCTACCTATAATTTTAAGGCTCCTCCTTTGTGTTATGTATCCATTAAATATGTATTGAAATATATAGCGTGTGTGCTGGGAATTCGAAATTGTCAAAATGGACACTATTTTTTACACATATTATTACAAACGTTGTATTTAAGTACCTGCTGGTAATAAAATAAATATACTAGACATTTTATTGCTAATAAAAATAAAACGTATATTACCGAAATTCACTCTCATCAAAATAAATCTGACAAATGTATTCGTTTGTGAAATGCAGTCCCAACTTTAATGTCCCACAAAAGCGAGCCATTCGTACGAATTTATGAAAAACATTTTTTAAAAAAAATAATGTTTTAAAATATTAATTAATTGTGCGTACATTCTGATTTGAAAATGTTTAAGTAATTTTTTAAATGGTTAATTTTGTTATTATTTGAACGATATTTGCTTTGCTTTAGCATTCGGATTTCATTGCGTAATACTAGAATTAGGGATTTATTTCAGTTCAAATTAGTGGGACTAACTACCATATTTTTAGGTACATGCCTACTCCTTTTTGCCCAGAATAGCATGCTGCCGACCCGGGAATCATTTATTTGATAACCAAATCCTAGTGACTTAGCAGGGGTGCCCAGGTACCTGAGGTGAGGTTACCTACCTATTGCGTGGCGGGCTGGATCAGGAGACACTGGTTGAGTTAGACCTTTTGACCTCTCCAGCATAACTCTCTCATAACATCGCAATGCACCGCTTTTGATTCGAGAATTTCAGACAGCAAAACATTTCAAATTTCATGACACCAGAGCTCTCCGTTTTGAGTTTTTTCTGTTTTAACTGATGGTTAAAAGAATCTGTACTGATTTTAAATAGTACAACCATTGAAAATATCTCCGCGCAATAAAATGCTGAATAAAACCCTTTCTTTTTGTCCCTTGACTTACAAAATATGACTGCTGCCTTTTATAAGGCGTCACCGACCAGGCGCCATAAATAAGCCCGGAAGTTTTAATTGTTTTATTTTTTAATAAAAGTCTATCCCCGGCGTGGTATGCGCTTTCACTATAATCGTTTACCTTTTAAAACTACTCTATTACCTAAGTAGATATTTTGTCTTACTTGTGAACTCAAAAGGCCTTTGCAGTTGTGAATACGTTGCCAACATAGATTTAAAATACGTTTGTAATTTTAAAAGTTATTTAAAAGCTTTAAACCTTTTTTGGTTATTTAAAATATCATTATAGTTTTTCAATATAATTTTTTTATAGCCCAAAGTTCTTAACTGTTGAAGAAATATTATTGGTGTTTTAAAAATTTGATCAATAATTGTACCTGAAAAAAGGATGATTTTAGTTTACTTCGGACATACCGACATGCCCATAACACACTTCTATCGGTTTATCTCATTGGTGTTGTCGGTAGGAATCCTAAACATCTTTTCTGAAACTAATAGTTTGAACGAAACATGTAATAAAATGTAAACAAATCAGTTTATTACACAACACCGAAATTATCTACAGGTTCCAAAACCAAAGGTTTCTTCAACAGGAACATTAACATTATGTTAATCTTTTCCTGACCAAGAAACCTTTCGTTTTGAAACATTATCATAATTATCATGTTGATTAATTAAGTGGTGTAAAACTGATTTCTTTTCATTTAGTTACGCAACAAAGTGAATTTGCGAACATTGAAGAAGAAAGATGTATGGTTTGTATTTTCAACCGTATCAAAATGATATTATTAAATTCATCTGTGGTCTCTCTTCATTTGACTTTGAGTAGTTGGGTTTAATTTAAGCACATTTGTTCCTAATAATTTCAAATACAGAACTTTATGATATTTGGATGCTGTTTTATAAAAATATCCACCTCGACGAGAAATATAAGAATCTGGCGAAATCATTTTTATAATTTTTTTTTTCAAACTTCGCAAATATGCTTTATGGCGTCATTATTGATATAATGAAAACAAATAACTTAGTTAGTGCTTACTAAATTAGTTGTTTTCATTACATATATATATGTTATGATTAAGGTTTTCACGGGTGTAAGATGTAGAACAATTTTCTCGGTTTACCCGCGTAACGTAGTCCTTAAAAGGACTTTTTAACTCCTGACGTTTCGGACAGATCACACTGTCCATCTACATAAGGCCTCTGAAGATGGACAGTGTGGTCTGTCCGAAACGTCAGGAGTTAAAAAGTCCTTTTAAGGACTACGTTACGCGGGTAAACCGAGAAAATTGTTCTACATATATATATATATATATATATATATATATATATATATATATTTATCTCCTCTCGTAAAACGTTGATCTTGCGCGACGGTACACCAGTTTTAAGTTGATCCGTTCGGACGTGTTGATCCATCCGGATATGCTGATCCATTACACAAGCTGGCATACACATCCTGATCCATGTGGATCAATTTATACCATCAAGATTTCGCTGTAAGCCACGCCCATTGTTCGGTGTCTTATACATTTTACACGTTTTTTTTTGTTGATCCATATAAATGCCAAGTTTTGACCGCCAACAAAGGTGCCCGTCTGTCGTACTTTTCAGCTTCTTTTAGTAGGTACCTGTACGTTCTTATTTCAATTCGTTCTATTTCATTTCTTTTTTAATGTATTTTGGTTTAAGATTTAATTTTTATTTTGATTTTGTTTTTGATTTTGATTTGGATTTCGATTTTGATTTTGATTTTGGATCGAGATTTTAATTTTGATTTTGGTTTGAGATTTTATTTTGATTTTGATTTTAATTTTTATTTGCATTCTTATTTTGATTTTTATTTTGATTTTAACTTTCATTTTGATTTTGATATTGATTTTGGTTTGAGATTTTGATTTTGATTTTGGTTTTGATTTGAGATTTTAATTATGATTTTGATTTTGGTTTTGGTTTGAGATTTTGATTTTGATTTTTGATTTTGTTTTTTATTTTGATTTTTGATTTCGATTTCGATTTCGATTTTGATTTCGATTTCGATTTCGATTTCGATTTCGATTTCGATTTCGATTTCAATTTCGATTTTGATTTTGATTTTGATTTTGTTTTCGTTTCCGCTTCTAAGACCCGCACAAACCTCACCCCATGAACCTGGGCACCCCGGTTAAGTCACCAAACATAGCGAACCACTTAAGGTATACCTTAATTTTGGGAGGCGGGTATGATTACCACCGCCCCGGGAACCATTTTTGGGTAATCAACACCTCTGTCAAATGTCACTTTGCAGTGACATTCGTGACTTAGCAGGAGTGCCCGGTTCAAGGAGTGAGATTTGTCTAGGTCCGTGCGGCGAACGCGTTCGCTCACCTACTGCGTGGCAAGCCGGATTGGGAGAGACAGATTTTTTGTGACTTAGCAGGGCTGCTCGGGTTCAAGGGATGAGATTTGTCTTTGCGGTGAACGGGTTTGCCCACCTACTGCATTACGGACCGGATTGGGAGAGACTGGTTGAGGGAGACCTTATTTTTTTTACATTAGCTCCACACAGGAAGCTCTGAAGAAAATAAATCCCGTCAAGGCCTATGTCTTCTTTGGGGATGCAATGCATTATCGGGGAATACGTATGATTCCTCGATAATGCATTGCATTACGATCTCTACGAATTCGGAAGTCGCAAGAACAAATTGCATTACGATCAATACGAATTCGGAAGTCGCAAGAACAAATTGTTGCGTGCGAAAGTAAATATTATTTTGATTTAAATGTATAATTCAACGATATCTAAGGGGCATTGCGACCTTGACTACGAATTCGGGAGTCGCAAGTTCGAATTGTGGCGTGCAGAGGTAATTTTTATTTGATACGTTTGTATAATACAACAATAATGCAGTGCAGTGCGATCTTGACTACGAATTCGGATGTCGCAAGTTTAAATGGCATGCGCCAGTTAATTTTATTTTGATAAATACATATAATTCCTCGATAATGCATTGCCTCACTATCTTGGCTACGAACTCGGAAGTCGCCAGTTCGAATTGTGGCGTGCGGAGGTAATTTTTATTTGAAACGTTTGTATAATACAACAATAATGCAGTGCAGTGCGATCTTGACTACGAATTCGGATGTCGCAAGTTCGGATATTGATTTTGATTTTGGTTTTGGTTTGAGATTTTAATTTTGATTTGGACTTTGACTTTGATTTTGGTGTTGGTTTGAGATTTTGTTTTTGATTTTGAATTTGATTTTGACTTTTGATTTCGATTTCGATTTCCGCTTCTAAGACCCGCACAAACCTCACCCCATGAACCTGGGCACCCCGGTTAAGTCACCAAACATAGCGAACCACTTAAGGTAAACCTTAATTTTGGGAGGCGGGTATAATTACCACCGCCCCGGGAACCATTTTTGGGTAATCAACACCTCTGTCATATGTCACTTTGCGGTGAGATTCGTGACTTAGCAGGAGTGCCGGTTCAAGGAGTGAGATTTGGCTAGGTCCGTGCGGTGAACGCGTTCGCTCACCTACTGCGTGGCAAGCCGGATTGGGAGAGACTGATTTTTTGTGACTTAGCAGGGCTGCTCGGGTTCAAGGGATGAGATTTGTCTTTGCGGTGAACGGGTTTGCCCACCTACTGCATTACGGACCGGATTGGGAGAGACTGGTTGAGGGAGACCTTATTTTTTTTACATTAGCTCCACACAGGAAGCTCTGAAGAAAATAAATCCCGTCAAGGCCTATGTCTTCTTTGGGGATGCAATGCATTATCGGGGAATACGTATGATTCCTCGATAATGAATTGCATTACGATCTCTACGAATTCGGAAGTCGCAAGAACAAATTGCATTACGATCAATACGAATTCGGAAGTCGCAAGAACAAATTGTTGCGTGCGAAAGTAAATATTATTTTGATTTAAATGTATAATTCAACGATATCTAAGGGGCATTGCGACCTTGACTACGAATTCGGGAGTCGCAAGTTCGAATTGTGGCGTGCAGAGGTAATTTTTATTTGATACGTTTGTATAATACAACAATAATGCAGTGCAGTGCGATCTTGACTACGAATTCGGATGTCGCAAGTTTAAATGGCATGCGCCAGTTAATTTTATTTTGATAAATACATATAATTCCTCGATAATGCATTGCTTCACTATCTTGGCTACGAACTCGGAAGTCGCCAGTTCGAATTGTGGCGTGCGGAGGTAATTTTTATTTGAAACGTTTGTATAATACAACAATAATGCAGTGCAGTGCGATCTTGACTACGAATTCGGATGTCGCAAGTTCGGATATTGATTTTGATTTTGGTTTTGGTTTGAGATTTTAATTTTGATTTGGACTTTGACTTTGATTTTGGTGTTGGTTTGAGATTTTGTTTTTGATTTTGAATTTGATTTTGACTTTTGATTTCGATTTCGATTTCCGCTTCTAAGACCCGCACAAACCTCACCCCATGAACCTGGGCACCCCGGTTAAGTCACCAAACATAGCGAACCACTTAAGGTAAACCTTAATTTTGGGACGCGGGTATGATTACCACCGCCCCGGGAACCATTTTTGGGTAATCAACACCTCTGTCATATGTCACTTTGCGGTGAGATTCGTGACTTAGCAGGAGTGCCGGTTCAAGGAGTGAGATTTGGCTAGGTCCGTGCGGTGAACGCGTTCGCTCACCTACTGCGTGGCAAGCCGGATTGGGAGAGACTGATTTTTTGTGACTTAGCAGGGCTGCTCGGGTTCAAGGGATGAGATTTGTCTTTGCGGTGAACGGGTTTGCCCACCTACTGCATTACGGACCGGATTGGGAGAGACTGGTTGAGGGAGACCTTATTTTTTTTACATTAGCTCCACACAGGAAGCTCTGAAGAAAATAAATCCCGTCAAGGCCTATGTCTTCTTTGGGGATGCAATGCATTATCGGGGAATACGTATGATTCCTCGATAATGAATTGCATTACGATCTCTACGAATTCGGAAGTCGCAAGAACAAATTGCATTACGATCAATACGAATTCGGAAGTCGCAAGAACAAATTGTTGCGTGCGAAAGTAAATATTATTTTGATTTAAATGTATAATTCAACGATATCTAAGGGGCATTGCGACCTTGACTACGAATTCGGGAGTCGCAAGTTCGAATTGTGGCGTGCAGAGGTAATTTTTATTTGATACGTTTGTATAATACAACAATAATGCAGTGCAGTGCGATCTTGACTACGAATTCGGATGTCGCAAGTTTAAATGGCATGCGCCAGTTAATTTTATTTTGATAAATACATATAATTCCTCGATAATGCATTGCTTCACTATCTTGGCTACGAACTCGGAAGTCGCCAGTTCGAATTGTGGCGTGCGGAGGTAATTTTTATTTGAAACGTTTGTATAATACAACAATAATGCAGTGCAGTGCGATCTTGACTACGAATTCGGATGTCGCAAGTTCGGATATTGATTTTGATTTTGGTTTTGGTTTGAGATTTTAATTTTGATTTGGACTTTGACTTTGATTTTGGTGTTGGTTTGAGATTTTGTTTTTGATTTTGAATTTGATTTTGACTTTTGATTTCGATTTCGATTTCCGCTTCTAAGACCCGCACAAACCTCACCCCATGAACCTGGGCACCCCGGTTAAGTCACCAAACATAGCGAACCACTTAAGGTAAACCTTAATTTTGGGACGCGGGTATGATTACCACCGCCCCGGGAACCATTTTTGGGTAATCAACACCTCTGTCATATGTCACTTTGCGGTGAGATTCGTGACTTAGCAGGAGTGCCGGTTCAAGGAGTGAGATTTGGCTAGGTCCGTGCGGTGAACGCGTTCGCTCACCTACTGCGTGGCAAGCCGGATTGGGAGAGACTGATTTTTTGTGACTTAGCAGGGCTGCTCGGGTTCAAGGGATGAGATTTGTCTAGGTCTTTGCGGTGAACGGGTTTGCCCACCTACTGCATTACGGACCGGATTGGGAGAGACTGGTTGAGGGAGACCTTATTTTTTTTACATTAGCTCCACACAGGAAGCTCTGAAGAAAATAAATCCCGTCAAGGCCTATGTCTTCTTTGGGGATGCAATGCATTATCGGGGAATACGTATGATTCCTCGATAATGCATTGCATTACGATCTCTATGAATTCGGAAGTCGCAAGAACAAATTGCATTACGATCAATACGAATTCGGAAGTCGCAAGAACAAATTGTTGCGTGCGCAAGTAAATATTATTTTGATTTAAATGTATAATTCAACGATATCTAAGGGGCATTGCGACCTTAACTACGAATTCGGGAGTCGCAAGTTTGAATTGTGGCGTGCAGAGGTAATTTTTATTTGATACGTTTGTATAATACAACAATAATGCAGTGCAGTGCGATCTTGACTACGAATTCGGATGTCGCAAGTTTAAATGGCATGCGCCAGTTAATTTTATTTTGATAAATACATATAATTCCTCGATAATGCGTTGCCTTACTATCTTAGCTACGAATTCGGAAGTCGCCAGTTCGAATTTTGGCGTGCGGAGGTAATTTTTATTTGATACGTTTGTATAATACAACAATAATGCAGTGCAGTGCGATCTTTATACGAATTCGGATGTCGCAAGTTCGGATATTAATTTTGATTTTGGTTTTGGTTTGAGATTTTAATTTTGATTTGGACTTTGACTTTGATTTTGGTTTTGGTTTGAGATTTTGTTTTTGATTTTGAATTTGATTTTGACTTTTGATTTCGATTTCGATTTCGATTTAGATTTAGATTTCGATTTTGACTTTTGATTTTGATTATGATTTTTATTTTGATTTTGTTTTTATTTTCGTTTTCGTTTCCGCTTTTAAGACCCGCACACCCTATGAACCTTAGCACCCCGGCTAAGTCACCAAATATAGTGAACCACTAAACGTATACCTAAAATTTGGGAGGCGGGTATGGTTACCACCGCCCCGGGAACATATTTTTTGGGTATTCAACACCTCTGTCATATGTAACTCCAAGTGGTTCGCTACTTACGATCACATTCACAAAGCCAAGATGCTTTCGAATATTTAATACCTACTTTGTTTTTAAAACTCTATTCACCGTTTTTTTCCTTAACATTACAAACTTGTATTATATTCAGCAATGGTTTTGGAGGGTTATTATTTTTCAAAAATAATTTATTCTCAAATTAAATTCGGTTACTTTTGAAAAAATCGACGTTAATCGCAATGTTTTCATTACCACTTATTCAATTCGGACATTTTATTCTAAAGTTACCACGAGTTTAAAAATAGCCCCGTTTGGGGAAAGGGTTGAGAAAGTCTGATTGGAGAATTCATAATCCATCCGGTCCGCCACGCAGTTGGTGGGTAAAGGCATTCTCCGCCAAGACTTAGACAAATCTCAACTTCTAAACCCAGGCACCCCTGCTAAGTCACCAAACGTTGTGAACCACTTGGAGTAACCTACGGCAAGGATGTTGGTTATCCGATAAATAGTTCCCGGGGCGGAGTTACACATATCCGCCTCCAAATTGATATTCCTTTGTTGGGAGACGGGTCGAGGGACTAATATAGGTATTTTATGAATGTACCGCACAATAGTCCCAGATGCTCTCTTCTATCTGGAGCTAATGAAACTAAAGACGGGTTGTTTCAAAAAATTTTACGGATTCATCAAATATTTGAAATTATTTTTTTACGACCTGTGTAAGTTCTATTCAAATTCTGTATTATTTCAGATTGATAGAGCAACTGGCCTATAATGATATAATGACGGAACTTGAATAGAACGTGAAAATTATCTTAAAATATTTGATTATATTACAAAATTACAATTTGAGGTTTTACTCATAGTTAAAAATAAATATTCCTCCTAGACTTGCAGAAAAGTCAATAGACGTCGCATATTAAATAAAAATTGATAACTTTATCCAAGACACTATCTAGATTATATTTAGTTCTGGTTGAATTTTGCAATCTTTCATACAGATAGCAGCCAATAAAATTTGCGTTACGAAAATGAAGATAATGTTGGTAGTTTCTAGTCGAAGTATGAAACGGTTAAAAATGACAGAATCGGATGGGGACTAATTAGCGCTTAGCGCAATGGTTAGAGCTGCTGCCCGGAAAGCCGAAGGTCCTGGCTTGGAGTCCCTGATGTGACCGTACCTCTTTCTGATTTTTCTGTTTCAGATTTTGGATTGAGTTTCGCTAATATTGTCTTCATTTATTTAAATTTTACAATTTGAAGTTTAACTCATTGTTCTAAATAAAAATAAGTATTCATCCTAGACTTGCAGAAAATTTAATGGCCGTCCTTAACCAGTCTCTCGATCTCGATCCGGCCCGCCACGCAGCAGGTGGGCAGAGGCATCCATCGCCAAGACCTGGACAAATCTTACCCGAGGAATCGGGCACGCCCACTAAGTCACCGAACAGAGAGAACCACTTGGGGTGACCTATGGCAGAGGTATTGGTTATCCAATAAATGGTTCTCGGGGCGACGATACACTTATCCACCTCCCATGTTATTCCCAGTTGAGAGGCGAGTCGAGGGAGTTCTAGGTTAGGACTCTTTCAATTAGTCTCTCCCAACCTGGCCCGCCACGCAGTAGGTGGGCAATCGCATTCGTCGCAAAGACCTGGACAAACCTCTCCCCTTAAAACCGGGAATCCCTGTTAAGTCACTAAACGTAGTGAGTTTCTTGCGGTGACCTATGGCGGAGGTGTTGGTTATCCAATAAATGGTTCCCGGGGCGATGGAACAAATCGGACTCTCTCAACCTCCCAAATTGGGTTGAGAGAGTCCAATAGAAGAGTTCTAGGTTAGGTCTCCTTCAATCAGTCTCTCCCGTTCTGGCCTGCCATGAAGTAAGTGGGCAAACACATTCTCCTCAAAGACCTAGACAAACCTCACCCCTTGAACCTGGGCACCCCTGCTAAGTCACTGAAAGTAGTGAACCGCTTGGTATGACCTATGGCAAAGGTTTGGTTAATCAATAAATGGTTCCCGGGGCGGTGGTGTGCGTAATCCTCTTCCCAATATACCTATAATATTAATGATAAGTTTTTAGATTTTCACGGCCAAAAGCATTTTCGTTGTTTGTTTTTTAGGTGTTATGCCGTGTTGCGCTACCTCCTTTTTTATCCGACGTTTTGGACAGCGTTGCAGTGTCCATCATCAGGGCAGATCCGGCAGATTGTCGCAGACATCGTCGGATCTGCTGGATCCGCCCTGACGATGAACACTGCAACGCTGTCCGAAACGTCTGCTAAAGAAGGAGGTAGCCAACACAAAACAAAAAACGAAAATATAATATTAATGTATGTAGGTTTGCTGAATTGCAGCCAAAAATATTTTAAAACATACATCATGTAACATGCATATTGCATATCTTCAATGGATTACAAATGTCAAATATTTCAAAACGGTTCACAGCAATGTATTTTCTTTACTTTTACGTAAAAATTAAACCAACTCGTTCGGTATCATTTTTTACGGAGTGCCTTGAAAATAGTTTCCATAGTGTGGATTATCATTGTGGGTGGTAGAGCCCGTTCACACTTCTGCCTAGGCATGAGTGCAGGTGTTCAAAACAAACTGGGTGTTTAAAAATGTTTGGAAGAAAATAATTATCGATTTTTTCTTTTTTAATTATTTTATTTATTTAGATGTTTTTATTATTTGGAATGGCTAAAAGCTTATCAACTTTGAACTTCAATGAAGAATGCCCGAAGTAAAAACCATTGAAATCCCGCTTTTTTAAATATTTAAAAACATCTAATCGCATATCCCATTACTAAAAATTGCGTTTTAACTGAGAAAAATGAAATTATGTGTGGTATATTTTTGTTTATCAGTTGTTTAAAAATTAAAGCACGTTTTAATAAGTAAGGACATTTTTTTCGAAAAGTAGTTCTTTAGAGTAGGTATTTATTATGTTATTTTTTTGGGCAAAAAATTGTGTTACCTTTACATAGTATAAAATGAAGTCGCTTCCGCTGTCTGTGCGCTTAGATCTTTTAAACTAAGCAACAAATTTTCATGCGGTTTTCACCAATAGATAGAGTGATTCATGAGGAAGGTTTTAGAGTATATAATTTGTCAAGGTTTTGTGTTAATTGGCTGAAATAGGGCTGGCAAGCAGGCAGCGGGCATCGGGCAGTCGGCAGCAAGCGGGCGGTGTCGATTTGATTTAACAGATGGCGTTGGTTATAAAGGTTGGGTAGTGGCGTGGCGTTGTGATGGCGTTATGTTTCTTTAGTCACAGCAACATGTGGCCTGGTCTGCTAGTTTTTAACTAAAAGTATACTATCTCGGGAATGACTAGCTTAATTAAAAAAAAAAAAAAATTATATCATTGTTTTTACCTTACTTAAGAAAATATTTTAGAAATCATAATTAATACTTTCTTACGACGGCGACGGCCAAGGAGCCGCCTTTTTATATTAAAGTGATATTAAAAAGATTTCACAATCTACTCTTTCATAGATGGCGCAAGTTTAATTATTTTAGGGAACACGCTTTTTACAAGTAGTGCCTTATTAAGATGAATGAATTGTTAGCGCCCATTCATGCGTAATATGAATATGAATAAATAGTTTTTTTGGTTTAAATAAATCTTTCAAAAATGGCAAACAAATACCATATTGTATCGGTAATTCAATCCAATATTGTATTTGTACGCCTTTCTTGAAAGATTTATTCAAACCAAAAAAACTATTTATTCATATTCATATTGCAACTGTACGGGCGCAAACAATTAATTCATCTTAATATTTTAAAGCACAACTTTAAAAAAAAGTTTTACGCTAAAATAATTAAACTCGCGCCATCTACATATAATATAGAGGCGTTCTTTTAAGGTGAAGTTATACGTGAAATCCTATTAAGATTAATCTTTATGACGAATTGGCTTACAGTATCAACATCAAAAAATATGCTACGGATAAATTGAAGCTTTTACTAGGTTTTTTATGTAATGGAATTAGAATAAAATTATTATTTACATAACAAAAAAAAAATAAGCGTAAACCACTAAAAAAATGTTTTTTCATGACTTAACTATGAAGTAATACAAGAAACATTTTTATAAAAATACTCCTTTATGGGTAAGACCATTTTTGAGGTTTTCTATGTTCTAACTTTTTTTCACTCTTATAAAATTATGGACAAAATAAATAAAAACCACTTTTTCGCTTACTTGCCGCGCGCAAATAAGACGCTCGATTGCAAATTTTGCAGGCACGAGAATCTAAATACTTCTAGCGTTTATATTCCTCTTAAGTATCACATTTACTTGGAATTCTGAGTTTGTTTGAGTCTCAAAAGTCTAAAAAATCCACTTTCCGTCACATAATCGAGATGAAACTTGGTACACAGTCGATTCTTTCTGTCTCTGAAATTTTATGTTTATGTAATAAATAAAATTTGCCAATGCAGTTCGGCCCTCATTTTCATTAATTAATACTAATGAGGCTACTGTGAAATAAGTTTTAACATAAAACATAATCGTAAAAATTGATTAATTTTTATTGAATTTGTTACCACACTGTAGATTTGCTAAAAATTTAAAATAATATTCAGATATATTTTTAAATAGCGGCAACATGAATATATCAAGTTACCGACATCCGGTCTTTAATACAATGGTTTTTAGAATATTTCAACCACTCGGATACGTAAGCGTGTTAATATATAACAATAGCCGTAAAATAAGCGCGTTTTTTCGTGTGTTCCCACAGAAGTCGTTATAACTCGGTTATTGTTCTAGTGATAACCCTAAAACAAAAAGTAAAAGATCCATATTGAATGCTTCACATTTCTATTCAAAGTTGTCCATAGAAGTACATAAAAAATACTAATTTTGTAGAAACAGTTTTCACCCCCAAATCACCTACGCGCTGTTAGACATTATTAATTTTTTAAATATTCTTGTATGAAATGGTAAAAGGTAGGTGACAAAATTGTTTATTTATTCAATAGAATAAGTGTTATTTTTACATAATCAGTGATTTTAGTACCGTTTCCACATAAAAACATCGCGTGAGTCATTTTTACAATATTTTTATGTTTGCTTTCTAAATTTTAATATTTATAAATGTTAATATTTTTTTGTAATATAACAATTTGAAACCTTATTTCAAACAAACGTTTCAAGTTTTTAGTTTTTTTCTGTTATTTGTTTATGGGGTGTTATACCGTGTTGCGCTACCTCCTTCTTTGGCCGACGTTTCGGACAGCGTTGCAGTGTCCTTCATCAGGGCAGATCCGGCAGATGTGTGACAGTTTTTAGTATTCGGCTACGTTCAGATATGTTCCATTTATTGACCCTTAATTGTGAAGCGGAAATAACACAAAGTTTTATAAATCTGGCAGTTCGTTTAAGACAAAAAACTTGCATAATCGCAAAACACCTGAGTGGTTAAAATATTGTGATACATATTAATTTTAAAAGTAAACAAACGATTTCCGACCAGAGGTGACCATAATTTCTGTTGAACATTTACAGGAAATACAGTTTTCTACTCCAAAACTTATGGGAAAACTATAATATTAATCAATGTGAATAGTGTTATAATCACCGCCAGACTTGGCAATGTCTGTAATCATGACGTCTGTTTATCGTGTATATTAATTAGTGCATGATGCATATTCGAAATCAAATATGAAGTGTAGGTAATTTTTTTTTCTTCAAACTTCGCAAATAAACTTTGTGGCTTCATTATTGCTTCAATGAGAATAAGTAATTTTGTAAACACCACTATTTTATTAATATTATTGACATGTTTCAAAAACAATGTTATCTTCGTCAGCATAAAAGATTAATAATTTTAACAATTAATCATTATCCGGTTATTATCAATTGAACTACGGTGTCCCCATACAACATATTGCGTGGCTGAAAAACTTTATAAGTAAATGAATAATACTATGAAGTACACTCCCAAACCAGATCGTGTTTTAGATTTTTTGTGAATACTAACTGCTCGTAGCCAGTAGGACTATTGCATCCCTAATTGGGATATGTTGTGAGGCTGAAGGGTGTGAAAGCTCAACTGTTTGACTACCGGTGTGACTCCAAAGTTCATCAAATTATTGTAGATTACCGGTTTCACTTTAAACCAAAGTTCACCGGATAGTAGTTTACCGGTTTGACTTAAACCAAACCAATTTTTTAATGTAGTTCAAGTACCGTACCGATCAAAGTTCATAAGAATTTCGCATTTTATTTATGACTAGCTGATACCCGGCATGCGTTGCAATGCCATTTAAAGAAATAAATTGATTCTCCCTGCATGTCCTTTCCCGTGCGTCCCCGTTCCTTTCCGCCTCCCTCCTCCCTCGTCTCTTCCCTCTCCGCGAACCCCACTTTCCCCCTGCCTTTCCTCCCTGCCGCTAAAATATATGAAATACACATATATTCATTTATACAAATTTCATAATGCCAGAGCTCACCATTATATACAGCCTATGTTACTCGCTGATAATGTAGATTTCTATTGGTGAAAGAATTTTTCAAATCAGTTCAGTAGTTTCGGAGCCTATTCAATGCAAACAAACAAATAATCAAATCTTTCCTCTTTATTATAGTTTTTTTCTAATGCTTTCATTTTTAAACTAATAAAATGTCCGAATTGAATCATTCAAAAAGTTAAATAAAGGTATTGAAGCAGTCTTGAATATGAAGTAATTTATTTTGATAAGGATTAAAACCAAGATACAAATAAAGAGCCGTCATTTTAATTAAATTTTTAAAATAAATAAACACTTTTTGTGGCATAACTATAATAGTTAGACATATGCTGTCACGACATTTTTTGTAAACAATTATGTGTTCTGCAAAGTCGTAGTACATCATTTTATTCTATCATCAATAGTTTTCGCAGCGCACGTGATGTAAAGAATATTTTAGGTAATTTTTTTACACCTTTGGTTACATTATTGGAGTTTTAGTAAGGATCACCAATTTTTTTGAAAATATAATATAGCCTATGTCACCCGGGGATAGTGTAGCTTCTCAACAATGAAAGAATTATTGAAATCGGTTCATTAGTTTCGGAGCCTATTCAATGCAAACAAACAAACAAACAAACAAATCTTACCTCTTTATAGTGTAGTAGATAGTAGAAGTGTGTTAGATTAGAATGATCGCCTTTCGGAACGGTGAACGGTGGAACAACTCATAATGAAACATACTGAGAAGCACTTCAGAAAGCATATGTTGAATAGGTTAAGTTAGGTTAGGGTTACCGGCTTTTTTAAAATTATATTTTCATAGCATTTAATGACCTTTCTAAGGAGGTTCTGAGTTATTATGAGTTGGTTTATTTCTGAGTTGACATGGAACCTTTCGGAACATCGCCTTGCAACGAAATGGGAGGGATGGATTCACACGTCTGTCACTCCTAGACATACTGACCCCCAGATTCCTACTCACACCTACTACCCCATTCCTTCCCTGAACATCCTCTTCTTCCTTTCCTAAAAATACGCTCCACACTGCATCCCTAAAGATGACATTGGCCTTGAGGGGATTTATTTTCTTCAGGGCTTCCTGTGTGGAGCTAATGTAAGAAAAAAGGTCTCCCTCAACCAGTCTCTCCCGATCCAGTCCGTAACGCAGTAGGTGGGCAAACCCGTTCGCCGCAAAGACCTAGACAAATCTCATCCCTTGAACCCGAGCATATACATATATTATCAAAATAAAATACAATATGAACTTACGACTGTATTGTAATGCGTTACCGAGGAATTAAACAAATTTATTAAATAAAATTTACTGGTGCACGCCAATTTTGAACTTGCGACATCCGAATTCGTAGTCAAAGATCATAATGCAACGCATTATTGAGGAATCATACAAAGATATTTATCAAAATAAAATTTACTTGTGCACGCCAATTTTGTACTTGCGACCTCCGAATTCGTAGTCAGGGATCACAATGCAACGCATTATTGAGGAATCATGCATAGATATTTATCAACATAAAATTTACTTACGCACGCCAATTTTGAACTTGCGACTTCCGAATTTGTAGTCAACAAGATCGTACCGCAACGCATTATCGACGAATTATATCTAAATATTTACCAACATAATATTTATTATTTTTGAACTTGTGACTTCCGAAATCATAACCAAGATCGTAATGCAACGCGTTATCGAGGAATTATAAAAATTTAACAAAATAAAATTTACTTGCGCACGCCAATTTTGAACTTGCGACATCCGAATTCATAGTCAAGGATCATAATGCAACGCATTATTGAGGAATAATACATAGATATTTATCAAAATAAAATTTACTTGCGCACGCCAATTTTGAAATTGCGACATCCGAATTCGTAGTCAAGGATCATAATGCAACGCATTATTGAGGAATTATATATAGATATTTATCAAAATAAAATTTACTTGCGCACGCCAATTTTGAACTTGCGACATCCGAATTCGTAGTCAAGGTTCATAATGCAACGCATTATTGAGGAATCATACATAGACTTTTATCAAAATAAAATTTACTTGTGCACGCCAATTTTGTACTTGCGACATCCGAATTCGTAGTCAAGGATCATAATGCAACGCATTATTGAGGAATCATACATAGACTTTTATCAAAATAAAATTTACTTGTGCACGCCAATTTTGTACTTGCGACATCCGAATTCGTAGTCAAGGATCATAATGCAACGCATTATTGAGTAATCATACGTAGATATTTATCAAAATTATATTTACTTGCGCACGCCAATTTTGAACTTGCGACTTCCGAATTCGTAGTCCAGATCGTACTGCATCGCATTATCACCCCTCGAACCCGGGCACCCTTGCTAAGTCATCAAAAGTATCGAACCACTTGGGATGACGTATGACAGATGTGTTTATCCAATAAATGTTTCCCGGGCGGCGGAGCCTAGCAACAAAAACCCGCGGAAGTATATTATTAGAATTTTATAAAATACAGAAAGATATATTTTTCAAGTCGGTGCCGCGGCCGTTATAATATTACGTTTTGCAACTTCCATATCGGCTCAACCAATGAGCAGTAAAACCAGATATAGGTATATGTTTTTTTATGACCAATCAGAAGGCTTCGTTCATAACGCCATCTTGAACGCCATTCTGATTGGTCATTGTCAGATCAACAATTTTATAGTAAAAGCACATATAGGTACATAAGATATACGATTATGTGGATCAACAACGCATGGCAATTTGGGCGGATCATCAACGCATGGTAAATTGGGCGGATCAACAGTTACGAAGCGTATGATTTCCATACAAATATCGAAAATTTTATGTGTAGTATTTCGTTTACTTTTACTGGGAAACTGGCAACCTTGCTATTTAATGTAACGTTGTTGCAAATTCATACAGAAGTAATCCATTAAAGCCAAGTTATTCGGTGTTAAAGGTGGATCAACACTGTCAAATAACTTCTTACTGGATCAGCATATTACGAGAAGAGGTCAATATATATATATATATATATATATATATATTTTATATGCTATAAATATGCTTTAATTAAATACTCGAAATCGCACACTTCTTGGCTTTTAAAATAATTGATAATTATTTAGTTAAGTCCTTTTATAATCCCATAAACTATAGCGTATTAGGCCCATAAAAACAGATTCAAATTTCAAAATCTCCTAATTACGAACCTATTTTACATTGCACCTACATATGGAGTATTATTTGTTGCGGCCAGATTCCAAATTTTCTACGCGGTGCATCGCCACAATTATCTGTTGTGATTTAGGCAAAATTCACGTTTTATTATATTTTATGAAGTTCTAGCACAAATATTTAAATATTTTCCGATCGTAATCTTTTTTTTTTATTTTTTTATTATTTATTAACCAAGATATTGCAATAAATATATACAAAATACAATGTACATTTTATTTATTTATTTTTTGGTATAAAAAATATCTAAAGAACGTAATTTTCCACCTAATACCACACAACCATATCTGAAAAGGGGTTTGTAAGTCGGTGATTTAGCACTTCAAAGCATTTTTACTAATACTTTTTTTCTAGGCTTATAAAAAGACATGTCAAAAAATACTCGATGATTATCACAAAGGCTATCGCTAACTGCAAAGGCCAAGACGTGTTCTACTCGCAGTTTTAAATAAATCATCTATAATATTACTAAGCCATCAAATATATATATATATGTATCTCACAACAAAAATTATGCATCACAAAGTATAAAATTCTGAAACAATAGAAATGGCTGTTGCATTTGACGATGCTTTGACTAATTCAATTGTTGCAGCTCCTCGAAGATGTTTTTTTTTTTAATAATGCGTTGAATTGATAGATTGTTTGTTTTGTTGGCGACTTCTTTTGTTGTTTGACCTTCTGTTGTGGCATTCACAAAGCAGCTCGTTTGTGTAGCAACACATGATTCCTCACTGCGATTACCGTAATCCACTCAGACACGGACTGGAAAACAAAATAGACCAAAAAACATATTTAAACCAGCCTCTTGATTATTGAGAGATATATTATTGTTAGAGATAAGAAAAAAATACTGTATGCAGTGATCAAAATATATATTTACTCGAAATATTATTTTTACAACAATTTAAAGTCGATTTAGTAATAAGTTAAATAATGTATTTGCATGGAACTGTGTAAAACTAGACTTGCGCCAAGACATGCGTATTTTATTACACCAACAAATTATAATACACTCTTTAAGACTACAGAAATTGAATGTGAAAACAAATCATCCAACAGCAAAATAAAAATATAATGATGTCTTGGATAAATACCATTGATACAAACCTTTACTAACTGTAATATCTGACCTGCTGTAACTTAACAAATTCTTAACCTTTTTTAACGTGTCTTTTGAAATGTAATTCCGTGAATACTGATTTTATTTTGTATTAATTTATGTATTTTTTAATCTTCTTTAAAGATAATGTACTTATATTTGAGTAAATTTTAACCGCCTTAAAAAACACAAATACACCCACGAACTGGCGATGCCTGTGTGAGATTTTTTTGGTATCATACAAGATTATATAACTCAATCGTATATAGGTATTGGTCAGCAAGGCAAAGGTCTCTCGTTCGAGTCCTAGATGTGACCGTTTCTTTTCTGAATTTTCTATTTTCTGATTTTCGATTGAGTTTCGCTAATATTCTTCATTTATCTTAAATACTGTTATACTTTTCCAACTTGTTATACTAATTACGAAGGCCGGCAGCACCATGCTGCCGCTCAGTCGGGTAGTCCGTCCCTGCCTTGGGTAGGAGTGCCACCGAGCAGAGTGAGCAGCGAGCATGCCGGAACGATGATGCATCAGCCACCGCGGCCAGCCCCAGCCACTAGGCCCAGCTCAGCAGAAAGCCCGACAGGCCCACCAGCCAACAACACCAACAGCACCAGTGACATGCATCGATATTAATAATCACCACACACTACATACTACATGATCTAAAACCGCTTGCCAATGCGTCAGCGAAATTTCCAAGTTGTGACAGCAGGCGACAGGAGCTACTTAAGATGATTGTCTTTTATTCCATGTACTTACACATAATCATAAACTTATGTAAATTAATAGATACATATTGTATTTGTGCATGTATTGTATTTTACTAAATTATATTAATTAACCCTTTATTGCTCAAAGGTTAATTAATATAATTTAGTAAAATACTAAATACTTTAATCCAGTGGATAGTAATGACATTAATAAATGAGTACTTCAAAACAGCTCATTTCATATTCTATCAGAAGCTCAAAATCTTTTTTACAGGTAGCCCTGAGCAAAATAATTCTCCTCAGGCCCTACGTCATCTTTGGAGATGCTGTGTGTAGGGTCTTTTTAGAAGAGGAAGAGAGGAAGGAGAAGTGTGGGCAGGAATAAAGGTTAAGGTGTGGGTAGGAATCTGAGGGTCAATGTGTCAAGGAGTAATGGATGTATGAATCCAACCCTCCCACTGCGGTGTAAGGCAATGTTCCGAGAGAATCCTGCTGGAGAGATTAAAAGATCTCCCCAAACCAGCCTCTCCCGATCTGGCTTGCCGCGCAGTTGGCGGACAGACGCATCCGCCGCCATACCCGGACAAAGCTCACCCCATGATAACGGACACCCCCGCTAAGTCACCAAACGTATCGAACCACTTACGGTGACCTATGGCAAAGGTGTTGGTTATCCAACAAATGGTTCGGCGGTACCTATTTTCGCCTCTAAAATTGAAGATCATTGTAGGTTTGACGCCCAACCGTAAATTAGACAAATGTCGAACTGAGATTTTGCAATATTGTCAATTTGGGAGGCGGTTATAGTTTCCATCGCGTTGGGAACCGTTTATTGAATAACCAATACTTCTGCCAAGGTCAATCCAAGTGGTTCGCTACGTTTGGTGACTTGATGATTTGGATGCGGTTGAGGTTTGTTCAGGTCTTAGCGGCGGACTCGTCTGCCCAACAACCGCGTAGCGGGCCGGATCGGAAGAGACCGGTTTAGGGAGATCCTCTGACCTCTTCAGCTGGTCTCTTTAGAGTATACACCCATCGTCTTGCACCGCAGCGGGAAGGATGGATTCATCCGTCCGTCGCTCCGGGACACGCTGACGACTTAATTCCTACCAAACCGTCACACTTTTTTCATTCCCAGAACTTCTTCTTTTCCTTAAAAAGACCCTCCACACAGCTTTCCCAAAAGTGACACACACGCAGTGGAAAATTGTTTTCTTCTTAGGCCTCCTATGTGGGGTTAATGTAAAAAAATGTAATCTTAAAAGGTTATTGTTATTCGTAAGCGTTATAGGAAAACGAATAAAAGAATTTCAATATCTCAACTATAAAGTAGAAAACCTGTTCGTCTGTATCAAACGGTGAGCTCTGACGTCAATAGATTTTCCTGCTTGAAGTTTCCATATCTACGCAACTACCGCTAACTAACTACACAGCTCGTGATGTTTTTAAGATGAGCTTTGGAGTTATTAAATATACATTTAACTGTGAGACGTGATGTTTGTAGGCTTTTCAATCAAAATCTCAGATGAAACCAAGATTTATTTATGTGAATACCTCACAAGAGTCTCAGTTGCTCCTGACTGGAGCCAGCGACACTATGGCATCCCCAATTAGGGATGTTGTGAGGCTGAAGGTAGTGGGGAGGGGAAGGAGATGGGGCAGAGGTAGGAGGTACCTGGTTATTCAGATCTAGTCACCAACCGAGGCTAAAGCTATTTCAAGCAACGTTCAATAATTGACCACCATTCAGAATTATTATTTATTTATTTATTATCCGGGGTGATAATGAGAGTGTTTTCTATTCTGGAACGTTCCGCAAATATACTACGTATTATTTTTAATGAATTAATAGTGAAATAACACAAGCAATCAAATAAAATATATTTGCCTACGAAGGGATTCGATCCCGCAACCTTCTGACTGCGAGTCAAGAGCCTAACCCCTTCGACAACGCTGGCAGTCACTGTATTAAGTGACTGTATTTGAGTTTCATTGGAAATTATTATTGAACTTGTGTGTGTGCGTGTGTGTCAGGATTGTTTATTAACTATTTAATATAAAGTTTAAACTATAAATGATAGTTTTTTTTTTAATTTTCGGTTCACGTAAAGGTAAAGTTGTTGATAGCTCTTAACTCTCGTCTCGTTAAACTCTTGATAGCTGATCACCAAAACACTAGAAAAAAGTTTTCCAAATAAACAGAAAATTAAACACTTATATTTAAGAGACAGGCACCTCATAACCTGTCACTTAAATCACAGCCTCAGCTAGCAATTAAGTATAAAATAAGATAAAATGTCTTCCATCGTCGCTGTTTACCCTTTTCGAAGGATCGAGGGTCATAGATAGATATCTAATGGTATAATTCTGCAATCGCCTTATCTAAGACCTTGATTTGATTTATCAACGAGTGATTCTGCAGCCTTGGTGAGTGTCGTTTAACACAGGAGATAATATTATTATTATATATATGTAAGATGTGGGGAGGTGTTTCTACCGGCAACATGATAAATATTGTAATAGATTCGTGATGCGATGCGAACAGGTAACAGCTGGATCTGTTTAATAATCACATTAGACACAATCAGGGGATAATGAGGAAGTCCAGCAATCGATTTACCTTTGCTGATATGTGATGATGGTGGTGGGTACTTTTTTTTGACTGAGCGTATCGAGGTTTGGCATTTATCATTCAAGCAAGCCTTACATTGACTGGATTATTATCTTTGACTCGGTGGATAACTTTGACTGAGCTTTTCAATATAATGTTACCTACCTGCTTGAAGAAAGTTTTAAAGAATGAGATAGTGATGTTTATTTGGACAAAATGTATAATTTCTTATTTGAAATAAAAACATGTTATCTAAAATAGATGGTGTATTTAAGTACCTACTTCCAATTCTTGTGATTTTAGAGGAAATATCGGTTTTATTTTATTTATATAAATAGATAATTAGAAACATTTTTTGGACGAGAGGTCTATTGTTTACATATAAAAAGTAAGGCTTAAATTAACAGTAAGTAAGGTAAGGCTTGAAAGAACAAAACCAGGGAAAAAGTGTGTTTTTTAGTTTATTTCCATCTCACCATAATATCATAATTTCATCACAATTTTATGAATTCACGTATAATTTTAATTAATTTGTATATCATTTCATTCTATATAATACGGTGTGTTTTTCAGTATATTCGTTTGTTAATCTAATCAAATTTAATAAATTTTTCCTTATGAAAGAAAAAAAAATTGTTTACCATCGAATATTTTTTTTAAAAGAGACAAAATTCGGAATGTTTTGAAACGATGGGGAATTGTTTGATATAGTTTCATGGTGTATAATACGGTATAAACTATAGCATCCCCTCGGTCCATCCCTATACAAAAGCTCTCTTATTGTCCTCGCGGGCCACACCTGGTCGATGGCGGACCAAAATCAACCCCTAATTCACCATAAAAGCTCGGACCTTACTAAACAAAATCAACCCTTATCGCCAAGCAAACTCTCAGCTTTTAAATAACATATTCCGTGGACGTGAAGTGCAACTTACGATGATTTGGATTTTGATTTTTGGTCTTACTTACGTAGGGTCTGATTTGTTACAGTTAGGGAATGCCCTGTGCAAACTTGTGACCTTGTGACCTTAAAAAAACTGACCCTTGCATACTGCACGTTCCTGATGCAGCTTTTGAATTCCTGCGATGCATTTGTTGAGTTTGAATGAGTGATGCATTTCGATTACTCACTCATATTTTTTTGTTGGTATTTAAAAACAAATTCTTATTTATTTTATTAATTTTTTCTTCACGTATAATTTTAAATTTTATAATTTTTCAATCCTGCATCGGGGTTAAACGAAATAATGGTCTTCGTTGTAAAAAACGAATATGACCGATTTGGATATTATCGAGAAATATATAGCAAAAGTGAATCAAATACATACTTGATTCAGACATGATTTGACAGACGACAAATGTTTGTGTCATATCATTATTTCTATAAAGTATATTCTTATGATCTAGTCCTGGACCAAGCCAGTCTTGGGGAACGCACATTACAAATGGGAGCCGATGACATCTTGAAATTTAAAAATGCTTTTTTCAGTGCCTGCAAATATCCTTTCATCCGACTATCATAGATCATGAAGAGGAATATTTCTGGAGGAAGAGCTCCAGGAAGACAACACATCGAGTATAAATGACGTCCAGGAACGGTCCATCATGTCGATGGATAGGCTGAAGCCGCAAACTACAGAAATAATTATCCTAACAAGGGAGAAACGACATTTGTCGTGATTATAATAAATGATAAGTTTCCTTCCTGATCATTACGAGATATACCCTTATTAATTTAAAAGCAGTTTTAAAAATAACCTTAGGATTATTATTAATGTCTGATGAAGTGCTATATTTATCAATGATGTGAATATAATTATACATAGATAGGTGCATGGTGTTCGGAAACTAGGAACACAAATGAGAAACAGGCTAAACAATGATTGGAGTTAATTTTAAGGCACAATTTGTTTGGTTTGAGCTTTCATTTTCGAGTAAATCGAACCTTAAGTTGAAGTTTGTAGCGCAAATTTGAACAAAAATTGGTCGTTGGGGAATTTATATCGATGATTTAATTTATTTTCAAACGTTTTTTTAACCCTTTATTTGCCCAAAAAAGGGAAATATTTTTTTAAAAAATCATCGAATTGCTCAGATCGACATTTTTTTCTGTGTGTTTTGTAGATTCACCATTTACCCTCTTATTCCACTAGTTACCGGATACCATGTATAACATTTCAATCGTGATTTTTTTAGGATAATGCATTTACATAAAACGTGCTTGATTCAATAATATTGATATTGTCGTAATATGTTATATAAAATCTGTAGTCAAGTTTCCCACTTCTGAAGACCAGTTTACAACTTTGTATGTTACTTTATAATAACTTAATTGCAAATGCGTAGAACCAGAGGATTTACGGCATCCCCAATGCTTAAAATGGAACATTCTAAGCTGACAGGTATAAACTAGTAGACTAGATTCGTTCCTGACTATTAATGGAAAACTACTGTCATATAATCGCTCCATAAATAAGTCATTTTTGTATTTTTTAAATAAAAATAAAATATTTAATCTTATCGTAATAACTTCTTCTTCATCTTCAATGGCGGTACATTTCGAGCCTAGGCCTCCTTCAAAATAAGCCTCCACCGTCCTTTGTCCTCGGTAATCTGCAATATGGAGTAGTCCTTTTGCATCCTTCCTGACATCATTCCCCATCTAAACCTAGGTCTGCCCGCCTTTCGTTTACCTCCCGGGTGTCCTGTTAGAATCTTCTTCGGTACTCGTGTGCTTGGCACCATGTCCGGCCCAAATCAAAATAACTAATACGCAGAAATACACATACCCAAAACTTAAACACCTCAGCACAGGTTACCCTAATGATGTGTTCACGAAACGCTATAATAATATTATAAACGTATACTTACTATCATCTTCATTCCTACCTTAGATTCCACAACGACGTTGACGGCCTCCGTGGTCGAGGGATAAGCCTCTCGACTCGCAATCCGAAGGTGATGGAATCAAATCCTGGCGTGCACAAATAAATTGTATGTGATTGATTTGTGTTATTTAATAAATTTTAATAGTATATTTGCAGATCGTTCCAGAGTGGAAGACACTCTCATTATCGCCCTGGTGTAAGACCACCATTCAGAATTGAATGGCTTTATCTGTGTTTGGCAACCAGATCTGAACAGCCAGGTACTTTCCATCCTTCCTCTGCCCATCTTCTTCCCCTTCTTCACCTTCAGCCTCACAACATACCCCAATAGGGGGTACCGTAGTCTCACTGGTTTCAGACGGGAGCAGCTTGGGATTCTTGCGAGGTATTAACATAAAAAGAAAACAACAATATCAATACCATGTTTGTACTTAATTTTTCTATAAACAGTGTAAATTATATACACAATTTAAAAAAAATTATTTGATGATCGATGTCTTTCAGTAATTTAAAGTCTTTTATTATATACTAGTTCCCTGAAAGTAGCAAAATAGAACTGATGGTTTATAAAAATTGTGAAAATCGGAAAAAAAATAATTTGGCACTGCGTAATATAGTTGAGCCATTTCAAGCGACTTTGTTTGCTTCATAATCCTTTTGAATCAGTAGGTAGGCCTTTCAAATACACCTGTTGTTAAAAATTACAAACTTTGTCGTATAATTAAGAAAGCATTGCAATGCGATGTAATGAATTTCAGATTCCCCTTCCCGATGCGAATGCACCAAGCACCGCGCGGCCGCAATTTGCCATAAAACAATCGATCCATTATTGCACTTGCATTGGCCATTATTTGCTATTATTTGACCATCAAACGCATCCCTTACAGAAACATGACCATTCTGGGGATGTCAATTGGGTCCATTTGCTACAAAGTGGGACATCAATGGGGATCTGACGTACCGCCCGCGCCTCTCTTTGTGCGGGGGTGCTTTGGTCTGACCAGGCAGTAAATTTAGTGCGGTCTAATTATTAGTGTGACCTCTCGGAGCCGTTGTGTGAACTCACCCCTAATAAGGGTGACGCTGTGTCAAGTATGCATTTAAGGTGGAGGTAACACGTGTTCTGAAAGTCGTATAAAGGTGCTTAATTTAAAAGTTCTTTTGCAGATTTATCGGAACGCATACAGTATCGAAATAAGTGTAACGTATAAAAACGGATTTAGCCATGTTTAGTGACCAGATCTGAATAGCTAGGTACTTCCCGTTCTCAAATTTCCTCTTCCTCATTTCTTCCATTCAGACACACAACATACCCCATTTGGCGATGCCATAGTTCCTACTTGCTCCGGATAATTGAAACCCGTATGCGGTATTCACATATAAAAATGATTGATAATGATAATAAATTGATGCTTTCATTTTTTGTGCATGTAGAGCGGATAGACGGTAAAAATAGTGTCTGGAGAATGGAATAATAATAATTTTTATTGTATTGTAATATCTTTTATTAAATATTTTTTGGATGATCACCATACCCATCAATGTAATATCTTATTGAAGAAGTTAATACTAATGAAAATAAACGAAACATGAAGCAGAACAAAACACAGAAAAATAAGTCAGCAAGTCTTGTTCTGTTTTATATTTCATTTAGATTTAGTATTATCTTCTTCTTCGATAATATTAAAAAAAAAAATCTTTTTTTCCGGAGTGTGGGGAGATTGGTGCTATCCCACTCATCCAAAGCGAGACAGGGAGTATAAATAAATACACACCCATAAGAATATATAAATAATAATAAAATTCAAAAATCAAGATCGAGAGAGAACGGTTGAAGGAGTCCCTTTAACTTCTCACGCTGACAATGCGAGGGATGGATTCATTCGTCCGTCACTCCTGGACACACTGACCTCCAGATTTCTACCCACCCCTCATACCCTTTTCCTTCCCAGAATTTCCTCTCCTTCCTTTCCTAAAACGACCCTCTACACAGCATCCCAGCAATTATTTTCCTCAGAGCCTCCTGCGTGGAGCTAATTTAAAAAATAAATAATTAAAAAAGGGCATTAGAAAACAGTAATTGCACAATATAAATATTGAAAAAAAAATCCTTTATTGAGCACTTCTATCGTTATTGGTCCATCGGATTGAAGTTCGTAGAGGTCAATATTTGCATATAATATTCTTCGATACTCCATTCCGAAGTCAGATGAGAGTCCATGATGGGGATGTTACTGGAGTCGTTGGTCCCAAACCTCGTTTCTGCCACCCTGGTTCGTATTTGCAATATGACTCGCAATTTGATGATAGAAAAAGGTTAAAAGTATCTGATTCCCCCTGATTATGGGCACCGCGTAGCTGTCCGAAGCGATTGTAAAAATAGCAATGTTACCGTAGCAAGGCCACTAAAAGGTTTAAAAATTATTTTTATCATGCCTAGTCACCTAAATCCGTAGGTCCATTGAAGTTCGTTCCTATTACATAACATTCAAGATTATAATATTTACATGACAACAATACGATAAAATTATACTAGACATCTAGTATAACTACACTGTGTTAAACAGAGACGTTCTTTTCAAGCACGAATTGACGTGGCACATTTTTTTAATGATTCTTAGTACAGATAGAGATCATCTTACTCTAACCTCATCCTAAAAATGAACTCAAAACAACCTTTCTTTGGCTTCCATTCTTTTCTCCGTCGTTAAATCCATTTTGAACAACTAACAATGCCACGAGTACAATAACTTTTATCTGAAATCACAAAAAATGTAAGTTCAAGGTAAAGCTATCGGGGCAAAATGGAATATCAGGAGAACAGAATGGAACGGGGGTAGATCGGGCAGATCGGGACATATCGGGTGTGTCCCGGTGACCCCAACATCTGCCTGTGTTTACACTGCAGCTCTACATGACTCGTACAATGAAAAAATATTTGGACAAACATTATAACAGAATTACGGCTCGTTACAGAATTTTGGAAGCTCCCATTGCGGTTTAGCTTAACAAACTCTGAAAATAGTAATAGTGAAAACACAAACGAGGGTGTTTTTAGTAAATTTCATAATATTTTAAGTGAAAACTTCTTTAAAACCGTTGTGATTTGAAACTGGATGTAACGATAAAGCGGCCTTAAAAAGAAACAAAATATCATCTGTAGGAATTAGTCTGCGAGATAATGAGATAGCATAATCGGTCTCCTCTTCGTGTGGTGCTTTGTAACCTATCGGTCTTCTCTTTGCGGGGTAGCCTCCCCAATCTTATCTACTTTAGTTTTCACTTTTAGTGCGTATGAATTGCACACTTTGATTTTTATAAAGGCAAGTTTGTTTTTCCTCCACTGCTTTTAATATTAACCAGCGCAGAAACTTGAAAAATCAAATACTGAATTCTTGACAAATCAGTTCCAGTTTTGAAAATAGCAATAATTATATTCAAACCCAATCCGAATTCTAGAGTTCATTGAACAAGAGTTACGCAGGACACACACACAACCGAATTTGGTATGTTTGTACAGCGCCCTTGAGGTGATTTTTCACAAAAACGGCGCTATATAAATCGTCCAAATATTATTATTATTATTAATGTTATTGTTATTTTAACATCTAGACGTGAACTATTCAAATAATTTTAATATGTCAAGAAATGTTACCAATAAATAAACATGTTTAATAATATTGATGCATTCTATTAACCATCGTCTTTACGTTCATGGTTGCATGTACAAATGTACATATATCGCAAATTCTTGTTATCATTCCACGAAAAACACATACAGAAACCTGTCATTTATATAATTTCTTGAATTGATTTATTCCCTTACAAAACTTGTTCAATCCTAGCTAATACGTTTAAATCAATTAAAGTAATAAATTAAGATATCGAGTATTATAAACATGTCATTCTTGGACGTAGGTACCTGTGAGCACCATATTCATTGATCGTTCATTATAACGTGTGGTGTGCTTTGAGTTCGGGTTATTCGCCTAATCTTTAAAGTAATATATCAACAGAAATCGAGTTTATAGCCATTATCGTAAATAGTGGTCGGCGAGCCCTAAACGAGAAGCTTTAGTAGGTACTTTCTCCTCTCGATGGCGTCGCAAACCAATTAGTCAAAATGCAATTTGTGGCTCCGACTTCCAGCTTTGGTTGCGGATTTAATCAGCTATCAACAATCGCCGGCTTATCACCAACATGTTCTCCCTTGCAGATCCAATTCCCGATCTGACGGAGAGGACAGAGTTTGCACTGTATAGAGAGCAGAGTACGGAGAGGAGAGTGTAGGTGTAGGGGTACGCATATGCGGCGAATTATTCCGCCATATGGCTTTTAATTTGGCGGTGACGAATGCGGCTTTGTGTGGCTTAGCCGTCGCGGCCACCCCAGCGACTTTCCCCGGGGGCGAGGGTTAACTCCATCATTCATAAAACTAGCCAATTTTAAAGACGAAAAGGCACTGCGGACTAATCGGTATATATACACCGTGGTTCACGCTCAGGATGCGAACATGTATGTAGACTGTTTTATTCGAATGATTAGAAAAGTATTCTAAAAAGTTTTTATTTTAATTTTTCATATAAGTTTTTTCACATTAGGTTTATGAAAAAATATAGAGTAAGCCTGGTATCGCTTTTAACTTGCTGATTTTACACGAGTCAATCGTATTAATACAAGTTCCCATAAAATCTAGAAGGTGGGGATAGGAATGCACCTAGTTACAAGTTACAACACCATTAAAAAAATAATAGCCGTCACGGGACGCCTTGTAGATGTGAATTGTCGTTGAAGGAAGTGAAAATGAAAGTAAACAATTCTATTTTTTTATAAATAAAACAATTATTTTATTATCATAAAAAATTTTATACAATTAAAAATTTATAGTCATTTAGAATTCATTGCTAATTTTATTGAGAACATAAGCAAATGTAAAGCTGGGCGAGCGAAGCGTCATTCCTTGCAACAGCGTCGTCGTCGTCGTCCCGGTTTCGTGAACGAGCATCGCCCCGTCTTGCCACGCCACGGTTTTATCTCAAGATGTCTCTCATCAAAAAATTTAAAGTAATGTAGTAAGAGTTTACACATTTTTTGGAATGCCATTTCCATAGATTTCCATAAATAATCACCCCTCTTAAGTTTTTAAAACACTGCTCATTTCGATCCGCAATTCATTATTTATTTCGTGGTTTACTAAAAATGCTTCCATGTCTGAAAATATCTCATAAAAAATAATCAAATCTGTAGGCGGGTCATTACTTATATTTTAATGGTTTCTTCCTACGTCACCATACACACTTAACGTGTGCCATTTATAGGCGAAAGTTTAGCAATTTATTAAGGCATTCGTATGCTTATTGGAGCCGTTCATTGCGATTTTATCCTTTTTGTGAAGATACAAGCACGAATTATTATTTCGACGACTTATAAATATCCCACAAACATTATTAGCATCAAATGTAACCTAATATCAAGGACGTTGGGTAAGTGTGCCAACGTTTCTACGAGACTGGCTCATTGAATTAAGTCTGCAATACTAGTTTATCGGGTGTTATCTCCAACAGAATAATTACTTTACATAACGCGCGATGCAACTATCCAACCAACTTAAAGAACTGTGACAGTAAATAATTGTTATTTACGGTATTTGAGTATCTGTAATTTTCCGCTTCTGAGTGGTATTCTACTAGTTGCAAGGCGTGCGAGCGTATAAACTATAGACAGGTTGGTGTAGCTATAGACCTACGCTAGTGCTGGTCTAGGCTGTACAATGTACACGTATAGTATATAACCACGCAAACAACCTTGGTGTGATATTTCCTCGTGAAGATGCCATAACTTACCATTCCTTGGCCTTATTTATATCCTCCCGCCTTGCTGTCGCAATCATTGTGACGCTTAAGGACATTGAAAAGTCACGGCTTCCGTAATAATATCTATTTACCTTGATTCACATTTAATTACTATTTTCTCTGAAAATGCACACTAATTGGATGAAGCCGGATGAAATGTTCGGGAACCTTCAATGAAACCACCCGAGTTACGGGCGACTTGTGTATCAAATATAGTCCTAATTGATTATGTGTACATACACCCAATTACAGTAAAAATAAATCGGAAACTTTGGTGGCCATACTGTTTATTTCCCGCGATAAAAATAATACACAATCAAGTTTAAAACGGAAATTCAAATCACCGTCCGATTCATAATTGGTTTGTATCCCGGATTATTGTACATGTACATTAATAGTTTAAAACTGGTCCATGCGATGCTGGTACTAACTCCCTACCTTTCGCACTATTGAAACGGTAATCTATTATAGTTTATTCTTGATTTTCTAAAAAACATAACGGTCGCTTCCCGTATCTATCAATTCTGCTGCCGAATCAGGTTTTCTCGGAGGACGTTGGTCACCAAATCAAAAGGCAGAACCCTTCATCATCGATTAAAGGAATAGAAGACTTGAAGAGGGATCTCGTTGAAGGGCGTTTTATATCAAAATGGTACAAATTCGGGGATGGGACAGCATCCCACCGGCAAACCACTGCTTCTCAATAAAATAATATTTTTATAGAAGTTTAAACATCTGGATGAGTTATGAATGATATTGAACAAGATATGGAAAACTCTTAACAAAGTTTGTTTTTCGTCGCCAAGCTTACAAGCTCGCAAACATCGCAAAATCCGGGCTAGCAGCGCAACTAGGGATTTAGTAAAACTAAATACATATTTTTATAATATACAGGGTATTAAGGGACGTAGTTACTTGACTTACTTTTAATCAGTGATTCCTGACATTATTTGGAGCAAAAAAATGTAAATGAAATTTTGGTCTCCGGTGACTTTTTTGACGACTTTTAAAAAAATCTTTTCACAAAATCGACGTCACTGGTCACTCAGCCGAGTAACCGACCTACCCCTTAACTCGCCACTAACGGTCCAACACCTACCATTTTTTTTATATTTTTGTAGAAACGAAAAAAAAAACATAAAAAAATGCCAACCAAAGTTTCTTATAAATTTTTTACTCCAAATAATGTCAGAAATCACTGGTTAAAGTAAGTCAAATACATACTTTCCTTAACATCCTGTGTAGGTATGTATGTATATGTACCTCCATACTGGAAAATAATTCACCTCGGGGCCTATGTCATATTTGGGGTTGCTGTGTGGAGGGTCTTGAGGGGTGAGTAGGAATCTGGGGTAAGTGTCTTCGGGAGTGGCGGACGCATTAATCCATCCCTCCCACTGCGGTGCAAAGTAATGTTCCGTCAGAGGTCAAAAGGTCTCCCTCAACCAGTCTCTTCCGAACCGGCCTGCCACGCAGCTGGTGGGCAGATGCAAGTCAGCAAACATATCAAACCGCTTGGGGTGACATGTGGCAGAGGTGTTGATTATCCAATAAATTATTCCCGGTGCGGCGGTACCCATACCCGCCTCCCAAATTGAACATTTAACTATTTCTGATATCCAAAATTTTCAGACTCGAAGTAAAATACACTACGTTATTGTAAATAACAAACATAAATGTGGTAAAGATATTGTTGATCAAACTAAGTTCGGTTAGGATAACTTAGGCTAGTTTATAGTAAATTAGTCAAACAATAATGTTTTTATACGAAATCAAAATATTTATAAAAACATTACCACTCTTTGTCAAGACACCGGACTTCTTGACTTTAATCCATGTTGCCAAATTTTCTCAACTTACTTCGAGCAAATGCTGTTGGTTAAATGACTTCACATCACACAGTTTAAGAAGCGATCTCCAAAACCATTTCTATAGACGACCGGTAATAGTAATGGTCCATACCGGTCCACACAGAATCATTCGACCGGTCCAACCTGAGACTTAGTTCCATTACTGGACACTGGACTCGCCGTGACATCATAACTCTAGGTAGGTTATGTACTACGTTGTCACCAATCCAAGAAATTCACCGTTACCCGTCGATTTTGACCGATTGCCACAGATTAAAAAATGCCTTATCTCGATAGGAATCTCACCATGTATTAACTGTCAATTTTGCTGACAGTGATCTTCCTAGTCGCTAGTTTTAATTGACACTAACTTTAATTAAGTCTGAGATTTTTAAATGAACTGTTTTCGTTTTGTGACATAGTTTTTGGGTATCTGATTAGAAGACGAATGCAACAGTTATGTGAGAACACATGTTAATACTAAGTAGGCTTACGTAAGCATCTGACCATGAACATTTTAAGATATAATTTGAAATTTTCAGGTCATTCATTTGATCCACTTGTTTCAAAGACCCAGCAACAGTATAAAGCCGGTGGATTTTGCGAAATTTTATTTATGCACACAAGGTACTACTTAACCTCATCGAGGCTTGCGGTCTAAGGTCAAATTAAAAGGAAGGGAGAGGGTATAATTAGGTGATCTTTTTGATGATTGCAAAAATACAAGGATTCAAAATAAATAAATTCGGTGGATAAAAAGATAGATTCAAAAAGACGTTTTAAATAATAATAAATTTATTAACTGTGGTTTATTTTTTTATTTTGTTGGTATCTTCAAAAACCTGTTTTTAATATTGGACAATATGTGTCGGTGGTTTGAAATTCATGTCGAATCATTAAACATAACATAAACACCAGATTCTCAAGAATTTGAAAGCATTGGTAACATTTTTTCATCGTGTTGAACGAGTTGGTGTCGCAGGCCATAAAAAGCCGCTCGTTTTTTCTCCTTTATGTTCGATACAGATACTTCTCACGGGGAATCTCGTAAAACTCGGCCTTAAGTAATATAATACGGCAGAATTCCGTTAAAGATGTTTGATTCACCTCAAAGGGCACCCTATCAGGATGAGCATCCCCTATTGTGCGCTTTGTTGGGCAGGGAGACAGCAGACAGCAGACATGAGGAGACTCATCCCCGGATGACAAAAGGGGTGCGAGGAGGCTGCACGAGAAGACGGCTGCGGTTCTACCGGTGTACGGGGTATGGTGTCTAGTGTATAGTGTATAGCGTATAGTGTATAGTGTATAGCTCAAAATGAACACCATACGAATACATCCCGCCGAGGAAAGGGTGAACGCTGAACTGGATCTAGCCAGCAGCCCCTGGACTCGAGAAATACTACTTATAAGAAATGCAGGTACAAATTAAACTGATGACTTACTTATATTTATAGAATTCCGTCAGCGGATCAATTTATACTAATGATTTTTAATTCGTAGAAATATACATATTATCAAGTATGTCAACTGTTAAGATATTTGAAACAGGTATTAGCAAATATTCCGATTAGGTATTTGCTCAGATCAGAGAGCATAAACAATATCAGAGGAGAGGTCGATTAAGTGCAAAGCTGCCGTGAAGCAAGGTAATGTTAATGGATGTTGTAAGAATAAGTCAAGGTCTTTGGCAATATAGTTAAAACATTTTAATGTTTAGTTAGAGTTTGAATATTTCACTAATGAAGGCGACACATAGGCGTATTTAGCAATGGTCGATAGTTCAAAATAACTTTCAAGTATTATGAAAGGATAGAAAAGGATCTATGAAGGATCACAAAATGTTAGACAATTTACAAAATATAGACCATAATAAACCAAACAATTAATATTAGGTAAAACAAAGATATTTAAACAATATGTTTTACATTTACATTTAAACGGTAATCCTCATAGTTGGGCAGTCAAAACATTTCATAAATTATGTATATAAATGTATAAATCTTGTACTAAATAAAAAATAAATAAATAATTTTAGGAAAGCAATATCTCATCTTCTTTTGTTATTTGGTTATCTTGCGATCATTAAACAAGCAAAAGATTATTGCAAAACTTAAAAAATCCCAAATTTAATCAATTTTTTTTAATGTTTTATAATAGAATATTAATATTTTTACGTGCCACTTTCGCTTTCGTAAATAAAATTAAAAGGTCCAGCATTTGTTGTTCACGAGCGTGAGAAAAGTAACTGCCCCTCATTGAATCTCAACGAATTTATTCCGAGATAACAAAATTTTTAATAGAACCTGTATTCATCTGGACGCTAGACGAATCATACAAAAAACGTGTCCTTGTCTCTAGAATGCGTATTTGGTCCAGAATGGACGGCTGCTTTGTCGGACAATCTTTGGTCCGCGATGAAACTAGTTTGGTCGATTGTTATTATTCAACATTTCCCCCAAAACATCAGGCTGACCGGTACTTCTTATACTTCTCCCGTACGTTCATCTTGCCCACATTGTTTGCCCAATCAAATCTATTTTTTTATTCAAATCAGATATTAAGCAATATATTATAACATACAGGACTGCGAGCTACGTGAACAGAAGTGTATTTACAGTAGCAAGTAGACTAACACGGTGATGAATAGAAAAACAGTTGAGTCGTGTAATGGGACAAACGGTCATCTGATGCTGGAACCGAAGCTCGTAACTCCAAACCGGATAGTTATCAGAGATATCAGCAGTTCAGATTGCTGGTGGTATTGGTGGCTCACCATTCAGCCCACGGGTCGGCCAATGATGAATCGGTTTTACTCCATTGTGTCGGCTGTCTCTTGTCACAATTTTTATCCCTCTTTTCACTAAAATCTTCCATTTTATTCTCGCCGGGAGTCCCGGGATACGTCACATTTTTTTGTCTCCTATCCGTCTGGGCTAAGACTCCGACTAACGACGCTTGACATTTTTTCTAAAGAAAATAGTGAACCCGAATCCCGGTGGGATTCCAAGGATTCAACCCTTTTGCGCAATTATGACGCAGCTTCTAATACATCTTAATAATAATGTTTTCATAATAACCACAAAATAATATTACCTTCCTTACAAAGGCTTAAAAAAACTTGTAATTAGGAGCTTCCGAAAATCATGTTTCTCGGGGTGCGCGGTCACAAAAAATCTCAGAAAATAATATCACCGCTTTTGTTGCAACATTATTTACAACGGATGAACAAAATGAATAACTTCACACCTCTTGTTTGTTTTCATAACCCGAGATGACAATTACAATTTTGTAAAGTAATTGCTTTGTTCCTGGCTAAATAATATATATCCCGCATCATTCTCACGCAGTTTCAAAGGTTAGAAGGCGCACTTAGGAATTGAAGATACCCACGTAAATATCATCTCAAACTAGATACTAACTATTCTGCTCGCTGTTCATGGACGCTATTATATTTTAACGAGGTTCAGCTGCTCTGGTATTTATGTATTTAAGCACTTACCTATTATTTGAGCATCTACATTAATAAACCACTTGTTTAGCTTAAAATTAGTTAACATAGTCCGAATAAATAAATAAGAACAAATAAAACAACATCTAAAATAAAATTTAAAAAAACAGTAATTTAATTTTACGACATCGATGCTCAAATGTCGTGAAAGAAACAACGTTGTTAACATTTAATTGTTTTAAAGTATTTATTAGTTTAGTTAGTTAATTAGAAAGCATAATAATATAATATTCAGTATACTGTTATTACTGTTATTAGTTATTACTTACCTTCGTCCGCATATAAAATTGCCTTTAATTCGGCATGACATTTATACCTCGCGGCACGCGTCTCAGTTGATAAAAGCAGTTTTTTATAAGGTTTTGAAGTAAAGTACCCCCGAGCAGCAGAACGATTGTTGAATCAACAAAAAAAACTAGGATTTTTCGTGAATATTGCATTCGCAAAATCAATCAACCCTCGTCGGGAGGGATATGTTGTAAGTTTGTAAATATTTTATGTATTTAGAATGTTTTCATTCGTCGACATTATTCAATTATTTTTTTTAAAACCATTTGGTTTTTTTTTTATCAATTAGACATTTGAAACTAATCTCGTAGGATAAAAAGATGACTTTCACATATTTTTCGAAATAAAATCCATATTATGATTCCGATGCCATTCGAAATTCGTAATTCCGATACTCCTTCTACCATTCGAAAAACAAATCTTGTTTTAAATATAATAAACGTATTTAAATTTTGCATAACTAACAACCATTAATTTAGTATAAATGGTAAGACCCTTGTATTATATTCATCATTTTGTTAACTCTGAAAATGTCTTGTTCTTTCATTTTGTGCAAATATGTAAGTTTAGAAAACTAGCCATAGTTACTAGTAAATAATCGAATAGGCATCTAATGTTGTTAACTACCTAAAATTTTATTTCTTATATAACAATTTATATGTTGATATTCCACTTTTTACCAATTAATTCAATTACCTACAAACATTATTTTATTTAAGAAAAAAATTATCGCGCAAAGATCATAAGAAATATCTAAAATAAATTAAATGATATAATGATAATATAACGAAGGCCTTTTTTCACACATCCCTTGCGGTGTTTTTTGGGTATTTTGATGTTTTTACAGTTTAGTTATTTGAATAGTATTAAAGTGCATTGTTCCCGTGAACAAGTAAACTCCGTCAAAGGTTTTGTCAACCGCGATATCAAGTATGCGTTTAGATTTTACAAAGGTGCCTACCCCCAAAAGCTATTTTTTGGGATATTGTGTTTGATCCGAAGCTTTTTGTTGTTCTTGTTTTCAAAACTCTAATTTTAAATATGTATTTTTACGTGACATATTGTTAAAAGCGTTTTGTGAAATCTGACAACTTAATTTTTAACATCTGTTTTAATAACTTGGTTAACTTATGATTGGCAAACTCGCATGGGTAGATGAAATGTGTATTTATTATTTCGTTTCATATAAATATTTAGTTGACATGATAATACGGTGAGGATATCATGGATGAATAACATGGCGGAGCAGCTAATACCCTCGGCTTTGGATTTAGAGGTTGCTTTTGCTTTGTATGGTGACCAGATCTGTATATTCAGGTACTTACAAATTTTTTTCTTTCTCCTTCCCATTCCTATCAGGCTCACAATATACCCCAATTCGGGATGCAATAGTCCAACTTACTTCGGACAGTTGACAAACTCTCTCACCTGGCATAATATTACATAAGTTCCTTTACATTTGGTAGGTATTTAACTAACCCTAGTTAGCTCAAATAAAGAGGTCTATGCAAAGATATATTTTTTAATTATTATATACACTGTGTTTCTCACCACATCGTAAAAATTTGGCGGGTGGTTATGATAATCTAAGAAAAAAGTTCGTATAATTAAAAAAAAAAGTAATTCTAATTACAGAAAAAAAATGTAAAAAAAAGTTTATTCGTAGCTTTACTTTGCAAGTGTTTTACTTTCGCACATGATAGGAAAACAAAATTGCCACCCTCACATTTCAAATCATAAATAGAACAACAGCTGACTGAGTGGGAAGAAATCATCATCATCACTCTTGGCTCTACAACCCCTGGTGGGTCTTGACCTCCCCAAGAGTCTTACACCGCTCATTACGGTTTTTTGTCAGAAGAGTGGGAAGAAATAATGATTATAAATGCGTATAAAGATAAGAACGCTTCGTAAGGCATGCAAAAGTATGAAATTTATTAATTTTTCATGAACGAATCACCCAATCAAAGTTTCGCGGTATAAGCATGAAATACGGTGTACCTACGAGTATATAACTCTGTTTACCTGTGCTTTTTTTTAAATAAATTTTATATTATTGAATATATAAAAGAAAAAGTTAAAAGGGAAATGAAGTTCTAAAAATCAAACTGGATACCGAAAATATAATTTGGTGTGTTTTATTTCAAGATCCCGTTTTATCCAACCTCCAAGCATTTGACATGGGCATTAAGAGCATAACCAGAAAAAAACCAGAAATATGTCATTTTTAAATCAGTGTTTTGACGTATTGACTCTTTTACACAAAAAAATTATAAATTGGTTTCGTAAGATTGTTCTTTTGTCTACTAAACGTATGTTTTAATTTTTCAGAAAAAATGTTTATTTTTAGTATAATAAAGTTATGCCATAGGTCAGAGGTTCCCAAAGTGGGTGCCGCGGACAGAGGTCATGGGTGCCGCGAGGCGCCCCTGATGTCTCTACTAAAAATCAAAATTGACATGAACGAATACAAACATTTTATGGAATGGAAAATCTCCAGCGTGGCCGGTCCGCGCTCTGGGAATGGATTGGGTGGGAGGCACAGGAGTGAGGATACGGTTGTGGTGCTGCGCTTGAAGCGGCTGCGTGCCGCATTCACTCGTAGTTTTTTCATTCAAGATTTCATCATTCAGGAAAAAACTACAAGTGTGGAAGAGAAAAATGGGTGATGATGGAGGCAAAGATTGTTTTCCAATATTGCAACAGTACATGGCCCATAGCGGAGTTAAGGTTTCAAATAACTTGCTGACCCTTTTCACAGAGCACCTATCACAGTTAACTGACTGGTTTGCCAAGTACTTCGCAGAAGACCAAGTGGAGAAGTTTGTATGGATCCAAGATCCATTCCGTGCTCAAGCTCCCCAAGATTTTACTACGCAGGAAGAAGAAGATTTAATTGACCTCTCGACCGACTGCAGCCTAAAAATGAAATACGCTTGTTCGGATTTGACGGAGTTTGGATATCAGTCAGAAATCAGTAACCGATTCTAAGTGAAAAGCTGTAAGGGTCCTCATTCCCTTTGCTACTTCATATCTGTGCGAAGCTGGATTTTCAACGGTTGCGGTTATAAAGAGCAAATATCGCTCAAAAATAAATGTGGAGAAAGAAATGAGGAGTAGCTGTATCAAGCCTTATTCCCCGGTTTGAAAAATTGTGCAGCGAGCTGCAGGCTCACCCGTCGCACTAACCGGTTTTTGTACTTGTATTATATTATTTGCATTTTCTTTGTAAGTTTTCCTGTCAATAAATACACTTATTCATTTTACGAGTTGTATTATTCAGTGGAGTGGGTAAAAAATTGATCCTCCGTCCTGGGGGGGGGGGTGGGGGTGGCTGAGAATTGTGCTCTTGGGGGTGACACTCAGTCCCGAGGCTACCACAGGTAGACATTATATGACAGGGGTGCCGTGAGAAAATTCAAATTTTTTAAGGGTGCCGCGACTTGGAAAAGTTTGGGAACCCCTGCCATAGGTCGTTGGCGGATTTGTTAAATTTAAAAAAAAATACATCTATTATACAACACCCATTTCAAATCATATAATCGTGCAGAAAAATAAATCAATACATTATCTGATAAAGTGTGTTTTAGAATTTGAATTTTAGTTTAAATAAAATCATTAAAAAATATATACGTACATGTGTTTCTTGGCGAAAATTGGTCCGTTTGTGTATTTATTTGCGCACTTACAAACTAATATATTTCAGATTTTTTTACATTCTTATTTTGCTTAGACATTATTGAAAAATGATAAATACTTATGATCAAAAATAATTACAAAAGGTAAATAATTTTAATAGTTTTATCGTCACGCCTTTCAGCATTTTTGGATGCAGGTATAAATTAAAGCAACTTTGTAATGAAATAAAATCGATATTGAGTTATAATTTTTAAAAGCTGGTACGGAGAATAATTAACATTTCTCATTGGAACCGCCCTGTACGATCGTAAGAACATTTTTCAACGAAATGTGGATTTTCGGCCGCTGGCTGGTTAAACACCCTTATGAGCGCTGGTTGTTTCAGCTCCCGAGCCATCCTCTCTCAAAACATGTCCAGCTAAATCAGCCCGTGTGGTGTGTAATTTAAAACACCACCTTTAAAGTATGGCAAACATAAAGCATAATATGCAAATGAATCCGATGACAGTTTCACACCTGACGTACCCCGCGTAGGCTCCGAGATTTATGAGTGCCTTACCTGAGCTTGCAGCATCCTCGAGTGATCTGCTTTTGGGAATGCGTTTGGGATAATTTATTCTGGCTGGGAATTCGTTCTCTAAGAGCTGCACATTCACTTCTGTGGCACGTGCCGCAGACTTCATTCACTGAACACAGAACAGCTCTTAATGGTGTTACTACTTGTTGCTTATTTGTTACTTACGGACGGAGCAATCATATTCCAATTATCTCCCGTGTGGACTGTGAGTGTAGGTAGTACTGGCTCAATGACTTGGCCTGGACAACTAGATACCACTTGACTGATAGTGATGCGGAAAAAATCATCGTGGAACGCGTTGGTCTTTATTACACGGTGTTTATTATTATTAATTAAGTGATCACTGTTTTGTGGGCGTCACAAAAGATTATTTAATTTTATTATTGAGCACCCGTGTCCAGCATTCAATTTTTTTATCGATTATTTTACAAAAGATACTTAGTGTAACTACGGGAAATTTTGGTTTTAAACAATTTAATTGATTTGTAGTTGCTTTAGAATCGCTTGTTAATCATGTCATTGCTAATTTTTATGAAGCGTCTTTACATATTTGTTATTTTAACATTTCAAGTGGATCTGTTCGGGGTACAAATTTTCGAGGAATTAAGAAGTCGGGTTCACCCAATGAATATTTAGTACGATAAAGCTTATCAGAAACTTCGTACTGACCGGCCGCACAACGCACGTGAGTAGCTCACAATTAACAAACAAATAAAAGGTTAAAATACGGCGTATGAAATCAATTTACTTAAAATACTAGAAATTATATGAATACGAGGAAAACTACTAAAACTTTTTGAAAATTACTTAAACAACCGATGCATTAAATTAAAACTCTTAAACTCTTTAAGTAAAAAAAAAAAAGTTTTTTGCCGGCATTCCTCAAGGTTCCATATTAGGTCCTATTCTGTATATTATATATGTATCTTTTATTAAATTAATTTTTAGACATGTAATGACTCTGGCTTGGTCATAAATGCCAAAAAAACTAAATTGTTACATATAAGATCCCCTAATGTTAAGGTATATATTACACCTGAAATAAAGACACATACATCAGATTGCTTACACAATGGTATTCCTGCAACGTGTACATGTGAAAATATTTTTTATTTTCATTTTATTTTAAATACATAAACGGCTATACTGCCTTTTATAAATAAACATATAATAGAGTACAACAGTAAGAAAAATAATATCATTTCATAATAGTAGTTTTATACTTAAAAATAACATACAATCATTTTGTGCATCACAACAAAAAATAACAAAAAAATAACAATGAGAAATATCATCATTTCATTTCAACATGTCCATATTGCGTATATAAAGTTACATTTTGGAAAAATAATTTTTGAGTGCATGTTTATATTGCGCTAATTTTAAGAAATAAATGTCGCCGGTGTTAGCATGTTCATTTCCCAAAATGTGTAATCGACTAATTGGTGAGTAATAATGTGATTGATAATGTATATGTGTTATTATAGTAGAACGGTAGAGTGAGTCTATTGTTAGCGCGACCAGGGCAATGAAATCGTATTAGTTCTATTAAATCAGGGGTATCCAGGACCGAGTGAATTATTTTATATAATATTAATAGATCACAGATTTTTCTGCGATCTGATAAATTTACGAGATTAGTCTAGTGTAATAACAAATTATAGTCTACGGATTCTCTTGGAATACCTAATTTAAAATGAATATACCTAGGGAATCTATGCTGGACTTTTTCAATCGCTTGAATATGGATATTGTAATGTGGAGCCCAAATCGTAGAATTATATTCCAAAATGCTTCTCACTAGCGTTAATATGGAACTAGTTAAAGAATATGTTTATTTAGGTGTTATTATTGATTGCTTTTTCAAGTGGGATATACAAATAAATAAAGTTTGTGCACGACTGAGATCAATTGTAAGCAGATTGTATAAACTAAAAAATTTTGTTCCTATCTGCACACTTCGAATAATTTATTTATCTCTAGCTGAATCTGTTATAAGGTATGGAATAACAGCTTGGGGATTTTCTTGTAAAACAAATATAGACCATGTTCAATCAGTGAAAAATTAATTGGTTAAATTATTAGCTGAAAAAAATTCATACAAAGAAAGGCATAATATTCCATACTTTTATCAGAGTCTCAAAGTTCTTTCAGTGAGAGCAATTCTGTGGTACAAAATTCTATTTCAGCATATAAATAATCCTTTATATATTAATAGGCTGGAACATAATCATAATACTCATTTTAACTTTAATGAAGGGCTAATTGTACCTAAGCATACAAATAAATATGGACAAAGAACGTTAAATTACATGATTCCCAGTTGTTTAAATATGTTACCTGCTGAAATTAAAAACTGTGCCCAAAACAAACAATTGATGAATTTACTGAAGACTTGGCTTACGGAAAGAATTAATTTGTATTAGCTTACAATGACATATTAATCTAAAGACTTTAAAAATGATATATATGTTTTCAAAAATTTATTTTTTATCTATATTTCTGTAAAAAATTAAATTTTATTTTATATAATTGTAAAAATGTTACTATTAAATCACTATAAGATCTTTAACGTAAAGAACCCGTTAGACAAACTGCTAAAAAGTAGTTTATCGGTACTTTTTGTCTTGTATTTGTAAAGTGTATAAAATAAATATATAAAAAAATAAAAATTATTACTATAAAAGTGTAATTTTTTTAGCTTTCTTGCTATTTATTTGGACCATGAAAAGAGTTTCTGAGAATACTGGATTGTCAGTCATATTTGGTTGTTAGTTATTTGAAGCAAAAGTATAAGTATATTTTAGATATTAATTTGACTGCTCAGAACATATGTTGCGGTTTTCCTGGGCAAATGAGAGCATGCAGTTCACATAGGTTAGTACCTAGTTCAATTAAGAACAGTCGAACTGATTTAATGGGTTGTGTTTTATTTTCAGATAATACAAAAACGACCCCTAAGGTTATATATTAGATACCTGGTTATTGTATGAGGGTTCGGGGTTCGGACCCAAGAACGTAGTTAATTGTTCTTATTGCACAGATACTCAACTCCCTTCTGCACCATTTCAGTTGATATACAAAGGCACCCATCTTCCCATGCACTGAGTTCACTTATATTGTAGGAATTCAATGTATTTAAAGTAACAGGCAGCGAATATCTTTAGCCATTTTAATAATTTAAAATACAAATAACTGAACAATCTATGGGTATAGGACTTATTCGACTTTATTTTGTTGTAAAAATTGTATTATCTTTAACTTTTCATTAATACCGTCTTGGCAGATTATCAAACCAATAAGCATTTAAATGACAAAACTAAGTGAAAAATCTGTTTTTTTTTTATATATAGGTATTCAATAATTTTATAATTTAATTTAAAAAACACTTTATTTATAAAAAAAGTTCTGCTATGTAATTATTATCAAGCATGATAGCTTTTTCGCCTTCTGAAGATGAAGCTATACGTGAAATCCTATTTAGATACTATTTAGATTAATCTTTACTACGAATCAGTTTACGTATGATCATCAAAAAATATGCTACGAATAAATTGAAGCCTTTACTAGCTTATTTATATATTGGAATTACAATAAAATTATTATTTGCATAACAAGAATTTAAGCGTAAACCACAAAAAATTTTTTTTTTCATGACTTAACTATGAAGGAATACAAGAAACAATTTTTAAAAAATACCCCTATACCTATGGCTGAGACTAATTTTGAGGTGTAATATTTTCTAACTTTTTTTATTCTTATATAATTATGCAATTAAAGCCACTTTTTCGCTTACTTGCCTCGTGCAAATAAGACACTCGATTTTAAATTTTGCAGGCATGAGAATCTGAATATTTCTAGCGTCTATATTCCTCTGAAGGCATTATCAAACGCTGCCACCCATAATAATACTTACCTACATAACAGAACTGGTTTATAAAACAGTTTATTTATAAATAAGTTCTGTTATGTTTCGCCTTCTGAAGTTTGATAATGCCTTCAGAAGGCGAAACAGCTGTCACGCGTAAAAATAATTACATATCAGAACTTGTTTATAAATAAATTGTGTGTTTATAAGCTAAATAATAATACTATTGAATACATAAAAGAAATTAAAATTAAAATGGAGTTGTACAAATCAAACTAAATAACAATAAATAAATAATTTATGTAGGTATCATCGAATACATATCAATAAAATTTATATAATTATGTTTGTGCAAATAAACTATTTTTTTAGGCTTCCATTGGTACCTCAATACCAGTTGTCGTTTGTTTGACTTAAATTATGTTAGAATAAGTTAACAATAATAATCTAAACGAAAATATGAAAAAGAACACAGAAAAACAGATTTTTTTTTTCTTTTTCTGTTTTTCTGTATCTTGTTCTCTTTCATATTTTCGTTTAGATTATTATTGTTAACTTATTCTAATATGATATATTTCACTAATGGGAATAACCTTCAAAAAAGAATAAAAAGAAAGTTTTTCTTTTAAAAATTAAATTATGTATTTTTTAGTACGTTCGGGTAAAATACCACTAAAAAGCGCTATAAAAATTTACCATTTACCAATATTATTATTTATTCCGAACAGAGCTCTTTTTGACTATAAGTCCACAAATAAATTTTATAAATTAAAATTATCACTACATTGATAATACAATTTTATAAATTAAAATTATCACTACATTGACATTTTTAACTCGATTATACTGGACATAAACGAAAATTCACTACATATCAGGACTCAATCTAGATCACTCAATCTACCTTCCTATCTACTCCCGTCCTTCGTCCATTTATTCTAATCCTATGTTCCCCTCCCTCCACTCCCCACTAAAAATATTACATTGTCGCATTCATTGACCACCATAACACGGACATGTGCCTAGAATGATGGTCGAAAAATCCACGAACCATTAAAGCTATGAATAAAGAAAAAAATTAAAAATAAAATAAAATCTATCATTCACTATCAGCGGTGAAAAGATTCTAATTGGCACAGTTAACTATTTTTATTGATATAATATGTATGTAAATTTTAAGATTCGCAGCAAACTTTCTCAGAAATAAATAAAAACATTTCTGATCATTTCCCGGTATCAATAATAAGATGATTGCTCTTGCTCTATCTTATTTCATGTGATGCATGATAAGATGTCCGTGGGCCGAACATTCCCCGAGCTGTGGTCACTGGCCAGTGGCCACCTGACCACCTGACCAGTCCGCTAACCACACACGTAAGGTCATACAAACCCCGGGGTTACTCCGAACCCTCGGCGCAGAGATTTAGGGCTGGCGTGTTGTTTTTTTTGTTCCCTTCGCCCACTTTATGAATCTCCACTGGCCAAATTGCCTTCACGTCGGAGGCACGCATGTCTGACGTTCCAGACATTATCTCAATGCAGAATTTCAGCCACGTGCTCGCCGCTGCAATTTGTAATGCGAAGTCATTAGGTCCTCAGACGATCCTGCGAGAGAAATACCTCAAATGCCTCGAACTCAGTCTCAGAAATGACAATAGCCTTGTTAAAACGTTATTTTTCAATGTTTCTAAAGACAGCTCTAAGAACCAACCTCAAATAACGTCACGCCGCTAATATCGACAACACGTATGATACATTTATTTAAATGAAAAATCCACAACATTCTATTTTTACTGCGACGGGAATCGAGCCCGCAACCTCCCGACTCAAAGTCAAATTGGTAGACCTTTACGTAACTGAGGCCGCCGAGGTAGTTATATGGTATGTACGTAGAGTTGTTGATGTTTGACCTAGACTTTTTTTATGTGAATACCACGCAAGAGTCCACTGCCCGGAACAAGTGGGAAAGAAATAAAGTTCAATATACTAACTTGTGCACCAATCGGAAACCGTTGTTCATATTACACTTAGGATTGTAAAATATTCAGCCACAGAAAGAAAAACTTAAACCGTCAGTAGCTTCTGAAGGCAATTGTCGAATGCACTTACCTCCACGCATCATAGACGGATCCAATCAAATGACAGCAAGTGTTGAAAGTAACACCCACACTGCACTCGACATTCTCCTAGAAAACATGATAATCATTATTTGGTTCATGAAAGTTATTAATAATATGAATATCAGCAGCATCTCTAGAGCTAGAGTTTATTGCCAAAGTGGAGCAGGTTCTGAAAGTGATTAAGAAGGTTGCGCAAGACCCTGCTACTATTTAATTATTCCTTACTTTTAACCAGTTTTATTTGCTCCACGTTAAAATAATAGTAAGCGTGAATTTGCTCGGTCAACATGGGCAAAGAAAGACATTAAATTTGCATTTTCGGTGCCCATGTGTCTGATAAATTAGTCCAATACTTCACAACTAAATTAACGTAGGAGTAACTAGATTATTCAAATCGTTACTTTACGCAGCATTCTTTAAGTAATTTATCTGGTGTTTTTATTATTAATTGCCTCATTAATTCTTAGGCTATTCACATTTTATGAATGTATTATAACTTAAGTGACATAATATCAGGTGCTGTGGGTAACTTTTTACCTAATGCTTTATTGGATTCATTCGTGGAAAAACAAATCAATCAAATCCATGTGAGATATGTTGGCTTAATATCCTTTGAAAAAACGGTTTCATCAACAATTTTTCTTAGGATTGTAATGACGGATTTTAATATGCAGAAATAAATTTAATAATAATAATAATAGTGTATTCCAGAATTTTTGCAGGGGTAGTGCGATGACAAAGATTTCATATTTCAAAATAACAAAAAAGAAATTAGACAAATAAAAAGAAAAAGTAAGAAAATAACATTACACACACAACATAAAAAAAACGAATAAGCCTGAAAAATGTAAATGAAAAATATTAAACACAAAAAAAAATGCAAGCATTCGTTGATAGAGGATATTTAAGCATCTTCAGAAGGCCATCAGGGGGGACTCCATCCAGGCAATCATATCACTGATGATTGTATTGTTCGATTGGCGTAATCTGCGTCAAGAACTTCCCATGCGGTGGCGGAGAAGTGCTCTTAAAGTGTGCACTCGACCCTCCAGGAACATTTCCGTAGCACTGCAGTATCTCGGTAGGCGGAACGCTTCGCCGTTATGTACAATAAACACATTTCAAGTATTCGTTATTAATATGTTAAAAATTAAACGCTACAATTTAGAGATGGATTATTTTTTAAATGTAAAAAAGAATTTGTTTAGAATTAAAATCAAGGCAATTGATGGTTCTGTAATCAGAAATAAAGAATGATACCAAGGGCATAAGAGATCATATTATCTCCTTGGCAAATTGTTTCTTCAATTTATGCCCTGGGTGTTTGCTTGAATCAAGAACCATTAAATTGTATTGGCCGTGAAATCTCTTATTGAATTATGGTACCCACACACCGCTCGTGTTTTGACAGAACCCTTAAGTTCTTGGAGGACTCTAATGTTTTCTGTCATGACAGGGGCGAGAGATTAAAAATAAAGAATGAAGACAATATCAGCGACATTCAATCGAAAATCTGAAACAGAAAAATCAGAAAAGGACACGGTCACACCTAATTGAACGGAATTGAACCCAGAACATTTGCCTTGCAGGGACGGAGCTCTACCTCTTCGACTAAGAACTACCAACATTATACACATATTTTTATTGCCTGCTATCTTTACGTAATTGCAAGATTTAACTCGAACTAAATGCTACATAGAGAGTGTCTTAAATTTATTCATTTTCAGAGCTCATCCCGGCAAGGAAAGGTCCTGGATTCGATTCCTAGATGTGACCGAATCTTTTTCTGGTTTTTCGATTGAGTGTCGCTAATATTTTCTTAATTAATTAAATATTAGATACAATTTTTACTTAGGTATTAGGTTTTACTTATTAGATTAAAAATAAAAAATATATACTAAAAATAGCTCCATGTCATTGTTCCTACTTTCCCAAGTCTTTTTTCACTCTTAATTAAAATATTACTTAATAAAAATACTATTATCTTAGAATTTTTCCAAGCATTGTTGATAAACGTAAGAACAGGTGTAAGATGAACATGTTAATGTACCTGTAATTGTACTATGAAGACATGATTCATTGTGAGATATTATTATCATAATTCATGTTAGGTTGCTTTTAAAATATGGGCGCTAGCGTTGAAGTAATTTAAAGTAAATAACTCACCCCTCAATGTAGTAACCCATGTGTAAAGTGTGGTGCTTAGTAATAAACCTGCGCATACTCTGAATTCTTGACATCAGTTACACAGTGTTGATAAAATTATTTTCTGTTAATGTTGTATTATAATTTGTAGGTACTTAATCGCTTGTTTTAC